>CM062210.1:21435000-22750000 GCA_031216445.1 Lateolabrax maculatus
AATGAATGTCGGTTACATTCAAGCCCTCACCAAACTAGTTCACACAGTGCTGATTAAGCCTCTCACCGCCTGTAAGTCTCTCTGTACTTCTGTACCGGAGTTTTAAATCTGTTGTGTCTGGTGACATTTGCTGGCGCACCACTAAAGAGGATTATCATTCTGATCTGTTACGTTAGCTGTTCAGGGATTAACCTTCAGTGTGTTGTTCAGATCTCAGTGGTAAGGGAGGATCATCAGTACACATGCTGGAACCCCGAAGCCCAAACATCTGACCAGATCAACCTGCAGACAGGGATCCTGGCTGGAAAGCTGGCACTGAACAGGCTTCACCAGGAGCTGGCTGCTGAGGGCTTTACTCAGGTCTGTTGTCGCATTAACATACAGTATGAAAACCTTCACCCCAAGCTGCTCAGTGGTGCCTGAAATTCATTTCTGTTGCCTGATAATGGTTGTGTTGCATTGTATTATTCTCATAGGCAGAAGTCAAAATCAAGAAGGTTCAGTAATTGGAAATCTCTAGTTTAAATGTATTCATAGTAGATGTGTCTTTAAATACAATTTCTTATGTTTTCATCACTACAACTAGTGTGCGTGAAGGGACACGGAGGAAAATTATCTCTCAAAGCTTTGGTGAGATCTCACAAATGTTTTTAATTTATGTCCGAAGTTCAGTGCATTATTTTAGACACACTTCCCCAGAAATTTGCAATGTTAGGCTATTATTATCACTATTATTTACAGCTAAACTTATTGTGACAGACAATGAATTTTGTTTTGCTAATGACCTAAACACTTTTTTTTTACCAGATTTCAATCACTAGATAATTCTGTGCACCAAAATACTTCAAACTATTTTACCTGCTACCTCAAACAGAATTGTCATCACTATTGAAGATGTCAGAAAAACATTCTTGTGTAGAAATACCAAGAAAGCTGCTGGGCCGGATGAATTCAGCACTTTAATTTGGAGCTTAATCCCAGATCAAATGTACATCGAAGGGCCTTGAATATTGTCTTTCCTGATTGTAATGTTAAATGTATGTCGTTTTCCTTTTTGTCGCAACTAGTCTTTTCTGGGATGTTTGCAAATTAAGCTGCCGTGATGCATTAAATATTTCAGACTTGATCCAACAATAAAGTATTATAAATCAATCAATCAGTGCTTTGTAGGCTCGACTGCGTGAGACATGGAAATGTTGACTTCGAAATGCAAATTCCATTACTGCATTTTCTTTTAATTTGAATATAGTCCCCCGTAGGCTTCCATAGCAGTAGATTACAATTATAACATATAACATAATGTCTTTATTCTCAAATGAGTGTTTGTCTGCAGATGTCTGTCTGCGCTGGAGATATTAGCTTGTCTTTTGACAAATAAAATTCTGTTTAACTAGGATGAGGTTCATAATATCAGTAGCTGAGATGGATGGTAGAGGGACACACAGCTCATTATTTTTAATAGAACACACCTTTTCAGTCTCATTACTGTCGACCACCACCATGAAACTAGAGACTATTGAGTCTAAAAAAATATTGTATCAGCCTACAGTGTCACGTAGAGTTCTCAAGTCAGTTGAACCCCCACTTAATACTGAGGACATGACCTCAGTGTCCCCATTGGTAGTTACTGCACTGGTACCACCTGATTTGTTGTCATATCGTTAATCTTGTCTTTCTACTGTCATTTTCTTTTTGGATGTGCAGGTGTTTGTGGAGCAGCTGGATGAGGGTGTCGTTGCAGTGACCAGACACTGTCCCAGCAGCCACCAGTCTGTGGTTGCTGTGCTGCGAAGGGTGGCAAAGAATCCAGAGATGCACTGTTATACAGATGATGTTCCACCTATGTATATACCAGGTAATAGTCGTACAAGCACATCCTGATCCGGATCATCTTTATGTTATTAAGATAACTTGACTCTTTGCCTGCCTCACAGGTCAGATAAAAGAGGTGGTGTTGGAGGCTTGGCCCATTGTAAGGAGCACCAACTCCAACAGAAAAGATAATGGCAAAAACATAAATGGCCTGCCAGGGTGCACTGTTGAGATCAAAGAACACATTCAGGTATGGACTGCAGTCTTCTTCAGTGGTGTGGGATTCTGGATTCACTGAAACATTCTCCTGTGTTTCTTTTTTGCAATGTAAGCAGATCTAAAACTGTGCTTTGTGATGTGGCTATTAGTACCTCTGCCAGGTGTAATAATGTTAAGTATTTGTTTGAATTGTAATAAATGATCCAAAACATGCAAAACTCTGCTATGATACATACAGTCCATACTTCAAGTATCTTTATTTGTAGACATTTAAAGCATTTCAAAATATCTTCCAGCTGAAGGACAGCAAGGTGGTGAAAAGGGCAGACATGGTGTCAAAACACAACAGTGTTGTTCAGGAGATAGTGTTTGAGAAGTTTTCACCAGGTTGCATCATCATCTTCAGGTGAGTTGAAGGAAAAGTGCTGTTCTTAGTTTCACACAATCACTTGTGTGTTGTATGTGTATCCAGACTGGTTTGGTTATACTTGTGGTCTGTGTTGTTCTACAGAGTGACTCTGGGGCCCAGGTCCCAGGAGCAGCTGGGGGCTCTGAGACGCCACCTAATCCAGTTTAGTCCTCAGTACCAGACTGGCAGCCTGGCTGAACACAGCACTCCACCTATTCTCACCAAGCCGCTGATGATGTTCGTATTTTGAATTTTGATTTTGATGTATGAGTTGTTGGCTGACAGAACATACATGCGCCTACCATGTAAAAGGTTTTGATTAAATCGTGACAAAAACTGAAATTTTTTTGTGGCTCAAGGTGCATTAAAGTACACATGTAGTCACAACACAAACCAAGACCTTATGCTTTCTGACAAGAAGGGAAATACAGCTGTGCAACAGTGATGATTCTGTTCTGACCAACAGTCATAAATCAAACTTTGATCACTCTTAACAGATGAGGAGCAAAGTCATTAATTTCCACACCAGTTAAAGTGAGGTAATTTCTTAATTGATTGAAGTTGTCAACAATACTGAAGAATAATTTTAGAGAGATATGTTTATATGTATGTTGTGTTTACCAATGTATGCAAGATGTAGTACTATTATAGACATACTTTGTGGCTCTGCTGTGGTAAAACAGCATTTCTCTCGCAAGAGATGTCCTCCTGCTGAACGGTGCATCTTAATAATCATTCCCCATTCCCTCATATACATTCACTTTCAGCATGCTTAAAGGAATTCTGAGATGCTTGATAAGTACGGGCCCTGATGAATATTTATGTTATATACTGAAAGAATGGGAAGTTTTCTGCACTTGAGGACATAGGTTTCCTGACAGTCTGAGAGCTTTACCTTTTTTGCACTACATGAAGCTTATTACATCAGAAGTCTTTCTGCATTTTATGAACCTTTATCAGTGCATAGATGTATTTCCCCTTCCCACATTCTTCTGCTTACTGTCTACCTGTTGTTTATTGTCATCGTCACCAATGATTTGCTCCTTTCTGCTCAGTATTATGTCCAAGCTGACCCTGGCTGACATGAACATGCTGCTGTACTGCTGTGATGCTGAGGAGAGGGAAAATGGGGGAGGATGCTACAATGTTCCTTCATGGGTACCTCTCAAATATGGAGGCTTGCAAGGTACTTTGGTGAATACCTTGAACTCATGCATCATCATTACCATCATCATTTATTCCAGAAATGTACGCAGTACAAATACTCATGAAGAGTTTTTGGTTCTTAGGACTAATGTCAGTGTTGGCAGAAATTCGTCCTAAGAATGATGTTGGACATCCGCTCTGTGACAACCTGAGGCAGGGAGACTGGATGATGGACTATGTGTCCAACAGACTATTGGCTAAAGGTGGAGCTGTGGGAGAGGTGAGCTACAGTCATGTTGGCTATCAGGGCTATTTTCAGAAATTTTATATGCACTGTCCCTGTAGAAAGAAGTAATAAAGTGAACCAAACCAAACATTTGACCTAAAGGTGGGCCACTGGTTCCAAGCTATGTTCGGCTACCTGAAGCACATCCCCCGCTACTTGGTGCCTTGCTACTTTGACTCCATCATCCAGGGAGCCTACACCACTGCTCTGGAGGCTATTTTTAAACAGATGTCAAGGTGTTTGGTCTTTTTTCTTTGCCTATTATTGATTTATATTTCCTTTGTTTAATGCTTTTAAAGGATTTTTCAGATAAATATATACTTATATTATTTAATGAAGGTTTGTGTATCTGATTTAACTTGAAGTTAGCATGTCTTTGTCCTTAACAAGTTTTGGTTTAGTATGCCTATACAAAACCCATTTATTCCACTGTGGGTTCTCCAGACTGATTTCACTTTTCCAAGCCATTTCCTTCATTAATTTCCTCAGTCACTCATCAATTAATTAATCTGACTTGAAATGATAAATGATACATTCTCATTTGCTCATGTCATGCTGTTCACATTGTAACATCTATGTGTCCCTGTCTATTGGGTTCCTTTGGCTACCATAGCTTTGTGCAGGATGGTTCCAGTCTGGTAAAACAGCTGGCGCTGGGTTCGGTGCAGATGTGTCGTGTGGATCATAGTTATCACCTTAAAGATGTCCCTTACCGGATGGGAGTCACTAACCAGGAAGAACAGTGCTGTGTGTCACTGGCAGCAGGTCGGTCCTTTCACTTTCTCTGTCTCATTTCATAAGCTAAGAAAATATATAGATAGAGATATGTGTGTCTTCATCCTGAGGGACATTCTTGTTCCCACACCATTCAATATACATAGTGAAAAAAGTATATACATTGGATACTAAAATAACTAAGTACTGTGTGTGTATCAAAAGCCTGATATATCTCAATCCTTCATGCCATGGTGCCGTGAAAACACATCAATGAGCCTCACCAGCACTGGGTGACATGTTCTTTCATCACCAACAGTTTATTTTGACATAGTCCCACATACACCTTCATGCTGTCCCAAATACTCATTAAAGCACCAAATGTGGATTAATCCGTTGCGGAAAATAGTCCTCACAAATGCACCTCTTCCTCCTGCTGGAGTAAGATTGCCTGAAAATGTCTAGCTGTTTGAGGAAATTACTGAGCCTTTTTTTCTACAAAAATGAAACCGTATTTGTTAGCTATTTTTAAAGATTTATGTCTTCAATAGGCACCAATTGGCTTGGAGCTGAGAACCACAGGGTCAGTCAGAAATCATTAAGAGACCACCTTATCTTTTAATAAATTTATATATAAACTTTGCAAGGCCAGAAACCAAACACAGACGCACAGCATGTAGGTTCTATTCATTTGGTCTATAATATAAGGTAAAGCTTATAATAGCGTATTAAATAGGCAATACATACCCAGACCCACTACTACACTGAGATAATAGTTGTTTGTCTTTACTAAGGTCTTCCTCACTTCTGTGTTGGGATGTTCCGTTGTTGGGGTCGTGACACCTTCATTTCCCTGAGAGGCCTGCTGCTGCTGACTGGCAGACACCTGGAGGCTCGGTGAGGCTGCACACAGCTCCACAAGACAGAAGAATACGGGCTTCAAGACATTTAGGGCTTTGAGCACAGTCTGTTTGGACTAAAGATCTTTATAAAACACTAATCTGATTAAAATGTCACATACATTGCATAACTATTTAGGTAACATTTTATAGGGATTGTTTAATTCTGATAGTCGACCTACTCTCACATGACTAGAGGGTATTATTATGTATTAAGTACCAAAGAGTGTACTGGGTTGGTGGTAGAATCTTTTTAAAATTACTAAACACTGTCTTTTTTGCTTCTTTTCAGACATGTGCAACATATGTCTTAAACAGCCTAGCATCAGATCTTATTGTCAGCAGCACTTTATGCAAATCAGATTAAATGCAGCTGGTCTCAGCCTGTAATCTTTGTAAATAGGCTTTAAAAATTGCATGGTTATTTTTAAACTGATTTTCTAAAGAGCCATTTAAATACAACAGTGTCCCTGTCACATGCTGATGGACTCTGTTTTCAGACTTTTTCAGAGTAAGAAGTGTTAGCACTATTAATAAAAAGGTCAATAGTGACAGTAAAAGGACAATAGTAAAACAGTAAAAGGATAACAGCAGACAGTAAAGCTTGAAAGTATGGATCCCACTACTGTGTTCTAGCACTGGTATCTTTACTGATACATACTAATGCTCATCTACTAAACCATTGTCCTAACTGCCACAGGAACATCATCCTGGTATTTGCGGGCACACTGCGCTACGGTCTGATCCCCAACCTGCTGGGCCAGGGCTGCAATGCACGCTACAATTGCAGGGATGCTGTGTGGTGGTGGCTGCAGTGTATCCAGGAGTACTGCACACTAGTACCTGGCGGTGTCTCCATTCTTAAGTGTCCTGTCTCCAGGATGTACCTCACCAACGTGTCTGAGCCTCAGCCTGCAGGAGCCTGGGTAGGACTGTGTTCTCAACATGAGCAAGAACCACTTTTGCTAAAATGATCTTTTACTAATATATTAGCAATGAACCAGTGAGCCTATTTTTTTCCTTATTTCAGTCAACTCACGTGAAATGGATTATATTAATATAAAATATGAATAACATAATTGCTTATAGTTACACCACTATGAGCTTTAACCAACACAATCTTATGAACAGTCATCATTCTCTTTCTATTGTAGTTAAAGATGTGAAACTGTTAGAAGGTGATGATTGCAGCTGAACCATACGGTCAGTGGTAGAAGAAGCATTCAGATGCTTTACTTCATTACCAGTTTATGTCCTGCATTTATGAATAATGCAGGACTTAAATGTAGTAGCATGAAGTTGAAATACCCAAGTAAAGTACCAACACTGTTGCATAATATTGCAACACACTGATTTTTTCATAATTGTTTTTGTCATATGGAGAATGTAAACTTTGTTTTTCCCTTCAGGATCAGCCACTGTATGATGTGATCCAGGAGGCCATGCAGAGACACATGCAGGGTATCCAGTTCAGAGAGAGCAATGCTGGGCCACAGATCGATCACAACATGGCCGATGAGGGTATTTTCACGCACTGCTTACTGTTTCTCACTAGATGTCTTTCAAGCTTCCAGGCTTTCCCTGTTCTTCTCCATGGTTGTACATTAAGCTAGGATAAAGAAGACTTTATCATCCATCTCTATACAGTGCAGTACATAGTGGAATGAAATAGTGTTTCTCCTGGTCCCTGTTGCAAAACAAAAAGAATGTATGATGGGAGTGGGAGTACAGCAAATATTCAGACTACACGTGAGGTGCAAGAAAGTGTAAACAACTGTAAAGTTAAGTAGTGCTGTAGCAACAGTAAAAGGAGTTTAGTTGAGTTCCATCTGCATTGCCACATAGCCTTCTTTTATGCGTTGTTTTCTTAAATTCTCTATTCATCTTCAAGGGCCTCTGTTTTAGGTCCTCTTGAAGGACGTTGATGTCCAGCCTTTCTTCTGCTGTTGCTTTTTTCCACAGTTTCCTCAGGCCTCTTCTTTCTTTGAAAAGTCATTGGATTTCCTGGAGACAATGGGATTTGGTAGGACGAGGCATATCTTTCCTACTGATTTGTTCCTTCACAACAAACTTCTCCTTTCCATAGCTATAGACTAGGTCGCCCATCTTCTCCAAACATGTTTCTGCGACTCCTTTAATGTCACTGAAGATCAGGCTCATGTCAACATTGTTTCCCAATCCTTGCCGTTTAGACTTTAACCAGCTTATGTCCTTACATGCCCTCAACTTTACGATGCGTCTAGTTTTGTCTTGGACTGTTTGACTGTTTTGACTGTTTTGCTTGGCCCTGAAGCTTCTTGCACCTCTCTCTACTCCCACCAGGATTTAACATAGAGGCTGGTGTGGACCAGACCACTGGCTTCATCTATGGAGGAAATCGCTTTAACTGTGGAACTTGGATGGACAAGATTGGTGAGAGTGAGAAGGCGTCCAACAAAGGAATCCCTGCAACACCCAGGTATATTTCCCCCATCTTCTTATTAGCCAAACATCCATACATCCATCCACAGGCCCCTCTTATTTCATTGTCATTTTTACAAAGAGCTCTTGTGGAGTCCCCTGTAGAAGTCCATCTCGTACTGGAGAGGTATTTTAGCGTCACTGTGATGTCTGTAGGGAACACTATACTCCATTGGTGGGTGGAAGCAAAAAACTAGCGACAAACTATTTTGGACACAGTTCACCCCAACCAAATTCAAGGAATGTGCTGCTCATGGAATGTACTGAATGAGAGGGTTGTACTTTCTTGAGATGCGCTTGCAACCCGTTATATTGCCCTGACATATTTGATGCATTGTCAGATGCCTGGCCACGGCAATTGGCGGGCCACAGTGGGACAGAGCAGATGATTGCTAGCTAAATCTTATCTCATTTGTGGTCTGATAAACAGTACATTTTCTAAAACCACTATTTTCCAAGCTACACAAATACAGCCTCTGTGCTTGACTCAAATTGCTAACTCATAACATTAGTCCTTCAGAATTAATGTCATGAACTATACACCACATAACCAGAAATACTGTTTGTTTCTCAGTCATTATGTTTGCACAGCTCATCCTGAAGCTCTTGTCAGGGTTGGAGCAAAAAGACCAAGGGAGCATGGGGAATGGACCCAATCGCAGACAACAAACTGCCGTCAAAAAGGTTTATTATACAAAAGAACTTCCAAATCCAAAGCATCCAGGACACGGTGAAATCACTCAGGAACAGGGAAACAGTTCCACAAATGACAAGGACCAGAACGAGAACAAAGGGAACACAGGAACATATATGCACACACAACTAGTCATAGATAAAAGACACAGCTGGAGTGGGCGGGTACTGGAGAAGGAAGGAAACACAAGGGCAGTGCGAAAAAGACCTAAACACAAGACAGGTGCACAGGGGAAACTGAGACACAAGAGAAACACTGGGAAAACACAACAGGACTAACGGCCAGGTTAAATTGACAGCAAATATGACTTTTTTATAAACGTTACCTACTGCACCTTCAATACCTCTTAGTATATTCTGCTTCGATCTGTCTTCCAAGGGAAACACCCACAGTGCCCACATGTTGAGTACAATGTATAAGTGTAAGCATGCATTTTCTCCCCACTCATTTCGTGTTCTGTTATTCTGTCAGGGTGTTTCTAGTCAGTAAATCAAGCAACACGTGTTGGAATGTCAAGCAAAGCAAGAAATGCTCTGGTGGATGGTGAATAATCCATTCCTTTGGTATAATTTCACCATATATAATATAATTTCACCCAAAGTGTCAGGTCAGGGTAAAATCAGTAAGAGAATCTGTCTTACCAGCCTTGTTCCACCTCTGGAATGCTGAATACTTGATGGCCCAATTCTGAAAGGTTCTCTCTGTAATTGATCCCCGTAATGCAGGGTCTTCAGAAATAATGTTACTTGCTGCAAATGAGCTTTAAGTAACGTTATTTTCCAGTGTCTGGTCATCTCCAGATAGGTGTTCCCTATCTTATTGTATCCCTAGCTGAGGCCATGCATCGCTGCTGGAGCTAGAGGCTTCCAGGCTATCGGTAACTAGCTGAATAGCTAGCTTGTTAGCTAGCTCGACATCCTCTGTCGTAATGCAGTTGTCTCCCCCCCTTCTTCTCTTTGTTTATTATTTTGTTTTGTTAATTATTTGCAGGACAACAATATCAATGAATACACATGGCCCTAAAATAATATCAGAATATTTCAGGGTATTTTTGCAATAACAATATTCTTGACGGTATGACAAAATACTGAAAAATATTTTATTATTAATTTAACATATAATTACAAAAAAAATAAGTGTTATAGTTTTATATCAGCATAAATTAAACAGTTTGCCTTCAAATATCAATAAAAACTAAACAAAAATGATCTTTCAGTTATATATATATATATATATATATATATATATATACACACATTCAAAGTTTCAACCGTTGCCATTGTAATCGACGTCCACATCAGTACTAGAATGCTGCATTCCAGCTGCTCCCAGTGGGACTGGCTACGTCACATTTGGCAGCAGCCGGGGCTGATCGCGGTGCTTGTGATTCCTCCAGACACACGGCATCGCATTTTCAGAAGAGCATCTCCGTCATGCTCTGCTTCAAATACGCAAAGTCTATTTTATGACGGAAGCAGCAGATCGAGCTGTTCCAAAAGAACGATATTCGCTCTAAACTTTAAGTGCAGACCACAGCAAAATAAATACATATGTGAGAATGCTCTTCCCTGATCTAGCTCGACATTCACTCCATTATTCCCTCTAAACTCTAAGCTTGTTTGATCTTGGTTTGGAGACTTCCATCTGCAGCTGGATTTTCTACTTCCGATAGGGCAGGCCACAGGTGGTGAGAATCGGCAGCCACACCTCCTCCTCACTGATCCTCAACACAGCACAAGGCTGAACAAACATGGTGTGTCAGCAAAGGCACTGAAAAGTGGATGCTTGTCACAGGTTTGACAGAGATGACACATGATGGCTGAATCTATTGGTTGAGCCCTAGGTGCACAATGGTACAGAACTAGCCTGGGAACCAGACGAATCTGCGAGCTCATGTTTCATTTGCTCTGGCAGATACGTCTGGCCCCTCTCCAATTCAAACTGATTACTCTGCCGATTTCTCGGGATAATCAATCACAAGCGTTCATCTAGTAGAAGGCGGGTTTAATCCAATGACTGATAGAGAAGAGAGCCGCTCATATATCTTTGTAAATATCCAAGATGGCAGCTCCCGTTCAGCAGCTCCTGTTCAGTGGTCAGCTACAGCGGCAGAATTAAACGGACTGGATGGTAAATTTTCTCTATAAGAAGAACAAACAACTGCACTTAAACTTTATGCTGATAAGAAATATGTGTTTGTTGTACTTCTGACAGGACGTCCCGTCCGACAGGACGGCTTTTCGTTACTCTTAATGGTTGTCTCTGCACATCGATAACGCCCCTTGGAAATCAAAAATTAACTGAGAGGTCCCAGACTAATATGCATTTGCGAATTAGTCTTTAACAAAATAATCTTATCTCAAAGTCCACTTAGTGACTTTTTTCCAGAGCTGTCAATTACATATCTCTGTTTCCTTCAAAAACAGAGTTTGCTGGTTTGTGGACCTTGAATTAATATTGTTTAGTCAGATCACTATTCCCAAGGTCTAGAACTAACTTTCATGCTGCCATTTTGTTATTGGCACCAGGGTTACATTAGGTACTTTGTCCTCCAGCATGAATTCTTACTTTATATTTTTTGATAATGTGCTTCATTTTGATCGTCATGTTTAATCAGTAGCCAATCTTGCTTCCTGCAACTTCACAACAATTCTAATATTAGGTCCCCACGTTTCATAGCAGTGAACTGGTGGTAACGGCCTACAAACAGTGGTGTATGTTCTGTTTTTGTATGTCCATAGTGCCACACTGGGTGTGCTGATCCTGATATGGGTGTGTTCTGAATAATCCACCTACTCTCCCATGTTATCTCAAGAGACTCTTGATAGGATGCATACACCGACAGTCCCAGTAATATCATACAGATAGATATACAATAATAAAAAAAAAATAATCTCACTGTTGATAGAACGCTTGTTACTTTGACAAATTACAAATAAGATAAATGTGGATAAAGTCACAATGTGTACATACTTAATTGATGACAAAGAAATATAACGAAATATTAAAAGAAATATATATAGATAGAGATAGACGAGCTATTACTTATTAAATGAAGAAATTTTTTTTATATATATTTTATGTTTCAGTTGATGTTGTTGACTTGAATGCTCTTGACTTGAATTTTTCATGCAGTCCTGCTGAATAAGCTAATAATATAGCTGAGATGACTGGTAGAGGGACAACCCACAGAGCTCAGTATTTTTTATTAAAACACCTTTTCAGTCTTGTTACAGCTAGCTTTACACATATTGCTGTAAAACCTCAGATCTGCAAAGTTATCTATGCTTTTAGTACATCCTGTGTAGATCATTACAACTCTGTATCCTTGTGTGTGTCTGTGTGTGATCCAGGGATGGCTCTGCAGTGGAGATAGTGGGCCTGTGTAAATCCACTGTGCACTGGCTTGTGAAGCTCCACAGCAGTGGGCACTTCCCCTATGCAGCAGTCAACATACACCGAGGAGGTATAGTCAGTCATAACAGTCTTATGACGCAGTGAACAGACTAGCCAAAATACACTCCTCACAATTTACCACATGATTTTAAGGTACAGAAGGAGTACTACAGCCCTGCCTTTGTTCCCAGCTGTTCTTCAAGCACCCATGTTGAAACAATTGTTGCATACTTACATGGGCAGTTCTAGGCGGGCTTTCAGTGGCTGAAATCAGATTGAAATCAAATGTTCCCTTCCAGCTGGAATTATTTGTAATGACAAGTGTTTGTGGTCATTTAACTGTACAGATGGATGGATTTTACAGTCTCTCTATATCTTTGAACTATGTTTGATTTCAGGTCAGACATATTCTGTGTCATATATGGAATGGAATTGTATGATCCAGGAGAACTTTGAGAAGAAGTTCTACATTTCCCATGATCCACAAGATCCTGAGGAGAAACAACCAGAGCTGATCCACAAAAGAGGCATCTACAAGGACAGTTTTGGGGCTTCCAGCCCTTGGTGTGACTACCAGCTCCGGCCTAACTTCCCCATTGCCATGATGGTGGTAAGTAGCTACAGATGCTGTGCCTGAGTACTGAGTACAGTTTGGTCCAAAAATTTAATTTTATTGTTTGTTAAGGTCCAAGGATTGGGTTCCAGTAGCCCGTTCCATTTTGGATCCTGTTCTAGGTTGATAGATTCACTAAACTCAGGGACTAAAGAAATCTCTTATTGAATATTTAATATTTCCTTACTCTTTTTAGTAAGCCTTGTTAAAACAATCCAAGTAGCCTGCTTGTCATTTTTTAGACAATGCCCATTGACATTTCCACCAGTTTAAATTGCTAGCGGTAGAATCAGCTGTCACTAATCAATGTTAATGCTCTGTTACTTGCCAAAAGGCCAAAATGAAAATTGGTTCTTGTCTGGTTCATGTGCTGCAAGCCATTGTCTGTTATTAGCCAAAGATCCTTTGTGACATAAAAGAAGCACCATTCTGCAACATCACCCAACAGTCACGAGAGGATGTTGTGTTTTATTCTTTTCTGCATATCAACAATTTAAGGTTACTAACTTAATATTTCAGAATCAGGACCTGAAGTGCAGCTCCACCCAAAAATTGGTGAATCTGTTGCACTTATAAAGCACAGCACTGGACTTTATAAGTTAAAAGTAGTTTTAAGTGTTACTCAGGCAAAATATGTCAAAAGAATATATTATATATAATATATGATATAATATATATCATAATTATATATCAAGAAAAAGATTATATGTTTTGTATTTATTATTAACTTCACTTTCTGTAATGTTTCATCATTAACGGTAACCGTTTGTGTGTGTGACATAGGCTCCTGAGCTGTTCACTGTGGTGAAAGCCTGGGAGGCTCTGGGTGTAGCTGAGAAGAAGCTGCTGGGGCACTTGGGAATGAAGACCTTGGACCCTGAGTTAGTTGGTTGCTTGAATATTGAGGGCTGTCAAATGACATCGACCAAATTCGCAACAGTGACTGAGTGGACTGTTTGGATTTGGAGGGTTGGGTGCTATAACAAAGTCAGAAAGCGAAGCTTTAAATGAGCCAAATAAATAAATCAAATGTATCACTTTGGTCATGATTAGCATGAATGTAAATAACTAATAACTGATGGTTTGTTAAAGCAAACACATAATCATATCTTCTCACACATACACACACAAAGTATGTTTTCTTCATCTGCGTCACCAACAAAAAACACTTAAAACTTCCACTGCACTGCAGTACTACAATTAATGCTTTCATTACACAACTATATTTAAAACACTGCTACTGCTATTTTTATATTTTACAGGATTAAATTCAGTGTATTATAACTTGGATCTGGTTTTTGTTGTAAAATATTGTACTCAGCAATGTAATAGCTGAGATCTGGAAACACAGTGACATCACTAAAAAGATGTCCAATAGGTCAAGAGACACAGACAAGTTGGAAACAAACTTAAACAAAGGTAAAGTGTAAAATCATTATACAAACTGTATATTGTAAACATACATGAAAGTTTAGAGACCCACTTCCTGCTTCCTACTGTACTTACTATAGTTGTGTACACACTTTTCCTGTGAAATGAGAGATTATTAGAGACATTTCGGGTCAGGCCACTTTCTGCCAAATAAAGTGATTTAGATAATCTGGATAAACTAAATTTGTTAGTTGACACAGATCAAGGAAGGTTGCTAGTGTGGGCTGCCCCCCCACCCGATCAGAGTTCTGTCCCAGGTCACACCTGGGTCATGTGTGCAAGCGTCTACTTTGTAGACTGATGTTATGAGGAGAGGGAAAAAAGGATTTGTAAATCTGAATCATGATAGTGAAAAAAACAATAATATTTTTCTTAGGTTGTAGGCACAAAAAGGTAGTTAATAAGAGAAGACAGTTAAAAACAACAAATGTGCACCGACTAAAACAACAAAAATGATATGTTGACTGAACCATATTCACCACTGACATTTTTTCCTGCACCCCCTGGCCAGAAAGGCTCTGATTTCACCCTGTCTGACCTGTCTGACTGCTCATTTTCTTGACCCGTTGGACTTGTGTGGTGATGTTTTTGGTGATCCAAATTGTAAAATTCAAAATGTTTACATTAATTATAATGTATTGTTGCTTGAAGATCTCTGACACATAGACAAAGATCCTATTGAGATTTCATCAAAATCAGCTTTCAAGAGCAAGATATCCTTCTACCTCTTTCATCTGCAGTGACATGGTGTACTGTGGAGTCTATGACAATAACCTGGATAACGATAACTTCAACCAAGCTAAGGGCTTCAACTACCATCAAGGCCCAGTAAGCAAATGTACAGGTCCCCCCCCCCCCTGATAACAGTTATTCTGGGAGTCATTTAGAAGCTTCTGACACCTTTTCCCTTGTCTTTCAGGAATGGTTGTGGCCCGTCGGCTACTTTATGCGTGCCAAGCTTTACTTTGCCAAGAAAATGGGAAAGGAGACGTATGACAAAACTGTTAACCTGGTGAAAGACATTCTGTCTCGCCACGCTGTCCATTTGGAGAGGTATGAATTTACAATCAGCATGCTGTTCCTGTAACTGATCTTCTGATCAGTGCTTTACAATAAAACCAAATAATGCAAGTAAATAAAATCTGAAACATAAGATATAAAACAAGATAACAAAATTTGATAATCCCTTGCATTAGAATAGGGCTAATAATATACAAATACAAATACCATCAGTTAATAAAACCCTGACCCAAAAGGGGTTATTTATAATTATTTCTGATTTGGAGTCGTTCAACTAAAGGACATTATTGGACATCAGCGAGGTAAATCAAGGATACGTCGGTGGTACAGTGTATTAAAGGGACATACAGACACGTGTCATCTGCGTAGCAATGAAAATCTATATTATATCTACACATAATTTGCCCCATACATTTGCATGTATATTGTAAAGAATAGACCCCTGGGGGACCCCAGAACTGAGAGGAGCACAAAGGGAGGAGGCATCCTCAACCATAACAGAGAAGGACCTGTTTGACAGATGAAGCAATCCATAGCCACATCATTGATGCCAACATATTATTTCAGATTAAAGACATTGTGGGCCACTGTGTCATAGACTGGGTCTAAAATGACTTAAAACAGAGGGATCCAGAGAGGGCCACTTTAAGATGGGGTGAATAGTCTCATGTTTAAAATGGAAGGGGGAAATACCAGTAGACAGAAAGCAGTTAATAATATCTAAAACATGCAAACCAACCGTCTGAAATACAGCTTTAAAACCCAAGTGTGAATGCAATCTGAAGGACAGGTGGATGCTTTTGCAACAGTGTGTTCCAGGGTTGACAGAGAGATTACACAACAGGGAGCTAGGCTTGATGGTGGGCAGGCGTCAACATCAAGTTCTGTGATTTCTGTGTTAATGGGCTATTTTGTTATAAAAGTATTGAAGAAGAGTTTATGATTTTAAAGAGGATTCTGAGATTTTGGCCCTGTATTCCAGTAAAAATTCCAAGATATAATGTAAGAAAGGTTACTGAAAAGGATGACTCCCATTACCAGTTTCAAACAGTTTATGATCAAGGGCCACTCTTCTCTCCAATGTCTTCCTCTAGGTCACCTTGGAAGGGTCTCCCTGGGCTGACTAATGAGAAAGGCCAGTACTGCCCCTTTAGCTGTAAGAGCCAAACGTCATCCATTGCTACTATCCTGGAGGTTCTGTATGACCTTTGACCCCTACACCGCAAACAACACCATCAACAGTGACCTCCACCTGCCTACACATATAGCCTAAACTAAATCCTCTTATCTACAAGTGTGATGAGTATGAAAAGCTCACTGTCGATCAATCATATGAAATTTGTCATTTCGTACTGCATAACAATGTTTCCCTGAGGCCAGTGTGTAGGGTTGGGTATCGAGATCCACTTCTGAATTCTTCCAGATTTAGAAGAATTCCAGGATTTATGAATAAACACCATTTTAATTTCTGACTTTTGATTCTTGAAAGCAAATTTATACTGCCCGGCATCCTTTTACCTCACCAGTAATATGTGCGAACATACCTTTTACATTTACAATAAGGGGAGCCAGGAGCTGGCATTCAGAAGTGTGCCTAAAAAAGTGTGGTTTTCCATACAACAGAAATGGAATTGAAGAAGCAAATATGTTGATTACCTTGGTGATGTGTTGATTTGAATGTTCACTCATACATGCCTGCATACTTATTTGTACCTGGAGGATTATAAAGCATATCCGTGGTAAAGGGAGGGCTGAAGTATCCCTGGCCAACATTTGAATAGCTTCCTTGAGAAATTCAGATTTTGCACAATGTAACCATTGAAGAGGTTACAAAACTTTTGGCCATTGTTGTTGCTGTAGTTCCTCTGCTGACCTTGCACCCTTACATACTGCGCCAACGTTCATGGGCTTCATTACATCTTGGTTAAATAATATGCTCAGAACCTAGAATCAATAAGAACTGGAATCAATAAGAGAGATCAGAATCACTAAATTATAAAACCCTGGTAGGGTGGTCCTGTAGTAAGAAAGACAGTCCAGTAACTGAAAAATGTGGTGCCTGCAGAGCCATGTGTTTTTCCATGGCATTACCATAATTTATATGTTGAAATGATGATGTTATAGGTACCAGGGTTGGAACCGAGGTGACAGATGATAGTTTTCCTGAAAACAGGACAAAATGATGAGGCAGGGTGATGTGACTGCTCTTCACAAAATCCTACAGGATAATACTATATTTATTAAACAGTTTCAATAGCATTGTATCTTGATTTTCTTTTCCGTCATTGCTTTTCCAATGTATTTTTTGTGTCTCTCAAAATATAGACAATATTATATCCATTCAAACAATGTACAAACTCAAATACTCCACAATACCGTAACACATACTGCATTTGGATTGTATTTGCTTTAAGCAAAATCACCTTTCCCTTTGGTACAGGAATAATGTATTTAATTTACAATGCCTTTGTAAGACAGTAATTTAGCTAGTGAGGCCAAATAGCTGAACACATTAATAGAAGGCTAAAATAGAAGGCTAACCTAAGCTATCATATGCTAGCAAACTTCTAAACATCAATGCATTAACAGATTCATTATCAAGACCCACATTGTTAACTTTCTTACATGCACACTAAACTTTGAGCATCATTCAAGGAAAATAAAATGTGCAGGAGCTTGGTAGCATTGTAACCTACATCAAAACAATGTACCGCGGTGCTGCCATTACCCTAATCACTCGACGCATGGTGCTTTGTTTCAGTACATTAAACACAGACCTCTAAAACAGGTAAAAACTAAATGAATTATACAAATCACTGAATTAATTTGGTTCAGACTAAGTAACTCTTATGCCCACTACTAACCTGAAGACAAAATTATGTGACTGCTTTTCACAAAATCCTCCATGATAATGCTATAACTAGGAACTTGCATGCACATTCAGAGTCCCAGAGCAAAACAACAGTCCTATGCTGGCCCCTACTGTAGGTAGCTAGATATTGTTAGGGCATTTTCTTTGCCAAAACCTGAGGTGCTTCACAATTGCATATACATTTTCACATACATTGAATGAAATACATTAACAAAAATGACAACAATTTTCTGTCACAATGACGTGTACCAATGTGTTTTTTAAGATTTTGGCATCGTATTAAGGGTGGAGAGTAGATACAGACAGGAACCATGGGGAGAGAGAGGGGTATGACAAGTGAAGTGATGAAGTGCCAAAAGCTGCAGTTCTCAAATGGCCACTTGAGGCTTCAAAAGCGAGTCAATCCCCAATGACCCCCATGTTAAAATGCCCAACTATACTTCCAGAAATATATGTTTATGTTTACAGCCTGGTACAAAAAACGGTCTTGGTCTCCGTAGGTAATTTCCCCATTCATGACAACTTTGTTGATATATGTGATGGCCTCAGGGCGCACTATAGCTTGGCGGAAGTGCGGTGATATGTTAATTCTCACTGAGCAGTAGCCTGACTGACACACAGAAGCACAGTTCAAGTGAATCTGCTCCTCTGCTCTTCTGAATCCACCTCACTCTCTCCAAAGTACACAATGAGTGTTTCATGTTTATTTATTTCATATTAAAGTTTTATTTCTCTTTGTTCACTTGCTTTGTTCTCTCATAACCGTCTGGACCTGGATAATGGATAGGGGGGGTACTGGCCAAAAAAGATTGAGAACCACTGATCTCATGTAAGGCATAACAGTGGGACCCTCTCTTCGTTTAAGAGTATGCTAAAAACGTTCCTTTTTGATAAAGCCTATAGTTAGGGCTGGCTCAGGTGAGTCCTGAACCATCCCTTAGTTATGCTGCTATAGGCTTAAGACTGCTGGGGGACTTCCTAGGACGCACTGAGCTTCTCTCTCCTGTTCTCCCTCTCTATCTGTACGCATTCCTATCCCACTAATACAGGCTACCAACTCCATTTCTTCCTGGTAGTCCTTGTGCTTTCTGTGTTTTTTCGCCTTCTCACTTTCTGCAGGTATTTCCGCCCCTGGAGCTGTAGATTCTGGATCTGTGATTGCCGGCCGTCTACTGCCCCCATGTTCCTGCTCCACACTCACTGCTGCAGTTGTTATTATTATTAGTCTGATTTGTTGTCTGTCCTCCTGTTCTGTCTCCCCTCTCCCCCTCTCTCCTCCCCTTTCAACCCAACTTGGTCGATGCAGATGGCCGCCCACCCAGAGCCCGGTTCTGCTCGAGGTTTCTACCTGTTAAAAGGGAGTTTTTCCCCGTCACTGTCGCCAAGTGCTTGCTCATGGTGGGAACTGTTGGGTCTCTGTAAATAATATTTTAAAGAGTATGGTCTAGACCTACTCTATGTGAAAGCGTCTTGAGATAACTTTTGTTATGATTTGGTGCTATACAAATAAAATTGACTTGACTTGACTTGGGACACAGTTCATTGCATTTGCCATTAATATGATTACATTATGAGATTTTACATGTGATAGTTATATGGAGATAAATTATTAATATTGTCAAGTTGTTTTCAAACATAAAGCTCAGTCCTAATGTGCATTTGTTTTGTTTTGGATAGTACATTTTTCTCTGTTGAGGGCTTAAAAAAGTCTTACTGTTGCCAAGTGCTTGCTCATGGTGGGAACTGTTGGGTCTCTGTAAATAATATTTTAAAGAGTATGGTCTAGACCTACTCTATGTGAAAAGTGTCTTGAGATAACTTTTGTTATGATTTGGCACTATACAAATAAAATTGACTTGACTTGACTTAGAAAGCAGTAAATTTGATTTCAAAAAGTGTGCAGCAATCCTGTAACCATAAACTGTCGATTTGATTGTCTGTTTGGTTCCAATACAAAAAGATGTAGCGTGGATAACAAGCTATCCGGGTCATCTCTTCAACTACCTTATGACAATATTTAAAGTGACATGTTTGTGATTGTGATTATTCCCCCCTCTGGTGCCCAACTCTTACTTTGACTATTTGGATAAACCTACGCTACAAGGTGGGACCATGAAGGTTGAACGATTTGGGCATTTACAGGGCAACCAATAGCATTTGAAGATGCATCTTGTGATGGTATTTTGTTGCATAATGAGGAAGAAGACCTGTGAAGAAGACCTCAAAATCTTATCATCCAACTTACTGTGCAAAGCAAATTTTTACAGGAAAACAGAAGGACAACCAATGGGTCACCCATCTCCCCCATTGTAGTTAACTTGTACATGGAAAGTTTTCAACAGATTACCCTCACAACACGTACACCATACCTGTCATCTGGTACAGGTACATGGACACTTTCATTAAACTGCTCCAGTAATGACAGCTTTACTCAACACATAAATAACATCACCCACACAACAAGTGTACTAGTGAACAGAATTAACACAAACCATTCAATACCTTAAAATTTCTGCAAATACCACAGGAAGTAGGAGGGCTGAGAGTGTTGTAGCATCCACACCTCCAGGTTGCTGAGGTATATTTGTATTGTTGCAAGTTTGCTGAAAAGATGTAGCCTACAACCTAAACACAGGAGGTTCTACATCTACATATCAAGTCAAGGCAAGTCAATTTTATTTACATTGCACCAAATCATAACAAAAGTTATCTCAAAACACTTTTCATATAAAGCAGGTCTACACCATACTCCCAACAGTTCCCACCATGAGCAGCACTTGGCAACAGTGGTGAGGAAAAACTCCCTTTTAACAGGTAGAAACCTCGAGCAGAACCAGGCTCTGGGTGGGCGGCCATCTGCATCGACCCAGTTGAGTTGAAAGGGGAGGAGAGAGGGGGAGAAGGGAGACAGAGCAGGAGGAGAGACAACAAATCAGACTAATAATAATAACAACTGCAGCAGTGAGTGTGGAGCAGGAACATGGGGGCAGTAGACGGCCGGCAATCACAGATCCAGAATCTACAGCTCCAGAGGCAGAAATACCTGCAGAAAGTGAGAAGGCAAAAAAGCACAAAAAGCACAAAAACGACCGGGAATAGGTGGAGTTAGTCAAATGTATTAGTGGGATAAGAATGCGTACAGATAGAGAGGGAGAGGAGGAGAGAGAAGCTCAGTGCATCATGGGAAATCCCCCAGCAGTCTAAGCCTATAGCATCAGTTGGGGAAATCTCACAGCACATATTATTACTGTAATTTGTAATTTTTCCCATTTCTACTGTATTTTATTTTATTGTATTGTACTGTAATATCTACTGTTATATTAACATTGATATATTACTGCTAATTATTAGTAATTATAATAATTACTATCATAATCAGTATTAATATTACAAATAATAATTTAATTATATAATAATCTCCAGTTACTGATTATATTATTACTATACTTTAAAGTAATTACAAATCAAAAGGCAACCCAAACAATGTTCTTAATAAAAAAATATTTTTATTTAATCAATACTGTTTCGTCCCAGTGATGTCTAGGGATCAGGGAAGAAACATAATGCCGGTGTAGTGATGCGTAGAACACCATTTATTGTTAGTGATCAAATTAACAAACAATATAACAAGAAAATAGGTACTAACACAGTAGGCTACAACTGCACCAATTGAGCGAGTGGGTAAAGCAAAGGGTGCCAAATCAACAAACAAATAAAACATAACCTCTTCTTCCAACTTACTTAAAAAGACAGCTATCTGACTGGTAGAGGAAATAAACAAAAATCAAAAGCCTAACTGTCTACTCTTTACTTTATAATATTAACCAAAACAGAATACAACAAAGGCAGCCACCCATTTACCTAGTGCATTATACACGAGTGCCTCTATAAGTTAGCATATACTCTTTCACAAATCACAATCCCAAAACTTACGTCAAAGTCAGTTATACCTCAACTAGTTAACTACCATCAAAAAGAAAAGGACTGGTCAGGCTCACAGCCACAGTCACAGGACGAAACCGGATTGGAACTGCTCTGGGAGTGCCAGGCCAATCGATCCTCAGCGGACTGGACTAACCCAGGGGGAGGCGACGGCCAAGCTCTAAAGTTCCGGACCTCAAGAGGGACTTTATAACAATACATATCTCGAGTTAACAACAATGACTGTGACCGTGGTTTGGGAACCACTGTTCAAGGAGAGGACTTAATTTACCTTACAAATTGTCGGATCAAGAAGGTCCAGACGTGGGCCAGAAAGGGTCTGGTCGTGTTGTCGACTTTTAGTCAAAAATCACCTCTATCTAGCCTATTGGAGTCTCAAAAATACTCAAAAAAATGCAGCTAAGTCAGACAGAATATGAAGTGAAGAGTTTATTGAGTACAGGCATGTAACAGCAATAAACTTGAGTGAGGTCCCAGAACCTGACTGATTTCAGCTCAAAAAGACACTCTTTATATATACCCTCAGGCAACTGTCAGAAATATGCCCAGAGACAATGGTGTAAACTCCGAAGAAGTTCAATTTCCTTCAGTTCTATTGGTGTATTTGTCTGACTCCTTCCTGTGGAAATTTACACCAGTATCTCTAGGACTTTCCAAACCCACCCCTCTCTGTACACCTGTGTCCTGTTTTTGATTCCAGTAAGTTCTGTTTTTTCCAAAGCTCACTTTTTAAAAACTGACAGCTACAGTAGTTCAGATAACAGTCAAGCATGATCTCATGCCCACCTGGAGCCACGTCGCCATCAGTTGATTCTACTAACCACCAATGTTCCATCACCTAAGTAGCATGGCCTATTTTGCAGTGGCTTGGCCTACTCTGCTGCCTCCTACTCCATCAGGTCATCTGCAGGCCAACCATGTTTTTTTTCTACACAGTTTCTCTCTGTTACACATTTCACTACAACAGAATCCTTGCTCACCTACAAGTGAGCAACAACAACAACAACAACAACAAAAGAGCCAACAACAACAGAAACAATAACGTAATAATGTTGTTTCTGTTGTAGTTGTTGTTTCTGTGTTTACTCATGTTGTTGTTGTCGTTTCTGTAGTTTTTTCTGTTGTCATTGTTGTTTGTTTGTTGCTATGTTTTTTGTTGTTTCTGTTGTTGTCGTCGTCGTTATCTCTACTGTTGTTGTTTCTGTGTCTGTTGTAGTTGATGTCATTGTTGTTATCGTTTCAGTTGTTGTTGCTTCTATTGTTTCTGTTTGTGTTGTAGTTGATGTTGTTGTTGCTTTTTTTTCTGTTTTTCCTGTCAGAAACAACAACACAAACAACAACAGTAAAAACAAAAACAGAAACAACAAACAAAACAACAGAAACAACGATAACAACAAAAACAAGAAAGACACAACAACAAAAGAAACAACAAATGAAATGACAACAACAATCGAAACAGAAACAACGAAAACAACCACAGAAACAACAGAAATGACAACAACAAAAACAACAACAGAGACAACAATAAAAACAACAAAAAAACAAAGAAATAGAACCAACAATAACAGAATCAACAGAAACAACAAACACAGAATCACAAACTAACAACAGAAACAACAACAAACAGAAATGAAAACAACAGTAGAGACAACAACAACAGAAACAACAATAGAAACAGAAACAACTACGACAACAGAGACAACAACAACAAAAATAGAGACAACAGAAACAACAACAGAAAAAACAACAACAATAATGACAACAACAACAACAACGGCATCAACAACAACAAAAACAGAAAAAATTAAAATATATTTTTTCTTATATTCATAATTATATATATATATCCCTTTAGCTTATATAATAATTTATATAATAATAAATAATGAATCTGAAGTTAACTTGAAATACTTTAAAGAAACAACTTCAACAATTATTACATATTATTATAATTATAACTATTATTTTAGCATAAAATAATATTTTCTCTTAACAGAAAAATCAAGATTTGGAATTTCCTGTACAATTTTTTGAGAGGGTAGCCACTTATTATGCACACGAAAGTCACAAGGTTAGCTAGAAAATTACACGGTGTGGGAGGAAATTGCGAGCTGGCCAACTTTGCAGGCTCATCCCACACTATAAAACAAGTTTGTGGTACACAAGAGTATATAATTGAAAAACCTGATAAAAGTTTGCATGAAAAACATAAAATAAACCAAACTCATCGAACTTCCAGAAATCTACAGCATAGCAACGCTGGTCCTCTTGTATCTGGTGACTATGGGGCACACTGTTTATGTTGATTGAACATGTGACAAAACATTTGTCTATGTCTATTCATCTTTGAACTGTACTTCAGTTGTGACAAAACAATTTTGACAATCAGATTGTCTATGTCCATGCTCACCTGACAAAACATTCGGCTGTGTCAATTCAACTTTACACTGTACTTCTGTCGTTTTGATGCGCTCCCTGTCGTCTGATTGTGTCGTTACGATGTGTTGTCTGGGTAATAATAATATAATGTCTGGATAATACATCCATGGAGTGAACACAGCCTTCTGAGACCGAAGGAGGCCAGTTTGACGACATGGAAATACGGTACTGAGGTGGTCTTTTTTTTGCTGGGTTTGGCTTCTTGCACCACTGAGCTGAGTCAGCTAATAGGATCACTAGCTGCATGGCTAATCAAGCTACAGTTAGCTGTATTTTAGCTACAAGTTAAGCTATCTCTCCATCACCCCGTAAATCACCTAGGTACTGTGTTGCCTGTTGTCAAACTGGCCTTATAACATTTAATGACATAAAGACAAATATTTATGACACTGTTATAAAATCACTTGACAGTGTTATTGTGATAGAAATGTTATACTCTGTGGTTTTGATTCTACATACTGTGTGGCTCAGTGGAATGTTACTGAAGCACCAAAAGTTCTCAAACATGTTACACCGGACCATATTTGGCAGAAGAATTCATATGTCTGCGTGGGTGCAACATGTCTGTAAGACATCAAGGATGTTGGTGTCCATTATCTCATAGAACTGAGGATAAATGTAAGCCATCAAAGTTGTCAGTGTCCACTATCTCATAGAACTAAGTTTTTCACTTCATACTATAAATACCTGGCTCATCCTCACTTCTGTATCACTTCTTTGCAAACTCCATTGAGCACAGTATTACATGACGCTCTTGCAAGAGATTAAATAAATACTCGAGACCAAACTGAATACTATTGCTTGAGTTTTCCACCACAGTAATATCACTTAATTAGTTATCAAGCTCCTCTTCTGTGGAACCAGCTCCCAAATTTGGGTTCGGGAAGCAGCCTCTGGAGCTGTAGATTCTGGATCTGTGATTGCCGGCCGTCTACTGCCCCCATGTTCCTGCTCCACACTCACTGCTGCAGTTGTTATTATTATTAGTCTGATTTGTTGTCTGTCCTCCTGTTCTGTCTCCCCTCTCCCCCTCTCTCCTCCCCTTTCAACCCAACTCGGTCGATGCAGATGGCCGCCCACCCAGAGCCTGGTTCTGCTCGAGGTTTCTACCTGTTAAAAGGGAGTTTTTCCTCACCACTGTCGCCAAGTGCTTGCTCATGGTGGAAACTGTTGGGTCTCTGTAAATAATATTTTAAAGAGTATGGTCTAGACCTACTGTATGTGAAAAGTGTCTTGAAATAACTTTTGTTATGATTTGGCGCTATACAAATAAAATTGACTTGACTTAATGACATCCTTATGACAAATCCAAATTCTACCATTGTACTTGAGGTCATGGTCTCATGCCAGCCAATGTCAAATGTCAATAAATACCACTGGACTATTATCCTGCTTCCTGGCTCTGCTGTTATCTGCGTATGGGTCCTTTCCTCTGTGTTCCCTGGTTTCCAACCCATCATGACAGAAATGTCAAATGGTTCATTAAATCAAAGACATCTCAGACAATGTCAACTTTGCATTAAAAATGACATAATTGGCTGAATGACACTTAATGACACTTAATGACAGTCATTGACCAGATCAAGCATGATATCTTAGACATTAGTGGAGACCACCAGAATAAATCTTTCAAGATCAAACGGTGAAACTCACTTTAAGGCATCAATCAGCAGCTGAGATGCTAAGAATATTATTGGAGATAATTGTCATGTATAGAGAATCCTAATTTGACCTTAAATTTCTTAGGTAAACATTTCTTATTAATCTATGCACCAGCCCCCAGAATCACAGGTTGTATTGCTCACTGAAATGTCTCAGACGGAGGAGGGTGGCTCTGGAGAGAAGAGGAGGCTCTTGTACATTGGCTCCCACGTGGCAACCAGTATAAGTCATGTCATCATCATCTCTCTTGTTCTTGCTGCAGACATCTTCACACACCTCACTTGGCAGAATGTTTCTTCAGTTCTAACTTTGGTTGCGTTTGAACACAGCCACTGAGTGGCTTCTTCAGAAAGTTCTAGTTTTCAGAGTTGGCTAGACGCTTCGCATCCAGGCCGCAGAAGTATGGAGAGTGGAAGCAAATCAAGACCCCACTCACACAGACACTTGAAACCTTAACTCAAGTTATTTCTGGTAACCTCTGAACAATTCACTGGTTATGTAAATGCATTTCACATTAAGAACAAAAGAGATCAATATAAATATCAACACAATGTCAGTGGAAAGAAAAATAGGCAGATGAGATTATCATGAACAAAGCACCATAATTTATAAACCCAAATGCTCTCAACTCTAAAGATTTGTTGGGATAGCTCTGAGAATGTGTAATAAGCTAAATAGATTTAAAAGAGATATTTAAAATAAGTGTATGTATATACACATTTTGTGTGATATTTTGGGATCTATATTATGCCTATATACAAGCACATATATTTTCAGTGTATAATCCAAAAGGAAGCTGTATAAAATGATTACTGTTAACCTGGTAAATTCAATAGTTAGGCTTAAGCCTACATATTCTTGATCAGTATAAACTCCCTTTGAGTCATTGTTACTGTTGTCAGAATGTCTTATGATTTAAATCCTACAACTTAAATGTTATAATTATTTATTTAGGTATCTAGATGAATATTTGAGTATATATATATAAGTAAGAACTCATTAAACACAAGAACAAATTAAATAAGACTGAAACTCTAAACTAAATTACTGTGGAATTTATGGGGTGAAAGACAACACAAGGTGAAAGACAACACCCCCACAGAGATAAATTCCTTATCTTTATCTTGAGGTGTACCCACTTTTTGTTAGTAAGATTCTGATTACCGCAGCATCAAACGTCACATGTCAAATCATGACTCCAGTACTTTCAGGTTGTTAGTTACACATAAGTTATTCAATAGTGAGTTTTATTTGTTACTGTTAAGTCAGTTTCCTCTTATCCTTTGTGTTCTTCTTCGTTGGTCAGTGTTTGTGATTGTTTGAAGGCCTATGTAAATCAGGAACTTGTCATCCAACTTTCCAATAGTGTCTTCCTTGAATTACAACAGTGGCCTGTGTTGATCAGCAGTTCAGTGAAGAGTCTTTAGGAGAGAAGTTAGTCAGACATTCTGTGGCAGATATATGTGTGTGTGATGGCATCCATATTCTTATTTCAAATTATGATAAACATAAATTAAACCTTACCAAAAATGTAAAAGACAGGCTATGAAAATAAATTATATTAAAAAACGTATTTAGTTAGTTGAGCATTAGTTTAGGATTAGGATTCAAATGTGAGCGCTGTTACAGACATCTGTTTTAAAAGATGTGATTGCTCTGTGTATCGCCTACTAGCAAATCTAGATTACCAACATGCAGAAAACTGCCCTGAGGCAGCAGCAGTGGATAATGCAAACCACAGCAGTTTAGCGAGGCAGCTCTCATGCACAGGTAAAGGTAGGCTGTGTGGCACCTAACATTCATAAAACTGTCTTTTTTTATTGTCTTGGGCTTGGTCATTCTCAGACGATGATCATTTTAATTTAAAGATTAATGGACTATGTCCCGAACAATTATATTTTATGTTTGATTTTTTTCTGGTCGGGGATTATTATGTGGAATTTAAAATGGATCATGACTGGGATAATTTTAAAGTAAGTTGAGACAGTTTTTAAAGAGAGATCAGTCATATAGTCATGAATGATCTGGTGCCTTTCATTGTGTTTTATGGTAATTTTATTATATCATCATTTGCATTTTGTGCATTGTTTATGTCTTTATTGTTTAGTTTGGTGTATTATAAAAGACCTTGGGGCATAAAAAATAAAACATGACAGCTAGCTTATCATCACGAGGCTACTGTTCTACATGTGTAACCTGTTGGTATAGTTCTAAGAAACAGGAGGGGGAAGCTGTGAGACAGCTCTTGAATTCGTGCTGTCATTTTTATCTTTGCCATTCTGGGAATCAACTTTACTATTCTAAGAAGCAGAACAAGACGTTGCCTAGCAGCAGCGGACACACACGCACACACACCTTTCCATTCTCTGTCTCCCCTATGTGTTGGGAACTAGTTGCAACAATAAACAGAGAAGGTATAGCCTACAGCTGTGGCCTCCTCCCGAAGTCATTGTATCCTCCCAGACTCCACCTGAGCTCCTCTCGCCTGAATAGCTGCATTGTACTACTCAGGATCTCTGTTTCTCACCGGCCGTATTAAAGAGTGGAAACTGATCATTGCATTGCAATGGACCATGTTGTGTTGCTGCTGGTGTGTGTTGCTCCGATGGTTGGGTGCTACAGCTCAGGTAAAGTCACGGACAGCTGTGAAGACATGAGACCCCACCACCTTGGGCTGAGCCCACAGACACAACCCGCGCCCTTCATTGTCACTACGGACCGCAGCAGCTACAGACCCGGAGAGGAGGTGAAAGGTAAGATCAGGCTTATCTAGACCTGGAGTTAATATAATGCTGTTATTATATATCGATTATTTAGTATATTAATCACAATTTACTGCATTTTAGACATGTTATCGACAATTATTCAAATAAACAATATGATATTTAAATTATCGTAAAAATCATTACAAGTAGCCCTGCTCTAAAGGTGTATAATGTACAGAAAATGAATGAGCATGTGATTTGCTAAATGTAATGTCCTGTAATGGGGGAAATCACAGTCAGAAGGGGCTGTGGGACACACCGGAGGCGGAAGCACAGAGTCACTGTCTGCGTTCTTTTGGAGCCCAGTGATGCTTTCGGCTCTGTTCTATTTTTCCTGCTCGTCGCGAGCGTATCGGGCAAAAAAACACACTGAAAATCGATTATAAATGATGTCTTATAGGCTATATGATATAAATGATCAAATATGCATCCCAGGCTTGCAAGTCCTTCTGATTTTTCCTGCCCCTCTCCTGGAGTCCCCTCCCCACGATGAAATGTTAAAATCTGCCCATCCGCTAGTATCACTGCGTTTGTCAATTTTTTTTTAAATTACATACTGATTCCACATTTTGGTCAGTTGTGTCTAAACAGAGAGTTAAGCAGCAACACACACAAGCAGATAAACAGAGAGAGAGATGGACATTAAAAATGGCGTTATAAATTCATTAAGTTATTATTTACCCATGACAAATATCAGCTATGTGTGATTGCAAAGTAGCAGAGGACAGAATTGCTGGCTGACCGGCCTGGAGAAATGTGCTTCTTGTGTGAACAGCCAGGCTACTGCTGTGTCCCCAGCCTGAGACAGAATGTGTTTTTGTGTTTTTTCCAGTTCAGCTCCAGGCTCAAGTTTCCATACCGTTCACTGGTTTCCTGTTACAGGCTAGAGAGTTGGGGGGGCAGTCTACTGTGGGCTCCTTCGCCCTGACAGTAGGGGCCACTCAGCTGCTCACCTGCAGCCAGAGACCTGTGAGTTCACTCCCATACAGCAGACTTTAATGTTAACAACATGGCCTATAGCAAGAAACACAATATACCACAAGAAAACTCCTGCACGCTGTCTCGCTTACTGCTGGAATGTTTATTAATTTAGGACATTTCGGTCTCTTTGACCTTTATCGGGTAGGCTACCTGATGAGCAACATTGTAAATTACTTCAGATTCCAGCATTAAGCGAGGCAGTGTGCTGGAGGTTTCTTGATTTTACTTTATGCAGAGACTTATTCATTTTTTTGAGAAAACATTCTACTATACCATCTCACACTACACCACACACCTGTGCTATTCAATATGAAACTGAAATACTAAGAATTTTCAATTGTCAGTGTTTCTACCAACTTGTTCTGGCCCTCAAGCAGTTTTTTCCCCCAAATTCACCTTTACCCTGCTATAGGACATCTCCATGTGTCATGTATATGAATATGGTATACTCAGTGAGAAAGGGGGGTTCCTGGAAGCAATCCACTATGACATATTTTAGAATTGCCTATTGATAAGTCTACAAAAATATTTTAAGAATATATTTTATAAGTATGGGAGTTCCTTGAGCCCTAATGTCATGTCATAAGCAGGAAAACAGGGGCAGGACCCAATCGCAAACAGAAGAGGAGGCAGTCAGGAACAGTTTAATAGATTTAATGGATCAGAATGTACAAAAATGCACACGGGGTGAGGAAAACTAAAAAGCCAAAATGTAACATAAGGCAATGTCCAGAGCAGGTACATGATTGAACAGGTCACATGGAAAAAAAGCATGGTAACAGGACAAGAACAAAAAACAATGATCTGACAATGAACAAAGGAACTAGCCGGGTATAAACAATGAGTGGCTGATGAGGGAATATGCTGCAGGTGAGGAGTGGGCGGAGCAGGCAGGGCTGACGAGAATGGGAACAGGTGTGTAGATGGGTGGGGCAGTCAAGTGATGGGGAAAGGAGGGAAAGTCCAAGGGCATCTGCTGGAGAGTATGAGGATGGCACGTCCAGAGCAGGAACAGGGAAAAAGGCCATGGACTGAGAGCAGTGAACAGACATGGACACAGGGAAAAACAGTAATACAGAGGGCTTGGACTAGAGTGTGGAAAAAGAAAGGGACCAAGGACCAGATTGTGACACCTAGGCCCTGAAAGCTTAAATTTAGTAGTTCAAGCCAGAAATATTTCCAACGAACAGGAAAATGTTGGGGAAAAATTGTGACATGAATTTTCCATGCCACATTAAAATCAATACACAACACCGAAAACAAAATAGAGATGTTTTGTATTTCAGTGTTGTCCAACAGAGAGCAGCATTGACCTGCCAATAGTCACTGTCATTATTTTCATGAGGAGGTGCATGGGAACTTTTACTCTTTTGAGATGGAAATATGTTGTTCATGCCAAAATTAAAAACAATTAGGAGATACAAATAACAATGTGTATTGTATTCTACTGTATTTCTTTGTTTGATTTATTTTAATTGAGGCATCTTCTGTACACATGACAACAGTATGTGCTTAAACTGTGTCTACAAAGCCTGCAGAGCATGATAGCAAAGCAGTGCTCCTGTGCCTACCTACACAGGATGCATTCAGGCACAGTACTGAATAAGTTGGCAATACTCAGAGCCCAATACATAATGTGTGTATGTGTGTGTGTGTGTGTGTGTGTGTGTGTGTGTGTGTGTGTCCAGAACTCAGCTGTATCCCACAGATCAAATTCTGGTAAGACCTCCATTCAGGTGACATGGAGATCAGAAGCATCCGCAAACGCGAAACCCATTCAGTTCCAGTAAGGTTGAATTAAACATTTTTGTTCCATTTCTATTGCTATGCTCAAGTAGGTCAGCAAAGTGAGCCAATACTAAAAAATAAAAAAATAAAAAAATAAAAAACTTAATAATACTTAATAACTTAATCCCCATTCTACTTGATTTAATTCTCATGAAAACTGGTTTTGGTGTTTCTGCAGTGCATCCTTTGTGCAGAATTACAGGACATTCTGGGTTGATGTTACAAGCCCTTCCCTGACCGTCATTACTGACAGTACTGTTGAATCTACAAATACAGTACATCAACCTGCACCACCTGCTGTAAGTAACAGAGTATGAAACTAGCTTCTAATTACCAAACCAGCAAGTAGGCTAACAGGCCCACCAGCCAAGTACAGCTTAAAAAATGACACACTACAGTTGAAAAGTTAAGACTGATTGACTGCTCTTGGGATGGGTTTGGAAGCAGTGTCTACTAAATCTCCTGACTAGTCCCACAGAATCGGCAACCCTTTAACAGAGTTTAGGCATGGATGTTTTGGCCAATGTTGACACCAAGACCCAGTCATATATACTGTGGGTTGTAATGCATGTATTGCATGTATTATGTTTATATTTGTTTAAATATTTACGTATTACTGATCCTGTCCACCTAATGCCTCAGAAACCAGACTGGAGGGTGAAGGACCACCCCATCCAGATATAGTAGCCATGATGAGGAGTTAGAAGAACTTGTCCAAAACTTTTTCATATAATTTGATATCCTTATTGGGCATTAGCTTCATTATCTTCCATAGAGATCTCCAAACATGTGCTGAATTTTTGCATACTAAGAGACTTCATTAGATCCTGAGGCTGATGAAGGTCTACCATTCCCTTTTACACCTTGCAACTCATCCCATGTTGGCGGTTGAACATCCACTGTTACAGTCTGATGCCTAGCAGTAGCATTTAGCAGAATATCTGGCATCTGTCCCAACTCTCTATCCCTCACACAATCTGCATCAGGTTGCTGTCTTGTTTTGAAACAGCTGCCTTTACTAAACATGACTTTAACAAATTGATAATGATCTTTATAGACTGCTATCCTGGATTGTTCTGACATATTTTCGACTCTTTGGAGAGCTTTTAACAATTCCCTGATGCTGCTCTTTCTGGCTCATGCTAGCCTTCCTTCCAGGGCTGGGTATTGAATCTTAATACTTTTTTGGGTGTTCCCACACCAAACATATACTGTACATTCACACACAAAATGAACAAAGAATGAAATAGTCTAACATTACAATGTGTGCATGTATGGTTAAGATTAGGGAAAGAAGAAAGAAAAACAATTCATTGCAGGTCTTTGAAAGTCAGATGCGCTAACATTGACAGTTTTCCAGGGTGCAATGTGAAAGCCTATTGTACTGTCAAACATGAGGACCGGGACTGAATTGGGTTCCTCTGATTAAATTAACATAATCGTGCAGCTTTAGTCTTTCCCTTGCAGAAAAACATCTCCAGTGCAGACTGCGGTGTCACCAAGGTGTGTTTCAGCCAGCCTTCAAACTGTGACCCTTCAGTCAGTGCTGACTGTCATTTCATGTCAGCCATGATGTTGTCTCCCAGTGATGCAGCAGTCCATTATGAGATAATAGGTCCTTCTGATGGTTACATCGCTTTTGGATTCTCAGATGATCAGATGATGGTAATGGGAAGACAAAATGTTTCATTCTGAGAAATTTTCATGCTTTTATACCAATTTTAATAATAAGGGTCTTGAGCAACCCTGTTCACACACTTGCCTTCAAAATGTGTGTCCCTGGAGGATTAAAAAATAGTAAGTATATGTTTTTTATAGAGCAGATCAGGGCCAAATCATCTATCAACAATATTTTCCTTCTGAATTTCAGACTTTGCACAATGTAACCATAATTACATTGCAACTCTTAAGCAGATTATTATACTTTACTTTCAGCCATTGTTGTTATTGTTCAGAGTCTGTTACTGACCTTACTAAACATCCTGATATACTGCCCCCACAGTTCATGTACTTAAGTCCGTCTTGTGGGTGCGTAGTGGTGCTTCCTGAGCACACAAAATCAACACTATAAAGGAACAGATGATACACAGGTGTACACACGTAGACATAAAACGAAGTATATCATAAGCCTGACATGGTCAATGAGTTCTATAAGACTGTAAATGGCTCATTTAGTTATGCCAAAATCCATATTAAGCAACAATGCTGATGATCAAGATTCAGCAGGTTTTTGACAAACAGCAGGGGTGATGATGTTGTACGGTCTGACGGTTAGTCAGTGTTTCAGTATTACCATCCCCATATCAACTTTCATCCAAACCAAGATATCCCAAAGGCCAGATTTCAGTTTCTTTGTGATTATTTTGACTAATTGACTTTTCTTGCAGTACCAACTTCAGGCAAAAATGTAATTTGTCATCCCTAAAGCCTGGACTAACAATCACTCATCTTTATTTCTACCTCTGTCCTCCTTCAGGGAAACGATGACATTTATATTTGTGGCATAGGCAGTGATGGCCTAGTGAGGTTACAGCATGCCTTTTCAACAGGACAAACGACTCCACAAGCTCTTCCTCTGGTACTGAAGTTCTTCTGATAGCCAGAATTTTGTCTGTCAGACCGTGTAGTATTTAATACTACCGGTATGCAGTTTAATGTCACTTTTACAATGTCACTGTGTGGATTCAGCTGAATGTTGAAATTATTTCTAACTGTTCACCAGGGGAATGTTTCTGATGTAAGAGCATCAGTACAGGACAGGGTGATCAGCTGTTCTTTCACCTCCATGAACACATTTTCTACTGGGAGGACCACTGGCTTCAACAAAACCTCTTATCTCATGTTTGCCTTTGGACCCAGCAACAATGGTAATGAAGATAGTATGTAATGTTGAGGAGGAAGCTATTTATTTGTGACCAGGGATGAAGATGTTATTAACAAGCTCGTCCAACTTTCAACAAAAAGCTGGAATCATTCACCTCTGTCTGTTTTATCCATCTCTCCTACAGGACAAATCCAGTTCCATACAGCTACCTTCATCAGTGCTGAAAAGGTAGACATTACCAGACCTGGGCTTGTCAGAAACAATGGATTGCCTCAAATCATCAAAGCACATGGTGAGGAACCTGCCAGATATTTACGGTAGCACTAATTGAAACTGTGATGTGAACGGTCAGGGTCCTCAGAGAATTAGTCCTAATGATGTGGCAGAACATTCCTTTTGCACTATTGCACAATGCGGACATTGCCAATAGATTTACTGAGCACATTCTTCTCTTCTGAAGATAAAGACAGTGCAGTCAGTGTGTGAGTTGAGCGGATTTAGTGATTTGGGGCCCTAGGCAAACTCAGGTATGGGGCTGCTGTGCCTTCTTTTTACCCTTTCTCTAATTGTATGTATGCTGATATTGGATGTGATATCAAAGGTACTCAAATATTTTAATTAAGTAAAATTATTAATTCCACGCTGTAAAAATACTCAAAATTCATGCATTCATTCAAGATTATACTGAGGTGAAGGTACTCATCAATAAATGTACTTAACATTTACTTTAAATGTTAACTTCTTTATATAGTGCTGGATAGTTTCTATTTATAAAATGCATCAGAATTTATAAGTTTATCATATATTTTGTGTGTAACCAGTAAAAAGCTGTCAGATAAATGCAGTAGAGGAACAACTACATTTTTTCCTTTGGAATAGAAGGGACTGAATTTCTCCTAGAAGTGTGAGTATTCAAGTAAAGTTACTTCCCACAGTTACTACTTGAGGTAATAACTACTGAATATTTTCATGTTATGCTACTTATATTTGTACTCCACTATATTTCCAGATTTTAGACATAAAATATATCAACTGATATTATATGACGCATCATTATTAGGACTGTAGTAAACCAAAGAAATATTGGTCGTCTGAATCTGCTGCTAAATTTCAGCAGCTAGAGCAGCGTTTACATCACCACATCCACTTGACCATAAACACAAACAAGTCAAGGGAGACTGATAAGACAGAGAACTGATGAATGGCATTCATAAAATCATATTGTGAACATTACTGTTTAATTTAATTTTGAGACCTGTTCCCAACAGGATGAATTGTAGTAATTGTTGATACTCTCCTTAATTACTGCTTAGAAGTTTTTTGTTGGGACAAGGGGAAGAAATGGGTGTTGAGTCATAAAACCATTTGATGTGTGGTGAGAACTGGGCAATATTCCAACATAAAATTGTGTTTCAGGAGCACTGATGCTGATAGCCTGGATGACATTGGGATCACTGGGAATGATGATAGCCCGATATCTGAAAGGAGTGGCCAAAGGACAGAACTTATGTGGCAAAGATGTCTGGTTTTTGGTGAGGCTTCACATAGATAAAACAATGTACTATATAATTAATTTTGTTATGTGTCCCACATTTGATCAGGTTATCTTTTTCAGAAAGAACAAAACATTGGAAAAGCAACCATGAAAATATAAAATTAAAGTCAGCATAATATGATGATAAGATTCTAAAAGTAAATACACACAAAACACACTAAAATGTTACATATTCTATCTTTGTAACTTTGGGGTAGAAAAAAAGTCACATTTTAAAGTGTGCTGCAGTCTGATCAATTATCTCTATATTCTGAATTATACTATAGTAAGCCAACAAACTAAACCGTCCGATAATGTTCCATACAGGGAGTTTAAGCGATAATTCATTTCATATTTTTATTCAACAAAAAAATCTTTCATTTACTTTATAAAATAAATGCTCCGTGAAGGCCAAAAGGTAGCACAGTGTAATGGAACAAACCCATTCCTGGAATCTGGAAAGCTGTATATTCTTTGCAAGCTGGGTCAAGAGGCACTTGCCAGTAACCTTTACAAAGGTCTAATGCTGTGATATACTTGGCTTTCCCCAATCTCTCCAAAAGTTCATCGATACGTGGCATGGGATAAGAATCAAAACAGGAAATGCTGTTCAGTTTCCTCATGTCTGAACAGAACCAGGTTTGAGTGGAGTTTTTCTTTGGAACAAGCACTATGGGGTTTGACCACTCACTTCAAGATGGTTCAATGACTCCCATGTCCAACATCACCTGGACCTCCTTCCTCAGTGGTTCCACCATTCGTTCAGGAATTCTATAAGGCTCCAGGCAAACAGGTTTTGTGTCCTTCAGAACAATGTTATGTTTTATCACATCAGTTCGGCCAGGTCTCTCTGAGAACAATGCCGGGAAAGATTGTTTAAGCTCACCCAATTGACGCCATTGGTCTGCACTCAGTTGTTCTGAAGGGGTCTGGGGTTTACTCTTCTCTCTGAAGGGCACCATGTCAGCTTCCTCAGCCTCCAGCACATCATCTTCGTCAGGCTGGACGTCCTGGACCATCAGAACATGTTCCCCACCTGTTTTCTGGTTGATTCTTTCGTGGTATTCCTTTAACAGGTTCACATGGAGCAATTGGTTGCGTTTATGTTTATCAGGACAGAATATTTCATAAGTTACTGGGCCCACCTTTCTGGTCACAGTATAGGGGCCTTGCCACTTAGCCAGCAGTTTACTTGACCCAGTAGGGATGTTGGTGTGTCTTCACCAGCCACCCAGTTCTCCTTCAGCATGTCCAAAGGGCCTCTAACATCTCTGCCATATAACAACTCAAAAGTGGAGAAACCAGTTGAAGCTTGAGGTACCTCTCGAAATGCAAACAAGAGAAAAGGCAACCATTTATCCCAATCTTTACCAGTATCATCAACAAATTTCCTCAACATTTGTTTCAGGGTACCATTAAATCGTTCAACAAGCCCATCAGTTTCAGGGTGGTGTGGTGTTGTCCTTATCCCTTTCACACCAAGCTGGGAATACAGTGACTTCATCAGATGTGACATAAAGCTTGCGCCTTGATCGGTTAAGATCTCTTTAGGGATGCCCACTCTAGAGAATAACTCCACTAAACATCGAATTATATGTTTAACCTGTATGAAGAGTAGTGGATAGACATCTGGGTATCTGGTTGCATAGTCACATATAACCAGTGCAAATTTGTATCCTGAGCTACTTTTTGGCAGGGGACCAATTATATCCATGGCTATTGTCTCATATGGCACACTCATGATGGGTAATGATTGTAACTGGCCTCTGTCTGAAATCTTTGTGGGGGCTACAACCTGACAGTCATGGCAAGTTTTACAATATTCCAGCACCTCTTTGTATAATCCTGGCCAATAGAAGCGCTGAGCAATGCGGTTATAGGTCTTGGCCTGTCCTAGATGCCCAGCCCATTGAACAGTATGACCTAAATGAAGGATTACTTGCCGACAATCTTTTGGTACAACAAACCTAGGTTTCTCAATGTCTGCCAAATACAGAAGGTTGTCTTTTATGATGAAGGGATCCCCAATTACTTTTCAGCCCCCCTATACCTTCTCCCTGGACCCCATCTATTTCACATGCTTTTGCAAAGAGAGGTTTGAGAGATTGGTCATTCTTCTGAATTTCTCTGAAATTGTCTGGGATTTGCCATTGGGGTTCTATGAGGGGGTGGACTGGGAGAGCAGGATCAGGACATTTAGCTTTATCATAATTTCTGTTTTTCTCCTGACGGCGTTGCCGTTTTGTTTTCTTACCCTTATTTCTCCCTTCACACAAACTATCATAGTCTGCATCTGGTAGGGTTTCTATCCCCATGGTCGCAGAGCGAGTAACTACATCACAGGAGTATGCTACAGAGTTTTGCTGGACCAAACTGTCTAGGATGGGTAAATCTTCCAAGGATTACATCATAGGCTAAGTAATCTAGCACTCCCACCGTTAACATAAAGGCTTGTCCTTCCACCTCAATGATCACATCTACGGTTGGGTAGTCTCTCTTACATCCATGAACACATGTGATATTGACACTTTGATCAAAGTTGGTTAGTGCATTGCAGAGAAAGCCAGACTTTACTAGGGTTTGTGAACTACCTGTGTCGACCAGAGCCTTCACCACATGACCATTAACTTTGACATCCACTACATGTTTGTGTGGAGTCATCCCATTGTCATTAACACCATCATGGTCATCACTTTCAGCACGAGGTACAAAACACAATTCAACTGCCTTTGATTTTCTTAAAGGACATACCGAAGCTTTGTGACCAGGCTGCTGACAGTAGTAACAAATAAAGTTAGGTTTTAAGTTTAAATGAACAGGTTTCTTACCAACCCCAGTGTCCATGCTGTCAATAACAGGCAAACTGTAAGGTTTGCCTTCCCCAAACCTTGGCTTCCCAACAGTCACCTTTTTCTTTGAAGGGTCCCGGTGGGCAGCTGCATAACGTTCTGCCAGGTCTGCTGCTTCCTCTCCTGTCTGGGGATTGTGCTCCTTTACCCAGATGCGGATGTCTGGATGTAGCACACGAAGGTACTGTTCTAAGATTATGGTTTCCCCAATCTGTTCCTTAGTGTGGCTGTTTGGTCGCATCCATCATCTATAAAGTCCCTTAATCCGTTTATAGGTTTCTCGTACAGTCTCTCCCACTGGCACAATAGTACTCTGGAAACGCTGTCTGTAAGTCTCTTCCGTTACGTTGAACTTCATTAACACTGCAGCTTTAACAGCCTCATAGGATTCAGACTGTTCTTCATCCATACCAGCATAGGCCTCAAGAGCTTTCCCAGTCAATAAAGTGACCACTCTGGCTGCCCATTCAACTGGCTGCCACCCCCATGTTCTGGCTATCCTCTCAAACCGAACAAAGAAGCTCTCTGGATCCTCACCCTCCTTGAAGTCAGGTATCCTGGGTTCACCGACATGAGGCCCTGCATTCCAGGTTGGTGGAGCAGCACGCCCTTGAAACTGAGCCGGCAGCGGTTGTGATGAGGGGACAGGCCTACTAGCTTGGACCATTGACCATTGTATCCTATTACAGAGACTGGAGCATTTGATTGGCGTCAAAGGACCCGCACTAAGCTGGTTTCAGTCGTATTTATCAGATAGATTTCAGTTTGTCCATGTAAATGATGAATCCTCCGTGCACACGGAAGTTAGTCATGGAGTTCCACAAGGTTTAGTGCTCGGACCACTTTTATTTACCTTGTATATGCTTCCTTTAGGCAATATTATCAGGAAACACTCCATAAACTTTCACTGCTATGCAGATGATACTCAGTTATACTTATCGATAAAGCCAGATGAAACCGGTAAGTTAGCCAAGCTTCAGGCATGTATTAAGGACATAAAAGACTGCATGACCTGCAATTTCTTGCTGTTAAACTCAGACAAAACTGAAGTTATTGTTCTGGGTCCTAAACACCTGCGAGACGCACTATGTATAGATATAGTTACTCTAGATGGCATTGCCCTGGCCTCTAGCACCGCTGTAAGGAGTCTAGGAGTAATCTTTGATCAGGACATGTCCTTTAATACCCATATAAAACAGACTTCAAGGACTGCCTTCTTCCACTTACATAACATTATAAAAATCAGGCAAATCCTGTCTCAAAAAGATGCAGAAAAACTAGTTCATGCATTTGTTACTTCTAGGTTAGATTATTGTAATTCCTTATTATCGGGTTGCCCCGATAAGTCTCTAAAGACTCTCCAGCTGATCCAGAATGCGGCTGCACGTGTACTGACAGGAACTAGCAAAAGAGAACATATTTCTCTGATATTAGCTTCTCTGCACTGGCTCCCTGTGAAATCTAGAATAGAATTTAAAGTCGTCCTCCTCACTTACAAAGCTCTTATTGGTCAGGCACCATCATATCTTAAAGAGCTGATAATACCGTATTACCCCACTAGAGCACTATGCTCACAGAATGCAGGGTTACTTGTGGTACCTAAAGTCTCTAAAAGTAGAATGGGAGCCAGAGCCTTTAGTTATCAAGCTCCTCTTCTGTGGAATCAGCTCTCAATTTGGGTTCGGGAGGCAGACACCCTCTCTTCGTTTAAGAGTATGCTAAAAACGTTCCTTTTTGATAAAGCTTATAGTTAGGGCTGGCTCAGGTGAGTCCTGAACTATCCCTTAGTTATGCTGTTATAGGCTTAGACTGCCGGGGGACTTCCTAAGTTTCTCTCTCCTCCTCTCCCTCTCTATCTGTACGCATTCCTATCCCACTAATACAGGTTACCAACTCCATTTCTTCCTGGTAGTCCTTGTGCTTTCTGTGCTTTTTCGCCTTCTCACTTTCTGCAGGTATTTCCGCCCCTGGAGCTGTAGATTATGGATCTGTGATTGCCGGCCGTCTACTGCCCCCATGTTCCTGCTCCACACTCACTGCTGCAGTTGTTATTATTATTAGTCTGATTTGTTGTCTCTCCTCCTGTTCTGTCACCCCTCTCCCCCTCTCTCCTCCCCTTTCAACCCAACTCGGTCGATGCAGATGGCCGCCCACCCAGAGCCTGGTTCTGCTCGAGGTTTCTACCTGTTAAAAGGGAGTTTTTCCTCGCCACTGTCGCCAAGTGCTTGCTCATGGTGGGAACTGTAGGGTCTCTGTAAATAATATTTTAAAGAGTATGGTCTAGACCTACTGTATGTGAAAGCGTCTTGAGATAACTTTTGTTATGATTTGGCGCTATACAAATAAAATTGACTTGACTTGACTTGAAACTTAGAGGTTGCTCCACTGTCGGCAGGTGGGTGGAGGTTTCAGTTTGCAACCTCAGCAGGGCTAGACAGGGGATAATGTTGTACAGCCTGCTCATAATACTCTTCTGATGACAAGTCTTGCATAGACCTTGGTACCATATCACATCTTAGTTGTTTAATCTGTTCAAAAAGTACAGCCTCAGTTAATTTAGACTGACGCATAAACTCTCATTTCTTCAAAAACATTTTCTGCAATGAGTTCTTGATCTGCATCATGGACAGTATCCACCTTTGGGCGTACCACCGGTTCTTCTTCACCTTCAGTGGCTGTGGCTCTGTCAGGTGGTGGCTCAAACTCCACAGTCCTCTCAGCATTCCTTTCCTCCATGTCTGCCAAGGCAGTTCTTCTCGTCCGACGAGCTCTTCCCCGTCCTACACCTCTCATTTAGCCAGTAGTCCAACATCAACTCTAGACAGGCATATTAAATCCCACCACTGCCACCAATTGTTGCAAGGAGAGGTGTAGGTAAAATGGAGGAGGAAGACAAAATACCACGCTGGCAAGGAGGAGTGCTGGAACATAGGCAGACTTTTATTTTATAGTCTCCAAGGTGAAAAAAATAAACAAGAAAAACGTGGAGAGAAAACTCCTTTAAGCTTCACGCAGCTCCAAACCCACTCTGGTGCTACGCTTCAGAAAAACAAAACCAACCCCTTTCTTTCCCATTCCACTCATTTATATAGCCTGAAGGCCCACCTTTGCAGTTCAAACTGGCCTATCAGGTTAGAGCTCCAGAATTGATAGTTAACAGGGTCAACAACAAATATACATTGTTTTCCAGCTTGTTCAAACAATTAAAGCCTCAGAGTAATTCCTAAACAGGTTACCATCAATTCTAAACATTCAAAACAAATCCTGTACATCATCCAGTATTTATTTTAATTAGCTGTCAATTCATCACAAATCCATTATCCAATCAGACTTGAGAACCCGTCTACTCCTAATGACATAAAGGTACTGTTGTTGAGGCGTGCTTCCTCTTTAAGCACCAGCACAAGATGGCTTCCACAAAGGACCCAAACTCTGACAGGTTATGGCTTTGATCCGAGCATGTCTTTTGATAAGTTTTAAAAATAAAATAATTTTAATGCCGAGTATTTATATTTATTGTTCTGGCACTATACATTGGATAAAAAAAAGGTAAATGGTTTGAAAAAAAATCTCCACCTTTAACAAGGCCTTAGTAAACAGTGAGGAAGTTGGTGCTCCCTCACATACTGTTCCTGTTAAATGTGCTCTGTAGTATTTGTACAAGCCTAGCCTCTCTAGGATGTAGTTGATCCTGCAAGTCTCCTGACCTCTGTATGAGTTCGACATGTTCATTTTGTACTGTTTGTGTTCCTCCAGGTCCATGTTGGAGTGATGAGTGTGACGGTAGCAGCCACAATCATCGCCTTTATCCTTCCCTTCTCATATGTCAAGGCCTGGTCCGAGGTCAGTCCACCAGCACTGCTGGGACTTGGGAATGTGGTGTACTTCTGAGGCTTTATGTTTTGAAGCAGTCTGCTTTTCACTGATGGACATTTTGCACCCAAATACACAGGGAATTGGCCTTTTAATGCACTGTATAATAAGATCCTATGTCATTTGGTAAGAGTGTGAGTTAAGAAGCTACATGACAACAAGCTTATGTCAATATTTCATAAAGATATGACATGGTCATGGCCAGTCTTTGCTCTGGGCTGTGCACTGATTAGATCAGTTAGATCAGTTGTTCAGGAAGATAGCAATCCAACTGTTGTCTACAAGTTGTCTCCCCCAGTTATGAATACCTTGTCTTGGCTTTATTATTCTCTCTCTCTCTCTCTCTCTCTCTCTCTCTCTCTCTCTCTCAATTCAATTTTTCAATTCAAAAGAACTTTATTGGTATGGGGAAGAGACGTTTACATTCCAAAAGTAAGTGTAAAAACAACAATTTATAATTCTGACTGTGCTGTTAGACATATATACATGTAAGTAAAAAATAACTTAAAATAAAATAGAAAAATGTAGATTTGTAGTTAAAAATATAAATACAAGTGAGAGCTATATAAATAGTACAACTTTTTATTTTTTGAATGTATTTAAAAATATTAGTTCTGTATGTACAGCGAGTGTGTTTATGTACAGGTATCAGCACAGTGCAGATGGTTGGTGCAGGAATACAGGTGGTTGACGGTGTTTGTTTTCCATTTGATGCCTTTTTTGGTCATAACAGCTCACTAATCTTGCTGCTGTGTTTGCACATTGTTTGATTTCACCCAGCAGATATGGAGTTTTTCATTATCAGCCATGTTTTCAAAGTCCTTTTGGTAGGCTGTAAACTGTGGGTAATATCTGTCTCTGATGTCTTGGTACAGTTGGCAGGAGGTTAAAAAGTGCAGCTCGGTTTCCACCTCCTGCTGTGTGCAGTTGGTGCACAGTCTTTCTACTGTGGGGAGCAGGTCTACCTGTGGCGGCCTCTCTCCATGGCCAGGCTGTGCTCACTGAGTCTGGACCTGGTCCAGGATTTCCTTAGTTTTGGATCGGTCACAGTGGTTAAGTAATCTGCCACTGAGTATTCTCTGTTCAGGACCAAATAGCAATCCAATTTGCTCTGGTTTTTGGTTGATTCTTTCCAGTGTGTCAAATAGTTTTCATCTTGGTTGGCAAATGGACTCCAGACCTCGCAACCATAAAGGGAAATTAGTTCTATCACAGAGTCAAATATTTTAAGCCAGATTTGAGTTGGGATGTCCAACTTGATGTTCTTTTTGATAGTGTAAAAAGCCCTTCTTGCCTTGTCTCTCAGGTCGTTCACAGCTTTGTTGAAGTTACCTGTGGAGCTGATGTTTAGGCCGAGATATGTGTAGGTATTTGTTTGTTCTAGAGCAATAGTGTCTAGAAAGAATTTGTATTTGTGGTTTTGGAGGCTGGGTCTTTTTTGGAATATCATAATTTTTGTCTTTGTTAGGTTTACTGTCCCAGGTCTGCGAAAATTTGTGCAGAAGGTCCAGGTGCTGTTGTAGCCCTTCTTTGGTTGGAGACAGCAGAACCAGATCATCTGCAAACAGTAGGCATTTGACTTCTGTGTCAGCTAGGCTAATGCCCAGTGCTGCAGACTGGTCTAACGCCCTCGCCAGTTCATTGATGTAGATGTTGAAGAGGGCTTTTGCTTTTTTTTTGTTTATTTGGTTGTTTATTATGCTGCTGAGAGTGAAGATATGGTCTGTTGTACGATAATTTGGTAAAAAGCCTATTTGGGATTTGCTGAGACCATTATTTTCTCTCTGTGTCTCTCTCTCCACGTTGGGAGTTTGGTGGTTTCTTAGACTTTTTTTTTTCCCTACTGAATTTAATGTATGATTAAACTGGGATGTACAAGCAGGGAGTGAGAGGAGTTTGTTTATTAATTTATTTTTTAAAGTGAAATAAAGCAAAAAGCAAAGCAAAAAAATTGCAGTACAATACAATACGTACAGTACAGTACAATACAGCTATACAATACACTTGGCGTAGTATTGTACGTGGACGAGCAATGTGAGGCCGTACATAGAAAGTAATAGGGCCAGCTGTTGTGACGCCGTCCCTGTCTCTGAGGCATGATGTCACAGCCCAACTCTACGGTGGAGCACGTGCTCTTGGCGTTAGCAGAACAGATGGGGCACGGAAACATCTTGTGTGCCTCACGTTTGCATAGTGGTGGTTATATGTTTGTCAATCGGCTTGTAGAGATGAGTTTATACAAGTCTTCCCACTGGCCTTCCACCCAGATTGCTGTGTCTGGAGTCCCTCCATTTATTTCAAATGAGGCGCTGGAGAAAGAACTGAAGTGTTATGGGAGATTGGCGAGCAGTTTCTGGACAGTGATTCTGGGCTGTAAGGATGCCAGAACCAAGTGTTCATGTTTCTGGAATCTCCGAAACTCAAACACTGGATGTCTCTTTCAGTGTTAAGAATGATGGTGCATGATGTACATGGTGTTTGCTAGCTCTGGGAACAGGTGTTTTGAGTGTGGAGATGTGGGTCACAAACGGATCACTTGTCCACACAGACAGCACGGCCCAGGGCCACTGGGGAGGGCTGACCGAGGCTGCTCCTTGTAAGCTAGTGGATAGTGCCACAGATTACCTACCAAAGGAGAATGTCGTGTGACATTTACGTAAGAAGACAGGATCAGTACGCCGTCGCTGTGTGACTCAAACGTCATTGATAAGTATGTTGCCACTTAACTATCACATCGGATAAATACATCATCACAAGGGACATCACAGATTATTATACAATTACAACAATTAATAACCTTTCTTGTCTCCATAAACAAGTTTTTCTTCACAACTCCACAGTTTTGCATTTGCATTATTTTTATTGTGTTTTATGGTCAAGTCAAGTCAATTTTATTTGTATAGCGCCAAATTATAACAAACGTTATCTCAAGACACTTTTCACATAGAGTAGGTCTAGACCATACTCTTTAAAATATTATTCACAGAGACCCAACAGTTCCCATCATGAGCAGCACTTGGCGACAGTGGCGAGGAAAAACTCCCTTTTAACAGGTAGAAACCTTGAGCAGAACTAGGCTCTGGGTGGGCGGCCATCTGCATCGACCGAGTTGGGTTGAAAGGGGAGGAGAGAGGGGGAGAGGGGAGACAGAGCAGGAGGACAGACAACAAATCAGACTAATAATATTAACAACTGCAGCAATGAGTGTACAGCAGGAACATGGGGGCAGTAGACGGCCGGCAATCACAGGTCCAGACTCTACAGCTCCAGAGGCAGAAATACCTGCAGAAAATGAGAAGGCGAAAAAGCACAAAAAGCACAAAAACTACCGGGAAGAAGTGGAGTAAGTAACATGTATTAGTGGGATAGGAATGCATACGTATAGCGAGGGAGAGGAGAGAGAAGCTCAGTGCATTATGGGAAATCCCACGGCAGTCTAAGCCTGTAGCAGCATAACTAAGGGATGGTTCAGGACTCACCTGAGCCAGCCCTAACTATAAGCTTTATCAAAAAGGAACGTTTTTAGCATACTCTTAAACGAAGAGAGGGTGTCTGCCTCCCGAACCCAAATAGGGAGCTGGTTCCACAGAAGAGGAGCTTGATAACTAAAGGCTCTGGCTCCCGTTCTACTTTTAGAGACTTTAGGAACCACAAGTAACCCTGCATTCTGTGAGCGTAGTGCTCTAGTGGGGTAATACGGTATTATCAGCTCTTTAAGATATGATGATGTCTGACCATTAAGAGCTTTGTAGGTGAGGAGGAGTATTTGAAATTCTATTCTGGATTTTACAGGGAGCCAGTGCAGAGAAGCTAATATTGAGGAAATATGTTCTCTTTTGCTAGTTCCTGTCAGTACACGTGCAGCTGCATTCTGGATCAGCTGGAGAGTCTTTAGAGACTTAGAGATGCAGCCCGATAATAAGGAATTACAATAATCCAACCTAGAAGTGCATGGACTAGTTTTTCTGCATCTTTTTGAGAAAGGATATGCCTGATTTTTATAATGTTACGTAGGTGGAAGAAGGCAGTCCTTGAAGTCTGTTTTATATGGGCATTGAAGGATCCTGATCAAAGGTTACTCCTAGTACAAACTGAAATCTATCTGATAAATACCACTTAAACCAGCTCAGTGCGGGTCCTTTGATGCCAATCAAATGCTCCAGTCTCTGTAATAGGATACGATGGTCAATGGTATCGAAAGCGGCACTAAGATCTAACAGAACATGTACAGAGACAAATCCTTTGTCTGATGCAATCAGAAGGTAATTTGTCACTTTTACTAGTCCTGTCTCTGTGCTATGATGCACTCTAAATCCTGACTGAAAATCCTCAAATAAACTATTGTTGTGTAGAAAGTCACATAACTGACTGACGACCACTTCCTCAAGGATTTTGGAGAGAAAGGGAAGGTTAGATATCGGTCTATAGTTGGCTAAAACCCCTGGATCAAGCGTAGGCTTTTTAAGAAGAGGTTTAATTACAGCTACTTTGAAGGAATGTGGTACATAGCCTGTTGACAAAGACAGATTGATCATGTCTAGTAAATAAGTTCTAACTAAGGGTAGAACTTCTTTAAGCAGCCTAGTTGGGATGAGGTCTAAGAGGCAGGCTGTTGGTTTAGATGAAGAAATCATTGAAGTTAGTTAGTGAAGGTCAATTGGAGAAAAACAGTCTAAATATATATCTGGTTCTACAGCTGTTTCTAAGGTTCCTGTACTCGAAGATATATCTGAACTGGCTGAGGGCACAAGATGATGATTTTTTTCTCTAATAGTTAGAATTTTATCATCGAAGAAGCTCATGAAGTTATTACTACTGAGAGCTCTGGGAATACATGGTTTCTGATTCTGTGTCAGCCTGGCTACAGTGCTGAATAGAAACCTGGGGTTGTTCTGAAGTTCCTCTATTAGAGAGGAGTAGTAGGCTCCTTTGGCATTACGGAGACAAACTAAATGAAATTCCTCCAGTTTGGTGGAACACTATTTCCTTTCTAATTTTTGTGATGTTTCTTTTAATTTGCGGGTCAAGGAATTATACCATGGAGCTAACCTCTTTTGGTTAGCTCCACTCCCACCTTTGTATGGTAGGCAAATTGAAGGGGGTCCAGTGATGGTTTAATCAGGGGCTGAACGTGTAACAGGACCAGTCTCTCAGATTTTCTAATGTTTGCCTAATGATGCACATCATTCAAAGTGTTACTCTTATTTTGTCCTGCTATTCCTCAAATACTGTCCTCAGATATGTATTTTAGCCATCTAAAGTAAAGTAAAAACAGTTCTTAGTGTGACAGGTGTATCACAGTGACTGCCAGTGTCTGCCTTGTGTGTGCTGTTTGCAGGGAGCCCATCCTGTGTTAGGGTGCCTGGTTATGATCCTCTCATTCTTCCAGCCCATACTGGCTCTGCAGCGCTGTGGACCACAACATCAACTGTAGGTACCCTGCTGTGTGGGTGTGATTCATCAAGTCCTCAATCTAAATAACAAAATCCCACACATTTATCAGTGCTCTGCTGACCTGGTGTCGCTATCAGTAGGACGGACAGACATCATTTATTCAAACACACAGTTAACAGACTCCTTTAACCTATTGTATATGAAACAAATTAAAACACAGCAATAATTAAAAAAACAAAAAAAACATGAGAAGTTCCTAGCCTGTAATCTGACTAAAGTGCTTTACTTTATTTCATCAATTAAAAGCATACCCAATGGATCAATAAAATCAATAAGCCACCATTGCGCACCATGCAAATTAGAATAAGTTAAATTAGCTACTGCTAAATATTTATGGGAAACATAACAACATGCTCAGTTATCAGTTATCAATTTGGTGAACACAAGCTTTTGCAACTTAGTTCTGAGAGTTCTAAATATAGCTGTCCCATGTTGTGTTTACTTACTTCCTTTTAGTGGCCTTTCAGGCCATGAAAGCTGGACACTGGAAAAACTCTTGGCTGATGCGCCCGATATCTGTGAATATCTACTAGCTTTTTCTGGAGTTATTCAAACACATTTTACAGTCTTCATCAGCGGATGGAGGTTTCTCATTTATTACGATATTGGTCTATCTCCCTTTGAACTCTAACCATAACTTACAAGATAAAAGATCAGTGGTGAGGAGCCTCCTCACTGAGCACATCTTATCAGTGAGGAAGAGGATAGAAAGAGGTAGGTGCAGAAGGTCCAGAGAGTACTCCAGGCCAATGGGTACTGGGAGTGGATGATGAGAATCTCATTCCAATTTAAGACCAGTACCCTGCTAAATCAGCAAAGCCAACCAGACGCATTCCAGTGGGAGTCCTTTATGTTGGTGGACTGTGAAAACATCTAGCCAGAGTGTTCAAGTCACAAGGAACCAGCACTTACCACAAACCGATCAAAACCTTAAGATCTTTGCTTGTACATCCTAAAGACAAAATTTCCCTGAGAAGAAGACTGGAACTGTATGACATCACATGTGAAAGCTGAGGGAAACATCACATCACAGTAACCATAACGACCCTGGACAACAGACTGAATGAACACCGGAAACAGATAACATCAGCTGCCTGTGAACACCAGACAAACACACACAGCATCAACTGGGAAGAGGTTATGTACCAGGAGTCAGTGGACGGCCAGAGAAACATCAGGGAATACATTCACATCTGACACCAGAGACCATCTTTGAACAGAGACAGTGGTTGCCTTCTCCCCCCGTTTACAGCAACCTGTTATCATGTGACCAAAGGTCAATAGTTAGGTCACATGATGACACCTGAGCCATTGTCATTTACTGATGACAATGGAAGCTCTGGAAAAATCAAGTGGAACCTGAGCTGGAACATTTTTTTTTTTGTCAAATTACTGTCTTCAAGGTCAAACATGAAGGCTAACACACAAACATGACCAGTGCTGTTATTCTTATAGTGAGGATAGTCTAATCACTTAATATTTTATTTTTTTTCTTTGACAGGAGGTTTCTGTTCAACTGGTCACATGCTTTAAATGCAGTGGCAATAAAAGCTTTATCTGGTAAGCTCTTGTATTACATTATGCACTGATAAAGGCCCTAAATGTCTTATGTTTTTGATGTCTCTTTAATAACAAATGTTTAGAAATTCTACAGCATACTGTCAACCCTTGCTACAAATCTTGAAAAGGCTGTTTTTATGTGAAATTACACAGTGGCAGCCATATTTACAGGCCTGGAGTTGATTGACAGCGCTCTGGACCAATGGCTGACAAAAGTGATGGGTGCTTTTATTGGCTGGGAATTTTTTTTCTACATCCTCTTGGAAGTACATTTAAGATGGAAGGTTAAGAGGACAGGTAAATACACTTTTTTTATCCTGTTTATTATTATTATTATTATTATTATTATTATTGTTGTTGTTATTATTTTTGTTATTGTAAAGTGGCTTTTAATGGGTAGTAGAGGTCTTCACGGGTCCCGGATATGTACTACCCAGAACCAAACCAGCCCCGTATATTATTTGAAAGTTAGGACCCGTACCCATGCAGAACCGAGAAATTGCCAAACTCTATTGACACTGATTTCACAGCTGATTCCTATTAATGAGTTAAAGTTCATTTACAGGTTGTTAAAATAAAAACTTTGTGTCTTACCTAATGTAACGTTAATAGCCTCCTCCCCTATGCTTGGTCATGATGCATATAGTCCTTGCCGCGAAAGTTGGTATAATACATCAAGGTTTTCTATTATCGCTTTACTGCTGATTGAAACACCATGGCTAATCCACTTGTTATTTCAGTTTAAAAGTTCATTTGCTGTCATGGTCACGTGAACAAATGCGACTCATTTAGAATAAGGTTTGAAGTTTTGTTACATGTAGCATAACTGGTTGTGGCTCTTGTGGTTTTTTTTACTTTATTTCCCAGCCCGCACTTTCTACAGACACAGTCCGTAAAGTGTTATATGTAGTTTATAATATATTATATATATTGTTATAGAGCATCTTTGCTTTCTCCTCCCTAATGTTTCAATGTTACAAGTTACGACACACACACACAAACACAGAGCACTTCCATCATGATCAGCGCTGTCTCATCATGATCAGCGCTGGGTTTTCTCGGATCCACTTGGGTATCACACATAACGGTAAACAGACACGGGACCCGTGAAGACCTCTAGTTTGCAGCTGAGATGACACTTCAGTTGAAGTGGAACAACAACAGCAACAACAATGTTTGAAGTTATCTTGTGAATGTTGACAGAAGTCATTGAGTCACACCGATAGATTGTATGTAGTTAAAGTCATCACAGTCAGAAACCAAGTTGAAAATGGAAGAACATTAAGATGTAGATCCCGACTCCAGTCCAAGGCAAGATAAGCCAATAACATTAAGCCAAGCTTTTAAGGTTGTTGCAATGATGCCTAAAACAGTTACTGTTATTATTGTTTTATGTATGTAATGTAAAGGCTGTATGTTTAACCAGCATTGTGCATAGATTTTTCAACCCACCCTCATACTGAAATTAAATAATGTGTCTATTTTCAATGACTACTAAAACAACATATATGACCATATATGACTATTGGAGAGTAGCTGCAATGACGTGAGTACTAGACCTTCGCCGTCATGGTAACCATAATAACTATGTGGTTAAGATTTCTAAAACAGTCGCAGTTTGGTCAGGTTAAGGCAACAAAACTACTTGTTTGTAGCCTGGCATCGTGAGAGTTTCCAGACTAATACGCATTTGCGAATTAGGCTGGAACCTCTCAGTTAATTTTTTGATTTCCAAGGGATGTTATCAACGGGTGCAGACAACCAATCAGAGCAACTAAACACCGTCCTGTCGTACGGTACGTCCTGTCAGAAGTACGGCAAATACATATTTCTTATCAACATAAAGTTTAAGTGCAGTTGTTCTTCTTTTAGAGAAAATGTACCGTCCAGTCTGTTTAATACTGTAGACGGCCGGGGAACGTTCTGCATCGGTGGCAGCCATCTTGGTTATTTACAAAGGTGCTTCGACAGCGCTCCTCTGTCAGTTATCGTGTCAGTCATACTTCTGACAGTCAAACCCGCCTCATACTAGATAAATAGTTGCGATTGACTCACCACATACCAGTACCGAGGAAATCAGTCTGAATGGGAGAGGGACCAGATGTATCTGCTAGAGCGAATAAACATGAGTCTGGTTCCCAGGCTAACTTCTTTGGTTTGGGTAAAGATCATTGTTTCGGCTAAAATAAGTACCATAGTTATGAAACTAAAAGGTAACTTAACTTAAAAAAAAACACCCCTCCCTTCTGGCCCTCCTCCAAAGCCACTCCCCAAAACACATGCCTGACTACTGCTGGAGGACGAGTCCACGAGAGAGCATAGACATACTGTATATCGTAATGATGCACATATACAGTGATGCTCTGCGCTCCTCTCCTCAACACTCTCTCGCATAAACATACTACTTTTATATATATGTACAAATGTTTATTATGTATATATGTCCATATGAGAGAGCATTGGTGAGAGGAACGTGGCGCACCGTTGTCATCGCTATCCAACTACCTCACGTCTCATTCACATGTAAGCACACCAAACATTATTTTAATGAACGTTAACAACGAACACGGCTATTTTTATTATTTCAATGCTGTTGCTATACCCTTGTAACAAAATTTTGTTCGATGTACACTGTTTGTACATTGAATGACAATAAAACCTGTCTAAGTCTATTGTTAGTACTCACAGCTGTCAAGCTAGCATGTTAGTATTAGGGATTTTTTGGGAAAATTGAGTTTAATGCAGTAAGTTCTTGCTGGCTAGCTAGCAACAGCTGTTGAAAGACAAAAATAAAAGTACCTTTTTATGAATCATTTTAATAATATAACGTTATAAATATATGCACCTAGCTTATCTTGAATTGGATTCCTCAACCTGGTGCTGGTGCTAAAGGGGGGCCTCCTAGCAATCCTGCGTTGCGGGTCCCCTTGAAGATCTTGGTTTTCCATCTAAATGTTTTGCACCCTTTTTAAAAATATCTGCAATACACAATTGACAGAAGCTGGATGGTTTAAGTCTGAAAAATGTTTGCATTCTACTGGTAATCCATCAATGACAATAAAATAAGCTTTATTTATAACACTTAACAAATAAACAAAAACTAACAAAATTAAATGTGAACTATTTAATGAGGGAAAAATGTGTATTGTGTAAGTATCTTGCAACAGCTTTAACTTCTATTTTCTTTGTATTACAGATACTTTGGAATCAAAAATGGTAAGACAAAAAAAATAATAAATCTATATAATAAATAATAAAAAAAATTAAAAAAAACATACTTCTGATTTTTAATGTAAATTGCATTGTTTTGTCAGACAACAGCTGATGTCCTGCTGATGGCTTTGTTCCTACCCGGAAACTTTACCTTTTTGGTGTCACTGTTGGTTGGAATTGGGATGTCAGAAAAACAGCTATGATAAAACAAAACCTACCTACTAAAGCATTTCTATAATTGTTATTATATACCAGGAATTTTCTAAATTGATGATCGATTTGGAATTTAAAACTGACATTTTTTTTGATGAAATGCTTGGCTGTATTGTTTAATGTCTAATTTGTACCTGAAAATAAATTGATATTTTACGATTTTATTTTGTTTAATTTGAAATTGTTTGTGTTGTAAAGGCACATTTCTTTTTAAATGTAGATGTAAATAGTTGTTCCCTTTAAACAGGACAATCCACAATCAATCTAATTAGCTAAATAAAGGTGAATTTAACAATAGAATAGAAAATAAATCTTACAATAGATAAATTAAAAAAGAAATATAAAAAATAAAATAAAAATAAAAATGGTGAAACAATGAACAATATGATCAGTATTATTTTCAATGTTGTGTACGAGTTTCAGATTTTTTTTTACAGTGAAACGATGAAACAATATAGCCAGAAATGAGTTCCAGAAAAATAAAACAATTCAACCAGAACATATATATATGTAATAAAAGGTGTTGATGACATCACTATGTCAAGATGTATGGCAGGTGGATGAGTTACATGATCAATTATTAACAATGTGCAAAGTCCTCTGTGTAGTCACTGGTTCAGGACCAGAGTTGCCTGAGGGAAGAAACTCCCTCACTCTCTTTGTTTTGGCATTCAGGCAGTGATTACACCTTCCTGACTGCAGCAGATCAGGGTGGTTGAGGTTTATGATCTTCTCAGCCCTTGTCCTGCACTTCCTAGTGTAAATATCTTGTAAAAGTTTACATCTGATCAGATCAGATCTCTTCAGCTGACTTCAGCACCCTTTGCACCACCCTCTTGGTGCTGTTACCAAACCACACCGCAATGTTGCCTGTCAAGATGCTTTCTAAGGTGCAGGTGAAGAAAGACTTTAGCACCTTGATGGGCAGCCTGAAGTCCCTTAAGCATTCTGAGGTGGTAGAAATGCTGACGGGCTCTCTGCACAAAGATGTACACGCTGACAAGAGCCAGAATCAGAACCTTTGCTGCCTCGTGTGAGAAATTAAGGAAGAGCAGCTCAGTGTTGTTCAGGTTGAGCTTCAGGTGGTGTGCAGATATCCAGTGAGAGATGTCAGTCGGACACGCAGAGATTCACACTGTCACATGGGTTTCAAACCGGCAAAAAACAGAATAAGTTGAGGGTCATCTGCATGGCATTTTAGCAGTGTTCACAGCCTGATACACAATCACAGTATGTGTAAAGTTAGAAGAAAACAGCCAGTGCAGACAGAGGTTCTGATTGTAATTGAAGCAAGGCTCAACATCAAGGCTTGTCCGCAAGTGGATTTTTTGTAGGGCAAGTGGAAGGAAAATGTACTTGCCCCACCGGACAAGTTAAAAGTCATAAACAAAATGTATATGCCATAAAAAATTATGTGCCACTCATTACTCAGCTATTCAGTTAAATTAATACATTCTTAATAACGATTTGAAACTAGTGCATTTCTTCCTCACGATTCGTCCAACTCGCCACTCACAGTTCAAACGTTTTACCACAAAAGAAGAAGTGGAGGAAAAGCAGCAACAAGAACTACAGCTGCACCATATATAAGGATGGAACTAGAAACTCTGTATTAAACAACCCCTGGTGCTAAATTATTAAAGACCGTACTAATGATGAGCCCCTAAGTTACCAGTTCTTATATCGCTACTTTTGTTATATTTTGGTGTAATTCATCATCAAGTTGCCTCTACTGTGCTCTCTGAAACTAGCCAGCTCTCCTCCCTCTACCAGCGGTCCTGCAGGCAGTGAATCACCTCAGCAGAGGAGGTGGACAGAGGACAGGATGAAGGACTGAAACTGACTGTTTTTCATTCTTTCTTCACTTAGCGTTGTGATGTCAGGAATATTATTTCTTTTACTGACATTTTTGATTTGTTTCCAGTGAGATATTTTTAAGTTTATATAACTTTGCTGTTGTGAACATTACTGTTGCTGCTCTATAAACATTTAGACATATTTAAAATATAAATCAATTCTAATCCTGTTCTGAATTTATTGTTTTTTTAAATGATATATTCTTTAAAAAGCAGTTATTTAGTATGAAAAGAACTGATAAGAGCATCGGTTGGTTAGCCCGATAAATAGGCAGAGAAATCAGTTTGAATGGGAGAGTAGCCCTAAGTATCTGCCAGAGCAAATGAAACAGGAGCTTGCAGATTCATCTGGTTCCCAGGCTAGGTATGTCCAAGCAGAGTATAACAACATCCATTAAAAGAGGTGTACTAGTTGGATCTGTGCCAAGACTCCCCCGGACTAAAGTTGCAGCATAGCACTGTGCATGTTTTCCGTAGCTAATCATAGCTAAGCTACTAGTCTTTAGACAAATTTGCATTTGTCCTGAAAAAAGACAATTTTTTCAACTTAAAACAACAAGCCGATGTTGGGAGGTCTATGGGATGTGATTCACCCGTAAGCCTAACCCCCTAAACCTAATCACACAATTTTTAATATGATTAGTGAATTAATAGTTTATTACAGATATCCACTGCCAGAATTAATATACATATATTATGTTTCTTAAAAAAAAATAAAGCATTTCCAGGTATATTTGGTTATGTATTGTTTTAAGCTATTGTGTTACTTTTTCAGTTCCTTCTATTGTTAGGAGATTTTACCTTTGGCATGTTTTAGTTCAGATTTTGATAGCACTTATTGCAAACAACTTTTTTGAAATATACAGGTATTTAGTAACATTTGTCTACTTACTGATGATGGAAAATGTGCTGTCTAAAACATTTTTGTTCATATTTTTTATCATATTATTTTACTTTTTTATCTACCTTTTTATTGTGCAACTTATGGCCTTGGTTTCCGGACCCATAAGCTTTCTGTCAGGGACCTGTCTATGGCTGGGTGGCTCCCCTTCGGGCTCCAACCACACCTCTACCCTTGTACTTAACTAGTAGCTCACAAGCAAGTGAACCAAGCTTCTGCAAAAAGATAGCAGGATTGAGCATAACATGCATCTTTTTAATATTTTGTTTTAAGATTTTTATGTATGTAGGAGTTGTATCTCTATACCTAACCCCTACCACACCACTACCCCTGTGCCTTACGCCAACCTCACCCTAATCCTTATGCCTTACTCCAAGCACAAATTTATGTCCCATGGGACCACCAGTTTACAAGCATTGAACCTTGACTTTTTTTAAAAAGGTAAGCAGGATTGAACCTGATAACAGCCTGGATGGGAGACTTCAGCATAATATATGGAAACGATATTTTACTTGTGAACGTACATCAGGTACATAATCTTTGGGATGTAGTTTGACTATATCCCAACAACAAGCCATATATTTGCTAGTGCAAGTTAGCAAGCGTGAGTGGGTGATATCGTTAGCCCACCATTAGCTATGTTAATTAGCTAAACCAAAATATTTCATAGCCAGCATGCCATAGCTAACTAAAAATATTCAAGTCAAACATGAGGCAGATTAATCATGCTTACCTAATTACAGCAGATATGTAACAACAATAATTACAACTTCTGTGTTAACTAAAATAAATCTGCCAAGTTTGACATCAAGGTTAACCTACTGTCGTGCTTTTCATGTGCTTGAACTGGCTGGCCAAGATTCTTTTTCCAGCAAGTCAGTTCTGAATGACAAGCTCAGTGCACTCCCATTTCAGCAGTGGGGAAGGGGTGGGTCACTCAGTTCATTTGAACCGTTTCACCCTTTTATCGTAATGTACTTAGTTATTTTAGCAAAATTTTAGATAGATACATAGATATATATCTTTTTACTGTTTACTGTTTCAGCCAGTATTTCATTTTACTACTGCACACAAAAAACACCTAAAAACTATTTAAAGTTTTTAAACACAGCCAGAAGTATGAATAAATGGTTTTCCCTGTTTAGTGTAGAAATCAAATCCCTGACCTCACCTGGAACCTAAAGTCAGCATGATGATTACTTTTTTATTTGTGCACAGAGGCATTGTAAGTAAATAAGAAAGGGACAATCAAACTGTTGCCAGAACAGTTGTCCATCCATTATCCCAGATTATCCATTATCCCAGATCCATTCTAAAATACTCTTCAGGTACACTAAATTAAACAAAAGAGGTTAGCTCCAAGGTAAAACTCCTTAACCCGCAAATTAAAAGAAACATTGCGAAAATTAGAAAGGAAATGGCATTCCACCAAACTGGAGGACTCTCATTTAGTTTGGTAAGATAGTCTTTGAATATACAGGAAGGCTCTCCGTAATGCCAGAGGAACCTATTACTCCTTACTAATAGAGGAACATAAGAACAACCCCAGGTTTCTTTTCAGCACTGTAGCCAGGCTGACACAGAGTCAGAGCTCTGTTGAGCCATGTATTCCCAGAGCTCCCAGTAGTAATAACTTCATGAGCTTCTTCAATGATAAAATTCTAACTATGAGAGAAAAAATTCATCTTCTTGTGCCCACAGTCAGTTCAGATATATTTTCAAGTACAGGAACCTTAGAAACAGCTGTAGAACCAGATATATATTTAGATATTTATATTTAGTTTTTCTCCAATTGGCTTTCACCAAATAACTTCAATGATTTCTTCTTCTAAACCAACAACCTGCCTCTTGGACCCCATCCCAACCAGGCTGCTTAAAGAAGTTCTACCCTTAGTTAGAACTTCTTTACTAGACATGATCAATCTGTCTTTATTAACAGGCTATGTACCACATTCCTTCAAAGTAGCTGTAATTAAAACTGTTCTTAAAAAGCCTACGTTTGATCCAGGGGTTTTAGCCAATTATAGACCTATATCTAACCTTTCCTTTCTCTCCAAAATCCTTGAGGAAGTGGTCGTCAGTCAGTTATGTGACTTTCTACACAACAATAGTTTATTTGAGGATTTTCAGTCAGGATTTAGAGTGCATCATAGCACAGAGACAGGACTGGTGAAAGTGACAAATTACCTTTTGATTGCGTCAGACAAAGGATTTGTCTCTGTACTTGTTCTGTTTAATGCCCATATAAAAAAGACTTCAAGGACTGCCTTCTTCCACTTACGTAACATTATAAAAATCAGGCATATCCTGTCTCAAAAAGATGCAGAAAATCTAGTCCATGCATTTGTTACTTCTAGGTTGGATTACTGTAATTCCTTATTATCGGGCTACCCCAATAAGTCTCTAATAGACTCTCCAGCTGATCCAGAATGCATGTGTACTGACAGGTACCAACAAAAGAGAACATATTTCTCCAATATTAGTTTCTCTGCACTGGCTCCCTGTAAAATCCAGAATAGAATTTCAAATACTCCTCCTCACTTACAAAGCTCTTATTGGTCAGGCACCATTGTATCTTAAAGAGCTGATAGTACCGTATTACCCCACTAGAGCACTACGCTCACAGAACGCAGGGCTACTTGTGGTACCTAAAGTCTCTAAAAGTAGAACAGGAGCCAGAGCCTTTAGTTATCAAGCTCCTCCTATGTGGAACCAGCTCCAAGTTTGGGTTCGGGAGGCAGACACCCTCTCTTCGTTTAAGAATATGCTAAAAACTTTCCTTTTTGATAAAGCTTATAGTTAGGGCTGGCTCAGATGAGTACTGAACCATCCCTTAGTTATGCTGTTATAGGCTTAGACTGCCGGGGGATTTCCCATGAAAAAACCGAGCTTCTCTCTCCTCCTCTCCCTCTCTATCTGTACGCATTCCTATTCCACTAATACTTGTTACTAACTCCACTTCTTCCCGGTAGTTCTTGTGCTTTCTGTGCTTTTTCGCCTTCTTACTTTCTGCAGGTATTTCCGCCTCTGGAGTGACCAGAATCTGAGGAACCAGGGAGCAGGACCGGAGGGCAGACCACTTCTGGAGCAGGAGGTCGGGGGAGACGGCAGACACCTGCTGGAGACAGAGTCACAGGAAACTCAGGTGGCTTGGCTTCAGGAATCAGGGGAAACTGTATAACATACAAAAAGTATAAAAAAAAGTGATCAAAAGTCAACATCTAAAATTTACATCACAAAAATGATCATCATATCAATGCAGTGACGAGTGACGCACATCGGGCAGGGTCATTTGCATATGCTCAGCTCTGTCTCTGGGTTGGGTTGCCAGGTACCACAACACATATCCCACAGAAACTAAGAAACACCCATTTGATTTGTATTACTATGAAATCAGGAGATTAACGGGAGAAATTACCAATCGGGAGCACAGCGGGAGGAAGGGTTAACAATAGCTGGTATGTACACTGCACTGCAATCTGGACACTTCCACTAGGGGCAGTTTAGAGTTATTGACAGATTTGGGGTTGCACAAACACACACACACACACAAAAGCTTACTTGTGGGAAGGCCTGAGATTTTAAGACATAAGCCATTTTAGAAATCTAATTAGGGACAATAATTTTGTCCCCATTGGGAAAAGTCGTCCCCAGTCGACTGGTTCCAGAACTTGTCCCAAAAAATTATCTAAGCCACACACACACACACACAATATATATATATACACACACACACACACATATATATAACCCAAAATCAATAGGACTTGGCCTCAGCATGTCAACTCAACATGTCTTGACACCCAGTAAATGCCTTTCCACCCCTGCCCCAGTCCAACTTTCCTCTTTTTTCTCTTCAAAAGGAGTTTTCCAAAGTGTTTTTTAAATAGCATTGCAAATGACTAATGACAGAAACATGCTAAAAGCCATTGCAGGAGAGATTTTCTCGGCAAGACAAATGGATTTTTAGCAGAATAATTAACTTAATTAACAAATTTGCATGCATATTCATCAAGCCATTGAAGTTGCTCCAGTAGCAGCATGATGAACACTGCTGTAACAAGGATCTAATTTACATCTTGCCATCCCCTGCCATTTGTAGATGAAGATGGCATTACTGGAAAAAAGAGAGACAAAGAGAAATGAAAGAGATAAGGTATTACCTTGAAAATACAGAAATATTTTGTTAAAGGAGTGTGTTGGAGATGCTGGCTACCCAAACCCCTATGCCAGCTCTGTCTCAGGGCTACATGATAGCAGCCCAGGCTCCCTCTCCCTCTCAATCAACCACTCGCACTCGTGTGAGCACACGTGCTCCTGTAACATGTGCTGCTGTAACATGTTACAGAATCCTGTAACACATGCTGAAAGACTCATCACCATCTTGAGAATGGTACTCAAGATGATATACTTTTTATTGTGGTATTATCTGAAAAACATGGCTGAAAAATCTGTGTCAGAAAGCATGGTATCTATAATATTTATAGTTGTAATATTTTTAGAACAGATAGAACAAATAAAGGAGAAGGAATTTACATCAAATTAAATTCAGAATCAAGTTTTGGAATTTGTCTTGGTATTTTGGGTACATATACGTAGTGAGAGAAAATAAGAAAGTAAAACGCAAATACTGCAAAGCCTAGAAACAGATATGAAATAATTACATCAAGTTTGGCATAACCGATGATCAGACGGGAAGACGCCCATGGGAAGAAGAAGATTGTTTACTATGTAGCTTTGTATAACATTCCGATGTTTACTGAGCAACTGTGAAGATGGAGGAGAGACTGTAGTCATGTAGTGACACTCCCACACCGGCGCACAACCAATGTGCTAACCACAGCAACGCCTGATTTGGTGTGAGTACAGCCTTATACTCATTCAAGTTGTTAGCCAGGTGCAAGTTGTTAGAGGCTCTAGGTTGGCCGTTTGTGATCTGTCTGAGACCCCTTTCAGACAGAAGCAGAGTCATTGGCTGAGAACTGCTGTTGTAGTTTCTACCAGCAGGAAAGAACGGAAGATGAAGAAAAGTCTGTTTTTCCCCACCATCCAGTTTGTTTCCCAGTAAATGCACTTTAGAGAGAAATATCACCAGCACGTTTCCTTCTCCTCCAGCGTTTCACTGTGTTTACAAAGGTTAGGGCACCTTTGACCAGAATTTCCAGTAATTCCACTGATGTGGTGATGAAAGTGGGAAATAAATCCACAGGAGTTGTATTCCTGATGTTCATGAGCGCTCCCTGGTGAAAGAGTCAGCAAAACAGTGAATTAACAAACAAACTGCACAAAACGATGTGCTCCGATACATGGCTAAATAAGGGTCAAGCCATCCACGGCATCATTCGTGCCATCACCTTGGTCTTCATCCTACACAAATTTTCCATTCAGATACTATATGCTGCATCCAAAAAGAAAACGAAATATTTTGAGGTAATGGCCTTAGATATTACCACCTTTAGTGCCATATAAAACTCTTACTGCATATGCAAATATCCTGAACGGATTAAATGACTCAAAATTTGTCCACTCACTTTATGGCTGTAAATGATAAGCATGTTCCAATTAAACGTTGAGAACCAGGGGAGAAATAACGTTAGTTCTGAGTTGAAATTTCCTCTTCGCTCCACCTGAGAGTCAAAGGCAGTCTCTACTGACTGTAATTCTTATATCTACCAGCTCCCAGTTTGGGTTCGGGAGGCACACACCCCCCTGCCGGGGGATTTCCCATGACGCACTGAGCTCCTCTCCCTCTCCATTCTTATCCCACTAATACATGTTACTACCTCCACCTCTTCTCGGTAGTTCTTGCACTTTCTGCAGGTATTTCTGCTTCTGGAGCTGTAGATTCTGGATCTGTGACTGCACACCCGGCCGCTATTATTGAATTTACAGTGATTGTTTTCTCATCAGACAGGAAAAATGAAAACAATGTTTCAGTTTGGACAAAGCGCCTCACAGCAGCAGAGAAAGAAACAGTTTAAAACTTGCAACAAAATGGTTGGCTTACAGAGGACATAGCATAGTACAATAGGTTTACGTGAAAGAGTGAAATGCCCACAGTCAGCTGAATGAGTTGGAAGCAGGGAAAAATAGTGAGGGAGTGAGGAAGACAGAATGTAAATAATGACTCCTCATTGAACTTCCACTAAACTTCATTTAATTGAAGTTCAAAGTTAAGCTAATTCCATAATAAGATACCCTGGACAGCTTCAGGAGGCGAGGGAGAGAGATATATAAGCTTAAATACTATAAGACAATGATTACACTTGTATGTAAGAATAATAATAAATGCAATGATGCTGTGCCTTGTGCGTTACTTTTTTTCAATTTTACAAAAACAGTAACTGCAAGATAAACTGGCACAGGGAGAAAGTCCCTGAACCCTCTTGAAGAATTGTGCAGTCAGTGATTTGTTGAGTTAGGGGAACTTTATATGTCATAACTGTCAATAAAACAATCTTAATTATTTGTACATTCTTGTGAATAAGCTGGCACAGAATGGTCTGGCAAACCGGTAGGGAGTGGGGATGGAGGGCTGTGACGAGAATGAGTCTGCTATAAGTGATCCTCTCCAGACATGTTTTAAACATCAAAATAATAATCTGCTTTGAATAATATTTTCTGTCTGAAATGGGTTCACCAAATTGTGAAAAATCTGGAATCTATGAATAAGTAAGCGTATCTACTTCACTGAAAAGTCCATCAGTGTATGTGCACTGGATGCTTTAAGTTTCCACATCACACTGTGTATTTAAGGTGAGTACAAAGAAACCCCCTTCAGTACATGAATGTGAAAACAAACTCCATCATTCTGCACAGGGAAGTTCAATGAATTAACAAAATGAAAAACAAATGTTTGAGCCAAGATTGTCAAATAGAAAATACAAGTAAGCAGATTCCCTTTGTTCAGTATTTTTACTTTAAAGCTGTCATGATTAACATGTGAGAACCACCGACAGCATTTGGAGCGGTGAGAGAGAAAGAGAGAGAGACCATGCTCATATGGGTGAGCAAGAGATAGGGAGATTGACAGAAAGAGAGAAGTGTGACACTGAACCACAAGTTCATTTAGATACTATGTAATGTGGGTGGATGATCAGTTCTTTAAATCATGCTACCAGATGGAATACACTGTGCAGGCCTGTGAGACAAGTTTACTTTTGTTCAGTTAACCTCTGGCTAACTCACACCAGGAGGAAATGCTTCTCTTGATAGCGCACTGATCACAGTGCAATGGCAGTTATATGTTTATTTATAAGTTTTTTATGGTATGTGGAATGCAAGTGATGGTGGGTAATATTGTATCTTCCTGTTTAGCCTCATGTGGCACTGCTGTCTCACTGTTACTATGAATACATAAGACGTGTGTTTATTTTAGCTTACTGTCACAGTAACATGATGGTTCAGCACCTGGGTGTCAGGTATAGCGCAGAGCAGCATTTTCTTTGATAGTGGAGGGTTTTGATGGGGTTAGTTTAGTTTAGTTTAATTTTGTGCCATTGATGACTCAGATCATATAAAAGCAGAACATGAGCATGACAGGGAGGAAGCTAGCACAGATTACATGAACTCTGAATGTAACAATGGTCAAGATACTTACCAAGTAGCGGTCCAGGGAGAAGTTAGGACTGATGACAATTTGAATAAACATAAGTAATCATAAACATAATCACCACTGAATACCAATGACACTTGTTTAATACTTTCCCATAACAGCAAAATGAATCAAAACTCAGAAACACTGAATTGATTGCAATTCCTGTTGCATGCTGGGATATTTTGAAGATGGGCAACCTATTCTCACCTATTGTTATCCTTGCTCAACTGCAACAAGTATTATCTTTTATTTATAAAGTATATATGGTATCCCCAGTATGAGTGTGGGTACAGGCTTGTAGTTGTTCATTTTCAGTATGCTGCCTGTTGGATTAAGCACTGTAGGTGCATGGGCCCTTTAAGAGAGATTTTCTTATGTGCTTCAGGTTCATAACCACCTGCCTCTGAACTTCAGTAGGGCTGATCCTGATTTGATCTGGTCAACCGGGAAAACCAAGACGGGCCACACCCATTGTGGGTGTTCTCTGCAGGAGTGCAGGCGGTGAGCCACAGAAGAATTCTATTACCTCAGTGTGTTATTCAGAGAGTGAGTGGTGGAGCCCAGTGCCATCTGTGCTGCCTTTCAATTGCATCTCCAACAACTGCCTGCCTGCTTAGTCCACTCACTGTTAAATTTTTTCCCCATTTTTTTCCTTTATTTTGCACCATCTCAGCAAATCTTTTATGTGACTTTAAATATTTTAGTTTGCTAAAGAAAATAATCATGTCATGCAACTGGTTTTGTTGTAGTCATTTTCATGGCATCATGCTATTACTTTGATCAGGAGGAAATAATTGGAAACAAAAACTCTGTTCTGCATATGCACAGTTCTACATTTGGTACTCAGTACACATCAAGTTTGACCAGTTCAGTCAAAAAAATCCAAGTTGTGTGTCAGTAATTCAATCAAATCGATCTGTATCCTTGTGTCACAATCTGGTGCTTTTACCTTTTACTTCTGTGTTACTGTTTTTTCCCAGTATCCTCATCTACTCACTGCTCTCTAACCATGGACTTTTTCAATGTTCTCCAGACCTGCCATCTTCATACTCTCCACCAGATGCCTTCAGACTTTCCCTCGTTTCCCCATCACCTGACTGCCCCACCCATGTACAAACCTGTCCCCACTCTCAACAGCCCTGCACTCACCTGGCTCACTCACTCCTCACCTGCAGCTCATTCCCTCATCTGCCACTCAGCTTATATACCGGTCTAGTTCCTTTGGCAGATCATTGTGTGTTTTGTTCATGTTTGGATTCATACCCTATGCCATGTGGCTGTTTTTCCTCATGACCTGCTCATTCACTTACCTGCTCTGGACTTTGTTGTATTTTGGCTTTTTAGTTTTCCTCACCCTCCTGTAAGTTTTTGTTGTACCTTTTTGTTTGATTAATCTCCCTGTACCATACCTGCTGGCCTCTTCTCATCTCTGCTCTGCGATTGGGTCCTACCCCTGTTTACCTGCTATTCCCCGTGACACCTTGTGTTTAGGAATTATTTCTGATAGAATAGAGCAGATAGGAATAACATGTTCTTCCCAAAAGCACTAAAAACATACACTCATGTACTAACTCTCTGTTCTGCCATCTCTAGCTGGTGATACATGCTTCTTAATGACACTTCTTTGGATCCTGTGGTTAGTCACAAAGAGACAAACACACATACACATCTTCCATTCACAAATGTGTTCATATTTACAACTGCACATATACTCACAGAGATGCCACCTCCATTCATATTTTGTATCAGTTTTACATGTTACTGAATCATCAATTGTCGTGACAGAACATTTCATATAATACAACAAATCAGTTTGAATTTTTGCATTCAAATGGTGTACCCACATCAAAGGGATTCATAGATGTAACACATTCTGGATGTGACAAGACAACAGCCCAAGTGCATTTTACATTTAGAAAACAAACAATACTCAATCATGTATTCAGTATGACCACTTCACATGATATTGTTGACTCTTGGTCTTTATCAAAACAAATTAATTTGAGGAATCCTCTCAGTCCACAGGTTGTATGGCTGTTCTTCAAAGAGATACACCAGTTGTTTTTCTTATTCTTCCATTGCATGTCTGACAGAGCAGCTGCTCAAGGCAAAGTTGCTGCCCCCAGTGGTCGAGACGCATCATTTTTAACAGAACTCTGGGTGCTGTATTTCTGTATTTAAACAAACCTTATCAACCTTATCACTAATGGTAAAGATATTGTTGTGTGATACACAGTAGATCTCCATTGGTAAAAGAAGCATGATCTTTATAATCCTGTAGTGATTTCTTCATACAGGCTTGTTTCTTGAAGGCAGTTCTTTCACATGGTCTGTTTTCTCACAGTGAGCTCCAGATCACAGATGTAGGTCTGCCAACAAACTATTTGGTTTTTGTGTGGGCTGCAGAGTTGGTGTGTGTGCCCATGTGTGGTACCAAGAGACAAACACATACACGTCCTCCCTTCACAAATGCGTGCATATGTACAACTGCACATATACTCTCACAGAGATGCCACCTCCACCCCAATTAAATATTTCATATATATATCATATTTCCATGTTTTCATAATCTTTACATAGAAAAAAAAGACAACACATTTTCTCACAGTGAATATTATTGAGCCTGTAAATAAGCTTTTGGTCTGACAAATGACTGGATGTTCAAGGTAAAATGCTTTTTTGTGTGGCTTCTAAACTCGGTGCCAAGTCTCTGGCCATGGACAGGAATCTCCGACTGGGAGAACAATGGTAAGAAAATAGGAGGAGGAACAGCCCCATCTACACTTAGGTTCGTTCATTCTGTTCTATTACATCTACAACTGTTTGGTCAATATCTATACAGATCTTACCCAGAGTCAGATTATAATATCAGTGTTCCTTCTACTTCCTCCTTTGCTCCTGACAGAAAAGAATTCAAACAACCGCCATTTTCAGGTAAAGACAAATATAGGTCACATATTTTAATTTATTTATTTAATAATTGATAATTACTTTGTCTTGGGTGGGTATATGGCAGATACGTCTGACCCCTTTCCCATTCAAACTGGCTTCCCTGCCGATTTCTTGGGATAACCAATCACAAGCGTTCATCTAGTAGGAGGCGGGTTTAATACGATGACTGACAGAGACAAGTGCAGTTCAGGTATCTTTGTAAATATCCAATATGGCGGCTCCTGTTCAGCGGCCGGCTACAGCGGCAGTATTAAACATACTGGACAGTAAATTTACAACTGCACTTAAACTTTATGTTGATAAGAAATATGTGTTTGCCGAACTTCTGACAGGACGTACAGTCTGACAAGATTTCGAAACAGCGCTCCATTGCTCTGATCGGTTGTCTCCGCCTGTGGATAACACCCCTTGGAAATCAAAAATTAACTGAGAGGTTCCAGACTAATACGCATTTGCGAAATAGTCTGGCGATGCCAGGCTATGAGATTTGTTGAGCATAAGCAAAATGAAGAATATTGCAAGCCTTATTTTTTAATCACTTTGATTCATCAATATGTGCCTTTACCACATTAAAGACAGCAAAGGCACAAAAAAAGGGAAAAATTCTGTGACTTAAACTTAAATACCTCTTTTTATGTTAAATGGGGAGGAAGAAACTTATGGTATTTTTAGGGACTCTGATGGGGTCATTAGCAGTTAGTGGATGTCAGTATTAGCTGGTAATATAAATGGCCTCATTGTATGACATGCTGTTCCAAATAGGTCTTAATGTGGCCCTGATTAGCCAGAGTCAAGAACAGACAAACTTCATGTAATTTGTCCAGATAGGATCAGTTCATATATATTTAATATGTATGAACTGATATTTATTATTCATAGGTAATGGGCTACTAGATAGATGAGCTCAAATGTTCTCATTCCATGAGGCACAACTGCACTTGTTGGAGTGCAGGCCTTTGGATGTACACCAATAAAACACGTGATAGGACATTTTTGCTTTCTTTTGTTGAGGTAAAAAGTTAGAAGTTTCTTAACAATGAGGGTCAGGACCCCGACTGGGATGGCATAATGTGCAGACAGACTGGATGTGATGTAATGTGTGTTCAAGCAGGAGTCACTGTGGCTGAGTATTACAGAGTACTTCAGTTTTGTCTGACTTTAACAGCAGAAAATTGCACGTCATCCAGTTTTTTATGTCCTCAATGCATGCCTGAAGTTAGCAGTAAATAACTAAGTTTCATGTGGCTTTAACAGTTGATTATCAACGAGCAAATAGCCTACATACATTACAACAAATGTCTGTACCACACTTCCAAAACAATGCAGAATGCCATAATTCATTCAGGAAATGCTTGAATACATTCACTCATGCTTTAACTTATCGACACATATAGTGATTATGCACCTACACATTTAATAAACACTACATTCCTTAAACTATAACACATCAACATTGCTATTTAACCATAAAATACAAAATCATTATAGACAAAACTTTCAACATTTCTTTTTGCACAGTGTGTTCCTTGTAAAGACAACATACAGTATATACACAGTGTAACATATTACAACCACTGTTCTTACCTGTAATGAACAAGCCGCGATAGGACAAACCTTAGGGAAATAAAGAAAGGCGTTATTTCAAATGCATTTTCTCCAAACATTAAAGAGTGTACATTTTTATACCCTTTACACTTGGCCAGGGAGAACATGGTCTGCGATTATGAGGTGCTGTAGCCAGACCCAAACAGAAGAAAGGATGCAGCCTTCTTTTTTACTGTATACAGTAGACTTTTATTTATTCAGTATGTTCACAACCAACTTTGTGTTTGTTGGGATGTACACAGTATTTGGGGAAAAAAATAAAAACATTTTCTTTTATATTGCATTTTATTTGTGTGTTTTATATTTGAGTGTAAAAACATTCTAAACACATTTTTTACAGCAGACTACTGTATACAAGCGTAACACTGAACATGCACAGGGCATAATGCCGGGAACACACAGGAGGCAGAAGCACTGGGAAGTGCTGCCAAATGTTAATTGTCTTGCGAGCAGCAGCCCGGCTGTTCACATTAGGAGTGTATTTCTCTGTGCCGGTCAGCAAGCGGTTCTACTCCTCTGCTCTTTTCTAATCACTAGTAGAGCTGATCTGTATCCCACCTCTCTCTCTGTCCGTGTGTGTGTGTGTGTCTGTCTGTCTGTCTGCTCATCTCTCTCCCTCTCTGTTTAGACAATACTGACAAATATGTGGAAAAAGTACGTAATAAAAAAACAAAAACAATCACAAACTGCTGTGGTACTACTAGGCCTACATGTAGAGGATGGGCAGATTTTGAAATTTCATCATGTGGGAGGGAAAAATCAGGGGAATTGAAACAGCAGGGAGAGGGGCAGGAAAATCAAATGGATTGGCAAGCATAGGATGCATATGTTATCATTCATCAGAATCAGATTATTTTTGTAATATATAATCTATCACTCATATTGTTTATAATCGATTATCAGTGTATTTCCTTGCTTGATTCGCTCACGGAGGGCGGAGAAAAATTTAACAGACTCCGAAACCATTGTTGCAGATCACGAGCCGCCCGTCGAGCATGTGTCCTGATAAGGCATTCATTCCAGTCTTTTCCACTGAGCACATCAGTCTTCAACTGGCTTTTAGAAATGTCTTTTCATTTGACGGTGTGTGTCATTTTAACACAAAATAATTATGTTGAATACAGAGTTTTGGAAATATTCTGATTTTTTTTTTTTTTTTTTCTAAACACACAGAAGATAGTCATATTTTGGTGTATTTTGCTGACCAGCCCTGCCAAAATCAAATGTGGGGCGGTGCCAAATGGGATGGATGGGGGGGGGGGTGCTTCAGGGGGCCAGGGGAGAGCAGGATGAATGCCAAAGTGACTCCATTCTAAAATGTAAATGACTTGTTGGCTGTTACCATGCTGCAACTTCAGCTTGGACCATCACCTGCACCCACCTCTCTTGTTCTAAGGGGATTACCATCTTAAACCCTCTAATTAAAACTAGAAAAACCCTCCACAAGGCTCCAGAGCACCCTCCTCATCCAAAAGCAGATTATTTAGAATTTAATGGAGAAAATTCTGTGTCCCGCACCATCTGCGTCCCACGTCTTATGGCAGGATTTTGAAAATGGTGACAGAGGGAGAGAACACAGAGTGTGCTTGTATATACATGCGTGTTTCTATCTGTGCACTCCACAGATATAACCACACAAAAACCCACAAAGGGGCCTTTGTGTGGTTATATCAAAATTCTTCAAAAGTGGGTTCATCTATAAAGAAAACTCATAGGGATGCCATTTTTCCCCCTCTTTCCCTTACTCTTTGGAATGGAAAGGAATTTCTACTCTGCAGGGATAAACACTGCAAGGCAGAGTATAATATCATGCGACAGGAACTCAACGACAATTTACAACTCAGGAAATCACAGTGTCTTGCGAGATGATGTTGCATTGTTTTGCAGCTAAAGATGAGCCAGGTTCAACTTTTTGGCCAGGCTACCCTGCAGTTCATTTCTGTAACCTTCTGCATTGGCCGCCCCACTTTGTCGATGCAGTGGCTTTATTTAATTGCCTGATGACATTTTTCACTTCTAATTCCAGGGAGATTTACAGGCTATTCATTTATTCAGGAATTATTCAGGTACCGCTTTGTTAACCCTATGGAGCTCAAGCTTGTTAGTAATCATTAACAACACACAGCTTCATATATCACAAGTCAGATTCTAGGATCGTAAATGCTACATTTCTGCCTCCTCTAACTCTACTTCAGTTAATAACAGAATTTATTTTGTCAGTGTCTAAAAGCTTCCTGGCAAAAGGCAAGGATGTGTTCTTTGTGGTTGCTGCAAGATTTGATTTAACAAGAAGTGTTAAATTTCATTGACGGTAGCTTAATCCTGAATAACAATAAAAGGGGGTTATCTCAAAGAGACTTGGAGACTACAAATGTGTAACAGAAAACTAGGAGGAGAAGAGTTTGAAGGATCTACCCAGTTGCACCATGGGAAATGTAGGATCCAGGTTTGTTGAAGCCCATACTAGAGAGTAAATCAGGATATCTCAGCCTCTGCTGCCAGATTTTGACCTCTCTTTTTTTATCTGTGTCTTCACAACTGTTTGGAAGTGCAAAGCCAAGTAAGTGCCCCTTTAAAGGAAAATTACAATTTTATTTAGTCTTGGCAACAATTATGTCCAGTTGCACAAGAATCATGATCAGTGCAATGGTTAGACAGGTTGTAAACAACCTACAATTTATCCAGAATATCTAAACCATTTTCTTTGTATTGATGTCATCAAGTTCCTAGAATGTTCATCTTTAAGACAGGAATGATGGCCACAACTATGAGTATTACACCACAGTTGTAATACACTGGAATCATCTTTCAAAGTATTGTGGCTGAGATTTTGATAAATGATCATTGTATTCACATGCACCATAGAAATGATGCAGTCAGACATTTAAATAAGATAATCTCTTCCTGATCCATTGAGACCATGATGCCCATTGATAGAAACAAAAAGGTCAAGCGCAGGTGGCACAGAGTCAGCTTTATTTCATAGAATGTGTTAATTCCATTTGATGATTCGGAAGCCGGCCACTGCAGCTTATGTTGGCATCAGTGAGATATTAAAGGTGTGAAGAGTGAACTGCTAGCTGCCGCCCTGTCAGAGTGAGAATATGGGTGAGAATAGTGTGAAACGCACCTTCTCACCACATCATCAACCATTATACAGTTAGATACTTCACAGATATATTTTTATTATAGATGGGCAGGACATTAAAAGTGAGTCACTGAAGAAATATGGGTACAAACAGTCCTTTGTATTTACCTATGGCAGATTTTACTTGTATTGGTATGAGTGTTCTCATTGTATTTATTTCAAAATGTAGATACAATTGAATTGTCATTTTTTAGGCACTAAAAATAATAGGGTTGGTGCCTATGCAGTTTTAAAATAAGCTAAACTGAGTTTTATGTGAAGAAAGATTAGTTTTATCAAGCCATAAAGGAGCGAAAAATCCTTCCCTTTATCTGACAACAAAAAAATCCACAAATTCGTGGTTTTCACTGGACTGGGAAAAATTGTGTTGTTAATGTATTCACCAAAGCCATGTTTGATTTTGTCTTAAATGCTAGATATTTATAAAAACGTAGAATTTAGTTTGACTGCATTTACAGCTGCATGACACAAAAACAGTCAGCCAGCTACAGCAGATTTACATAATGACATAATTATTTGAATTAGATCTTGATTTGCATAAAAATCGTTTAAGTTTTCATAACTTGTCAGGCTGGAATGTTGATGTTTTTAAGAATTTTACGGTTTAATTCTGGTTGTAGGTTTTCGCAAAGAAAATAATTTTCGAGGATCCTTGATCAGAGTCAGATCATCAGTTACTGACGGTAATCATGTTTTTTAACTTCAGAATTCTGCTCTTTGGTCTGTGGCCCACTAATGAACAGTCTAATGGTTAACATGTGCAATTTATGTGACATTTCTTTCCTTGCTGTCATCCTCAGGATGATGCCGCATCGCGCGCACACTGACTCATCTGTGCAGCGCATCACAGAAACATCAGACAGTCTTAGAAATACTCACTGATGCGTCCACATATGTGGTGTAATAAACGCGCAGAGAGCAGAAACACACCGCAGGCTTTACCTTTATCATTTGTTTTAACTTGTGTTTTATTTGTTGTATAAAAGCTGAATGAAGCAAAAGTGTAATCCACCAGAACAGTCCCCCCCCCAACCCTCGCTGATGCGTCCACATATGTGGTGTAATAAACGCTTAGAGAGCAGGAACACACCGCAGGCTTTACCTTAATCATTTGTTTTAACTTGGGTTTTATTTGTTGTATAAGAATTTGCCAATAAAACGCCACAGTTAAAGACAAACATGTATTGCATTAGTTGTGATTATGTTTATGATGCATTTTCAAATTAAGGCAAGAGAGAAACAGCGACAGCAACACACATTGAGGGCGAAATAAATCAAGATGATATCGATATGTTTCAACAGCAGATTCTTCCCAACATGAGGACTACAGCAAAAACTACAACACATGTTCCTACATTTGATTTGACTGTTGATTAAGAGGCTGATAAAATAAAAATAGCTGCAGAGGAACTACTTATTTTACTTCTAACGGGGAAGGAATCTCCTGAACATTTCAAGGCCTGAGTGTAACGCGACAGTATCACCAGCAATCTCTAAATCAACGTGATGATGTATGTACAATACATTAAACGCTCACATACAGTCGGAATAATTCCAGCTTCCCTCATATACAAACAAAGAATCTATCAATTATTTACATATTTTCAATGAAAGTTTCACTCACAAAGTCACAGAAGAAATAAAAAGGAACGGATTATTCGTTATACAAATTCCGTAAATGAATAATAATAATAATAATAATAATAATAATAATAATTAGAAAGACCAATGGAAACGCGCTGCGTTTTAGTCTCCTTTCGTTCAAATGTGAGCTGTTTGTCTGTAGCCTGTTGCATAGCTCCCTTTGCATTTCTCTTCTTTCATTGCGGTGTGGTCAGTTGTAGTAAAAATGCCAGCTTTAACTAAACGACCAACCAGATCCAATCTAAAAATGCTAAATATCGCTGGTGGCGCAGGAGGGTGTATCTGTGTGTGTACCACACCATGTGTTGTCCTTGGAGGGCCACAGCCTTCCTGACAAAGTGCACGTGGTACACAGACAATTACCATCAAATGAATGATGGGTCATCAGATGGGCAGCAACAAGCCCCCCCCAAAATGTACATTCTATTTATTTTTTGAGGGATGAGAGGGATGATTTAATCAACATCTTTATATATGGTTCATTAATTATTGAAAGGCTTGTTTAATTCCTCCTGCACCTGGTAAAACTGGCCCCTGAGGTGAATGTCATATGGGCCGAGGTCTGCGGAGGAGCCCTGGCTGATGGAGCAGTAGCGGAGGCCGTAGTGACAGCTCTGGTAGTCCACTGGTTCCTCGTGTTTCAGGGAGAAAATCCCGTTGAAGTTGATGGGTGGACTGAGGGTACGTGGATCAAGAGGGCTGGTGCAGTCTGGAGAGGGACTGTCGTACAGAGCCTTGTAAGGGAAGGAGCCGAAGGACCGCAAGGGTCTCCTGGTGTCGGCCGAGGTGGAGCCCACTGCCTCAGGTCCGTGGTGGTGATAGGCTTGGTAGATGGAGACCGACTCCCCGCCTGGCTCAATGAAGCTGCGGGCATTGAGCTGCAGACAGCTGGCCACCAGGTTGGTGGTGGGCTGGGAGAGACCCTTGCATAGATTCTGGACAAACATGAGCAGGTCTGGCCTTTTCCCAGTTCTCAGGATCTCACTGAGGGCCCAGATGTAGTTCTTGGCCAAGCGGAGCGTCTCTATTTTGGACAGCTTCTGCGTCTTGGAGTAGCAGGGAACCACTTTCCTCAGGCTGTCCAGTGCGTTGTTCAGACCGTGCATTCGGTTCCTTTCCCGTGCATTGGCCTCAATGCGCCGCAGTCGAACCCGGTCCAGCCTGGCCTGGCTCAGCTTCTTTTTGTGAGAACCCCTTCTTCGCAGACCGCCTGCTTTTTCCTCTTCCTCATTTTCCTCACCCTCCCTCTCTTTATCCTCTTTCTCGGACTCAAGTGTGTCCTCCATGGCTCTGCCAGTTTCTGGCTTAACCGATTTGACTATTTGGTTGGTGGCCCAACTGGCGGTCCTGAACGGACTGCTGGTCTGGTTGGAGGGCGCCTCATCAAATGGCAATGTCAACATGTCGTCTTGCAGCATGTTTGGGAGAAAAGCGAAATTAATATTAGATAGGCTATACAAAGCGCTGTGTGCCGACAGAGAGCAGACATGAGATGAGACAAAACCTTATTGACCCCCAGGAGGAAATATGACCTATTACGTTTTTTAATCAGTGAACAAATAAAGATAAACTTGTTCCATCTGCATTTTCAGAAAGAAATCACAACAACATATGTATCATCAGCAAAATGTAAAAAAATTGCTATTATTCTTATTATAATTATTTAAGTAGTAGTTGTAGAAGGCCATTAGTTGTTACTGTTGAAGTACAAGTCACAAAAACTGGTCCATCTTTAATTATCTGGAAGCATGCTAACAAAACATAACATAACACCACATAGCATTACCAAAGATAAAATTATGTTGGAAAACAAGAATTGTCAAACAGCAGAACAAAACCAGCTGACCTATTATTCTTCAATTAGACAAGTTAAATGTATAAATACAAAAATCAGACAAATGGTTGTCCATTTTAATGTAAATGTCTTTCTGTCAGTGGACTGATGAGCTTCTCACCCAGTTCTGTTGTTAAATTCCAGAGAGCATCTTCCTGAAGCTTCCAGACACTCAGACAGGCTTTCAGCAGCAAATATCAGTCCTCCTCCTTCTCCCTCCTTCCTCTTCTGTCCTCTGTCTCTCTTCTTCTTCCAGCAGTAAAGACACTGATGCCATCTGCTGCTGACGTCACAGGGCAGGTTAGCTCTCCAGGAATACGCTCTCTCTCTTTGTAGCTATGTCTCTCACCCTCTCTGTGTCTCTAGCTAACTCTCTCGTTCTCTCTCTCTCTCTCTCTCTCTCTCTCTCTCTCTCTCTCTCCCTCTCTCTGTCTCTCTCTCTGTCTGTCTGTCTGTCTTCCACACTTCTTTCCCAGTGCTCCAGTCTGGCTGCTGTGCAGGGATTCAGTGCCAGTCTATTCCCTGGTGACAGATCTGAGTTTCTAGATTAAATTGTGAACAGTGCAGCTCATACAGTCTCATGATCTTGTGAATGATACTGGTAGATTTGTTCACACCAGTTTATTCTCATTTAATCAGCTCACTATGCTGTCAACATGCACATAATTTACTGTATAACATTATCCAGGAAAACACAAAATGATTCCTCTAAACTAGCAGTGCAGACACATTTGTGTAATATCCTCTTAGTATATGAAGAGCACAAAAGACACACATGTACATTTCAATTAAAAATTAGAAAAAAGAGGGACTGACTCAATGGTAGCTTTTGAGGGTATATAGTTTGTGGTGTTATACTGTCAGTCTCCATAAAATGGAATAATATTAGTTACACAAAGGTACTATTTATTTGTGGATCATGACATTATATTATAATACATTTAGAATTGGCATGCATGGCATTTCTATTTTTTCACCTCACCCTTTATGCTGTCACCCTGTCAAATATTAAAGCAATTTGTTAGTTTCGAAAATTATGTTAAAAGCAGACATGGAAGGGGAAGAACCAGAGGGGCATAAGTGACATTTTGGGCAAAAATAAATTATTTTGATCAAATGAAATCCTTTGATTAGCTCTTTCTACTGCCAAAAGTGCACATGTGAATTCTAAACCAATCCAGAGTTACTGATCAAAAACCAAAAGACCTAACACTGAACACACTGAACTATTCGATCCCTTTTGGCCCCAAGAAATGTATTATGGGTTAAACCTGTTTATACATAAATGAATAGCACTTCAAGTCAAAATGGCTGGCACAACTCAGCTATGAGAAGCAGAAAGCTTTTTACTGCTAAAGAAGTGCTACTAGGGAGAATAAAACAATCCATGATTAATAGTCAATGTTGAGTGACAATAGTAAACTAAATTCAACTTGTGCCAGAAGAGAGAAAACGCAGTTGAAGAGGGAAAGACAGTCACTGACCGTCACTGACAGACAGTCCCCTGAATGCCGGGGACCAGACCAGGACACAGTGAATGGTCCAAAAAATGCCCAGGGAAACTAATGAAGGACATCTATAGTCTATTGCCCAGGATAAATTTAATGCATTGTTATTCATTTATTCATTGTTATTCCTTGTAAAAAAATTTTCATACTTTTATCAGATATTCCCTTTTTCCATATTGTATATAAAATAAAATGTTGGTTCCAAAAAGGCACATGTGATTTTCTTCCAAATAATAAAAAGATAGAGCAACATTTTTTCCAAAAATATCAAAATATTGTTAATTAAATATATTGTCATCCATATGTTTATGAAGTTTTAATATCAAAGATTGAATTTAATAAACAAAGTCAAGACAAAATATGGTAATTTTTTTGTTTTGCCTTTCCTGTAAGTTGGTCAAATGTCACTTATGCCCCTCTAGTTCTCAACCCTTTGATATGTATTTATTCAGAAATATAAATATATCTTGTAGGTGTTTTCAGTCATCCATAACTTTCATTTAAATCTTTTTCTTCTTTTTAATTTTTTTTTCTTTTGAGACATTATCAGATCAACAATAGTGGCCCCTTTGGGCCACTATAACTTTTCCATTTTTTCCAAATAAAAACATCCTACCGCTTCGCCAGTAGAAAGCTTTTACTGTGAAGCAGCAACACCAGGAGATTTTTGGTTTGTATCGGCAATTACTTAACACAAACGCTAAAACAATTAGTAAACAGTAAAATAAGACAAATTAATATAAATATAATATAATATTAATTAAATCAGGAAGACTGCTGTGCTACGTCATTCACATTTCTCCCTCTCTCTCCTCTCTCGCTGCTTTCTCATCAGCTGATCTATGGGCATTTTACTCTTCAGCTAAACCAATCAGGTTCTGCCTCAATTATCGCTGACCCAATCACATCGCTGCTGCCAAAGTTTAAACCAGTTCTCCTTCTCTGCTGCGGTCAGCTGTCATTTCAGATAGAAATCTCTGAAACCCTTTTCCACCCCATTAACCTCCAGCTTCATCATTTCCAGCGTCCAGTTTGAGCCATCAGAACCGATTCCTTTCCACGTCAATCCAGATCCTCAGCATCCTTCATCCCATCACACCACCAGTGTCTAGACTCCATCATCCATTATACTATTCATCCTTTCTCTACCCCCCTTAATCACCATGATGACGTCACAATGGAGTCTAATCACCAAAGACTTTTTACAATTCTCATATCATTCCATACTTTGTCAATAAACATTGTTCATTCTTCAAAAGAAATGAAGTCTCTCCTGATTGAAATAGCTTAACCATCATCAATCAGGTTGGCCTGACCACAGGACCACAGCAAGGGATAGGTGTGATGAGCCACACTGCTGTGGTCCTGCTTGTTTGGCTGTAGTGGAAACGCATCATCACCGCTTGGCATGGTGTGGGAGGAAAGTGGACCGACCCGGGACCATGGAAACACCCTAAGACAAACCCCATAAGTGTTTCCTCAGGAGTCTGACTTTTTTTTAACAATTAAAAAAAAGCTATTCATTCAACATTCAGAGGCTATAAGCTTTAAGAAAGTACATGGAATTGGTAGTAATACATACGTTAATAAATAATTATGCATATAACAATCTAAAATGACACTAATGAGGCAATTATTATGCAAAGCAGCGCACATACTTGAAAGCTTTCTATAGCAGTGTTTCACATTAAAAGCTATCCAGTGGTTCTAATGGTTAGCTCCCTTTCATTGATAGGCTTTTAATGTGAAATGTCTGCAGGGATGTTTTGGTTTTTGTTGATGGTTAACATTGGCAAGCAGCAGCATAGAGTCGAGTATGGCATGACTCTGTTGTACTGATGGAATTAATACTGTAGAAATATACACTATGCTGAATTTACCATGTGAGTCATTATAGGACAAGTATTACCACTCCCTTTCCAATGTTTATTATCTGTCTTTCTTCTGTTTGTGATGGACAATTTATTTGAGACTTGAGGCCATTGAAAGCATTTTTTTTTTATGTTTTTGAAATTCCATTTGCCAAAGAACCCCTCTGGATCTGTGTTACTAAAATGAAAACAAACTGATGACCAACAAACAGACACACTGAGCACACCCACTCACAATGAGAACAAAGGCATAGTTGTGTCCATTGCACCTCCATATACATCCACATGATCACATCCATACAGACAAAGCTTCTGTAGCGCACCCCGCCTCTCTGGATGCCTCATCTGGCGTGGGTCTTTCTGGTCCAGTACACACACCAACATCTGATGAGTCAAACTCCCTATCTCAAACTAATCACTTCAGTGCACTAATTGCAAATGCAAATATGGAAATTCATATTAATTAATTACTCTGTTAATTAGTTATCTAGCCTTTTTGGGGTAATAAATCTATGTGCAGCAGATAAAAAACAAAAAGGAGGCACCATCCCATTTGACATAAAAAATTCAACACGCACACACGTATGATTGCATATCCCAAAATAGCCCCATTTGCCCACATTACAGGTGAAAAAAGCCCCCTGAACCACTTAACCAACTGTGAGAAGAAAAGGCAGTGTTACTGAAAGCTGTGGTGGGGGAGCGAGCAACTCAGTCTGTTTTTAATAGTCCTACACAGACTGACTTCATTATCACGCTCCCTGCTCTCAAAGACAAAGTGGTAGGAAGCTATTCTGTAAATGAAGCTCATCAAACATCATGTGGCTGTGCTCACACTCTGCTATAAGTGGCAGCATTGGCATTTCAATGTACCACAAGACAATGGTAATTGAATAAACCTGGAGCATCTATGTTTCTGAGAGCTGTGAGTTTGTTTGTGAAGATCCACTGAAGCCTCTGGTATACTAATTCAGTGAGAAATACAAGTTATACAACTTGTGATTTCATTTTAAAGTATCTACCTCTAAACTGCCCCAACCATCACGTGTCCTTAAGTAGTTACGTACATATTTTGTGTCATTAAAAGGTGCATACATAACAGACAAGATCTGATAATCAAATCTGATAAAATGTACACGGTGGAGTCAGGTTAGGTTATGGCTGATGTGGATCCCAGCTGCTGCGTTAAGGAACTCATGCAATCATGTACCATAAAATCCCTGTTCCAAGGCTATTGTTTAAATTAGAATACCCCCCTCTGCAACACAGCCGTCATACAAACGGGAGGCACAATGGGAAACATTGGTTTCGCTGAATACCTGGTCTTTACATTCAAGTACAAGAACTGCTCAACCAGCACCAACCCCCACCATGTTTAAACGCTTTGTTATTCTTGTTTTTACTTCTATGCATAGAGCACTTTGTAAACTCCTATTTTGAGCGCTGTATAAATAAATGTTATAGGCGTTATTAAATTATGCTATAGTATAATATGATAATTCTTTGGTCTTATTAAAAGTCATCTAATTGAGCTGCTTAATGATGCATGTCACACTGTGGGGCAGATCTTAGCATAGCAGTGCCACAGCTTGCTGCTGCTTTTACAGAAATGGCTGCTGAGAGGCCACTCTGCTTGCACACAGGACACTGTTATCCTCACCATTGTGGATAGATTTTCTTATAGTTTAAGTGTTCCGTCTCGAGGCATCCCATTGGTCATTGTTTCGGACAGGGATCCCGTCAGGCTCTTGGAGCCTCGGCTAGTCTGATCTCCAGTTACCATCATCAGACCAACGGCAGTCGGAGCGGGCAAATCAGCACAGAATCCCTCGTCCTGGAGTAAGCGCCACTTACCTTGGATTGAAAATGCGCACAACTCCCAGTCCTGCGCAGCCACAGGTGTGACCCCAACTGTTCTCTGGGTTACTTACAGCCCTTGTTCCCTGCTCAGGAAGAGGAGATCACCGTTCCCTAAGTCCAGGCCCAAGATCTGGAAGGATGCTCGCTCTGCCCTGCTCTGTTCAGCTGAACGCAATCTGCGTTTTGCAGACCGTCACCAGACCCCTGCACCAGACTACGTGCCAGGTCAGAAAGTTTGGCTTAGTTCTCAAAACATTCCATTGAAGTGAGACTCTAGAAAACTCTCCCCCGCCACAGGAGATACATTGTATCATAAATCCTTCTGTGGTCAGGCTAAAGTTGCCGAGGTCTATGAAGATCCATCCCACTGTCCACGTCTCCCAGATTAAACCTGTCTCTGTCAGTCCACTGATTTTCACACCTTTTTCCCATCAAGATTATCATCCTACATCTTATATAGTGGCTCATCCACCACTCTTCGCCAGTTCGTTGTGTCACTCTGGTGGAGATGCTGCGGTGGGATCGCACGTTTTAGAGAATGTAATTCATATTTTCCTCATTAATGACGTATTATTTCACCACCTGCAACCCATCAGCTATTAACCTGAATGCTAATGTTTATGTAAAGGATTAATAATGAATAAAGTTTACTAAAAATAAAATTCCTACCATGTTTTGAAAGTGTGACATTCTCTGCTACTAATTGATACCAAACAGAATATGATTAAGCAGACCATTGTCCACTTAATAGCCGAGTAAATAAGGAATAAATGGTTTTAGACAGGCTAAATGTTATTCATTTATAACACCTGTTATATTTATATTTCTGCCTATATGCACAGCAAATGAAATAGTTACATACAATTAAATCAAAGTTTCTGACAAATGTGACTCCCTGTCTGAGGGTAATAACAGGGGGTTGGACAAGACCCCACTCACACACACATACACACGCACACACAGGCACGTGGAATCTTAACTCAAATTATCTTTCTGGTAAACTCTGATCAATTGGTTATATAAATGCATATTCACATTAATGGGTAAAAGAGATCAATATAGATGTCAGCATAATCAGTGGATGTTTGGAAACACAAACAAAATCACAGATCCAACTTTATGCTACAGAAAAGAACTATCATGACAATCACTCACTATCATGAACAAAGCAACAAATTATTTATAAACCCAAATGCTCTCAAATCTAAAGATTTGTTGGGACAGCTCTGAGAATACACTAAATAGATTTAATATAGATATTTAAAATAACACATTTAAACTGAGATATGAACACTAGTGTATGTATATACACATTTTATTTGGTATTTGGGGATCTATAATATACCTATATAAAAACACATATATTTTCAGTGTATAGCCCCAAAAAGTATCTGTATAAAATGATTACTATAAGAAGGGTAAATTCAACAGCTTGGCTTAAGCCTACATATCCCTGATCAGTAAAAAACTCACTGAGGCACTGCTACTGCTGTCAGAACAGCTTATGGTTTAAGTCCTATGATTTGAATCACATGATTATTTCTTTATTATTTATCTACCTGGATAGTTGTGACAAATAAGTGAGAGTGACCGAAAATAAACAAAACTAAAACACTAAACTAAATTACTCTCATCAGGAATGTGCAGGCTAGAACAGATAGTAACAGATTTTGAATGGAGGAGGGGGTTGTCCCCACACAAACACCCAAATTCCTTATCTTTACCTTGAGGTAAACCCACTTTTTAGCCCCTTTCACACCTGCACTGCTACCCTGATATTATCCAGACATTGTCTGTCCTAAGGAGAGAGGACTTGGTAACTGGTTGACTGGTAAAAATCTTAACAATGCTGAATTACAAACCGCAGCGACTTTTTGCGTCACGTCCTGCCCCCTGCACCCCTCGCCTAAACCAAACAGACTATGTCCAATTAGTGTGAACGCGTCTGACACAGACATCTCCTGTCGTGTGCTGCATGTGTGAAATGACAACTCCGAACATTTTCCGACTTCATTCTATTCTCTGAAAAGTGTGATGTTAAACTGGCACTGGAAGGTCAGTGCAAACAGATTGTGATTTAACACCCTGGTTTAAGTGGTCTGAATTGACACCCAAAATTTGTTGGTCATTTTTCACGAGTGTTTACAGGCCTATGTAAATCAGGTACTTGTTATACACATTCCATTAGCATCTTCTTTGAATGATGGCAGTAACCTGTGTGTTGATCAGCAGTTCATGGGAAGAGTCTTTTAGGAAGTTAGACAGACATTCTGTGGCAGATATAAAACTCTTCAAGATCATATCATCTTTCATCATCTACAGCTCTGGAAAAAATTAAGATACCACTCCAAATTTTTCTCAAATCAACATCTCTACATGTATGGCAGCCATTCCATTTTGGGGCACGCCTGATTCTACTTAATGAGGTAGTAATTAGGTGATCACTCGAACAAAATCTTATTTAATGAAGAAAAGTATAAAACCAGTGCTGTGGTCATCACTATCCTCTTGCAATAGGACCACCTGGATAGCAGAAACAGTGCTAGTAGTACCTCAAAAGTAATAGAATAAAAAAAGCTACTACTGACCATGACAAAAGAGTTAAAAAGAAAAGTTTTGAGTGAGGAAAAGAAGGGTTCAAGTTTTACTGGCAGAGGGATACAGTAAGTGTCAGGTCGGTTCCATCCTTAAAATTTCAAAGACGGTGGTTCATAAGAACAAGGTCAAGCAGCAGACATTAGGGAGAACAAAGCTACAGACCAGCAGAGGACAAAAATTACTCTCCACTCACCGGGATGACCGCCAACTCATTCGAATGTCACTCAACAACCGTAGGATAACATCAAGTGACCTCAAAAAGGATGGCAAACGGCAGCTGGGGGGAAGTGCACGGCAAGGACGGTTTGAAACAGGCTTCAAGGGGCAAGGCTGAAGTTGTGCAAAACTAAAAAAAAAGCCCTTCATCAACGAGAAGCAAAGAAGAGCCAGGCTGAGGTTTGCAAAAGAGCATAAGGATTGGACCATAGACAACTGGAGTAAGGTAATCTTCTCTGATGAGTCCACTTTCTTCAGCTTTGCCCAACACCTGGTCGTCTAATGGTTAGACGGAGACCTGGAGAGGTCTACAAGCCACAGTGTCTCGCACCTACTGTGAAATTTGTTGGAGGATCTGTGATGATTTGGGGGTACTTCAGCAAGGCTGGTATTGGGCAGATTTGTCTTTGTGAAGGATGCATGAATCAAGCCAAGTACAAAATTGTCCTAGAAGAAACCTTGCTTCCTTCTGCTCTGACAATGTTCCCCAACTCTGAGGAGTGGTTTTTCCAGCAGGACAATGCTCCATGCCACACAGCCAGGTCAGTGAAGGTGTGGATGAAGCACCAGATTAGGACCCTGTCATGGCCAGCCCAATCTCCAGACCTGAATCCCAGTGAAAAACTTTTGGAATGTGATCAAGAGGAAGATGGATGGTTACAAGCCATCAAACAAAGCTGAGCTGCTTGAATTTTAGCACCAGGAGTGGCAAAAAGTCCCCCAACAGCAGAGTGAAAGACTGATGGAGAGCATGCCAAGATGCATGAAAGCTGTGATTGTAAATTCCATATTGACATCTGAACTCTTCCTAAGTTAAAACATTATTATTGTGCTGTTTTAAATTTAATATGAACTTCTTTTCTTTGCATTATTTGAGATCTAAAAACACTGCATCTTTTTTGTTATTTTGACCAGTTGTCATTTTCTGCAAATAAATGTTCTAAATGACAATATTTTTGTTTGAAATTTGGGAGAAATGTTGTCAGTAGTTTTTAGAATAATATGTGTGTATGATGGTCCCTCCTATCACACCAGGAAGTGAGAAAGGGAACCCATCATCAGAAGGCAACTGTCTGTATGATCCATCTTAGGTTCTGCAGCTTGGCTCACCATCCAGTCGAACATCTCTTCAGTGGATTGCACCTACAGGATTTGACCACAATTTTTATATGTATTTAAATAACTTCAAAGTGTAGAAGGATGTTAGCAGCTGATTCAGAGGTCTACTTGGGTCCACTGGACTCTGTGGGGGCTGGACTGCATATCATGAAGTAACTTGAGCATGACAGGAGGATGTACACTATCATCCAACTGTAATCCACCTCTGAAACGTACAGAGTCTGAGTCTCTTTATGAAACTGGGGACTCCAGTGCAGACTTCATTTTGTTGGCTCTCTCTTGCAGCTGTTGCTTGGTTTCCTCATCCACATTCCTCATGAAGTCCCAGTCAAGTATGTCCATCTCGCAGAGATCATTCAAACAGGCCAAAGTACAAATTTAAATTGCCACAGAGAGCTTTACTGGTTGTTTCACACCTATACTGTTATTGTACATTATCAACAACTGTGTCTTGATCTTACCTCTTGTCATGCTGTGTCCACTGCTGATATAAAATTTTTGCTTTGTCCAGGAGAATACAGTTCAAGTCAGCCAACAAATGAAGGGTAGCCTGTGAAATGAACATACAAATGAAAAAGGGGAATGCGGTATAACAATACTGGGTAATATAACCTTGTCATTGCTTAAATAATTTGCACCAATAAGGCCCTCAAGGGACACAAAAGTGGGAGCACACAAATCAGAGCAGACTGGGCTTTTCGGAAGGGGGGCCTTAAAGAGACAGGAGCTAAAACGGTGAAGTCAGAAAGAGGGTGAAAAGACGTGCTGCAGTAATGTACAGTGTGAGAAACAAAAAGAGAGGGGGGGGAGAGTGGAGTGAGAGCAGGAGGACAGACAACAAATCATAATAATAATAATAAGTGTAGCAGTGAGTGTGGAGCAGGAACATGGGGGCAGTAGACAGCCGGCAATCACAGATCCAGAATCTACAGCTCCAGAGGCAGAAATACCTGCAGAAAGTGAGAAGGCAAAAAAGCACAGAAAGCACAGGAACTACCTGGAAGAAGTGGAGTTAGTAACATGTATTAGTGGGATAGGAATGCGTACGGTTGGAGAGGGAGGGTAGGAGAGAGAAGCTCAGTACATCATGAGAAAACCCCCGCAGTCTAAGCCTATAGCAGCATAACTAAGGGATGGTTCAGGACTCACCTGAGCCATCCCTAACTATAAGCTTTATCAAAGAGGAATGTTTTTAGCATACTCTTAAACGAGGAGAGTGTGTCTGCTTCCTGAACCCAAACTGGGAGCTGGTTCCACAGAAGAGGAGCTTGGTAACTGAAGGCTCTGGCTCCAGGTAATAAGGAATTACAATAATCCAACCTAGAAGTAACAAATGCATGGACTAGTTTATCTGTGTCTTTTTGAGACAGGATATGCCTGATTTTTATAATGTTACGTAAGTGGAAGAAGGCAGTCCTTGAAGTCTGTTTTATATGGGCATTGAAGGACATGTCCTGATCAAAGGTTACTCCTAGATTCCTTACAGTGGTGCTGGTAATAATATTGCCTAAAGGAAGCATATAAAAGATGAATAAAATTGGGCCAAGCACAGGAGTTCCTTGTGGAACTCTTGTGACTTACTTTGGTGTGCACGTAGGATTCATCATTTACATGTACAAACTGAGATTTATCTGATAAATAGGACTCCTTTGATGCCAATTAAATGCTCCAGTCTCTGTAATAGGATCTGATGGTCAGTGGTGTGGAAAATTAAAGCATGTAAACATATTTTAGTAGACCAGCCAAATAAAAGTATGAACCTGAAGAACTTCCTGGCTCAGTGAAAGTAATAGATACCAAGAAATATGAGACAAAATACATGCATGTCAGTAGATTGATTTTAAATGTAAGATATATAAATATGTATGTGAGAATATGGTATATATTTATACATGTGAGAATGAAAAAATATATATATGTAAGAGTTAGAATTTATGTTTGTGAGAGTAAAGAATACACATATGTGTACAAGTGTAAATATATGTAATTGAGAGTGAAATTGCATGTATGTGTTGAAAAGTAAAGTGTATATATGACTAGAAATGTATGAATGTGAAAGAAGAATGTATGCGTGTGAGAGTGAAAAAATATATGTATTTGAAAGGAGACAGCGCTTGACATTAACACTTTTTTTACCTTTCACTCTGCAGGCACAAAAAATCACTTTTCCGGGTAAAAATTACGTAATTTTCCTTTTAATTTTGTTTGCAAATGCAAAATGCGGATGAACAATCAGCTGAAGGCATCCAAACGGTATCAACATACAAATGATTCAGTTTATGAATTTTATTAAATTGGCTATATGTAATGTTTTCACCTCAACCTCAAGTAATTTTCATATTTTGTTCAGATAAGCCCCCTTGTGACCTGCTTTTGCTGTGTTATTTTCATCACAATGGACCGGTATTCAAAATGGCATATGGCTGTTAACTACTGGTTGTAAGCCACCCAGTCAAATTCATCTGTTCAGCTGACAAATTTTCATCCAAAATGGCAAAAAAATTCCTGACATCACAATCACGACTTCAGTCCATCCTGTCTTCTGTCCTCCTCCCTCTGCTGATTGAATTCACAATACATTTTTTTTGTTTATGACTTTAAACGTCCTTAATTAAACGTTAATTATGGCTTGTACAGTTTGAAGAGGTTGCTGTTCAAACATGACATCTGAAATTTACATCTTGAATGCACTGAAACTGAGCACTTTCCAAACAGTTCCTTCTTACAACTGCAGTATTGTATGACATTATTAATGCAAAAAAGTGGATTTTCATTGTGAGACCATTAGAAGAAAATGTGCAGGAATCCAAAACTTGATACAGAATAAACCTTATGTTTTTGCATTGACTGTTCATGTAAATAAAAACCAAATAGGGGTTTCTTAATCCACTGTTCTGCAAACAAAAAAATATTATTCCAATAAAAAATGCAGCCTTTATATAAATATTCCAAAAGTCCATGGCACCTTCCACAACATGGTCACAAACTGTGCTGGCAACTACCTACCCTCAAGTGCCTGTTAAGTGCTTTGCTAAAAAGAAGGAAACTTAAATGATGAAATCTAAATATATGTATATGGTACTATGGTATGCCTTAGGAAATGGTGGACAGTGATGTCACATAATGATATTTAACATGCAAAACCAATGATAGTAAGCTTAATGTAACCCAAGTTATATTATTATTTTATTTGTTAAACAAATAAAAATGTTTTTTTTTTCAATTAAACAACCAAACTTTTATTAACACCACCATAGTGTCCACAGTTTTCTCTTTTTTATTCTTTGCTCTGATTGGTCCACTGTCCTTCTGAGCTACTGATGATCCAAAAGGCCCATCTGGCAGCCTGCTCAGGGTGCTGATTAGTCATGGACTCAGCCCTCCACCAGCCCAATCCCCTACTGACTCCCTTGGGTGTCTGTAAATGCCATTCACATACAACCTGTGCACATGACAGCCTCCACTGAAAAGACTTTGGCCCCAGTCTCGAACAATGTGAAGCAGGGATTGAGGTCAGGGGCTGAAAACTTTCTGTTCTTTACCAAGTCAGAGTAGCAGCTCAAGTGTGTGAGTACAAGCATGCAGGCAGAAGTGGAACACCATTATTATATTTTGCTTTTTTATTTTCAGCCTTTATAAGCAGGGTTCTGATGGGATGTGTGGATATAGAAAGATTATTTGGTCATTTCAAGGTTGTGTAAAGTTTAGAAATTGCAGAAACTGTGAAACAAATACAGACATTCAAAAAACCTCAAACTCAGAAGATGATCCAGAATGAATTTAGCTCATGCTACACACATCATGCCACTGTAATTTCATGAAAATGTTTATGCAAAATGTGTTATCTATTCAAAATGAATGGACAAGTACATTTTCATTCCATACATTTATGTTCAGGTGTTCTTTTATATGCACCTTTTCTGGCAACAGCAGGATGACATGTTTATGGCCTTTTTTTGCTGGCATGTCACTTATATTTGAGCAAAACAGTGGCTATGATGGGCTATGATTTCCTGTGCTTGCTCATGATTTTGTTTGTTTATGCCTTCCAAAAATAATTAATATGAGCATTTTTTGCTCTACATCCTCTAGGTTTAAGTGATTAAAACTAAACCAAAGCTACTTGGAAATTTATTTTATGCTTCAAAAGAAAGCAACGTTTGGTGTTAGATGGTAGAAGACAGGAGTGCTGTCTGTCATGTTGGTACACCCAACCATTCATGCAGACTTCTAAAAAAAGAAGGACTGGAGATTTTTAGATTTCCAATTTGATGACTAAAGACCAGGGTTGCACGCCTAAACATAATACAATCGTAAGAAAACAATGGCACCCAACAGGAATTAAGCTCAACATAAATTACTTGTACTGATCCGCTAAAAAAAAGACGGACGAAAGTAACATTGTGATTTTCTCCAAGCCAAAACAAGTCTGATATGCTTAACTGCTTCAGCCCGTTCTGCATGCATCACCAGAACATCCAGAATTGACGTGGATACGTCATACGTTGGCAGAGTTTTACGCAGAAAGCTAAATTGGATCACAGTTAGTAAATTCACTAAAGCTGTACATTGTTTTGACTGACAAGTACATTTACACATCCTGAAGTTTGCCATGTCAGAGGTTCTCAGTATAGAAGCCAGTCAGGTTTAAGTGTAACAAATGTTTCTTTGGTCCCTTTACAATAACTGAATGTGAATTAATCAGTGTGCCCCAGTCCCTTTTGTCCTCTGAAAAGATCATTTATGTTAGTAATACAGCAAATGAAATGTTATTTTCACACTGTTATAGCCCAACAGTTATACTGTTCAGACTGTTAATGTTCAATTTAAATTCTTAAATTAATTTAATAATTGTTTTATTAATATAATGGACATAATATTTCATTTGCAATTACATTTTAAGGACATTGTAAGACATTTTTAATAAAACCAAGAATAATATAAACAACACAAGTTTATCCTGTTGTGTTACTTTTGACCCGACCGACGTGGTCGAAAGTAACAATGTGCAATTTTTATCACAATGAAAAATAGTTTCTGACTGTAACATTATCTTTTAAAATGGCATCCATCTGAAAAGATATATTACTTTGGTTCCGGTTCACCCCGCCCCAATTTAAAAAAATATTTTTGTCTTATTCAGATGTAACAAAACTTAATTTAAAAAATAAAATAAATAAATAATAAAACAACTTAACAAACAAACAACGTAACAAACATAACAAACAACTGTAAATCTAACATGAGGCCTTTATGATTGATCATGACACAGACATTTAAATCAATGAACAACCTTTACATGTTCTCCATTATAAGCGACTAATATTAGCTTTTGTCACAGAAATCACACCTGGACTGTTGCTCTGCAAGCCCTCTTTGTTGTAGACGTGATCATATGAGAGCCTCTGGGAAGAAATTCCACCAGGTCGTAAAAATGACCTTCTTTTATCAAAAGAAGTTCAAAATAAACATCTGCTGCCTGGAGACAAACAAATGACAAATAATGTAATCCTTCATGTCTGTCTATTCTCAGTGTTGTACTGTAGAAAAGTTGTCTCTAAGAGCCTCTGGGAAGAAATTCCACCTTAAACTTCTCAACAGAAAAAGAAAATACTGCACAAAACTGCTAGCAACACATAACGCATTCTGTCAAGGGCAGATATAGAAACACCCCCATGGTTTTTGATTAAAAACTATAGTTCATTCAAGGTATTATTATTCCTGCTTAGGATACACAATTATTTTTTTATGATACTTTTTATGTTTAAACTAAGCTTAGCTTAATTTGATCCCATAATAATATAGCATTTGAATTTTTTTATTTTTTATTTTTGAAATGTGGTCATGAATGGATCCTTTGATTTCTGTTATTCTATTATCTTTCACATGAATACAACTTCATGCCACTGCAATAACCATTTCCATGTGTGGATCAACAGTTTTACTTAAATGTTGCATGGGATTACCTTGTAATTGTGAACTGCTAACTGAGCCTTCTGATACACAGCTTTGTGACACTGGTTATCCAGGATCATTGAGGCCCCAGAACCAAAGCCGAAATGTTGAAGATGGAGCTAGTCGGGTGTCCACTTGGTTTCCTGTTGCACGTGTCTATTAGAGTGAGGAGTGGAACTCTGCTTCTTCACCTTAACAATATGCTACACTGAATGAGGACAACTGCCATCCAGGTGTCAGATGATTTTATTATACTATATATTATGTAAATACAAAAAAACAACAATATCGGCGTCCTTTGCTACCATCCACTTCTTTCACCTGTAACTACAACTAAAAAACAGTCTTGGGTGAATATTGGCATCCTTTGCTGTAAATACTGGGCTAACTATGGGTTAACCTCAGTCTGAAACAAGGATTACAGCAGCCATCATAAACATACCAAAGCTGCTACTGCCATCTATTGGCGAAAATGAATATCGCCCTACAGCTACAGCTTGTGTTGTCTGTTGACATGTTGGCCATGTATAGCCTTTGAAAAATACAGATCCACTTCCTCCCACAGTTAATGCTGACATACATGTAAGCATAAATGCTTTCAAATAATTTGGCTACTGTACAGGTTAATGTAACTATATCAGAGTTATTGATATGAATGATGAGCTTTGAAGTAATTCTGTTGGTCCTTTATTAAGCTACCTACTGTTACATGTAAATACCAGTGGGTGGCTCCCTGCAGAGACCTAAGACCACTGACAGTGACTGCTGTTGTTGACAGTTTCAGTTCAGTTGTGGCATGTCTGCTCCTACTAGAAAGTAACTACAAAATAAAGCTTGCAATAGTGTTATGCCAATGTGACAATATGACACAGCTACATCAACTCGCTTTCTGAGAGTCCTTGTAATGTAATGTTTGTGTGATTAAGTTTTTTTGTCACATCCATATTGTATACCACTGTTTACTTATTTTGGTTTCACCGTTTTGGCGGCCAGCCATGCCTTTACTTGAAATGTTTTAACTTTTAACATTTTTAACAGCGTCACAGCTTTTGTCAATCAGATTTATTTGTCTTTTTAATATCCTGTATCTATCAATACAGTACAGGGATCCATCACTTCATTGTAGTTATGCACATGGTCTGCATTTAGGGGGAACCCATGGAAAGATGTACACACACACCAGTGTTCACTTAGAATGTAAAATACTTCAAATAGTAGTATTAGCAGTATTTCTTTCCTTCTTTTGAAGAAGAAGAATGCAAGATGCTATTCAAAAGTTTGTAGTGTGAACCTGAGTTAGTCAAGGGTCTGGGTATTATTTTCATAGAAAAGAGTCTGTCCTTCGAGTAGATAATGTAATCTCAAGGTCCACTTGAGTCTATGGAAACTCTACCAGAAATATCTTGAGGATTAAACAATATTTGTCTGTCGAACACAAGTTTGTAAAGTCTGTCTGACCAGCAGGTCAGTCGGGTTGTTGCAGGTTTATTATGAATATAATAAAATGAACATCTGAAATGACAAATGACTGACCACATTGTTGTACTTCTTCAATCATGTATTTATTATGACATTATAGTAGTATGTATTCTTTGATATTATATTTATTTGATTAAATAATAAATGCACAGCAAGTGTTTACCTTAAATGTGTGTATGTGTATGTGCATGTGTATGGGCATTCTTTCAGCTGCTCCAGGTGATTCTGAACCCTGAGGGCAGGGTGGCATACTGGGCTTGGAAAATGATGTAGACTTGATGGGAAGAGGCTGTAAATGGAGCGATGTTGGTTTCCTGAACAAACAACAAAGTGAAGAAAAACTACTAACATAACATGTATATTCAAACTATCAATCATCCTTATTGACTTAATTTTGAGAGATATGTATACTGTATGCTGTCACCGAGGGTGAGAAACTGTATTGTTAGAGCAGAAGGATTTCTGTGTGTTTTTTCCTGTTTTTCTGTGTCTCTCCCCAGACCCCAGACCAGTTCTGTTGACCTTGTTTCTTTGTCCCGGGTTAATTTTACATGTTACTCCCTTCATCTATGAATTGAATTGAACTGAAGTGAGGCTAGGCTAATTTTGAGTCTTAAAACACTGCATTAAACTGAAAAATGTGCCAGCAACAGGATTAGTAAATATCCCCCTAGGTCTGCTACATTCCAGCTGACGTAGTGATTGCATTCTTGGGTTACATACCTCTCCACAGTAAGGTCCAACAGGTGGTGAGGAGCTGTCTGGGCCATCATACAACTTCAAGAAGTTCTTTTGACAATCTCCAGGGTCATCAATACTGATCTGGGCAAAGGTGATGGTCACCACACGACCTCTGGGTGCCATGATGCCCCATTCACAGTGGGTACCATTGGGATAAGTGCCAGGGTAGTTGGGACTTGAGAATGAGCCGTGGTCTCCATAAAGAGTGCCACCACAACCTAGTATACAAACGTATCAAACAAAAATGCTTAAGCTAAAAGAAAAGCAGGGTAAGCAAACAGGAAGACACAAATCCTCTTCAAGCAACTGCCTCAAAGCAGTATTACAAGCAGTAATAACCATGGAAAAACTAGAAAAAATCTAATATACCACATTAAGACACACACGATACCACCAGACTCCTTTGACAAAATCAGTAATTTTACCTCGCAGAACACAGGAGTTGTTAGTCTACCACCGCCTCGTTACATGGTATAACGTGGATAAGTCCCTTATACAACCTCCCTTCAAAAAATCCAAACTATCTCTTTAAAAAGGCTGTACCCACCCCAGCAACAGCCTCCTCACCCTGCTGCCATCTGGCAAGCAATAAAGTCTCTGCCTTCATACCACCAGACTACAGAGCAGCTTCCTCAGCTTTTTCTTGTGTAACATAATGGGACCACAAGATGCATTCTGTTGTGCCTGTTTTGTAGAATGATAAATAAATGAACCTTGAAATCAGCAGTCAACCTGATAGAGGCAGGACTATTATAGCAAATGTAGGAATGAGAGTGGTGGGTCATTTTCTTATACTAAGGACTAAAAGTCAGGACATTTTGGCTTTTGCTGCTTTGAGTTTCATAAAAAAATATATGATGTTTCTCTTGCTGCAGTGCCCCTTAAACCCAATTTTGCCGACCGAGGGACTGGTCGTCAGAAACAGAGTTTATGTATGCATGGAGTTCTAACAAAGAGAATTTCACAGTTATTTCTACACAAAATGGGATTTCTGTATTTCAAACTTGACGTTTCATGGAACCTGGTTAAAAATAATTTGCATAAAAAGTTCTGACCATGAGGCGAGGATGTCCACGTGACTTCAAAGCCATCTCGGGCATGGGAGAAATCGCTTTTAAACCGCAAGTAGAGCAGGTTGGATTGTGGGAAGATGGGGCTGGGCAGGGTGCTCCCACACAAACGATCCATCAGTGGTGAATCCGCTGTGCTGCCATTACGGATCTGAGAAACAACAGAGAGTGTTGTCACAGAGAGGTCACAGCCATAGGGTCAGACAGATCACACAAAGGTCAGAGCCGACTGTAACCAACACACATTTACATTTAATCTATAAAGATTTACTATAACTCCAAAGTTAAGTGGACATCATTATTCAACCTCCTGTGACAATAAAATGCCCTTGTGCACAAAGCCAGGTCCATAAAAAAATGGTTTTCACAGTTGGTGGTTTCCCACCAACTGGCCCACATAGGACCCTGAGCCTCAACCCCATCTGACACCCTTGAGATGAACAGGAACGCTGTATACGAGCCAGGCCTTGTCGCCCAACATCTGGCTGACCTCCCTCAATGCTCTTGTGGCTGAATGGGAACAAATCCTTGTATGACTGGAGGCCGTTATAATAGTAGATTGGCTGGAATGTTCATGTGTCCACATACCTGTATATACACTACCATATAGTGGCCAAAAGTATGTAGTGTTTATAGAAACAATAAATAAACATTCCAGCTTTGTGTGCAGCTTATTTTTAGGCACTTGTCAAATTGGATTTTTAAACACTTACTTAAGTGCTTACAAACAGGACATATTTCTGATTACAGTACATAAAATGGAACAGAGATCATTGGGTTCAACACCAGTTTGATTCTTGTATATGTGATTTTTATATATATGCTGTATTGTAAAACATATGGCAAATATAAACATTTTATATAACTATTCTTGTTAATATTGTGATTATTGATGTCATCCATTTTGACCAGCTCTACTTCTAAGGCACTAGTCAGTTAGCCTTATTTATGTAGTTCTTCTATTGTTGAGGGCAAAATGTGCTCACAAACACAAAGATGAATAAATCACCTAAAGTGAGGAAAGTATCAATATCAACATGTAGGAGCTAAATGATGCAATTAGTCAGTGAAAGTGTGTGTGTCCGCTTGCATGTTGGTTGTTTCACCTCCAAGTAGTCAAATTCACAGTTGCTGTGGCTCTCCACATCAAAATTGTTAAAGAACAAAGAGATGTAGCTGTTCTGTGGTGCCTTCAGGATGATGGTGCAGTCCATGTTGTGGTGGTAGATGTCAGGCCAGCCTGGACTCCTCAGGTAGCCATATTCCTGTTCATAGGTTCTGCTACAGCCTGGAAACCACATCCACAGTCAGAGCACTTATCTGGAACCAAGTTCTCTCAGTACCTCAGAACCCATTGTGCACTTTTCACTGGGACTATTTCTTTGGAAAAGGTTAGTGTGTTCTGTGGATTATCCAGAGAAATACACAGATAGACACTGTTTCTGGAAAGAGATGTTGAATTTGGTCAAATGCTGTGAGCAGCACAAATGGAATTTAATTTACCTCCATTGTAATGGGGTGTAGGCAGATATACAGTGCATCTGGAAAGTATTCACAGTGCTTCACTTTTTCCACATTTTTTTTATGTTACAGCCTTATTCCAAAATGGATTAAATAAATTTTTTCCTTTTAAAATTTTTGCAAATCTATTAAAAGTAAAGAACGGAAATATAACACGTACATAAGTATTTACAGCCTTTGCTTAATACTTTGTTGAAGCACCTTTGGCAGCAATTTGAGTATGATGCTACAAGCTTGGCACACCTATTTTTGGGAAATTTCTCCCATTCTTCTTTGCAGGACCTCTCACGCTCCATCAGGTTGGATGGGGAGCGTCGGTGCACAGCCATTTTCAGATCTCTCCAGAGATGTTCAATCGGGTTCAAGTCTGGGCCACTCAAGGACATTCACAGAGTTGTCCCGAAGCCACTCCTTTGTTATCTTGGCTGTGTGCTTAGGGTCATTGTCCTGTTGGAAGATGAACCTTCACCCCAGTCTGAGGCCCAGAGCGCTGTGGAGCAGGTTTTCATCAAGGATGTCTCTGTACATTGCTGCATTCGTCTTTCCCTCGATCGTGACTAGTCTCCCAGTTCCTGCCGCTGAACAACATCCCCACAGCATGATGCTGCCCACCACCATGCTTCACTGTAGGGATGGTATTGGCCAGGTGATGAGCAGTGCCTGGTTTCCTCCAGACATGACGCTTGGCATTCAGGCCAAAGAGTTCAATCATTGTTTTATCAGACCAGAGAATTTTTGTTTCTCGTGGTCTGAGAGTCCTTCAGGTGCCTTTTGGCAAACTCCAGACAGGCTGTCATGTGGCTTTTACTGAAGAGTGGCTTCCGGCTGGCCACTCTACCATACGGGCCTACTTGGTGGAGTGTTGCAGAGACGGTTGTCTTTCTGGAAGGTACTCCTCTCTTCACAGAGCAATGCTGGAGCTCTGTCAGAATAACCATCGGGTTCTTGGTCACCTCCCTGACTAAGGCCCTTGTACCCCAATCGCTCAGTTTGGCCGGGCGGCCAATTCTAGGACTTGGTGGTTCCAAACTTCTTCCATTTACAGATGACGGAGGCCACTGTGCTCATTGAGACCTTCAATACTGCAGAACATTTCTGTACTGCAGAAATATTCCCCGGATCTGTGCCTTGATACAATCCTGTCTCGGAGGTCTACAGACAATTCCTTGGTCTTCGTGGCTTGATTTGTGCTCTGACATGCACTGTCAACTGTGGGAACTTATATAGACAGATGTTTGCCTTTCAAAATCATGTCTAATCAACTGAATTTACCACACATGGACTCCAATCAAGTTACAGAAACATCTCGAGGATGATCGGTGGAAACAGGGTGCACCTGAGCAAATTTTGAGTGACATGGCAAAGGCTGTGAATACTTACGTACATGTGATTTTTTTTGTCTTTTATTTTTAATAGATTTTCAAAAAATTAAAAAAAATGTTTTTCACATTATAATTATGGGGTTTTCTGTGTAGAATTTTGAGGGGAAAAAAGAAATTTAATCAATTTTGGAACAAGGCTGTAACAAAACAAAATGTGGAAAATGTGAAGCACTGGGAATACTTTCCGGATGCACTGAAGGGACAGATATCTCAGAACCTGAAAAATTTAACCCAAATGATCTGCATGGATAGATACCACTAGGGGGATATTTCTGTAATTTGGGCGACCCAACCCTTCATATTTACTTAATTGAAAAGTAATTTCTCAGGTTTTTGTTAATGAAGCTGTGCTGACTGGTGGGATGATATAGATATGTCCTCTGTTGGTAGCCAGCTACTGGTACATATGGGTCAAAGTTTCCATACATTATTGAACTTTCTCTTTTTTTAAACCAAACCTGCAAACATGAATTCATACATGATGTAGTTATTTAATAAAAATAAATAATAGACCTACAATAGTTCCTTTACTTGAGCAGGATATTTTGGTCCTGTTTCCCATCTTGTGATTTCTACAGGTACCTACTGGCAATCTGATAGGTGAAACTCAGGCCATTTCCTGTCATGAAGGTGTCAGATTTGAAGTGCACAAGGATCGTTCTGCTGTTGCTGTAGAAGTCTAGTGGATGACCATCCGATGCACAGAACCTAAAAGACTCTCCATAGTCTCCCTGAAACACAAGAATCACGTCATTCAGAATGGATATTACAATATTGTAACCGTGCATAAGGTTTTTATTGGTAAATCCGATAGACTTCACCTATCTACAGTGACTGATTGAACATGTTTAAATGGACTTGTTTAGGGTGGTGTGAAAGCTGTCAGTCAGACTCTGATGCAGCCTAAACAACTGGACCTAGAATTAGAACCTAGAATTCCAAGCAGAATTGTATGGTACAGTTTGTTTGTCGTGTGAAAGCAAAGCAGACCAACCCATAGGATAGTAAATATGCGATGATAGCATCAATTCAAAAGCTAAAGTACTATTAAATCCATCTGCTGATCGTGAACTGTAAAGGAAGTGATCTTTATACGCATCATTTATATTAAAGAAAGATAATTTGGTAACCATGGTATGGTATGGCACGTATGAATGTCAGTGTAGAATTTTCCCAGAGCCATCAGAAGGTAAAAATGAGTTAAGGTTAAAACTGAGGTGTGTATTGCTTGTGTCTTACTCTATCTATTTGGCAGCGACGCAGTAACTATTCCCCCTAATATTATGGTACAAGACGCATCTTTTTCATCAGGTTTTTACCTGTTCATCATTACTTAAAACATACGGTTAAGTTGCAGCCTCAAAACCACTAATTTGTTCCAGATCTCAATGTGACACCAGGGAAGTGCTTCATGACTTGCTATCAGAATTTGAACTCACTATTGGCCAGTCCTTCATCTCCAGGTAGTTTGTGGAGCAGCTCTGGCTGGGCTGCAGGACAAAGGTCTGCACTGACACTTTGATGTTTTCTTGGGCTGGAGCATCCAGGATCCAGCGGCAGGAAGTATAAGAGGTATAGGCATTGGGGAAGGAAGGTGAAGTCAGGGTCTGGATGGTGGTTGTAGCATTCAGAGTCCCGCCGCAAACCACTGAGGGAAGGCAGATACACAGGTTCGGAAGATGTGCAAAATTTTAAAAATTCTATGTATATGTGATTCACAAGTTTCTAATTGCGAAGGAAATCTGAGGGCTGGTTTACTTAACTGTTAAACTTAAAGTGTTCATGTATAAAACAAAACTTAATGAAAGTGACGAGGCACGGCCACAAAGATGAAGGATCATTTCATACTCATTTCTTAAAAAATAGAAACCATTACAGTCTCCCTGGAAGCTGTATAAAATGTTGCTTTGGAGAATCATTATACTCCATCATCTTGAAATTTGATTGGAAAAATAGAATAACTAGAATTAATCTGGCCACCCAAAATAAAAAGCTACGGCACTATCTGAAGGGGTGTGCATAAGACTAACACCATCATAACCATGAAATGACACCTGTCAAGAACATGAAGGAGTCTTTATGAATGTTTTAATTAAACCTCTTCTTAAAAAGCCTACGCTTGATCCAGGTGTTTTAGCCAATTATAGATCTATATCTAACCTTCTCTTTCTCTCCAAAATCCTTGAGAAAGTGGTCGTCAATCAGTTATGTGACTTTCTACTCAACAATAGTTTATTTGAGGATTTTCATTCAGGATTTAGAGTGCATCATAGCACAGAGACAGGACTAGTAAAAGCGACAAATGACCTTCTGATTGCGTCAGACAAAGGATTTGTCTCTGTACTTGTTCTGTTAGATCTTAGTGCCGCTTTCAATACCATTGACCATCATATCCTATTACAGAGACTGGAGCATTTGATTGGCATCAAAGGACCCGCACTAAGCTGGTTTCAGTCGTATTTATCAGATAGATTTCAGTTTGTCCATGTAAATGATGAATCCTCCGTGCACACAGAAGTTAGTCACTGAGTTCCACAAGGTTCGGTGCTTGGACCACTTTTATTCACCTTGTATATGCTTCCTTTAGGCAATATTATTAGGAAACACTCACACACAACACACAACTTTCACTGCTATGCATATGATACTCAATTATACTTATACTAAATACTAAAGCCAGATGAAACCGATAAGTTAGCCAAGCTTCAGGCATGCATTAACGACATAAGAAACTGGATGACCTGCAATTTTCTGCTGTTAAACTCAGACAAAACTGAAGTTATTGTTCTGGGTCCTAAACATCTGCCAGGCCCACTATCTATAGATATAGTTACTCTATATGGCATTGGCCTGGCCTCCAGCACCACTGTAAGGAATTTAGGAGTAACCTTTGATCAGGACATGTCCTTTAATGCCCATATAAAACAGACTTCAAGGACTGCCTTCTTCCACCTACGTAACATTATAAAAATCAGGCATATCCTGTCTCAAAAAAATGCAGAAAAACTAGTCCATGCATTTGTTACTTCTAGGTTGGATTATTGTAATTCCTTATTATCGGGCTGCACTGATAAGTCTCTAAAGACTCTCCAGTTGATCCAGAATGCGGCTGCACGTGTACTGACAGGTACCAACAGAAGAGAACATATTTTCCAATATTAGCTTCACTGCACTGGCTCCCTGTAAAATCCAGAATAGAATTTAAAGTCGTCCTCCTCACTTACAAAGCTCTTATTGGTCAGGCACCATTGTATCTTAAAGCGCTGATAGTACCGTATTACCCCACTAGAGCACTATGCTCACAGAATGCAGGGTTACTTACATAAAGTCTCTAATAGCAGAATGGGAACCAGACCCTTTAGTTATTAAGCTCCTCTTCTGTGGAACCAGCTCCCAATTTGGGTTCGGGAGGCAGACACCCTAGAGTATGGTCTAGACCTACTCTATGTGATAAGCGTCTTGAGATAACTTTTGTATGATTTGGCGCTATACAAATAAAATTGACTTAACTTGACTTGAAGGAGTCTTTATGTTGAATGTTGTCATAAAATGTTATTTGGTCAATTATGTAATTTTCTAATGCAAACAGATGACAATGTTTGACATGTCTTTGTTATGACAACTTGACATTAACCATGACAACATAACATGCCATCGCAGGCAAACTTAAAGAAACTATTTTGCCTTTACTTAAAAAGTTCTTAACGGTCAGGCACCATCAAATGTTACAGAGCTGATAGTACTCTATTACCCCACTAGAGCACTGCGCTTACAGAATGCAGTGTTAGTCTAGCAAATACATACATGATTTGTGTTTCTTTCCTATTTTTTCCTATTGTTTTCCTTTTTTTACTGTTACATCTCATCTACATAAATTCAATTAAGCTGTTATCAATATTGCCCTATTTATCTGTTTATCTGCCCAGTTTGACTCATTTAACGTCTTTTGGTCCTACTTATCATTACCACTCCAAAAGACAATGAGGCAGCTGCAGATGGGTATTTGGACACAGTCATTTTGGGGTAAGGTCTTGGTTTTAAGTGGGCTGGATGATGTCTTACAGTTTAAAGCTTGTCAGATGAAAATGAAACCTTGTTTCTGTAGCAAATAGAGTGCAGTGTAGTAGACAGAGAGTAAAAAGTGTCTTACATGGCACAGCTCTGTAGGTAGCATTGAAGCCTCGTCTCTGTACTGAGCTATCAGTGACAAAGTGGATGGTCAGGAAGTTTCCAGTCGACACAAAATAAGAAGGAATGGAATTCCCACAAAATGCCCCAACCAGGGGGAAGTTAATATTGTCACCATCATACACCTGGTAGAGATACACAAACATTAAAGACATTAACAGAAAATAGCAAAACAATTGTTGTCCCAGTATTATTGTCCTACAACAGTATTATCCAAAATTACTTTAGTATTACAAGTAGGACATATCTGACAAATATATGTTACAAAGTGTCTCTTGTGTAAGTGTGTAATAAGAAATCAGATCAGATCATTAGTTGGTTAGTTTACATTAGTTCATCTAGTATCTGCTGCTTGTATTTTACTGATGTTTGATGTCACTGCAACTCCGTCAGGCCAACAACTGATTTTATGATCATAATTTTGCAGTTGGACATAATTGCTTGTGTATTGTATTAACAACATGACACAGCATAGATATTTGTTGTATTTGTGAAGGAAATCTTAGAGCTGGTTCCTTCTAACAAGAAGTTTCAGGAGACCTGGATGTTTTAGGCAGGAATACTTATTGAAACTCGATCGAGCAGAAAAGGGAAACACCACGTGTGAATCACAGCGTACTGCTACCCAAATCTGAAGATGGTGTCCTGAAGCTCAGTATTTAACCTTCCCCAGAACTGATAAGTTCCACTATATCCAAATAAGGTTATTTCTAACTCAGCCTGTCATGTGTGATGACTCTATTGGATATCAGATCCAAACAAGGAAAGATGTCAACCATTGCTGTCCTAGCAACAGCATAGCCTCTCTACAGTATCTCTTATCCAGCGTCAACAACCAGGCGCCAGCCTGTTGTGTCTAAACCAGAATACAGAAGATATCTAGCTGACCTGGTCTCCCAGAGGCCAGAGCCAACTCGGTCTTGTCAGGCACACAGAGTGAGACAGGCGAACAGAGACAGGCAGTTAACCTGACCTGTGAAGCACTTAAGTCTTAAGTTACCTTTGACCTACAAGAGTAAAGTTTAACATACAAGAAGGAAAATTTCTTCACAGTATTCACTTAAGTCATATTCTAATGAAAGAAGGATTAAAGTAATGTTTGCCAGTGATATCTCAACAGCTGTGGGTTCTTTACTTTGACATAGTCGTAGCGGCAAGTAGAGGAGCTCTCAAGCTCAAAGGAGTTGAAGGTCAGGTTGATAGCCCTGTTGACCGGCATCTCAATGATCCACAGGCAGTCCATCCTGGGCTCATATGTCCCATCCAGGTTTGGATCTGGAGAACCAAACATGCCCAATGGCATGGACAGGTAGCCGCCACATCCCTGGGCTGGACCTGCAGGCCATTCAGAAACAAACACTTAAACTACTGTTTAAAACTCAAGCAATAAAAAAACAAAAGAACACACAAATATTTATTTTTAGATTAACTGTTATGTTATTTGTTAAGTAAAAAATACAATGCTAGCCATTTGTTTGTTTATTTGAGTGATTAATTAGATTTAGTTACATTCAGTTACATGTGACAATAATTAAATATAAAGTAAACAGTATTTTAAGAACTTGGTTCTCGGTTCCCTAAACTGACAGTTCACCGCAATAAACTTGTTTACATGGATAATCAGGGAAAGTTGTAGAATTATCTTCTAAAAAGACCACTAGGGCATAGGTGAGCTAACATGTAAGCAGGTGTGCCCTCAACTCCAGTTATGTAGTTAGTTAGTAAGTTAGTTAGTAAGCCAGTATAAACTTTATCTATACGCTGAAATTAAAGTAAGGGTGTCACAAAGCTGATCCACAGGTTAGAGATCGGGACCATTTTGATTATTAGGTACTGCCTGTGAATCTAGATGTTTGCACTGACAGCTGTCAAAAACGCCACACTGTGCTGAACATTTACCACACAGCAGTGTTAGTCATTGAGTGAGCAATATGAGCAGAGTGTCAATATTTTTCAGAAATAAGGAAACAAAATGAATTTTCTAAATGTTGGTTAATAACGTGATGTTGACGGGCAAAAATGGCGGAACACAGAAATATATTATCCCTGTTTCGAACTGCGTTCTTGTCTGCACTTGTGTTCTTGTGGGCTTGTAAAACATTATAAGTCACAGCCCATGTACGGTTCCAATTTAAGACCCCGTTTTATCGAGGATGCACAGAGCAGTGACGTGTGTAGATTTGGGACAGCCAAATATCGCAGAATGAATTTCATACCAATCAGTGGCAGCAATGGCAGAGGAGAAAACTTACAACTGTAAGTAGTTTATTTTCGAAATACTACTGTTGTTGTGTCATGGAATGTAGTTTTAAGATTTTTTTTGTGAGAATTTAGTTGCTCAAACTTCAATAAAAATAAACCAATAAACAGCAAGATAATTGTCTTTCTGAAAAGGGCACACACTAACTACGACGCCTCTAAATCCAGTCAACTATATAACACCACACATTCATAGAGATGGAAACCAGACAGCAAGGAGAGCTACCAAAAGGCATCTGAAAACCTCCAAATCCAATATTCAATCCATTTATTTATTTCTAAAATGTTTCCCCTTAATAATGATGGTGCTCTCTCTCTGCTGTGCAAAAAAAAGGAAAAGGAACATAATCTTTGACAATTTGTCCAAAAACCAAAACAAATCAACAATAACAAATGGTTTGACAATGATTGCAAAAATATAAGGAAGATTGATACATCTCCAGACTCAGGACACATCACTGTAGACCCATCACAGTCTGGACACAACCTGTTCTAACTTCTGCCCTCCAACTTCTGGCAGGTAATACAGAGCATTGTTTGTCAAACAACTAGAAACAACAACAGTTTCTTTACACAGACCATCACTTAGCCTGGGAACCAGGTGAATCTGCGAGCTCATGTTTTATTTGCTCTAGCAGATACGTCTGGCCCCCTCACATTCAGACAGATTTCCACCAGAACTGAAATTCCATCTAACAAATGGAAATATCTACTCCATTCTCAACTGGCATCGCAAATACAGTAACATTGACCTACCGAGTGTCTCACTGTAAGTAGCCCTCCAGCCAATCCCATTCACTGTGGCATCTGTCCTGAAGATGATGAACAGCTGGTTGGTGGAGGAGCGCAGATCAGGTGGGAGCACTACACCACAGAATTTCCCCAGCAAAGGTGCCAAGGTGTCCCGTCCATCATACACTGCCACATAGTCATAGCGACAGGAAGAAGATGCCTCCAGATGGAAAGTGTTAAACCTTTGGAAAGAGAAAATTTGAATTTGAAGGGCTGAAAGCTTTAGAGCTATTTCTCTAGGTTTTTCAAAGCTCTTGCGCTCCAATATCCTCACACATCCTTGTCACACGGTTACAGGAAGGACCCAAGGAAAACCATATATTTGTACTGTGGCCACATGGAATTTTGGCCACAAGTACAACCTAAATCCAGCCCAAGACTATTACTGAAAATATGGTAAAATTCAAACAATAAAGTTTTTACATTATTTTCCTAGTTGCCTTAGGTTTGTTTTCCACGAGTGACATATTTCCTTGAAAAATGTCTTAGCCTCTAAAAGCAATATTTCATAGGACTGAAAGGAATTATTGTGGTGACACAAATCAAAATGTAAAAATCCCCGTGTCTGCAATTTGTATGTCTCAAATGTACTTTCAGTTCCCCAGTGCAGTCCTGCAGTCCAGTTAATGCAGTAGGTGCAGTCTTACTTGAGATCCACCACTCTGTCTGCTCGGACCATGATATGGTAGGTACAGTTGATATTGTGGTGGTAGTCTGTCATAGAGAGTGCCGGACTGCCCACTGTACCCATAGTGCTGTTGAAGAAACCACCACATGCTGCAGACATACATACACACACACACACACACACACACACACACACACACACACACAATACCAATATCAATATGGTAAGTAAATACAACTTCAGTGACTTTTGTTGGACAAATATAGATATATCTATGTGCCATTTAAATTTCTAACATTTAATTAGTGGTACAGTGAAAGAAATATTTACCATTTTATATTTATTTATGGGTAAAACTATCCATACAGTAGGGTAGGTAAATGCCAAAAAAATAAATAATAAATTTTCGGGGCATTTACCCCTAATTTGTGTTTGCTAAGAATTCAATTTTATTCATTTCACACACCTTGTTTTTGTTTACTACAACCATTGATGGCTTAATTTTGCTCAATATAGCCATTATTCCTCCTCTTCTATACTTACGAATGGCTCTGTATTCTGCTTTGAAGCCACTGTCAGTGATTACAGAGTCAGAGTAGAAGTGGAGTAACATGGGGCCAAAGGTGGAGAAAGGCCCTGGGATGCTGGTACCGCACAGAGTGGCAATAGCAGGGCCACTAGTAGCCAGGCTGTAGATCTTCAGCCCGTCATACAAACAGGTGGAGTGTGCTAGATAGCAGACAGACAGGCCACATATTCAACAAATGATTGATTGCTGGTTATCAAACAACAGTACAAAACATTCACTTCCAAATGTTCCAAAAGGGAGACAGGCCAATACTGTGATTATACCAAGATTCTTTGTCCATATATAGCTTATTCCAACGCTTGCCTTCTACTTGAAATGTCTGAAAGGTGAGGACGACCACAGTCTGTTCTCCAGCCTCTATGGTGTAGTTGCAGTTGGAGTAATGAGGATAGTTGGCTGGATAATTTGGAGAAACCACACGACCGCTGGGAGCTGTGAAGTTTGCGCCGCATCCTGATGAACAGAAGGCATGAGACTTATTTGCATTTTGTTGGGACTTTTCACCTCAATCAACACTGAAGTGCACTGAAGTTGAAACTGTCTTATGAAAGCTGGGACTGAAAGCTATTTCTTACTGTAATGAAAATCACAAATCAAGTTTCCAGTCACAAAAGGACCTTTACTAGGTAAAATGTCTTCTGCACTCACATTTGAGAAAAAATTCCTTCTGAACAAGCACAGGTACTTAACACTCAATGCTACTGTGTTTCAGATTCAAACACTGTTACAGTCAGTCAGAGTGGTCTTGACATCAAACTGCCTTGTTCTTACTGGTGCTGAAGGATGCTGAAAAACCTCTGCCAGGGGCTTCAGTACCCTGGAATCGGCTTGTGATGATGTTATATGGCGCAGTGATGGGGACCGGAGCCACCGACCCACAGCCTGACGACAGCAGGGCCTCAGGATTTTGGGACTGACCTGACCACACCTGCAGCAAAATGCACACTGACTCAGAAATGATACTGTACACATCTGAAAGAGTAAGGCAACTTTGCACATGGCCTGCTTCAAACTACAATTAGAGGCAACTGTTTCAGTTTTTAGGATCAAAATATCCAAACATCATGTAAACATCACGTAAAATGACTGAAGAAAACTGCCTACTTGGACTGTAATGCCTTAGAATCAGAATCGGGTTTATTGCTATGTAGGTTTTCACATACAAGGAATTTGCTGTAGTGTATTGGTGCGTAACAAGTACAGATAAGTAGTGCATAAGTCAACATAAGCATAAATATAAAGTAGTATTAAAATACTAAAGTACTAGTACTAAATAGTAGTAAATATAGTTTACAATACAGAATATGAAAAAATATTACTAAATATGTGCAATATATATTTTTAAGATGAAAATAAAATAAAACTAAAACTGTGCAGGAATGTTCAAATGTGCAAAGTACTGTCCTGGGAACAGTTAGAGTATGATCTGTAGTCCACAAGTGTACGCCTCAGGGTCCTGAAGGCGTACAGGTCTTGGAGAGATGGCAGGTTGCAGCCAATCACCTTTTCTGCGCAGCGAATGATACACTGCAGTCTGCCCTTGTCCAGTAGCAGCAGCGTACCAGACGGTGATGGAGGAGGTAAGGATGGAATCAATGATGGCAATGTAGAAGTGCACCATCATCGTCTTTGGCAGGCTGAACTTCTTCAGCTGCTGCAGAAAGTGCTGATGTTCAGCTCCCACTTGAGGTCCTGGGAGATGATGGAGCCCAGGAAGCGAACGGACTCAACAGTGTCGACTGGGGAGTCTCTCAGGGTGATGGCGGTGAGTGGGGCTGGGTTCTTTCTGTAGTCCACAACCATCTCCACTGTCTTGAGAGCATTGAGCTCCAAGTTGTTCTGGCTGCACCAGGTCACCAGATGGTCAATCTCCCACCTGTAGGCAGACTCATCCCCACCAGAGATGAGCTCGATGAGGGTGGTGTCGTCTGCAAACTTCAGGAGCTTGACAGACTGGTGACTGGAGGTGCAGCTGTTGGTGTACAGGGAGAAGGGTAGAGGGGAAAGAACGCAGCCTTGAGGGGAACCGGTGCTGATGGTCCTGGAGTCAGAGACATGTTTCCCCAGCTTCACATGCTGCCTCCTGTTGGACAGGAAGTCTGTGACCCACCTGCAGGTGGAGTCAAGCACGCTCAGCTGGGAGAGCTTGTCCTGCAGCAGAGCTGGGATGATGGTGTTGGAGGCAGAACTGAAATCCACAAACAGGATCCTGGCATAGGTTCCTGCAGAGTCCAGATGCTGGAGGACGACGTGGAGGGCCAAGTTAACTGCATCATCTACAGACCTGTTGGCTCTGTAAGCAAACTGCAGGGGGTCCAGGAGTGGGTCTGTGATGTATTTGAGGTGAGACAGCATGAGGCGCTCAATTGAATTCATTACCACAGAGGTCAGGTTGATGGGTCTGTAGTCATTAAGTCCTGTCGCCCTTGGCTTCTTGGGAACAGGGATGATGGTGGAGGTTTTGAAGCAGGCTGGTACGTGGCATGTCTCCAGTGAGGTGTTAAAGATATCTGTGAACACTGGTGACAGCTTATCAGCACAGTGCTTCAGGGTGGATGGAGAGACAGAGTCTGCCCGGCTGCTTTGCGGGGGTTCTTTCTCTTAAATAGTCTGTTAACATCCCTTTCCAGGATTGAGAGAGGTGTCACTGTGGAGGGGGAGGGGGCCTCTGAGGTGTGCAGTTGTGGAGAGGCCCAGGCCCCTGCTGTGGTGGGGGAGATGAAGCTGGGGGGCTAGGGCTGGTGGATGGAGTCACGGGGGATGGTGTCTGGACTGTCCAATTATCTTTCAAAATTACAGTAGAACTCGTTCAGGTTGTTGGCCAGGTGCAAGTCGTGAGCAGAGTGGGGGGCTCTAGGTTTGTAGTTGAGCTGTCTGAGCCCCTTCCAGACAGAAGCAGAGTCGTTGGCTGAGAACTGTTGTTGGAGTTTCTCAGAGTACCGTTGTTTAGCTCCTCTCACCTCCTTGTTTAACCTGTACTTGGCCTCTTTGAACCTGCCTCTGTCTCCACTCCGAAATGCTTCCTCCTTTTGCGACCTTAGCTGTCTGAGTTTGGCTGTGAACCAGGGTTTGTCGTTGCTGTAACTCACCCTGGTGCGTGATGGTACACAGCTGTCCTTACAGAAGCTGATGTAGGATTCATGTGAACTCATCCAGACTGTTGGTAGCAGTGCTGAAGACATCCCAGTCAGTACAGTCCAAGCACACCTGAAGATCACGGGGGGAGAACAGTGTTGCAACATCACTGTCACATCGTTACACCAGCCACTGTTGGTATAAAAACAGATTCCTCCACCTTTCGTTTTGACGGAAAGTTCCATAATGTTCATGAGCTCTTCTCTAGTGAAAGAGCTCCCGGTACTGTAGCAAAACACTGTGTTTACACACAAAATTAGAAAAAATAACACTCACCAACACACAGAGGCGACCGTCTGTGGCGCCATTTTGGGTGAATTATATACCAAATGATTAAAAAATTAAGGAATAACTTACCAACTGTGTCCTACACATGTTCTCCAATTTTTTAACCTTGTGTTAGCAGCCTCAATTTCCTACTTTACAGGATGCTTATTAAACATTTCTTAAAGCTGTTTTTGCATCACAGTGAGTTGTCATCAGCATGCACAAACACCTGTTTCCAGACCTCTGAATTGTTACCCACATCTTTCTGTAATTTTTTCCACTATTCAAATAGAAATGAAGAAAAAACAATACAATGAAATGCACACATGATATCTGTCAATATAAAGATACTGGAAACCTAATTGTATGTTTATACCTTTGATATGAATTTTTTTTGATACTGTGAACTTTAAAAATGGAACGGAAATTGTTCTTTTGTAGAAATATATATGGAAGGGTTCTGGGTTTGGCAATGTAGGAGGTAGACACTCTGTCACGGTCACATGTCATTTGTTCTATTGACTTTTTGCAGAGCATCAAGAGGGTGGGTGTTATCACTAGGTGTTTTCTAATGCTAACTTGTCAGGGGCAGATGCCAAAGAGAGAGGTAGAGAGACAGAAGGAGGACTGAAACACAAATGCAACAAAATTGCTGCAGAATGGCGACAAAGTCCTTTTGCTGCGACTGTGATGGATATTGAATAATTACCCACATCTCTGAAGTATTTCGGTTAAGCTTATGTCTGTGTTTTCATGTTAGCCAAAATTAACTGAAATGCCAAGCTATGAACAGAGAATGCATGTTTGACGGCACACAAGCTAACTATAAAGCTTATAGCAATGATGCACTGAGCTTCTCTCTCCTCCTCTCCCTCTCCATCCATACGCATTCTTAGCCCACTAAGACAGTGCATGTTACTAACTCCACATCTTCCCTGTACTTTTTGTGCTTTTTCTCCTTCTTACTTTCTGCAGGTATTTCCGCCTCTGGAGCTGTAGAGTCTGGATCTGTGATTGCCGGCCGTCTACTGCCCCCACGATCCTGCTCCACACTCACTGCTGCAGTTATTATTATTAGTCTGATTTGTTGTCTCTCCTCCTGTTCTGTCTCCCCTCTCCCCCTCTCTCCTCCCCTTTCAACCCAACTCGGTCGATGCAGATGGCCGCCCACCCAGAGCCAAGTTCTGCTCGAGGTTTCTACCTGTTAAAAGGGAGTTTTTTCCTCACCACTGTTGTCAAGTGCTTGCTCATGGTGGGAACTGTAGGATCTCTGTGAATAATATTTTAAAGACCTACTCTATGTGCAAAGTGTCTTGAGATAACTTTTGTTATGATGTGGCGCTATACAAATAAAATTGACTTGACTTGACAAGAGGACTTCAGGCCCCGATCCCACCACCCTAGCTAGACTGAAGTAATACTGTAAGAGACGAGTCGGACTGGGGTTTGGGTGAGTTTTTATGTGACAGCAAGTGTAACATTGGTGTAATGGTTAGTGGTTTGGAACACTCCTTGGTGGGAATTGAGGATATGACCTGCAATGTTTGAAGTTTGTTACAGGCCAGTTCAAGCAGTTTGCTTTGGTGGTGGCAGTATGTTTAATTAACAATATAGGAAATGTTTGAAGCTTTGATTCAACTTGCTGATTTTGATGCAGGAACAATAGAAACGGAATAGTTTACACATATCTACTTATTTGGAAAAGATACAGATATAGGTTATTTGGACTATTTTCATGGGTAATAACATAAGAAAGGTGAATATGTACATATATGTATACATACAGTATATATAACCAGTGAATAGCTTGTAATAGGTCAAAATTCAAGTGCCGAAAAAGCCAATTCTGATACACAGCCCTCATTTAGAAGAAAAGCACATTATATATATATATATATATATATATATATATATATATATATATATATATATATGTTTGCATTTATGTGTAACCTCACTTATCATAATGGCAGATGTTGTGCATAGTTATTGTCTATGTGCCTGAGTTAAGATGATCAATAACACTATCAGGTATTACTCAGTGGATGATATCCTGTGTGGCAGATGTATGTTTGGTGCCCTCCAGCAGCCGAGAAGGCCAAGCTTTAAAACGGACAGAGAGGAGAGATATAGTGATGGGAGGTGGGAAATTTTGCACCATTGGCATCAGACAATGTCCCTCTTTTATAAAGACCATAAAAACAAGAACTTGCTTCTTCTTCTTGGAAACCTGTTCCAGTCTGTGCAACTCCTGTGTTCTTAGATGACAAAGGTTAGAAGTTAAGAATATTTGACAAATCTGAATCTAAATAAATAACTAGGTTCCCTGTAAAGGGAACCAACCTTTGTATGCCAGGAAAATGTAATACCTAATGCATGTGTCCAAACAAAAATACAGAATCTACCAGTAATACCAGAAGGTCCAAGACAGTCTAAAAGCAGTTCCCCTGCCATAGTTTTGTGAACTTGATCGAGTTTACTGCAGCCCCCCAGATAATGCATTGAGCTTTTATGATATTGGATGCTTTCACAATATATTTAAAGGGTGTGTGAAACAAATTAGTATTAGTAGTATTAGTAAGTATTTACACATAAATTGTTGCAAGTTCAAATCCAGGGGCTGCATTTGTCCAGTCAGAATATATTGATTTTGATGTCATGTTGATGTTATAAATTGACCCAATAACCAAAGTAATTGCTGTGCTGAGATAACGCAACATAATTTAACAAAGGTCCAACTGGGTGAGCTAGTTATTTTAAGCTAATGTTGGCTTAAGTGTAGCCACAGTAACAGTAACATTAGTTCCTCTATTAACCAGCTGGTGTGATCATCTTACTAGCCGCTGTACACTCAATTTGAACAATCATTCTGCTGTAGCTCAGTACTGGTACCTTGATATAGCTGCTCTGGCAGGTCCCAGAGCTGTCTGGAATCTGGAAATCACTGTTGAAGCTCATCTCCAGGTGGTTTCCCTCATGGGCAATGATTTGCCAGGAACACTCCACATTGGCTGGGAAGTTCTGGGGATAGTTTGGAGACTTGATTGTTCCTGTATCAGCATGGATCATCCCTCCACAGCCTGGCCAAAAACAAAAATATGTGACTGCACAGTGCTTGTATAAATTTATTGCACAAGTATTACAAACAAAAGATTGAGAACTCTGATGCAAGGGGACTGAATGGGCTTCCCTGCCAGTCTCATCCTCCAAAAGTAGGCGAGTAGTAGGGTGTGGACTATTTTCAGAACAGAGTTTGTATAGGCGTACGTCTAATTGGGAATTCAATGGATCTTCGCAAAACAATGTAATGTAATCATCAGTGTGGAATTATTACATTTTACAGTGGGTACGGAAAGTATTCAGACCCCTTTAAATTTTTCACTCTTTGTTTCATTGCAGCCATTTGCTAAAATCAAAAAAGTTAATTTTATTTCTCATTAATGTACACTCAGCACCCCATCTTGACAGAAATGTAGAAATTTTTGCAAATTTATTAAAAAAGAAAAACTGAAATATCACATGGTCATAAGTATTCAGACCCTTTGCTCAGTATTGAGTAGAAGCACCCTTTTGAGCTAGTACAGCCATGAGTCTTCTTGGGAATGATGCAACAAGTTTTTCACACCTGGATTTGGGGATCCTCTGCCATTCTTCCTTGCAGATCCTCTCCAGTTCCATCAGGATGGATGGTGAACGTTGGTGGACAGCCATTTTCAGGTCTCTCCAGAGATGCTCAATTGGGTTTAGGTCAGGGCTCTGGCTGGGCCAGTCAAGAATGGTCACAGAGTTGTTCCGAAGCCACTCCTTTGTTATTTTAGCTGTGTGCTTAGGGTCATTGTCTTGTTGGAAGGTGAACCTTCGACTCAGTCTGAGGTCCTGAGTACTCTGGAAGAGGTTTTCTTCTAGGATATCTCTGTACTTGGCCGCATTCATCTTTCCTTCAATTGCAACCAGTGGTCCTGTCCATGTAGCTGAAAAACACCCCCATAGCATGATGCTGCCACCACCATGTTTCACCGTTGGGATTGTATTGGGCAGGTGATGAGCAGTGCCTGGTTTTCTCCACACATACCGCTTAGAATTAACGCCAAAAAGTTCAATCTTCATCTCATCAGACCAGAGAATCTTATTTCTCATAGTCTGGGAGTCCTTCATGTGTTTTTTGGCAAACTCTATGCGGACTTTCATATGTCTTGCACTGAGGAGAGGCTTCCGTCGGGCCACTCTGCCATAAAGCCCCGACTGGTGGAGGGCTGCAGTGATAGTTGACTTTGTGGAACTTTCTCCCATCTCCCTACTGCATCTCTGGAGCTCAGCCACAGTGATCTTTGGGTTCTTCTTTACCTCTCTCACCAAGGCTCTTCTCCCACGATTGCTCAGTTTGGCTGGACGGCCAGGTCTAGGAAGAGTTCTGGTCGTCCCAAACTTCTTCCATTTAAGGATTATGGAGGCCACTGTGCTCTTAGGAACCTTGAGTGCTGCAGAAATTCTTTTGTAACCAAGGCCAGATCTGTGCCTTGCCACAATTCTGTCTCTGAGCTCCTTGGGTAGTTCCTTCGACCTCATGATTCTCATTTGCTCTGACATGCACTGTGAGCTGTAAGGTCTTATATAGACAGGTGTGTGCCTTTCCTAATCAAGTCCAATCAGTTTAATTAAACACATTTGGACTCCAATGAAGGAGTAGAACCATCTCAAGGAGGATCAGAAGAAATGGACAGCATGTGAGTTAAATATGAGTATCACAGCAAAGGGTCTGAATACTTATGACCATGTGATATTTCAGTTTTTCTTTTTTAAATTTGCAAAAATTTCTACATTTCAGTTTTTTTCTGTCAAGATGGGGTGCTGAGTGTACATTAATGAGAAATAAAATGAACTTTTTTGATTTTAGCAAATGGCTGCAATGAAAAAAGAGTAAAAAATTTAAAGGGGTCTGAATACTTTCCGTACCCACTGTACATTACATGACTTTGTCTTTGGGGAATCATGTATTATCTTAGTAACAAAGAACTGGATACTATACTAATTGAACATCAAGACTATCAGAGACTAGTCTTAGACACATGACCCACTAATACACGTTACTAACTCCACTTCTTCCTGGTAGTTCCTGTGCTTTCTGTGCTTTTTTGCCTTCTCACTTTCTGGTATTTCCGCCTCTGGAGCTGTAGATTCTGGATCTGTGATTGCCGGCCGTCTACTGCCCCCATGTTCCTGCTCCACACTCACTGCTGCAGTTGTTATTATTATTAGTCTGATTTGTTGTCTCTCCTCCTGTTCTGTCTCCCCTCTCCCCCTCTCTCCTCCCCTTTCAACCCAACTCGGTCGATGCAGATGGCTGCCCACCCAGAGCCTGGTTCTGCTTGAGGTTTCTACCTGTTAAAAGGGAGTTTTTGGAGTATGGTCTAGACCTACTCTATGTGAAAAGCGTCTTGAGATAACTTTTGTTATGATTTGGTGCTATACAAATAAAATTGACTTGACTTGACATGATGCAGTTCTTAAAAAAATATGAAATAAGGTATGATTAACAGGGCTCAAGTGAATATTTTACACTGATCTGGCAGCTGATGGTAACTTTAAGTGGAGAAAATGGATACCTGTGTTGATTAAAACACAGGACAGTTTTTTTAGTTTAGGACGTTTTGAAGCATGAGTATTCATTGTATGTACTTTAGCTAATGTGAACCCACCTGAGGAATCAGCAGACCAGGAGGCCATAAATCCTCCTCTGGACACACTATGGTCAGCCAGGAAGACTACAGCAAGCTTGTTGGATCCTGATTGGATAGTTCCTGGGGAGGTGGTCCCACAGTACTGACCAATAACAGGGGAACCAGGGGATCCTCCATTAAAGATGGTGACAGAGTCCCAGCCACATGTAGAGTGGGGCTCCAGGTTGAAGTAGCTAAAGGTTAGCTGCAGTAAGACAGCGGAGTGAGAACCAAGGAAGGTTTTACAAGGTAGGTGGCTAGAGTAGTTCCTGGGGTTAAACAAACTCTGCAATATCTGAACATGCAAAAAGTGACCTCTGCCTCAGCAACTTCATTAAACAGCAGCACACTGATTCTTACATATTCCATTGGAGTTGTTCAATGGAAACCACATAAAGGTAATACTGGGAAGATGACGGTGGCCATCTACAGTATGTGCTTACACTGGGAAGATCCCATTAGCCAAAGTTACAGGACTGTCATTGTAATGCATAACTCCCAGTGTGATTCTGAAGCCACCATTTTAGGCTGGAATAACAATGGCTGACTGACAGGGGCAATTTCTGTGCATCATCAAGCAACTAAATAATAATGTGTAATAATAGATGTCCCCCCAGGGTAAGAGCAACTAAATAAGACTTTAAATACAGATGTAACACACTGCACACAGTATGAGTGTAAATTCCTTCCATCTGTTGAATTCAGTCAATGCACCATACTCACTGTAATAGTGTGGCCCACTGGAGCCTCTAGCAGCCAAGCACAGCGACTGGGGCTGGGGTAGATGTTGGGGTAGTTAGGACTGGATAACACCCCTCCCTCGCCTGTCTGCAAGCCTCCACACTCTGTGAAGATAGAATGTTGTGGTTGTTGTTGTTATATCATATTTTAAGTACCCTAGGGCACGTGAAGTTAATGAAGCTGTCACTGTCCATCTTACCAGAGAACAAGTACTTGGCCTTGAAGCCTAGGTCCCCCTGGGAGTCATCAGACTGGAAATGGACCCAGAGCCCTGGGGTAAAGACCACAATGGGAACACTGGGGATGGTCTGCCCACAAAATTTGGCCAACAGTTCCCCATTTGAGTCACCTGAGGGAGCATAAAATATAAAGACAGTATATAATCCATCCATCTATATCTTTCCTAGACCTACTTTGCCTTGCAGAGTTGTGGTGGACTGGAGCCTGTGTAGGGCACAGCCTGGACATGTTGCCAGTTTATCACAGGACACACAAGCCCATTCACAGTCACAATCATACTGATTGGCAAATTATAATGAAGCATTTTCAGTGAAAATATTGCAGTCCTCGAGTCTCATCAGCAACCATAATATAGGGAGTGGATTTTTTAGCCATTAATATATTACTATGAGATACTGGCGATATTGAGTGTTCTGTAGGCTTCTTCATCAATAATTCTAATATATCTCACCTCATAGGGTGAATTCACACAAATGTTATCAATCAATTGTACTTTGCAAACTTGAAAACTAAAACTGTGGTCTTAACATGAAAGCAGACTGAGGAGCATTACATTTTGTTTGAAATGTATAACATTCCAATGACTAAGAAAGTTAATGTGTTTGCTGTGTGTTTGGTTATATATAATTTATTATCAAGATGATCTTGAAAGTGACAGTAAAGTCAAGAAGGTGCTTCACAGAAATTAACACATTGCAATCCAAGAGATTCTAACCCTAACCCCTAACCCTAATCTCTCTTGTACACATTTATATTAATTACATGATGGCTAGAAAGAGGCTGTCTGCAACAGATCTTAAATGCTCACAGTTTAACTCACACTATGGAACAGTTCTTTTTGTTTGGAAGGCATCTTTTCTTCCAGCTATACCATACATGACAGAAGTATAGTTTAGACTAAAAACAAGTTTAACCAGGTTCTCGTCCACTTTCCAGGCGAGGCTCAGGCACAGTTCAAGTGACAAAGTGTCAGTTTTACAGTATCACTATTTATTTTTTGACTTAGTTAAACATCTGTGTTATTTCTATATCTGATCAACAACTTTCTTTATCAATCAATAACACAACACATGCAATATTATGAAGTGCAAATCAAAATGCATGTCAACATAACTTTTTCTTTTTTCTTTTATTACTTTTTAAAAATTACATTTAAACAGTGATATTTCTGTGTTTGATCACAGGGCTTTTTTTTACTACCCAATGTTTTAATTTTTCAGAAGGAATGGTATTTTTTCATTTCTACACAAAGTGAAACACAATGTTGTGACTGGGCCTTTGTGTACAGTCAAACAAGTAGGCTATGCAACTGTTCAATATATATATCCTAATATTTAAAGCCTAAATAAAGCCTATATATACTGTGACGGTTCTCGATTATTTGGGGTGCCAGCCAGGTTTCTCTCCTGGCATTGAAGAGTGATTTGCAGACTTTTACGTCACACTAGGATGCACATACCCATAATGTGCACCCTACACATTGAATGACCTTTTTCAAAAAACAAACCACACCAACACAAAGTCTTAAATTACCATACATGTATTATAAGTGGTTGCACACAAAATCACCCAAACAAACTACATATAATCCAAAAAAAAAACCCACTTAAAGAAAAATAAAAGTGTTTACTCCCCAGTCCATCTGTCAGAAAAATCCAGTCCGGGTTTTGACGAAGCTGCTGGGTAGAGGGTGAGTGGCCGGTCAGAGGTGAGGCGGAAGTGATGAAGTGCTCAGCGGTTGCTGTCAGTGGCAGATAATCCGGTACATTTTGTCGGTTCTCCTACTCCTGTCTCCTTCTTTCCTTATTTCCTTCTTCCCTTCTCTGCTCTCGTCCTCGTTCGCTCCGTTTTTTCTCTCGCTCTCGCTCTCGTTCTCTCCTCGTCGCTCTCCCACACCTCCTAACGCGAATCAACTGACTTTATATGGAAGTAATTAAGATTCCCGCGCAAACCGGGAACGAATGGTGCAATCCGCAAGAATTTGCAGGTTGTCACAATACACTTGAAACTTTAATGTGTAATATTTATTACACTATTATTTATTGTTAAGAGCTATAGTGAGAAAAAAAGTTGCGATTGAACCGACCCAGTACAAGCCAAGTTCTCCAAGTAACTCGGCTGAATATATTTTACAAACCGAGGTAGGAGCGAGCTGAAAGAAGAACATAACCGGTGTAGAAGCAGTGAAGAGAGAAGGGTCACGAGCTGTAGTTAATCCCTGTGGACACTGGACAGAGATCATGTCTATGTGGTGCAGCGGAGCTGCAGCAGTCTGTGTAGGGGAGGAGGCGGGGCTCTGTGTGTAAATGGCCTATCACTACTTATAATAGGCTAGGATTTTAAACATCCTAGATCTGAAACGTAAAAGTAGTAACTTCTTTCAGTGCATCATAGAGCCAGTGCTCGCCGTGTGGGACTCACCTAAGCGGAACTGGATGTAGTCAGATTCACAGGTCTGATGGTTCTCCAGATGCAGGTCTTCTATCAGCACCACTATAGAGGAATTGATGTGCTGCGGGTTCTGGATCAGCCAATCACAGTTGAGGTTGTTGCTGTAGTTGGACACTGGGTACCCAGGGGAAGTGAAGTTCCCACCGGCTGGGTTGTTCAGTGCTCCACCACACACTAACAAAAGGAAACATGAAAATGTAGCAGCACAATGAGGGACAGACACACTCACAAGATATACACACAAATATCCCATTTATGACAATGACAATGGAGTAGATATTAGAAACATGTCACCAAATAACACAATGCAATTAAACAGGAACACAAATTATATCCCCATACTGACCATAAAGTTGAATTAACACCTCTTTAATGAAGTTATAACAAAAACTCAACATTAGGACCTTTCTGAAGGATCTATTGCAGATCTGTTGTATTGCATTCATTAGGCATACATAATAACCTGGCCACTGAGAGTATTTGGGAGGTCTGCAGACTAATATACTCAGACATTGATTTTCCCTTCATTTGGGAGCAAAAGGCTTGATGTGACTTCAATAGGCCGAACTTAAGGTAAGACAATTTACCTTTAAAGAGTAAAGCAGAGCCACCACCCCTGTCAATCACTCTGGGTAGGTTTAACACATAGTAAGACATTGAGAAGGCTTTAATTAATCAAATACTTATCCTAAATCCTATAGATTTCTTAAACAGTGACTTTAAGGTGATGGTGAAAGGCAAGGAATAGTGAAAATTGAGAACATTAAAATTGGAAATTGAACTTGCAGTATACTTTCCCACCTCCCATGCTCTGTATCCTGATGTATACCATCTACACAGTATACAGTATTCAGTATCTGCTGCATATTAGTCGAGACTTAGCCTGGGAACCAGAGGAATGTGCAAGCTCATGTTTTATTTGCGTCACCCTTCCTGTTCAGACAGATTTCCACCAGAACTGGAATGTGCTGGTCCAATCACAACCGTTTATCTAACATGGGGCGGGTTTGATACGATGACTGACAGAGGAGCGCCGTTGAGGCATTTTCGTAAACAACCAAGATGGCTGCCACTGATGTGGAACGCTCTGTTGAATCGGCTATCGGGTCAGTATTAAACAAACTGTAATATTTTCTTTAAAAGAAGAACAAACAACTGCACTTAAATCTTTTGTTGATGAGAAAGCTGTATTTGCGTATTTCTGACAGGATGTACAAAAGGACGATGTTTCGGTGCTCTGATTGGTTATCTGCGCCCATCGATAGTGCCCCTTAGAAATCGAAAATGAACTGAGAGGTTAATACGCATTTGTGGATTATTCTGGCACATGCCAGGCTAGCCGAGACTATTACATTTTAAGGAAAGAAATGTGAGATGTTGTTTATGTTGTTGTACCCTTTAACAAGTGTAATATACATTTACTTACATACTTTTCAGTTTGTTTGTATTGGTGCTTGTAATGTCAACCAATATGAAACTTATACAGCAGAAAGTCTTAGGCACATGAAAGAATTTCTATAAAACAAATCCTCCGATGTTTTCAATTATATTTTGAAATAATCTCTGCCATTTTTGGTACACAAGCTTAGCATCTGAGTGCAACTTTCTGCTTTCCACATGTGTTTAAGCACTTACCACATGGTAAGGTATGGATGGATATGGAGCCCTGTTAAGTTTTTGGATTAATTAAAACACGTTATACTGTTTAGTTTTGTCAAAGTGAGCATCTTACCTGCAGGCTCCTCAGAGGAGTAAGAAGCCATAAAGCCACCACTGGACACGGAAGCATCAGTGTGGAACAAAACGGTCATGGTGTTGCCGGAGGACAGCACCTGGGTGCCTCCTGTTACTGTACCACAGAAACGCTGCAGGCGAGGGGCATCTACCGCCAACCCATTCAGTACCTAGAAGACAGAGGTAATAATGGAGACACAGGGTTATAAGTAGCAAAGCGGCAACATATCCAATACCAGGTCTTCTATTGGAGTTATGCTGTAAATGTAGATATAACTGTGATATGTTCTGAGTGTGGAGTTACATGAAGAGTATTGATTTGATTTTTTGTATTGAACTTTAAGATGCAGTGATGAGTTAAATGGTGATTTCAAACAGTCACAATAAAGTAAAAACACTATATATAAATAAATAAATATATATAAATATCCACAAACAGGTCATCTCAAACAATGGCTTAAATATGTAGTATTTTTTTTAAAACAGCCAGTGCTTACAACTAAACTTACATTTCTGTATCAATGATGGAACTACCAAAATATTTTTTCCTGCCTCAAAGCACTGCTATGTCTTCATATTTCATTGGATCGGCAGACCTAAATCACAAAAACATTTTCTCATTGACACTAAGTAGTGTCTCAGCATGTTGATGAGGCTTGAGAATTTGTCCAGGTTTTGAGCTGTTAGCTGGTGATACCTCTGCCACCATACGAATACATTTGAGGTGAATGGATTTCATTTGTGGTGAGAATTTTTTTTATAAATAAATAATAAATTACTTTTACAAATAGAATTCCTGTGATGACCAACTACATCTTGGATGAATATGATAACGTAAATGAGGCGCAAGCTAAACTGATGAAACTTAAAGAAGTATTTCACCGCTGGAAAGATGGTCTTTTTCATAAAACTGGGCTGTCTATGCAGTAGACAAGCGCAAACATTTTTGAAATTGGTGCTATATGACCAGAGAAAACAGAGAAAAAGGGCTTTTGTATTCTGTTTTGTTCAAAAGGTAGAAAAACTACAATAACCAGAATGCACTGGGCTTGTGACCTATCAATCAGCCGCTCTTATTGAATAGGCTTGACCACATGACAAGATACAACATGGCCGATCAGCTGTTTTGATTTTGGAGCAGTGAAAAGCTGCTCCTATCCCGATCCGACAGTGGTAGGCATACAAAAAATGCGAACGCTGGCAAATTGATTTTTAAGCATCAAATGAGTGGGAAATTTTCAGTGCAGGTAACATGGAGGGGTTGTTAATTTGCATATACTACCCACATTGTAATGATAAGTATTCCTTTAAGGAAATATTCTCAGAAAGGGACTCACATCAACGTAGTCAAATGCACAGGAAGTACCAGAATCTTCCAGCCGCATGTCATTGATGGTGAGTGTTATCCGGCGGCCTGATGTCACCACCAGCTCCCAGCGACACACCCGGCTGTGTGGGTACAAGTTGGGGTAATTGGGAGAGGAGATAGTTCCTGAGGGAGCATTCAGCTCTCCTCCACAGGCTGCAGTAGAAGGAGAGGAAAAGTAAAACAAAGAGAGACATTAAACATAACATTTTCTAAAGTGAATACATGTACATGTATTTATCTCTGTGAGCCTAAATAAAAATAGAGTATGTCTATCTGTGTACACATATTAAAAAAATATGTAATAACAGATTGATTTTGACTTCTATTACAGAGAAAGTATAATAATTTCTCTACTACATACCTTCAACACTGGCTTGAAACGACAGACTGAAGCCAGCTGCATTTCCGCTGGTGTCACTGACAAACCTGACATAGGCAAAACTGTCAGAGGTGTCCATTGAAGCTGGAAGGTTACTGCCGCAGTGTTGGCCCAGGAGGCGCCCTACACACACAGTACAACAGAGGAAATGTAGTGGGTCTGTGATTTGCATCTTAGTTGTCCTGTCGTGTCAGTGTCAAGTAATGTGACTTTTTCCTCTGCAGTCCTTTGTTCCTTCCATTTTTTTCATTTTCATTTAATTCATTTATTTATAGGAAGATAAACTTATGCTGGGAAAATAAATGCACAATATACTGGGCAAAGGTTTTGTTTAGATTGAATGTGGAGTGAACTTCAATGTCTCACTTGGAGTGTTTGGATGACACACAGACAGTATGTGTGTGTATGACGTATTTCAAAACTTATTTCCCTCACACATATTTTCGACTTTTGCGAATGCATCTTTGATAGTAAATTTAGACTTTAAAACTCAGGTAATCATGTTGAATCTTAAAAAAAATGTATTTAATTAACTCAATACTCTGGTTGTGGCTCTTAAGACACAAAAAGAGTAACTGAATCGATCCTCTTGTTTTCTTACCTGAGGCATTGTACTCTCTGATCTCCACATAGTCCGCAGAGCATCCTGGAGTGTTCTGCAGGCTGATGTTCCCATAGCTGAGGGTGAGGTAGTGCCCTGTGGGCCCCTCAAAATACCACTCACAGCTGGAGCTGTCAGGATAGTTTGATTCTGGGAAGCCAGGGCTGTGGATCATACCCCTCTGACCTATGTAGGTACCTCCACATGTTGCTGTGAGGAATTTGAGATACAAAATGAGAGTAGGGCCATTATTGTTAACAATGTTTTTCTTTTACAATCGTGATATGAATACTATTAGTCATTTTGCTGCATCTATATTACCATCAGTTTCCCATGTTTTAGGAGAAGAAAATGAGTACAACCTAAAACCTGTAGTCAAACCTCCTATGTATGATTTGAAAAGTTTCTCTTTTTTTGACAGCATCCATTGACAGTGTCTCAAAAAGAAATGGTGGCAGCTATCACTATTTGCAATAAGAATTTCAAGTGACTTATGTTCAAACACAACACGCCTGCAGTTGACACTGAGTAGCTTAAAGTGTTGATTTGTGTACATATACAGGTTACTCTTTTTGCTTTTAAACCTGAGCCAGCTATGTCATAATTTGGATCCATATCCAAAAACCAAGCACTGGCTTTGGAAAACCATCTTCAGATTGTGTGTGATGACTCTGATTTGCCTACCTATGGAGTACTTTGCCTTGAAGCCTTTGTGTGTTACGCTGGTGTCAGTACGAAACCTGAGCAGCATGGTGGAACCTGTTGAATGTTGGGTAGATGGTTGGGTGTTGCCACAGAGCCGGGAAATTAAGCCGGTGTCAGAAGTCGAGCCATCACGCAGCTCCAAGTAGTCAAACAGACAGCTGAGAAAAACATGAATGAATACCTGAAATACCATGCTTTGTGAAGGTCATGATCCCGAAAGCATTGCTTAAAGATGACAGAATGTGAACCATTTTAAATTTAAAAACAATGTCTGGCCCACGAGCCCATTTCAGGTCTCCAACCTCTCATGACTCCAACAGCCAGAGAGTTGTCAAGTTTTCATATGAATTTATGTATAGTTTATTTGTAAGAACATAGGTTGAGCTTATATCAAAATGATGATAACTTTCTTTCAGAGGTTAATGAGTATAAATTAATTTCACTGCATCTATCAATAAATTAAAAATTTGAAGGAAGGCAGATATGTTCCGTGTCCAAATACAGTACACTAAAAAAACTAAATCGAAGCAGTAATGAGCAGGTAGAAAGGTAAAAATAACCAAACAACAGCCTGAAGAGGAAGTAGGAGCTGTACCTGCCAGAGGGCTCAATGTAGAATTCATCCTCAAAGTCAATTTGGACAGCTTCTCCATTGGGCACAGTTATGACCCAGATACAATCAATGTTCTGGGGGTAGTTCTGAGGATAGTTAGGTGAAGTGATATAACCTGGAGGATCATTATCATTCAGCTCAATGAAGCCTCCACATGCTGCGGAAACAGAGAAAGAATAACTTTATATTGGACCACTTTGCAATATTGACCAGCATTACTCATTTCAAGTCCATTTCCTCCTATCCTTGATAGTAAATACATAAACAATGTGTGAATCTACAGTAGTAAAAGTCTCTTTCTGGGCACAGCACCCAAGTGTATTGGCTTAATCAGAATGATTTAAGAACCAGTGTGACTTGATCTAATTCCATGACCTGACACCTGTGCCATAGTGGAAGTTGCCAGATTTCTCCAGGTAGAAGCATGTGGCCCCCATTAAGAGCTACACATCACTGAAATACAGACATCAAAGACACTGAGCTAAGTTGTACCCTTGTAAAGAAGACATAACTGTAGTTTAATCAAAGATGAAATGTCTTTTTTTTTTATTGAGCCCCATTATGAACTAGCTCTAAGGCAGGGATTTTAAGAATCTGAACCTGTGGGCCCCCACAAGACAAAATGAGAGACTGTCTCATGCTGCGAGTTTTAGAACTGCAGTCCCCATGTTGTTTTGGGGATATAAACAATAAGTATAAAGCTACCATGCACTCAGTTAGTAAACGCTACTCATACTAAAAGTATGCAAAATTAGCTATTACCAGTCCCTGTTTGCAATGTACTCTTGGATGTTCAAACAACTATCACTGGATTACTTTGATAATGGAGAAAAATCTGATGATTTAAATTCTGGATTATCTTTTTTTTATGATTTCTAAGCTGATTTATGGATGTTTATTCACTATGGACATGGAGATAATGTCATCCTCAGAAAGTACATGTCAAATAGTGTCTGTGTGCTCAGCCTCCAAGTTATGCATGCAAGTATAATTTTGATGCTAATGGCGGCAATTAGGTGCTAAGGGTATTAAAGTGCTGCAACTGTTGACCTTGTTTAAAAGCAATTACAATAACTTACCTCCCGTTGTTTTTAGAACATCAGCATAAACCTGCCCCTTTCAGAGATACTCTACCAAATAACCCACGTCACACTTTACAAGCATTACTGTATAGAGACATTTGCTAATGAAATTGTTGTAATTGTTGTTTACACTGGAACTGATCAGATTCTATTGTGATTTTATAACTAGTTTGCAAAGTTGAAATTCTACATTCTAAAAACTACCAAATAATTGAGTTAACCCACAAACAACTAAAGTAGCAGTACCAAAAAAAAACCCCTAAAAAACAGGACTTCAGTAGGTATAATTGCACTTCTATTTGCTATGTGTTATTACATTGTACAGGTGTTTTTCACTTTTCTACTCTTTCTATACTAACTATATATATTAGTGTAAGAATCAAACTTGACATAATTTATTTCAGTTACTCTTCTTCCTTCATTTAATTCTTCTGTCAGGAAGTTCTTTAAAGTCACACAGACAAAATACTTTAAGTACTTTGATTAATTAGCATATTAGAATTTCTGATGAAACCAAAGTAGAAAACTCAGCTAAATAACCTTCTCTGGTTAACTAAACCCAACTATTTGTTGTCATCCGCCTACTACTTCCACTGCAGAACCATTACGAGTTTACAGTGGACTGACTAAATGCATATTTAGTTATTTTTTAAGATTTTAACTTTTTCTGAGCTTTCTTAGCCCCACCTATGTGTTCTTGGTTTTGTTAGTTATGAAAAGCAAGTCATTAACAGTCTACTGCTCCCTGGATCAGTATTAAAATGATAAATATACACAAAAAGGAAAATGGTCAAGAAGTGGGCTAACCAGTGGGACACAGCAAGGTAAACAAACATAATTAACTGGGTGAGGGAAGCGTGAGGGAGATGACAGCCACACATTATCACACTGGGCCAGACATCCCAATCCACTGGGTTGATCACCACAGAGCAGCTCTCTCTGTCTCTTCAGCATCTTCTAGCCCACTGACCCAATTTATGCCCACCGGGAAACCTCCACGTACTCCTGAAGGCCACTCCACCCTTGTCTCAATCTATCACGCCGTCACCATCTGGGCTTATCCATTCAACCCCCATAACTGCAGCTATCAACAATTCCAATAATAACATTGATGTATTTCCTTGGTCACTGATAAAGTCATTGATTATTTGATGGCATTATATAACACTGCTGTACAAACATCAGCCATGTTGAAGTTGTGATAAATTCTACTGTGACAGGAAAAAAAAAAAAAAAAGAGTGGTGGTTGTACCCTGACTGTGGGCTTCAAAGGTCAGCTTGAAGCCGCTGTCCTCATTAGAGGCATCAGAAACAAAGTGAACGAAGAGGTGGTTGTCAGTAGTCTGGAGGAGGGACGGTGGACTTGAACCGCAGAGACGTTCCCCTAGTTGTGGGGATGAATCATCCGGACCATTCCTGAGCTGTGGAGACAGCAGAGGATTAATAATAACTGATACATTAGCAGAGTGAGACTGATCCTCTCATTAGGGCACATATTCTGTGTGTATGAGAGAATGGTTGAATGAGAAGCAAAAATTGTAAAGCGCTTTGGATAAGGGCAGTACATTTATGTAAATGTGCTACACACAAGTATAACTATTTTTCCAGCTTGAGAATCCTTACAGACATCTGCCACAAGGTTAATGTGTGTGTAAAAGAACAACGGGGTTCATAATTATTTCATATTAATGGGGCAGTTTAATGCTGTACACACAAACTGTTTGAATGGCAGAACTCCTAGTATGGAGAACGATGTGTTTTTAGTACCAGTATCTGGACAACTTTTAACCAATTGAAAATCTTAAGCTAATGCTAACTTGCGAAACTAAAATGTAATTTGTAGTAGTATGGATCTGGTTTTGAACTTTTATTTACAATGCACAGATTTAACTATCCATATATAAAATGTTTACCTCCAGGTAGTCTCCTGAGCTGCACCCAATTCCATAGCCTTGAATCTGGAAGGGGGTCTGGAAGGTGACAGAAACTCTGAAGCCAGGTGTCACCATAACATGCCAGCTACAGTTCAAACCAGGCAGGTAGTTCTGCGGGTAGCGGGGACTGCTTATCACACCCCTGTCTACATGCAGGAGCCCACCACAACCTGAAAAGACAAGTATTATGATTATTACTATTAATATGATTATTATTGTTGTATAGTAGTGGCAGTAGTGAAGCTTGACAGGAAATGTGTGGGAAAAGAAAGGGATATGAAATGTGCAAAAACTTTACTGTACAGCACTGAATGTCAGATGGATGTTAAATACGGAACCAAAAACCTTCTCCAGTTAAAGTGTGCTAACTTTCTGTCTTTACCTTTAGAGGGCATCATATTCTGTTCCTTTTGCACTACACATACACCTACAAATCACATACCTCACACTATGCATTGCTGTTTATTTCCGTAATTTTTGGGTTTGGATAAATTATGTTTGATAAATTAAACTCTTGCTAGGACTCCTCCTTGTCACATTCCATCAGCCAGTTTGTGATCCTGGAAATTCTATTAGTGGTTTAAACAGTTTTCTTAAGCCTATGTCCTCAGTGTCCACAAACATGCACACTGGGTGTAATTTTTGATTCCTTCTTAAAGTTTGACAAACAAATTAACACAGTTGTGAGTAGTTGTAATAACTATTATGAAAATAAAATCTAAAGACTGTATAACGTGCTTCATATCTTCATGTCTTGATCACTATAACTTAATTAATCATCATCTCAAGACTCCTTACTGATTCAAGTAGAGAGCCCTGGGGTTTCATTTATCTAGATTGCATACGTACAAAATACGGCTTGAAAGATGTGTACGCCACTTCTCATAGAAATTGGTGATGCAGATGGCAAGGTACTGAATTTAAGCCAGATTTTTTAACGATCCTTGTCACATATTTAATTTCACTCCATATCAAACAATTAATTATACATCCACTTTGTTATAAACAGTCAGGCCTAGGGTGTTGCTTGTGGTGTATGACCTCTGGAGTAAGAGGCATTAAAGCCTCGGCCACTAATGCTGCTGTCTGAGGAGAAGTGGATGAACATGGAGTCTCCTGTTGAGTGGAGAGAACCTGGAGGATCCCGACCACACACACTGGTCAGCACAGGAGACAGGCTGGTGGCACCTGGGAACACACACACACACACACACACACAAAAGGCAATCATAAGATGTCCAGAACAACAAACAGACAAGAGCATGTGGCAAAGCATGTTGGTGTAGTGGTGAGAATTTCCGCTCCTCGCTCATGGAGCTGTTCGTTCCCTCTGCTCAAAGCCACCCAGCTCTCAACTCAGATATCAACCCGCTCCATTCAAATGGCTCACCACTCACTCCAAAACAAGAAAAAAGCTGCGTTGTATTTCTATTTTGGATTAAACACTAGCCTAATAATGTACTTTGTGAATTCCATTGTCGAGCCTGCAGCAGCTGATTTTTGACAGAAAATAGTAAATCCACAGATACAATCTGAGTCGGGCCTGCTTCCCACTCATGGTGTGAGCCATGCGAGCGAAATTAGAGAGGGAGATAAGGAGACGTCCCACTCTTCAAAACGTCTATTCTGCCCTTGATCCAAAATTCTCCCGTTCGCATTTTCTGCTTGCTCACGCTCACATGCTCTAAAACAGACTTACCACAGCCTGGTGCTGCCACTAAAAATATTTCAGTGACTCCATTCAGGTTTGGTTCATGGTATTTCAGAGTCTGACAATTTGCAAATGTGAATTGGTCTAGAAACCTTTCAGTTTATTTTCCATTTCCAAGGGACGTTAGACCAAAATGCCTGTGGATGCAACTGGATAGATATACAACCAGGGCAAGGAAATGTTGTCCTGTCCTGTCAGAACATACTTTCTTATCAATAAAAGCGCAGTTGTTTTTTCTTCTTCTACTCCAGCAGCTTCCCACTCAAGCTAGCTATCCATCAACAGCATAATTTAGCTATTTACCACACTGACAGTGAATATTCATGTATCTTATGTGCTTCAAATCACAGTGTGAAAGATTTTAATCACTTCAGCAAAAAATGCAGAGGCCGCAATATCCTGACCTATTATGGGTCAAGCTCCAAAAACACTGGATCCTACACTCCCTATGGGGCCCCTGCCTAAACTCAGTATGTTACACAACTGTTTCATTGAACATACAATTAAATTCGAGATTAACAGCTACCTACTGCAAAAGGTTGTGCTGTTTCTTCATCACTGTCTCATCCTGTGGGGTTTCATGTCTTACCGTCTCTGATGACAAGGCTGTCAAAGTAGCAGTTGGGGTAGTCCTCTGTGTCCAGAGACAAGATGTTAAACTCTATTGTCGAGTCTGGAGAACGTATCAACCAAGTACACTCCTGGTTGGGAGGGTAGTTTTCAGGCCAGCCAGGAGAATACAGAAAACCAGGAGTCTCCCCTGTCATTAGCACTCCACCACATGCACCTGACACACATACACACAACAACACACCCACAGAAAAAAAAACACAGGTTCATTCAGATGGTGCACATACGATACCAAAAAAGTATGAACATATAATCATAATTATAGGAACATTCATCCATAAGATAATAACTCATACTGTACAGACTAATAATAATAATAATGATAATTAAGCAATATCTGGTAACATTACATGTATGAGTAGAGGGGGTGGGATAGAGACAAGGCTGGGGGTTTGGGAAAGTCTCTGTACTTCATTGTGTGGACTGATGAGAGTTGGTCTGTCAGGTGTTGGACTTGGTGCTCCTTTCTCTATTTTCAGCATCCTCCTTCACTTTGCCTAACTGAGCATGGAGCACACTGTTTGAGTGCTTCTAGATTTCCTCTGAGGTCAGATACCAAAGCCTGGTTGTCTCAACTCAACAGCGGCACATCCAGATGCAGCACCCTGGAGCTCCTTCAAACTTTGCTACATTTCTGTTTCTTTCTGTTATTTTTTGAGCTTTATTGCTGAACCATGTAATACCTATGGCAGAAATACACTCATAGGCATGAAAATGAAGTGTGGGGTTTGGATTAAGAGCAGCAGACCTTGACGATCGCTGCCGACGGCTCTGCCAACCACCCAACCGGACCAAACGCCACAGTGGGAAGAGGGAAGAAAGCTGGAAGCCAAGCTAACCCAGCTTAGCCCTAAGGCTGCTCCTGGCTAATGTCCGGTCGCGGGAAGGTGGAGTGGACAAAATGGTTTGATGGCCAAGCAAACCAGAATTCAGAGACTGTGCCCACATCTTTACAGAGACCTGGCTTCATCTCAATGCCTAGGATCAAGCTACTCTCAAAGGGCAGACCGTGTTCCAAGACTCTAGCAGGATGAGGGGAGACAACTCTGTGTTTACATCAGTGATGCTTGGTGCTAAAAAGTCAAAGTTGATAGACAAAGTCTTGGTGTGAAAATGAAAAGACCATATTACCATCACTATCTTGTTGCTGCTGTTTAAAATTCCCCCAGATGCAATTTAAAAAAATGCACTACAGAATTATTTTCTGGGAGTATATGTGTATATGTATATAAATACATTTTTATTGTATTATTATTATTTTATTAACTGTATATATGTTCTATGTTTGTGTAGCATGAATGGGCTACAACTTTCATTTTGTTTTGCAACCCTGTGTTGACAAATTAAAAAAAAATAAAAACGACACCTTCTGAGCTGCTGGGGTCAAACAGTCTGGCTTGGGTCAGCTCATTGAATTCAACAATGTCCAGGGCCATGATTTCCTTCAGCTTGTTGGTGGAGTTGGCAGCTGTGGGAGAGGCAAGGTGGTGGGGATCTCTACTAAGCTATTATTATCTTCACTGTCACTGATCCTCTTTGGGGAATTCACAGGACTCCAGGTTGGCTTCATTACCTTGCACCATGACCTTTGCTTTGGTGTAGTATGTGATGGCCAGCAGAAGTTCATCCTTGTCAAGGTGTTTATCTTTTCAGATCTTTAATCGCTCTCCTGAGCCGATGCCCTCTCTGGATACATATGCATAGTTGCTGCAGTATCATTCCAGATATAAATGGAATCAGTGAAGAATATGAGGTTGTTGTTCTTCCTTCCTTCCCTTTATTGGGCATAGTCAGTGAAGAGGACCTCTGGGTTTTCATGTAGTGTCTTCTCCCTGTGTTTCTCTCTACCTGTTCCACTCTTACATTTAGTAAGGCACTCAATCTCCCTGCTCTTTGCTCTGAACACTGTCCTGTGCTGAGCTGCATGCTGACCGGCCTCCATGACCACTTATTTACTCCAAGAGGAGCTAAGCTACACAACCCTTTCCAATTTAAGATCATCCAGTTTTTCTTGTAGCTCTTCCATTGAAATTGGACTGTCCAAAGTGTTTTATTGCATTTTCTAATGATTTCCATTTGTCAGTTGTAGACATCTGATGTGTGTTTAAACCATTGTGTAATGGATCTTGATATGAGTGTGAGTGTGTTTTTCCAAACATTGCCATTCTGTATTGCTATCTTTATATTTGGTTGAATTCAGTTTTTTCCACAAGTTCCAAAAAGAGTTTTGGTCTATTGGCTCTTTTTGCATCTAGCCTGCTTTTTGTTTCCGTGCATTCACTGCGTGACCGAAGTTACTAGGCACTGATTTTTAGCTGATGGTAATCATAATATAGGGTGTGATCTAGGTGTTTCTTTAGTTGCATTGATATTTGGTTTCCTGAGATCTGGGCTTCTTTTGGAAGATCATGATTTTAGATTTGTTAAAGTTGACTGTAAGGGCCCAGTTCTGACAGTACTGCTCCAGGAGGTCCAGGTGCTGCTGGAGCCATTGTTGTCCCTTGTTGCTCTCTCTGTGTCTTTCTCTCCCCCCCCCAATGTGTTTTTTTTTTTTTAAGGAAGCACCCATCCCATGGGGACACCCTGCAATTGAATGACACGCCCTGTCAGGAAACAGAAGGACGGAAGGAGATTCCCAGTGGCTGGAAATTGGCTGAACTTGATCCCAGACAGAGGGCCTCCAGCTGGGAGCAGCAATTCTGAGTGGCTGGCACTGTACCGTTATTTTTGTGTGCAGTAGCATACACTATGCATGTCTTATATGTTGTGCGGTTTATGTAAAGGGGCTCAAAGGGACTAACTGTTTTGTCTGACCTGGTGTGATAGTGGGTGGTGGTCCAGAGTCCTGGACAGCAGTCCATTCCACAAGGAATCCTTTTCCTCCTACCACTGAATCTGATTGGAACTGCAGAGTGAGAGTGCTTGCAGAACTTCTTAGGGGGGCGGGCAGGGCCAGACCACAGAATGTCCCGATGGGGTAGTAATGAACACTAGGGCCATCAAATATCTGGAGAGAAACAAGGATTGAGGGGAGAACGGATGAGGTAGTATCATATCAATGGACACCTCCCTGGGCTGTCATCGCCACCACCTGTCTCTTCCCAGGGCGGTGTCCTCTCTCATCTCTTATACATCCTGTACACAAATGGCTATCACAATGAGTCTGAAAACAATCAGATTGTTAGGTTTGTAGAAGACACAGTTAATGTCCTATAGTTAATTATTTTTTAAATTGGTGACAAGAAGCCTTTTTATGACTAAATGTAACAAACACAAAGGTAACATTTGTGTATTTGATTTTACATGTCATCAGGCCATCCCATCGTAACAGTATGATTAATAGTCAGGAGGTAGAAATTGTGTAGTCTTATAAGTACCTGGGCACTGTAAAGGTTGACCTTCAACAGTTATACCAACATGATCTGTAAGAATATCCAGCATCCAACCATTTTTTGTTTGTAAGTTTCATATCAACCTGTCTTTGATGACACTGTTTTATAGATTTTTTAAATTTATTTTTCTATCTCTAAGAGAATTTTTGTATTAAATTTAAATCTTTTGTATTTATTGGCATGCTTCTCTGTCAACTAAACTCTGCAAGGACCGGTAAAATGGGTTCTGATACCCTTACGGGCTCATATTTGTTTAACTGCTGCACAACCATTTGCCTCCGACTGCTGTCAAATCTACGGATAATTGGGTGTATCTGCAACAATAACAGGAAGATGACAGAGTCCAAGAGGAAAAAATACAGCGAATACAATGGGGCAGAGGACAGAAACTTTAGGGACAACAGGACATGCGTGCTGTATGTTTGACCTGCACCCTCCATCCAGGGAAAGAAATGCAGATTTACTAGATAGATTGGAAGCACACCAGTCTGAGGTAGTTGCTGTTCATGTGCTTGAGAAGTATGTCATGCGCTATTGCACCATTTTACATATACCATAACTATTTGATTCAGAATATGTGGGAACATGTCAAGAGCCTTACAGTGTCACAGCAATGAATAGAAACATGGTTAAGTCAATGACTGTAAGGTGTCATTAATCAGTGAAAAAACACCTAGGCTCAAGAGTGGTGATTTCTGTTATTTTATCTGTTATTACATTATTGTGTTGTGTATCTCATCAACTGATGTACATAAACTGAACATTTGATTTGCATCTTGATGTGCAATCAATGATCTGTTAGCCTGAGAACCAGATGAATCATGTTCCTTTGCTCTGGCAGCTACGTCTGGCCCCTTTCCCATTCAAACTGATTTCTTTGCCGTTTTACTGGGCTAACCAATCACAAGCATTTATCTAGTATGAGGCGGGTTTAATACGATGACTGACAGAGATGAGCGCCATTCAGGTATCTTTATAGATATCCAAGATGGCACTGCCAATACGGAACGTTCAGTGGTCAGCTACAGCGGCAGTATTAAACGGACTGGATGGTAAATTTTCTCTAAAAGAAGAACAAACAACTGCACTTAAACTTTATGTTGATAAGAAACATTTTGACTTTAACTGCAATAGGTTAAATCAAGATACAATTTGATTTCACAGCACACCATCTTACTTTGAGCTGGTCGTAGTAACAGTCATACAGGTCCTCTATGTCCATGTCCAAGAAGCGGATCTGGATGTAGCGGTCTCCCTCTACAGTTATGGTCCAGCGGTAGTGGGCATTATTGGGGTATGTTCTGGGATACAGTGGTGATGCTATCTGACCAAACTCCCCCGTCACATCATTACCATACACTGTGAAACAGTGAGGAAGTCAAAGTTAGATTTCTCATTCTCTCTCAATTTGAGTTTAACTTTTTTTTTCTTAACTGCTCCAACTTAACATAACTCAGTAAATTAATAAACCGAGGTGTACACAATACAACTAACATACTTCGAGACAATCATAAATTAATTATTTGTAGGAGTAATGATAAGGAAAAGGGACTAGTGTGAGTTAAGGAGATGCAATGGAGCGTGTGTAATACTTCCATATGGATGTGTTCATCACTTAAATGATGCAGCTGGTAAAGGTTGGGCTAATTTTAATTATACAACAGTTAGTACCAAGTAATTTGATTGGACAAGAGGCATTCCATGAGTGCTGATACTGGGACTTTTAACTACATAGTAGTACAACGGCACTCCCTCTCGTGTGATATTACTTAATTACTTTAGAAACTGTTGGGTAGCTTGTGAATTAACACAAATAACTTAACCTTTAATCAGAATGTATTTGTTGATTATATTTTGTATGATTAATCTTAATCAGCAAAGGTCACTAAAGTTCAAATAAATTTGGTGTAAAAAAAGTAAAAAAGTACAATATTTGCCTCAGAATAGTAGTGGAGTTTAAGTAAAAAGAAGCAGTAACTGAAAATACTCAAGCAAAGCTTAAGTACCTCAAGATTTTACTTGAGCAACAGTAATTGTTAGTAAACGTAGCTATGTTCTGTCCTCTAGAGGTAGCCCCTCTGTAGTCCTGCTGTAACGAATCTTTGTAGCTGAAGTTGCAATAAAAACTTCTAGGCATGGGGACCTTTCAGGCAAGTAGCCACTTTAATTTCCACATTTAACTTGCCCTTGCAATCCACTACACGTTTTCACTTTTAGGTATATTACTGTGTTCACTACCTTTGCTTGCTGTTTGTTAATTGGGACATACTTTGCTTTTTGGGATTTTGTTATGTGATTTTGTTATGACAAACATATTAAATATAGTTGCAAAACAGGAGTTAAACACCAGAGAAATTATCTCCCACACTGATCTGGATTGTATGCTGTATATATATAAAAAAGACAGCAGTTTTATCTAGAGCTGAAATTATTAGTTGATCAACAGAAAGATAATTGGTAACTATTTAAATAAATAATTTATCTTTTTTAATTTTGTCTTTTTATATTTAAGTGTAAAAATGCCATATATATATGGGAAATGAGGATTTGACTATATATATATATATATATATATATATATATATATATATATATATATATATATATATTATAGTTGCCAGTTCAAAGTTCCTGAATAGAGGAAACTGGGACTGGAATATCTGTAGGAATTTGAGAGACATAGACCAAACTGATTGGACACCAAATTATGGCTTGGTTTGGATGCCGCTCCTGTAAAGGCTGTTCCCTCTACTGCTCCTTCAAGGTTTAACCCTCTGTGCCATATAGTGACAAGCTTCAGAGGAGCTGGTTGGACCTCAAGGTGTTCCTCCACCTACTAAGTGACTAAACAGACTTGGTCTCGACCCCAGATGGCTTTAAAGCTGGATGGTAACAATCTCAAGCCAGTGCCCTGGGTCTCTAAAGCTATGGAGACACAAGGCTTAGTGAATAAATGGTGACATGAAGCGTATGACTTAAACGTTCAGTGAAGCTTCTATTTCACTGAAGAGATGAAAAATAGGGACAGATTAAAACATCAGCTCTGTGGAGTGATGAGGAGACTGAAATCTTCCTCAAATTAATACATGAAATAAAAAAAGTGTGGGGGTGGGGTGCAGGAGGTACTGGAGTTTGGTGGTAGGTTTTAACTTAGGTCACTTTTAGGAGAGCTGGCCACCGGACCATAATCTGTTCTGCAGCATCAGAGGGATGAGGGTCTATTTGTCCAGGTTCAGAAGCCTCAATTAGATGTATCATCTTTATTTGTTATTAAGCTATTTATCCATCCCCAATTTCCCCAATTTAATTTTTGATATGCTTATTGATATAGTTCATGGTGCTTTGATGCTGCAGCATAAAACAACAGTACAACAATTCAATTGTCAACTTTTAGCAGCATAAAAAAAAAAACTGTCAATTACTTATTTAGTATATATATCATGATCTTCCTCAAATATGTCCAGATAGTAACATCCAAATGTATATTGATGTTACTGAGATTTTTACCATGCAAGAGCTAAAGAATATAAAGGTATAAAGGTGCCGGACTGGCTAACATCTGTGACACATTTTCAATAAGCAAGTTAGTAGGGTCTTCAGCAGTGTTAAATTTAATCTGAATAATTCAAAGAGCATCAGGCACCAGTTTTCTCTGTCCACTGCAAAGCTTTTTGTACACACTATAATTTTTTACCATCTTTCTTTCTGCGCAATAACCTGGTCACAGGGAGGTGTGAGTACACTCAAGCCTGTGTAAACAAATCCTAAAAGTATAGATAAAATTCCAAGGGATCTTCATCACTGTTACATCCTGAAAAAAAATATAATTTCCTCAATTAGGATGACTTCTTATTTTACTCTGAATTAATTGTGCACTGTCCTTGCAAAAATACAGACCTGTGTGTGTGTGTATGTATGTGATGTGAACACTGTTGTTTAATGAGGGAACCAATTTTAGTGAGTTTTATTGCATGGTTTTCTTGTTTTGGTTTTCTTGTTGAGTCAGTGTTTTAAGCAGTGTTCACTCCAATAGAGTATTTTATTATGGTTCCTTGCCATATCATTTTAGAAATAAATTGTTTTTAATTATTTATCCTGGTGTGCTGTCTGCTCTTTCTCTAACTGCGGTGGTTTACCCAAAGTAGAAATCCTGATATCTAACGTCACCGCAGCTAGCTGTTGCTAGATAGCCAGTAATAAGTTACTGCTCACACTCAATTTCCAATAACATTTCTCATTGCTAGCTTGACAGGTGTGAGTACTAACAACAGCAGTTGAACCTTCAAAATCTAGGTTGTTTTGCTGGTTACCTTTCCAGCATAATTTAACTGAAACAGGACTGGTGAATTGTCTTCACACAGACACTCACAGTGAGAGAAGGTGGCTCTGAATCCTGCTCCGCTAATCGATGCGTCTGAGACAAACTTAACCCACAGGATGTGACCAATCACAGAGGTGTAGTTAGAGGGGAGCGAGTTTCCACAGAAGCGACCAACCAGAGACCCAGTGGAGTTGCCCTCTCTGATGTCTAGGTAGTCCTTTTGACAGTCTCCCTCCAGGTGAAAGATACTGAACAAAACAAAAGAAGACTGTTACAAATATACAATAATGAAATACCCTTTGAATACCAAACATCCGCCATAGACTAATTATAGGTCAAAAAAACAAGTATAAAAACATTTAACTATAGTGTAGTGACTAAGTGCTCAAACAGGGCAATGGTCATCTTGCTGGCAATCTTCACTACCCAGCTGACTGACTTCTAAAATAACAATAAGATCACACCAAAAAAATATGTTGTGAAATAATTATAGTAATAATAGCAATTTGCAGCAATAGTTGCAAGGGCTGTCACTTTTGTTTCCTAGCAGTTTTGAACTTTAAACCAGGGACTAATCTTTTTTTATTTTTGCATATGCCAGTGAAAACAGTGATGACTTTCTTTTAAAGTTTTACTCTGTAAAAACTCAAAATTAAACAGTCATTGAATTTTTATCCTTTATTCATGTTTTTTTCTTATTTTTACTCCTACTCTAATTATTATTCTTTATTCCAAGCTAGCCTTTTAGAATCTTACATTTCACTGCAAATATTGAATGTGACAAATAAAACCTTTGAAACATGACTCAAAGATCAAAAATACAGAAACTGTCTTACACTGACTTATATATCTGTGATAAAATATTCTAAATTCAAAGTTCACTTAATAGAGGCTTTCAAGCTCAAGTGGGAGGAAAAATTGGATGAAACCAAGCACAGATTAGTTGATTAGACAATCAACAGAAAAAGCATACGCAAAACTTACTAACAATTTTGTTTAATATTTTCAGTTCTTCATCAAACATCAAACAGTTTCTGATTTCAGTTACTAAAGAAGGATTTTGAGGAATATTTGTTGCATTTCTGTTTTCTATAATATAATTATATTTGGGTGCTTTCACACCTGTAGTTCGGTTCATTTGGTCCAGACTGAGGAGAAAAAGATGATACATTGTTGCATTTTAGTTGTGGTCGACTTCCTGCTCACACTTACACACACACAGTAATCAGGGAAAATGCCCGTGCTGATGTGTGTATGTGTTACCATGGTTACCAAATGATTTGCATAAATATTTACATGGCTTATACAGATCAATTATAAATTTGTTTCCTGAACAGATTTCATGATGAGCAGATGGATTTATTAGTAGTTTAGCTTTTGAAATCATGCTAAAATCACATATCTGCTATCATGAAATTCTGTTGTTGGTTCATTTGCTTTCACACCACAAACAAACCACACCAGAGTCCACTTGACAGTGGACCCGAGACCACCCTTTCAAGAGGTCTTAGTTTGGTTGTTTGGTCCACAACAGGGTATGATTGACAGCTTTCACACCAGAGTTTGTTTTAACTTAACCAAACAGGTTAGGTGTGAAAGCAGCCTTAATCTTTCAACAAGTCATCTGAAGTCGTCACCTTCGGCTCTGGAAAATTACATAAGGCATTCTCCACTACTATCTGACATTTTACAGACCACACAACTAATCACAAAAATAAAAATCAGATTAAGTTGCAACCCTTATTATTCAGCCTGTACCAAGGTTTAAAGTGTTTGTTGTGTGTGCTTAGCCATGATGGTCCTGTTTCTTAACATTAATTCTTTCTTTGACCACTTTTCTTCTTCTCTCTGCTGTACATGAGAATGGCTGGCTGTGAAACTCCTGTGACCGTGACGTGTAGCGTCACTTCATATAACGGCACACACATTGGACGTTCTACACAGAATAAGTAGTCAAGATACAGTAGTTGAATACTTTTATGTAGACTTGGGGTGTTTGGGATTTTAAACTGAAAATAATAGGTAGAAAGTGTTTTGAGGCAGATTTTCAGCACACAGGAGTGATTTACCTTGAGAAGCAAATCACTTCAATCACAGAGAAAATGAAAAGGGGTAAACTTTACTTTGCAACACACCACTTTCAGTAAGTGGCCTATGTTGTTGGGCCAAACAAAGCTAAAGTTAGCTCACTCCAAACCACGGTAACCATGCTGTAACAATAACCAATAACAATGTGGCTTATCTCAGTTTGCATTACAAACATGATCAAGTGTAGGCGTGTCTTAAGTACAGAATCTGAACTGAATAAAGACTGAAAACAGGCACCATCAGCTGTCTGTGAACATCAGATCAAAACTGCTCATATTGGCAAGGGGTCAAGAGTCAGTAGAAGGGCCAGAGAAAGATCAAGAAAGCCATTCTCATCTGACACCAGAGATTATCTTTGAACAGAGACAGAGGTACACAAACACTTGTTATGACCAAAAGTACACAACTTTGGTCATGTTATGACACCCTAGCAAGTTCCATTTACTGAAGAAGTTTGTGGGATACAATCAGAAAGCCGCAGAAAAAGCTACTAAGTGAACCTTGAGTTTAGAATATTTCATCGCATATATCTGTCAGATATTTGTCCAGAGGGTATCTCATACATAAATGAGAGCTGGAGACGATTCCCTGGTGAACTTCTGATGGTCCACACACACTCCACATTAGGCGGATAAGCATCTGGATAGTTGGGACTGTTAAATGCACCACTCTCCATCACCAGATCTCCTCCACAACCTGAGTAGAAGAAGTGAAAAGAATGAGTTTACCTGGAGATCCTGTCAGTATCAGTGTGTGCGCATGAGAAGAAAATGATTTTGATCAGTTCAAAAAAAAGTGTGTCCAGCTAGAACTGAGCAGTAAATCCTGGTATGTCTTACTGGAGGTTGATGCTGTGTAGGTGGCTCTGAACCCTTTTCTGGAGACGGATTCGTCTGAGATGAAGTTGACCACCAAAGCATTACTGAAGGATGTCACTGGGTGAGGTATTTCCAATCCACAGTAGCGCCCTGACAAAAATGTACATTATATTTTAAAATTAATTCAAGGCTATTTAATTAATTCAACAAGCTGTTGACTTGTTACATTCAACCAAATTCTGCTCAGTAATCACATAATGTATCATGGTTAACTTATAGCTTACCCAATCATTGTCAGTATTACAACAATATGCCCTGGTGAAAATAACACAGCAGACACCTAGTATTCTCTCTCTCTTTCACACACACAAAGCATAACAACCTATGGACGGTGCCTGGTAGTTGTCTCCATCCAGAATATTCACAGCATCATGAGAGCAGTTGGAGTAGATCATCTCTAACTCAAAGTCAGTGAATGACAGGGTCACATGGTTGACTGGCCACAGAAAGACAAAGGTTAAAAGTACAACAAAACATTATGTGTACACGATGTAAACAACAATAAGGTTTTCTATTCTGAGTGCCTTAACTGACGCAACTCACATGGTTCCTGTGCTCTGATGATCCAACTACAGTTCTGATTGGGTGGGTATGGTGCTGGGTACCATGGCGATGCAATGGCCCCATCATTATCGTCTGCTATGATGGTTGCACCACAAGCTGTTAAAAACAAACAGACAAACAAACAAAATTAATGGTCAGTGTCTTCCACCCCTCGGTCACCAGAACATGCAGGTTGAGCTGGCTGACCTTCCTACAATGGGACATGGATTGAACTTAGCTTTTAAGGTTTCAATGGGACAAAAAGGCTTCTTTGTTGTTGAAATAACTGGCTTAAGGCTTATCTTTCATCAAGCAATCAATATTGTACAGCTGTGTCCAGCAGGGTGCTTATGTTCCCAGTTTTAATTGTTCTTATATTTGTTCTAGAAATTGTTTTATTAGTCATATATAGTTAATTCAGTTAGGTTAACTAAGTTCTCTGGACATGTGTGTGGTGCACTCACTGTATTTGGCATTGTACCAGTGAGTACTTAAATAGATTAATTGGTGTGATATTTCACCCATATCCTAGTAATTGAAACAGAGAGGTCAAAGGAAACCCACCCTCAGAGAAGCGAGCACTGAAGCCACGGTGGTTGCGACTGGAATCGGACCTAAAACGAACATAGATGCTGTTCTGGGTGGAGGTGATGGAGTAAGGAAGACTGGTGCCACACACACGGGCAAGCAGAGGAGAAGATATGGTTGGACCATTATGGATCTACAGAGACAGACATATGGTTTTAGGAAAGTTATGTGGCTTTAATTCTTAAGCACAAGCATGCTTGTGTGCTTCTATAGTCAATGGTGAATAGAGTGCATATACAGTGGCTTCCAAAAGTATTCCCTCTTAAAAGTTTGGATTACAAATGATACCTACATACATTGTTCCATTAAGTATTATTACAAAACCCATATGGTGTAACGGTCATTTATCAAAGCCCAAATTAATTATTCTTCAGCAGACCTTTTAAAAAAAAATTATGCAATGCTCAATAAATGTTTCCTGCATAAGTAGCCAACCCTTACACATTAGTACTTGGTAGAGCCACCTTTTGCTGCAATAACAGCTTTAAGTCTTTTGGGGTAAGTATCTACCAGCTTTGCATACTATTTGGGCGTGACTGTCACCACATCCAAAGCTAGCGGTGCCTTTTATAGGTAACAGTCTGTGGTGGTTTTCAAAACGCAATCCAAATGCAACTTGTTGAAATTTTGAATAATTTATTGTCCAAAAATGGGTCACAAATGTTGACAAAATATATTCCATAATTCTTATTAAACTCAATAGATGCTCAAATTTATAGTGGATAGCGATAAAGTGATCAAAATTGGCATTGATCCACCCTGGTTAAGAAAGCTTAGAAAACGGCTGTATTTCTTAAGGAAACTTAAGAAACCTAAATTCCCACGGCAAGTCCTTCTCAACTTTTACAGAGGAACAATAGGAAGCATCTTAACTGGAAACATCACAAATTGGCATGGGAAGTGCACAGTCCAGGACAGGAGGGCTCTGTTGAGATATGGCTCTTCTTTGGCAGAATCATTGGGTGTAATCACTAATGTCCCTTCAGGAAGAGCATACCTGCTCAATCTACCACCAATTCTCAACTCTCAACTCCATCCACGAACACAGGGTCAAGGTTGAACAGGTGGCTTGCTTTCTTCAGTGGCTTTCTGTAAAGCGTCAATTTCTTTTGGATAAGACCACTTCTGCACAAAACAGCCCTTTTCCATCTTATCTTTTATATTTACTGTACTTCTGACAGGATGTACCCTACAATAGGATGGTGTTTCGTTGCTCTGATTGGTTGTCTGCGCCCATTGATAACGCCCCTTTGAAATCAAAAATGAACTGAGAGGTTCCAGACTAATACGCATTTAGGAATTAGTGGGGATGCCAGGCTAACTTTACATGACCCTATGGTTCAGGGAGAGGGTTCTTTTGGCTGAAGTAGTAGCTCTTTGAACTTCAGGATCCAGGCTGCAGCTCTTGTGAGGTCTGTCCACTTGGAAAAGTAGTTCAGTAAGATGTATGATACCAAGCTATACCCAACTTCACTGGCATCACAGAAATGATGCAACTGTGCTGCTGTTATCCCCCCAAAGTCTTTGGGTCCAAAGCTTCTGCTGATGTTGAATATATCCAGTAGAACTAACTCATCCAACCATCTCTGCCACGCTTTAGCCGTTTCTTGTGGAATTTGGTAATCCCACTCCAGCTTTGTCATTGTAGAATTTATTTATCAGGGGGAATAACTGGTGCCAAGAATCCAAGAGGGTGAAAGTAAAGGCATCCTGCTCCACATTCCATTGAGCTTTAAGTGCCCTGTGAATATTTAGCTGGACTCCAGTGGTCCAGTGTTTTCATGCCTTTAGCCCTTTGATCTTAAGGGATGATGGCCAGGATAGAGTAATGGTTGCTCACCCATTTGTTGAGTCCCCCTTTGGCACACAGGTCTGTGAGGTGTTGGTGCAGACATGTTGCTTGCGCCACAGTATTGACAGTTTTTTTTTGATTTTGTCATCAACACAGAAACTCTTTTGGATGGTGTTTACAAACTCATTTGGGTATTCATTCTGATTGTCAACAGCTGTTTTCAATAGGGCAAATGTAGCACAGCTTGGGGAAAATACAGCCATTCTGTGCGCCACCAGGTCTTTTGTGACTTCCCCATTGGGCTACCAGAGAACATGAAGAAAGTACATCTTGTTTTGCCACCCTCACCCGGTGGAACCTTCCAATAAATGTTGGGACCTTGTAGAAGTTCTTTGTTCAGGGAAGTTCCACCATATGCTGACACACAAACGCCACAAGTATGGTTTGCTTACGTCTGTGATAAATGTGGTATAAATCACACATTTCCTTTTGCATGTTCCAATTGGTCTTGAGGTACAACTTCTGCATATCCCTTTGCAATTACACCCTTCATTAAATTTTGTACTCACCAAAGAATTTCTAATCTTTGTTGAACCTTTTTTGCTTTGTGGTTGGACAAACTCACATTGGCCTTGCAGAAAGGCAACTTCAATCTGTAATGGCCATCCTACAACTCAGCTGAGCTTGACTCTATGTTCTTAAACTGTTGGTCTTCAACAGACATTTCTTTTTTGTCATCATAGAGCTGCTCAACATAGTCTTCATTATACTGCTTGACTAACAGATTTTCTATGGATATTCAATTAACCTGCACTGCATTAGCAACTTTCATCACCATTCATGCTGAGTGGATCGTTGATGACCCACCCAAGTAGAGTCTTCATAGCGTTGGGCTTACGACCCTCACTATTAATCACTCTCCATGGTTCCATGGCCTTTGGGGCATTGACACCTACAATATAAGAAGTCCAATGCTGGCATTGATGGGTGTCAAGTCAACATCCTCAAGATAAGGGTATTTTCTGATGTCCTCCTGTCCTTGTGATATGCTTCAGTCTGCTGTTGGCAGTGGCAGCAGTGTACCAGATGGTGATGAAGGAGGTGTGGATGGACTCGATGATGGCAGTGTAGAAGTGCACCATCATTGTCTTTGGCAGGTTGAACTTCTATAGCTGCTGCAGGAAGTACATCCTCTGCTGTGCTTTTTTGGTGAGAGAGCTGATGTTCAGCTCCCAGTTAAAGTCCTGTGAGATGATGGTGCCCATGAAGCAGAAGGACTCCACAGTGGACTGGGGAGACCCCCAGGGTGATGGGGGCTGGTTGGGCTGGGTTCTTCATGAAGTCTACAACCATCTACAACTTCATGAAAGGATGCAGCTTTGAGGGGTACCGGGGCTGATGGTCTGGGAGTCAGAGACATGTTATCCCTGCTTTTGCCTTGTGCTTGGGGTCATGTCCTGCTGAAAGGTGAACTTTTTGAACCTAAGCTTCAGTTTTTAGCGGGGTGAAGCAGGTTCTCTTGCTCTGTATCCCTGTATTCTGCTCCTTCCATTCTTCTTGCTGAGTAAAAGCATCCCCAGAGCATGATGCTGCCGCCGCAAACTTTACTGTTGCATAGGTGTTTGCTGATGCATGGGCAAGGTTTGTGCCACACACAATAATTAGAATCTTGGCCAAAAATTTCTATGTTGGTTTCATCTGACCACATCTCAGCTGGGTCACTCTCATGCTTTCTGGCAAACTCCAGGGGTGTGTTGATGTGTTTTCTCTTGGTTAATGGCTTCTTTTTTGCCACCCAATCATACAGGCAACATTTAAGCAAAGCTCTTGATATGGTTAACTTGTGCACCTTCACTCCACTCTCAGTCACTGATCTCTGTAGCTCCCTCAAAGCGATTGTTGTATTGTTGGTAACTTCCCTCACAAGTCTCCTTCTTGTTTGACATTTGAGGGAAGGCCTTGTCTACGCAGTGCCTGGGTGGTATGATGCAGCTTTCATTTCCTCACTATTGATCCAACAGTGGTCACTGAGATATCTAAACAGTTGGATATTATATTGCCTAATTTGTGTATGTCTATTATGTTATCGCAAACTTCCTTAAAATGTGCTTTGGTCTTCACTTTCACACCTTTCTTCAGATTCACTGTCTGGCCAATGATACTTAAACTTAGGTTGTTTTACATGTTTAACAGGGGGAGGCCAATTGTAAGCCAATTGTTTCCTCCTTAGGGCAACATGTCTCATCTGTGTAAACTTGGAGCTTCATGGGGAATGGGTTTTTCAGTGATTAAATAATAAACAAAATATTTTTTGACATTAAACCAATGTCACTTTAAAATAGGTAAATAAAAATAAATCTCAATGTATAATTTGTAATTCAGACAAATCTGACGACTTTTAAGGAGGTTGAATACTTTTGCATGCCACTGTATGTAGAACTTTCCTACCTTAATGGACAAATCACTTTACACACCTCTCATCCTCCCATTAACAAACACACATACACACACATACACACACATACAGACACACACACACACACTCACACACTGAAGGCAGCAGAGGTACCAGGCTACGCCCTGGCCTGCCCACCAGTAGCAATCAGGATTCAGTGTGGACAGTAAGAGCCAGTGTGTTTATCAGTGATTCAAGCTGTAGTTATATGCAACCACTTGCATTTATAAACCACTGAAAAAAAATAAAATAAAAATAAAAGACCACCTGGAAGCTCTAAAAGGTCAGTGACAGTACAAAATTGCCTTCCACAATGTTCTTGAAGTACAAATTGAATGTTCCTAAATCAGTCACTCACAGCCACATAGTCCCAAGAGCAGTTGCTATGATGTTCAATGTCGAGGTCAGAAAAATTTAAGAAGACACGGTGGTTGGGACCCACAGTGATGACCCAGGAACAATCCACATTGCTGGGATAGCTGCTGGGATACAAAGGAGAATGGATCTCCCCTGATGGAGCTGTGACTGGGCCTCCACAGCCTGCAGGAAGAAGAACAGTTGATTAAAGGCTACACACAATAAAATTAGCCTCCTACATCACTGTGATAACTGTATAAGGAGCGATTCATAATAAATGATTTGATTGTCTCCAATAGCTTGGACTCTCTAGTGGTAACTGAGACATGATTGATTTTGATTGATATTGTTTTATCTAAGTATGACAGTGCTTATTCTGGGTGATTAAAATATTCATGCATGTTGTCCTTCCCAACACATGGTCTGGTGAGTTCCTAAACCTTTCATTTCATTCAACCTGTTACAATCAGTTAAATAACCAACACATTCCAAAGGCCATATCCTTCATCTGGTAGCCTACTTTCTTCTGGTTTTTGCCCAGAGAATGTTGATTTACTGGATGTCTTTGTATCAGACCACAAAGATCACTTTGATGCAGATCTCTGTTTTGAGGGTCATGTTAGGAACAATGTCCAGCCTTGCTTCTTTCAGCTAAAGAAAATTCTAAAATCAGATCATTCCTGTCTCCCACTGATTTGAAGTTATTCATTTTATTTTTTCCCGCCTGGCCTTCTGTAATGTACTTTATGCCAGTATCATTCAGAGCTCCCTTCACCAATTGTTTTATTACATTTTTATTCCAAATTTTATTGATCCCTTTTAAAGCCATAAATAGACTCCCTTCAAATTATATCAAGGATGTGATATGTGCCCAGGTGTTCTTTGAGATTGGTGTATGCAGCCCTGCCGGTTGTTCCCAGCTTCTGCTTATTGAAATCAGATAGGCTACATAATTAGCGTCTTTAAAATCCTTTCTTAAAACTCTCTTTTAAGTGTTTATGAATTAGAAGTTACTGGGTTTTAACATTTCACTCCTTCCATTTTACATTTTTTAAACTTATTTTAATTTCCCCCAATATTTTTGCTTCCTTTGTTGTTTTTATTTGTTTAATTTTCATTCATTCATTAAATTATATTCTGACATAACAATTTGGCAATTTTACTCTGCATGATGCCTGCCTCCCCAAGAGGACTTTATTTCTTTGATGAACTTGTTACTTACCTTACCTCATGTATTGTAAATGAAATCTCAAGCTACATTTCACCTCTCTGTCCTGCTGATGATACCCATACAGTCGCTACTGTTGTGGTTGAAGAAGAATAAACATTGAGCCCCCCTCAGACTGATAGAGAATACACATTGGGGCCCCCCTGCAGACTTGCTGAATTGATTAAGTCTGGACCCCCTTCCCTTATGCTATGTCTGGAGTTCCTTCCCCTCTGCTAATTAACCCTTTGATCTCGTAAACTAGGTGTCCCCTGCAATGTCCCCTTCCTACCTTTTGTTTCCTGTTGTTCTTACGTCACTGCTTTGATCATACTGTATAAAACTGTATCTCTGTCTTGACTCTGGGTCCACTCACCGATTCGCTCTGTGTCTGTCAGTGCACCAGTGTGCCGGCATGTTTGAATAAACTCACAACACTACAGCAAACCTCTAACCTGGACTTGGATTTTTCCACAACATGGTACTCTATGGTATAGGCTTGGCATGCCATATGGGCATGCACTCAATGATGTCCACCCACCTCCCTGGACTTCAGCCCAGCTTGCATTGAAACCTCGACCACTGACGTAGGCATCAGACTTGAAGCGCACTGTAAGCAAGTTGCCTGTGCTAGAGACGTGCATTGGGCTGGATGTGGTGCTGCAGAGCTTGGCTAGCTGTGGGGCAGTCAGGTCTGGGCCTCCATACACCTGAGGGGAAGGGACAACAGAAGCTGGTTATGTGTTATTTTACACGTGTCTCAGATGAATCGTTTGACTTTTTCTTTGATTACAATGTAACCAATGAAAACAATTAAGAGCATATGTATCCCACTCAGAAATGTTTCCTGGATGGAGTTTCACTCCACAAGACTTTCACTGTACTGCATGTGAATTTCTGGCCTAAAGACCACTAAAATCACCTATTCAGATTTGACCACCTAGAGCAATGCTGCAATAAGCACTTGCATCAACACAACAGCTTTTTATGAACTATTCACAGTACACTAGCATTAGAGATGAGGTTATTAGCCAATGAAATATCTTACTTCAAGCACATCATAGTTGCAGTCTTGGTGGAACTCCACATCAAACTCATGGATCGTGAGGGTCATGCTGCTGCTGGCTGATGTGGTGATATACCAGATGCACTCTCTGTTTTCTGGATACCTGTTGGGGTAGTCTGGGCTGTTGAAGGAGCCACTGGGACCAGAGAGCTCCCCACCACAACCTGCAGGGACACACACCAAGTCAGAGAGGACTAAAACTATTTTATATTGTTCTAACCAAGTGTGCAAAAATGGCACCTGAACCTGACACTATTTATTTAGTACAGTAATGGTCCATGGGAGGAGAGCCGCAGTAGAGGGTGTACTGCATCTTGGTGGCAGAAATGACAAGGACAGGCATCATTTGGAATTCTGGAAAATCATTTGGCAATTAAAAATATCTCTTTTTTGTGGTCAGTTCCCACTTTTGGGGGGGGGCAGTGCAGAGGCAGACAGGAAACACGTAGATAGAAAGGGTATGATATGCAGCAAAGGCCCCTGGCTTAAATCAAACAAGGGACGTTGAACTTGGCTATTGGAGTGCCCAAAGATATAAGATAATTGTTATTTAAAAAGTATCATTACGATGAAATGGCCAGTTTTAGAAACATGAGGATTAAAAAGGCAACTGTCAAATTAAACTGAATCCAATTTTCAAATTAATGTAAGAAATAAAAAAAAGAAAAACACAATTTTAAATTAAAATTATGGCACTACATTAGTATTTAACTGCAGATGGGTGGCTCATTGGGATAAATAATAAATTATGCACGAAAAACATGGTGACTGCTAGAACTTGTCTTGTGACTTCAACCTTAAAGAGTCCTCATCTACTCTTGACAGAATATTTGAGTTTCTGTTTTCACATTTGCAACTCTGCACATTTTGGACAACAATAAGTTTCCTCTTAGGAAAACAGGATTCTGGAACTTTCAGTGTGTCATGATGGGGAAACCCTGTGTTTAACAGGGATGAGAATAGCAAATGTGATTGCTTGGGATTGGCCCTGCCTCCAACACACTCATCTATAATGTATTATAGTCTATGCTTTCTGATTTCACCCTGTATTCAAGCGTACCACAGGTGCACCATGTGGACGAGGCCACAAAATTTCCAAATGTCAGCTGGCACACCCCAAACATGCTGGGTATAAATGCTCTTGACTGAAATTCATGCCAGCCCTGTTGATTCACAACAATAGAGCCCTTATACTTTAAAATTTTTAAGACCTGGAGTATCACTATTTTATATTTCATATTAATGCACTCATTGTATATTTTGAATTGTAAAACCTTACCAAACACAGATCTATGTAACCCAGGCCTACAACAACAAAACTACATTTCCTTCTTACCATTCTGGTACCACATCATCTGGAAGCCAGACATGGAAACAGAGGAGTCTGTTCTGAAAACCATGGTGAGGGCTGAGCTTGTGGTGCTGTTGGCTGGAGGGGGCGTGTATCCACAGAATGTACCAATCAGAGGAGCTTGCTCGCTAGGCCCATTATAGAGCTAGGACAGTAATATTTGGAGAAAGTGGTATGAGTTTCACAAAAACATATCTGTACATTATGGGTTGACAAAAAAAAAAAAAAAAACAGGAACACCCAACACTATAATGCTACAATACCAGTATCTTGGAAAAGTCTGGACTTGAGTTTTAAAATTTGAAATTTTTTTAAGTTCACTAAGGAAAGATTTATTTAATTGGACTACATATTTTTCAAGTGTTACTGTCCGTGTGTCTACCCCCTGTACATATTAAACAAAACCCACACATAACATCAATGTGAAGCACTTTGTGACACCTGTTCTTGAAAGTTGCTTTATAAATAATCTGATTATTATTATAACATTATGATGTTCTGCATATAAAAACATGCCAGATTTTAATGAATTTTATTAAATGTTGTGGCACACCCTAGATTAGTCTTTGTCAGGATCCTGAGAGGATCCTGCAGTTTTTAACAGATTTTTTTGGGTGACAAGGTAGCACACCATTACAGTACTTACACTGATTGGTAAGTTTAGTTTTTCAGAGTCTGCCATAGACATCAGGTCTCTTATATGTTTAAGATGTCTGTTATATCTTTAAGATGATAGAATGCTGATCTTGTTATTGAATTTATGTGGTTGGCAAAGTTTAGGTCAGAGTCTATGACTACACCCAAATTCTTTATCTCTATTGAGTTGTATAAAGTTGTGGAACATTGAGTCATTAATCTGGTTAATGCACTAAATCACTTTTTCAACAGGATGGAAGACATCAGAGAGGTAACAGAGGTATACACCGCTTTTTAACACAGGTTTGATAACAGAAGTTTTCATAGCATCTAGTAAAACACCAGAAGAGGGAGTTATTAATGATCTGAAATCTAATTTATGCTGATTTATGAAGTCATTGACAAGAACGGACTTGTTTGGTAGTGATTTTACATTAAGTAAGGCTTTAATGTTTTTGTAACGGAGGGGAGAGTAACTGAGGTTTGCTAAGGAACAGCTATCAGGTTGGATGAAGTCACAGTGCATGAGTAATACTGACTATTTGGTCTAATAGTGAACCTTAACATAAATAACTGTAGGCCTGTGTGGTGACTGTGTGGTGACTGTGGTGGAAGTAAGGGGGTCACCAGATACAGTATCCACATCTACATCTGTTTGTCTATTTCTGTGTATGTACGTTGAGAGCAATGGAAAAAAGAGAAAAAGAAAAAGAGTTAAATTCCTTGTATGTGTAAGCATATATGGCCAATAAAGCTGATTCCGATTCTAATTCTGATCTCCAGAGCAGGGTAAAAGAATATGACTTAGTTCTGTCAAAAACTAAATTACTACAGTTTAATAGTCCAGAGACCTGGAATGATGCCAAATTGAATAAGAGAGGGGGTCCAGAACAGTGGGCGGCACTCACAAATGTTGCGTTTGATATGGTTGAATAGTGTGTACCTTGATGTAGTCAAAGTTACAACTGCTGGAGGTGGCCTCCAGCTGAAAGGCAGTAAAGGTGTAGTTGACGGTGTTTCCACTACTGGCCTGGATGGTCCAGCTGCAATGGGAGTTGGCTGGGTAGTTGTTGGGAAAGTTCAGTGACTCCACCATGCCTTTGTGTTGGCCTGAGATGAGCACACTATGGCATTCTGAAAACAAATATAACCAAACCCTATTACATAGTACAACACAACACAAAACTACTTTCATTTGAATCAAATATATGTAGTTGGACTACAACTACACACACAATTCAGTGTGTTCATGTGTGTATTCGTACTGGAGGTGTATGATGCAAGGAAGCCTCCAGTGCTGATGCTGCTGTCAGTGCGTAGTTTGATGTAGAGCTGATTGCTGGAAGAGTTGATGGGGATTGGCAGCTGACTGCCACACAACATGGCCAGCTGTGGAGCACTGCTGCTGTTACCATCATACACCTGAACATACACACACATGAAAAAGTATTATCTATCTAAAAAATGTTTAAGGATGCTTTACAAAGTATGCATTAACCATTTAATACAGTATTATAATAACTTGAAACTTTATAATAGTAATAATTTATAATTGTTATAATTTGTTATTAGCTATGATACAATATATAATTTAACTAATTATTTTATATTCCATAAACTAATGATAAAATAACATAAATTGTAGCATTACTAATAAGTAATAAACATTATTGTCATTTCATTGTTTGTTAACAGTAAAATAACGATTAACTAAAGTGTAGTTGACTATCAATTTATCATTTATCAGTGATGGTTATTACAAAGTGTTATAGAAAAAGAAGAAAGTGAATAGATGGTCCTTGGTAAAACGAATTGTTCTCCCATCTTTAGTGGGTTTACACACTAATGACACAGGACTAAGAACAACAGTGAAGCAAATAGGACAATGTTTTAAGAAAAACTTTTTTACACATTTTACTTACTCACCAGAAAGTGTTCTCACTATAGATGACACATTAAGAGCCATCTTTAAACCATTTAAAATGGACTTACATCTCTCAAAAGAAACAAAAGGGAAACAACATTGGTGATTCTGGTGGTGGCTCAGTAAGTTTATAATAATATGTAATATGTATGTATAATGTAAAACGTATTTAAAAACTATGCTAAAAACAGACAATCAACATTTAAATTGTATTTCTTGGCACGTTATCATCGCCAACTGCTGATCAGTGGAATAGTGTGAAACCAAAAGAACTGTGTATTGCGTCAAAGAAGTGCAATCACATGTGTATAGGCTTCCTTGGGCACAGGCACAGGATCCAAACAAAATGTTTTTTTGAATCACAATATTCAATTTGATAAAGTCAAGTGTTCAGCCTGTAAACTAATGATCTTAAAACTGCAGCATAACGCACTTACATGCTGTGAGGTATATTACTCACAGCCAGGTAATCAAAAGTGCAAGCAGAGCTGGACTCCAGGTGGAAATCAGAGAAAGAGAGGAGGAGCTGGCTGCCCTGGCTGGTCCTGATGTTCCAGTAGCACTCAGCATTAGGGTGGTAGGGCAGGGGATAGTTAGGAGAGGAAAATGCCCCAGATGCAGTTGTCAACATCCCTCCACAGCCTTGGAAAAAGGAATGAAATCAAATGGGCAGGTACATGTGTGTGTGTGTGTGTGTGTGTGTGTGTGTGTGTGTGTGTGAGAGAGAGAGAGAGAGACTGGAAGATGCAAAGGAATGAGACATTTTAAACATTTGGGTAGGCATTAAGATTGCTTTGGATCAATTTTCAGAACAGTTTGAATGTGCAAAACTATGCAAAGAAGCAAACTAACTTGCTAAATTCTTACATTTAAACATAGAAAGTGAATGTGAAGTCCAACTGAAATCACAAGTCATCCTTTTTGTCAAACTGATCTGACAAATATGTTTGTAAAAAGGGAAAAAAAGGGCCTTTGGAGAAACAGCAGAAATGCTCTTTGAGCTTAACTGATTGGAAGCTGATCAGGCAGGGGAACAGAAGGACAATATAAACCAATTTGTACTGGTAACGGTATTGTAGCCTACAAGCCTTGGGACAACAGCGTTTTGTTAGCAGTGGTAGAAAAAATAACAACATGGTCAAAAATGTAATATAACATAGTAAACGATTAATTTCCATGAAGTTAAGTAACATTTGAGTATACTTCATGAAGTAGACATGAATATAATCCAAACTCTCATATTCCATGTGGTGGTCACGATTCGCCACTCTGTGCTCTTTACTTTCTCTGCTTAACCTGGCTAAAAGAGGAAAATCTAACAGTACAAAAATATTAACCACTCACCAGTCTGCGTGCCATCCCAGTGAGCAGTGAATCCACGATTTGTGACAGTGGCATCGGAGTGGAATCTAACCCAAAGACGGTTGCTATGGGATACCAGGACTGGAGGCCTCTGATAAGCACAGAACTTACCAATCAAGGGAGAGGTCTCAAAGCCACCGTCCCTGCAAAAACAGAAGAAAGTTCAAAATGTCACTGGTTATTGTATAAGACAGATAATAAAGACAGATGTGTCTCCTGTGTCACAGACCACAGAAGCAGGGGAGCCAGAGGGGATGCCACCCAGGTAACTTTTGGAGTCTGATTTGTTTACGAATAAAAGCAGAATTGTATCTGCCTTTTTTCTAAAAACTCGTACTTTAAATGAGCCAAATGATATTGGTCCCCATCACCCACCCACTCCCACTGACAGCTGAGATGCAATTTGACAATTACCTATCACGTGTATATCTGAGTTTTTCAAAAGCAAGCAGACTAAAAGATCATGACATAGTTAATGAGATAATTCACCATATGTCAATGCTGTTGTATGAAAGGTTTTGACACCTATTCAGGATGTTTTTTATCATAGTCACTAAAAAAATGAAAGAAACATCAAACACAGAATTTCAAAACCCATCAGAGTATTACAGGAAACAATACTTTGAGGTGAAGACAATGGAATAGAAGCGCTTCTGGGTCTCTTTGTTGTGATCCTACAGGTGCTCTTCGGAAACTTCAGATGTGCTCTGCTTTGCACAGTGCAACCATAATCCCAAAAAGAAAAGAAACTTTGTAAAAATGCAAGTCTCCTTTAAAAAATATCTAAGGCACACTGTAGGATTTGTGCAAAATTAAAATGTCTGTATTTTCCATGGCAATATATTTAAATGACCAACATAGGTCTTCATCAGGGTCATTATCAGCAGTGGCTTACACACCTTTACACACCTTTACACACCTCCTTACACACTGATGAGTGGGAGGATAGCGAATGCAAGAGCCTATAGGTCAAAGACAAGCAAGGGATATGTCACTGATAAAAGGGAGAAGGAAGGAGGAGGGAAAGGAAGGTGAAGGAAGGGGGATGGAAAGAAGTGAAAAAAAGGAAAGGAGAGTAAGGGGGGAGGCCAGGGGGTAAAGGGTAATCATGGATGTTAAAAAGATGGTAAATTCAATCTGGCGACATTGTCTAAGAAGACTTAATCCTGTCTTTATACTTTGAGGTATTGGACTTGTAGTGAACTGAGTCGTTGTTTTGATCACTATGACTTTGGGTTAGTGGTGGACATGGAAAAACTGCTGGTCACAGCTGCCTCTGGGAAAGAGGTGACTCTCCCGTCTTCTATAATGCCTGGTTCTGCTCGAGGTTTCTACCTGTTAAAAGGGAGTTTTTCCTCGCCACTGTCGCCAAGTGTTTGCTCATGGTGGAAACTGTTGGGTCTCTGTAAATAATATTTTAAAGAGTATGGTCTAGACCTACTCTATGTGAAAGCGTCTTGAGATAACTTTTGTTATGATTTGGCGCTATACAAATAAAATTGACTTGACTTGACTATAATGTCCTTGCCTAGTGCACAGTTGAGCATGTTGCCAGACACTATTAAGCTATGAGCAATTCATGCAAGCCTGAAAAAACATCACTAAGGTTCATAATGTTCATAATGAATGTTGTCTCATAATGCATGTTGTCCCTTAGGCCAAAAAATGCACAAACTGTTTCCCAATTCCCAATCACTACAACATAGTGGAAGATCTTTCTCAACACTTTGTTGAATTAAAACATACTTAAGTTCAACTATGACAAAGAGAAGGCTTAATGAGTTGATGTGCAGCCTTATACCCCAGGACGTCCTGGCATAAGTGGACATGACTGCTGTTGCAAAATAATTTGTCCTGCAAAATGAGCGATGCAGACTGGTCTGCAGGAAGTTCAAGGAACACCAAAGTAAGTCAGTTTTTTATTTACATAACCTACACATTGTGAAGGAATTTTCCTTCTTGTACGTTAAACTTCCCTCTTGTAGGTTAAAGGTAACTTAAGACAGTGCTTCACAGGTCAGGTCAACTGCCTGTCTCCGTCCGCCTGTCTCACTCTGTGTCTGACAAGGCAGAGTTGGCTCTGGGCTCTGGTAGACCAAGGTCTGCTAGATATCTTCTGTATTCTGGTTTAGACACAACAGGCTGGCGCCTGGTTGTTGACGCTGGATAAGACAGACTGTATAGAGGCTATGCTGTTGCTAGGACAGCAATGGTTGATGTCTTTCCTTGTTTGGATCCGATATCCAATAGAATCCTCACACATACCAGGCTGAGTTAGGAATAACTCTATTTGGCTATAGCGGATCTTAGCAGGATAAGGAGGGTTAAATACTGAGCTTCAGGACACCATCTTTAGATTTGGGTAGCAGTACGCTGTGATTCACTCGTGGTGTTTCCCTTTTTTCCTCAATCAAGCTTCAATAAATATTCCTGCGTAAGACATCCAGGTCTCCTGAAACTTCATGTTAGAGTGAACCAGCTCTAAGATTTCCTTTACAATTCGTGTCACAAACACAAAGACTGGTAAGTGCATTTCTCTAAGTTGCCTTACCATGTTTGTGTTTGACGGAATCTAGAATCTATGTGTATTTTCTGCATTTTGAATATGTAATGCCTGCCTAAAAAGAGAGCTCAGGGTCTGAGGACAAATAGTCCTTGCTAATCCCTCTTTCAGTGGGGGCTCAACCAAAATTGACAAATATTAAAAGAAGCAGAAAACATAGAAATCAAGTGAGCTAAAATTGGTCTATTGTGGTGAGGAATTTTTTGGGATTTTAGAGAGAAAAGACTGTGGCAAGGAATTTACTCCATAGCACAATAGCTGGGTGGTTTACTTCCAAGGCAACTGAAGGTTGCACCTGACACAGACAAGACCCACAGTGAGGTTAAGCCCATGGGAAGATGTTCCGTGGTTAGCACAAAGAGGCTTAAATCAGTTAATCAAGACCAGTGGTGAATCTGTGTCCGTGGGGAAATGAGAGACTCTGCTTTGCTGCTGGCACAGAGGCCTAGGCGCCAAATATTAATTGTGTACACAAGGTGTTAACTTTCGGAGTCAACCATCACTGATGTAGAATAAACAAATAACAGAAGTATGGAGACTCTTGATGCTGCAGCAGTGTTTTATTGATATGCATGGGGGATAAGTTATTTGAAAATGTATTGATGGGGGCGCTGTGGAGCCGCGGACCAAGATGGCAGCTTAGAGTGGGGTCTCCTCTCAGCTCTGCTAAAAGTTTGCAAAGTCCTAGTTATTAACGCTTCTAATTACTTCTAAAAGATGTCTAAACAAACAACGCTTAAAGACTGTGAGAGCAGCTCCAGATCCCGTGGCTCTCAGAAACCCAAAACTCCAGTAGCCGATGTTGCTGACGCGCCGAGCAGCCCACGGAGTGATCTAGCTGAGGTGCTAAAAGAGCTACTGTCACTCTGTACTAGTGTCACCGCGATTAACAGCAAGATAAGCACCCTTGATGGCTTCGGGGCAAAACTCGATAACGTGAAGAGACGCATAGCTGTGATGAATAGCTCTGTTGATGCTGTGCAAAAGAGTTTTGCGGACCTCCAACAAGATATCACCGCCAATGCTAAGCGGCTCGCGGGAGGCCGAAGGGCGCATAGGAGACACCGAAGACGGCCTGCAGAGTGTGAAAACGGAGATGACTGACGCCGCTAAACGCATCGCCTATTTGGAGACCAAGACGGAAGATCTGGAAAATCGTGCCCGGAGGAAGAACTTATGGCTGGTAGGGCTCCCCGAAAACGCTGAAAAGACCCAGCCCATGATTGATTACATCCAGCACATGTTGCCGGTGTGGTTGGGACTCGACGGCGCCAAATCGCTCACCTTGGAAAAAGCGCACCACACTCTGGCAAGACCAAGACCGGATCAGAATAGAGCTGTAATCATTCGTTTCGATTTCCTACGATTTCAAGACCGTGAGTTTGTCTTCAACACATCCAAACAACGCTCGCTCATTCACGATGGACACAAAATCTTCTTTGCTCAAGATGTATCAGCGGAAACCATGAAAGCACGGAACCCATTTAATGCAGCGAGGACAAAGTTCATCGAAGCTGGAACTTTTCGGGGATTCACCCTATGCCCTTGCAAAATGAGGGCTCTACATAATAGGAAGATAATCCATTTCTCCACACCAGAAGAAGCTGAGAACTTTTCCCCAAACTCCTAAACTTCTAAACGCAGAGGAGTATAGGTAACTACAAAAGGACTGATATGGATGATATAGGTGCACTGTAGCTTATTACAGGTTCTGTTAAGTTATTTTTATATACATTTTGTACTTTCTAATTTATTTTAATTACTTGCAGAGCTACTACTACCATATTTGGTGGACACTTTATTTATTTTATGCAGCTACTGTAGGCTGATGCGCTCGTTTATTTGACTCAGGCTGCTGAGGCAGTCAAACCAAGAAGCGTTTATAATATTATGCTTCATATTTATCATTCTAGGACAGTAAGTGTTTGAATGTTCGGGATGCGGAGCTCCTCATTAGTGTGGATTGGTTCTTGCCCTTACATTGTTTAGTTTAAGTAAGGGGAGGGGGGGCGGGATTTCAAAGGTTAAGTGTTTTTATATGTATAGTTCAGTTGTTATTGTTTTCATTTATTCTATTCCTTTATTTTCTGTCACACTCAACATGGTCATGTATCTCACTGCACTAGTTGTAACAACATGCAAAGTTCAAAACTGTCTGATTTAAGGTTTACAAGCTGTAACGTCAGGGGACTCAATTAGCTAACTAAACTGAAACAGGTAATGAACAGACTTAAAAACCTACATTCTAAAATAATTTTTCTTCAGGAAATTCATATAACAGTTACTGAAATTAAACAAGTACAACGTAGGTGGCCTGGTCAAGTTATACATGCCATATATAACAATTGCGCTAGGGGGGTAATAATTCTTATCCACAAAACAATTCCTTTGATGAGCTACTTACCAAGTGAGAAACTATAGATGGAGTCATACAAAGACTTAGGCAATCACCAGAATAATCGATGTGCACCTCAGTGCTTAGCAGCAAAATAAGACTACTCACCAAACATACTATGAAAAAACCTACTGGACTGTTCTAACGAACAAACTAAGAAGAAACAGACAATGTTATAGTGAGAAGACATGTTCTCCAAGCTCTCATCTGGAAATGAAATGCATAGCATAGAACAACAGAGGCATTCATATGTCACTATTAAAATTCACAGACAGACGTGACAGCTGTATTGTATAGCCATTTTCTGCTTGGCAGGATGTGATTTCAGACTGACAATGTCAAAAGTCCCTCTGCTGTAAAGACAGTCAAACCATATAACCTCCCTTCTGTCCTTACCTGATCTCCACAAAATCAAAGTTGCAAGAAGGAAGGGATCCCTCCAGTTCAAAGTTGGTGAAGTTTAGCATGATCTGCATGTTGACCTCCACAATGATCTTGAAGATACAGTCTCTATTGTTGGGATAGTAGTCAGGGTAGTTGGGTGAACTGAAAGACCCTGTAGGGGAGGTGAAGGTCTCACCACAATCTGATGAGAGAAATAGGTTTAAGCAGAACCTTATAATCTGAGTAAAATGTTTTCATTTTGTCCAAATAAAAAAATACACTGTATATATTGGGGGTTACTTCTCTAAAACGCCATCAAACATTCATTAAATTTCCCCCCCAAAAATTCTATTCATTTACATTCTGGCAGGTCCGAAATTTTTGCAGAAAGTCAGACTGGAGTCAATGTCAGAAAGAGATTAAGGTTAAGAATACTAAAATGTTCTTGCATGAGGCCCACTGTGTATGCTAATGTCTGATCTGAACTCAAGCTATTAAACCCTGTCTATCAAATTCCATTACACTTCATGTCAAACTTCAGGAATGTATATAATATGGCAGTAAGATGCAGGATGACAATGGCGACGAAAGAAAAGACTGACTGGCCAATCTATTGTGTACCTGTGCTGGCATTGATGGAGACATAACTGGCAGAGAATCCTTCTGTGGCTAAACTTGAGTCAGACACAAACAGCAGGGTCAGGAAGCTGTCAGTACTGGTGATGGATGGAGGCACTGAACGCCCACAGTACCTGCACACACAAATGTCTTTACTCACCAAGTACAACAAATAGAAGCAATGATCTGCATAATATTGATTTCAAAGACATTTTCTGTGAGTGTGTGTGTGTGTCTGTGTGTGAATGTATAATGTACCTGCCAATCTTCGTTCCAGTCTGCACAGTGCCATTGTCGTATACCTCCAGGTAATCAAAGTTACAGTTAAGGTGGTACTCCAGGTTGAAGGAGTCAAACGACAGCCGAACCAAGTTACCTGGGGTAACACTGATGTACCAGGTACAGTTGGCACCGTGGGGGTAGTTGGTGGGGTGGCCAGGGCTTCTGACGATGCCTGAAGGACTGGTCAGGGTATCACCACAGCCTAGTACAGGAAAAAAAGGACAACTGCTCCACTGTAGAGATCAGTAGACTTTTGAAAAGTTTGAAAGTATCTTTAGAAGACACTAATTTAAAGAATACTGAACTAAGTTCTGGAGATTGTCATGTTAAAAGCAGCAGGTACAGTTTCTGAAAGGTTTCAACAAGGTTTTAGTTTACAAGCACAAGTAAATGATAGTGCCACTGGCATGTAGATAAATATGAGTATTAACGTCAAGCAGACCATGGCCTAGAACAAAGCCGTGGGGAACTTGTTAAAAATTACACCAGTATATTTGCAAGTTTCAGCTTATTTACTACAAATAATGTATATTTTACATTAATGCTGAATATTTTCAAAGCAGTGTGTAAAGGTTTTCAATTTTTATACTAAGCCAATATGTCCCCGTAGTACCTTTGTAAACTTTCAACTGCATCTCATGCAATTTTACAGTGAATGGAGCTAGTAATTTTTCATTAATTTAAGATAATTAGATTTTATTTGGAACACTGTAAGATGCTTGTGCTTCTGGCTGCTGCAGTAAGATGTAAAATGTTATCATGACCAATAATAGAAAATAGAAAAATAGAACAATATAAAATATTAACAAGACACACCAGAACTTTCCTTTAAAACCCACGACTAAAGCTCACTGTATTTTTCAGGATAAAAACAAATTAAACCAGAGTCAGAGTCTGAAATCTAGTAACAATGATAATGATTGAATAAGGACTGAATAATGACACTACCCTCACCCTCCAAGGCAGAGCCATAGGCTGCTTCAAAGCCATGGTTACTGACAGAGGAGTCCGTCTTGAAGTGGATGTACAAAGATCTCTGAGTGGACTGAAGCCTGGGGGGAATTTCAACACCACAAAATGTCCCCAGCAGAGGAGAGCTAGAAGTGGAGCCATCCCGGACCTGGAAGACGGAGGAAACATGCACCATTGTAACTGATCCACTTTCAATCCATAAGTCCATGCACCCATAATATATACTGCACCAACATGTAGAAAAAAGTATCATCTTTCTTCTCTCTTTTAGTGACATAACACAACAAAAAAAAAAACCTATGGTAACACAAAATGTGATGTCCAAGAAAACGTTTGTCATGTTTGGTTTCACTGTACATGTATACTATATGTAACCAAACATACAACAGGACAAAACAATACAGTGGTATAATATGAGGGACACAGATGTGGTACAAATACATTGGTGTATACTTGTGTATAATTGTTTATGTTTATAGGATTATATAAAATTAATGAATTTAGCAATTTGTATAATATATACAGTGGGTACAGAAAGTATTCAGACCCCTTTAAATTTTTCACTCTGTTTCATTGCAGCCATTTGCTAAAATCAAAAAAGTTCATTTTATTTCTCAGTAATGTACACTCAGCACCCCATCTTGACAGAAAAAAACAGAAATGTAGACATTTTTGCAAATTTATTAAAAAAGAAAAACTGAAATATCACATGGTCATAAGTATTCAGACCCTTTGCTCAGTATTGAGTAGAAGCACCCTTTTGAGCTAGTACAGCCATGAGTCTTCTTGGGAATGATGCAACAAGTTTTTCACACCTGGATTTGGGGATCCTTTGCCATTCTTCCTTGCAGATCCTCTCCAGTTCCGTCAGGCTGGATGGTGAACGTTGGTGGACAGCCATTTTCAGGTCTCTCCAGAGATGCTCAATTGGGTTTAGGTCAGGGCTCTGGCTGGGCCAGTCAAGAATGGTCACAGAGTTGTTCCGAAGCCACTCCTTTGTTATTTTAGTTGTGTGCTTAGGGTCATTGTCTTGTTGGAAGGTGAACCTTCGGCCCAGTCTGAGGTCCTGAGTACTCTAGAAGAGGTTTTCTTCTAGGATATCTCTGTACTTGGCCGCATTCATCTTTCCTTCAATTGCAACCAGTCATCCTGTCCATGTAGCTGAAAAACACCCCCATAGCATGATGCTGCCACCACCATGTTTCACCGTTGGGATTGTATTGGGCAGGTGATGAGCAGTGCCTGATTTTCTCCACACATACCGCTTAGAATTAACACCAGAAAGTTCAATCTTCGTCTCAGACCAGAGAATCTTATTTCTCATAGTCTGGGAGTCCTTTGTGTGTTTTTTGGCAAACTCTATGCGGGCTTTCATATGTCTTGCACTGAGGAGAGGCTTCCGTCGGGCCACTCTGCCATAAAGCCCCGACTGGTGGAGGGCTGCAGTGATAGTTGACTTTGTGGAACTTTCTCCCATCTCCCTACTGCATCTCTGGAGCTCAGCCACAGTGATCTTTGGGTTCTTCTTTACCTCTCTCACCAAGGCTCTTCTCCCACGATTGCTCAGTTTGGCTGGACGGCCAGGTCTAGGAAGAGTTCTGGTCGTCCCAAACTTCTTCCATTTAAGGATTATGGAGGCCACTGTGCTCTTAGGAACCTTGAGTGCTGCAGAAATTATTTTGTAACCTTGGCCAGATCTGTGCCTTGCCACAATTCTGTCTCTGAGCTCCTTGGGCAGTTCCTTCGACCTCATGATTCTCATTTGCTCTGACATGCACTGTGAGCTGTAAGGTCTTATATAGACAGGTGTGTGCCTTTCCTAATCAAGTCCAATCAGTTTAATTAAACACATTTGGACTCCAATGAAGGAGTAGAACCATCTCAAGGAGGATCAGAAGAAATGGACAGCATGTGAGTTAAATATGAGTGTCACAGCAAAGGGTCTGAATACTTATGACCATGTGATATTTCAGTTTTTCTTTTTTAAATTTGCAAAAATTTCTACATTTCAGTTTTTTTCTGTCAAGATGGGGTGCTGAGTGTACATTAATGAGAAATAAAATGAACTTTTTTGATTTTAGCAAATGGCTGCAATGAAACAAAGAGTGAAAAATTTAAAGGGGTCTGAATACTTTCCGTACCCACTGTATATAATATTATATTATATATGTTTAGTGTATCCTAGGTAGTTGATCAACAAGAAACTGATGCAGACCTTACTGGAACCATGAGCTCTCTCTACTTGTTGTACTTGGTCTCTTAATTCCTCCTAGGTGTGTTTTGAGCGTAACATGAATGAAACCAATCAGTGTCATCTCCCATTCCCTTTAGGGGGATCCACCTATGTAGGTGCATCTTACTATCTGAATAATGCACCCTTTAGCAGGAAGATACTGCACCATGCACTTGTGGCGCAATAGCTTTCCAATGCCTCAAGATAGCAATGCGCAAACAATGTTAAACAAAATTTTTTTAAGACAGACAGATTGTCTAAAAATATAACAATAAGACCGATCCAGCACATCCAGCTGAGCAGGAAAATGACAACCGTGTCTGTCGGAAACAAGAGACAACGCTTGCACTGCGCTTTGCGCCAGGTGTAAGATAATGCCCAAGGTCTTATGTCCAGGCTTCACAGGAATTATACCACCAGTCTAGTGCTACTTTCTTATTCCTGCATAAATCCAGATAACATTATCCAGATTATATTCTAAACCTGTCTAGTGCTGCAGCTCCTCTCTGAGCTTTCCCCACTAAAGCACTAAAAGAGGTTAATTTTCTTTAAACCATTGACTTTCAACGCCTATTTTCTTTATCATCATATTTTCATCAAAAGGTGGTAGGCCTAGTAGAGTGTGTGTCTGCTTAGTATCAAAGGCTGGCTGAGCTTTCCAACCCATAACTTTCTCCTCTTTGTTCTGGACCAATTCTTTTTCCTGGCCTTTCCAAAGCTTTCTCCTTTTCTTTGTCTGCTTATCCTTTTCTTTTTGACACTCTTGGTATTTTACCTAACTTTCTTTTTGTTGCTCCTGATATTTTTGCTTCCTCAACTACGTGGTCAGGTCAGCTCCACTCCGGTCCTCTTCTTGTGTCAATAGCCCTGCATGGAGCTTGACGTCCCAAATACTTCAAGGATGAGGAGTTTCAATCATTGCCCGGCACAGTCTCAACCAAAGAATTTTGATCTCTGCAGCCCGCAACTTTCCTCTTTTCTTTCTCTGCTGTTGTCTGTAGCATTTACCCTCTGGCAGGTCATATTAGGTAAGACCCACCCTCTTGAGATTGATAACCAGTCAAAGTGACAAATGACAACGTCTGAGACACATATGACAAGGACACTGGATATGAATGTTTGTGCATGGGGACTGTGTGTGTTTGTGTCTTATGCATAATAATATCAATAATAGGACCAATATTGCATTCTCTATTGATCAACATTTTTTTCATCATCATATCCACCCCACCAATTAAAATAATAATAATTCAGAAAAATAGTATTGGTTATTTCTTGTCAATTTTATATTTAGGTCCAACAGTTTGATTTTATGAATTGGTTTAACATTCACTTACCTCAACAAAGTCAAAACGGCAGGAGCCTCCCTCAATGTCAAATGACAAGAAGTAGAGGGTGACAACATAGCCCTCTGGCTGGTTGATGACCCACTCACAGTCCTTGTTGTGGGGATAGGCGTTGGGGTGGTAGGGAGAGCGTAACTGCCCAGCCCCAGACAAAGTACCTCCACAAGCTGGGGAGAGGGAAGGTTAATGGAATAGACTGTATGGATTCATCCTTCCTTTTCCTGTTACACATTATTATTTTGTTTAAAACAAACATTGAGGGCTGAATTATTACTGAATAACCACTCTTGGTTCTCACACATTATACAAATCTCTCCCTCCCTTCACTTTTGATCAGGAGCACATGTTTTCTCATGCCCTTAACTAATGGTATGTATTTTAATGAACTGGATGACATCTGGAATATCAGATCATTTTACTATGACAATATCTGCTATTTCAATGTCAATTTAATTAAGATTATCCATGATCTGACAACTTTCACTGCACTACAAACCAGCATGTTTGAACACACAACCAAAGCTGTCTGAGTGAAAAAGGAGTGCTAAAACCATCCATTGTAGCATAAAAATACATTGAGGGTGTAGGAGAAATATTATACAAGCGATAACCTAATGCTATCAATATCAGGGAATTGTTTTAGTTTACTACTGATATCATGAAACTCATCACAGCATAACCATGTTTGAGATCTGTAATTTCAGTTTACTACTAAGATCCATCAACATCCAGACAAAAGAAATCATATTTATCTATAGCCACTGACAGAAATCTGAGACATTTGTTCCATCTTAAAAATAAGGAAATGTGTCTTCTACACAGTCAGAGTAGTATATCATTTCTTAAGTAGCTCAATTATCCAGTTTAATTTCTGTATATATACAAAAAAAAACACTTAACATGAAATGTATTACTGACTATACCTGTATTTCAGGTATAGGCAGGTTTTATATCATTCAACTGGATTTCATGAGAAATGTATACACTTAGGAAACCCTATCAATATGTACTGAATCATTGAAAACCTTAAGTTTATCATTTCATGACCAGTTTATTATTTCTTTAATATTCCTATAGGGGCATAGAACATATCTGGTTACACATTATTTTATGTATTTTCTAAGGTCACTATAATATACTATACATTGTGTTGTAGCTACTCAACAGTGAGTTTTAGATATTTTTCACACACTGCACATAATCAGCTGTTTCTGCAAGTGTGGATCTACAAGCCAAACTATGACGCAAGTAGTGGAAGTACATTTCAGAGGCACTGTTGGATACTATTAGCCTGGGAACCAGACTAATCTGTGAGCTCATGTTTCATTTGCTCTGGCAGATATGTCTGGCCCCTCTCCCATTCAAACTGACTTCTCTGACAATTTATTGGGATAACCAATCACAAGCGTTTATTTAGTAGGAGGCGGGTTTAATACAATGACTGACAGAGACGAACGCCATTCAGGCATCTTTGTAAATATCCAATATGGCGGCTCCCGTTTCCCAGCCGGCTAAAGCGGCAGTATTAAATGGACTGAACGGTAAATTTTCTCTAAAAGAAGAACAAACAACTGCACTTAAACTTAAACTATATTGATAAGACATATGTGTTTGCTGAACTTCTGACAGGACATTACGTCCAACAGGATGGTGTTTCATCGCTCTGATTGGTTGTCTCTGCCCGTCAATAACGTCCCTTGGAAATGAATTGAGAGGTTCCAGACTAATACGCATCTGCGAATTAGTCTGGCGATGCCAGATTAGGATATTATGACTGTAGCTTTTAATTTTAATTCCCAAGGAGAAATATGATAGCATCCCTTGTTAAACAAAACTGGCATCATTTCCCAAATTAAGTATAATGCATATATAAAACATACATGATGTCATATCACATATGTGTGTAAATGTGTGGAATCTCACCAACAGTGTAAACAGCCCTGAAACCAGCCCGGCTGACTGAGCTGTCAGACCTGAAGCGAATCCACAGGAAGTTGGAGGATGAGACAATGGGTGCTGGCAGGGCGCTCCCACAGTAGCTCCCTATCAGAGGATCGGTCTCCATTCTGCCATCACGAACCTGGAGAGAAAGGGGGTAGACGAAGAGTAAGGAGAAGGAGGTAAGAGATGGGATGTGTTGCAGTCCATATGTAGACTTTTTCAATATCCAACCTAAGCCAACATCTTCTCCAGGGTTTGAGTAGCATAAACCTAACAACAGGTGGGGCATAGGACAAGAACCCTGGTTGGACTGGAAAAAGCAATTATAAGTGACCATAATCTATGAAACAATTATGTTTTAAAATGTTTTATACATAGCAAATTAGTGGTGTGTAAATGTATTTTGTGAGAGATGGGGTTGCAGTCTTCACAACTTATTTAAATCCATTTAAAGAAATAAATCAGGACATATGTTTGTGAGTAATAAACAAGTTTTACCTCCACATAGTCAAAAGTGCAGCTGCTGTGACTCTCCAGGTTCATGTGCGTGAAGTTTAGGGCCACCTTCTCACCCACTGGCAACCTGATCAAATAAATACACTGGCGGTTGTGGGCATAGTCGTTGGGCCAGTTGGGGGAGATGACGATGCCTTCACTGTCAGTGAAGGTACCACCACAACCAGGGTCACCTAATATAAACACACACCAAGGTCAGGAGTTCCATTTCCTGTGCAGCTCCTTAAGTAGAGCAGGGCATTGACACTGCTAGGGATCAATTGCTTGCTGTTATGGATTTAATTCCCAAGAGAAACTTTAACTGAAGTATTTAAAAGGTAGAAGAAACTAGAATTGCGTTTCTTCCATATCTACATGTAGATATACACATGATATACTTTACAAAGCATTTGAAGTTACACAAAACATTATCACACTGTCAGATATATTGTGACTTTTCTGGCATCCAGATGCCAGAGTGGTATTGGCACTCCTGTCAGATGCAAATAAAACTAGACTTGCAAGCAAGTATAAAGGGATGGATGACCTTAGACAGTTGACACTGCCAGGGTGTCATCATAATGAGTGATAATGGTTAAATTTCAAATTTATTTTAACATTCATCATTCTTTAACATTCCTCATGCTGCAACAGCAAACTGCGTATAAAGTTAGAAACTAGAAGTTACTATTTTCCCACTTCATGTTCATCAAAAGCAAAGCTGACAAAGGAATCTCACAGCCATCAACTGTATGTTTGTGCGAGATGATGTTCTAACAACCAGAAGTGAAAAATAGCAGCTTTGCAGCATGCACCAAATCACAAATGACACAAAAACTTTGCATGGGACTGCTTGTGTATTTAAGCAGAGAGAGAGAAAGAGAGTTACCGTTACATCCACCCAAAGCTGTAACAGTAAAATATGTACAGTATAGGACAGGTAACAAATCCCGACAACCGCCTCCTGAACTAAACTGTTTACCAGCTTAATTTGTTTTATATCCAGTTCTGCTGAAAATCACTCTGCATACAAATATCCCTTTACTTTGTAACTTTGAATAAGTTTATTGGATTTGTTATGGTGAAAAATGTGCCAAAAGTACATGTTTCCTGTGTAATAGTCTAACTAACTGTCAATCACACATCAGAGTTGGCACCCAGAATAGTGCAGTGTTCCCTATGTGGACCTTTTTCTCTGTTTGACAAAACATTGCTGAACTAAAACCCAATGTCTGAACCAGGAAATAAAGATGATAAAATATAATTATAAAAATGAAACAGCACTTAATGGCATTTCTTATAAGAGCTGATTGAAAGACCACTGACTCAATTAAGGCATAAAGTTGTCCTGTCCTGTTATACTGCTCCAAAGGTCACAAATAATTTTCCAGTTCATGTCATGTGAGACAGTTGCACATGTGTTAATGTGTTAAGTTGTGACATGGTATATACACTGTGTTACTTGGTATGCACAGTTTCTTACTTGGTGATGTTGTGTATGTAATGTGGAAGCCTCGGTCAGAGACACTGTAGTCGGAGTGGAAGTGGACCCATGCAGCTGGACCGGTGGTCTGCAAGGGGGGAGGCGAGGCAGTACTGCAGTACTTCCCCAGAACTGGATCTTCAGGTAGAAGTCCATCCCGGATCTACAACATTTGGCCACACAATACAATAAATAGAAAAACACTTGCAAGAAGTTGTAAGACTGTGCTACATAGCGTGTTGCATGGAGTGGTATCACTATTGGCCGACAGTACACAACTGTGTCAGTGTTAAAAAAACATACCTTTAAACTGATATTGGTACCTTATGTAGCTTTGTTTTAAAAAGTACTTAACAAATAAACCTTGTTTCTATTAGACACACCAATGTGGATGTGAAAGGTGACCTGTTGAGTCTATTTAGTTCTCTGTGATTTGTTTAATGATTGATATTACCTAATGCAAGAGATATAAAGCAGCATTTCTCACCTCTAGGAAGTCAAAGTTGCAGTCAGGATGATGCTCCAGACTAAGAGTCCCGAATGCAAAGGTAATAAGCAAGCTGGGCTCCACTGTCACTGTCCAGTAGCAGTCGCGGCTAGGTGGGTAGTTTCCAGGGTAACCAGGTGAGTTAATGTTGCCATAGGGTGCAGTTTGTTCGCCTCCACACACTAAAATGAAAAGGAGATTTTCAGGGAAGATGAACAATTAATTAATAATGCACTATCTTTGATCAGTATTTGTCCTTTAACTCCCATGACACTGAATAAGAGATACTGTAGAGAGACTATGCTGTTGCTACTACAGCAATAGTTTACGTCTTTCCTTGTTTGGATCCGATATCCAATAGAGTCATCACACATGCCAGGCTAAGTTAGGAACAACCCTATTTGGATATAGTGGAATTTAGCAGTTCTTGGGAAGGTTAAATACTGAGCTTCAGGACACCATCTTCAGATTTGGGTAGCAGTACGCTGTGATTCACACGTGGTGTTTCCCTTTTTTCCTCAATCGAATAAATATTCCTGTGTAAGACACCCAGTTCTCCTTCAACTTCTTGTTAGAGTGAAACAGCTCTAAGATTTCCATCACAATTGGCATCACGAACAGGATTCCAATACAACAAAGACTGGTAAGTGCATTTCTTTATTTTATGTCTGTGTTTGACAGAATAATAAATAATCTATGTGTATTTTCTGCATTTTGAATATGTAATGCCTGCCTTAAAAGAGAGTTCAGGGTCTAAGGACAAATAGTCCCCCCTCTCTCATTGGGGGCTCAAACCAAAATTGACAAATTTTGAAAAAACAAAGCAGAAAAAAATACAGTAATCCATTGAGCTAAAATTGGTGTACTTCAGAAAGACTGTGCAGTACAAAACTAAGATGTGTTAGTTTGTAGATGGAGGTGGATTTTAGAGAGAAAAGATTGTGGCGAGGAATTTACTCCACTGCACCACAAATTGGTGGTTTACTTACAATTAAACTGATGGTTGTGCCCAACACAGACAAGACCCACAGTGAGGTTAAGCCCGTGGGAAGACGTTCCGTGGTAAGCACAGAGGGGTTTATTATGGGTTAATCAAGACTGGTGGTGAGTGTCCGTCGGGAAATGAGAGGCTTTGTTTTGCTGCAGGCACAGAGGCCTAGGTGCTGAGGGGTTGCACTTATCTCAATCACCTCTCTGAAGTACAATAAGTAAATAACAGAAGTATAGAGACTGATGCTGCAGCAGTGTTTTATTGATATGCATGGGGGATATGTTAATGGAAATGTATTGATGTATAAAAGTGTTTAATTCTGTAGTGTGCATGCTGTAATTTGATCAATGATCTGTCCAGAGCAGAGTCATCACACATGCCAGGCTGAGTTAGGAACAACCCTATTTGGATATAGCAGAACTTAGCAGTTCTGGGGAAGGTTAAATACTGAGCTTCAGGACACCATCTTCAGATTTGAGTAGCAGTACGCTGTGATTCACACGTGGTGTTTCCCTTTTCACCTCGATCAAGCTTCAATAAATATTCCTGTGTAAGACATCCAGATCTCCTCAAACTTCTTGTTAGAGTGAACCAGCTCTAAGATTTCCATCGCAATGGGGAATAAGCGCCATTCTTCCATAGATTCTTGCTAGACACAGGATACAGACACTTCAGTGGGCTGAGAGAAGATGATGGTGGTGTTGGCAGACTGGCAGTTGAATAAAAACATGTGGCTATTGATTAAACCCATGATACTTCAACTATAACTGACCACACAGACTGACTTTAAGATTAGTTTCATCATGTTGAGAATATTATTCAACAGTCAGCCAAACATCTCGCTAAGTAGTATTAGGCGATACAATGGATGTATGTCATTGTAAACTTTTACCTTTATAGCTGTTCCAAAAAATGAAAGGATGTTTTGCTGCTATTTTATCTATACTAATTTACGTTAGCTAGCAATAGACTTAAGAAAAATAATTGAATTCACTGTTCCGCTCGAAGACTACAAAGCTAAAGCCAACTTTTAAGGTAGAATGTTTTCTTGCATGTAAATCAATTCATGAGTTGACGTCGTGAATCTATCAATATATTTTACATGTCAATATGACAACTTTGACCATTCTATTTGTTTTATATCAGCTCTCTGGCATGACATGCATTACACTTTAGTGATGATTAGATCTTCAGATGCTTTAAAAAATGTAAATAAATTTCAACCGGGTTATGTGAACTGCAAAATTTCCTCACTTGGAGAAAAGAAAGTGGAGCATCGTTCCGGAGCGCTCCAGCAGCACTACACACCACTCGCAGTTACCCGCTATTTTTTTCTGTTGATCCATCAGTTGATCAGTCCACAAAAATCTATCTGTTTACTGGTCCACAAAGCTGTGCCCACCCTACAGCAACTGCAACTTTCTACCTATGAGGCTGAAATTTGCCATGGAGGTCAATAGTTCGTGTGGTTGTGTGTGTGTAGATGCATTTGGGTACGTTGTTGCAGCTTTTGCAAATTTTGCCGTTGTTTCTGTTCATTTCTCTCTCTGTCCCTTACTCTGTGACTCCTCACTTGTCTAACCTGACAAAGTGTATTCAAAATAATTTTGTAAAATGATAAACATCTTCTTTATTTCATCTTTGTGTTTTCATAATTTGGATTTGAATTATATAAATGTGTCTCAAACAGTACATAAATGTAAGCAAAATGTGTGTTATACAAGGATATATTTATACAATAATACTATATTATAGCACTATGATTATGCTAGGTGTTTGTGTTGTTAAATTGAGCTTATAGGTTCCATTGTAATTACCAAAGAACATATATACCTCTGTGGTGATTACATCGTTTGAATTAGATCAGGTCAGTTTGTGTTTGTGTTGAACATCACACGAACGTAAAGCTAATCCTATCCTGGGCACAGTGGGCAGTACCTGTTCTTCCTCTCTTAGTCTCCTCATCTTGTCCTATATCTCTTCCTGTCCCATAGCTGAGCTTTGATTGAGTCTTTTCATTTTTGTCTATCTCTGTGATATTTATATGAAAAATCAGTTTGGTACTTGCTGAGAAATGGCTGAAAATGTGTTGAGACAGACAGGATGAAGTGAGACTTTGGTAGAGTTAGGGGATCCATTCAGGCTTCTGCAACTGTGTCATATGACGAACGTTACTCTGTGAATCAGCAGGATGTACTGGAGGCAGACATATAAGACTCCATTGGCAATGTATTTTTTCAAATTTCAGCACAGCGTTTGTGCTTTTCTGATCTCATATAGGACTCCACTGCTTCAACTCCCATCGACACAAGTTTAAAAGCATTTCAGCGCATCTTGCCAGCAGCCTCATAATTATTACTTACGAGAGTAAACCATTCCTGGTACTTAATAAACCAATAAACTTGCACTTACACTTCTTTATATATACACAAATATACACACATGTATATGCAGGGCTGTGTATGTTGGACACATTGTATGTGGTTACGTGAACCAAAGACATAATAAAATAATATAGCACAAAAAGTAAAGTAAGGTACTAAGTAAATTTGATAAAGTATGCTGACATGTGCATCATTTCAAAACTTAAGACCTATCTTTTATGACCTTAAATTTTTTTAATCAAATGTAAGTCTTTTTAATACTTTTTAAGGATTAGGTATCAACTAAACCAAAACAGATGACACACCCCTACCTGGGTCCTGAGACTGCCACGCAACTGTGAAGCCACCACCACTGACAGAGTGATCAGAGCGAAACCAGAAATACAGGGAATTGTGGGAGCTGTAGAGCTCCTGTGGGTTATTTTGACCACAGTATTTTCCGATCATGTAAGCAGAGGCGCTGTCCCCATCATGGATCTGAAGAAAGTCAAAGTTGCAATTGGTGCTGCTCTCCAGATGAAAGAAAGGAAAGGTAATACGCAGAATCTAAAGAAGAGAAACACAGAAAGGGGGAGATCAAAGGATGTCTGTCAATCTACTACATTTGAAATCAAATCACATCCACTAATGCTAACAATGTCCACTTTTCTCTTTCTCTTTCAGCTTGTTGTTTTGGTATAAGAGCACAAACATTTGGTGTCTGTGGTTCAGTTGGTCTCAGCACTCAGTAACCCCTTATCCATCACCATCAACCAGCTGTTTTTAACAAAATGAGCTCTGATTAACTGCCCAGCCCACAAAGGTTGGGAACATCTAGAAGCTAATGAGACAGATATGTTTTTATCAGGAGTTGGTAAAGACTAAACAAGAACTAGGGCCAGTATCATCTGCCGGCCAAAAACAACACATCAATATGTTGACTATGTTGCTTCCTGACTGCTAGATGAGAAAGCGTTAACTTGTGTAACACAATTTTCACTAGGCCACCATACTTAATGTAATTGTACAATTTTTTTTTTTGTTGTTCTTCCAGTGCCTTTTTACTGTTAAAAGTAATGTGATCCCAGCAATGCTTACAACATCATAATCCTTGCAGAGGATGTCGTCTGGACCTTGTTTTATGGTCCACTGACTATACTGAATTAAGGAATTTAAAATGTCTGATTAATATATAATTAAAAGCATTCCTTGGATATATAACCTACACAGTAACATCGAAGGAGGACTCATTTGTTCAATCAAGAGAACTTCTACAGAACGGTATTTTGTTAGGTGAGAAGCTCAAACAAGCTGACTGTGCACTACCTGTCCGGAATGAAATTATAGAGACAAAGTAAACAAATGAAATTAAATAAATCTGCAACTGACCTTGTTTGGGTCAATGCGGATCACCCAGGCACAGCTGACCTGGTGATCGTATTCATCATGGCCTGGGGTGTTGGGATAACTGAATGAACCAGCAGGGCCATTCAGGTATCCTCCACACTCTGGAACACCACACATACACGATTACAGTAGCAATGACAGTAGACCTGCATACTCTACATAAACTATGGGAAAACACAAAGGGCAATGGATTCCTTCTGTTCTTGCATGTTAGTCCTTTTGTCCAAAAAGGTTTATACACTATATCATTATATGAGTGATGATAAATAATATAATGTCATATACACATAATGTTCTGACTATCAACCAGCAGTCCTGCAGAATGTCAACCAGCCCATTCATTTCCTTAACTTTTTTCTCCCTGTGTCTCTGCACATCCATTCTACTCCCTTCATTTTGTTTTTGCACTTTCTCCACCTCTTTCAGCCAATCCCTCCCTATTTCTTCCCTTCACTTCCCCTCCTTCATCTCAATACCTTGCTGTGGGGTCTGGCAAAGTGGGCCAGTCCATTGGGCAGTGCAAGTACAGGTAAATCTATTAATGCCATCGGTGCAGGTTCCTCCATTCTGACAGGGGTTGCTGAAACATTCATTGATATTCTGGTCACAGTTTACTCCTTGCCAGCCAGAGTTGCAATTGCAGATGTAGCCAGGAGCCGAGGTGGTGGCCTGTGATAGCAGCAGTGCACTAGTCAGACATTCATGAATTTGTTGTTACGAATAGATTTGATTCTGGATTTTCTATTCTTAAGAATATCATTAAAGCAAGATGATTCATTATTCAGACTGCAGCCACACGAACTGAGACTAAATCTGAAAACGCTATTCATGTGTTTGTGTAAAAATTATTTGTGATAATATAGAATATGATCAGTGTTATCCTTTAAAATGGGTATTTGCAGATGCAAATTGTCATAATGGCCACACAGCATCCCGTCATGTCTGAACAGGCATACATACAGTAACACACACTTACCACACACTGTCCATTGACACAGGGGTTGTTGGTCTGGCAGATGTTGCTGGTATGGGTGCAACCAGTTGGTCCATAACCACTGCCAATGTAACCTGGAGGGCAGGTACATATAGGGAAACTTGCGCCTGGTGAATGTGGAAGGGTTGAGTGAAAAGAAAAATACATGGTCATGTCCCACACTGCACATCTCACTCTTAAATTGCACACACACAAACTTTTCAATATACTTTACTGCATATTTTGTAGATAAATACTTTGGAAACCGACTACTCAGACCAACTCGAGACTACTTTTTGCATTTCATTGGGGAAATTTTTGAGGGCATTATATATTTCACACACAATATCCAGACACATAACATGGTGTGAAGTAAGTATACTACTGTTAAATATTAAAACACAAGTTAATTATCTGTGTTTTAATATTTAACTTACTGGTTTAGGCTATGTTTATCAGGAGAGGAGAACTGCTGACCCTAACTGGGGATATTGTAAATCGGTCGAAATCTGCGTCGAAAGAAGCTGGTTTAGTTGGTTTGGGTATTGGCAGGAAAGATAGATTACTTTATTCATCCCCGAAGGGAAATTAGGTTGGCTAGAGATGTGGAGACAGCTGTAAGTGCCACATGCTCTAATGGTACATTTGGCTAGAGGCTAAACATTTTACTTTACTGCAATTCTGCTTTCTGTTACAATGCAGAATGTGCTACTGTAGGTTACCAGAAAAAAATTCTCTGTTGAAAGACAATGTTCAACCACTACATCTATTCTGTTTCTCCAAAGTGACAAATTGCTTTCATTAGTTGACTTTAATAAAAAACATAAAACCCTGATGTAGGGATAGGATTGTTGTCCTCTGCATATGACCTAAGCGCACATTTATTACCTGTGGCACACACAAAAGCCATCTTTTTCATGTGACTAATTATTTTTTTCCTCTTTATTTTTAAAATGCACAAGGGAAGACTAAAATAGACCCTCTCCTGTTTGCCAAAAAAAAAAAATCACACTATCCTCCTTCACTCAGCAAATCAAAAACATACATAACATTCATTTTCTCTCCACTAATAATTTTCACACAATCCCAAATGTCACCCGACTATTTGTGAAGCACAGAGTTGTGATGCAATTACAGATGATTCTCTTTAAACAGTTTAACCACGCATAATATTTCCTATGCCATATCCCCTACGGAAGACACAGTAATAAAATCATGTAAATGTTTGTTTTACCTGGGCTGGAGGAGCAAGTAGCTAATGGGTAACAGCCTCCATTGTTGCTTGCGCAGATGTTGGTCTGGGTGCATGTTCTCCCATCCCCCTCATAACCTGCACAAATAATTGTACTTAGAATCAGGCAGATGATAAATGTTTTTTTTTTTATTTCCCAGGGTCACTCAGAAGAGTCGGTCGCCTAAAATTTTGACTACAGCTCAGCGGACAGCATCAGAGGTTGTTCTTAGGTGTCATACATTCACTGTCAGCAAGGAGAGGTTCTCCTTTAAGAGTAATGTTCCAATTTTATCTTTTTCAAAATAATAAATTATATAAATAATAGCATCTTGTTGTATTTCTCAATAGTTTTGTCTTTGCAAGACTTTTTCCTCTGAGCCACCCAGACACATTAGCCATTGTAGAACACCAACAAAGTTAGAGCCAGGGCTGGGTGATAGGTTTGAAATAAATATTACATACAGTCTCTGGCTGTCATTTAGAATTCATATAATTGTAGTTACATTCGTAACTCTTGTTTCCCCCCCTCATACCTGGAGGGCAGGGACCACAGTGGAAGGAGCCCATTGTGTTCAGGCATTGTACCACTGGAGTGGTGGAGCAGCCGCCATTATTGGTCAAACATTCATCCACATCTTGACAGCTGTAGCCATTGCCTTGCCAACCTGAGATATATTAGAAATAATCAGAACAAATCTCCACTTATTCAGGCTATACATTAAGCCAGAAGCAAATTCACAGCAATACACACAGTGGCAATTCACAAAAAGCAGTGTGAGCTAGATATTTTTTCAATTGTGTTCATGGATAATTTATTGTATTGTAAGTATGTTGGCGACAAAAGATTTGAGCGAGCACAAAACAAATTGAGGTGCTACTCAATCTTTATATATATTTTTTTTATTATTATTATTATTCATAATAATAATAATAATAATATGTATACACACACACACACATATATATATATGGTCCCAAAGTCACCAACATCGGGTAGCCAAGCCCAGAACTTGCATTTAATATAGAGCCCAGTATGAGTTGTGTTATTGAGTGTTACCAGCAGGACAGGCTCCACAGTAGAAGGAACCCTGAGTGTTGTAGCAGTCCACAGCAGGGTTGGTGGAACAAGGTTTGTTAGGTAAGTTACACTCATCCACATCAGCCACACAAGCCGGGTTCCCAGCTGGAGACTCCCAGCCACTCTCACAAATGCACTGGTATTTAGGCTGTTTATTTAGGGAAAAATAGTCACAGTGTAAAAACTCTGTCCAACCATCATATCTACAGTAAAACAGAATTATGGACATACAACAAAAAATATAAGAGCAGTTGTTTTCAGCTATATGCCATAAAGGGTACAATGACATCCCCAATTGGAAAAAGGTTGGTCTTTTACTAGTATTTCCAATTAATATATGTAGGACTTCTTACAGAATATTATAATATCTCTCACTAAGCATCACAAATTAAGAAGGTTTGTCAGAATGTAATGGTGATTTCACTAATATCAGCAGTAGATGTACTTTAAAACACTTGTGAATGCACTCAAGTCTGCTGGTTTTAATTCCTTACAATAATTATAGCCACTTATTGTGTAAATTATTAAAAATCAGATAGTTTGGAATGAAAACCTTTAAACAATTGGGCCTCCATGGACTATGGCAGAAAACTGTCATTACACAACATCACTTGCTGCTAATGAAGCTCCAAAATGTTCTGAATATTGACACCTTCAATCTTAGATTAAGTGGCAATCTTCCATTCTACTGCTCTATTCCAATAGAATCTAATATGCAGTATATATCCCCTCTGTTGCCTTCTTATGATAAAAATGCCTATATTGCTGTTTTTTTATACTTTCACAGTCTGGCATTCATTTATCCTTTTAAAAGCTTCCATTAAACTGTCCCATATAGGTATACAAAAAACACAATTACCATTTGGGGAACCTTGAAAGAAAGTAGTGTACAAATTAAAATGTTGGGTTTTTTTTATTATTATTTGTCCACTCATAAGTGCTCTGGTATACATTTAATCTTATAGGGTGGGTTTTCACTCTCTCTATTCAATTGATATTGTGGATTCTGCTACATATTTTTTTTTAATGTAATGTATGTAATGTTGAATGTAAAAGTAGTCTGGTAAATTGACTGGTTACCTGTCCAGGTATAACCCGATCTGAATCAATACATGTGCCATGTACACACAAGTCCTGTCCTACATTCCTGCAGTCATCATAACGCACAGTACAGATAATCCCGGACCATTCTGGAGAACAATTACAACTGCACAGAAACAGAAATATCATTAAAATATTATAATGGTTGCTGTAGAAAGCAGTAAGTTATTAAACAAAGACTAACAGCAAGTATGATTTACAGTGGGTACGGAAAGTATTCAGACCCCTTTAAATTTTTCACTCTTTGTTTCATTGCAGCCATTTGCTAAAATCAAAAAAGTTCATTTTATTTCTCATTAATGTACACTCAGCACCCCATCTTGACAGAAAAAAACTGAAATGTAGAAATTTTTGCAAATTAATTAAAAAAGAAAAACTGAAATATCACATGATCATAAGTATTCAGACCCTTTGCTGTGACACTCATATTTAACTCACATGCTGTCCATTTCTTCTGATCCTCCTTGAGATGGTTCTACTCCTTCATTGGAGTCCAGCTGTGTTTAATTAAACTGATTGGACTTGATTAGGAAAGGCACACACCTGTCTATATAAGACCTTACAGCTCACAGTGCATGTCAGAGCAAATGAGAATCATGAGGTTGAAGGAACTGCCCAAGAAGCTCAGAGACAGAATTGTGGCAAGGCACAGATCTGGCCAAGGTTACAAAATAATTTCTGCAGCACTCAAGGTTCCTAAGAGCACAGTGGCCTCCATAATCCCTAAATGGAAGAAGTCTGGGACGACCAGAACTCTTCTTAGACCTGGCCATCCAGCCAAACTGAGCAATCGTGGGAGAAGAGCCTTGGTGAGAGAGGTAAAGAAGAACCCAAAGATCACTGTGGCTGAGCTCCAGAGATGCAGTAGGGAGATGGGAGAAAGTTCCACAAAGTCAACTATCACTGCAGCCCTCCACCAGTCGGGGCTTTATGGCAGAGTGGCCCGACGGAAGCCTCTCCTCAGTGCAACACATATGAAAGCCTGCATAGAGTTTGCCAAAAAACACACGAAGGACTCCCAGACTATGAGAAATAAGATTCTCTGGTCTGATGAGATGGAGAATTAACTTTTTGGCGTCAATTCTAAGCGGTATGTGTGGAGAAAACCAGGCACTGCTCATCACCTGCCCAATACAATCCCACAGTGAAACATGGTGGTGGCAGCATCATGCTATGGGGGTGTTTTTCAGCTACAGGGACAGGACGACTGGTTGCAATTGAAGGAAAGATGAATGCGGCCAAGTACAGAGATATCCTAGAAGAAAACCTCTTCCAGAGTACTCAGGACCTCAGACGGAAGGTTCACCTTCCAACAAGACAATGACCCTAAGCACACAGCTAAAATAACAAAGGAGTGGCTTTGGAACAACTCTGTGACCATTCTTGACTGGCCCAGCCAGAGCCCTGACCTAAACCCAATTGAGCATCTCTGGAGAGACCTGAAAATGGCTGTCCACCAACGTTCACCATCCAACCTGACGGAACTGGAGAGGATCTGCAAGGAAGAATGGCAGAGGATCCCCAAATCCAGGTGTGAAAATCTTGTTGCATCATTCCCAAGAAGACTCATGGTTGTACTAATTCAAAAGGGTGCTTCTACTCAATACTGAGCAAAAGGTCTGAATACTTATGACCATGTGATATTTCAGTTTTTCTTTTTTAATAAATTTGCAAAAATGTCTACATTTCTGTTTTTTTTTTTTTTTTTCTGTCAAGATGGGGTGCTGAGTGTACATTACTGAGAAATAAAATGAACTTTTTTGATTTTAGCAAATGGCTGCAATGAAACAGAGTGAAAAATTTAAAGGGGTCTGAATACTTTCTGTACCCACTGTATAAATAAATTTATCACAACAAGAGTAATGATCATTAAGGCCTTAAACACATATTTTATCACTTACATCTATTGGTATTTAGTCATACAGGGAGTTTTGATTTGATCTTTTTCTGACATTTCTGCCCCACCCCAATACAATGGAGTTGAATGGAATTGCATAAGAGGTGCCCACAGTATTAAAAAATTACATTTAAAAAAATCTAACAGTAGCTTCTAACCAAAAATCCCTGTCTTTCAGAATAATCCACAGATCTCAACGCCACAAGCTTTCATAGAGGCTTTTTCTTTTGTTTAAAGAAGTTCCAATAACTTCAGAGTGAGTGTATTACAAATGTGGGCATTTAGAGGCCCACCATCACTGTTGAAGGTTTATGTATACTGTATGGTGTTCAGTGTGTTTTAAACTAAATGTACATAGATATGATGTTTTGTTTATTTTTTAACTAAATATTAAAATGTCATTTTTATTAATGCCGTGAGCACCACAAACCAAATTCCTAACAGACTGACTTGATATAGCAACATATATAAAACAGTACAACAAGACATTTAAACACCCAATAGCATTTGGAATAATGGACATTTTGGTGTGCAGAAAACAAGTATTGTGAACAAATTTGTGTCAACTTTTGACGAAACGGAAAACAGTTTCTACAAAATGACATAAAATGTGTCTTTTTGACTTATGTCTTCCATAATTTGAACAGTAGCAACATTTATGTACTTTGGTCACTGAGGCTAAACTATAGCTGGTGACTCTGGCCTGGATATATGGGGGTGCTGGGGTGGGCTGATGAAACTGTAGCCCACCGGCAGGACCAGACCAGATTGAGAAGAACATTAGTGTTTTGTTCAGTCATGTTCAATTTAATTGTCATTGCATTTAGATAAATCTGTATGCACTGAAATATACATAAACACACACAGTGATTGGCATAACATTTCTCTTATAGGCTATGGAAGGCGTGGCATTTAAATCACCCCTTTTTCTACAAAATATACACATTTCTTAAAAGTATTCAAGTACGGGTGAAAATCTAAACAATCAGAAAACAATAGCATTAAATTCATGACAACAGAGTATTATGTGAAGTTTCAGACATACGTGTATGATCCAGGGGTGTTGACACAGGTTGCTCCATTCTGACAACCCTGAAATGTTCCCGAATACACCTGACATTCATTCACATCTGTTGCACAGTTAGGACCCTGACACACACACACACACACACACACACAAAGAGACACAGACAGAGAGAGAGAGAGAGAGAGAGAGAGAGAGAGAGAGAGAGAGAGAGCAAGAGAGGAAGAAATGGGAGAAATACAGAAACCTGGTTCAGAATCAACCTAAGAAAAATATTTACTATAGGTGAGACAAGACTTTAATGATCCTAGATTGTGTCATCATTGAACTAGAATAGAAAACAGCAGTGTTCTACTGACTGACAATAGAGCAAACAAGTTATACAAGCATGCACAAACTACCATTTTAAGACAACTAAACAAATATAAATGCTGCAGGGATAGACAACACATATTCAACACTGGATTACTATCTGGGCAAAGTGGTAAACTGATGCCAAGTCCTGAAAGCTCCAGACAAACAAAATATCGACTGAAATGGCAAGTGTCTTTATAATTTTTATGTAATTTTTTTTTTAATGATTTAATATATATTATTTTCTATAAATACATTATGATCATCTGACTTCATTATCTTCACTGGGTTTAAGTGAAGACACAACAAACTTGAAGCCAAATAGTATTATATACATACTTATACAGCTTGATAGGTATTTGGGATTTTAAGCAGCACCAGTATCACTGATACCAATTGGTACTGATTAATGCCTACAATTAATACATAGCCAACTGTAATAAGCACCCCCATAATGTAACAAACAGTATGGAACTCACAGCCCAGTTGCTGGGACACACACAGTGATATGAGTTGAGTAAGTTCAGACATGTTCCTCCATTCTGACAGGGATTACTGCTGCAAGAAACCTTCTGGACTGTCTGTAGGAGAAAACAATTGAAACATGACATGTGGTACAGTCTTGAGTTTGAGCCAATACAACAAACAGTTCTTAAATGTCTTACCAATTCAAGTGTAGTCACTTTATTCTCAAGTGTTGACACCTGGAAAGCATAGAAAATATATTTTAAAGCATTGGGTATGTACAGTTCATTCACAATAAGAACAATAAGTATATTTTATTTAGACAGATACATTTTAGAGAGTTTTTATTACAAACACACAATAGCCTAGTCAAATAGTTTGATTGCATCAAAATATTTCACACCAAGAAAATAGGGGGGAATGCAAACAAGATAAATTAACTAAACTAGTAAAAAATAAATTACTAAGTAACAACTAGCTTTTAATCTCCTACCTTGGTATCAAGCTGGTTTAGTTTGTTGGTGATATCAGGGGGAACTACACCGTGAGCCCTAATGTCATCAATGTCTTCTTTGTTGGTTTTGATCTGAAATCAGAGAGTTCATATACAGTGACTTCAGTATACAAGAGCTGAAGACAACATTTTTCCTAAAGTAGATAGATCCATGTAGATTAAAGAAGTTAGTACAGTGTGGTCTGATTTACCACTGTAAAACAAATTCTAAATTATTTCTGTAGAACACCATTGCCATGAATATATGTTTTTTTTATTCACGTTTCCTTATTTCATATTATTTATGTTGAATTTGGACACAATTCATGTTAATCAATTATTAATTAATTATTAGCATCAAAATGAGAATTAATAATTAATTTGTAATATAGCCAATTAATGTAGTAATTTAACTTTATAACATTAATAATAAAAACGTTTTAAAATTTGAAGTATAGCATATAAATCAAATGATTGTTGTTAATCGCTAAATCGAGGGCAATTAAACGGAAGCCCTCCAAAAGGCTTCCATCTAAATGGCTCTTCAAAAGTCTTTTGGAACTTGGACCATGTTACAGGTAGCCATGGTGCCCTGAGGAGAAATCCTAATGACTTTGGTGAACCCCTGCCTTTTCCTCTAGTGCCACTTGTGTGGTTTTGAGGGAAATGTCAACAATTATTGGATGTATTTCTATCAAATTAAAGACATTCATTTCCACAAAGGAAGACCTTTACAGTCAAAAGTAAAATTTTTGTATTACTTTGGTTAATGGCCAAATACCTACAAAATTATTGACATTCCCAATAGCCTCAGCTGTGATGGGAAAAATAGTAACATTGCACCTGCTACAATGCAGCGGCCAATACCATAAATTGTGGAACATTTTCTATGAATTTGTTATTTTTTTGATGCTAGTACGTATTGCCTATGGAAGTACATGTTGCCTATGATAGAAATACATTTATCAACATTGGAGAAGGATGCACAGGGATTGGATTATGAGCAGCTAGTGTCTTCCTATCACCCAGCCAGACCAGCAAGACCAAACACCTTCAAAAGCGGTGTGGCTGCCGGAGGAGAAAGAAAGCAGGGATAAAAGCTAAAATAACCCAGCTTGGACCTAAGGATATACCCTTACGCAGGGTATTTCTGGCTTATGTCAGGTCACTGGAAAATAAAATGGATGAAATGAGACTCAGACTGACTCTGTATGTAATCTAATCTGACTAAACTTGAAACTAAGTAGCATCAGAGCTCTGGGCGGCAGTAGCCTCATTGCAAGCCGAGAAATAATGTTTACATGCTTGCGTGGATGACCAGGAAAATAGGTCTAGGCGTCAGAACATAAGAGCGGTGGGACTTCCAGAAAAACTTGAAAAGGGTAATCCTATTATTTTCATGAAATCCATTCTTACTGAGGTTTTTAAGGAAGACAGTTTCCCCCGCAAACCAGAGGTTGATCGCACGCATTGTACTTTGCGCCAACCACCACCACCAAAGGCCCCCCAAGAGCCACAATAGCTCACCTGCATCATTACAGGATGAGGGAACTGGTTTTAAAGCTGTCTTATTAAAGTCTTATTATTTCTGATATTGTAATATGACATTACTAACTTTGCCACATTACTAATAGATCAGACAGGATTCCTCCAAGGGAGATACTCCTTTTTTCATACTCGCAAGCTTTTTAACATTATATACACTGACCTTCAACGAGCTACCCCTGAAGATGTCCTTGGACGCAGAAAAAGCACTCGATCGGGTACAGTGAGGCTTAACTTTAAAACATTGGAGAAATTAGGCCTCGGACCAAATTTCTCACAGAACCTTTTTCATCAATACCACCCATCCTGTCTAAATTAGATCAATTTGGGAATTTGTCTGGTTAGAAATGTAATGTGGAGAAAAGTGAATTATACCCTGTAAAAATAAACCTTTTTCCACTTTTCCTTTCAGGAGAGTGAGCTTTCACTTTAAGTACCTTGCCATAGTGGTTCCTAGATCCTTCAACCGTCTTCTTGAACTTAACAACATTGATAGATAAATGTAAACAATATTTAGAACGATGGCGTACCCTCCTTACCCGTATCAATGGCAACAATTTGATTAAAATGAACATAGTCCAGAGATTTCTATATCTCTTCCAAAACATTCCAATATTTATTCCAAAGAAACAATTTGCTCTAATTGATAGAAATCTGTGGATGGAATATTTGCATCCTTAGAATAGCAAGAAATTAAATATAAACTACCACCTGCCCACCTCTTTTGATATTTACAATTGAGGAATTTTGTTAAAAAAGAATATAATCTCCCGACAAGCCTCCAACAACCCCAGTTGATAATTTGCTGTCTCTCACGGATAAAAAGGGTATAATCTCCCGGTTTAATGGAACCATTGGTGAGATGAACCCCCAGTCAGTGGATATACTTAGAACACAGTGGTAACAGGACGTAAGCTCTCCGCTTCTAAACAAAACTTGGAATGCAATTCTTGAACAAATACATGCTTTATCTTCTTGCAGCAGTTATGGGCTCATACAATTTAAGATTTTGCATTGTATCCACTTTACAAAAGCCAAATTAAAAGATCCCAAGCACCCTTTTCATTCCATAAGGCTAGAAAAGATTAAATTATTTCCTAAAGGACTGTAAAAGGTAGCCTGGCATCGCCAGACTAATTTGCAAATGCGTATTAGTCTGGAACCTCTTCGATTTACAAGGGGCGTTATCGACGGCCGGAGACAACCAATCAGAGCAATGAAACACCGTCCTGTTGTACGGTACGTCCTATCAGAAGTACGGCAAACACATATTTCTTATCAACATAAACCTTGAATGCAGTAGTTTGTTGTTATTTTAGAGAAAATTTAATTCTCTCAGTCACTCATTGTATTAAACCTGTCTCATACTAGATAAACACTTGTGATTGGTCTGTGTAACACAACGGTGCTGCCAGTACCAAGGAAATCTGTCTGAATTGGAGGGGGGTCAGACATATCTGCCAGAGCAATTAAAACATGAGCTCGCATATTTGAAAAAGGCTGAGGCTGAGGGATAACAAATTGGAATGACCCATAGTCCTTTTACTGTGTAGGAATGCAGGAATGTGTGGATCAATGAAGTGCTTGGATCAGGGTTATAGGGTTGAAAAGACCAATCCGTTCTCATTCCCAGGTTTTTAAATACCAACGCATGCATAGGCTACTATTTACACAACCCTGGAGATTTTTTGTATCTTTATGATTCTTGGTTTAGGGATTTTATGTCAACATGACATAGCCCATTCAATCAGCCTCCAGCCAATGCAAGCATACTAAGAATGTGTCTTGGTGTTTGCTCTCAAAAAACACTACACAGAAAAATTTAAATGGTAATAATTTAAAATGGAGTGAAGCCCACTGATTGCAGAGAGCCAAAAACAGTTGTCAAACGCGTCTAGTCCACCCACAACCCATTGCTCTTCTGTGGTCTTCTGCTATCAAAAACTAACCAAGAAACATTCTCAGAATTGAAGGAGAAATAATTCAAACTGATGGCCTTAACATTAATCGTATATTAGTACGTTTGGGTTGAAAATTGTTGACGATGTTGTTAAAAGAAAACCTTAACATGGGAATTGACAAACGAGAAAATACTTGGGAGCGGTTCAATTGGACTGATGTTCAAAGCGTCTTATAGCTATGTACTGTACAACTCGGTCGATGCAGATGGCCGCCCACCCAGAGCCTGGTTCTGCTCGAGGTTTCTACCTGTTAAAAGGGAGTTTTTCCTCGCCACTGTCGCCAAGTGCTTGCTCATGGTGGGAACTGTTGGGTCTCTGTAAATAATATTTTAAAGAGTATGGTCTAGACCTACTCTATGTGAAAGCGTCTTGAGATAACTTTTGTTATGATTTGGCGCTATACAAATAAAATTGACTTGACTTGACTACTGTTACTATCGTGTCAATGGACGACTGGAGCAATTGCTCTGAGGGTCTAATATTTGCCGCAGATGGGTGTACATTGGACTTGGTTGAAAGCCTGGTGCGTCTCATACAAATGCTAAAGGGTACCTTGTGAATCTGTACATGATGCCGAAGGGTGTGACAAAGCATCGGTATTTGAGTACCTGGGAATGAAAACGGCTTGTGAATGCTGTACAGTTTTAATTATGGATCCAACGACTTCAGTAATTCACTTGGCCACTGATCTTTGGTCCTCTCGAAACTGCTGTGTCTGCTTCCTAACTTGTTAATCATTCATAGTCTCATATGAGGAGCATCAGGCTTTCAGTTTATGTAAAAGCTGATAAGAAGTTATAATGATACAGTTACATATACAGTAATCTCATTAACAGATATCTGCATATGAATGCAGAATCTGTTGGAAAGGGACCAAGATTTTGGTATTGGAAGCATTCTGGTTTCTATTTGTAGTCCATTTTGTAGTCTGTGTAATTAGAACTGACTAATCACGTTTGAGCGGGCTTTGGATGCATGAAGGTAAACAGTCCATGTGGAGAGCAAAAGAGGCAGAATGCATTGGTGGAAATGCTACCTCAGAACCAACTGGCTAACGATTTAGCTTTTTGTTAGCTTTTTAAAAAATGTATCTGCATTCATATGCAGATATCTGTAGAGATTTGCCAAAATGTAATCTGGAGATGTCCTCTCAAGTTGCTAATCGGACTGTAAACTATGATGGGCGCACGGAAAAGGAAGTCTTGTGATATTTGTTATCTTGCGATATTTGTTATCTGGCTCCAGGTTTCCACTGGCTAAACCTGAAGCTCCAAAATATTGGCCCTTGACCCCAGAGGCTAAATCATCATCAGAAGCTTGCAGATGGCTTTCGAGATTCCATGTATGGTAGTAAATATTTTCTGGCTTGTTCAAATAAGCTAATTAGTTTGCCGTTGTGACGTTGGTGAGGTACATGCAGTACAACCAGATTCTTTGTTTCAACAAATGAAGCCAAACCTCATAGATTGAAACTGGAGCACCAAAATCACTAAACATGCTAAGATGACCATGACATTTTAAAAGTGGAGTGAGCAGCTATAATGGTTGGACAACAAACAATGCTCCTGTTTAGGATTATGTGACTCTACTAGGAAGGGTTGTTCTATGGGAAGGAATTAATTTTCTTGTATGCACAGGGGTCAGATATCTCTACGGTGGCACAGAAGCATACTGATTAGTCTCAAGTTATTCCTATACAAGTTATTCCTTATTATTTACCATTTTATTTATTAGACAGTCACTTTATTGCATCAACATGAATACTCATTTGACCATTGTATTCCATCACATCAAGTGTGCAAGTTTGTTAGCAATGGAAAAAGTCTAAACTCACCTGACTCAAAAGTTGGGTGAGGTCTTCATTATCCACTTTAACCCGGCCTGATGCTGACGTCTGGAAGTGGATCTCTTTATTGTCACCAGTTGTGAAGACAAGGTGACCATTGTCTGACAGCATACGGGGCCTACGGGGTTAAATTACCACAATCCCATCAAAAAGACATTTTGGGAATTAATTTTTGATCATTAAACCAAAAAAGCTCTGTAGGGAACGTACGTTATATACTTGTAACTAGTATACAGATACAAAATATACCAAAGGCTAACATTGCACTAATTGTGAAACTATCTTTGGCTTTTGACAGACCATTTTGTCTGCATAATTTGAAAACCCCCTATACAGTATAATATCAGCTGCATATAAACTGAATTTCTAGCTGAAAACTTGTTATTTTACATTTATATATAACAAAGCAGTATGCAAGATAAGTAATACCGGTGGAGCTGTTATTTTTTGATTCATCACTACAAGACATCCTGGTTTGATCTCCACAAACCCCAACTCACTGGTCATTGTTAACGTTCTTCTTGTCTGGCATTGGTGCAGTGTCCCTCGGCTCTCCTTGCAGTCCCACCAGAAGGAAAATGAGTATGAAAAATAGCCATGAGAGTTTAAGTGTCCCAGCCATAGAAAAGAGATGTGTAGCCTGGACACTCTAAACAACTTTACTGGGATTTGACATGGTGCTACACTCTAATGCTCACTGCCAAGACTTTGACCTGACAGTACAACCATAAAGTACATCTCATTTTACCAAAGCTGGTTAACTTAATTATTGAGTGAGAATGTCCCTCACATGATTGTAGGAGATGAGTAACCTGGTTTGTGTGACTGTGTGCGTGTGTGTTTTGTTGATGTCAGAAGTGGGTTACCTCTGTGCAGATGAATATAAGCCACAATTATCCTCAAAAAAGATTTGAATACTCTTGCCGTCAGTGTCCTTTAAAAGGCATCATAAGAATATGATCATTAACTTTTTCAGCAAAAACTATGGTGGAACTATAGGTGTAACTTTTTGAAATATGTTTTTCTATCTTAATTTTTGATAAGTTTATAGTTTGTCTTTTTACTTCTTCATTAAAAAGTAACAACAAATCAAGAATAGTGCAATCTTATCCAAATGATTCTGGCTTAATACTGGGAAATTTTTTTTTGTGCTGGTACTGTAGCAACCATCTGAATTTTAAAACTTCATTGAATTGTTTTCAACATTCAATTAAAATCCATTCAATTGGCATCATATGATAGAGTAAGATTTATATAGATGACGGTGGCCCAATAGCAACCATCTACTTTTCAAATAATTCATAACAAATTCAATTTAAAAATGATTGTCATGAGTATTGTTTTTGTATTGAACCTTTTTAGTTGTCAACTCTAAATCTAAATAAAGTATCAGGCTTGTTCAGTTGTGCTCATTCAGTCTTGACCACCAGCATATTATTTACTCAAATGACATCTTCACACACACACACACACACACACTCACACACAAAGGAAGTTAACGATCTCCAGAGATCATGTGAGACAGGCTATAAAGTTAACAAGTTGAGATGTGTTTATGATGGAAATACCATTGGTGCTGTTAAAAGGCACTCCAGTTGTCCAGACCAGCCCTCACATTAGGGTGGCTATAATGGCCCTGCCTATGATGAGTATAAAGTTCTGATCAGAGCAGAGCAGTATCTGATATAAAAGCCTTCCCCGGACTGGAATTGAAGCATGAGTACTTTGTACAGGAGGCAACATCTCAACCAACTGATCTACAAAGGTCACTGATAAACATATAAACAAGAGTGACTGAGGTGTGAATATCTCCACAGTTTATTATCTTATTTTAGCACAGACAAGCAGTTAAAAAAAAAACATGTACATTACATTAGATTATACAAATGTAAATATATATATAAAAAACATTTTATTTCAAATTTATAATGAAATACAGTTTTTTGAACAAAGGTAGATGTAGGTAGAAGTAGTAGGCAATTTGTTAATTTTTAACTGGGGGGACATCACAAACAAAAGAATATACGTTTCCAAGTGAACATGGAAATGTAATTGAAAATGACAAGGACAGGGTTGCACAACGACGTGTCACAGTATACCACATGTCCCTAAAACACCAAACACCATAGAAAACATTTCTACAATTTTATTGAAAAAAGTCACTCTCAGACACACCATGTAAAAAAGACAAATTAAATAAATCCAAGCAAATCCTTTTAACTATCCATAAAGACGTGTCACGTGTGTGTGTGGTATGTGTGTGTGTTTGTGTACACACAAACACACTTCCCACCACCCCTCTGGCGAGCGCACCCATGTGCAGTCTGCAGGGCTTTCGGAGTCGGCTGCGATGGAGTGGGAGGCGGGGGACAGAGGCGTTCAGTCGGGGCGAGCTTTGAACACAGCACCCGCAGCTCAAAAGCAATCGCCGACCTCCTGGCAGCAGCCTCCGGTGGAGGTAGATGGACACGGACAGGCGACTCGAGGCCCAGGTGAACATGTGACACCACGCCTCGGGGGACCCGCCTGAAGAAGACAGTCCTTGTAATCCAAAAAAATTATTGGAAATTATCCTTCAATATCCACATCTTTGGAACTTGGACACTAAAGTAGGGCTTGGATACCAAGCCTTCTGGACAAAAGACTTGGCTGCAACCTCAAGCAACCCTGAGGTGTGAAGAGAAGAGGCGTGAAAGCACTTGAACCTAAACAATGAAAGCAGGGTGGACACTGAAGATAAACCCGGATGACGATCTCTACAAGAAAAGTACAATGATGATCCAGGGAAACCTGAGTCCCTTCGAGGAAGATGAGAGAGAGGGCACAGTCGTCTGGTGACGACACCCACACCACAGGCCAACTGTACATCCCACCTTCAGCTGACAACGACACAGAAGAACCCCACTTAGAGTGTCAACCCCATACCACAGAGCCCTACTCCTTCGTTGAATTGAGAGACCAATTCACACAGTTGGAGATAAGGCAAGTATAAAATCAACACACTCCAATCTCGACAGACAACATTCCAGAACAACAACACAGAGGGGATGATAGACGTGTTGGGCCTCTGGACTGCCGTGAAAAGACTCCAAGACAACGAGGAGGCTTTACAGCAAGAGAACAGGCCCAAGAAACCCGTCCTCCAACAAACCCCCTCACCCGACCTACAGAAAGCAACCCCCGACACAAAATCCACAAATTGTGCACCTCATGAACTCAAATGGGAGGTATGTAGAAGAGAAAAACCTTTTCCCAAACCATAGAGTTGCTAAATTCAAGTGCTGGAATACCAGCCATGCTATGGAGCTGCTGACAGAGGAACTCTTGGGCCACATTATCATCCACACCGGCACAAACAACCTCAGAAGACAGGGAGAAGAAGTGACAAAATCTGTCAAGGGAGTGGTAGACAAAGCCCCTTCCACATTCCCCAACGCAAAGTCAAGTCAAGTCAATTTTATTTGTATAGTGCCAAATCATAACAAAAGTTATCTCAAGACACTTTCACATAGAGCAGGTCTAGACCATACTCTTTAAAATATTATTTACAGAGACCCAACAGTTCCCACCATGAGCAAGCACTTGGCGACAGTGGTGAGGAAAAACTCCCTTTTAAAAGGTATAAACCTTGAGCAGAACTAGGCTCTGGATGGGCGGCCATGCATCGACTGAGTTGGCCGCCTGCACACAGCAGGAGGTGGAAACCGAGCTGCACTTTTTAACCTCCTGCCAACTGTGCCAAGACATCAGAGACAGATACTACCCACAGTTTACAGCCAACCAAAAGGGCTTTGAAAACATGGCTGATAATGAAAAACTCCTATATCTGCTGGGCGAAATAAAACAATGTGCACTCTGCTGACATCTATGTACATATAGACACACTCGCTGTATATACAACTCATATTTTTAAATACATAAAAAAAGTTGTACTGTTTATTTAACTCTCACTTGTATTTATATTTTAAACTAAAAATCTACATTTTTCTATTTTATTTTAAGTTATTTTTACTTACATTTATATATTTCTAACAACAGTTTTTACACATACTTTGGCAATGTAAACGTCTGTTTCCCATGCCAGTAAAGCTTGTTTGAATTGAATTGAATTGAATTGAGAGAGCGAGAGAGCGAGAGAGACAGGTAGTGTGGTTGACAGGGGTAACGTACTGGAACTCACCTCTTCGTCACACCCTGCAACGATCCTTGCAAGAAACCCTCAGCATTATGTAGACTTGCAAGCTATTTACAGCTTTGTTTTGTGACTGAGTACAGCAGAATTACACAACTTTGCAATCACTGATCCTCAGTGATGAAACTATAGTCCTATGCACTTCATAGGCTACTTGAAAAGAGGGGGCACTTGGATTTTAACCAAGGACACACAACCTTATCAGAAATTAATATTTGATGACTTCAGTGTTATAGCCTCCATTTTATGCAGTCTTGATTTTGGTGTATACATTGGGCATTATATATATATTGGTCATCTTCAATAAAATAGAAAGAAATTTCCCTACAACAAAATTGCTGAGTGGCTAGTAACTTTGGAAAACCAGTAGTCACAGTGCCTGGTGAGCAAAAAAGTTAATGTCAGCTATAAGCTATAGACAATTGATCCCCATGGTAGTTTTTTTTTTTAATTGCTCACTATCTAAACAAATCACTGGGGTTGTTCTCAGGGGAATTAGAATTAGAAATGTTTTTTATTAATAAACATACCCCATTGTTTACTTAATACTGTGGGAAAATGCAGGTTAATCTGTAGAATGATGAAGGGGAGAGTGATTTTCTTGTATAGTTTTTGGGAAATTTAAAAGGGTCGTAATTTCCTCATATTTGAACTTTCATTCAAAAACATTCTTTAATAGGTGACATGAAATTTGTATTGGTCATAATCAGGGTCATCCTGAACAGGATGACATTCAAAATTTCAGCTAACATTTTATTTTTAAGAGGATTCGAATATTTATACCTAAAGTACAATAACACCCGCTACTAATTACAACATTAGTGTCTACTGGAACCTTTCAATTGGTGCTAAGATACTGTGGGGACTCTTTTAGCCAGTGAGCAGATGTGTAGACAGAAAAACTGAAACAGTGCTGGGGCTAGAGTGTATCCAAAATAAGGGGCAAAAGGACCAGATCGTGACACAAACATTAAGCCGAGAGGCTCCCCTCAACAAAGGTGACTGACATGAACACAAACATTACACATTATTGTTAATATTATTTAAACAGTATATTTATTGTTTTAACATTACACATTATATTATTGCACCATCAAGCAACAGTTAACACTTCAACACTTTTCAATCCATTGTCATATTGGCAAAGGTTGTAACAATAAGCATATTATGTTGAGGTAACCAAATTAGCCAAATTGTGCTACAAAATACTATTGCCACAAAATACCAGTCCTACAAATACCTCATGGAAATAAAATATTTGCATAATCCTCTTGTCATGCAAGAGAGCCAATAAAAACAAATGGAATGGTCAAAGTTGTCATATTGACATGTAAGGTGTGTTGATTGCTTTACGACCTCAATTCATACATTGAGTAACATGCAAAAAAAACTTCCACCTAGCTGCCAGTCGACTTGAGCGGCACAGTGAATTAAATTACTTTTTCTCCAGTCTATAGCTAGCTAACGTTAACTAGTAAAGATGAAAAGGCAGCAAAACAGCCTTATAATTTTTTAGAAAAGCTAAAAGTTTACTATGATGTGGTTAAACGACCGACTACTCAGTGGTATTGCTTTATACTCATTTCAGTATGTTATATGGAAGGATTTCAGTTAAAACGGAATTTCAGGTAGAAAAGAGAGAGCCTTTCAAGATAAAGGCTAACGACGTTCGTTCGTTTGTTCATCACACTGATGTCTGCTCAACAGCCTGCAAGTATCCTAACCGAGGCAGCGGCGTTCCTCAGCGGAGACCATCAGAATCTTGTCAAATGCGACAACATTCAGGCAGCAAGTGTGGACTCACTGGACAGTCAGCTGGCATCACTCTTCCCATCCTGCCAGCGTAGCAGCGAGCCACATCCAGCTGCAACTGCAAGCAGGAGAGAAACGTTATTACAAATAGTCTGAGTTTTAAATTATATATAACATATATAATGTTAGGCTGCGGGACGGTCGGTTCACATGCAGAGGAGGGTCAATAGGTCTTGTCAAAGCCAGCACTGTGCAGAACTGAAGGGGTGCAGATGAAGTCTTTGAGCTTCCTAAAAGTTCTGTCACATTCCATGGGTACGTACCTTGCCTTCCTTTGTGGCATAATTTTTCAATAAGACGTGATGTGCTGAAAAAGATAAAATGCAATGCCAGATAATGACAAAATATGTTATGTAGTATGTTAGTTTAGAAGTACAATAACGAGAAGTAGATGTTAATATTACAAGATATTATCCATTCAAAAACATATCTAATGTAAACCTTACTGCACCTAATGTAATCTTGATGTACTCCCAAGCGCACCTGCATGAACATCATTTTTTTTTAAAAATACCACAAGTGACAGTTAAGAGATAAGGGTGTCTAGAGGCAGCAATAACTTAGATAAGGATGGGAACAGAACAGAAATGGGAAAATACTGGTGTAAATTGAAGAAAGAAAAGGATTAAGAAAAAAGGACATACTCAAGAATGTCCTAGAGATAAGGGCGCACCTGGAACGGGTGAGGTAATGTGGTGCCAGTACGTACCATCCACAGACTGGTGGTGATACATACCAAAGAACTTACATAATGGTGTAATAAGGTACATACAATACATCATTTTGGAGGGTGGACAATAGGCATGGACCCAAGAGTATAAAGGTAGAGGCACACGCCATTATTGTTCAGAGCTCTTCAGGTGTATCTTGTGTACATTTTTAACATCTCTCCATTTGAGCAGGGACCCCGCACATAATTCCTCCCTCACGCCTCTGCTCTCTAATTTGTTTTAATAGAACTTACACACTCTATACAAACAGATATGAAATAATTACATGAAAAGTTTGGCATTTAGATTTTATTAGAGAACAAAGAAGGTGAAGTTTTCTTTTAATTACAAAACCCTAATCAAAACCAAGGTAGACCAAGTTTTTCTTATACTTTTAAAGACAAAATAGAGCTGCATTGCATGGCATTTGTAAAAGAAATCTATCTAGTGACTCTAGCATCTGTGATACACACACACCAAAAACACATACATAAGGAACGTAAAGTTTTTAAAAAATTACAAAAGCCTGGTGCAAAACACAAAAGTTTTTTCTTATACTTTAAAGACAGAATAGATCTGCATTACATTTGTATTAGAAATCCAGCTAATGACTCTAGTCTCTGTGATGCACAGAAAGGTTATAGGTTAAGTGTGGAAAAAACACAGTTTTTGGTATAAGTAGAGGCTTCTAAAAAGACTAAATAGATACATTCAGAATCCGTCTGAAGAAAGAGAGAGCCATGGAAAACGCCGGTATTTGAATGCTCTTTACAAACTAAAGTTTTTTAATTAATTTGGTGTCGTTTTCAGTAAATCTAAATAGCCAATTTTTTACAGATGAAATTACGTATATTCCAGAGAGTCCTTTTGAAGTAGATTTTCCGGAATGTAAGTATACTCTACCTCTTCTCGCATTATCAGGTATAGCTGTATTTTTGCTTACCTGAAAAATGTGTCTCGCAGTTTCGCTGTCATCCTGTTCAGGATGACCCTGATTATGACCAATACAAATTTCATGTCACCTATTAAAAAATGCTTTTGAATGAAAGTTCAAATATGAGGAAATCATGACCCTTTTAAATTTCCCAAAAACTGTATAAGAAAATCACTCTCCCCTTCATCATTCTACAGATTAATCTGGAGGAAATTCTGAATTTTGTGCCTGACGACGTTTTTGTGGTTGGCTCCGAGAACTCCGGAGGCGTCAAGATCGCCTGACAGCTCCGAGGCTGTAGTCCTTCATCCTCTGCCGCAGACCTTTGAAACAGAGGTCCCAATCTCTGGACCCTCTAGCCAGGGCCACAAAGTGAGCAGAGTTCACCCCCGACTCCCGCAGATGCTGCTATAACGAAACCTCCAGGGAAAGACCGGCTTCGAGATCAGCGTCTTTGCTACAGCTTCGTAGAGCCAAGTTTATTCTCTTTATATTTTTCCCTCATTGCGGACAAAAAGTTTCTGAAAACTCTCAGCTAGACCGTGTGTAAACAGGAAGTTGACGCTTCATGAATGAAACTCGTGCCGCAACACTGAAGAGTGTAACGTTCCGCCGGTGAAAGGTTCCTACCCTGTGCAAATAATCATGTTTGCTCGTTTGTTAAAGTAAGTTTTAATTTCTGTTTTACTTTTATTGATCCTTACAATCCGTGTTACACTCTGTGTCACACTGTTCCATTCTGTGTCACACACACACGCACACACACTTATTCTCTCTCTCTCTCTCTCACCAGGACGCAGGAGCTATGAGAAACAAGAGCTGATGCAGCGGCTGATTGATGCCACAGGGGAAGTTAACAGGACAATGAATCAAATGTTACTTATCGATAATGCTATTGCTGAGCTTAATGTTTTAAACCAACTTCAAAACTCTCACAGATCCCAACCCACCGACTCTTCAACATTAATCACTGTTCCAAATGAAGCCACTGATTACTTTAACGCTTTAAACAACGCTGTAAAGCTTTTAGAAAATCAGACAGATTCCAGTCAACACAATGACTCCTCACAGCTGAAACAGCAGCAGTAACAGCAGCAGCAGCAGCAGCAACAACAAGAGGGAGGTAGCGCTGCTCAAAATTCTCAACAAGCAGAGGGCGTAACTCCAAATGATCAAAATACACCCCCGTCGAGGATGGTGATTGGAAACAGATTCAACAACATTGAAATTATCTAACCTTTCAACATCCTTATGGATCAATGTAGCGCTAATTTTGCTACCTATTACGAGAGTGTGATGGAGGCCATAGAGGATCTGGCTCGAAGGGCTTTTGAACACGCAAGAGGCGATAGTCTGCCTAATGGTGCCGCTGGTTGTCAAGGTGGTGTCCAGCAAACGATGTGGGTTTCGTAGATAATTGGATCACATTCTGGGGGAGACCTGGTCTGATGAGGAGAGATGGTATCCATCCTACTTTAGATGGTGCAGCTCTCATAGCCAGAAATCTGACCAAGTTTATTAGTGGACCCACACCATGACAATACAGAGTTCAGACCATGAAGCAGAGCTGCAGTCCTACACGCTTCTCTGCGCTTCCATTAGAGCGGTTACCCACCCAAAACCCCGTAAAAAATCCCATAGAGACTGTGTCTGTCCCCCGACCACTTCATTTAATTAATTCAAATTCAAACAGAAGAGGAGTTACTCGTAAAAACTTAATAAAAATTAAAACTACCAGTGTAGTGTTACAACCAAATAAGAGGATTAAATGTGGACTCTTAAACATTAGATCTCTGTCGTCTAAAGCTGTGTTAGTCAATGATTTAATATCTGACTATCATATGGATATATTTTGCCTAACTGAAACTTGGCTGTGTCAGGAAGAATATGTTAGCCTGAATGAGTCCACTCCTCCTAGTCATAGTAATACTCACATTCCTCGAGGCACTGGCCGAGGAGGTGGAGTTGCAGCCATCTTCGACTCTAGCTTATTAATCAACCCTAAACCTAAACTTAGTTTTAACTCATTCGAAAGTCTTGTTCTTAGTCTTTCACACTCAATGTGGAAAACTGTACAGTCAATTCTATTTGTCATAGTGTACCGTGCTCCTGGTCCGTATTCTGAATTTTTAGCAGAATTCTCAGAGTTTTTAACAAGTTTAGTCCTCAAAACAGATAAAGTCATTATTGTAGGTGATTTCAATATTCACGTGGACGTAGATAATGATAGCCTTAGTTCTGCGTTTATCTCACTATTAGATTCGATTGGTTTCTGTCAGAGTGTAAACAAACCCACTCATTGTTTTAACCATACCCTCGATCTTGTTCTGTCATATGGAATCGAAATTGAAGATTTAAGTCTTCCCACAAAATTCTGTCTTATCAGACCATTATTTAATAACTTTTGAATTTATATTACTGGACTATAGGCCATTAGGTAAACATTCCTTTAGTAGATGCCTGTCTGATAGTGCTGTAGCTAAATTTAAAGAAGTGATTCCATCGGCATTTAATTCAATGCCATGTCTCAATGTAACGGAGGACTCCTGTGCTAACTTTAGTCCCTCCCAAATCGATCATCTGGTTGATAGTGTTGCAGGCTCGCTGCGAACGACTCTTGATTGTATTGCTCCTATCAAAAAGAAAATAATAAAACAAAAGAGGTTAGCTCCATGGTATAACTCCTTAACCCGCAAGTTAAAAGAAACATTGCAAAAATTAGAAAGGAAATGGCGTTCCACCAAACTGGAGGAAACTCATTTAGTTTGGCAAGATAGTCTTAGAACATACAGGAAGGCCCTCCGTAATGCCAGAGGAGCCTATTACTCCTCACTAATAGAGGAACATAAGAACAACCCTAGGTTTCTTTTCAGCACTGTAGCCAGGCTGACACAGAGTCAGAGCTCTGTTGAGCCATGTATTCCCAGAGCTCTCAGTAGTAATAACTTCATGAGCTTCTTTGATGATAAAATTCTAACTATTAGAGAAAAAATTCATCATCTTGTGCTCTCAGCTAGTTCAGATATATCTTCGAGTACAGGAATTTCAGGAACCTCAGAAGCAGCTGTAGAACCAGATTTATATTTAGACTGTTTTTCTCCAATTGACCTTTACTAACTAACTTCAATGATTTTTTCGTCTAAACCAACAACCTGCCTCTTAGACCCCATCCCAACCAGGCTGCTTAAAGAAGTTTTACCCTTAGTTAGCACTTCTTTACTAGACATGATCAATCTGTCTTTATTAACAGGCTATGTACCACAGTCCTTCAAAGTAACTGTAATTAAACCTCTTCTTAAAAAGCCTACGCTTGATCCAGGGGTTTTAGCCAATTATAGACCTATATCTAACCTTCCCTTTCTCTCCAAAATCCTTGAGAAAGTGGTCGTTAATCAGTTATGTGACTTTCTGTACAGCAATAGTTTATTTGAGGATTTTCAGTCAGGATTTAGGGAATTTCACAGCACAGAGACAGCACTGGTGAGAGTGACAAACGACCTTTTGATTGCGTCAGATAAAGGATTTGTCTCTGTACTTGTTCTGTTAGATCTCAGTGCCGCTTTCGATACCATTGACCATTGTATCCTATTACAGAGACTGGAGCATTTGATTGGCGTCAAAGGACCCGCACTAAGCTGGTTTCAGTCGTATTTATCGGATAGATTTCAGTTTGTCCATGTAAATGATGAATCCTCCGTGCACACGGAAGTTAGTCATGGAGTTCCACAAGGTTCAGTGCTCGGACCACTTCTATTTACCTTGTATATGCTTCCTTTAGGCAATATTATCAGGAAACACTCCATAAACTTTCACTGCTATGCAGATGATACTCAGTTATACTTATCGATAAAGCCAGATGAAACCGGTAAGTTACCCAAGCTTCAGGCATGTATTAAGGACATAAAAGACTGGATGACCTGCAATTTCTTGCTGTTAAACTCAGACAAAACTGAAGTTATTGTTCTGGGTCCTAAACACCTGCGAGACGCACTATGTATAGATATAGTTACTCTAGATGGCATTGCCCTGGCCTCTAGCACCGCTGTAAGGAGTCTAGGAGTAATCTTTGATCAGGACATGTCCTTTAATACCCATATAAAACAGACTTCAAGGACTGCATTCTTCCACTTACGTAACATTATAAAAATCAGGCATATCCTGTCTCAAAAAGATGCAGAAAAACTAGTTCATGCATTTGTTACTTCTAGGTTAGATTACTGTAATTCCTTATTATCGGGTTGCCCCGATAAGTCTCTAAAGACTCTCCAGCTGATCCAGAATGCGGCTGCACGTGTACTGACAGGAACTAGCAAAAGAGAACATATTTCTCCGATATTAGCTTCTCTGCACTGGCTCCCTGTGAAATCTAGAATAGAATTTAAGGTTGTCCTCCTCACTTACAAAGCTCTTATTGGTCAGGCACTATCATATCTTAAAGAGCTGATAGTACCGTATTACCCCACTAGAGCACTACGCTCACAGAATACAGGGTTACTTGTGGTACCTAAAGTCTCTAAAAGTAGAATGGGAGCCAGAGCCTTTAGTTATCAAGCTCCTCTTCTGTGGAATCAGCTCCCAATTTGGGTTCGGGAGGCAGACACCCTCTCTTCGTTTAAGAGTATGCTAAAAACGTTCCTTTTTGATAAAGCCTATAGTTAGGGCTGGCTCAGGTGAGTCCTGAACCATCCCTTAGTTACGCTGTTATAGGCTTAAGACTGCTGGGGGACTTCCTAGGACGCACTTAGCTTCTCTCTCCTCCTCTCCCTCTCTATCTGTACGCATTCCTATCCCACTAATACAGGCTACCAACTCCATTTCTTCCTGGTAGTCCTTGTGCTTTCTGTGTTTTTTCGCCCTCTCACTTTCTGCAGGTATTTCCGCCCCTGGAGCTGTGTATTCTGGATCTGTGATTGCCGGCCGTCTACTGCCCCCATGTTCCTGCTCCACACTCACTGCTGCAGTTGTTATTATTATTAGTCTGATTTGTTGTCTCTCCTCCTGTTCTGTCTCCCCTCCCCCCCTCTCTCCTCCCCTTTCAACCCAACTCGGTCGATGCAGATGGCCGCCCACCCAGAGCCTGGTTCTACTCGAGGTTTCTACCTGTTAAAAGGGAGTTTTTCCTCGCCACTGTCGCCAAGTGCTTGCTCATGGTGGGAACTGTTGGGTCTCTGTAAATAATTTTTTAAAGAGTATGGTCTAGACCTACTCTATGTGAAAGCGTCTTGAGATAACTTTTGTTATGATTTGGCGCTATACAAATAAAATTGACTTGACTTGACTTGACTCTGTCATCTTGAACGGTGAACAGGACGATGTACACCAACTGCAGTCTTTCATAGACCAAATAGTGCAATCCAACGCAGCTGTTAGTGCAGACAGTAATCTGCATTTGGTAGCTCAGGAGGTCAGAAACCCCCAAGGCAGTGGTTAAAGAATGCTAGCAGAAACGTTAGACAGTGAAATCCTGAAAAAGAAGAAACGGTTTCTGTATGTGGTAGACAACGGTTCTGACAACTTTGTTTTGCAATCAATCTGGCACTTTTGCTTTATCCACACATCACCGACAGCGAAGCGACCGTACACGGTCGAAATATTCAGAACAGGGTGGGCTTGAGTGATCAGACTGCGGTAACGTTTAATGACGTACCAAATTTTGAAAGGGTAATGAATTGTAAAATTGTAGTTTTTTTCAGGACGGATGATAAACGTACTCTCTCTAAATTTGTGACAGAGTCCCCGATAAAACAAAAAACGTTGTTTATGTTTCTGTTTGAAAACCACTACTACGGCATTATAAACCTGAAAGCCTTTATAGGCTCCCCGTTCGTGTGTGATTATTGTTACACGGGTTATACTGCTGTAACGAGTCGCCATTGCCAGGTCGTTGCTCCATTTGCTTAGACCCCTCCTGTATTGAACAACCGCTCCGTTCTGTAGTGTGCACCGACTGCAGAAGGACGTGTTGTTCAGCTTTATGTTTAACCAAACACAAGGAGCCTACAGAGAGAGTCAAGGCTCAAAAGTTTGTCAGTAACTGTGAGCTGTATAAGAAATGCGAAAAATGCAATTGGCTGTACTACACCGCGATGAATGGCCATTGTAACCGCACGTGTCAGAAGGTGAAATGTAAAGAACATACAGAGAAATTTATACTCTATGATTTTGAGTCGTCAGGTGTGCACGTCCCTTTCTTGGTGTGCACAAAAACGCTCCAAGGAGTAAGATGGAACGCACAGGGTGTCGATTGCACAGAGCAGTTTATCATGCATTTCAGACAAAAAAAAAGTCTTTATTGCTCACAACGCAAAAGGATTTGACAACTACATTGTACTCAGCGCCATGGTTGGCCTGAATATGAGACCGAGCCTTATCATGCAGGGTAGCAAAGTCATTTGTTTCACAGACAAAGATTATGAACACAAGTACGTCGATTCTCTAAGCTTTCTCACCATGCATCTAGCAGCCATGCCTAAAGCTTTAGGTTTTCCAGATAAATCCAAGGGTTTTTTTCGGAGAATCATTTGAACTACGTAGGGCCCTACCCTCCGCCAGAGGCTTACTGTGTAGATCGAATGACTAAAGAGGGAAAAAGAGAATTTGAGACATGGTATGACACAGTACATCACGGCACCTTTGATTTTGAAAAAGATGCATTCCATTACTGTCAAAATGACGTGGATATTCTCTCAGAGGCTTGCTGCATTTTCAGAAAAGGCTACATCGATGAAACGGGTGTAGACCCTTTCAGCCGCATCACCATCACTTCGGCCTGCATGAAAGTGTTTTGCTCAAACTTTGTAACTCCCCGCACCCTGGCCATTCCGTCACCCGACAATTATCAAAGGCAATTCAAATCCTATTTAAACACCAGCATCCAATAATTAGAGTGGGTAGCAGGTAAAGATAAGATAAACGCTTTGAACAAGGGAGAAAAACAGATAGGTCAATACTTTGTAGACGGTTACGCCGAGGTGCAAGGGGTGAAATATGCATGGGAGTTTCTGGGTTGCTTTTACCACGGATGTCCGTCCTGTTTTCAGCCTCATGAGACTTGTCCTCTGACCGGCAGACCCTTTTATGAGTTACAAGTGGCCTGGCAAGAGAAATTACAGACGTTACAGTCTGACCATGGCATTAAAGTGATTGTCATGAGAGAGCATCATTGGACACTGTCTAAATAGTTTTTGGGGAAAGTTTGCTCAAAGAACTAACCTGAACCAGAGCGCTCTCATCAGCGACCCTGAAGAATTTTTCAGTTACATGTTTTCGGAAAAGTACAAAATCAAATACTTTTCATTCATCAACGATAGTACGGCACTCATTCAGTGGTGTCACGGCGAACGTTATATCCCAACCCCAGACAAGGTGGACAACATCTTTATTGCTGCATTCACCACTGCCTACGGGCGCCTAAAATTGTACAGCTATTTGGAACAAATGAAAGAGCGTATACTCTACTATGACACAGATAGCTTAATTTACGTTACAAAAGAGGGAGAAGAGCGGCTCACTGGGTAATTATTTGGGGGATTTGACGGACGAGTTGGGCGCTGACTACATACAGGAGTTTGCGGTGGCAGGGCCATAAAGTTACCAAACTCGAAGCAAACGAGTAGTGCTGCGCATAAAGGGCATTACTTAGACGCATGAATGTTGTGAACGGATCAACTTTGACAGTGTCAAAGAGCTGGTGGAGGGCTATGTGGAAAACCACACTTTACAGGACATCATCGAAGCCCCTCAGCACAACATTGTGCGTGATAAAAAAGGGGTTTCTTTTAAAGTCAAGTCAAGTCAAGTCAATTTTATTTGTATAGCGCCAAATCATAACAAAAGTTATCTCAAGACGCTTTCACATAGAGTAGGTCTAGACCATACTCTTTAAAATATTATTTACAGAGACCCAACAGTTCCCACCATGAGCAAGCACTTGGCGACAGTGGCGAGGAAAAACTCCCTTTTAACAGGTAGAAACCTCGAGCAGAACCAGGCTCTGGGTGGGCGGCCATCTGCATCGACCGAGTTGGGTTGAAAGGGGAGGAGAGAGGGGGAGAGGGGAGACAGAACAGGAGGAGAGACAACAAATCAGACTAATAATAAGAACAACTGCAGCAGTGAGTGTGGAGCAGGAACATGGGGGCAGTAGACGGCCGGCAATCACAGATCCAGACTCTACAGCTCCAGAGGCAGAAATACCTGCAGAAAGTGAGAAGGCGAAAAAACACAGAAAGCACAAGGACTACCAGGAAGAAATGGAGTTGGTAGCCTGTATTAGTGGGATAGGAATGCGTACAGATAGAGAGGGAGAGGAGGAGAGAGAAGCTCAGTGCGTCCTAGGAAGTCCCCCAGCAGTCTTAAGCCTATAACAGCATAACTAAGGGATGGTTCAGGACTCACCTGAGCCAGCCCTAACTATAGGCTTTATCAAAAAGGAACGTTTTTAGCATACTCTTAAACGAAGAGAGGGTGTCTGCCTCCCGAACCCAAATTGGGAGCTGATTCCACAGAAGAGGAGCTTGATAACTAAAGGCTCTGGCTCCCATTCTACTTTTAGAAACTTTAGGTACCACAAGTAACCCTGCATTCTGTGAGCGTAGTGCTCTAGTGGGGTAATACGGTACTATCAGCTCTTTAAGATATGATGGTGCCTGACAAATAAGAGCTTTGTAAGTGAGGAGGACGACCTTAAATTCTATTCTAGATTTCACAGGGAGCCAGTGCAGAGAAGCTAATATCGGAGAAATATGTTCTCTTTTGCTAGTTCCTGTCAGTACACGTGCAGCCGCATTCTGGATCAGCTGAAGAGTCTTTAGAGACTTATCGGGGCAACCCGATAATAAAGAATTACAGTAATCTAACCTAGAAGTAACAAATGCATGAACTAGTTTTTCTGCATCTTTTTGAGACAGGATATGCCTGATTTTTATAATGTTACGTAAGTGGAAGAAGGCAGTCCTTGAAGTCTGTTTTATATGGGTATTAAAGGACATGTCCTGATCAAAGATTACTCCTAGACTCCTTACAGCGGTGCTAGAGGCCAGGGCAATGCCATCTAGAGTAACTATATCTATACATAGTGCGTCTCGCAGGTGTTTAGGACCCAGAACAATAACTTCAGTTTTGTCTGAGTTTAACAGCAAGAAATTGCAGGTCATCCAGTCTTTTATGTCCTTAATACATGCCTGAAGCTTGGCTAACTTACCGGTTTCATCTGGCTTTATCGATAAGTATAACTGAGTATCATCTGCATAGCAGTGAAAGTTTATGGAGTGTTTCCTGATAATATTGCCTAAAGGAAGCATATACAAGGTAAATAAAAGTGGTCCGAGCACTGAACCTTGTGGAACTCCATGACTAACTTCCGTGTGCACGGAGGATTCATCATTTACGTGGACAAACTGAAATCTATCCGATAAATACGACTGAAACCAGCTTAGTGCGGGTCCTTTGACGCCAATCAAATGCTCCAGTCTCTGTAATAGGATACAATGGTCAATGGTATCGAAAGCGGCACTGAGATCTAACAGAACAAGTACAGAGACAAATCCTTTATCTGACGCAATCAAAAGGTCGTTTGTCACTCTCACCAGTGCTGTCTCTGTGCTGTGAAATTCCCTAAATCCTGACTGAAAATCCTCAAATAAACTATTGCTGTTTAGAAAGTCACATAACTGATTAACGACCACTTTCTCAAGGATTTTGGAGAGAAAGGGAAGGTTAGATATAGGTCTATAATTGGCTAAAACCCCTGGATCAAGCGTAGGCTTTTTAAGAAGAGGTTTAATTACAGCTACTTTGAAGGACTGTGGTACATAGCCTGTTAATAAAGACAGATTGATCATGTCTAGTAAAGAAGTGCTAACTAAGGGTAAAACTTCTTTAAGCAGCCTGGTTGGGATGGGGTCTAAGAGGCAGGTTGTTGGTTTAGACGAAGAAATCATTGAAGTTAGTTGGTGAAGGTCAATTGGAGAAAAACAGTCTAAATATAAATCTGGTTCTACAGCTGCTTCTGAGGTTCCTGAAATTCCTGTACTCGAAGATATATCTGAACTAGCTGAGAGCACAAGATGATGAATTTTTTCTCTAATAGTTAGAATTTTATCATCAAAGAAGCTCATGAAGTTATTACTACTGAGAGCTCTGGGAATACATGGCTCAACAGAGCTCTGACTCTGTGTCAGCCTGGCTACAGTGCTGAAAAGAAACCTAGGGTTATTCCTATGTTCCTCTATTAGTGAGGGGTAATAGGCTCCTCTGGCATTACGGAGGGCCTTCCTGTATGTTCTAAGACTATCTTGCCAAACTAAATGAGTTTCCTCCAGTTTGGTGGAACGCCATTTCCTTTCTAATTTTCGCGATGTTTCTTTTAACTTGCGGGTTAAGGAGTTATACCATGGAGCTAACCTCTTTTGTTTTATTATTTTCTTTTTAATAGGAGCAATACAATCAAGAGTCGTTCGCAGCGAGCCTGCAGCACTATCAACCAGATGATCAATTTGGGAGGGACTAAAGTTAGCACAGGAGTCCTCCGTTACATTGAGACATGGCATTGAATTAAATGCCGATGGAATCACTTCTTTAAATTTAGCTACAGCACTATCAGACAGGCATCTACTAAAGGAATGTTTGCCTAATGGCCTATAGTCCAGTAATATAAATTCAAAAGTTATTAAATAATGGTCTGATAAGACAGAATTTTGTGGGAAGACTTTTAAATCTTCAATTTCGATTCCATATGACAGAACAAGATCGAGGGTATGGTTAAAACAATGAGTGGGTTTGTTTACACTCTGACAGAAACCAATCGAATCTAATAGTGAGATAAACGCAGAACTAAGGCTATCATTATCTACGTCCACGTGAATATTGAAATCACCTACAATAATGACTTTATCTGTTTTGAGGACTAAACTTGTTAAAAACTCTGAGAATTCTGCTAAAAATTCAGAATACGGACCAGGAGCACGGTACACTATGACAAATAGAATTGGCTGTACAGTTTTCCACATTGAGTGTGAAAGACTAAGAACAAGACTTTCGAATGAGTTAAAACTAAGTTTAGGTTTAGGATTGATTAATAAGCTAGAGTCGAAGATGGCTGCAACTCCACCTCCTCGGCCAGTGCCTCGAGGAATGTGAGTATTACTATGACTAGGAGGAGTGGACTCATTCAGGCTAACATATTCTTCCTGACACAGCCAAGTTTCAGTTAGGCAAAATATATCCATATGATAGTCAGATATTAAATCATTGACTAACACAGCTTTAGACGACAGAGATCTAATGTTTAAGAGTCCACATTTAATCCTCTTATTTGGTTGTACCACTACACTGGTAGTTTTAATTTTTATTAAGTTTTTACGAGTAACCCCTCTTCTGTTTGAATTTGAATTAATTAAATGAAGTGGTCGGGGGACAGACACAGTCTCTATGGGATTTTTTACGGGGTTTTGGGTGGGTAACCGCTCTAATGGAAGCGCAGAGAAGCGTGTAGGACTGCAGCTCTGCTTCCTGGTCTGAACTCTGGATTGTCACGGTGTGGGTCCACTAGTAAACTTGGTCAGATTTCTGGCTATGAGAGCTGCACCATCCAAAGTAGGATGAATGCCGTCTCTCCTCATCAGACCAGGTCTCCCCCAGAATGTGGTCCAATTATCTACGAAACCCACATCGTTTGCTGGACACCACCTCGACAACCAGCGGTTGAATGACGACATGCGGCTATACATGTCATCACTGGTCAGATTTGGCAGGGGTCCAGAGAAAACTACGGAGTCCGACATTGTCTTTGCGTAGTTACACACCGACTCCACATTAATTTTGGTGACTTCCGATTGGCGTAATCGGGAGTCATTACCGCCGACGTGAATTACGATCTTACAGTATTTACGTTTACTTTTAGCCAGCAGTTTTAGGTTTGACTCAACGTCGCCCGCTCTGGCCCCGGGGATACACCTAACTATGGCCGCTGGTGTCGCTAATTTCACGTTTCTGAGGATTGAACTGCCAATTACCAGAGTGTGTTTCTCAGCGGGTGAGTCGCTGAGGGGGGAGAATCTGTTTGAAACGTGAAGGGGTTGGTGGTGAACCGTGGGTCTCTGCCTGGGACTATGCCTCCTTCGGACAGTCACCCAGCCGCCCTGACTTCCCGGCTGCTCGGGAGCTGCTGGGGGGCTAACAGGAGCTGCACTGGGTCGGTCCGCACCGACTACAGGGGGCTGGCTATCTACAGCTAAAGGCTGGCTATCTATGGTGCGGAGCCGGGCTTCTAGTCTGCTAAGCCTCTCCTCCAATGCTACAAATAAACTACATTTAATACACAAACCTTTATCGCTAAAGGAGGCAGAGGAGTAGCTAAACATGTGACACACCGAGCAGGACAGAGCAGGAGAGGAAGAGGGAGAGAGAGAAGCCATCGCTAGCAGAGGAGCTACAAGAGGCTACAGAAGCTAACAAAACTGAGCAGCGAACAGAAGCTATGAAATTAACGAAAAGTCGCTAAAAAAGGGAGAAAGCTGTGTGTGTTTTAAGACTATTTGTTTAAATAAACAGCGGGTAATTAGTCGCTGTGGTGAAGAATATAACCAGGTTAACTCTTTTGAGTGAGAGCAGCAAAAACACACAGTACAGAGACACCGGCAACCGGAAATGATACGATACGCTCACCGCAGCACGTCAGCACGTCAGATCCTTAAAGAACATCTCATTTCAAAAAAAGTTTCAAGTCGTGTTTGACAAGAGACGGCTGCTTTCCATGGGTCAAAATCTGCCTTTTCGTTATTGAAGAAAATGTTTTCAACCCACCGAATTGACTTTGATCCAAGATTGCAAGTGCCTTTTTCCAGTCAGATTGTGGGTCCTAGTGGATGTGGAAAAACATTTTTTGTAAAAAAATTGCTGGGAAATTGTAAAGATGTTTTGTCTGTGGTACCTGATAATATTGTATGGATATATACTTCGTTTTAACCTTTGTATGCTGAACTGCAGCAGAAGAATAAAAAGATAAAATTTATTGAAGGACTGCCTGATTCTTTTGAGGATGACAACCTGTTTACACCTGACCTGACTCACTTGATTATCCTGGACGATGTCATTTTCAAGCCTCCGACCATCCTGAAGTGGTCAGGATTTTCACACAATACAGACACCGCAGGATCATGAGCGTCATGATGCTGACGCAAAATGTGTTTCACCAGGGTAAACATAGTCGGACCATCAGTTTAAACAGCAATTGTTGTTTAAAAACCCTCGAGACAGGTTCCAGATAAATATACTGGCTCAACAAATTTACCCTTCGAAGAAAAGGTATTTTTTAGACAGTTTTGAAGATGCTACTATAGATCCTCATAGATATTTAATTGTTGACTTCACCCCTACTTGTCCAGAACCTTACAGACTAAGATCGGGGTTGTTATCTAATCAGTGGCTTGTCGTCTATCTGCCCAAATCCAAATCTTCCTGAGTCAACGTGAGGATAAAAAGGAACGTTCATTTACTGAGAGCTCTGTATTATGCCACGCCTCAGAGACGTAAAGATATTCTTAAGCATTGCTCCTCCGACTTTCTCAGGTTTCTGTGTGAACTCTCTTTCAATGTTTTAAAGGAAATGTACCCATGTCTATCGAGCAATATAAAAAACTCAAAAAGAAAAAGAAAACTATCAAATTGTTGGCGGATAAAAAAAACCAGCCTAAAACGCAAACACAGGGCTCTGATGAATCAAACTGGAGGGTTTCTTCTACCCCTGCTTTCAGCGATTGTTCCTGTGTTTGGACAGTTTATTGGAGGACTCATTAAAAAAAACTAGTAACAGAAGAAGGAGAAGAAGAAGAAAATGGCTCAGTACGTATTTCCATTATTTCTTCATTACTTGTGTCGGGAACCAACAAGGTTTCGGATGTTCTCTTTGCCATGTTTTTGAGGAAATGAAACATGCATAAAATGGTCAAACACTCTCCTCTTATTGCCCCCTTTAACACCAACCCCCTTTCTCACAGGCGCTTCATAAGGCGGGAAAGACGTGGCGCTTTCTCATTGGTTCAACCGTTCAGTATTAAATTTGCTTTTAAACCCTTAAACAATCTCTCTCTTCGCTCCTACACACAGACACACAAAAGCTAACATCACATCTACTACGCTCCAGAACCCCCCTTCTCGTGATGACGTCAACCGGACATAGGATGACATCGCACATCTGGCAAGAAGCGAGGGGGTCGGGTTCGTGACAGGTCAACCTGTCACTTTGACGAGGAGTATATTATTCTACTCTCTACCACTGATTGCTGGTTGATACTTAGCCATTCCACTGTCTCCTGGTTTTCACCTTCATCACCACCATCACCTTCCCACAGTCCCCAACATCAACAGGAGCCAGGATGGACAGTTTTCCCCTCATTAATGGTGTGGTAGGAACTTAAGTAAACTTATAGAGTCAACAACAAAAAAAAAACATTGTTTCATAATGTACTGTTGTTTCGAACGTGAGACTGTTCAGCCCTCTAAGGTATTGTTGTTTTGTTTGGGCTAAAGAATATCAATATTGGATGGAAGAATAATTTTTGTTCTATACCTTACTGTTTTACTCAGTCCAATAAGACAGAGATAATAATACAGCACATTTAAACTAAGAAGGAATCAGTTGTTGGTGTGGATTATTATGGGAAGGATTAAGTAAATCACAGTGTTACACTACTCCATAGCATACCAGTATCTTCTTAGAACCTAGAATGTAGATCCGCCCGCTAATTTGGCAACATGTGCCTAGCGGGTTAAACTTGCACAAATTGAAAATTAGGCTACATTGTTTAAATTGCTCTGGAATTAAAATCAAAATTGATTTAACAATTGAATATTGAATAATGTCAAATTGCGTTTGCATTTTTAAATTGTTTGAAAATAGCATTTTCATTTTACTTTTAACACCAAAACAGTGTGGTGACATGTAAGTATATATACAATTGATTGGGGACACTGTTTCGCTTAATGCATTTGAATATTGTCAACGGTACAGCGGGATTAACTTTCCATTTTCATTTAAATGGCCATATGAAGATGTGAAAATGAAAATTCTAATTGGATTATTGCATTTTCATTAAAATATTTGGTCAAATAACATACCTATGTGGAAAATTATAATGAATTACTTTTTGTTTTTTCAAGTTTACAATATTTAATTTAGTCCTCTCTAGGCTTACATAATAAGAGTTCACAGAATTTGAATTGATAGTAAAAACAGATAATGATAATAATGAGAGAGAGCCTTGTCTAAGGCCTCTATTAATAAATCTTAGAGCATCCATTTAATAGTTTTATAGAGGCATTACTGTGTTTGTATATCCAGTTTAATAAAACACCTGCAACAACATGTATGGCAGGTTGTATATACTGTACAACCATTTTATGAACCAAGAGCTATAACTTTGCAGTTGCCAGTCTGATGAAATATACAAGTTCAAATAGAGAGCCGTATTACTGAATCCAGTCGTCAATTTAATTGGAATAGGCCTAGACCATACTCTTTCAAATATTATTTTTTAAAGACCCAACAATTCCCACCATGAGCAGCACTTGGCGACGATGGCAAGGAAAAACTCTGGCAAACAAAAAACTTTAACAGGAAACCTCGAGCAGAACTGGGCTCTGGGTGGGCTGCCAACTGCCTCGACCGAGGTGGGTTAAAAGGGGAAAGACAGAAGGGGAGAGGGTGCCCGAACCACCTCAACTGGCTCCTTTCAATGCAAAGGAGTAGCAGTTCTACTCCGAGCTCCCACCAGATCTCTGAGTTCCTCATCCTATCTCTAAGGCTGAACCCAGCCACCCCACGGAGGAAACTAATTGCGGCCCCTTGTATCCGCAATCATGTGACCGCGTCACACTTGGCTGCAAACCACCCCAGTGTGTGCTAAAGATCATGGTCTCAACAAGCTGACAGAACCACATCATCTGCTTAAAGCAGAAACAAAATTCTGAGGTCCCCTAACCGGACGCTCTCCTCACATCAGCTGCACCGTGAGATCCTGTCCATGAATTCCACAAACAAAATTGTGACCAGGGACAACCTTGGCAGAGTCCAACACCTACTGAAAATATTTTTGATTGACTGTGCCGAGAATACGACATAGCTCTTACTTTAGTTATACAAGGACCGAATGGCTCATAGCAACGACCCAGAGGTTTCCCCACACGGTTGTAAGCCTTCTTGAAGTCCACAAAACATATGTAAACTGGATGGGAAAAATTCCAAGCCTTAGCTATTCACAGGCTGCTGGCAGGAGCATTATACACTAAGAGCTATCATCCAAAATTAAATATGCATCTAAGGTGCAATGTTAATTCCAAAGGATCACTTTGACCACTTTTAGCAGCATGTTGGGATAGCTGGAATGGGGTTTCAGATATCGGATCTTGGAATCTGTCTCTCTTTGGTTCACATGGTGGAGAATGCCCAGGAGTTTCACATTGCAAAGGAGACATTTTCAGAATGCAGTTCATTGCCATATGTGGTCCTGCAAACACCTCCAACATCTTTCAGCACTATGCATTTGATTACTAAATGGAGAGGCCAGTTGAAGAATTGACATACTTTGGGTTTAGTCACGATTTTCCTAATCATGACACATCACAAAAACAAGTGCCAATTCGCAATAGCTGTTACCACATACACTTATGCATCTACGTGTGCAACTCTATAGGTCGCTCTGTTGGATGGTTGGTTGCTTGGTTGGTCAGTCCACAAAAATTTTCATAACCCATTGGCGGCAACAGTTTTTGCCCTAGGAGGTAAAAACTAATTTACTTTTTCTTGCACATCCTTGTGAGAGGCAAAATTGGTCTCAGCCATACAGTGGGTACGGAAAGTATTCAGACCCCTTTAAATTTTTCACTCTTTGTTTCATTGCAGCCATTTGCTAAAATCAAAAAAGTTCATTTTATTTCTCATTAATGTACACTCAGCACCCCATCTTGACAGAAAAAAAACAGAAATGTAGACATTTTTGCAAATTTATTAAAAAAGAAAAACTGAAATATCACATGGTCATAAGTATTCAGACCCTTTGCTCAGTATTGAGTAGAAGCACCCTTTTGAGCTAGTACAGCCATGAGTCTTCTTGGGAATGATGCAACAAGTTTTTCACACCTTGATTTGGGGATCCTCTGCCATTCTTCCTTGCAGATCCTCTCCAGTTCCGTCAGGTTGGATGGTGAACGTTGGTGGACAGCCATTTTCAGGTCTCTCCAGAGATGCTCAATTGGGTTTAGGTCAGGGCTCTGGCTGGGCCAGTCAAGAATGGTCACAGAGTTGTTCCGAAGCCACTCCTTTGTTATTTTAGCTGTGTGCTTAGGGTCATTGTCTTGTTGGAAGGTGAACCTTCGGCCCAGTCTGAGGTCCTGAGTACTCTGGAAGAGGTTTTCTTCTAGGATATCTCTGTACTTGGCCGCATTCATCTTTCCTTCAATTGCAACCAGTCGTCCTGTCCCTGTAGCTGAAAAACACCCCCATAGCATGATGCTGCCACCACAATGTTTCACTGTTGGGATTGTATTGTGCAGGTGATGAGCAGTGCCTGGTTTTTTCCACACATACCGCTTAGAATTGACGCCAAAAAGTTCAATCTTCATCTCATCAGACCAGAGAATCTTATTTCTCATAGTCTGGGAGTCCTTCGTGTGTTTTTTGGCAAACTCTATGCAGGCTTTCATATGTCTTGCACTGAGGAGAGGCTTCCGTCGGGCCACTCTGCCATAAAGCCCCGACTGGTGGAGGGCTGCAGTGATAGTTGACTTTGTGGAACTTTCTCCCATCTCCCTACTGCATCTCTGGAGCTCAGCCACAGTGATCTTTGGGTTCTTCTTTACCTCTCTCACCAAGGCTCTTCTCCCACGATTGCTCAGTTTGGCTGGACGGCCAGGTCTAGGAAGAGTTCTGGTCCCAAACTTCTTCCATTTAAGGATTATGGAGGCCACTGTGCTCTTAGGAACCTTGAGTGCTGCAGATATTCTTTTGTAACCTTGGCCAGATCTGTGCCTTGCCACAATTCTGTCTCTGAGCTCCTTGGGTAGTTCCTTCGACCTCATGATTCTCATTTGCTCTGACATGCACTGTGAGCTGTAAGGTCTTATATAGACAGGTGTGTGCCTTTCCTAATCAAGTCCAATCAGTTTAATTAAACACATTTGGACTCCAATGAAGGAGTAGAACCATCTCAAGGAGGATCAGAAGAAATGGACAGCATGTGAGTTAAGTTTTTCTTTTTTAATAAATTTGCAAAAATTTCTACATTTCTGTTTTTTTCTGTCAAGATGGGGTGCTGAGTGTACATTAATGAGAAATGAACTTTTTTGATTTTAGCAAATGGCTGCAATGAAACAAAGAGTGAAAACTTTAAAGGGGTCTGAATACTTTCCGTACCCACTGTATACTGTATAAACAAAGTGGACGTCACCCACTGGTTGAAGCTGCCATCTTGTTTTTTTGGAACCAGAAGTGACAGAAACGATTTGTCATCACACAGTAGGCCCCGCCCTCAGAAATATGCTGCTTTATCATATATTTTACTCTAAACGGGATCATTTTTTACAAAATGAACATCATGCTGTAGTGAAAAAGACTTGAAACTAGTGATTGAGACCATAAACTCATTAGAAAATGTTACTGAGGTAATAAATCAAGTGAGGAGTAGGGTCATATTCTCATTGACTTGTACACAATCACACTTCTTTTTGCAGCCAGTGGAGTCACCCCCTGTTGGCTGCTTGAGGGAAAAAGGTTTAAGGTGCTTAACTTTTCAGACCCGGAGGTTGACGCTTGGTCTCCGAAGAATTTCAGTTTCAATGGTGCGAGTTAGACCCACACCTTATACCTTAGCCACACCTTCTTTCATTATTTATGAATCGTTTGTCGTAGGCTCTTGTGGGAGGCATCACTGGACTCTGTAAAGGTTCTTTTTTTCAGTGGTGTGGGTTAGCCCTGTCATATCATTCTATTGGTCCATCAGTTCATTGGTCAACAAAAATATCTCCGTTCATTGGCCCACAAAGCTGTGTCCACACTATAGAAACTGCAACCTTCTACCTATGAGGCAAAATATTTGCCATGGAGGCCATGTCTGTAAGGATGTGTGTGTGTCTGAATACATGTACGCGTAGATGCATTAATGTATGTGGTCACAGCTTTTGAAAATTTGCGCTTTGTTCCTTTTTGCACTGTCTAGGGAGTGTAGTTAGTCAAGGCAAGTCTTTTGCCCGTTTCCAGACAGTTTTTAGTCTAAAGGGAATGGGGTGTTTGTCTCCATGGGACCTATGACCTCTGTCAGACATTTCAAACAACTTCATAGATTTCATAGGCCTCTTTTGTGCTGTATAGGACAGGACTCATGGGTGATGTGAAGATAGATTATTTATTTTATTGTTGACATTGATCTTGTGATAAAAAGGGGGGGGGGGGGAACTGTGGTAAAAATGTATGTATACGTGGCATGCTTTATGATGGGAGGCTTTAGGTACCCAGAGCTAGGATGTTCCAGACTCCCCTGAAAATAAGGATCTTGACCGAGAGTAACACAGAGACACTGTCTGTCTCCTCCCTTGTGGCGTGATTCTGTATGATGTGGGAAATACTTTATAAAGCTGACCCACTTTAACTTTTTGGTATGAACTATGTCCATGTATACATGCTGTACCAGGATCTTCTCTGACGTCAGATTTGTGTTATAAACTAGGGCTGTCAAATTAACAAGTTAATTTTAATCTCTCATGTAGTTGAAAATTAACGCAAGTTAACACATATTACATCAGACGCTCCGAGCCATTGACACCACTGTAATAAATAATGGCACCGTGCGTCGCTCAATTCCAAATGGTCCGTGTGTCAGTTGCAGTTAAAAACACTGTGGTTAATGTGGTAATCACTTAAAGCCGGAGTGCAGAACTTTGACCTCTAAATAAACATCTGTTACATTAAAGCCTTTACCAAACGAGTTCACACAAAGCAGATTAAGCCTATAACTGCCAGTAAAGGATCATCCACCCCAAGAGCAATAAATATAACTATAAATATATTGATTTTTAAAAATCGTTCTAACTCAAAAGGATGGGGGAGTCCATACCACAACTAAAACGACGTCAGTGGCAAACGTTATTGCAACAAAATTGTTTGGATCACTTTCAGAGTGATTTAACGAACGATAGAAACACTGACAGCCAATCAAAATCCAAGTCAATTTTATTTGTATAGCACCAAATCATCACTAAAGTTATCTCAAGACACACCGGTCTAGACCATACTTTTTAAAATATTATTTAAAGAGACCCATCAACCCACCTTGAGCAGCACTTGGCAACAGTGGTGAGGAAAAACTCTTTTTTAACAGGTAGAAACCTCAAGCAGAACCGGGCTCTGGGTGGGCGGCCATCTGCATCGATCTGCATCGACCGAGAGAGAGGGGGAGAGGGGAGAGAGAGCTGGAGGACAGACAACAAATCAGACTAATAATAATAGCTGCAGCAGTGAGTGTGGAGCAGGAACATGGGGGCAGTCACAGATCCAGACTCTACAGCTCCAGAGGCAGAAATACCTGCAGGAAGTGAGAAGGCAAAAAAGCACAAAAACTACTGGCAAGAGGTGGAGTTCATAACATGTATTAGTGGGATAAGAATGCGTACAGATGGAGAGGGAGAGGAGGAGAGAGAAGCTCAGGGCATCATGGGAAATCCCCCGGCAGTCTAAGCCTTTGGCAGCATAACTAGAGGATGGTTTAGGGCTCACCTGAGCCAGCCCTAACTATAAGCTTTATCAAAGAGGAACGTTTTTAGCATACTCTTAAATGAGGAGGGGGTGTCTGCCTTCCGAACCCAAACTGGGAGCTGGTTCCACAGAAGTTTTGAAGTTTGAAGTTTTTGTTTTTTATTGTTTTTCTCCAATTGACCTTTACCAACTAACTTCAATGATTTTTTCGTCTAAACCAACAACCTGCCTCTTAGACCCCATCCCAACTAGGCTGCTTAAAGTTTTACCCTTAGTTAGCACTTCTTTACTAGACATGATCAATCTGTCTTTGTCAACAGGCTATGTACCATAGTCCTTCAAAGTAGCTGTAATTAAACCTCTTCTTAAAAAGCCTACGCTTGATCCAGGGGTTTTAGCCAATTATATACCTATATCTAACCTTCCCTTTCTCTCCAAAATCCTTGAGAAGGTGGTCGTTAATCAGTTATGTGACTTTCTAAACAGCAATAGTTTATTTGAGGATTTTCAGTCAGGATTTAGGGAATATCATAGCACAGAGACAGCACTGGTGAAAGTGACAAACGACCTTTTGATTGCGTCAGATAAAGGATTTGTCTCTGTACTTGTTCTGTTAGATCTTAGTGCTGCTTTCGATACCATTGACCATTGTATCCTATTACAGAGACTGGAGCATTTGATTGGCGTCAAAGGACCCGCACTAAGCTGGTTTCAGTCATATTTATCAGATAGATTCAGTTTGTCCATGTAAATGATGAATCCTCCGTGCACACGGAAGTTAGTCCGTGTTAGTGGAAGTTAGTTCCACAAGGTTCAGTGCTTGGACCACTTTTATTTACCTTGTATATGCTTCCTTTAGGCAATATTATTAGGAGACACTCCATAAACTTTCACTACTATTCAGATGATACTCAATTATACTTATCAATAAAGCCAGATGAAACCGGTAAGTTACCCAAGCTTCAGGCATGTATTAAGGACATAAAAGACTGGATGACCTGCAAGTTTCTGATGTTAAACTCAGACAAAACTGAAGTTATTGTTCTGGATCCTAAACACCTGCGAGATGCACTATGTATAGATATAGTTACTCGAGATGGCATTGCCCTGGCCTCTAGCACCGCTGTAAGGAGTCTAGGAGTAATCTTTGATCAGGACATGTCCTTTAATACCCATATAAAACAGACTTCAAGGACTGCCTTCTTCCACTTACGTAACATTATAAAAATCAGGCATATCCTGTCTCAAAAAGATACAGAAAAGCTAGTTCATGCATTTGTAACTTCTAGGTTGGATTATTGTAATTCCTTATTATCGGGCTGCCCCAATAAGTCTCTAAAGACTCTCCAGCTGATCCAGAATGCGGCTGCACGTGTACTGACAGGAACTAGCAAAAGGGAACATATTTCTCCAAAAAATTAGCTTTTCTGCACTGGCTCTCTGTGAAATCTAGAATAGAATTTAAAGTCGTCCTCCTCACTTACAAAGCTCTTATTGGTCAGGCACCATCATATCTTAAAGAGCTGATAGTACCGTATTACCCCACTAGAGCACTACACTCACAGAACACAGGGTTACTTGTGGTACCTAAAGTCTTTAAAAGTAGAATGGGAGCCATAGCTTTTAGTTATCAAGCTCCTCCTCTGTGGAATCAGCTCCCAATTTGGGTTCGGGAGGCAGACACCCTCTCTAACCAAAAAACAGTAGTCTCATGTGCACAAAGGCTACAAATATAGTACGATAACGAAAACTCGCTTTTCAGCCAAACGGGTTGACCGATTTTGAAAAGGTCAAAAGTGGTCAGAGAACACTTTCACTAAAGTAAATTTAATATTTTATTTATGGGCACAAATGGGTAAATTATATTAAAACTTTTAATTGATTGACAGCCCTATTATAAACGTGTATATTCAAGTAAGGATGACTGAGGCTCATCAAGTTTATTCTTGTTTATATCAAATTGAAGACTGACCAGAGAAGTTTTTCCACATTACCCTGCTAAAAGAAAAATATAAGCTTTCATTTCAAGGATATAGAAAAAGGAAAGGTAAACCCATGCAGAATGAACGAAAATGCAAGATGCACAAGAGTTACAATAATTAATGTGAATAACATATTTCAGTGTGGGTGAATAAAATGCTACTTTTAGAAAGTGCTCAATAGATAAATAGTGCTACATTGTGATGGATAAGAAAAAACTTGGGAAAATGCAATATGATCAATCAAGTAAAGAACAAAAAAAGTGCTTTATTGGCAATTTTTTGTTTTTATTTTGAATATTAGAAAATCTATTATTGTACTCATAAGAAACAAACATATTCAAGTTCATCCAAAAGACATGTAAGAAAGTAAGTTCTGTGGTGATGTCACTACAAAGTATTCTTGACCAGCATTTGACCAGTTGACATCCACAACAAAAAGTAGACTATGCATTTTCAAACACGGCTACTGGGCAAAGAGTACTATAATCAATGTAATGACAAATAAGATGGTCTCTTCTTCCATTGTGTCCCAGGTGCTAGGACACCAGGAGCTGTAGGAGTTTAGCCACCACCACAACGTTGAGGCTGTTTCCTAGAACTCTGTACTGCTGCTTGGTTGGGATCTGCTCTGGAAAGGCTGCAAAATACATTAGAATCAAATTAAGAAAATAAGTAACACGTATGCAATACATCCAATAGTATAAAAAACATTTCAATACGAATTTTGAAAAAAGTTAAGGCAATTGAAATCTTAGTCTCCATCTAACAGATAGTAGGTTATTGGTTCATTTTTAGAAATCCAATTCTGCTTTGAAACACTGAAGTCCTATACTAGGTTGAAACCTAGTATATGGCTGGTCAATGTGATCCTGATGATGTACTTGAGGACTTTACCTCACTGTATAAAGCTCTGTTTATGCTCAACACAGTGTCCCTGGTGCAAGGATGCGTACAGCAAAAGTGAAGCCATCGCACGTCAAAAGTTGAACGTGAAGTCATTGCATGTTCATGCACCACAAGACTAGGCGCTCACTGGGCCCAGGGCATTTCAAGATGGATGAGTTGGAAGGTTTTGTTTGTTTTTTTTCTCACTTTTTTGAATACAAGAGTTTAAGGTATCTGTAAAACATGACACTAGTTAATTACAATACAACTGAGGACATTTATCAGCTTTAGTTATTAATTACTTTTCAGATTACCATTTTTCATACATTTTCTGTCTAGTAAAAAATATGTATCTCCACATTTAGTGATTTTGAATGTGATTTTCTTAAATAAAACTGTTGGATTGGTTTGGAAAATGCATTGTCACAAAGCTTAAAACAGGGTTTTTTTTCTTAGCTCATGAAAAGTCTGAAGAGGGAGTGAGTATATACATATATATACACACACACACACTATATATATATATTTTATTTTTACAGAGGAGTACAGAGGACTGATAGAGAGCTTTGTCACATGGTGCAACAATAATCACCAGTAGCTCAATATCAGCAAAACCAAAACGCTTGTTGTGGACTACCAGTGGAACAGGTGGATTCCTGGCTTGGTTGACACCCAGGGAGACTCTCCCTGGATGACAATGTACTTCTATGAGTCCAGCTTCTTCACTTCCTCTCAGGGTGGGTGGACACATAGAGGTACCTTAGGGTCCAAACAATATAAAACGGGACTGGTCTTGCAACACTGAAGTAAGGTCAGTAAGGTACAGAGCAGACTTATTCCTAAGGAGTCTCAGATCCTTCAGGGTGTAAAACAGGCTCCTGCATATCTTCTATCCTATATGTTCTTTTTTACCACCTGTGTCAATGATGTGCTTGAGCTTTGCTCGTGTGTCTTTGCAGTCTGCACTCTTCCAGGTCTCGAAGGCGGAGTAGAGGTAGCAGGAATCAGGTCTGTTTGGTGGAAAGCTAAGTGACAACTGGCTAAATTATGAACTGCCTCTGAACTGGTCAATTGGTAAAACCCCCACCTACAAGGAAATCAGCCTGGAAAGTCACCCACAATGCAGAATTAAAATGTATTTATCAATGTGCTGCTTTAATGAACAATATGGGGAAAGTATTAGTTATTTTTTCATGATTAATGAATCTGTTGCTTCTTCTGCAAAATTCAGGGTCTGCATTAATTCATTTATATTAATATTATTATTATTATCGTTTTTATTAATTTAATTATTATTTTATACTGCTCATAGCTGCTGTGTTTCCTGTTGCCACCTGGACTGCTTAAATGTGCCACCTGATGGTTGTTGGTGCACACTGCAGCTAGTACTAGAATCAGCTGGATAAAATAAAACCCATATAATAAAACCCATAAAGATCTCCCTCGCCCCCACTTGGGACAATCAGAACACATGCTTCACTCTGATTCTCCTGTTCCAACTTACTCCCAGCTCATTAAAAGGGTCAAACCATCATTAAAAACCGTTAAAGTGTGGATGAAGCTTCTGCAGCTCTACAGCACTGTTTTTGAGTGCACAGACAGAATATACATCAACAAATGTGTTGATGATGTAGTGATCACAAAGACAAAGACACTCTCTTACCTAACCAATGATGTTCTTGCCATAAACATCATGAGCCAATCATCTCATAGCTGTCCAAGTTTAAAGCTGTTCTGTCTCTGTGCTTCCCTCAGCTGTCATTTCAGTCCAACCGAAGCAACCCTCCTCCACTCCTTTCACCTCCAATCCTCATCACAGCCAGCTCCATAGAGTCCTTCCTCTGGCCCCCTTCATATTCAGTTCCAAAGGTCCGCCCACCATGCTCATCAGAAGCCTGATCTCATCCATCTAGTTCCAGCATTCCTTCATTTCTTCATCATCACCATAACCAGTGTCTAGACTTCATTGGGCTGAATATTCTAACATATCATATCATACGTCCCTATCCCCCTATACATATATATTTTCATGTCATACTGATGACACTTGAACACTCTTTAAGCCTCGGGTGATTACGTCTTTTTTTTTTAAATATTCAACATAAGCTTATCACCTAACCACCAATATGGTGCATAAGTGATGACCACATTAACCACAGTTTTTTTTTTTTTAACAATTTACATGCGCAACTGACGCACAGACTGGTTGGAACTGAGCGACAGAGGGGTGCATTTGTGAATTCACTCCGGTGGTGTCAGTGGCTCAGAGTGCTCTCTTGGGGTTTAGAAACTAAGAGCGCTGCTCATAGAGGCTCAGAGCCGCACCAACCAGTTGGGTTATTTGGCAATTTTGGTAGTATTATCCAACACGCAGCAACTTATTGTAACATTGGTACGTCAATTAATTATAAATAAATTATATTATATGCGTTAATTTGCGTCAAAATGAATGCGTTAATTTGTCCAAATAATTTCACTACTTCCTCTTTATCCGTTTTCCACGATTTGTTGGAGGGAGCCTGAGATTAAATGTTTTTCATTGCCAATGACTGCTTTGCGGTAATTGTTGTGCATATGACAGAACTATGAAAGAATTTGAACATGAGTTCAAACACTTTTAGCATGGGTTGCAGCAAGCAGAAAAATACACAAGGTATTTAAAATACATAGGTTTTTGACTTACAGAAGCTTTGAGGGAAACCCATGAGGTTAGCAACTTCTCTGGGAGTAAAATACCGGAGCTTCAGTTTCAACAGCTGCTGGAGTTTTACCTCCTCAGAGTGCTGGTCCAGACCTCTAAACACACTCTCCATCTGCAAAGCACACAAATCAAAAGCCTTCAACACACATACACACATAAAATGTGTCATTGTTCTGACGCTCAATAGGAATTGGTTAGGCCCAGCTGAGATGTGTTAACCCTAGCTATGTATAGCAATATACATATAGCAATTCTCCTGTGTTTAATGAATGGATGACAGCAGAACAGATTTTTTACATTATGGATTTTCTTTCAAATAATGTATTAAAGCTGAATGTTACTTAGCAATGTTAGAGCTAGAAAGCCTCAGTGTATAAACGCATTTTATCGTTTCAACCTAATTCTTAACCTAAGTTCTATGTAGAGTTCAGATCCCAGTGTACCTGTGTAGTAATTTATTTTCAATTTCTGAAAAATCTACACCAAGAGATGCTTGATGTACACAGTATCTGGGTGCATTGTGTCATGGTACCACCACAGCTGATGGAGGCCGATCCACTGCCATACTAGCCGACACGTGTGTCCACCCTAACACGTGGCTCTTTTCCCTGCACCGCTGTCATGCCTGGTCTGTGTTTGCGACAGCAGTTGGTGTCTCTAAATTGTGAAATTCAAAATATTTTTTAATGATGCATTTCATGTTTCTGACTTTTTGTGTTGTAGTTCATAGAGACCTGTTAAACCTGTGTTCTGTTCCCTCCTGTTCTCTGTAATCACAGTCACTGTGTTATAATGCAGCCAAATCTCCATATCGGTGTTTTCACTTGCATATATTTTGTTTTTATTGTTTTATTGTATTGAAAATGTCATAATATCCAGGAAAGTGTTTCTTCAGAATATTGTGATGTCACAGTGAAGTTGAGTTTTGACCTTTTGGATATAAAATGTCATCATCTTCATCCTTTCAAATTTATCCTATTAAACACGTATGAAGTTTAGTCATAATTAGCGTATGAATTCTTGTGTTATGGCCAAAAATGTGTTTTGTGAGGTCACAATGACCTTGATCTTTGACCAACAAATTGTAATCAGTTCATTCTTGAGTCCAAGTGGACGTTTGTGCCAGATGTGAAGAAACTTCCACCGAGCCACGGCTGTTGCAGGTGTGGAGGCATGAAAAACAGAAGCTGTGCTGTGAGATTGGCTTAAGTGACAATTAAAATGAGTGTTGACACAGAAGGTTTGAAGCAACGAAAAGGTTGTCATATTCAAGTACAGGCAAAAAGCATCTGTTATCACACCACATATACATGAACTGCAAACATGTATTTATGCTTGTAAAACACGAAAAATGTCAGCAAAACAACTCCAACCTATATTTTAAATGTGGCACCTGAAGAACCGATGCTTTGTTTCTGAAATGTTCCAGTTGATATTGAACAGCGACAGAGCCATGACTGAGCTGGAGAATGTATGCTGTATACATTTGACATAAAGGGGCATGTTGGTAATTCCGACTTCAGGCAATCACCTAAGACATTGTCCTTGGCTGTTTAGTCTTGTTGATGCCTAACCTGGAAACCAGACAAATCTGCGAGCTCATGTTTTACTTGCTCTGGCAGATACATCTGGTCCGTCTCCCATTCAAACTGATTTCTTTCAGGTTCATTTCTTTCAGGTAGCCTGGCATCGCCAGACTAATTCGCAAATGAGTATTAGTCTGGAACCTCTCAGTTCAATTTTGTTTTCCAGGGGGCATTATCGACGGGCTGAGACAACCCATCAGAGCGATGAAACGCTGTCCTGTCGGATGATACATCCTGTCAGAAATTCGGCAAACACTTCTTATCAACATAAAGTTTAAGTGCAGTTGTTTGTTCTTCTTTTAGAGAAAATTTACCGTCCAGTCCATTTAATACTGCCGCTTTAGCCAGCCGGGAAACATTCTGTATCGGGAGCGCCATCTTGGATATTTACAAAGATACCTGAACGGCGCTCGTCTCTGTCAGTATTCGTATTAAACCTGCCTCATACTAGATAAATGCTTGTGATTGGTTATCCCGAGAAATCGGCAGAGAAGTCAGTTTGAATTGGAGAGGGGCCAGACGAATCTGCCAGAGCAAATTAAACATGAGTTCGCAGATTCGTCTGGTTCCCAGGCTAAGTTTCAGGTATCTGGCCGAGCCAATCAATACTGTTTGACAGAGAGGAGCGCCGTTCAGGCATCTTTGTAAATATCCAAGATCCCATCTGCCGGTACGGAGCGTTCAACGGCCGGTTACAGTGGCAGTATTAAACGGACTGAATGGTAAATTTTCTCTAAAAGAAGAAACAACTGCATTTAAACTTTATGTGCCATCATGTCACCCATGATGGCGCTGCAGATGGTCGCCTCGGTGTGTTGGTGCGCGTTATTTTTTCTTGTTTTGTGTGTAAACACCGTGTTTTGCTGCAGCACCGGGAGCTCTTTCACCAGAGAAGAGCTCATGAACATCAGGGCTACAACCCCTGTGGATTTAATTCCCACTTTCATCGCTTCATCCGTGGAATTATTGGACATTCTGGTCAAAGGTGCCCTCACCTTTGTCCACACAGTGAAACGCCGGAGGAGAGGGAAACGTGCCGGTGCGCTCGTGCGTCTCCGCCGACGCAGATTTCACACACCGCAACCGGGAATATTTCTTTCCAACGTGCGTTCACTTTGCAACAAACTGGACGAACTTCAGCTACTGGTGGGGAAAAAGAGACTTTTCTTCATCTTCCGTTCTGTGCTTCACGGAGACGTGGCTGTGTGGATCGATCCCGGACTCTGCGCTGCAGCTGGCGGGTTTCCAGCTCCACAGAGCGGATCGCCACACGGAACTTTCCGGCAAGACGAAAGGAGGAGGAATCTGTTTTTATACCAACAGTGGCTGGTGCAACGACGTGACAGTGATGCTGCAACACTGTTCTCCTGATCTGGAATCATTTATCATCAACTGCAAACCTTTCTACTCCCCCCGTGAGTTCACTTCGTTCATTCTGGTCGGTGTTTACATCCCGCCGCACGGCAACGTGCAGGAGGCCCAGCGCACGCTCGCCGACCAGATACTGAGCGTGGAGCGGACAAACCCGGACTCCCTAGTTATTGTCCTTGGGGACTTTAACAAAGGAAATCTAACACGTGAACTCCCCAAATACCGACAGTTTATAAAGTGCCCCACCAGAGAGGAGAACATCTTGGATCACTGTTACACCACAGTCAGCAGGGCCTACCACGCCGTCCCCCGAGCTCCACTGGGAAACTCTGACCACATCATGGTCCACCTGATTTCTGCATACAGGCAGAAGTTAAAGCTCTGCAAACCTGTGGCGAGGACATCAAAACAGTGGACCAGTGAGGCTGTGGAGAAACTCCAGGCGTGCTTGGACTGTACTGACTGGGACGTTTTCAGGACTGCCACCAACAGTCTGGATGAGTTCACAGAGGCTGTGACATCCTACATCAGCTTCTGTGAGGACAGCTGTGTACCATCACGCACCAGGGTGAGTTACAACAACGACAAACCCTGGTTCACAGCCAAAGTCAGACAGCTACGGTCGCTACTACAAACTACAAACCCAGAGCCCCCCACTCTTCTCACAACCTGCGCTTGGCCAACAACCTGAACGACTTCTACTGTCGTTTCAAAAGACAATGGGTCAGTCCTGACACCACGCCCCGTGACTCGATGGCCTCTCCACAACCTCACACCTCAGAGGCCCCCTCCTCCCCCTCCACAGTGACACCTCTCTCAATCATGGAGAGGGACGTTAATAGACTCTTTAAGAGACAGAACCCCCGCAAAGCAGCCGGGCCAGACTCTGTCTCTCCATCCACCCTGAAGCACTGTGCTGATCAGCTGTCTCCGATATTCACGGATATCTTCAACACCTCACTGGAGACATGCCACGTACCAGCCTGCTTCAAGACTTCCACCATCATCCCTGTTCCCAAGAAGCCAAGGACCACAGGACTTAATGACTACAGACCCGTCGCCCTGACCTCTGTGGTAATGAAGTCATTTGAGCGCCTTGTGCTGTCCCACCTCAAATTCATCACTGACCCGCTCCTGGACCCCCTGCAGTTCGCCTACAGAGCCAACAGGTCTGTAGATGATGCAGTCAACTTGGCCCTCCACTTCATCCTCCAGCATCTGGACTCAGCGGGAACCTACGCCAGGATCCTGTTTGTGGATTTCAGCTCTGCTCAAGGCTGCGTTCTTTCCCCTCTACTCTTCTCCCTGTACACCAACAGCTGCACCTCCAGCCACCAGTCTGTCAAGCTCCTGAAGTTTGCGGACGACACCACCCTCATCGGACTCATCTCTGGTGGGGATTAGTCCGCCTACAGGTGGGAGATTGACCATCTGGTGACCTGGTGCAGCCAGAACAACTTGGAGCTCAATGCTCTCAAGACAGTGGAGATGGTTGTGGACTACAGAAAGGACCTAGCCCCACTCACCCCCATCACCCTGAGAGACTCCCTAGTCAACACTGTGGAGTCTATCCGCTTCCTGGGCTCCATCATCTCCCAGGACCTCAAGTGGGAGCTGAACATCAGCTCCATCACTAAGAAAGCACAGCAGAGGATGTACTTTCTGTGGCAGCTGAAGAAATTCAACCTGCCAAAGACAATGTTGGTGCACTTTTACACTGCCATCATCGAGTCCATCCTCACCTCCTCCATCACCGTCTGGTACGCTGCTGCTACTGCCAAGGACAATGGCAGGCTGCAGCGTATCATTCGCTCCGCAGAGAGGGTGATTGGCTGCAATCTACCTTCTCTCCAGGACCTGTACACCTCCAGGACCCGGAGGCGTGCAGGGAAGATTGTGGCCAACCCCTCCCACCCTGGTCACAAACTGTTCGAGACTCTCCCCTCTGGCCCGGAGGCTGCGGTCCATCAGGACCAAAACTTCTCGCCACAAGAACAGTTTCATCCCGTCTGCAGTTGGCCTGATCAACAAGGCCCGGGACCCCCACTGACACGGACCCTTATCCCCTCCCCAATCAGACACTACGCGTTACATTAACGCACAGACCCCCAGCAAAATGCGTTACATTAACGCACACTCGTGGACTTTTAGTACTTTAAAATACGACACTTATGTATACCCTTGCACCTTGCACTACTTGTCTTGTCTGTACTTGTCTGTAATTGTCTGTACTTGTTACGCACCAATACACCACAGCAAATTCCTCGTATGAGAAAACCTACTTGGCAATAAACCCAATTCTGATTCTGATTCTGATTGATAAGAAATATATGTTTGCCGTACTTCTGACAGGATGAGTGGTTGTCTGCGTCGATATGGCCCCTTGGAAATTAAAAATGAACTGAGACTATTTCAGACTAATACGCATTTGCAAATTAGTCTGGCAATATCAGGCAAATTGATGCCCAGACTGAGGCCAAAACATACCTCTGTTTCCATGCAGCACTGCAGTACTGAGCCAGTTCCTTCCACATACCGCCCATAGCTATGGATAAAATACATTAACAGAATCAAATAATTTACTAAGTTATCATTTTAACAGTGATCAGCTAATTAAACAAGTTTATCAAATACACCATTTACACCCAAGAGCTATTCCGATTAGAGTTAAAAACTGACCCAGGACCCAAATTGGAGCAGTCAAAATGATATTCTGTCTAATCGTGTTGGGTAGGGTCTTGTGTCTGTGTTATAACGTCTAATACCACAGTGGATCAGAGCCGATGTTGTATTAGCTCTGATCACATGGTATGTTATAATCACAGTTAGGAAATCAATAAAAAGTCAGTAAATTTTTTTGTAGCACATGTAGTCAGACAGAAAACATACTGCAGTCTGCTGAAACACAGGAAAACACACACACCCACACACGAAGACGGTTACTGTACCCACCCTTTGGTAAAGCAGACAGACCTCCTGCATGTGGGCCGAACAATGTCCAAGAGCAGAGCATATCGCAGCAGTGTTTTCGGAGGAAGGAGATAGTGCTCCATGTTTACTTCCACCTGTGGTTCCAGGAAATCTTGGATCTGCCTGACAGACAGATCAGTGTTCTGATTCATCTTCCTCTGGGCATCCATTGTTGTCTCTAGTTTATACAGGACTTGACCCCCCTGCATTTCCTCTGCTGGCTGGCATGTACCTCGGCAGTTAGGGCTCAAGCCTGCTCAAGGCTGCGTTCTTTCCCCTCTACTCTTCTCCCTGTACACCAACAGCTGCACCTCCAGCCACCAGTCTGTCAAGCTCCTGAAGTTTGCGGACGACACCACCCTCATCGGACTCATCTCTGGTGGGGATTAGTCCGCCTACAGGTGGGAGATTGACCATCTGGTGACCTGGTGCAGCCAGAACAACTTGGAGCTCAATGCTCTCAAGACAGTGGAGATGGTTGTGGACTACAGAAAGGACCTAGCCCCACTCACCCCCATCACCCTGAGAGACTCCCTAGTCAACACTGTGGAGTCTATCCGCTTCCTGGGCTCCATCATCTCCCAGGACCTCAAGTGGGAGCTGAACATCAGCTCCATCACTAAGAAAGCACAGCAGAGGATGTACTTTCTGTGGCAGCTGAAGAAATTCAACCTGCCAAAGACAATGTTGGTGCACTTTTACACTGCCATCATCGAGTCCATCCTCACCTCCTCCATCACCGTCTGGTACGCTGCTGCTACTGCCAAGGACAATGGCAGGCTGCAGCGTATCATTCGCTCCGCAGAGAGGGTGATTGGCTGCAATCTACCTTCTCTCCAGGACCTGTACACCTCCAGGACCCGGAGGCGTGCAGGGAAGATTGTGGCCAACCCCTCCCACCCTGGTCACAAACTGTTCGAGACTCTCCCCTCTGGCCCGGAGGCTGCGGTCCATCAGGACCAAAACTTCTCGCCACAAGAACAGTTTCATCCCGTCTGCAGTTGGCCTGATCAACAAGGCCCGGGACCCCCACTGACACGGACCCTTATCCCCTCCCCAATCAGACACTACGCGTTACATTAACGCACAGACCCCCAGCAAAATGCGTTACATTAACGCACACTCGTGGACTTTTAGTACTTTAAAATACGACACTTATGTATACCCTTGCACCTTGCACTACTTGTCTTGTCTGTACTTGTCTGTAATTGTCTGTACTTGTTACGCACCAATACACCACAGCAAATTCCTCGTATGAGAAAACCTACTTGGCAATAAACCCAATTCTGATTCTGATTCTGATTGATAAGAAATATATGTTTGCCGTACTTCTGACAGGATGAGTGGTTGTCTGCGTCGATATGGCCCCTTGGAAATTAAAAATGAACTGAGACTATTTCAGACTAATACGCATTTGCAAATTAGTCTGGCAATATCAGGCAAATTGATGCCCAGACTGAGGCCAAAACATACCTCTGTTTCCATGCAGCACTGCAGTACTGAGCCAGTTCCTTCCACATACCGCCCATAGCTATGGATAAAATACATTAACAGAATCAAATAATTTACTAAGTTATCATTTTAACAGTGATCAGCTAATTAAACAAGTTTATCAAATACACCATTTACACCCAAGAGCTATTCCGATTAGAGTTAAAAACTGACCCAGGACCCAAATTGGAGCAGTCAAAATGATATTCTGTCTAATCGTGTTGGGTAGGGTCTTGTGTCTGTGTTATAACGTCTAATACCACAGTGGATCAGAGCCGATGTTGTATTAGCTCTGATCACATGGTATGTTATAATCACAGTTAGGAAATCAATAAAAAGTCAGTAAATTTTTTTGTAGCACATGTAGTCAGACAGAAAACATACTGCAGTCTGCTGAAACACAGGAAAACACACACACCCACACACGAAGACGGTTACTGTACCCACCCTTTGGTAAAGCAGACAGACCTCCTGCATGTGGGCCGAACAATGTCCAAGAGCAGAGCATATCGCAGCAGTGTTTTCGGAGGAAGGAGATAGTGCTCCATGTTTACTTCCACCTGTGGTTCCAGGAAATCTTGGATCTGCCTGACAGACAGATCAGTGTTCTGATTCATCTTCCTCTGGGCATCCATTGTTGTCTCTAGTTTATACAGGACTTGACCCCCCTGCATTTCCTCTGCTGGCTGGCATGTACCTCGGCAGTTAGGGCTCAAGCCTGTGGGCTGCTCAGCAGAATCCCTCTCAGCAGGATGTGGGAAGGCATCTAAAATCTAAGATTACATACTCTGTCAAAAGCCTTATATACACACGGCACAGTATTATTGTGGGGTCCTAATATATCCAAAAAGCTCTTTTTCCTCAAGGGTCAATTCACCCAAATTTCAAAAAACATTACATAGGGGTTATTTCTTTGGTAGAAATGGTTATAGCAATAACTAATGCTATATGAGTGTTTATCACTGCCGACATGCCACCATGCTCGGTTGTAGAGATTACAGGATTTAAGAATCTGGTCAAAGTCCAGAACTATTGAAGAAGTTATTATTATTAGGCTGATTATTATGTCTATCCTCCTGCTCTCTCTCCCCTCCTCTCTTCTGCTTTCAACCCAACTCGTTACTGTTAAAACATTTTAAATAAGTTTGACCAAATGGCCTTAGTGTGCTATACCACATTGTATTTCACGTTGTTTCCTTATTCTTCTCGATCGAGTTTCCATAAATATTTCTGCATAAGAAAATGTAAATGATAGTTGTCAGGGAATTAAAACCAATGTTCTTTACGAATTAAGAATTGACAGTCTAACAAGGGCGCAGCTGTTAATGCTGAAAAATAAAATGTTTAAATCATCAAATAGTGACCTTAAAATCGAAAGTCAAAACGAATTATGGATTTGGAGAATCGTGACCCCCTAAGTGTGTTTGTAATTGCGGTGCACCAACCCATAAATGCCCTGATTTTGTTTTATCATTCAATAATGCTTCCGAGAGCAGTTGAGAGAGTGCTAACAACTAAATTCCAGCAATTCAGTGGTTACGACATTTTAGTTACTAGTATCTGTACACCATCTGAGCACTATGCACAGTCTCATCTCATTGTTCCCTAGCAAGATCTAACTAGCTATTGTATGAGAACAATATATAGTGCATTGTTTTACAAGTATATGATTAGCAAAAAGTAGTACTAATTGAAAGAGATTTCTCCTTCTGTCATATTCAGCAGGGAGCCCTTACATTTGGGCCCCTATCTTACAGTAATTGGTGCATCCCTATACAGCATAGGCAACCATGGTGGAATTCAAGGAGCTGGGCATAAGGACAAGACTGAGCAGCAGGAACATAGGCCAAGATACTGTTCACCATTCAGGTGTTTAAGATAACTGAACCTTCAGTTAATGGATCCGAACTACCTGAAGCTACACAAGTCACAAAAATGTCTTTGCCTCTCAATTGACACAGTTGGCTCTCAATGTTTCTCAGCCTCAGTCTCGGCCCAGAATACACAGTGTGTCTTTAAGTGTGTAGACGTATTAGGTCAGTTCCAAATGAACTTTAAAATTCATTTTTGCACAGAACGAGGACTGTGGAGTTTCTTCTATCCTTAAGTACTTGTAGCATATAGAAAACACATTGCTCTGCAGTGGAAGGGCTGTATGCTATTTAGAGCACTGAATATTTATATATGTATTCAGTTCACCAGTGTGTAATATTGTGTTGCCAATAAGTTCTGAGACATTCTGTTTGGTTTACTGCCTTGTGTCTACACATGACAAAAACCCTAATTTTTGTATAATTCCTTAAGTTTTTCTTAAAAGTGTTAAGATGTGGAAGATATGCAATATTAGCAGTTCAGAAGTCCTGCTTTGGTTGACACTGGAGGCTAGCACTAAAATGTTTCCTTGATACATTTCACCATACCAGGATTACTGTGAGCAAGCCTTACCATTGAACTTGTCTGGGTGCTAAAGTTTTCTGTTGAAGTCTTTGCAATCAGGAAATAACGCAGTCTTGAATTTGGCATCCCAACCTGGATTTATGAATATAACAGTGATATAAATACAACTGACTAGGAATAACTTCCAGTGTACAAATGCATTTGATGAAATTAGTCATACAGTGTGTCATTCTTACACTTGTGGGTGAGACCATGATCTCTTGGAAAGTGTATCCACATTCCATCAGTGTTTTCACCAAACGTTCCCTGGAGAATAGAAGTATAAGGACAGATTAACTCTCAAATAAATTGTGTTCACCTATGAACAACATCGTTACAGTGCTTTATGACGTGAAATTGAGAAATAGAACACCTAATAGAATTTGCAAAAAAATTCCTAGTTATTAATTACACAAGAGCAAAGTTACAGTGGGTACGGAAAGTATTCAGACCCCTTTAAATTTTTTACTCTTTGTTTCATTGCAGCCATTTGCCAAAATCAAAAAAGTTCATTTTATTTCTCATTAATGTACACTCAGCACCCCACCTTGACAGAAAAAAACAGAAATGTAGACATTTTTGCAAATTTATTAAAAAAGAAAAACTGAAATATCACATGGCCTTTGTTATTTTAGCTGTGTGCTTAGGGTCATTGTCTTGTTGGAAGGTGAACCTTCGACCCAGTCTGAGGTCCTGAGTACTCTGGAAGAGGTTTTCTTCTAGGATATCTCTGTACTTGGCCGCACTCATCTTTCCTTCAATTGCAACCAGTCATCCTGTCCCTGTAGCTGAAAAACACCCCCATAGCATGATGCTGCCACCACCATGTTTCACTGTTGGGATTGTATTGGGCAGGTGATGAGCAGTGCCTGGTTTTCTCCACACATACCGCTTAGAATTAACGCCAAAAAGTTCAATCTTCGTCTCATCAGACCAGAGAATCTTATTTCTCATAGTCTGGGAATCCTTCATGTGTTTTTTGGCAAACTCTATGCAGGCTTTCATATGTCTTGCACTGAGGAGAGGCTTCCGTCGGGCCACTCTGCCATAAAGCCCCGACTGGTGGAGTGCTGCAGTGATAGTTGATTTTGTGGAACTTTCTCCCATCTCCCTACTGCATCTCTGGAGCTCAGCCACAGTGATCTTTGGGTTCTTCTTTACCTCTCTCACCAAGGCTCTTCTCCCACGATTGCTCAGTTTGGCTGGACGGCCAGGTCTAGGAAGAGTTCTGGTCGTCCCAAACTTCTTCCATTTAAGGATTATGGAGGCCACTGTGCTCTTAGGAACCTTGAGTGCTGCAGAAATTATTTTGTAACCTTGGCCAGATCTGTGCCTTGCCACAATTCTGTCTCTGAGCTCCTTGGGCAGTTCCTTTGACCTCAAGATTCTCATTTGCTCTGACATGCACTGTGAGCTGTAAGGTCTTATATAGACAGGTGTGTGCCTTTCCTAATCAAGTCCAATCAGTTTAATTAAACACAGCTGGACTCCAATGAAGGAGTAGAACCATCTCGAGGAGGATCAGAAGAAATGGACAGCATGTGAGTTAAATTTGAGTGTCACAGCAAAGGGTCTGAATACTTACGACCATGTGATATTTCAGTTTTTCTTTTTTAAAAAATTTGCAAAAATTTCTACATTTCTGTTTTTTTCTGTCAAGATGGGGTGCTGAGTGTACATTAATGAGAAATAAAATGAACTTTTTTGATTTTGGCAAATGGCTGCAATGAAACAAAGAGTGAAAAATTTAAAGGGGTCTGAATACTTTCCGTACCCACTGTATGTGTAAGATAATTTGACAGACATGTTTCAACTTTAACAAAGTGAGTGAGATTGCAGAATTGCTGATAATAACAATATTAATTACTAAATGGAAAGGTACCAGTAGAGATTTCTCAATTTACTGTCATTTATAACATAACATGAACAACTGACATTGAGCTTTGATAACGCAATAATTACAGAAGGGATCATAAACTGTAATTTTCAGGGATTAATGATAAAGGGGCTTTAAATATGTATGCCTGTGTGCAATATCCTCTTGGTACAACACAGAAACGAAAACTGTCTTAAAGGAAAACAAGACTTGTTTCAGTCAAATGCATGTGACAAGTGGGTAAATTGGGTGCTCTGCATTAAAACAGACTACAATTATTGTTCAAGACAAGTGAAACAAATCCTTCTGAGACACGGCAAATGGTGGTGTACCTACTGTAAATGTTAAACTGTGGACATCGGAGTGAAGACCACCCCCCATCACTCTTTAACATCTTTGCCTAATACATGTCCCTACAGAGTACATTTTGATCCACGTATTGCTCATTCGATTTGTATTTGAAAAGAAATGCCAGTTATTTTGGGGGCTCACACCTGATCTGCTATAATTTTACTTGAGTAGAGTTTTTGGCTGCTCTTCCCACCTCTGGTTAAAATGATAAAGGTCTTTATTCTTGCAAGGATTATATAATGGATCTTTTTTTGTTGTATGGATGATTATCCCATAAACATCTCTCAATTACAATATCCAACTGTTGCATTTTAAAACTATAAATTAATTTGTGTTAAATCACTTACAAATAACTCAGGGCCCTCTTTGTTCACATAGGAAGTTTTTTTTGATAATTCGTATTTATTTTTTATTTCTTATTTTTGGTACAGATAATGCAGCCTTTGTTAGATATAATTCTCATTAATATACCACAATAACCCTTTGTCTTCGTCAGACCATCACTGCAGCATAAAATAAAAAATAAAAATAAATGCTAAACTAATAATCAGACTGAAACCACATGATGAATAGATCAACGAATGTCTGTGGTTGTTTTAATTAATTGAATTTGGTTTTTAAATGTATTCATGCAAAAGCTGAAAATAGTAGAAATTGTTATATTATGCAATAATTATACGGGGCATTCACAGGTGTTTACATTGATCGACATTGTACTTATCTATGATTTATTGATAAGACATAAAAGAAATCATTCAATGCTACATGCCTACTGTACATGTTGCTGCCTACTGACATGGTGACCTTTAAGGCCTTTTGTCTTTTGCTATCTCCATCGTTACCTGGCAGCGGAGCTCTCAAAACCTTTCACATTCTCCAGCAGGATGAAGCGGGGCAGCCTGCAGAGCCTGGCCACACATCATCATGCAAGTTGGGAAGAAAGGATGAGAGGGTTTACTGACAGAGACCATACTACCATATCCATCCTTGGCCCACAAATGAGGGAACAGACCTGGGGCCTCATTCATAAATCTCACCCGCTAACACTCCCACAATCCATACATTTTCATACTGTATATATCTGAACATATTCATATGTACCCCTTAATTTTTACTCTATATTTTATCACTATAATATGCACATTACAACTTTCTTCTGGTTAGATGCTAAACTGTATTCTGTTCTCAGTGCTTGTAACAGGGTTCCCACACATTTTCATGGACAAAATTTCAAAACCTTTCCATGACTTTTCAATGACCCGTAATAAAATTTCCATGAAATGTGACTCTGAACAAATTATTATTATTATACTGAACAAATAGGACACACCACTTTATATTGAATCAGCTATTGAAATAAAATGTGAATTTTCCATTGAAATACAGAAAGCACTAAAATCAAATATGAAAAAGTGTGTCCTATATGGCCTGCATTGTAATTAATTTGTGGTATTGATTTGGAGTCACATTACATGGGAGGTATCCCATTATTTTCTATTAATATATTTATGTCAAATCACATTAGCAATTAAAATAAGTGTGCCACATAATTTTCACTAATATTGTCAAGTCAGTATGAAGGCACTGAATGATTGTTTATAATGATTGTTTTGGTGTCAGTTAAACAGTTTTATTGATGGTCCCTAAATCAGCCTCAGGGTGAGCCTCCCAGGATGGGAGGTGAGCTAACTGTCCTCTTACTGCCAACAGGAGGGAAACTGAGTTGCTGGGCCCAGAGTGAATGTCTGTCTAACATCCAACTTAAAACTAACTTTGCTGTGGTGAACGGACCATTGATAATGTCGTCAACAGCTAAAGAAAATAAATTTGCAGTTATGTTACATTACATGGAAATTTATCCACAGAAGATTAATGTAACAATTAATTTAATTACACACGACAAAATTCCATGACTTTTCCAAAACTTTCAAGGATTTTACTAATTTCATGACTTTTCCAGGCCTGGAAAACAAGATTGTGAAAATCCATGACTTTTCCAGGTTTTTCATGACTGTGTGAACCCTGTTGTACTCTGTGCAATGATAATAAAGTTGAATCTGATCTAATAAATGGTCAATGTAAACTTTTACATTGGAAGAACTTTTAGATTGGATAGACAGAACAAAAACAGATGCTTTTTGAAGGCAGTAGAGGTCAGGAATGTATTACTGTGTCTCTTCAGCAGCTGTATCACAAGCAAAATAAATTCTGAGAGGATTCCGGCTGCAGCATTTAAACAAAGTGGTCAGACATAAGGGTGACTACCAAGAAATGCATTGCTAAAGCAACACTGCAGCAATGACTCTAGTCCAATAACTGAAAAATAAATAATAAGCACTAGAATCCAAATTGGTGAGCTATGCATAGTATTTTCTTAAAAAAATTACACAGTTCTTTGTTTCTTTAAAGATAATTGACACAATCTAAAACTGAATAGTTCTGTAATACAGCATAGACTTGGCACGCCTGTTTCAATGGAGAGCTGGTATTTTAGTGGATTAATACAGTACAAGCATAAAAACAATACATCACTGACCTGAATGATTATAAAAAGGTGTTTCTATAATTAATCCTTAGATATAGGTAAGTTAAATTCAGTACTTTGCCATCTACGTTGCTAATCTTTACCTTTTCTAAAGTGCTTGTTCTACACATAACTGTTATCGAGTTTGAGGACTAAAATGTCAGCTAATTCTCATCAACAGCTCAAACTGGAAATGCAAACTAAATGAAAAAGATAAAATAGGGCGGAGGGTAGGACTCAAAAATCTCAATCAATTTAATTGTGATTCTTTTCTAACCAGTATTATATAATATAAAAGGCTTATCAGTCTGTTGGCCAAGTCATGGCAAAAGAAACAAGCTTTTTTTTATAGCTAGTTATAACATTGTTAATAATGAAAGTTATAATTAAAAAGCAGCTCTTGTGACTACTCTTTCAAATTGTGATTTTACTATAAAATGTTTTCATTCAGGCTGACCAGAGTAATAAAAAGCTAAATCTAGAGATTATAGACCTTGGCAGAAGATCAAGGATGTAGAGGAAACTTTTGGTTCTGGGGTCAGCAATATCACCCTGAAGTCCCAACCTGCACAGAGAAAAAACAAAGATTTGTGGAAAAGCAGTTTTAAATTGACAAAAGACTTTTAATACAGTAATTTAGAAAAATGTTATTAGGATGATCAAACAAAGAGACAGTGAGACAGATGAAGTGTAAATTGTGTATCAGTAAACGTGCAGAAAAAAAAGAGAGCTATAAAATGGTGCAAATCAAGCAGAGGAATGCAGTGCTGCAGGTCAAACTCCAGACTGAATGAAGATTATCACCAGCTGGACACACGTTTTAGAGCTTGTCTAACGTTACCTAGCAAACTTAGCTAGCTAGCCAACACTTGTGACATTTAGGGATAATGTCAAGGAGGAAAGGTAAAGCCAAATACTGGAGATGATGGTGATGAGGAAAAGACTGCCTGAGGTCACCAAAGCGTTGCCAGCAAGCACCTCATCCTACGTACAGCTGAGCACCCCGAGTTAATGTTACTTCAAGCATAAGACTCTGCAATAGTTGTTGATACACATTGGTGTGCCAGTGGACCATCAAAAAACCCCAGACTGGCACTTGCTACCGGGCCTAATAACTTTTCTGGCATTTTCTTCTAAACCCAACAAAACCATCTTTTACCATACAGTGTTGAAGTAAAAAACTCAAACTCAATTAACTAGGAAAAACTGCATTTCCTGCAGAAAATGCATGTGAATGCTGACAGCTGACAGAAGTTGCAAAGCATTGCTGAAAATGCATAAATTGGAAAATGAATACTAAGCTCAAATGCACTGCATTGCACTGCTGACATGTCACATGCTGACATGGCAGAAATGGAAGATCGACTGATTGCTAGAAAGAGAAGATTTTGATACTTTAATGGTTTCTGTAGCAGAAAGTATGAAGAAATAGTTGTCAAGCTAAAAATGTACAGAATAATAATAATAAAGACAATGGCAATTTAAAATAACTGTAGGTTAACGTGTCCTATTACAATCAACAAGGCCCTCGACCCAACAAGGTACACGGATCTATAGTATAAGGTAGGTCGTTCGGGATTGGGTGCAAAACAGGACTGGGCTCAAGCCCGGCTGGCGGAGCAGTCACCCTGCTGAGGCATTTTCTTATTAATTTCATGTCATTCAGACTTTTACGATGTGTTTATCACGCATGTTCATATTGCAATGATGATGAAAATACGATTTATTGGCAGAGGTGTAATGCTGCCTGAGCGCACCAGAATGAAGCTATGCCACTTTTTTTCTCCAAATAAGGAAATAGAATATTCACAGTTCACATAATTGGGTTGAATTTTTTAAGCGCTTGATCCAATCTTCAGTACAGTGTATGTCAAACTGCATGGTAAAAGCTGTCAAATTGACATGCAAGGTGTGTTGAATGAGTCACAAGTAAAAGTTGCCGGTAGCTGCTGGTAGCCTTTGAGCAGCACAGTGAATACAATTATTATTTCTTCCAGTCTATAGATAGCTAACTAGTAAAAATAAAAAGGCAGCAAAGCATCTATTCATTTTTTTGGAACAGCTAAAAAAAGGTAAAAGTTGACGATGATGTAGCTAAACAACCAACTACTCCATAGTATAGCAGCAAGATGTTTTTGCTGCGTAATATTCTCAACTTGATGAAACTATTCATAAAGTCAGTCTAATGTTTGATCGTGGGGTCAGTTACAGTTGACTAATGTATGTAAACATGCCACTTTAGTGATGTGCGGACTGCAGTTATAGTTGCAGGCACAGCGGTCAATCTGCAGATCGGGATGTCAGGTCATAAAAATTAACTTTCTAAATAACAGCAGAAATAAGACATAATTAATGAGGAAAATATTAATTACATTCTCTAAAACGTGCGATCCCATCGCAGCAGAGAGATGAATGCATTTCCACATTGAGAGAGAGGCTGTGCACATTTACACACAAGGCACAGCAGTGTAACTTCACTGATTATTTAAACCACACACACACACACATACACACACACACACACACAGTAAAGTGTGTCTGGAGTAAAGCTGCCGTCCTCCTGATAAATCCTGAGCTCCATCAGAGATATCTAATAAAAAATGTTATGTCAGATGCAACAAGTTTAATTCTGTTTTCCCTGGAGGGTTTCTCTGTCCTGCCAAGTTTTTGACTACAGTTTTTAGTCATGCGGCTTAAATGCACCACGATATTGGCAGCCTGCCTAATCTTTAAAGAAAATCATTCAAGAAAACACTCACAACTTGACCGTGTGTGCAGGCATATGCGTGTGTCATAGGTGCGCTCCAGTACTTAAACAAATAGCACTACACCCGTTTATCGGTCAGCTGTATAGAGCACCTGGACAAAACATACACAAACAAGTAAGGCACTTGTAAACGCCACAAAAAAGGTTTGTCTGACTGAGGTTCAACAACTTATTGGATCACAATGCTTAAACGTACCTGGTGAAAGGCTGGCAAGGAGGGCTCATCAAAATCATGTCAAAAGATAATTTATTGAAATCCTCTAGACTTATGCCCTGAAAAAACAAAAACAAGACAGAAAACTATTCAAGTTTTAAAAACGTATATAATTGCAGCGTTACAAATTTAGACCCATTTTAGCATTTCTTATTTTAATTTTTTTATCCATCAGAGAGAATGACACAATCCGCAACCGATTAACAAGTGGACAAGCTTCCAACTCTTTTCCAGAGGGAGTTGAGAGCCTCTCCAAGCATGCGACAGGCAGTCCAACACCCTGAAAAGATGTTGCAGGGCAACAGACAAACTCAATTGTACTGAACGATATAGATGTAAGCAGCCATGACTAAAACATCCCACTGTCACCCACCTCAATGCTCTTGTTCCAGAGGGGTGTGTCGGGGAAATTGTGCCTGTAGATTTGATTGGCTGTAGTGTTTATGTCGATGGCGGCCACTACCTGGACAGGTATGCCACTCTCTGGAGGAAGAAAAAAACAGATAAGCAAAATGTGAAGATTTTTAAAAGATTGTTTTTTTCTGCCCAGTTCATTTGCTTTGGAAAACTAATAACAGGATATTTTCAAGAGCTTTTAGCAACATCATGTGGCCTTTATCAGTGGACGGAGTTTGCTAATAGAGATGGATTAGTTGTAATCACTTGACTTGAAGTATGGAATTTCGATCACATGATAACAAGTAGTTGTGTATGTGGTGAGATGGTAAGCACTGTCTCTCTTCAAAGAGTGCCTCTAGGAAGACTTTCCCTTTAATTTTTCAATAAGTACAATAATTCCTTATGTACATAGTCAAGGTTATTCTGAACAAAATCCATTGAAAATTTCATCAAACCTCTCAAAAAATACATATATGACAAATATGAGGAAATTGTCCATTTGCAGCTGACTTTCCCTTTAAATTTCTCAGAAACTGTACTGTAAAAGAACATAATGATCATAGTCAAAGTCTTCCTGAACAGGATTATATTGACAATTTCAAGGTAGTAATGTGTTATAATGTCATTTGACCTCATTTTCCCTTTAATTTTCTTAAAAAACTGTAATGTTGAAACCATAATACTAAAGTACTCTCCTATCTGTGTGAATGCTGTGCTCGCCTCTCCTGTGTTTGTTTGTCTGTCCATGGTGGAGATGAGGTTGTGTGGTTCAGGTTCTATGTGGCGACATCTGAAGCTGCTCATTCATTCTTTATATATGTTTTACAATCTACATGTATCTGTAATTTTGTCCTCATAATTTCTATATACTGAGATTTTTGGTTGGTCTGTTCTGTACACACCACACCTATTGCATGTCTGTCTGTCCTGGGAGAGGGATCCCTGCTCTGTAGGTCTTCCTGAGGTTTCTCCAGTTTTTTTCTCTGTCAAAGGGTTTTTGGTGAGTTTTTACTTCTCTAAATTGTAGTGTGTAAGGATAGAGGGTTTCCTATGCTGTACAGATACAGAACAGGACTTAATTCCATCCACTGTGCTTCAATGTTGTAAAAACAGTGAAATGTAAATAATTCTACACATATAGTTAGTACTGGACTATATAAATAAAACTGACTTGACTTTAAATGGAAATTGAGGAGGAAATGGTTTGTGTGAATCCAATGGAATTTCCAGCAAAGTTTTTATGAGATTTTAAATATGATTTGTATGGTTGTTGTTTTATGTTCATATATATATACACTTTTGTATTTATATTTATACATAGTAGTTAAATGTTTTTGCTTACCTTTGCTCTGCTTTGTTATCCTTTATTTTTAATTTGTTTTAATTTGTCTATTTCTCTGTATGTACATTGAAAGCAATGAAAAGAACAAATTCAAGTCAAATTCCTGGTATGTGTATGCATACGGTTGTTATTTTTTTTTATGAAAATCGGTTTTATCAAATTCGATAATATAATATTTGGTAATATAACGTGAGGAAGTACTTTTGGCCGCTCCGAGCACCATAACAGCGCTAATAGACGCGCATCAATCGGCAAATGGCCGGACCGCAGTGAACGCACCATTTCAGTCCACGAGTTTGGTTTACAAGTGTGGTGAAGTCCGGATATTTGGAATCTATTCCGCTTTTTCTGCTGACAGCCAAAGGCATAGCCAGGGAGAAGGAAGTCACCGGTTAACAGGAGAATGATGGATCCAAAACAACGGCCTGACTTTTAGTAACGCGCTCCAATTAAAGACAACGAGGCAGAGAGAATCTATCTCCAACTGGAAGGTTTAGAAGTTCCAGTAACAAATAATAGCTTAATATCAGTATCTACCACCGTTAGAGTTACCTTTTAGAGCATAATGCATCCCTCCTATTCCACTGTACAGCTCAAGTACCCGTAGATTCTCCATTGCATTACTGCTTCACAGTTGTCCTTCTTCTTGATGTATTATGGAGGTTGGCAAACAAAGAAATGTTGCATTACCGCCACCAACTGGTACGGAGACTTGATTGGGATTATACATTCTCTTTATACATCCATGGATTATACACCCAGATGTCAGTGTATTAGGTCCATCACTAAAATAACACCTAAAACAGTCTGATAAAACATTAAGCAATAAATTCTACTTTCATGAAGGTTGTAATGTTCAGTTTTTGTAAAATCTCTAGATAATGTAAAGAAAAAAAGGCCAGAGGGTAAATCTAAGTAAAGAGGGGTAGGCTAGATATAGGCCTACTACAAACAGACTCTAACAAAACTATTTAGTTAGTTATTTGTTGGAGGCTATTTTGGTAATTTATTTATTTATTTATTTTTATAAATTGATTAACTTTTGTGATTGCCATAATAAGAATTACGTATATTTTTAATCATTTGGTATATATGTATCCGTATATATATATTATCTTTAAAGGTTTATAAGAAAATGTGCATGTCCAAAATACAGGAGAAACCAGTAGGATAATACACATTAAAATAACAGGAACTGAAAGCAGGAGGGCTCAGATGAATTCATTTCTTGGATTTATATTACATCCTTTTGTGCCCGGTGTGCCCTTGTTTCTCAACACGAACACTGTCCTGTCGTTCTGACTGGATTCTGACTGGGTTTGGAGGCACATCGGACCCGGTCGGACCGGACGTGGGGCTGAACCACACATCTAGGAACAGGAAGTGTCCTATTATGGAATGGTGGCTCTCACATAAACTTCCGGTAGGGTGTGAGCTTGAAGCGAAGTCTCTATCACAAAAAAAAAAGCGAATATTTTTTCCCTTTTCACCCTCAGGTCCTCCGGTGTCCCCCTCCAGCTCACCGTGTGAGCCGCTGCTGCCTGTGGGCTCGTCGCTCTCACTTAACGTAACAGTAACCGCTCCTCCAACCACACGCTGTACTTTTTTTGTTCAGTGTTTTCAGAAAAATGTCAAAGTCTTTGAAGAAGATAGTGGAGGAGAGTCGGGACAAGAACCTCCCGGAGGTGGAGATGTGCGACAGGGGCATTTCGAACATGCTGGACATCCCAGGACTGTGTAAGACTTCTAACTAACTGTAGCTGCTCTTCTAACCGCTTTAGTTTTCCGTGTAGACTCTTCGTGCGTCGTACATAGTTAGCTAACCTTCAATAATCACAATCAAATTCAACTTTATTCTTGAAAGTATCTCAAATACAAGATCCTCACACAGCAAGCAAACAATAGGCTGTGTTATGTTGGAATCTATGTGGTGTCATGTAATGTAGACTGTATTTGGTGCATGGGAGTGCAAAAAAAGTTGGAATTCATAATGTATGGGTAATGTAAGGTTTGTGTGTGTCTATAGTATACCTGGCCTACATCCAGTCTGCTTACAGTTGTAAAAGCATAGTATGCACACGCTGTTGTACTATGTGTTATTACATGCTAATATATATATGTGTGTGTGTAAATACAGTAGATTGTTTTGGTGTGAGGGTTGGTTCACATTTGGTTGTTTTGGGGCACAGTGCTCTGTAGATCTGACTAGAGGACAGATATCGGAAGGTCCCAGCTGTGAGGACTCGGTGATGGTTCTCCCTGCCTTTTTCCACACACTATACGTGTAGGCTACAAGTCCCACCAAACAGGAAAACATAGAAATTAAGTATGCTGGCAGTAAGCATTTTGAAGATACATTCACTATGAACATTCTGGGTTGTTTTGTTATATTAAAAAAAACAACAACGTGGGTTCCACTTTATTCTCCACAAAATATATGTGATAATGTAAATGAGTTGAGTATGAATGGCATTTTTTCACTGACAGGGTTGTTAGAGAAATGCATCTCTGCACTTACAAATGTACTATGGTGGTGTTATTGAGAGCAACCCCCCAGGAGAGGTTAACTCTAGTGACCACTGGGTGTTTCAAATGTACAGTGTAATTATGGTATTGTTTTAGAAGTGGTTTATTAAATCCACATTCTTTTTCTCCTGAATCTTCCAGAGTAGTACTTTAAATGTACTGAAGGCAGGTATTTCAAAATATTTTGAAACAGTGTAGTAAGATTTTGGGAGAACAGTGTAATATGCTTGTTATCTTTGAGCAGAAGCTGCTCTGCAAAGCCAGGTGCATTGTGGACAGTCAGAATCATCCTGTAAAGGAACTGTTTCAGCTTTGGGCATTGAAATGAAGGTTTAAGTCACCTAGAATAACAAGCAACAAATATAAAAAACCTTGCACTATGGAATTTTTAAATATGATTAGTTAATAAATGACACGCTGACATGATTGTGCTCATTAGTCTCCTGCCTCCGTCTTGGCTTGTTTGTTGTTTTTTTGGTAATTTTCCTGGCTCTTATGATTTTATTTGTATTACGTGTATTTATTGTACTGCATTTAATAGCAGTATATTACTTCTTATTTAATTCCATTCCTCTGATCAGCTGCCGCAGTTGTAGGATCCAAATGTACAATAATGATCCTCATAAGCACCTCCACTTTTCTAGATAACTTTTTTAGATAACTGTGTTTGTCATTATTTGAATATGTTTTAGTTGGATAAATCAATAGGTAAAATAACTCAATAAATATTAACTAAATAAATCTTTCGCCACAAATTACACCAGTTTGGCTACTGGTGTGTAATAACCCTCAATACTGTACATGAGTTAGAAATGTACCAGTAAGATGCATGAGTTAACAAACTGTTGAAGTAGTTGCAGCGCTGTGTTGACTTGATGTTCCTTGTCGTTTCAGTCACTCTGTCTAACATCACTCAGCTGGTACTCAGCCATAACAAGCTCACAGGTAAGCTACTCCCTTCATCCTCTGCTCTTTTACAGACACCAGCTCAAACTGTTAGACAGCAGTGAACTGAGTCTGTGGAGACGTGACATCACTTTCCACACTGAACAGGATCTGTGTCACATGATAATATGTGACTTCACTCATTCAACCATTGCTTTTGGGCTGTACAAAAATAGCTAAATTATGTCTTTATCATCACTGTGGCCCTTGTTTTAAATGAATATAAGTCCTGTTTACAACCAGTGGTAACCAAACATTGCACTTTTGCAGTATGACATATTTGTTTTAATTTTTATTTGAAAAGGGATAAGTCAAGTCAATTTTATTTGTATAGCGCCAAATCATAACAAAACTTATCTCAAGACACTTTTCACATAGAGTAGGTCTAGATTGTACTCTTTAAAATATTATTTACAGAGACCCAACAGTTCCCACCATGAGCAGCACTTGGTCACAGTGGCGAGGATAAACTCCCTTTTAACAGGTAGATATCTCGAGCAGAACCGGGCTCTGGGTGGGCGGCCATCTGCATCGACCGAGTTGGGTTGAAGGGGGAGGAGAGAGGGGGAGAGGGGAGACAGAGCTGGAGAACAGACAACAAATCAGACTAATAATAATAAATGCAACAGTGAGTGTGGAGCAGGAACATGAGGGCAGTAGATGGCCTGCAGTCACAGATCTAGACTCTACAGTGCATCATGGGAAATCCCCCGGCAATCTAAGCCTATAGCAGTATAACTAGGGGATGGTTCAGGGCTCATCTGAGCCAGCCCTAACTATAAGCTTTATCAAGAAGGAACGTTTTTAGCATACTCTTAAACGAAGAGAGGGTGTCTGCCTTCAGAACCCAAACTGGGAGCTGGTTCCACAGAAGAGGAGCTTGATAACTAAAGGCTCTGGCTCCCATTCTACTTTTAGAGACTTTAGGAACCACAAGTAACCCTGCGTTCTGTGAGTGCAGTGCTCTAGTGGGCTAATACGGTACTATGTGCTCTTTAAGATATGATGGTGCCTGACCATTAAGAGCTTTGTAGGTGAGGAGGAGGATTTTAAATTCTATTCTGGATTTTACAGGGAAGCTAATATTGGAGAAATATATTCTCTTTTGCTAGTTCCTGTCAGTACATGTGCAGCCGCATTCTGGATCAACTGGAGAGTCTTTAGAGATTTATCGGGGCAGCCCGATAATAAGGAATTACAATAATCCAACCTAGAAGTAACAAATGCATGGACTAGTTTTTCTGCGTCTTTTTGAGACAGGATATGCCTGATTTGTATAATGTAGGTGGAAGAAGTCAGTCCTTGAAGGAGAAGAAATCTTTATTGTCATTGAGCACATACACACAGTGCACACACACAGAAAATTGCATTTACACCCTATATACACTAAGCATATTCACACATACATACATATATATCAGATAGGGGCCTGTAACATGCACGGAGAAGGCACAGGGTGAGGGCACAGCCATTTCAGCGCACCCGGAGCATTTGGGGGGGGTTGGTGCCTTGCCCAAGTGCACCTCGGCAGTGCCTGGAGGTGGACTGGCACCTCTCCAACCACCAACGCTGGGAACTGGGCCACTGCCGCCCCGAAGTAGTAGCCGAACCCAGGCCACCTGGGTGAAAACCAGGAATCCTAACCGTGAGACCATATGGGACCGATAAGTCTGTTTTATATGGGTATATGGGCATTGAATAAGTTGATAAGTATATAACTTGAACCAATGCCACAAACACATTTATAGCCTAAGCTAATTTGCAAAGCCTGTCACTGGGTTGACCTTATAGATATATTTTCTTTTTATCTCAAAAGTAGTTTTTGTGCTTATTTATTAAACTGCAAAATTAAAGGACAATGCTGGTGTTTTTGCTTGATTTGGCCCATGTACTGCAAAAAAAAAAGAGTCAAACATCTAAGACAATACATTTTTCTGTGGAAAACAGTTAGCAGTAGGTGTATTAATGATTGAACAATTAATCATTAATCATTGTCAAGAATCTGTCAGTGCAAAGATAACAGCTTTTATTAGTTTTTATTAATATCTGCACATGCCACCATCATATATTATTTTGTTTCATTTGGTTAATAATTCACAAACTTGAACAGTGCAGTTTGGTGGGATGTGATGTAAAAAAAAACAAAAAAAAACTATTAAACTGCAGGCAGAAACTGTGGTTACATCTCTAAAGCCACATTCAGACCAGCTTCAGCTCTGCTTGAAAAAACTTAGCCCTCTGAATCGTTTGAATGAGGCCAGCCAGGTGGGGTGCCTACACAAAGGGTCGTCCAACGAAAAAGCTTAAACATGCTCAACTTTTGCTGCAGTGCAACATGACGTCATCCAGCAAGGCACTGCATTGGCCAATTAAATACATGCAAGCACACCTTCCTAGTAGATTACTTTGTAACATACATGCTATATTTGCTGCCTCACAATTGTTTCGAGTCTTATAAACTGCTGTGTGCTGTGATTGGGCGTCTCAGAAACCTTAAAAATTAACAGGTCTGGTACTCAAACTGGACTTTTGCAGCTTTCAATCACATTTCATACTCTTCTTCAGTGGATGGGTCTGAATCAGGTCATATATGGGGGTGATAACTTTTTGGCAATGGATGTGGTGTTTGATTCCGTGTTAAGGGTGTATCAGTAGAGATTTAACAGTGTTAATGGATTTTGATAAGTGGTGGTAAATTGATTTAACAGTGTTCATCATGGATTTGTTGGATCTGACATCTGCAGAACATCCCCACTTGGTACCATGTGACTGACCTGAGGCAGCTCCATTGAGAAAGTGAGACACATATAGTCACAGTGTTTAACTACAGTCAGTCTGTTTCAGTCACAGCTTGCTTATGTTATTAATATGGAAGCTAATTTCCTGTGGAATAGGAAGAATTTACCTATTGAGTGGACAGTCTTCAGTAGCAGCCAATTGGAGTGAACTGATGTAATGCTTTGCACCAGCAGAGGTCACTACAGACCTATCAACACACTCACACTAACCTGTGTTTTTACCGGGTTATGAAAGAACATTTAAATAACTGAATAACCAAATCAAGTTTTGGTTGTGTATTAATAAAAATTCTCTACCATTTCAATATTGAACATGAAGGTTAATTATAAAAAATATGTTATTATAAAAGTATAATATTAGGAATATGTAATATTTAGCTCTGAACTATTTTTCCTATACTGCTTCCCTTATTTTCTGGGAAAGCAGAGCTCGTAGTAAAATATGAAACTGAACCTTCAGTGAACCTTTGAAATGATTAACCATTGAAACTGATACAGAGTGATGAACTAGTTTTCCTCTCCACTGTCCACTGTGACTTCAGTTTTACAGTCTTTCTCTTGTCAATGCTGACATTAAAAGTCTGCTAATTAAATCACATAAATTCACTTGTTTTTCAATCAATTTAACTTATTTTCAGTTGTCAGAAACATTTTCCTGATAGTATAGACATTTTGACATGACAGTGTAAAATATATATATTTTTTACATTATTATACAATAATGGGATCAGTACTTTTACTTGTTTTATAATCCACATACAAATCTCAGATAAACTACCTCAGATATAAACACTTTTTGAGATGCTTTCCGTCAGTGCGCTGATTCAGTGACATGTTCACCTTCTGTTGTGTTTTCTAATCTGCTGCTGGAGATGAAAAGATTACACTCTGCTATGTTATTTATAGCCCAGATCAGACAGAAATGGGGATAACATAATTGGCGTAGTTACCCACCTGCAGGCACTCTCAAGGTATGTTTAGTAACTCCAGCCTTGTAAAGTAACTCTCAGCTGTCCCACCCTGCCAGCAGTCTGTAAAAGTAGCAGGAAATATCATGGTGTGTTTTGTTCTATCTTTTCCTCTCCTCCATCTTGTCCAGTATCATTTGCTGATGCTAATACAGCCGCACTGTGTCAGACAGGATGGAGGTAGTGTTGTTGCTGTATGAAGAAAACTCCTCTATTAGAGGGAAAGAGAGGGAGAGCTTTTGCTGGCTCATGCCTTCACTTTGGTCATCACACTGCAGGTGACCATTTCCCATCATACAATTTCCTCAAATACACCAACATACAAACAGATAATACAGCAGCTCCCCAGGTCACACTAACACACAACAGGGCCGAAGAGCACATATGGAAATCAATATCATATATTGTACGGAGGACCTTATAAATTCTGTAGGTTTGTCCACCTAGATAGTAGGTTGGGGTGTTCCATTAATTGAGCTCTGGTCAGTGGCCCACAGAGATAAAAATGTAATTGATTTCTGACATCTTTATTCAGTGAACCAGCGGGACCTTTTAACCAGCAGCTCTTTACTGACCCTCAGACACACCACAGACCATCTATCTGTTGGCTGTTGTACTATAAGTACTGTGACCTGGCCTGAAGGTCAGCTGTGTCCATGTTTCAGTCCATATACTGATACTGATACAAACATTAACACTGGTGTCATTTTAACCATTTGTCCTCAGCCCGCCTGCAACACTGGCTTTCAGACCAGACAGTGCATTTTGAAACAATGAGCTTTGTTAAATGTAACCCATTGCACTCCGGCTACCCCAGCTGTCACACATGTCCTACTGCATTCTGTTGAAACACTGGAACCTATGCACACACACACACACACACACACACACACACACACACACACACACACACACAGATCAATTGATATAGTATCAGTATGCCCAGTCCTCACCTCTCCAACACTCATTCTCCTGGCAGCATTCAGGTCAGGGCCTGGTTGGTTTCCTGTTCCTTCCACTGCTTCAATCTCTCTCTTCTTCCATTGATCAACCTGATAATCCGATAAAGTTCCTGCTCTTTGTTATCAGCCCATTGATCTGTGTCCGCCTCTGTGTGGCCACAGACCATGGGGGATAAAACTGTAGATGGAAGTGAAAAGAGAAACTGCAATATGTGTGCTGTTCAGATGTTAACATGTGGATTTAGGTTATCAATTACATGTCAAATGTCAAATTTTATTATAGCCAAATATCACAAAGGAAGTCTCAAAGGGTTGCACATAATATAAAACAATAATAAGTAGGGCTGGGTACTGTTCACATTTAAACTGGTACCAGCTGGTAGCAACAGTACCTTTTTTCGGTACTTTACTCTCTCCATTGGTTTTGGACATACCATGGTTCAATGTTAATGTTTTTGTAACTTTCCTTGTTGGGCAAGTGGTTCAGAAATCTACTTGCCCAAAGTCACTTGTTATGTGTCCCTTTACAAATTGTTTTTATTTCTTAGCAGTTATCAAATAACAACAAAGGCCCTAATCATTATTAAATAAATTAATCTGATCAGGATCGTTTGATCCCAGGAAGCAAACAGAAATACTCAGTTTGAGACACAATACACAGTTTGCCAACAAAAATAAAGCCAAGTGATGCCTCTTGCATCTAATAGACAAGCTTACTCATGCTCACAGGCAGGAAGAAGGAATTTCTGTGTGTTGTCTAACACTAAGTTAACGTCAACCAAGACGGTGAAAAAATCCCTAACAACTTAATTGGGTCGGTAGCCAACCCTAATAATAAGCAACATTAGCAAAAAAACAAAAAACTAAATATTTGAAACATTTATAGATATGTAAAAAGTGAGGTAAAATACAACAATACACAATATGCACATAAAACTCCTGTACATTCATACCTGGATACAAATGAAAATACATATATATACAAAAATGTGTAACATACAGTACATATACATAACCACATAAAACACACATAAAACTAAATATAAACAGTAATTTAGAATTTAGGGCAGACTAAATGAAGGCGATTCGATGTGTTAGAGTTTACTTTTGAATGAGTCAACCGAGCTAGCCTCTCAATTTTGGAAAGGAAGATTAATCCAGAGAAGAGGGGCTTGGTAAGAGAAAGCCCTGTCCACTACTGATTAATATTTTTGAGATACATGTCCAAGCACCATAGCTGTTATGAGCTGGTTGTCGCGAATTGGGGCTGTGTATGAGTGTTAACCACACTCCGTATGATGTATTAGTTGGAGATAACAAACTATTAACATCTTGAAGAATTGCTTTTGTATGTGTTTGATATGCTTGTCATGTCGGTGTTTTCCAGCGGTGCCTGCTAACATCTCTGAGCTGAAGAACCTGGAGGTTCTAAATATGTTCAACAACCAGATTGAAGAGCTGCCTACTCAGATCAGCAGTCTTCAGAAGCTGAAACACCTCAACCTTGGGTAGGTCGAATTCTTAATTTCTTTACACAGACACACACACACCACCCTACCCTTCTCATTTTCAGTTGATCTGTGCCGTACAGTAGATCTTTAAGTTGCCTCTTGTTTGTTTACTGCTGCCCAAAGGCTAGGCTTGTCTACTGTCTGATCATGCTTCTGTCTCCTTCATAAACACACACACATACATGCACTTCACATTCTACGTAGGTCACTACATTCCCTTTTCCATGTCTGCAGTCTCTCTCCACAGTGAAACCCAAATCGCCCCCTCAGGCTGTTCCTACAAGCTCAGATTTGGGTACAGCAGTTATTTTGAACCATTGAGCCTTTCTGCTTGATTTGGTTCATAAGGCTGTATAAAAAGACAGAAACCAAGTCAGTGGGGTCAGTGTGATCTTACTGCAGGTTTAATAAAACCTCAGTGAAAACACACTTCATTTGCCTTTACAGTGATGTATCACCAGCAATTGTGAACATAAGTGATTCTCAAACATACATAACAATTGGTGTACATATTAACGCCAAGAGTTGTCATTGATTTTTTCCTGTGTAACACAATATAAACTAATCCAAACTCAAATATACGGAAATGTGCGTGTGTGTAACAAATTGGTATGGAGGTTTTAGTTTCTCACCTCTTGGCTAGAAATGCTTCATGTGTGCATTTAGATATGAGTGCAGGCTCACACAGGCAGGGTATAAGTGACAGGAGGATTAGGAGCGGAGCCTTGTGTGTATTGATCCACAGACAAACATCATCTGGATAGTGTAAGCCTCATACTGCTATTCAGGTTGTGCATTCACTTTTCATCGTCTGTTTACTTTTCTGTTGACTGTTTGTGTGTGTGTGTGTGTGTGTGTGTGTGTGTGTGTGTGTGTGTGTGTGTGTGTTTATTAATGGACAGACATCTGTCTGTGTGTTTGAACTTTGTAAGTGCTTAATCTTATTCGTCAAACACACATAATGGAATTGATTGTCCACACAAACACTCACACACATAAACATATATGCACATGAACTCAGCTGGTGTCTTTTACATCATCAAGTCCCCCCTGTCTGCTAATCTATCTGTTTGATTTGCTTCCCACTTATTTGGTTGCTGACGTGGGCGATGGTTAGTCCACAAGGACAAGCAGCAAACCAACGGCACAAACCTGTAACACTGGGGACATAAACCTGACCATGAGTTTGGAAACACGAGATCAAGGTTTATGAGCATGGTCGCACATTTTAGATGATTTCTGTTATTGATTCCTTTAGATTATAAGAGATACATAGTATTCAACTAAACTCCACTGTAGAACAGCTCTACAAACACAGTAATATATACAAATCATTACCAGTTTAATCCATTTTTTTTGTTAACAAATCCAAACAAAAGACCAAAACGATCAATGTGTTAATGCCTGAGAATGCTTGAAACCAACTAGTGTGTACCATGTGTTGTCCATCTGTGTCAAAGGCAAAAGTGTTTAAACCTGTACTGAATGGTCACCCACAGACACAGAGCGAAAAGCCTGCCGTCATAAGAGAGATGTAATGAACTGAACAAATGAGGTAACCGAAGAAAAATAAAGGGTGTCATGAAATAGTTGTGTCGTGAATGGAAAAAAAGAGAGCTTTAGGGAAAAAAGTGATATTGTATAAATACAGTCACACATTGTGAGATTTCTTCTGGAGAACACTGATTTCTCTGCCATGTATATGGGTAACTGGGTTTCTAATTGGCTTTTTACATGTATGTGCATGACAAAAGACAAGCAAAGTTACAGTGGAGCGATGGATGAAAGAGAGCGTCTTTGTATTTGAAATAATTCCATCCAAAGTCTGACTGAAACTGAAACTAACACCGAGTATCCTCTAGAAGTTTAAATACTTCAATGAACATTGAAGTTTTTTTTTTTAATTGAGTCACTTAAGTGCACATATGGTGTTTCTGTGTAACCTAGTTACTTACAGTAAGTGACAGCAACCTGAGGGTGCAATGTCCTATCCTGGTAATTTACCAAATCCATGAATCACATTTTGTTTTTCCCTTTCTTTTCTGAAAGCAGCTTCCCCAGTCTGTTTCCATCTCAACAAGACAACAGGCCTCTTACTCGAACCCACAGAGGAGCAGGTTTAAGGGATAACAAGCTAAAATTAAGATGTTAATGTTAATTGACTGAATAGCACACATGACTGAATAACATTACCTTCATGATTTAATATTCTGATGTTTTTCTGACAAATATGAAATACATAAAAACCCCATCCAGACCTAAAAAATTACTTTGCTTTGGATAATAATTTGTGTGTCAAATATAGTTTTTCCACAAAAAACGTTGAATTACCTAGTTAAAATTCTTAAAATGACATCTACTCCTTCTTTTAAGGTGAGCACAGACATTCCTCCTTCTGCAGATTAATGTGAAAACAGCCTATTAGTGTCAAATTCTGAACATACATCATTCTGTACATTGAAGAAGAATAAACATTGAGCCCCCTTCAGACTGATAGAGAATACACATTTGGGCCCCCCTGCAGACTTGCTAAATGTATTAAGTCTGGACCCCCTTTCCCTATGCTATGTCTGGAGTCCCTTCCCCTCTGCTAATTAGTGGGCCGGCTCTCTGACAACACAGAGGCGCACTATTGTTATCCCCCATACTTATTAGTGGGCCGTCTGTGTGACAACACAGAGGCGCACTATTGTTATCCTCCATACTTCTTCTTATAATTATTATTTTTCCGCCAGAAAATTTCGCCGCGCTTCTCCTCCCACAGTTTTGAAAGCACATACGCAAAAAATACATCCAAATGTGCGGCTCAATCTCAAATCGATGGCAATGACTCTTATAAGAGATCGGCCAAACAGTGTTCGCGCAAATCGCAATAGAACAGGCATTTTCTGTCCATTCAGAATGAATGGAGGAGCGCTTTTGAAGATGGCTCAAATTCACTCCACTTATATATGATATCAACACCATATCACCATACTTTGCCATAGAAGAATGATTCAACATTTGAATTATTCCTTAGGCGTCGGACTATATCCAAACTCCGCCATTTATTGATAGGAAGTATGGTTTTCACACTATCCCTGCTTTTGTTTTGTGTGTCTTTTGAGACTCTTCCAGATTTTTACCATTGGTGTATATTGCGTTTAGTTAGAGTGGAGTCACATGACCTAGAGTGGAGAGCTGCAGCAAACTTTTCCTAAAATTTCTCTTAAAAAGTCTCCTACTCCTACTCTACAGACATAATTTCACCATCAAAACGTAGGAAATCTAATTAGCTGACATTGTTGTAATCTTGGAATGAATCGGACTGAGACTTTAATCACAAAGAAAGCTTTTAATGACGGCAGCACCAGCAAGCTCTCCATAGGCCTTTATGTATTACAACAGAAACACCATGCTTTTTCTTTCTCTCCTTATATTTCTACCTTCCTGTCATGTCCACAGTTTTATCACCACAAACATAAAAACTACATATCTGACTTCAGCAGAACGTGATTGTTCTGATGGTCGAGTTATTTTTGGGATCGGATTCTCTGAAAGTTAAAGTTTCAAAGGTTTCTCCTCAGCTCATTCTCTGTTACAGAATGAGCCTTTACTCAGGATGCTGTGTGTGGGCATAAGGTCTAAGGAGGGGGACATTGAGCCCAGACCTCTGCACGTTCACGTGTGTGCGCGAGCGTGCGCACAAACAAAAAAATACATGGTGACTTCAACATAAGCTTGTTCTTCAGGTATTTGAGTTATCTCTGGGTTGGATTCATGGTTTGCCTCTGGAAGTTACAGTTTAAATGGTTTCTCCTCAGCTCATCCTCTTTACAGAACAGCTGTGTATGGGCATAAGGTCTGAGGATGGGGGGGGTGAGCCCAGACCTCTGCAGGGGGAGACAGGGGGGACACTGATACGGTCATCTGTACTGCTTATTATGGTGTTTTTGGCCCAAATTGCCTGTTTTTTTTTTTTTTTTAACTGTTCATGAAGCAAACATGAAACATGAATTATCACCAGATGGTGTGTGACATCGATTGACCGACTTAATTCCTTCTCATAATTACAAGCTCCACACTTGTTTTTGGAACTAATTGCACGTAGAGCTCAGTTATTTGAAATGATACGGGGTTCAGTGAGCGTCCTCGCCCCGCCGGCCCACTCCTAAAATTTCAATGTGAAATTTTCTAGTTAACCTTTTGATCTTGTCAACTAGGTGTCCCCTGCAAGTCCGATAGCAAATGTCCCCTTCCTACCTTTTGTCTCCTGTTGTTCTTACGTCACTGCTTTGATCATACTGTATAAAACTGTATCTCTGTCTTGACTCTGGGTCCACTCACGACTCAGATCCACTCTGTGTCCGTCAGTGCACCAGTGTGCCGGCATGCTTGAATAAACTCACAACACTACAGCAAACCTCTAACCTGGACTTGGATTTTTCCACAAGAAAAGTGAAGGTCAAACGATGATTTAAATGATTTAACAATAAGCTAAATACATCTTTGACTGGAGGGGTACCTTAAATATTTCCTAAAAGAGCCGGAGTATATATAGTATGAGAGAATTTAAGTTGGTCAGGCCCCTTGAAAATGAAGTTACTGCATTCATGTCTGAATTATTATACTGTCCCTTTCAAATACTTTGAAATAGTATGCTGTTGACAGGACAGTCCTTCACCTGATGTTGGGTTATGAAGACAGCATTAAGAATGAGTTTGTTTTAATGAGTGATGAGGTTGAAGCACATGCTCCATGAGCTGTTTGGTTTTACCATTGTTTTGTCGATATTAAATCAGCAAGAAAGCTATTCTGAAATAACTCATGCATTGTCAGTACATTGGGATCTTATTTCAATGAATTGGTCATTATGCTACTTAAAATCATTGCATCCTTTCATAAAAATCTTTCCTGAATTAATCTTGTAGCATTGTACCATTGACTAATAGCAAAAAAGCTTCAAGAAAATATCAAGGTCATAAAACATTGGTTGAATTTGAACTGAAAGCAGCAAAATAATTACATGAAGTATATTTTTTACAATGGTGGGTTTGTGTGTGTAATGTATGTTTTACATGTGTTTGTGTGCACAGTATGAACCGTCTGAGCAGCCTCCCTAGAGGATTTGGTTCATTGCCAGCTCTGGAAGTGTTGGACCTCACCTACAACAACCTGAACCATAACTCCCTGCCTGGAAACTTCTTCTATCTTAGTAAGTATACAGTCACACACAGACACACACTGCTCCAAAAGGTGTTCATCATAGGGTACAAATAATTACAATCTTTCATTATGTCCTCAACAGATCAAATTATTGATCTGTAGTAAATTGAGTGCCTTCCAGGAGTTTTAGTGACTAGCTGAATAGTTGACCTCTGTAGCCACTTGTTGGTCTTGTGGGTAGTAGTTGACTTATCATTGACAGTGTTATTTTAGCCAGCATCACCAGATTTACAGTATATACTAATACTGTTTATCACTTCAGCTTTAAGTCTGAAACATTGCGTTTCTTACTACCTGGTACAATATTTGAAAACCAGATGCAACTCCAAAATGTTGTTTTGTCAAGAAAGTAAACATCTACCTCGATATCTGACTACTCCAGTAAGTATATTGATTAGGGCATCATTTTTATTCAGTTGAATCTGTGTGAGGTTCTTTATAATATCGTCATGATCCCTGATTACTATCTTGCACATTGCAATATTCCTATACTTCATACTATGAACTTTTGCACATTCTGGTCAATACTTTGCTCATCCCTGCACAAATCTGTATGGCTATTTTCAATTAATATTTCATACATTTTCCTATAATATTTATAATATTTGTTCATATTTTATTGTCGATTTTTCTATTCTATAGTACTTTCAGTACTTGCTTATCTTTCTTATATTTTTATTTCTATATATTTCTATATATTATTCTTTTTATGTCTTTTTATGTATTGTGGCACCAATATACCAAGACAAATTCCTTGTATGTGAAAACGTACTTGGCGATAAACCTAATTCTGATTCTGATTCTGATGATGACTAGGTTAGATAGCAGCCTAGATAGATAACTGATAACTGCCCAAGGTGTATGTATGACAAATCAGCATCCTTCAGCACTGTAAACTCTGCCCAGATAGTTTCCTCACAGATGACAAAATAACATATCCTGGGGGGGTGTCAGTGGACTCATCTTTAACTCTGTGGGTCTTTATACCGCAGTGGAAATGCAGACAATGGGCTGAAGTTCTGGGTGCTTTGCTTGGAAACATGGCTATTGAATTATCTGTGGGGACACGATACAAAATATACACTGACCACATGTTGATTTTCCTATCTATTTAAAATGGGTAAACCCTTATTTCATTGTAGAGCTGCAGCATTCCTCCTTGCCCCCCCCCGCCACACACACACACACACACACACACACACACACGTACAATTGACAACATCAACGTTAGAATACAGCTGGTTTGTAGAGGTTAGCATGGTGTACATAGCTGCTACAAGACTGCTAGCTGTGCATAGCTGTACATGCATTCCAAAACGCAGGCAGTGTGGCCCAGTCGTTAGGGTGCTGGAAGCAGGAGGAAGAGAAGCCAGGCCTCAGGCTACATTAGTCATGTACAGTGTAATATGGATTTCACATTAAAAGATGAATAGGACTCTACAGCAGAAGCAGCCTTGGCTCCATGTTATAACTAATGAGACAACATTGTCAGCTCCTTTTACATATACACTTTTCTTATCCCACCGTCAGAGACCTAAGATCCTCTGACCAACGAATCTGTCCCGAGATCCAGGACTAAGTGTTCTTGGGATAGGGCCTTCTTTATGCTGCCCCGAAAATTTGGAATCCTCTTCCTCCTGCTAGACATTCTCTATTGAAATACTCTTCACAAAGCTCATCCTGGTTTATCACTGCATGTTGACAAAGCTGTCTTGCTGTGTCTGTTGTCTTGCCAGACAAGCATGTCTGTGTAAATTGATTCTGTCCAGTTTGTGTGCCAGTATTATTAATCAGGCTTGACTAGAGGTATTGACCAGTTAGCCACAGACTAACAGAGATGCTTTTTTGCAGCCACTCTTCGTGCTCTCTATCTGAGTGACAACGACTTCGAGGTCCTGCCTGCTGACATTGGGAAGCTGACCAAACTGCAAATAGTAAGTTAATGTCCATGCAACTGACAAAGGGAGTCAAGTCATTTGGTAATCCAGTGTGTACCTGAGTTACCAGGCACAACAAATCAATATCATAGCAGGGAAAGTGAGTTAAAAGGTAAATCGCTGCTGGTTGTCTCATTTACACTACCAACAGCAGTTTATCAGTGACGCGAGGCACAAACAGTACGCACAGTTATCTTTTTTTGGTACTGATACAGCCCCATAGTTAAAACCCATCTACAGTCCATCATCACGTTATGACTTATACATTAGCTAGAAGCTATTCTGCCTCTACAGCAAAATGTTTCAGAATGACTTCACTTGCTGGATTTTGTGTGACATTGAGTGACTATTTTATAAAAAGACCAGTGTACATACATGCTGTATATACTGTACACTATGCTGTACAATGTACTGTATATGCCTCACTTAGGCACCGGGGCAACAAAATACTATTTACATCTTAAAATAGAATACATTCTGCTACAGTTAAGAAACCTCACAGTACCCCATCATAGCAGGACCGTTTGCTCATTATATCTGATATGTATATGACATCCTAAAGGGTCAGTTCACCAAGAAGATATTTAGCAGTGGTCCCCTAAGGTTCTATACATGGTCCAAATCTCTTCTCCATCTATATATAACCTTTATTAATTCAAGTAACATCTTATTCTAAAGACTCCCATTAGGTCACATTAGTCAAAAATACAACCTCTCTTTTCACTGTTATGTGGATGATACACAGATCTACCTACCCGTAGAGCCTAATAACTTCAACAAATTAACTGTCTTCAATAACTGTCATCAGGGCATAAAATACAGGGTACACGGTTCATTTATTGTCATTCTACAACACAGGGTTGCACAACAAGATCCAAGTTTAGCCCCATTTTGCTAGTTATAGTCTAATTTCGGATGGCTGTAAACCTTAATGAGAATAAATCAGAAGTTACATTATTCGGACCAAAACTTTTAACCTTAATGATTTCACCTCATCTTGTCACACTATCCCTTTTTGTGAAAGCATATGCAAAAGATCTTGGAGTCATATTTGATTCATATTTGATCAGATTTGACAAACAAATCAGGTAGTTAAATCAAGTTTCATTTAGCTCTGCATTGTCTCTAAACTCAGATCAGTTCTCTGTACCTCTGAGTGAAGAAAGTTAAGCTCTGTTTATGCTTGATGAAGTGTGAGGGTGCACACCCCAAAAGTGACATTATCATGTCTATTACGTGGAGCTGGTAGGCTCCGCAAGTCGCAAGGCTGTGTGGTTGCGCAGTTGAGACCAACCTCCCTCCTTCTTTTGTTTGCTGTTTTTTTCTCACTTTATTTAATACAAAAGTTTAAACAGGCATCTGTAGAACATTACATTAGTTCATTACAATACAACATCATGACATACTGCTGATAAAAGCAAACAACTGGAATTAAGTAATTTAATTAGGTAAAATAATTAATTCATTTTTACTATTACTATACTTATGTGTCTCAAGGATTTTAAAAAGACGGCCAATTCATTTTAAATGATTCAAAAAGATGAGGAAATCGACATTTGAGTAAATCATATTTTGCCAGCAGAATCAAATTGTTTACAGGATATATGATATGTTATGAGTTTACAAATAATCACAATTCTGGCGTTTCTGAGAATACTGCAATGGAAAAAGTGCCGTTATCTGTCCCGATATCTAGGACTAAGTGTTGGGGACAGAGCCCTCTCTATAGCTGCCCTGAAAATATGGAATTATCTTCCTTCACTATACATTTCTTCCCTTCTAATGAGGCATAAGAGTCAACTTAAAACAAACTTTTACATGTTGGCCTTCAACTGTGCTTAACTTAACCAGCTCAGGTATTTCTTCTGCATCCTTTGTCGATGTGTGTTGTATGTACATTATTTGACTGTGGTATATTATTATTTTTATCATCATCGTCATCAATCATCATCATCATAATAATCTTTTCACTCAATTTTTTTTCTATTTTCTTTTCTTCTCTTGTGTTTGTCACCTTTATTTTGTTCTGTTTTCCTCTGTGTGTGCTGTAAAGCGCTTTGGATCAAGTGCGCAGTGTGTTAAGTGCTTAAGTAAAAGTACTTGAAATGAAAACTGTTAACAGTCTGTGGAAAACTGTGAGGTCTGTGGATTACAAGCTACCTATTTTTGTAATTACAAAATTTAAATGTATATTGAGGTTTTTAAGATTCACTGGGCGTTGCACTTCTAGAGTGGATTGCCAGTAGCCTGAGTATAAACTGCAACTAGGGAAAAAGAAAAAGAGTATGCTGTATAGTGTTTTACATGATAATGTAGATACAGGGAAATTTAGTTTTTTTTATCTTGTAATGTATTTTAGGAACAGCTTAATTAATCAGCTGGAATATGTTAGACCAGTCTGAATTTGAACGGTCTTCCTGCTTTAAACAAATACATTGTTGTTGTTTGTATGTATGTATCAGATCTTGTGTGTTAAATGAGTGTGTCCTGTTTTTCTTCTTTTTTTTCCTCCTGTCCAGTTGAGTCTGAGGGACAATGATCTGATCTCGTTGCCTAAGGAGATAGGGGACTTGGCTCAACTCAAAGAGCTTCATATCCAGGGCAACAGACTGACCGTCCTGCCCCCTGAACTTGGTACTGACCATACACACACACAAACACACACCAGTGTTTCACACAGGATTTTGTGAAATTCTTGGAAAAGTTGTGAAATTCGAAATACTGTTTTCCAGGCCTGGAAATGGTTTGGAACTATCAGACTGCTTTGAAAAGTTTTGAATATGCACTGTTTTGACTTTTGTTTAATTTTGTTTATAAAAATCCCAAAACATGTCTCACGTTATACAAAATACAATCCGTATTACTAATTAAAAATTGTCGTATGCAGCTAGTTGGCGGTGGGAATGTCTAACGAGCAAGTAAAGTTCGCAAGTGCTAGCAGTTTGCTTATTCGCAGAAATGCCTAGAAAGTGTGTGTTTAATAATTATATGGCTTTCGATGGCAGATTTGCAAAAAGAGCTTCTATATTATATAGATATAGAAATGTAGATACGTCATTGGCCGCTGCTGTATGTTGCCACTATGCGCATCCATCATATTTGAGCGGTCAAGACCAGAGCACGGTTGCTATAAGCCTGGGAACCAGACAAATCTGCAAGCTCATGTTTCATTTGCTCTGGCAGATATGTCTGGCCCCTCTCCCATTCAGACAGATTCCCCTGCCATTTTATCGGGCTAACCAATCACAAGCATTTATCTAGTATGAGGCAGGTTTAATATGAGACGAGCAGAGTTCAGGTATCTTTGTAAACATCCAAGATGGCGCTGACGATATGGAACGTTCAGTGGCCATCTACAGCGGCAGTATTAAACGTACTTGACGGTAAATTTTCTCTAAAAGAAGAACAAATGACTGCGTCGATAACACCCCCTGTCAGGCAAACACATATTTCTTATCAACATAAACTTTAAATGCAGTTTAAGTCCAGTCTGTTTAATACTGCCACTGTAGCCGGCCGTGGAATGCTTCGTATCGGCAGCGCCATCTTATATATTTACAAAAATGCTTCAGCGGCGCTCCTTTCTGTCAGTCATCGTATTAAACCCGCCTCATACTAGATAAACCATTGTGACTGGTTCGCCTGATACCAGTACCAACGCAGATTCGTCTGGTTCCCAGGCTATCCATAAATAAGTCTATCTTTGAAATAAGGAAACATTTCCTCTACACCTTTAATTTGCCTCATTCGAAAAGAGCTTAAGTAACAAACTTCATATCCTCATGCTTGTATACAGATGGTTACCATTTCAATCCTTGTACCAGCAGGATAAATCTTGGTAAAACTACAGTGCATCTGGAAAGTATTCACAGCTCTTCACTTTTTCCACATTTTGTTATGTTACAGCCTTATTCCAAAATGGATTAAATTCATTTTTCCCTCAAAATTCTACACACAATACCCCATAATGACACTGTGCAAAAGGTTTGTTTATAATGTTTGCAAATCTACTAAAAATAAAGAACGGAAATATAACAATATAACACGTAAATAAGTATTCACAGTATAAGTATTCATTGCTCAATAGTTTGTTGAAGCACCTTCAGAATCAGAATCAGCTTTATTGGCCATGAATGCGTACACATACAAGGAATTTGACTTTGGTTTTTCCGTTGCTCTTAACGTACATACTCAACGTGTTCTGTAGCGCCTACCAGAGGGGAGGAGTTGGAACAGGTTGTGTCCAGGGTGGGTCTGCAGTGATGTTTCCTGCCCGTTTCCTGACTCTGGAGATGTACAGGTCCTGGATGGAGGGCAGGCTGGCACCAATGACTTTTTCTGCAGACCTGACTGTCTGTTGTAGTCTGTTCCTGTCCTGTTTGGTGGCCGATCCGAACCAGACAGTGATGGAAGTGCAGAGAACAGACTGGATGATAGCAGAGTAGAACTGGATCATCAGGAGGAGCAGTGAGGGGGCACACATCCATGGGGGGCGCCGGTGCTGATGGTCCAGGTGCTTGATGTGATGTTCCCCAGCCTCACCTGCTGCCTGTCTGTCAGGAAGTTAGTGATCCACTGACAGGTGGAGGCTGGCACAGTGAGCTGGGAAAGTTTGGGGTGAAGGATTTCCGGGACAATGGTGTTGAACGCCAAGCTGTAGTCCACAAACAGGACCCTTGCATATGTCCCTGGGGAGTCGAGGTGTTGTTGCATGTAGTGCAGTCCCATGTTGACTGCATCATCCACTGACCTGTGTGCCCGGTAGGCAAACTGCAGGGGGTCCAGCAGGGGAGTTGTGATGTCCTTCAGGTGGGTCAACACCAGTCTCAAAGGATTTCATGAGCACAGACGTCAGGTCTTGGGGACTGGGATAAGGGGGGGACTTAACACAGCTCCAGTGATCGGTTGAAGATCTGAGTGAAGATGGGGGCCAGCTGGTCAGCACAGACTTTCAGGCAGGAAGGGGACACACCGTCTGGGCCTGTTGCTTTCCTGTCTGTGAAAGAGCAGACTCACATCCTCTTCGCAGATCCGCAGTGCAAGTGGGTGGTCGATTGGCAGAGGTGAAGAGGTGGCAGGGGGTGGAGGTGGTTGTTTGATGTCAGAGCAGTAGAACACATTCAGGTCGTCAGCCAGTTGGTGATTCTCTACAGAGTGGGGGGATGGTTCCCTGTAGTTGGTAAGGTCCCGCAGGCCTCTCCACACTGATGCAGTGTCGTTGTCTAAGAACCTGTTTTCCAACTTCTCAGTGTAGCTCCTCTTAGCTACCCTGATCTCCTTTGTCAGTGTGTTTCTGGCCTGGTTGTACAGGATCCTGTCCCCACTTCTGTAGGCCTCCTTTTTGGCCTGACGAAGAGGCCTGAATTTTTCGGTGATCCAGGGTTTATTGTTGTTGTATGTGCAGAAGGTTTTAGTCGGCACGCATATGTCCTCACAAAAACTGATGTACGATGTCACAGTGTCAGTGAGCCCGTCCAGGTTTGTAGCAGCAGCCTCAAAGACACTCTAATCAGTGCAGTCAAAGCAGGCCTGTAACTCCAGCTTTGCCTCGTTGGTCCATCTCCTCACAGTCTTGACCACAGGCTTTGCAGATTTTAGTTTCTGCCTGTAGGTCGGGAGAAGATGAACCAGACAATGATCAGAGAGTCCCAAAGCTGCACAGGGGGCAGAGCGATAGGTGTCCTTTAATACAGTGTAGCAGTGGTCCAGTGTGTTTTTGTCCCTGGTGGGACACTTAATGTGCTGTCTGTATTTGGGCAGTTCTTTGCTGAGGTTTTTGCTCTGTTGAAGTCCCCAAGAACAATGAGCAGGGAGTCTGGGTGTTTGTAGTCCATGTTAGTTATCTGGTCAGCCAAGTGTTGTAGCGTCTTACTAACACAAGCCTGAGGTGGGATGTAAACACCGACCAGAATGAATGAAGAAAACTCCTGCGGTGAATAGAATGGCTTGCAGTCTATGAAGAGGGTTTGTAGGTGAGGGCTGCATGATTTCTTCAAAACTGTGACATCTGTGTACCAACCTTCCTTAATGTAGAAGCAGTTTTCGCCTCCCCGTGTTTTTCCCATTTGCGCCATTTCACGGTCCGCTCTGAGGAGTTGTAGGCACGGCAGATGTAGCGCGCTGTCCGGGATGTGCTCACCAACCCAGGTTTCAGTGAAGCACAGGGCTGCGAATCTGCTAAAGTCTGTGTTTGCTTTGTTGAGGAGCAGCAGTTCATCCATCTTGTTGACCAGAGAGCGGACATTCACCAGATGGATTGACGGCAGTGCAGTTCGCCACTCCTTTGTTAGTAGGCTGTGTGGTTAGAGTCGTTGTCCTGTTGGAAGATGAACCTTCGCCCCAGAGTGCTCTGGAGCAGGTTTTCATCAAGGATGTCTCTATACATTGCTGCATTTATATTTCCCTCGATCCTGACTAGTCTCCCAGTTCCTGCCGCTGAAAAACATCCCCACAGCATGATGCTGCCCACCACCATGCTTCACTGTAGGGATGGTATTGGCCAGGGGATGAGTGGTGCCTGGTTTCCTCCAGACATGACACTTAGAACATTTTCTGTACTGCATTACTGTTCCCCGGATCTGTGCCTCGATACAGTCCTGTCTCAGAGGTCTACAGGACTGGGACATGGCTTGGTTTGTGCTCTGAAATGCACTGTCAACTGTGGGACCTTATACAGACTGATGTTTGTCTTTCCAAATCATGTCCAATCAACTGAATTTACATCTCAAGGATGATCAGTAGAAACAGGATGCATTTGAGCTCAATTTTGAGTGTCATGGCAAAGGTTGTGAATACTTATGTACATGTGATATTTTTTAAATTTTTTTAATAGATTTGCAAAAAAAAACATTTTTCACATTATCATTATGGGGTATTGTGTGTAGAATTTTGAAAAAAAAAGATAATTAATTTTGGAATACAGTTGCAACATAAAAAAAATGGGGAAAAATTGAAGCGCTGTGAATACTTTCTGGATGCACTGTATTCTCACTCGCCCTTGGGCAAGCACCTTAACCTGACTGCTCAGCGCCTTAGTCGCCAACAGATCAGATCGTGGTTGTACTGGAGTGGATTTTCAGGTGTGCATGTGTGCAACTTTGTGAATGTGAACATGGCAGTATTACACTTATTAACAGGTAAAGAGTGTAATCACTTTAATTGCATGTTTGTGTCTGCAGGTAATCTGGATCTGACTGGTCCTAAACAGGTATTTAAAGCAGAGAATAATCCCTGGGTCACTCCCATTGCAGACCAGTTCCAGCTGGGCGTCTCCCATGTTTTTGAATACGTTCGCTCAGAGACCTATAAGTAGTAAGTAATAACACTCTCTCTCTCACACACACACACACACACACACACACACACACACACACACATACATTCGTATGTAACCAGTAGTGAACTCCAACTAAGTGTGCATCTCTGTTTCTGATCGTATTGAAAAAACATAAATGGAATAGAACATTTTCAATTTTTATATTTTTTCAGAATATAAATGAAAATGTACTTTTTTTGTATTTAATAAAAATACCAGTATGGGACTAGCAACCCTAACAGATGTTTCCATATCAAAGCTGGGACCTCCATAGCCTGCAGTGAACACAAGCGGAATAGGTACATAGGCTTTCCTCATGTCTAAAAAAGTGATTAATAAATCAACTGTTTGCAACATTCATCATCTCCTTGTGACACAAATGCCAGACCAGAAGCAGTGAATTCAAAATGCAACATCAGAAAACATTTTATTACACAAATCTAGAATTTAGTCATATAAAAAATACTTACATTACATTTATAACTCCATTACACCAGTGACCATATTGTCGTATTTCCCATTAGTGAACAAATATGGTTAGCAAAACTTAACAATCATTGCTCCCCCTTCTGTGCTACCAAAAGCACAGAAATATGGATGCACGTCACAAGCAGCCTGCAGACACTGTGTGTAGCGTAGGTTAATCAGATTTTGCTGACAAAATTATCATTATTTTGCAGACAATCATTGGTTGTCATTGGTTTGTCATCATTTGCCCGAGCTCAATCCACCAGCTTTTCACTGATCCTAGAAAGAAATACTACCATAAAATACTCTTCTACAACTTAATTTGCTGCCATTGTATTTAAGTACAGTAAGTATTAGTAAGTATTTGAAAATATCCAAAATAAAAGTACTCGTTATGCAGAATTGCCTACCTTTATTTACCGTTATTATAATATTACTGAATTTTTATTAGAGATGCGTTAACATGTAAGCAACATTTACATTTTTATCTATTAGATTTTTGTGTTTATATGTTTTGTTTGTAAATTCTTAATCTGCAATGTAACTAGTTACTGCAGCTGTCAAGGTAAATGCAGCGGAATAAAACATTTGATAATTGTCTCTTATATGTAGTGGAGTATGAGTGTAAAGTAGGATAAAGTTAAAGAACTCAAATACAAGTACCTCAGAATTGCAGTTAAATACTATACTTTATTTAATCAACAATGTTATTTGTTGATGTGTGTGTTGGTTGAGGTGGCTCTGAGTGTGTGGCCAAGCTTTAGGCTATGTTCACATTTAAGTGTTTGAGAAGTGTTTCAGAAATAATCTCCTTCCATACTATCACACACAAAAACACATATCACATTTGCCACACACACACTATCACTCAAACAGACAAATTTATTTGCAAAAATATTATTGCTGGAACAGGGTTACTCTCTCTCTAACACACACATCAAATTTACTTTAAAAATGAACAGTTACAAATCAAAATTTTACTACATTATGGGTCAAGAAATTTGGTCAACACACATTTCACTAGTTTAAGCTAGGGTTTAATTTTCTTGGCATCATCCGAAACCGGCACTCCATGAAGGGCTGTTAGCTCTGCTGGACATAGGAATTGTTGCTGGAGCTTGCCTCTTGTGCATGTAGACAGTAGCATCATTATGAAATGCACTGACAACAATCTCAGCAACGCCTGTAATTTGTTATCCATTTTGTTAACTACTGGTAGTAAGGCTGATGTTAGTTTTCTTCAGCAAAAGGGGTCACGTGATAAGGGCATGACGAATCAGTTAAGGACACATTGTTACTAATAAAACCCAATCAGGAAGCAAACATGGGTGTATTGTCAGCGTTTTCAAAGGTCTCCTTTGCTGTCCATCCAGACGGTCGCATTACATTAAAGATTTATATTTGGTCTGATCGCCTGCTAATCCCTGACATATACCCTCTATCATCATGTGTGTCAACATGTCAATAACCTATACTGAATTAAATAAGATAGAACCAACAATATAATATTATATATTAAAGTAAAACAAATGATTAGAAAATACTAAATCTGAAGGAAAACCAAATGATCAGCAAATACTGATCAACTCTTTTTGGTGACAATACAACACAATTTTGGAATTATACTCAATGCCACATGTAAAACAGAACAACAATGTAGCCACGAATACAATGATTATGCTCTTGTTACCAGGTTAACATGGAAGGAGTCAGTAAAAAAGACCTACTGTAAAATCAGAAGAAGTCTTTATGAGCCCAAAATTCTGGACCTAATATGAAACGGACTGAACCTGAAAATGTACCCAATTTTAACAACAACAAAAAAGAGAGGGAGAAAGAGAGAAGCCAAATCCAAATGGAATCCAAAGACAGTCAGAGTCAATCCAAATAGAGCAGAAAATAGGACCCAAAAAACAGAGATACCAACACACACCAACAGATATACTGTGTGTATAATATATACATATATGTGTGTGTGTGTGTGTGTGTGTGTGTGTGTGTATATATGCATACTACATTACGAAGAGAAGCTAACTGGTTAGGATCACAAAAACAAATACCACAAGTCATCGTTTATGATTTGATTTATAATTTGCTCTACAGCGGAAACCAGCAAATTTGTGAGCAGATGATTACAACCTCTGGGTCTGAAAAGTGAAGCCAATGCGGAGGTGCCTCAAACCTGCATTCTCTCTAACGGCCAGCAGGGGGCGAATCCTCTGGTTGTAAAAAGAAGTCAGATTGTATGAAAGTCGATGAGAAAATGACCTTACTTCTCAGTAAACATTTTCCTAATGAGTTTTTGGTCTCAGTCCAGTAGGATGTTCATTTTGTAAATTATGGTCCCATTTAGACGAAATTAGACGATAAAGCAGTGTATGCCTTAGGACAGGGCTACCACGTGATTGACAAGACGTTACTGCGGCGACCACCAATCAGGAAAGAGACAGCGCTACCCTCTCGTCAGACTAACATCACCTTTGGCTCCCAAAAAACAAGATGGCGATGGCCAAATGCCGAACGCGCAGCTTCAAAACGACCGTTCACAAACCAACGGGTGACGTCATTGAGGCTACGTCCACTTCATTTTAACAGTCTATGTAATGAGCATGAGACGAAAGAGACACATTTGTAGTTATGGTTTTTTGTAGACCAGTTGCTTCTACTTCTGTACAGAGATGTGTGGATGCAGGGTCAGATCCAGGAGTGGTGGGATTGTGACGTGAATTAATCATCCCAAAATTGTGGATGTCAATCCAAGAACTAATTTTAACAACATCCGTCAGTGGCATTTCACGAGACTCACATGGAAAAAGTTGCATGAATTCCAATATGACTGTTCAGACTGAGGTCGCATTTAAGAAAATCACACCTGTATTTGATTTAGGACAACATATGAAAGTAGCCCAAAGGGCACATATTTTCGGAAAAATCTCCTGTAAAGGGTTCATAGTGTTGCATTCGGTTGTACACATGAAAGTGACAGAAATAGTTGTGTCAAGGTTGAAAACAAAGAGCTGAGAGAGAAGTTCAAACCCAGGCTCCTTCCTTACCTCTGCACAGCTGACTAATCCCGGCATGAAGTGGGTGTGAATGACGCATCATTAGTTTTGGAAAGTTATAGAAGTGGTCAAACACAGCTCCCTGTAATCCGACATTACTGGTAGCAAACTGTTTTCTCATCACTTTACTTGTTAACACAAAAATAACACTTTATGTTTCGCTGTTTCACAATTAAAGTTTTCCACCGGCTGACCATTCCAAAGGTGTGTTGAAAATGTTCGCCTTGTGTTTTTGTGCTAGTATGACTGGAGAGTTGTTTAATTGTAAGTACATCTGCAGATTTGAAAAAAAAATTAGCAGAAAAATATCTCGAAAGACAGTGGGGATCTGTATCCAAAGCTCATCAAACAGTTGAGGTGAATTGAGGTGTAATGTGTGTGATGTATAATGTCTGATATGATGTCAAATGTAAATATGTGTGTGCTAGAGCACAGAAACGCACGTCTAAGCAGTTTTCTGTCTGGTGGAGAAAAAAGTGTTTGGGGTTGCATTGTGAAGCAGAAGCTGCTATTAATTCTTCGTTCCAGGCAGAAGGAGATGCCTCTGTGTGAATGCTTCAAACTGCTGCTCTGAGGCATGCTCTGGAACTGATCCCTCCACTGTGTGACTGTGTGTGAGTGAGACAAAAAGACCATGTCTGAGTCTTCTTTCTAACAGCACTTATGCAGACACACAGTTGCCAATATAAGTATACAGCAGCAGACCATGTGTTAGACCCATTTTGAATTCTAGAAATCACAAAGGAATTTATGAAATAATTATAGATATCATAATACCATGTTGCAACCAATCATTAACAAGTATTTTGATGAGCATCAACATTTAGAAAAATACTGGCATAAAGTATCACAGATGCTTGCTGCATACGTATGTTTATTGCTTTGAAGGCTTAGTTGTCTTTCAAAATCAAACTAAAAAGAGACAACAACGGGGACAGCCTACTGCCTTCCCCTGATGGTATTTAAAAAGGTTCACAATGGCACAAAACGGTAAAGTTAAGACAGACTCAACTTTAAGCAAATCTCCTCTGATGCAATGCTGGTAACCAGGTGAAAGCCAGACATGCTCTTTTGACTACTCTGCTCCACTAGTGGAGAAGGGATCACTTCCAGCACAGGTACAGCAATGCCGATCAGTCTTGCCAGGTCAGGAGTCATTGTTGTATTAAAACAGTTTCAACAACGCATACCGACCACAGACCACAAACAAAGCTAATCTGTACTGGGGAAACAAATGTGAAATTAACCATTTGTAGCAGTACGGTGTCCAGTCAGGGCAGAGTATGTAGACCATGTCCTCAGCACAACACACCCCCAGAGCTACAGATTCATGGAAAGCCCAGGACTGTCTACTACTATATATCTGTATATATGAATGCAGTTTAAGAGAGAACAGGCAAATATGGTTCAGTGGAAGGCAATACAGTTGGATCCAGTTGCTTCAACCATTTAGGAACAGGGTTCTAGCAATCAAGAATGGCACTTTCTCTCTATATATTTTTCCCGCTGCACCACTGGGTTTTAATTCTGCCCTGCCAGCCAGGAACTTTCAGCTTTCATTTTGGAATAAAAGGCTATACATTATATTTAGTGACAAGCAGATCGTATTGACCAGTCACCAGTGTCTGTCAGGCGGATGATGGAGAGTTTATCTACCCTGTTTCATGGACTGCAACTCTATATTTGTGATCAATCACTGTCAACATTAACGTAAGCATTCATAAAGCAACACATGTATAATTTATCAATCACTCTCATCAGTGCACTTGCAAACAAACACCACACACACAACCTGTCTCTGTCCTCTGATGTCATCTTCTTCAAAAGAGCTTAAATGAGGAGCACCCCATGGCCTGGTGGTTGGAGCACCGCCACATGGTTGCGGTTCGATTTGGACTGGGGACTTTTGTTCCATGTCATGCCCCTCCCCCTCCCAGTTTCTGTCTTCAAAAATAATCTTTAAAATGATTGAATGAGATGAATAAGATTTCGACAGGCTTTTTACACGCTTGATGAGGTGGGTAAACAGAAATGTTAATTTTATAAAAATATCTTGTCCTCTGGAAGATGAAAAGAATGGTAGTCAGGTTTGGTTTTTTTTTCTATCTTTTAGGCTGTATTAGATTACTTGTCAATCCAGCTGGGTACGCAACGATGTCTGCCATTTCATTTCTGAAAAATAAAAACCAGATGTCTCAGCAGGGACCAGGTGGCTGCTGGCCAGCTGAAAAAGTAAAAAGTTTACTTACTTTATACTTGACAATGACTGAAAAACTGCACAAACAGAATGTTCAGTTAAGAGATTATCATGGGTTCTGTTAAAAAAAGGTGTCACCAGTAGGGTCGGGTACCGTACTCGGTACTTTTTTCCGAGCGAATTACATTGGTACTACCGAATACCGATTCATGTTAAATCAATCTGTGCCACATTTCGGTACCTGAGAGTGCATTTGGGTGAGAGAGTAGGCTAAACTCAAGTATAACTTTTTACACTATCTTGATTGATGTTAGCTTAGCATTTTTACTAGCGTTAGCTAACATTCAGCCACTGGCTGGCTCCAAAATTCCTTCCTCCTGCCTGTGAGTGTGAGTTGCAAGCAGACATCCCCGCACTGGCCCGATTACAGCAGAGCTGTTCAAAAACACGCTGGCCATTGGCCAAGAGATCTCTTCCTCTTGCACTTTCAATGTAAGTGAGGGAAAACAAAATCCAGTCCTCCTTCGGTGCTCAGATTGCTGAAGCCTCATATTAACCTAAGGTAAACCTTAGAATGTATTTCTGCACAGAACAAGGACTTTCTAATGTGTTTCCAATGTAAGTGATGGCGGACAGAGATCCTTTCTGTGAACAGGAGGAATGATTACAGCAAGCAAATGTTTATGGGATGATTCTAATAAATTAATTCAAGACAAAAAAAGAGACATGTCTTCTTTAATGTCAGATGAGCATTCTGTAGGAAGGTGGCAGTACTACAGGGTTTTCATTTAAACACTGTGATTAGACATTTTTTGTTTGCTTTCCTACCTGCCTTCTGTTGCGGCCAGTTTTTGTTCCCTGTAAAGACAACATGGTAGGTTGAAGAAAGGCCCTAAACCTTTCCCTTTCAGTAATATGTAACACTAATAGTAAGTGTGGTGAGTCTGAGGAATAGTATGACACCAATATCTAAAATCTAAGTTCAGTTGGAGGGTTAATAAGCAAAACACAAGTGTTATATTTAGGCAATAAACTGGTGCATTTATTCACCATAAAAGAAAGAGTAACACTTCTCTAAATAAGTGCTATTTCACCTCTATGTTATGCTTTGATAAAATAGAAAAAATAAAATACAGTAGGCCTGGTTCAAATGAAATTAAATGTACCTTGGTTTACCCCAGAGCTCTATAAGATATCACAAATAAGAAATAAACACAAAATGACTCAATTGGCCAATACAGATTACTGTACCTGGGTACTTAAGATAAGTAACTTAAATAAAATCACTTCCACTGAAAAGTGGGATCTTTCTCACAAAAGAAAATTACTTGTTTCTTTCAGTTCCAGTCATTTCAAGTTCAATTCAGTCCAGTCAAAAGTTTTAATGTCTCCTCTTCAGTTAGTTAAGTCTCAATTCAGTTATGTAGAGGCCCCCTTTTGTTTACTGGTTTGTCAAATCTTATCTGGAATCCAGTTAAAGCTGTCCTGTTGCATCCCGATTCACGGAGTGGCTCCACTTGAAGCTGTAGTAGCGGCCGGACTGCCGCTCTCCCGCTGAAACCACCGCGAGTCGCCATTGTCTCCTCTCAGAAGTCAACCATAAAAATAAACAACCTGCATAGTGTACAGTTTAACCTTAGTTAAAGTCCATATTGATTCTTTAAACTATGCAGCATTAGTAGTTCTTAGCAGCTCATTTTGATATCTTTCATCTTAAATTTTCTCAGAGTCATATCACAAATACACATGCCTTTAAGAAAATAAAACTCAAAAGGCTATTGTTTCTGCAGTATCTCACACATCATAAAACCACAGTGATTTCACATTTTTTACAAACACCTCACGTTTCTCCGATTGTTTTTTTTTATCATTCACGTCCGTGAAATGAGCTTGAGCTAACAAGGTTGAAGCTAGCACTGAAAACATAACACACTCACCGGAGAATAGTCATCAAAACACGTTAGTTAGTCATCCTCCTTAATCTTCTGGCAACACAGCATTATCCCGAACAACTTTAAGCTCTTCTTGAACAACAATAACCTCAAACTTAATCAATATATTTAACATTTACTCCATGCGGTTTCCAAAAAACTGCACTTGCACTTGCGTTCAATATTTGTTTTTTTTTTCCTTCCCGCTTCTTCCTCATTTCTACCTCGGCTTTTTAGACCCGTCGGTGAGCACAATGCCCCACCTTGTGGCGGAACATACGCTACTACATGCAGTATCACAACACTTCAAATCAATATAATACATGTTAAATTTATGGGGGCTACAAATACTTGGCAAATTTGTATTTTGTGGTGCAAGAAAGCCATTCCAAGTTCAGATCTAATCGCCACAATCGTCACTTAGTGAATGAAAGCGTGTAAAGAACTTACGTGTAAAACATTTGCATACTGGGTCATGTCTTTGCTGTCTGTGGGCATCTGCTGCCTTCTCATGTTGAAAGTTTACAGTGAAACCTGTAATCACACCTGACAGTGATGTTGTTCATGGCTGCAGCAAGGTGAGAAGTTAAACCACTGAAGTTTAGCAAAACTAGGATTTTCAGGGGGTGTTCAGTTACTCTTGAAATAAGGAACAATGGGGAGCAGCCTGTGTCAGTACTTAGGCTATTTTCAGTTAGTTTTCCTTTTTGTGATGGCCATCACACTGAAGATACCCCCTCAGTCTGTGAGAGACATTGTATGAACAGACTGTGAGGACGTGTTAGCGTGAGAAAGGTGTATGAGTGCATGTGAAGAAGTTCAACAGTGAAAGATAAAACACACACACACACACACACTCTAGCAGCAGCCTGTTTTTAGACAGGTGTTAAAAAATTTCTCAAAGAGATCTTTGAGTTTTCACAGCTTCATTCACACCTGACTAAATGTCCTTCATCTTCCAACTCTGTCAACACAAACACACACACTCACACACATCTGTCTGCACCTCCAGTTTCTAAGTGTCCAATTGAGTGGACTGAATCTTGAATGTGACGGTGAAAGTAGAAATAATACTGTCCTTTTTTTCTGGATAGAGTGTAGCGTGATGATTAAGATGATGATAATGCACAATTTTTCATCTTTCATTGACAACTGATGAACTTTTTCCTAAACCTCTTGTTTACATGACGGCCTCTGCACTAATGTAATACTCTCATATTCCAGAATGGGGTCTGAAAGTTCACAGCACTGTTAACTCATGAAACAGAACAAAGGGAACTCACTTTGCCATGCAAACTGACTTAATGTTATGGGTGATGAACAATACGGGAAATTTACATTTTTGATTTAACGTTTTGATTTTGATGCAGGAACAATAGAATGCTAAATCTCACAGTCCCACAGAGTGCATCTTTGTGTGAGTGGGTGTCTGGTGCCCCCCTTCTTTTGCACCCCAGATGTTGATAGCTGAAAAAGGTCTAACTGGCAGCAGCTTCCAGTGACTGTTTAACTCACAAGTATGCCCAGTGTAACCGGAATCTTGCTGTTCTGAACTAAGCAAGAAAGCAAGACTTCTTTAATATAGCATATTTCATTCCAAGCTAGTTGGATTGTCCCTTCAATAACACTGCTGTAGTCATCATTGTGTGTGTGTATGAGAGAAAGAAAGAGAGAAAGAGTAGAGATATGTTACCTGTCATACATGTTTCATCAGCAATCCTCTTATCCTGACAGAGAGAGCCGCCAGACTATGTAGCTCATGACACATTAACATACTGTAGAGAGAAACCCCTTTCTTTCCCCTGGAAGATCTTTTATTCATTTCCTCTTGTCTCCCTTTCTCTTTCTATCTCTCTCACTTCTTGTATTTCATAGCGTTTCAGGGTTGTGGGGGAAAAAATGATGCCTTTTCATCCTTCTCTTTTTCAAAAAATACTGTGTGGTCCTAAAAGGACTTAAATGAATACTTGTTGAGGTTAAAGTCCCTGGATTACTAAACCAGAACATGAATCTCACCTACTGAAATTGCTTTATGTAATGAATAGATATCATAGAAACTAAAATGAAGGACTACCAACAGGCATTCTGTAAATACTGTAAATGTGTAACAGTTTAGATGTGTTTTCTTCTACTGTGTCAGATTGAGTTAGTCCTACTAAACATGTAGCGGCTGTTTGAACAGATGACGGAACTTAACATTAACAGCCAATTAGCTTCCATTAGGGAGTTTTGACTGTGTCTGCAGCACGGCTGTCAACTTCTGGGCAGTTGGTCGATTGTTTGATCAAAATGCTCTTGTCCAACCACATTCTCATTGGTCCGACAAACACTGGTGTTACTCTCATAAGGAGAAAAGCGCTTCTTAATCCCTTATTTTCAGAGGCGGAAGGGACATACAGTGTTTTCCATACATTGATTTATTTGTGGCGGCAGGCAAACAATATCAACATTGACTGCAACATAATGATTTTCAATTTTTTTAACTATTTTAAATGGCCTACGGCCCGATTGACAACTTCTTTGCTAACTTCTCCCTCTGCACCGCTCCAATTCACCATCACTTTCTGCCACTTTCTCATTTGCTCAACCACACACTCGCTACAGACACATTACACACAGCCTTAAAAGGAGCTGTTATACCAATAAGAGCAGAGGAGAAATGGCAGAGCCAGGTCAAGGTGGAACCTGCACATGCTCCAGGTAACAATAGAGTGCAAATCTCAACTATGCCATTACTAAACTCCTGATGGAAGGTAGATTCCAAACGAAGACAAAGACAAACCTAAACATACTACATACAGTTGCAAATAAAAAAAGCCACAGAAACATATATGAGCACCTCCATAAAAGTTTACCTATGTGCAGCCTAAAAAAGCATAACTATAGTGATTGTGTGTTGGGCTCTGTGTGCTGCTAAAACACGGGTGACCTACACTCAAAACTGTGCCTGAGCACATCCTTTGTAGACACAGACGGAGGACGGAGGCTTTGTAGACATTGTGTAAGAACTGAAACACTAAATGCTTAAAATACTGATGGTTTTACATGATATAGCCATTAAATGCACTGAAATAAAAATGGTAAGACACAAAATTTCACACATTTTCAGTACTTACACACTCCATTCATATCATAATTGAAAATAATTTCCACCTAATTTTTATTTGGATATTTTATCTGTATCAAGAAAACCATATATTAATGCAGGTGTAAAAGCATGCAGAATACATTGCGGATACATTGCATCGGAATGCGACTAGATTTGCCAGACCACACCTAGAGGTGCTTACATTGAGTCAGAACTCAGCCCGATGTAAATTACATCTGTAAAGTATGACCACAATCCAACATGTTAAAAGGTCACTTAACTCTGCCTCTTCCTGTTATCTCAAACTGACAGTCAGAAAGCTTTAGACAAGCCTAACCTCTGCAAAGAAAAAAAGAAGTAGAGTCCCCCAGGAGTCTCTGGATGGACAGTACAATGTGCAATGCGCAAGACCAGTGTCACATTACTGATGCCAAAAGCAGGGCTACCTAGTGCTTCTCTGGTTTCTCCACTGGTTCTGATTACCTTCTAACAGTATAAGTAACGTTTGCTAGTGAGGCTACTTCAGCTGTCTCGTCTGTCTCATGACCCTCGCCTTGCACGTTGTAACAGTTCCTTGGAGCATCACATATTGCTTCCCTTGACCTGAGACACACCATGTCTGCCGCTTCATTTGGGCATTGAGAACAGATTACAATGGAGGCAGAAAGGAATGCAAAGGCCTGTGATCAGATGCCGTTCTATCAAATGTTTCTACAAACAAGATGTACAGTTTTACATTGACCATATTTTTCATTTAGTGGGACATTTACGTAGATTATGTCAGTGAGCCAGCTGCAGTTGAGTTGATTTGATTGTCTGATGCTGGAAGACACATCTTGCTGCTGACATAGACTATTGTTGAAGATAAGATACTATTTTGGAACTGAAGTTGGGCTTTTATGTCGAAAGGGAAGGCTTTTCAGAGGAATTACATATTTTATTTGTATGGTCAAAAAATATTTGCATTTTAAAGCCAATTTCATAGCGTACGGAAATGAACTCAAAGGTAGCCACTTGTTCTGTAGTTTACATCATCCTCACAGTAACATGTTAACACATTTTGTCTCTCTTCTCTTTTCATATCATTTTCAGACATTTTTGCTTCACCAGGCCTGACTAGTTCTGCTGGATGCAGTGTGCAGTTCCTCCCTCTCAGTTGCTGTCTAATTATATTCACGCATTAATGCCTAACAGAAACTGCTGCACCAGGTCTTACAGGGTCTTACAGTTGGAAGGCTGATATTGCAACCTCTGTTTCATGTCCCACCTTGTCTGCACTGGTTGCTCTACTCAGCTCTAGAACATAGAGAGGAGGAGTGGCTGCTGAGTAACTGATTTCACTGATTAAACCATCTGGATTTTTCTGCAAAAATACACTGAGTAAGGCTTTTGTTTACCCCATATATCTATTTTGATTATGGTTATTTATTAGGCCATGAGTATTATTTCTTATTATTGATAGCCATGAGTTAATTTAATACTGCCGCCATGAGAAAGAATATTTCATATTATGACAAATTTTTCTCTAAAAATGACTGTATCAGTTTCTCTCTCCTCATTCTAACAAAATCACTGCGTGTTATTTACTTATGTTAGTGTGGCACTAAACATTACATGGGGGGAATTCAAAGTGAATAAATATTAATATATACACAGCACTACCTGCTACCCACCAAGAGAGCCTACTAATACCTAATATGGCCATGGGCCCTGGGAACAACTTAACTAAGGGCCATTATCTACACATGCATTTGCACATGTGCTGGGCACCCTCTCCCTGACAACATAATTGCACATGGTCAATAAGTTATACACGCCGTGTACTATGCTGCTTATGTTGATTATTTTGCTACATATATGTATTAACCACATTTCAGTTCTGGTTTGTCTTATGTCTATCTTCTATATCATACATTTTTTTATCTTTAAGGGTCAAAAAAGTTTGCATAAACCACCAACTTTTTTTTCTGCCCTTATTTGAAGAGAAGTCATTAATAAAATCCAACTTTCGAATAAGTTCAGCTTTTAGCCAAATAATGATTCTTTATGATAGCCAGAAGTGAGTGTAATTCCTCTACTTCCTCTTCGCAAATGTATTTGCAATGTATTTGCTGCAATATTTTAATACCCTTCAAGCCATTGTTGTTCAACTTTTGCTGCTGCTTTTTAAGTAACTTGGCCAGCACGGTTTAAAAGTTTGTCACATGCCCAATGCTAACACTTTGTCATACCATTAGTTGTTTCATTGTTGGTACTGTGGTTGAGTCACACACCACACTGTGTAGTAATAGTAATAGTAATGTGGCATTTTTGTTAGCTAACTGTAAGGTCCCAAAATGAATCACCTAATAAAACACTATAATGCAAACAATCCATTCACTATTAAAACATAATGAGCAGACTATATTGGAGTCACTGTCAAGACGGATAATGATTAGCCAATCACCAAAGACATATCTCAAACATCAGCAAATAATGATCTGTGGTAGATTGATTACTACATCCATAACTGCCTCCTTGCCTGGTTGGAAATGCATGAAGGACTGTGGTCTTCTGCTGTCTCAGCTTGGACATAAGGCAAGTTTCCCTCTGTGTGTAACTCACTGTTTTCCTGTATGTCTGTGTAAAGTAAGTGTTATCGTGGCAGCTGTTTGAGTCTCCAGTGTATGTCTACTATTAGTATGTCCTATACTTTAAGTATGCAATTTTCAGAATCAGAATCAGAATCGGGTTAATTGCCAAGTAGGTTTTCACATACAAGGAATTTGCTGTGGTGTATTGGTGCATAACAAGTACAGACAATTACACACAAATAGTACAAAGGCGCAAAGGTCAGCGTATGCATAAATATAAGTAGTATTAAAGTACTAGAGTACTAGTGCTTAGTAGTAGTAAATATAATTTACAATACAAAATACGAAAAAATATTACTAAATATGTGCAATATATCTTTTTTAAGATTATGAAATAAAATTAAAACTGTGCAGGAATGTGCAAAATATTGTCCAGGGAATGTGTTACAGTTCAAGTATGAATAATTAATGTAACGCATTAACGCGTTGTGTCTGTTTAGGGAGGGGATAAGGGTCTGTGTCAATGGAGGTCCCGGTCCTTGTTGATCAGGCCGACTGCAGACGGGAAGAAACTGTTTTTGTGGCAAGAGATTTTGGTCCTGATGGACCGCAGCCTCCTGCCAGAGGGGAAAGTCTCAAACAGTTTGTGTCCAGGATGGGAGGGGTCGGCGACAATCTTCCCTCCGTGCCTCAGGGTCTTGGAGCTGTACAGGTCCTGGAGAAATGGTAGATTGCAGCCAATCACCCTCTCTGCTGAGCGAATAATACGCTGCAGTCTGCCCTTGTCCTTGGCAGTAGCAGCAGTGTACCAGATGGTGATGGAGGGGGTGAGGATGGACTCGATGATGGCAGTGTAGAAGTGCACCATCATTGTCTTTGACAGGCTGAACTTCTTCAGCTGCCGCAGAAAGTACATCCTCTGCTGGGCTTTCTTGGTGAGAGAGCTGATGTTTAGCTCCCACTTCAGGTCCTGCGAGATGATGGAGCCTAGGAAGCGGATAGACTCCACAGTGTTGACTGGGGAGTCTCTCAGGGTGATGGGGGTGAGTGGGGCTGAGTTCTGTCTGTAGTCCACAACCATCTCCACTGTCTTGAGAGCATTGAGCTCCAAGTTGTTCTGGCTGCACCAGGTCACCAGATGGTCAATCTCCCACCTGTAGGCAGACTCACCCCACCAGAGATGAGCCCAAAGTTGGTGGTGTCGTCTGCAAACTTCAGGAGCTTGACAGACTGGTGACTGGAGGTGCAGCTGTTGGTGTACAGGGAGAAAAGTAGAGGGGAAAGAACGCAGTCTTGAGGGGAACCGGTGCTGATGGTCCGGGAGTCAGAGACATGTTTCCCCAGCTTCACATGCTGCCTCCTGTCAGACAGGAAGTCTGTGACCCACCTGCAGGTGGAGTCAGGCACGCTCAACTGTCCTGCAGCAGAGCCGGGATGATGGTGTTGAAGGCAGAGCTGAAATCCACAAACAGGATCCTGGCGTAGGTTCCTGTGGAGTCCAGATGCTGGAGGATGAAGTGGAGGGCCAAGTTAACTGCATCATCTACGGACCTGTTGGCTCTGTAGGCGAACTGCAGGGGGTCCAGGAGTGGGTCTGTGATGGATTTGAGGTGGGACAGCACAAGGCGCTCAAATGATCATTACCACAGAGGTCAGGGCGACAGGTCTGTAGTCATTAAGTCCTGTGGCCCTTGGCTTCTTGGGAACAGGGATGATGGGGGAAGTCTTGAAGCAGGCTGGTACGTGGCATGTCTCCAGTGAGGTGTTAAAGATATCAGTGAACACAGGAGACAGCTGGTCAGCACACTGGTTCAGTGTGGATGGAGAGACTGAGGCCCGGCTGCTTTGTGAGGGTTCTGTCTCTTGAATAGTCTATTAACGTGGGGGGCTCTAGGTTTGTAGTTGGTGATCTATCTGAGCCCCTTCCAGACAGAAGCAGAGTCATTGGCTGAGAACTGTTGTTCGAGTTTCTCAGAATACAGTCGTTTAGTGCCTCTGACCTCCTTGCTAAACCTGTACTTGGTCTCTTTAAACCTGCCTGTGTCTCCACTCCTGAATGCTTCCTCCTTTTGCGACCTTAGCTGTCTGAGTTCGGCTGTGAACCAGGGTTTGTCGTTGTTGTAACCCTGGTGTGTGATGGTACGCAGCTGTCCTCACAGAAGCTGATGTAGGACGTCACAGCCTCTGTGAACTCATCCAGACTGTTGGTGGAAGTCCTGAAAACATCCCAGTCAGTACAGTCCAAGCACACCTGAAGATCCTCCACAGCCTTACTGGTCCACTGCTTTGATGTCCTCAACACAGGTTTGCAGAGCTTTAATTTCTGCCTGTAAGCAGGAATCAGGTGGACAATGATGTGGTCAGAGTTTCCCAGTGGAGCTCGTGGGACAGCGTGGTAGGCACTGCTGACTGTGGTGTAACAGTGATCCAAGGTGTTCTCCTTTCTGGTTAGGCACTTAATAAACTGTCGATATTTGGGGAGTTCATGTGTTAGATTTTCTTTGTTAAATTCCCCAAGGACAATAACTAAAGGGTCCGGGTTTGTCCGCTCCACTGTTGGTATAAAAACAGATTCATCCACCTTTTGTCTTGCGAAAAGTTTCATGTGGCAATCCGCTCTGTTGGCTAAAAGCCCTGGATCAAGCATTTTAAGAAGAGGTTTAATTACAGCTACTTTAAAGGACTGTGGTACATAGCCTGTTGATAAAGACTGATTGATAATGTCTAGTAAAGAAGTGCTAACTAGGGGTAGTTCTTCTTTAAGCAGCCTAGTTGGGATGGGGTCTAAGAGGCAGGTTGTTGGTTTAAATGAAGAAATCATTAAAGTTAGTTGGTGAAGGTCAATTGGCAAAAAAACGTCTAAATATATATCTTGTTCTACAGCTGTTTCTAAGGTTCTTGTACTTATATTTCTGAACTGGCTGAGAGCACAAGAAGATGAATTTTGTCTCTACTAGTTAGAGTTTTATCATCAAAGAAGCTCATGAAGTTATTACTACTGAGAGCTCTTGGAATACATGGCTCAACAGAGCTCTGACTCTGTGTCATCCTGCCTACAGTGCTGAAAAGAAACCTGGGGTTGTTCTTATGTTCCTTTACTAGTGAGGAGAAATAGGCTCCTCTGGCATTACGGAGGGCCTTCCTGTATATTCTAAGACTGTCTTGCCAAACTAAATGAGATTCCTCCAGTTTGGTGGAACGCCATTTCCTTTCTAATTTTTGCAATGTTTCTTTTAATTTGCGGGTTATGGAGTTATACCATGGAGCTAACTTTTGTTTTATTATCTTCTTTTTTATAGGGGCAATAGAATCGAGAGTTGTTCGCAACAAGCCTGCAGCACTATCAACCAGATGATCAATTTGGGAGGGACTAAAGGTAGCATAGGAGTCCTCCGTTATAATGAGACATGGCACTGGTTTAAATGCTGATGGAATCACTCCAAAAATTAGCTACAGCACTATCAGACAGGCATCTACTGAAGGAATGTTTGCCTAGTGGCCTGTAGTCCACTAATATAAATTCAAAAGTTATTAAATAATGGTCTGATAAAACAGGATTTTGAGGGAAGACTATTAAATGTTCAATTTCGATTCCATATGACAGAACAAGATCGAGGGTGTGGTTAAAACAGTGAGTGGGTTTGTTTACACTCTGAAAGAAGCCAATCGAATCTAATAGTGAGATAAACAACATCATTTTCGACGTCCACATGAATATTAAAATCACCTACAATAATGACTTTATCTGTTTTGAGGACTAAACTTGTTAGAATAGAATGCCAATTATCTATGAGGCCCACATCGTTTGCTGAACACCACCTCGACAACCAGCGGTGGGATACACTTAACTATGGCCGCTGCTGTCGCTAATTTCACATTTCTCAGGATTGAGCTGCCAATTATTAGAGTTTATTTCTCAGCGGGTGAGTCGCTGAGGGAGGAGAATCTGTTTGAAACGTGAAGGGGTTGGTGGTGAACCGTGGGTCTCTGCTTGGGTCTCTGCTTCCTTCAGACAGTCACATGACTGCTGGGGGACGGCTAACAGGAGCTGCACTGACTACAGGGGGCTGGCTAGCTACAGCTAGAGGCTGGGTATCTATGGTGAGGAGCCGGGCTTCTAGTTTACTGAGCCGCTCCTCCAATGCTACAAATAAACTACATTTTGTACATAAACCTTTATCACTAAAGGAGGCTTAGGAGTAGGTTAACATCTGACATACCGAGCAGGACAGAGCAGAAGAGGCAGAGGGAGAGAGAGAAGCCATCGCTGGCTGAGGAGCTAAAAGAGGCTACGGAAGCTAACAGAATTGAACAGCGAACAAAAAGCTGTGAGATTAGCAAAAAGTTACTAAAGAAGGGAGAAAGCTGCAAGTGTTTCAAGACTAGTGTTAATTTAAATGTCCAGCGGGTAGTTAGCTGCTGCGATGAAGAATATAACCAGGTTAACTCTTTTGAGTGAGAGCATCAAAAAGACGCAGTACAGAGACGCCGGCAACTGGAAATGATATGATACGCTTCCCGTAGCACGTCAGCACAATTTCACGATTCCAAAGAGCTTTGCCACCATTGGCTAAAAGTCCCAGTTGTTGTTATGAATCTTAATTAGGATCTCTTCTACTCCTTTTCTCTTTTCACATGCATTTCCTCTGCGTTTATCTATCCATCCTCACTCTCCCCACTCTCCCTTCCTTATCTTCACTGCTCCTTCTTACCTTCTTCTTCTCCTTCCTTCTAAAGTTTCAAATGCCTGTAAAGGAAGCTACTAAATTACTTGGCAACTCTGGTGAAGATGAGGTGGCTGCAAGAGGAAGGCCCCCCTCATCAGATCAATGGCCTTTGGCCTCCCTGCGCATTTATCACACAAGTACTCACACATACATATTTTTAACTTTGTAGCACACACATACACACATGGGTAAAGGAGAGCAAATACCAACTTTCAATTTCTTTACACACACACACACACGCAGAACTTTGCCATGATTAATTAGGCCATGTGGGATAGCAGAGCTCTATAAAGACATCATCAGGAATCTGAATCCATTCGCCTCTCTTCTTCTGCATTTAATTGGCCCTAACAGTTCATCACTGGAGCTACACACGCACACACACACGCACACACACACACACTTTAAAGAAGGAGAAATGGGAAATCTTTATGTTGATCTGTAGCTACAACTGTTAGTGTTCTGTATTGCTCGTATAAAAGCATAATGAATCAATTTTTGTCATTGGTGTGTATGTGTTTTGAGTGATTGTGATTGTTCTCCTGGGTTCTGGCCTCTTCAGCACACAAAGAGAGCAGGCAGCCAATGGGACTAAATGTCTACTTTGAGTTTTTTCAATGTCATAGATTTTCAGTAAGATTAAGATAAGAAGCCCTTGCTATTTCCTGATTGACTGTGTACATAGTGTCACGGTTATGCAAGCAGGTGGACCCAAATGTAGAAGCAACAAGAAGGCAGCAGGAACTGTACTAAAACCAACCCAAAATGTGGTCATGAACAGACAAAGGCAAAACAGAACTGGCTGGCTTGAAACACAAGGAGCACGGACGAGACGAAAAACCAACAGCTGCAAACACCGTGATACATTGGCCACAAACTGACAAGGAACAATGGGAAATACAGTTATATAAATACACTACGCGTTACATTAACGCACAGACCCCCGGCGTAATGCGTTACACATTAATGCACACTTGTGGACTACAGTTTATACTTAAACCGTACACATTCCCTGGACAATTATTTTGCACATTCCTCACAGTTTTAGTTTTATTAATTTATTCATTATCATCTAAACAAGATATATTGCACATATTTAGATATATTTTTTCATATTCTGTACTGTTAATTATACTTACTACTACTTAGCTTTAGTACTCTAGTACTTTAATACTACTATATTTATGCATACCCTTGCACCTTGCACTACTTGTCTGTACTTGTCTATACTTGTTATGCACCAATACACCACAGCAAATTCCTTGTATGTGAAAACCTACTTGGCAATAAACCCAATTCCGATTCCGATTCCGATTCACAGAGAACTAATTGCAAGAACAAGACACAGCTGGAGTAGGCAGGCACTGGCGTAGGGAGGGAAACACAAGGACTGGCTAACAGATGGAGACAATGAGGGTGTGGTAGGCCTCAAAACAAGGGCAGAGCAAAGGAGACTAATACCAGGCAGCTGTGCAGGGGAAAATAACACTGAACAGTTACAGTTTATTCATTTTATTATTACAGTACATTTGCTGCCACGGCATTATCTATTTTATGTATATCATATTTTATTTCTGTATTTTAACTTACACTATTTTATGTTATGTCTTAGATTCTCAATTTTTGTACTGTTACTTGTGTGTTTCTCTTTTTATACATGTTGTTTCAGCATTGTTGGAGGGAGATTCTTCATTCTATCTGTGCACATGACAAATAAAGAACATAACTTCCATGTTAGTCCTCAACCGTCAGGCAGACAAGGGATGGAGTATGACTGTATGACTTAACATCACAACAACACATAATACTAGTAGTGAAAATAAATTATTAAAAACCATTAAAAAACATTAACTCCCTGATGTTTTTTCTGAGTGAACACTCCATCATCAGTTAGGCTGCATTATTCTCCCCTCTTCACATTGATTTATTTTTTCCTTTATGACACACTGACTGATCATTCCCCTCTTCCCACCACATCCTTCTTTCCTCAACTCATCCATCAATGCTGGGAACCCACAATTATACCAACATTGTCTTGACAGCACCAAGTGTGCTGCATTGGCCACTTATTGACTAAATAGATAATCTTGCTTTTCTTAAAAGGAGCGCAGATAATCAGTCAATACAGTCTTGATCTCCTCTAGCAGCTACGCTCTCTGTTCATTATATCACCTGCTTCTGTTCTCTTTGTTTCCCGCCACCTCGAATTAACATGCAGTTGTGAAGGCATGACATATACTGACAAAACATAAATACCTTTCTTATGTTATTGTGTCAAAATCCTTAGAGGAATAGGTGTATGTGTGCATGTTACTGGAAACCAGTAACATGTAACATGTCTGTCCCAGTTCAGACTTGGTATAAACTTTTGATGCCAACCTATTCTGTGATCTGGTGTCATATTAGCTTTAGAACATAAATGAAGATGTTAAATATCTCAGCAACTTAGATATAATGGCCTTTCCTAACAGCTTCAGATGATAGCTTAAATGTCAGTGGTGACCTTTGACTTATTTATATAACTCCCAGTGGTGAGTGTGACAGCTAGCTGCAGTTGTAAATGGTGTACAGTGGCGCCAACTTGAGCATGCAGTATTACTCCATAATATAGTGTACATAGTATAATACATTGAAAAAAGTACAGTTTACACAGTTTTTTGTGTATTATTTTCAGTATTGATGTTTGTGTTCTTTGTCATGTCTGGATGAAGTGAACTGGTTATAGCATAATAAAACCTGGGCAACTATTAGAAATAAAAAGCAGTCAAAGAGAAAAAAAAGGTAATCTGCAATTTTTGGTCTAGCTTTTCTTATTTTCTTTCCTAAGCATGGCTATGTGTGCATCAGAGTACATGGTAAAGGAACTAGACAGTTGTAGTACCTCAGGGCTTCGTAGCCTGTTACTCAGCCTCTACCTGTTCTGTCGGACGTGCATGAGATGTAGGACTAAAAAATGCACCTCAAATGCCTCTATGAGGCTGTACTAAAGCAGTCAATAAACTTCATCAGAAGAGTTTGAAAAACCCCTTCCCCCCACATTTCCGAAATTGAAACTGGGAGGGCTGTTTTCCACCATTTCTGTAACTTTCCGAAACCGTTGATCTGACATTCAGCCCCACTTTGCACTGTGACTGGTAAGCTTTGTGGAGGGTGAGAAAGGAGCCAGGATTCTCTCTCAAGCTCTTTTTTTCATTCTTTACACAACTATTTCTGTCACATTTAATGTGAACAACTGAGTACAACACCCTAAATGTTCCTGTTCCAGGAGACACCATCCGAAAAGGTGTGCCATCATCCCCTGTTGGAACCTCAGCACGTGGGGGAAACAAAGACAGAGGCCAACATGTAAAAATAAAAGCCTAAACTATGAAACACCGCCAAAATCCCATCAGGCTTTGCAATTCTCACCTGACTGTGAGATTAGGTCACATTTGTATCCTGAAGGGGAGAAGGATTAGCCTGGCATCGCCAGACTAATTCGCAAATGCGTATTAGTCTGGAACATCTCAGTTCATTTTTGATTTCCAAGGGGCGTTATCGACAGGTGGAGACAACCAATTAGAGCAACAAAGCGCCATCCTGTCAGATGGAACGTCCTGTCAGAAATTTGGCAAATATATATTTCTTATCAACATAAAGGTTAAGTGTAGTTGTTCTTCTTTTAGAGAAAAAGTCAGTTTAATACTGCAGGTGTAGCCGGCCAATGAACGTTCAGTATCCGTAGCGCCATCTTGGATATTAACAAAGATACCTGAACGGCAATCGTCTCTGTCAGTCATCGTATTAAACCCGCCTCGTACTAAATAAATACTTGTGATTTGTTAGAAATCAGTTTGAATGGGAGAGTGGGATCACTGTCCCTCTCTCTCAAATATGTATCCCTGCAGACTGTAGGCCTCCAAATGGGGGTGGGGGAGGGGTTGATCTTTAACTGCAAAAAGGCAGACATCTACAAGTAGTAGGAATCTGGTAGATAAACCAAGATGGCTGACAGTAATGTGAGCCACAGCGACTGTGGTGAGCTTTTCAAAGGTGAACAGACTCACTGCACGTGAGCTAAGAGAAGATAGCCACCTATGAAGCAAGCACTCATGTTAAAATGGAGAGTAGTTGCCTCCTGCAGGAGACCAGTTCCTCCACTGGCTGTATCATTTTCTCTCCCTTTCCTTCTCTGTTTCTTCTGTCTGTCTCTGCCTTAGGACTGCTATGGTTTGATGGGCAGCAGATATTAGGAGGTTTGGCAGCATTTAATTCCCAGTTGAAAGTGTTGACATGGGATGGTGGCAGAAAGAGGACAGGAGGATACAATACACTTCAATCATAGACTGACAGTGTGTGTGTGGTTGGTTTGGGGGGGCAAAATGCAAGTCCCCATAGTGTCAATCATTCATCATTTTAGGGTGAAGACTTGGTTTAATAATATTAAACTAATATCTCTTTAATGCAACGTTGTCAAAATCTCCTTGAAGACATGGTCACTCATTCAGTAGCGTTTGCTGGATGGTGCGTTAGCCAACCACCACTGATCTGTACAAATACTATACAATCTAGTGGCTCATTATCATCATCATCACCATCTGATTGATGGATCCTGCTTGTTTTAAACCCAGACTATGCATGAATACAGTAAGAGGAGGAAAAACAATGACACAATTATCTGTGAAACAAGCTGCAGGGAGGAGGACGGAGACACCGAGCTGAAGAGAAAATCTTTCCACCCCAGTAAGCTTTCCTTTCTGTGAGAGCAAGAGACACCCATGGGAAAGAAAAAGTGACAGATGTGTGTGTGTGTGTGTGTGTGTGTGTGTGTGTGTGTGTGTGTGTGTTGTGTGTGTGTGGGCATGCATGTACATGGGAGGGGTGGGGGTCCGCTTATTTGACACTAACAAGTGAACCACAGTGAATGTTGATGATAATTCACTACTGACCATATAATCCTGTGTGTGTCAGCCATTGTGGTGAGTATCACAGTGATTGTGTGGCAGTTATGTTTTTGAGCACACTTAGACATTTATCCACCTGCAGCTGTTTAGTTAAATCTATGGCTCGATTTGGCAGTGCTGGAATGGGTGATGGGGGGCAAGTTTCAGACATTTCAATATTTTATTAATTTCAAGAACATACAGTTGCAACAAAATAAGTGTTTTATGTCATCATTAATGTAATAGTTCAAATATTCAGTAAAAACTAAACAACAATTATTGCTCTGTTCTTCAGTTTTAAGCTTCTACCATTGCCATGGTAATCGATGTCCAAATCAGTACATGAATGCTGCGTTTCAGCGGCACCCAGTTGGCCCGGCTGCACTGCGTTCTAGCTGCAATGAAGCCGCTGGAGCTACGTAGCCTAATTACCCATGGTAGAAGCACAAAATTAGAGGAAAAATGACAATGTCAGATAAATCTGAACAAGTCTACAAAACCGGGCAGGCTTCTGAAACACTTCCGGTGGGGTAAAGCCAAGCAGAGGATGGAACAAACCCATGTCGCAGACACAACATCATAGATCCATGCCCGATGGAATTAAGTGGTTGCATTAGTGAATAATGACCACGGATTTGAGGAAAGTATAATAGCTTGTGCTGACAATGTCCTTTTAGCCATGCTTGTTGTTGCTGTGCAAACAGTGTGACGTCATTACGTCAACAAGTCGGGATATTGCCATTATCATGATTGATACGATATGGCACACTCATAATTAATACAACACCGTGTCTTCCAACACCATGTTTTGTATTTTTGCACACTTTATGCAAAAAAAGTGTTGTCCTGTTATTGTTTTCACTTCATTGCAAATTACAATAATAAAGATCACTTTTCTGGTTTGTACATGCATCCAACTGGTGTGGGTATACATATTATTATTATATTTGTAGTCCTTCATAAAATCTGAATAGCAAGATCATCTGTATATCATTTGTCGCACTTTTGTATGGTTTCAGGAACACTGCAGGCTCAGGGACTGCTTTAGGAGTCTATGTTCCTCTGTATCATTTAGCTATATGGACACACCTATGTGTGTGAGAATTCAATAGTTGTCTGTACATACTGAAAAAAGCTTCTCCTCTCCTCTGCTCCCCTCTCTTCTGCTCCCCTCTCCTCTCCTCTTCAGTCTCTATGGTAGACACATGCAGGCCAACCCAGAACCTCCCAAGAAGAGCAATGATAAGAGTAAGAAGATCAGCCGCAAACCACTGGCTGCCAAGAACAAATGAAGAGAAGACTGCGGATGAATACTCACTAAGCCAGCCAAACTCACTGCTTGTACCTTTTTTTTCTCTCTTGTAACTGTATTACCTGGAAATGTATCAATTATATTTCTAAATATAAAGTGTTAAACATTGTTTGGACTGTATTCCACTGTGTCCAGATGGACGTTTTTTCTTTCTCCAACTATTCTTAACTGAGTCTTGGTGTTGGTGCTACCTCCTTACAGCATGTGGACATCGAGACTATTGGTAACACTTGCATAACCACCAGATTAGAAAGAAGCAAAGTTCAGAATGTATTATGTCATCCTTCATCCAACAAAAAGACACCCACTTTAAATGCTGGTGGCCCTGTAATTTTTTAGGACAACAGTATCAAAAAGTCCTGCAAGGTGACACTGTTAAACAGCTATTATACCAAAGGCAAACATTGAGTCCAGCTTTCTCTGGAAAGCCCACAGATATTTAGGAGACAGTTTTGAAAGAGTTAAGATGCTCTGTTGCTGCCCCACTGTGCCATTTAATGAAAGTCTAGCCTCTGAAAGTATTCAACCCCCTAATGACTAACCCTGGATGTCCACTTGATGCAGCTGTGTCACATTCCAGTTGCCCTTCAGCACAGACACATTTTCATCACGGTTCGAATGTCCAATGGAAGCCACAAATGAGAAAAAATCTAGTTTGGCTGTATATATGATGTATGTAAAGACAACACCACTGAAAAAAGCGCTGCAAGTGAGATATTCTGGTCTCACCCCCGGTGGACATTGCCATACCAGTTGGAATAGCAGCATATTTTCTGAGCTGGTGGACACTGGGGCCACTCTGACAGAACAGTAGTGTTCTTCACTGTCGGATGGAAGCTTTTGAACAACTATTATTTAATAATTACTATTATCGCTAAGAGTAAGGAAGCAGGCTCATTGACACCTGCCATTAATTGTGTTCATTCCACTGATCTCTGTGCATCACTTCAATTGTTCTTGTGTTTGAATCTCACTGTACCTTCAATTCCACATTCTCTTTTAAGATATTTACCAAGTGTACCAAATTTCAGCCTTTTGCAAAATGGAATGAATGTAATCATTTTTTGAAATTCATCATGCTTTTATCACAGGCTCTCTGTATTGAACATTTCAAATAAAAACAATCACAGTGTCCTCTCTTGTATTGTTAATTTAATGAATACATTCTATAAATATACTGTACAGTATAAGCCATTACATTTGTTAGCTTTGTCTGCGCTATAGTTACGTTTGTGGTTTGAATATAACTTACTGTTAAGTATGCTCTACAATAATTTTGAACTGTAGATTGCTGTTCTTATTTTGACTTTGTTCGTCACATTGTGTACAGTTCCATCAACTCAGAGATACACTTTGATGCCTGGAAATGTGGGTTTTTAATCCCCTATAAGACTAGTACAGAATGGCCCATAAAGACATAAAATCACATTTTGAAAAAACATGTCTACATCAACTAAAGCAAGAACAAATTGGTCTGGATTCATTCTTGTGTATTCAAATACCAAATCTATCCAATTTAACACCAAATGTGAAATGTCACCCAAAGTGAATTCAGGAGGCTCATTGTCACACTCGGGCACAGTTTGTGTGATTTTAACGGCTGTCTGTGGAAATTATGCTTCACTGTTAGGACTATTTTTAATGTTTATTGTTTATATTGGCTTGCATTAAATACTGCATTTACTTATAACTCATTTTATGATAAAAAGGATTAAAAGATCAAATAAAATAAGACTTTAAATTAAACATGCAGCTTCTTGTTCCTTTTACAGCTGTTCTGGCTACTTTTCCGCAACTTTCCATGAGCAGAGACACATTTATCTATGATCATTTCCAGGTGCGTCTTTAATGAAGATAGCATTGAGAGTACCACACAGATGGATAAGCTCTGTTTCACGTTACTTAATATGCTATTTGGAGATGAGGCATGACACTGTTTTTTTGTAGTTTAATCAGCAGAAAGTTGGGCAGATGTATACGGCAGGGTTTCCAAAGTTTCCTGAAATAAAATAATATTCAATATGGTAGCCTTACTTTAAGACCTCCCATCTCAAAGAAAATCTAAAGTAGTGCTACCTGACTCATTCTCGGTTGCCTTCTGTTAGAAAGGCAAAGCTTGGGCTGATTAATTAACAGCATCATGGAATGCTTCATTACACAAAATTAATATTGGTCAGCTTGAGCTAGTAAAGATGAGTCAGTCACCTATCACAAATTATCACCTCCACCCTGAAACTCAATCTAACTACAGTAACTGCTACACTCTGTTTTTTTCTCCTCTGTTGGTGGATGTTGTTCTTGTTTTGTTCTCACTTCATCTCAATTCATCTCACACCTTTCCAAGGACACAATGAGTCCCAGGCTAACTAAAGCCCATTGATTTTCACGAGGTGATTTATAGGTGGCGTGTGTGTCTTGATTGTGTAAGGGGGGCTGCACTGTGCCACTTTAATGAGGGCACAGAAGCAAGCAACTTGCCCACCACAGGATGAGCAGCTAATTTACAACTTCTGCTTTACTTAATAACCAAAGCATTTACACAGCGCGGGTACTGTCTTTAAAAATTTGGTCTAGTGTTCAGCTTTCACATTTTATTTTTCTTAACATATTTTCCTATAAATAATTTGGGAAAATTATATTTTACATTATTTGGAACAATAAATTTGGAAAAATATATGAGGCTGGTTACTGCACTGGTATTATAAATGTCCCTTGTCACTAAAAAAAGTTATGAAACAAGATATTTTGCTTTGGAATTTTATTTGAGTAATTTGAGTTTATTACTAACTTAAGCCTTGTCTAACAGTTGTAAAATGTGTAACAGAGAGAAACTGTGTAGAAAAAAACATGGTTGGCCTGCAGATGACCTGATGGACTGGGAGGCAGCAGAGTAGGCCAAGCCACTGCAGAATAGGCCATGCTACTTAGGTGATGGTACATTGTGGTTAGTAAAATGAACTGATGAGGGCCACAAGACTGACGGTGCAGCTCCAGCACTGGCAACGTGGCTCCAGATGGGCGTCAGATCATGCTTGACCGTTATCTGACCTGCTATAGCTGTCAGTTTTTTTAAAAATGAACTCTGGAAAACCCAGAACTTACTGGTATAAAAAACAGGACACAGGTGTAAAGAGAGGGGTGGGTTTGGAAAGTCCCAAAGACTCTGGTGTAAATTTCTATAGGAAGAGGTCACACAAATACCAATAAAATTGAAGGGCACCTCACTCAAGTTTATTGCTGTTACATGCCTGTACTCAATAACCTATTCACATCAGATTCTGTCTGACTTGGCCGCATTTTTCTGAGTATTTTTGAGACTCCAATAAGCTAGATAGAGGTGATTTTTGACTAACAATCGGCAAGAAGACCAGACCCTTTCTGGCCCACATCTGGACCTTTTTGACCCGACACAGTTGCCATCATTTCTGTCGGTTATGAAACTACTGTAAGTGCTAACTGCTGAGGTCTAGGAACATGATGACATCGCTCCAACAAAGTGGGACGTCACAATAAACATCCAAGTGTTCTGATGATCAGACAGGTTGTAACAACTATCGTTACGTCCACTGACTTTCCTATGGCTTCTTTTTGGAAGAGAACTGTCTCTCAGTGTGTTTCCAGTCTGCCATGCTCCTCTCAGTGCCTGGATCACCCACATCTGAACTTCATTTGATTGTCAGTGGAGCTGTATATCCACCCCTTGAACCAGTGCTTCTGCACATTTGGCCCCTGAGCTGTGTGTTGGGCTGCTACTGTTGTGAGCTTGTTGCTAATGTTGAAACTCGGTTTTTGATAGCTATTGATACGGCTCTGTTTTGCCTATCCTTTGTCTTTCCTGACTAGCCTTGTAGGGGTTCTCTACCGTTTATTTTGCTTCCCCTTTTTCTCCAGTGAGTTAGGGAGCTTAGTTTATTTTTCTGTTGATCAGTTGAGCTTATTTTTAGGTAGTGTGTTTTTTTTTGTTTTGTTTATTGTTTTGTCCTTAGACACCCTGACCCTAATTATGTTTTTGAAAATAAATGTTATTTATTGTTACACTGTTTTTTGTTCAATTTTTTCAAAGGTTTTGGGTTAACCTGTTTGGTTACTCCCTGTGCTCCCCTAGATATTAAATATAAATTTTAACAGTCCCATTTTGTAATAAAACAGAAGAATTGTTTTATTCTAGGAGAATCGATTGCTTGAGTCAGACTGATGTGAGCTATTGGGATCTTAAGATAAAATTAGGTGTTCTTAATGGTGAATAGTCAGGAGAACTTTAACCACACTACCAGAACCGCCACTATGTGTTTTTAGTTTTTAATAAAAGAGGACAAACAGCAATGAGAGCAGTGTGTTCACCCAGTTGCATGTTAGAAGGGTCCATACTGAGTGAAAGAGAGAACTAAAATGAAATGGTTCAATAGAAAACAAATCATTTTTGTTCTTATTTTAAGACTGTACCAATTGACAAAGAGACAAGTGAGTTGCGGTGTGTGTCTAGACTTCATGTCACACACCACTCCTTTGAGAAAACATGGACATAATAGATTATACAATAGCTATTTACCATCCACCTTCCTCTGCGGGGTGTCAGAGGTCCGATGTTTTGACATCTGAGGTCTGACTGCAGACAGATGAGAGCTGACTTTATTTCCCTGAGTGCTAAGCTTCTGATCATCCTTCTCAGATCACTCCAGTGTGATGGAGTTCAGGTCACATTCAGGTGAGAGCATACTGTACTGTCTTTTATAAGCCATTATAGTAAACTAATAATTCAATACAAATCTTTTAGATTTGATAGACAAACAAATAAAAAGTATAACAAAAAAAAAAATTAGTTGATTGAAAAAAAAAACAAAATTGTCAACATCTCATGTCATTACTCTTTTTGTTTTTACAGAATATGTAATTATGAAAAGCTGGTACACAGTAACAGAAAACTGATCGACTCTTTGTGCACTTGACTGCATGGTGTTTTGCCTCTCTGTACTTTTTGCAGTGCTGCAGGCTCACATCAACATAATTGATGAAAACACTAACCCCCTTCTAGTATAAAGAACAACTTTATTGTGAGACCAACATGTTTTGGCTTATGGCCTTCATCAGGGTCATACAAAACATTACAAAGAACATTTAAATAAGATGACCAAAAAAAGTATAAAATTATATATAATTGTATATAAAAGACAACCACATACATATGCATATCAGCTAACTGGCCACCCACACTCGAGCTGGATGTATGGTTATATGACTTCAGGCCAGTTACATTCGTAAACTGGTAGTAAGGTAATGGGTGTGCCCAATAATGGACATATTTGGCCCATAAACAGGAGAACATGGGGAGTTTGTATATAGGATCTTGATAGGAACTTTACCCAAAAGGTGCCTATTTAGTGTGGCGTACTTTAAAAAGTGTGTAAATATTCTTAAACTTCTTTTAATTATTAGAATATTCTCATATCTCAAGTATTTTAACTGCTCTAATTATGATTAAACTATAAGCATTAAATACTTATAATACTTATAATATATATATAACATTTTAGTTTTGCAGGTAATAAAATGTTACCATGTGGTAACATATACGTTACATATACATGAGCAAATATGGTGTCACCCATGTCCACTACTGGGCACACCTACATAACTGTATGTAAGTTTGTCACACATAAGTTTGTTGTTCTTTACATTGTGTTGTATGTTGACCCTGATGAATGCCACAGTCCAAATGCATTGGTCTCACAATAAAGTTGTTTTTTATACTACAAGAGTTTCTAGAGTTTTTTTCCCCTTCGCCATGCATCTTGAAAGTAGGTGAAATTGTGCCAGAAACGCCTGCTCTGATGTTCAGAACAATCTGAAATAAGCACTAGAAGCAGAAGGTAGTGGTCTGCACACACAGGGAACTGTCTTAAAACAGATCATTATTATTATTATTATAAGTCCATTCATTTGCTGTACCCTCAGGGTACAACCTAGACAGGTCACCTGTCTATCAAAGGGTTAACACATATACAGACAGACAAGCACTCACACTCACTTCCATGCAAATAATGGTTATCACAACCTTGAAGTTGAAGTTGGCACCTCTTGGCACCACCATCCATGGCCAGTAGGACTACCAGGGTTGCATCAATAATTTGTTTGGCTTTGGGCCTTTCCCAAGACCCTTAAGAGGGTGCTGGCCCTTTGCAGATGTTTGTGGCCCCTTGCAGAACCTGCCCCCAATCCATCAGAAGTGGGTCTGCTCTATCGGGCTGGGTGTCGTTAGAATCAAGTGTATTTAGTCTTTTCCCTCTTCCTGTCCTCTAGGAATGACACTAATAAAATGAGGACATGTTATGGGTAGTACATATATTTTGTAATATAATATAATTATAGTAATTATAATTGTACCAATAGTAATATTACCATGAAAAAAAATTAAATAATAGTGTAATCATCATGGTCTTGAGGTCCATCCCACTAGAAAGAGAACAGAAGGAGGGGTTAACTTCAAGAGGAATAATAGCCTCTAACAGGATAGAGGGTTTTGATCTGCTGTTGGACTGTTGATAGAGGCATTGACGATTAATTATGATTAAACAGGTCAATTTCATTGTCATTGCCTTCAGTCATTGTAGTCTTTGTTAGTGTTCAGATAGTAGGTGGAACCACTGTGGTACTGAGAGGTTGTCTCTATTTTTCAAATGTATTATTTTTATAATTTCAATTGTCTTTTTCTAATGTGAAAAATCTGTATTATACCATATTGAGGTGAATTTATTTGGAATCAGTGGATGTCCTGTGATTTGGTTGAATTTCCACCAAGCTGTCAGAGTCACGTCTGTGAAAGGATTTTTGAAACAGTTGTGTTTTTTAATTGACTGTGAAAGAAATGGAAGATCTGGTAGTGATAGTTCCTGGCATTCATATTGTTCACTATCCAGCCATGGGTGTTATTTCAGTTTGTTCTCTTGTAGCAAATTTGCTATGTGTTGTAGATGGGTGGCGAGATGATAGAATCTGAAATTTGGGGCTGATACACCTCCATGGTCTTTGGGTTTCTGCAATGTGGATAGATAGGGTGTGATATAACTGTAACTTGGTTGTGTCAGAAATAATATGTTAGCCTGAATGAATCCACTCCTCCCAGCCATATTAATACTCACATTCACGAGGCACTGGCCAAGGAGGTAGGGTTGCAGCCATCTTCAACTCTAGCTTATTAATCAACCCTAAACCTAAACTCAGTTTTAATTCATTCGAAAGTATTGTTCTTAGTCTTTCACACCCAACCTGAAAAACGTTACCGCCGATTCTATTTGTCATAGTGTACGTCTGGATTGTCAGAGTTTTTAAAAAGTTTAGTCCTCAAAACAGGTGATTTTAATATTCATGTGGACGTCGATAATGATAACCTTAGTTCTGCGTTAATCTCACTATTAGATTCGATTGGCTTCTGTCAGAATGTGAACAAACCCACTCACTGTTCTAACCACACCCTTGATCTTGTTCTGTAATATTGAATCAAAATTGAACATTTAATAGTCTTACCACAAAATCCTGTCTTTTCAGACCATTATTTAATAACTTTTACATTTTTTATATTTTAATAAATTCATATTACCGGACTACAGCCATTAGACAATCATTATTTCATATAACGGACGACTCCTATGCTAACTTAGTCCATCCCAAATTGATCATTTGGTTGATAGTGCTGCAGGCTCGCTGCGAACGACTCTCGATTCTATTGCCCCTATGAAAAAGAAGCTCCGTGGTATAACTCCTTAACCCGCAAATTAAAAGAAACATCGCAAAAATTTGAAAGGAAATGGCGTTCAACCAAACTGGAGGAATCTCATTTAGTTTGGCAAGATAGTCTTAGAACATACAGGAAGGCCCTCCATAATGACAGAGGAGCCTATTACTCCTCACTAATAAAGGAACATAAGAACAACCCCAGGTTTCTTTTCAGCACTGTAGCCAGGCTGACACAGAGTCAGAGCTCTGTTGAGCCATGTATTTCTAGCTCTCAATAGTAATAACTTCATGAGCTTCTTCAATGATAAAATTAGAGACAGAATTCATCATCTTGTGCCCTCAGCCAGTTCAGATCTAACTTCAAGTACAAGAACCTTAGAAACAGCTGTAGAACCAGATATATATTTAGACTGTTTTTCTCCAATTGACCTTCACCAATTAACTTTAATGATTTCTTCGTCTAAACCAACAACCTGCCTCTTAGACCCCATCCCAACTAGGCCGCTTAAAGAAGAACTACCCTTAGTTAGCACTTCTTTACTAGACATGATCAATCAGTTTTTCTCAACAGGCTATGTACCACAGTCCTTTGAAGTAGCTGTAATTAAACCTCTTCTTAAAAGGTCGACACTTGATCCAGGGGTTTTAGCCAACTATAGACCTAGATCTAACCTTCCCTTTCTCTCCAAAATCCTTGAGAAAGCGGTCGTCAATCAGTTATGTGACTTTCTACACAACAATAGTTTATTTGAGGATTTTCAGTCAGGATTTAGGGAGCATCATAGCACAGAGACGGGAATGGTGAAAGTGACAAATGAACTTCTGATTGCGTCAGACAAAAGATTTGTCTCTGTACTGTTAGATCTTAGTGCTGCTTTCGATACCATTGACCATTGGATCCTATTACAAAGGCTGGAGCATTTGATCGGCATCAAAGGACCCGCACTAAGCTGGTTTAAGTCCTATTTATCAGATAGATTTCAGTTTGTACATGTAAATGATGAATCCTCTGTGCATACCGAAGTTAGTCACAGAGTTCCACAAGGTTCGGTGCTTGGACTAATTTTATTCACCTTATATATGTTTCCTTTAGGCAATATTAATAGGAAACACTCCATAAACTTTCACCGCTATTCAGATGATACTTAATTATACTTATCGATAAAGCCAGATGAAACCGACACGTTAGTCAAACTTCAGGCATGTATTAATGACATAAAAAAACAATTTTAAACTCAGACAAAACTGAAGTTATTGTTCTTGGCCCTGTGAGACACATTATCTATAGATATAGTTATTTTTGATGGCATTGCCCTGGCCTCCAGCACCACTGTACGGAATCTAGGAGTAACCTTTGATCAGGACATGTCCTTCAATCTTCCACCTACGTAACATTATAAAAATAAGGCATACCCTGTCTCAAAATTGACGCAGAAAAACTAGGAGCTGTAGAGTCTGGATATGTGACTGCAGGCCGTCTACTGCCACCATGTTCCTGCTCCACACTCACTGCTGCAGTTGTTATTATTATTATTAGTCTGATTTGTTGTCTGTCCTCCTGCTCTGTCTCCCCTCTCCCCCTCTCTCCTCCCCTTTCAACCCAACTCGGTCGATGCAGATGGCCGCCCCCCAGACCCTGGTTCTGCTCTAAGTTTCTACCTGTTAAAAGGGAGTTTTTCCTCGCCACTGTCGCCAAGTGCTTGCTCATGGTGGGAACTGCTGGGTCTCTGTAAATTATATTTTAAAGAGTATGGTCTAGACCTACTCTATGTGAAAAGTTTTTTGAGATAACTTTTGTTATGATTTTTGGAGGTTGTGATGACCCGTGTGATGGAAATCTTAGAGCTGGTTCACTCTAACAAGAAGTTTCAGGAGACCGGGATGTCTTACACAGGAATATTTATTGAAGCTCGATCGAGGAGAAAAGGGAAACACCACGTGTGAATCCCAGCGTACTGCTACCCAAATCTGAAGATGGTGTCCTGAAGCTCAGTATTTAACCCTCCCGAGAACTGATAAGTTCCGCTATATCCAAATAGGGTTATTCCTATCTCAGTCTGTCATGTGTGATGACTCTATTGGATATCAGATCCAAACAAGGAAAGATGTCAACCATTGCTGTCCTAGCAACAGCATAGCCTCTCTACAGTCTCTCTTATCCAGCGTCAACAACCAGGCTCCAGCCTGTTGTGTCTAACACTGAAAACAGAAGATATCTAGCAGACCTTGGTCTACCAGATGCCAGAGCCAACTCGGCATGTCTGGCACACAGAATGAGACAGGCGAACAGAGACAGACAGTTGACCTGACCTGTGAAGCACTGTCTTAAGTTACCTTTAACCTACAAAAGGGAAGTTTAACATACAAGAAGGAAAATTCCTTCACAACCCGTATGGATTCCACTTCCTGTTTTATTTTGTAATTACCTGCCCTCTTGCTTTCCAGTTTGTTTTACTTCCTGCCACTATTGCGTTTCCCGCCAGTTTTGATTCCACACCTGTGTTCCGTTATCTCATTAGTTCCTTTACCATTTATACCCTTTGCTGTTCCACCCGATTTGCCAGATTGTCTTAGTTCTCTTGCTAGACTAGCTCTCCAGGCAGTCCTTGTCCTTAGTCTAGCCTGTTTGTTTTTCTCCTCCTGAACCTTTTGAGCTTCTTTGGAGTGCCTTTTTTTTTTTCTCAGTATTTTTCTACACTGACTACCTGTTTGTTTTGTGCATTGGGACTCCCACTAAACTTTTATTTTTGGACTTCGGTGTGATTCTGCAATTGAGTCTTCCTCTGCCTGACCACCACAGAGGTATAGATATTTTTACTGCTGCTATTCTTCCTATCAAGGATATGGGTAAGTTCTTCCAGTGTATAAGGTCTTCTTTGATACTTGTAAGCAGTGGGGGGAAGTTAAGAAGAAATAACTGAAATATTGATACCACGGTATCTGATATTACCAGTTGCTACTATGAAAGTTAGCTTTTTCATCACAGCATTCCAGTCTTCTCCAAAGAGCAGCAGGGTTGTGGATTTAGACCAGTTTATGGAGTAGTCTGAAATTTTGGAATACTTCTAAATAAGATTAGGTACTTTTGTGAGGGAATTTGATGGGTTTGTTAGATATCCTGTAGAAGGATATTGCCTGCATGTAAAATGATTTTGTGGTGATAGTATTTTGTTTGTATTCTTGTAATATTGTTTTGGTAAATGGATGCTGCAAGAGGCTCAATAAAGGTGGTAAAAAGTAAGAGTGAATCTCTATTTTGTGTTCCTCTTGAGTGAAGTATTGAAAAGTGTTTTTTTTTTTTTTTTTTTTTTTTTTTCAGGTGATAAAGGATGCAGCAGGCGACACTCGCAACAAATTACACTCCAAAACCAAACCTTTCCTTTCTCATTTCCTGATTCATTCTGATAAAAGAGATATGCCAAAACTGTTGTAGAATTCTATGGGATAACCATCTGAACTAGGTGATTTATTGTTAGGCATGGATAAGACGGTTATGGGTTGGTCTAATTTGTTGGCCTGTGCTATAGATAGTAGTTTGTTGTTTTTCTTCTGTGTGAAATATAAGAATTTGTCCTGAGAACTGCTCTGGCTGTCTTCCAAAGTATAGATGGTGAATGAAGTGAGGAGGATGAGTGTTGTACTTAAGATCTTCATTATTGGCAGGTTTTGTGAGATTAAAAGTCTAGTTTCAGTTGATTGCAAGTAGCTGTCCACTTCATTCAGAACTGTGTTGTCAGTGATGGGAAGTATCCAGTAAGTTCATCGCTGTCATCAGTTGGGTCCTCGCCATCTGTCTGAATGTGACCATCTGGAGTTTCAAGCAGGTTTACTTCTGCTTTCAGGTTTGACACATTAGCCTTCTTTCCACTGGGATGTAGGCCAATCTGAACATAGGACTGAGCTTGAGAAACTATGAGCAACCTTGCATCTTGAAATATGTATCCAAACCTCTGCTTCACCAAGATTATGGCATTTCACATACAGTGATGTGGTTACAGTGATGTAGAACGTTGGTCTCATGCTTCATCTTCTCCTTCTCGAGGAGAATCAAGATTGTTGGCACCAACACAGGTGTGTAGGCCGATCTATCAGATTGCAGTACATCAAGGGCCTTGGGGGAACCCTATAACCCTAAAAGATGCACAGCAAGAAGACAAGAGGAAACATAATTACTAAAACATAATAGTGGTGATCAATGTATTTTTCATCAATCTTAATAGCAGTAGTTTAACTGTCAGTTAATAACACTACACTAGTAAACTCACGGAGGCATGTAGTTGCCTTTATGTTCAGACAGATACATCAACACCTGAACACCAGTTAACTTAAGTATATATCAAAATAAATGTAATCTCTACCTGGACATACTACTGTATGAAGGTGAATTCTGCCGTTTTGAAACGAGTCACCGGAAGCTTCTCAGTTTTCCTAGAGGTCTTGCTCTTTAGTCCGGAACGGTATTCAAGTGCTCCCTGATGTGGCAAGTGGAGTTCCACTTTGTCAGACTGGGAACTACTAGCTGGCACCCTAGCTTGTCTTTGATATCTGAAGCGTATGTGCTTCCTGGGTTGTTAGAATTAATAACATTTAAACTAACAATAATTTGCCATACCCAAGCTCCACTTAAAGAATATGTCTATTGTACCACTGCCGCTATGTTGAAGGAGAATAGCAGAAGGTACGGAGCAGAGTTAGTGAACAGCATGCTAACAAAGGAAGTGTAGAGTTTCCTCCCCTTTAGGGCGTGGACTCCTTGGATTGGTGGACTCATGTGCCAAAGAAGCTGGGACCAGCCTGTGAACCAACATGGGAGAGCCAAGTCTAAATCGTGGCTTCCCCCATCTTTCTCTACAACCAGATAGCTGAACCATACTATAAAACACTCTGGAATGTTAAGAAGAGCTCTCTTTTCTAGGATGTTGTCTACAAACAGCTTGCTGACTGTGGTTTACTGAATAGAGGCGATCCTTGTACGTAAGATGGCTTTGATCCTCCATTGTCTTAATAAAATGCTGAACTAAAGGAATAGCCTCTCTCTGGACTTTTCTTTCACACATAAACACGACTAACCGTTGCTTGTTCTATAGTGCCTGGCATTTGCCGATTTTATTTTTTTTTTTAAAGGGCTCTTACTAGGTCAAAGCACCCTCAATTAATTCTGTGGCAAACCAGGTTGAGGGTGTGGCAGGTGCATTGCTGATGAGGTGGGAGACTAAAGTCTTCTGTTTCTTTTTAGAATTATGTGAGTGTTGGTTGTAACTGCTTTAAAACACTAATGCCCCCAAGCAGATGCTTAAAGTTTCTTGGTTTATCCAATGGACAGTCACCCCACGGACGCTCCAGTTGTTTGACGATGCATCTGTTGTGGTACATACATGGTTCTGTTTGGACAAAGTCTTAGACAGAGTGCCTTTCCTCGATGAACACTCATACTCAAGCATTCTTCCTAATGTTCTGTTTGACATGAAATGCCTGGAGGGTAAAATCTCTCTGAATAATTCCCTGTACTCTGGTCTGTCCAGTGTGAAATGGATGCAGTCCTTGAATGACTAAGTTAAGAATCAACTTGTCAAATCATTTTTGGGTTATGGTTGATGTACAACCCCTGAAATACTGTGCTACATGTAGGGACAGGGTGCATTCCTCTTCTTGGCATGCTAAGTTTCCATTTTCATGGAGGCTGTTTTAGTTGGGTGGACCCTCTACAAAAGAAAATTTAAGGTTACAATTTTGTATATTGTAGTATTCAAGTATCAATGCACACTTAATTGCATTAACTACCTTTGCAATATCTACTTGATTGGCACTAATGTACAGTGCACTACACTGTAGCATATTAATCAATCGGGTTTATTGCCACGTAGGTTTTCACATTCAAGGAATTTGCTGTGGGATATTGGTGCATAACAATAAAACTTAGAGGAATAAGAAAGTAGATGTAGGAGACAAGTAGTGCAAAAGTCAACATAAGCATAAATTTAACATAGGAGTATACATTTTTACAATACAGAATACAACAAATATTAAATGTGCAATATATAGTGTACATTATAGGTGTACATTAATGTACTGCATTGCGATGGGGGTTACGTTAATGTAACATGTCGTGTCTATTGGGGGAGGGGATAAGGGTCCGTCTCAGTGGGGGTCTTGGGCCTTGTTGATCAGGCCAGCTGCAGACGGGAAGATACTGGTCTTGTGGCGAGAGGATCTTCCCTGCATGCCTCAGGGTCCTGGAGAGATGGCAAATTGCAGCCAATCACCTTCTCTGCAGAGTGAATGATATGCTGCAGTCTGCCCTTGTCCTGCAGTGGCAGCAGCGTACCAGATGGTGATGGAGGAGGTGAGGATGAACTCGACGATGGCGGTATAGAAGTCCACCGTCATCGTCTTTGGCAGGCTGAACTTCTTCAGCTGCTGTACAAAGTACATCCTCTGCTGTGCTTTCTTGGTGAGAGAGCTGATTGTAGAAGCCTAATTGCAGTGTATTACTGTTATCACTGAGTAGCATGCGGTACTTCAAGTTCATGCATAAAAACATTAGTAATTTACATGTTTTAATGGATTTTGAAGGAATTAGAGGGATTATTTACAGTGAGCAATAAGTTATTTGTTTTATTTCACTTTAAAATCCACAGTATTTAATTTCTATTACATCTGTTACATTTTAGAATACGTGACTAATTGTTGCTTACTTGTAACTGTGCACCTTTTTAATTTTCCTTTTGTAGGTGCTCTCGTGAGAAAGGAGTTTAGGGTGTGTGTGTGTGTGTGTGTGTGTGTCCGGGTCAGTCAGGAATACGGGGAGTGGATGCACTTTTGACCTCTCTCTTTTTCTCTCATTTAGGGGTTTTGATACTTTTGAAATGGACAATTGCTCTGCAATAATTTTATCTTGCGTTGAAGTAAGGAGTTACATTGTGTCAAGCTCAGGATTGTTATTAGTCAAAAAACTCGCTCTTCACTGGTTATTGGAACTCAGAACAGCCTGACTGGAAGCAAACGAAGGAAACTGTAAGTCTTATCTTGCCTTACTTTAGCACTGATTGCTAATTGAAACGAGGATGGCAGTGCACCGTCCTCCGGCTGTATAAGAAAAAGGACAGTTCGGCTGAATGACAAAGTGGAATGCATTTGTGTGTAGCCTGAAGCTTTTGGTGGTGCTTTGACTTTTTTACTACTCAAGTGTAGAGAATGGAAGATGATGCAAATGTGGACATTGTTACAAACAAATTGCGTGTTGATTTTGGTTGTTTGCATCAAAAATTTTCTGACCTAAATTCTTGATTGCAACAGTTTATGGCTGAGGACAAATTTTTGGAAAATTAAAAGAATTGATTTGATCCTAAAAATAAATTAATGACTTGGAGGTATGGATGAAAGACGTCATGAAATGTTCTGAACAGGCTGAAGAGGATGATAGATCAGTAATGCACGCAGATAATAGGTCTACATAATCAAAATCAACCACTAAATGCCCAAGTAGACCTGGATCATAATGTTGAAACGTGTTGTCATCATCTTCCTCAGTCAGAATAAAGGCAGAAATGGAGCATGCATCCTTAAAGGCAAAGGCTGCAGCTTTAAGAGAGAAGTTGGTAATAGAAAAGGAAGAAGCAGATTGGCATGCAGAAAAAAGATGCAGGGAGGCTCAACTCCAAGCAGAGGAAAAAACGGCGAGAGGCAGAGTTTGAGGCTGGACAAAAAAGAATAGAAGCTGCAATAAAGGCTAGAAAGGAAATGCATGCGATTCAAACTGCTCTTAATGGGTCTAATGCAAAATTGGAAGTTTTGCAAAAATATAAATACACACAATCAGACATAAGCATCATTGACGGTGATGAACAGGTTGGCGAAACCGAGGTGAAACCTACATTTCAACCACTATCACAGCATACTTCACTTACACTTAACGTTGAACACAATGTTCAGTCTGTGACACCACAAACAGCCGTGCCTGGGCCAAAAATGGAAGTCAATGACAGACCAGTGCTTGATAGTCTATGCAAGGCCATCTCTCAGCAAGCTAACGTCACAGAGTAACTTTTATTTTTTTTTTAATTTTATTAACTTTATTTATCACAAATTTTGAAATTATTTCTCCGCATTTAACCCATCCAGTGGCACCTGTACAAACACACACGTGCCATATTCACACTGGAGCGGTGGGCAGCAGTTCACAGCGCCCAGGGAGCAATTGGGGGTGCGGTGCCTTGCTCAAGGGCACCTCGGCCGTGGCAGGTAGGTGGCCACCCCACCAGCTGTCAGTCCACCAATCTTCGGGAGGGAGAGCGGGGATCGAACCTCCAACCTTGGGTTATTGGACAACCTCGCTCTACCACTGAGCCACGGCCACAAGTGTGTGAAGAATCACAAACCATCCTTACTTCCTGGTCTCATCATTACAATTCAAGGGTGACCTGCTTGAATATAAATCCTCTATAAGATCTTTTGAACATTGAGTTGAAGGCCGCACAGGTGACAGTTGTGACTGCCTACAATTTTTGCTGCAGTACACAAGTGGACAACCACATGAATTGGTTAAGAGCTGCATCCACATGGAACCTTCAGCAGGTTATGCTAACAAATGCTAAATGACTTTTTTGGCAATGACTCCAAGATAGCAGAAGTCTACATAAAGGAGGCTTTAGATTGGCAGACAGTCAATTCAGAAGATGGAGCTGCGCTACAGTCCTTTGCATTATTCCTCACTGGCTGCTCCAACACAAGGACAGATATTAGCTACATAGACTTGGACAACACAGCTAACATAAAGGCACTGGCTAACAAACTTCCATACAAGCTCAAAGAAACTTGGAGAAGTTAAAAGGGAAAACAGGGAAAAGAGTGAAGTTCAAGGCTATGTCGTGAAGCCAGACAGTGCTGGAAGTGAACCTACTGAGGGGCAAACATGACATCGGAATGTCCAAGGATGATCACCAGTTTATTAACATGGTGTCTCGATCCTCAAAACTTGTGGATGGTCATTACAGTGTTTGCCTTCCGTTGAGGAACAAGGCATTGTGCTTGCCAAACAGATCAGTCGGGGAGCAACGTGTGTTGAACTTACAGAAAAGATTCTGTAGAGATGTTAAGTTTTACACAGAATATGTTGCATTCCCGGATGAAATCCTCAATAAAGGCTATACCGACAGAACCCGGACAGTGCTGGAAGTGAACCTACTGAGGGGCGAACATGGTATCTGCCTCACCACGGAGTCAGACATCCAGAAAAGTAAAAACTGCATGTTGTCTTTGACTGCGGAGCAAGCTTTCGAGGTACATCGCTGAACCAACAGCTCCTACAAGGACCGGACCTAACAAGCTCACTAGTGGGGTCCTCATGAGGTTCCGACAAGAGACTGTGGCTGTTATGGCCGATGTGGAGGCCATGTTCCATCAGGTCAGAGTCAGCAATGAAGATACGGATCTCTTCAGGTTTCTCTGGTGTCCTGATTGGAACTACGAGTAGGACCTTTTTGAACACAAGATGTTGGTCCACATCTTTGGTGCAACATCGCCAAGTGTTGCAACCTTTGTGCTTCAGAAATGTGAGGATGAATTTATTCACTAAGCTACCAAAACAGTCAAGAAAAATTTCTATGTAGACGACTGTCTTTAGTCAACTTCTGACGAAGACACAGCTATAACCCTTTGCGCTGACTTGAGGAGCATGTTGGCAAAGAGTGGATTTCGACAAAAAAAATGGTTGAGCAACAGTCTGAAGTTGCTCAACTCAATTCCTTAAGAAGGAAAGAGCTCAAAGGTTTCAAGATTCGGACTTGGATAAAGATAACTTACAGATGGAGAGAGCATAGGGAATCCAGTGGTGTGCTGAATCAGATCAGTTCCAGATCAACCTCAAAGATCGACCACACACTAGGAGAGGCTTTCCCTCGTCAGTTCCATCTTTGATCCGTTGGGTTTCTTCGCTCCAGTAGCTCTGCCGCCAAAAAGGATCCTGCAAAAGTTATGCCAGCAGAAGTATAACTGGGATGAAGATCTGCCAGCTAATGTCATTAAGAGCTGGAAAAGGTGGATCTCAAGTTTGCAACAGCTTGAGATATTTGGAGTTGACAGATGTGTAAAGGCAAAGCATTTGGTGCATCAGTCTCTGCACAGCTGCATCACTTCGCTGATATGAGCAAAGAAGTGTACGGAAAAGTTACCTGACCGCAGCCACAGTCGCAGTCAAGATGGACAAACTTCTGAAGAAAGAGCTTGAACTTGAACTTCACGACTCGATCTTTTGGACAGTTAGCACGGCTGTGCTAAAGTATTTAACCAGTCAAAGTACAAAGACTTGAAGTCTTTGAACACAAAAAGTTGAACTTGTTGCTATTAAAATCTCAGCATCCTCAGACTTCACAGAGGAGATACGTCAATACCACTCTGAATCCCGCTGATCATGTCTGAAGAGGACAAACTGTTGAAGCATTCTTAAAACATGAGAGCTGGCTTCAAGTTTCCTGCTTGGCGCACAAGAACAGTGGCCCATGAATCCAGATCCTGGAATACTGGATATCGATGACCCAGAGGTAAAAGAGTGACTCCAGCTCATGTCATTCAGGCTCAAGAGCCCAAAGATACAATAGATCAGTGGATGGCCCACTACCTATCCTGGTCAAAGCTAAAATGTGCTGTTGCCTGGTTTCTGAAGTTGAAAGATTTGGTTAAGGAACTGGCAGCAAAGAGAAAAGGAACAAACACATTAAGTGGAGAAGTCAGAATGGTCAGAATCAGTTCAAGAAAGCTTTCAAAGGAACAAACAAAGATTCAAAGAGGACTTGGCGATGCTAACATCAAAGGAACATCAAAGGGTGAAGCAAAGTAGCTCACCCTATAAGTCTAATCCAGTACTTCAAGACAGAGTCCTTAGAGTTGGAGGAAGGTTGAGCTGCAATGCCTGATGGTTCCAAGCAGCAAGCCATTTTGCCAAGAGATTCTCACATCACTAAGCTTGTGCTGAGACACATTCATGACATTACAGCTCACGCTGGAAGGAATCACATATTGGCTCAAAGATTCTGGATCCTTGGAGCAAACAGACCCATTAGAAAGTTTTTGTCCAAATGTGTCACCTGTAAAAAAAAAAAAAAAAAACTACACTGAGGGTCTGCCTGATGATCCTCCATTCACAAGAGTTGGCTTTGATTACTTTGGTCCACTCTTGGTAAAAAGAGGAAGAGGGCAAGTAAAGAGATTCGGTGTCATATTTACATGTCTCGCTATATGAGCCGTGCATCTAAAAGTTGCATGTTCACTCAACACCGATGCATGCCAATAGAGGACAAGTCAAACAAGTGTACTCAGATAATGGAACCAACTTCTGGCAAGCTGACAGTGAGTTGAAGAAATCGCTCAAAGAATGGAACACCAGCAAGATTGCAAAAAGCTTGCAACAGAAGGGTGTCCAATGGCACTCCAGTCATCCAGCAGGTTCACACCAGGGACGAAGCTTGGAGCGGCGGATCCACTCAGTGAGAACAATTCTGAACAATGCAATGAAGGATTAACTTTAGGATGAAGAAGGTCTTCATACCTTACTGTGTCATAAACAGCAGACCCATCACAAAAGCATCTTCAGACCTCAATGATTTAGAGGCCTTAACGCCCAACCACCTGGTGTTACTCAAGGTCAAGCCCTAGTTACCACCAGGAGTATTCAACAAGGATGACCAGTATGCTAACCGCCGATGGATACAGGTCCAGTACCTTGGGGATGTCTTCTGTAAACGCTGGTGGAAGGAATACCTCACACAGCTCCAAGAACGTCAGCGATGGTCCACGTCTGGAAGGAACTTCTGTGTTGGTGAACTGCTGATTGTGGACGACACGTCACCCAGAAATTCATGGCCACTTGGAAGGATTGTGGAGACTTTTCCGGACAAGAAAGGCCTTCTTTGTCAGGTGAAAGTCAAGAACAGCAACAACGAGCTTTGTCGCGCGATGACAAAACTATGTCTTCTTCAAGAATCTGATGATAATTGATGGACTGTTCTGAACCCAAGCCTTCATGGGGATGGGGGAAGATGATGATGGATTAAAGCCTAAGGCTAGTACCCGTTTCAGATGGATACAAAGAAAGGCAAGAAAATTTGTTTAGATAGTTAAATGTAAACCAGGTTGGTCCTTTTAATTTAAAGTTAACATTTTTGAGTAATTCATAACAATTAGGGGATGTAATGTAGAAGCCTAATTGCAGTCACTGAGTAGCATGCAGTACTTCAAGTTCATGTATAAAAACATTAGTAATTTACATGTTTTCATTGATTTTGAAAGAATTGGAGGGATTGTTTACAGTTATAATGCACAGTTTTTAATTTCTATTACATCTGTTACATTTGAGTATAGGTGACTAATTGTTGCTTGCTTGTAACTGTGCACCTTTAATTCATGATGAGGGGAATCGATAGAGCGTCAAACTCAGGCTTCATTCATTGGAAACCTATACTAATGTTCAGCTCCTATCCTGGGAGATGATGGAGCCCAGGAAGCGGACGGACTCCACAGTGTTGACTAGGGAGTCTCTCAGGGTGATAGGGGAGAGTAGGGCTGGTTTCTTCCTGAGGTCCATAACCATCTCCACTGTCTTGAGAGCGTTTAGCTCCAAGTTGTTCTGTCCGCACCAGGTCACCAGATGGTCAATCTCCCACCTGTAGGCAAATTCATCCCCACCAGAGATGAGCCTGATGAGGGTGGTGTCATCCCCAAACTTCAGGAGCTTGATAGACTGGTGACTGGAGGTGCAGCTGTTGTACAGGGAGAAGTAAATAACAGTAAAAGTATGAAGACGCTTGATGCTGCAGCAGTGTTTTATTGCATGGGGGATATGTTAGTGGAAATGTATTGATGTATTAAGTGTTAAATGCTGTAATGTGAATGCTGTAAATACGACCAATAATCCAGAACAGAGTAGTTAATTCAGCAAACGTAAAAAACAAATAATTAAAAGTTATAGTTGCGTAGCGAGTCAATGACAGACAGTTTAAGGAGGAAGATGAATGAGAAATATATTATATATTCATCAGATTCAGATTCAGATTCAACTTTATTGTCATTACCCATGTACACGTACAGAGTAACGAAATGCAGTTTAGCATCTAACCAGAAGTGCAAATAGTAAGTACCAATATACAGATAATAAATAAGTATTTTACAGAATAAATAAGTATTTTACAGATAATAAGTTAGCGAAGTGCAAACAGATTCCAAAGTGTTTGAGTGCAGGAGGTCCAGTAGTGCAGTAGTGCTGGTGTAAAGTCTTTGGTCAGTGGGGGGAGATGACGGGTAGATGGGTTTGTGGTGGTGGTGGTTGGGGAGTTGGGGGGGTTTCGTCAGCATGGGGCAGACTTCAGTAAGGACACAGCTCTGGGGAAGAAACTGTTCCTCAGTCTGCTGGTCTTTGTCCGGAAGCACCTGAAGCGCCTGCCTGAGGGCAGGAGGGAGAACAGTCTGTGTGCAGGGTGGGAGGCGTCCTTGAGAATGCTGCGAGCTCAACGCAGACAGCGTTTTCTCTGGATTTCCTCAATGGCTGGAAGTGGAGTTCCTATGATGCGTTGGGCAGTTTTCACCACCCGCTGCAGTCCCTTGCGCTCCGCAACAGAGCAGCTCCCATACCAGACTGTGACACAGTTGGTTAGGATGCTCTCGATCACACAGCGGTAAAAGTTCACCAGGATGGCTGAAGACAGATGGTTTTTCTTTAGTGTCCTCAGGAAGAAGAGGCGCTGGTGAGCTTTCTTGACAAGGCTGGAGGTGTTGGTGGTCCAAGACAGGTCTTCCGAGATGTGGGTCCCCAGGAACTTGAAGCTGGAGACATGCTCAACATCCATCCCATTGATTTGGATGGGCGAGTGCATGCTTCTTTTCTTCTTCCTGAAGTCCACGATGAGCTCCTTGGTTTTGCTGGTGTTTAGGAGCAGGTTATTTTCGGTGCACCATGTGGCCAGGTGCTGTACCTCTTCCCTGTAGGCTGTCTCATCGTTGTTGCTGATGAGACCAATCACCGTGGTGTCGTCTGCGAACTTGATGATGGAGTTGGATCCATGCATAGGTCTGCAGTCGTAGGTGAAGAGGGAGTAGAGGAATGGGCTGAGCACACAGCCCTGTGGCACACCAGTGCTGAGTGAGACAGTGGTGGAGCAGGTGTGACCTGACCTAACATGTTGTGGTCTGTTAGTCAGAAAGTCCATGATCCAGTTGCAGAGGGAGGTGTTGGTGCCCAGGTCTCCAAGTTTAGTGATTAACTTGGAGGGGATGACAGTGTTGAAAGCTGAGCTGAAGTCAGCAAACAGCAATCTTGCGTAGGTGTTGGTGTTGTCCAGGTGAGTGAGCACAGAGTGCAGTGCTGTGGAAACTGCATCGTCTATGCTCCTATTGCTGCGGTAGGCAAATTGGTGTGGGTCCAGTGTGGGTGGGAGGGAGTCCTTCAGGTGTGCCAGGACCAGCCGCTCAAAGCACTTCATGATGATGGGTGTGAGTGCAACAGGGCGGTAGTCATTGAGGCACGTTGGCTTGGAATGTTTCGGCACTGGCACGATGGATGTAGCTTTAAAGCATGTTGGCACAGCTTCTTGGGCAAGGGACAGGTTGAAAATGTCCGTGAAGATCCCAGTGAGCTGTTCCGCACATGCCCTGAGCACACGTCCAGGAATGCCGTCGGGTCCAGCAGCCTTGCGTGCGTTGATCCGGCTCAGTGCCGTGTGGACAACAGTGGAGGAGAGTGTGGTGGGCTGGTGATCTGCTGGGAGTGTTGTCTTGGTGGCTCTGTCTCTGTTTTCCCTCTCGAAGCGAGCATAGAAGTTGTTAAGCTCGTTCAGGAAGGAGATGTCTGTGGCTGTGGGGGTGAGGTTGCTGGGTTTGTAGTCGGTGATGGCCTGGATGCCCTGCCACATGCGTCTGGGGTCGGAGTTGGAGAAGTGACCCTCTATTTTTTGCTTGTAGCAGTTCTTGGCCTTCTTGATGCCCCTCCTCAGGTTAGTCCTGGATGTGCTGTAGGCCTGTGCATCCCCTGATCTGAAGGCCGTGTTGCGGGCCTTTAGCAGGAGCCGCACCTCCTTGCTCATCCATGGCTTCTGGTTGGGGTATGTGGTGATCTTCTTCTCTGTCGTGACGCCATCGATGATAGTGGTGATGTAATCCATGACAGAGGAAGCATAGATGTTAATGTCTGTGTGTGAGCCAGAGGTGGCCTGAGAAGCAAACATACTCCAGTCCGTGTGTTGAAACCTGTCCTGGAGTACAGAGTCTGTCCCCGCTGGCCACACCTTGATGGTCCTCACTGATGGCTTCACACGGTTGATGAGGGGTGAATATTTGGGGGTGAGGAACAGAGAGAGGTGATCCGACTGCCCGAGGTGGGGGAGGGGGGTCGCGGTGTAGGCAGCAGCCATGTTTGTGTAAACATGGTCCAAAGTTTTGTTTCCTCTGGTGTGGCAGGAAACATGCTGGTGGAATTTGGGGAGCACTGTCTTTAAGTTGGAATGATTAAAATCACCCGCAACAATAAAAGCAGTCTCCGGGTGATCAGTCTGTTGTTTGCTAATGGCTGCATGAAGTTCCTTCATTGCTAGCTTGGCATTAGCATCCGGTGGAATATAAGCAGCGGTGATGATGTTGGATGTGAACTCCCGTGGCAGATAGGGTCTACACTTAACCATGATGAACTCTAGGTTAGCTGAGCAGTGACTTCGAAGAGTAACAGAGTCCGTACACCAAGCCTTGTTGACATAAATGCACAGTCCTCCCCCTCTGGTCTTACCGGAGTCGTCAGCTGATCTATCAGGATTAGGGGCTTGCATCATGACATGCAGCAACATACTTAGCACTTTGTTCTATTACTTCTCTCAACTCTTCTGAACCACAGTCGCAGCGTTTGTCATCCACACTCACACCACAACGCTGATAAGCCACTGCCAGCCAAACTTTCATACAGTCTTTCATGTATTTAAAATCCCAGGATGGATTCCCGTTACCTGGATTTGTGTTCATGTTAGCTAATTTTAATCTTATTTTTATAAAACAACCCTTGAACATCTGGTTCATGCGCTAGGTTGTAGGCACTAACACGTGCCTGTATTTTAGTATTATACAGCAGCCTAACAAATAATTATGAGAATTTGAGAATGATAATGCTAGTTACTGTATTGTACGGGATACACATACCACAGGGATTGGTCATCTATGCTCAAAACACTTTGTACTTTAAGAAGAAAGATAATTACTGATTACATTATCTTCTAGTCAAGTCAAGTCAATTTTATTTGTCTAGCACCAAATCATAACAAAAGTTATCTCAAGACGCTTTTCAGCCCAATAATAAGGAATTACAATAATCCAACCTAGAAGTAACAAATGCATGTACTAGTTTTTCTGCATCATTTTGAGACAGGATATGTCTGATTTTTATAATGTTACGTAAGTGGAAGAAGGCAGTCCTTGAAGTCATCAGGGCAATGCCATCTAGAGTAACTATATCTATAGATAGTGCGTCTCGCAGGTGTTTAGGACCCAGAACAATAACTTCACTTTGTCTGAGTTTAACAGCAGAAAATTGCAGGTCATCCAGTCTTTTATGTCCTTAATACATGCCTGAAACTTGGCTAACTTATCAGTTTCATTTGGCTTTATCGATAAGTATAGTTTGGTATCATCTACATAGCAGTGAAAGTTTATGGGGTGTTTCCTAATAATATTACCTAAAGGAAGCATAAACAAGGTGAATAAAAGTGGTCCAAGTACCGAACCTTGTGGAACTCCGTGACTAACGGAGGATTCATCATTTACATGGACAAACTGAAATCTATCTGATAAATACGACTGAAACCACTAGTGCGGTTCCTTTGATGCCAATCAAATGCTCCAGTCTCTGTTATAGGATGCAATGGTCAATGGTATCGAAAGCGGCACTAAGATCTGTTTAGAAAGTCACATAACTGATTAACGACCGCTTTCTCAAGGATTTTGGAGAGAAAGGGAAGGTTAGATATAGGTCTATAATTGGCTAAAACCCCTGGATCAAGCGTAGGCTTTTTAAGAAGAGGTTTAATTACAACTACTTTGAAGGACTGTGGTACATATCCTGTTAATAAAGACAGATTGATCATGTCTAGTAAAGAAGTGCTAACTAAGGGTAGATATTTAAGCAGCCAAGTTGGGATGGGGTCTAAGAGGCAGGTTGTTGATTTAGACGAAGAAATCATTGAAGTTAGTTGGTGAAGGTCAATTGGAGAAAAACAGTCTAAATATGAATCTGGTTCTACAGCTGCTTCTGAGGTTCTTGTACTCGAAGATATATCTGAACTGGCTGAGAGCACAAGATGATGAATTTTTTTTCTGTAATAGTTAGAATTTTATCCTAAAAGAAGCTCATGAAGTTATTACTACTGAGCGCTCTGAGAATAAAATGGTTCAACAGAACTCTGACTCTGTGTCAGCCTGGCTCCAGTGGTGAAAAGAAACCTGGGGTTGTTCTTATGTTCCTCTATTAGTGAGGAGTAATAGGCTCCTCTGGAATTACGGAGGGCCTTCCTGTATATTCTAAGACTATCTTGCCAAACTAAATGAGATTCTTCCAGTTTGGTTTGAACGCCATTTCCTTTCTAATTTTCACGATGTTTCTTTTAATTTGCGGGTTAAGGAGTTATACCATGGAGCTAACCTCTTTTGTTTTATTATCTTCTTTTTGATAGGGGCAATAGAATCGAGAGTTGTTTGCAGCGAGCCTGCAGCACTTTCAACCAGATAATCAATTTGGGAGGGACTAAAGTTAGCATAGGACTCCTCCGTTATATTGAGACATGGCATTGAATTAAATACCGATGGAATCACTTCTTTAAATTTAGCTACAGCACTATCAGACAGGCATCTACTGAAGGAATGTTTGCCTAATGGTCTGTAATCCAGTAATATAAATTCAAAAGTTATTACATAATGGTCTGATAAAACAGGATTTTGTGGGAAGACTATTGAAATGTTCAATTTCGATTCCATGTGACAGAACAAGATTGAGGGTGTGGTTAAAACAGTGAGTGGGTTTGTTTACACTCTGACAGAAACCAATCAAATCTAATAGTGAGATAAACGCAGAACTAAGGCTATCATTATCAATGTCCACGTGAATATTAAAATCACCTACAATGACTTTATCTTTTTTTTGGACTAAACTTGTTAAAAACTCAGAGAATTCTGCTAAAAATTCAGAATACGGACCAGGAGCGCGGTACACTATGACAAATAGAATTGGCTGTAGAGGTTTCTATGTTGGCTGTGAAAGACTAAGAACAAGACTTTCGAATGAGTTAAAACTAAGTTTAGGTTTAGGGTTGATTAATAAGCTCGTTGAAGATGGCTGTAACTCCACCTCCTCAGCCAGTGCCTCAAGTTGTGAGTATTAATATGACTAGGAAGAGTGGACTCATTCAGGCTAACATAGTTAGCAGTTTCAGTTTCAGTTAGACAAAATATATCCATATGATAGTCAGATATTAAATCATTGACTAACACAGCTTTAGACGACAGAGAGTACCACTACACTGGTAGTTTTAATTTTTATTATAGTTTAAGTTTTTACGAGTAACTCCTCTTCTGTTCGAATTTGAATTAATTCTAATAGCCATTCCAGTTTATATCAGTACTGCATAGCATATCTGTCTTGGTCTCAACTCTTGGCATTAGATTAGGATGCTTGCCCCACAACTCTTTAAGATGGGCATGAATGTTATTATTTTTAGTGTACTTTACTATTCTTAAGGTAAAGTTGAGTTAGCTCCCCAAACTGCTAGCAACGTGAAAAGCCATGGCAAGTGAAAGGTTGGTTCTTCCTCATCTTCCTTTTGCTGAGCAGGCCCAGGCTGAGAACCGTGCAAGCTGATCCACAAAATGAGTGGGCCAATGTGTTCTAGGTTAATTGAACGCAAATGGAAAAATAATCAACGAGCACCTCAGGCTTAGCAGCGAAGTAAGACTTCTCACCACAAAAACATACAAAGAAATAAAAAGCCTACTGGACTGTTAAGAATACAAACTATCTAAGAAGAAAGACAATGTTATGGTGAGAAAGTATGAGAAGATATGTTCTCTCAGCTCTCATCTGTACAAAAGAAATGGATTCCATTGTTTTATTGACAGATGTATGATGAATGTTTGTTATGTTGCATATCTACTATTCTACTCTACAGGTAAATGGTTCCAGGCAACGTATGATACAAGCTTGGTTGGGATAAAACAGCTTTTGCCAAGTGTAATGAGAGTGAGGTACACTCCTGCTAACCCATAGTGGAACTACAGTCTATGGGGTTTAATAAGAAACTATTGAAAAGGTACCATGATTGTAAACTATGGAAAGTTAGTTAATGGTTCATGGTGAGTTTTAGCCTGGGAACCAGACGAATCTGGAGCTCATGTTAATTTTCTCTGGCAGATACATCTGGCCCCTTTCCCATTCACACTGACTTCCCTGCCGATTTCGCGGGAAAACCAATCACAAGCGTTCATCTAGTAGGAGGCAGGTTTAATACGATTACTGACAGAGACGAGCGAACGCGCTCGTCTCTGACAGCAGCAGTATTAAACAGATTGGACGGTAAATTTTCTCTAAAAGAAGTACAAACAACTGCACTTTAACTTTGTTGATAAGAAATATGTGTTTGCTGAACTTCTGACAGGACGGACCATCTGACAGGATTGGTTGCTTTGATTGGTTGTCTCAGCCTATTGATAACGCCCCTTGGAAATCAAAAATGAACTGAGAGGTTCCAGACTAATGCGAATTAGTCTGGCGATGCCAGGCTGGGTGAGTTTAAAAAAAATGTAAAATCATTAAACATGATGAAGATGATGAGTTCATCCATACTAGCTTACTTTTTATTCATAAAACGATAGCAACTAAAACGGAAGCATCAATACAGAGCAAAACAGTGTTAAGCAACCTAGAATAGCAATAAACAAAATCAGCCTAATGATGGACTATGCACATGGAAGTAATTGAAGTAATCGTTGGGTATGTTAACAATCACTATCTTAATCTCATTTGCCAATGCCAAATCCAATTCCATTCACTAAAGAAGATTGGGAAATGTTTCTCTGTGAAATAATAGTGTTGCTCCAACGCTAAAGGTAAATGTTGAATTGAGTCCGTTCCAGGACAGATGTCTTGTCTCTGACATTTGCAAATGTAGAATTGATAACTCTACTATCCCTGTAGGAACGTGAGATAAATTAAGGATTTTTCAATACCTTTCAGGTGCTAGATGTTCATGATTAATGATAGAATCAGTATGTTTTTAGATTAACCCTGATCTGACCCTACAGAGCTTACGTACAGACGAAGTTTGAAAATGTAGGAACTCATAGTTGTCTAGAAATGCCAAAATGAAAGCAACTTCTTCTTCTCCCATCTATGAAAAGTGTTCACATGATACACTGTAGCTGATTTAATTCAGTCGATACAACCCTTGGCAGAATTGCGTGAAATACATGTACTCGATCATTTCATCCTTATGTTAGTGTAATTATACTGCTAATAATGTGTACCTGTATCTCTGCCATAGTGAAGGGCAATGCTAAAAAGTCTGTTAACATTATGGTTAAAAACAATATGAAGTCTGAAATAGCTGAGATTCTTCTAAACTACATTTCATCCTTTCCTCGTATGATATCCTGTTATGGTAAAAACCAGAGGGCTGTTGTGACAACACAACCAGAGTGCAGGTAAAGGGTAAAGAGTAAATAAAAAGAAAAAACACCTGTAAGTGATCATTCTAATTAGAAATTTCAACTGTAATGTTTTATGTATTGTATTTCCATGTATCATCTATTGTTATAATTTAGATCATTTCTGTTTAGTATTTTCCTCTGGGTGTGAAGGTTCAAAGCACCAGACCTCAGCTGAAGGTCTGCACAAAGGAGTAAGATGTTGTACATTATTTAGACTAGAGAGCGTTTGCTATATATTGTATTTGTTTCATTCTTTACATTTTATTGTTTTGGGTTTGAGGTATCCATAATCTTTAAATGTGTGAAGTCATCAGAGACTGATTTTCCTAAATCATAGATCATTCTTCTTGCCAGTGTGGAAGAAGAAGAAGTTGCTTTTTTGTGGCATCTTTAGACAACTATGAGTTCCTAGATTTAGATTTGAGTGTTTTGTTTTTATTTTGATACCCTATAAGTGAGTCAATGAATGACTAATGCATTATTTTGCTATGTTTTATATTCAACTTTAATAAGAGCATTCACAATTTTAAATTTATTTGAAACTCTTGGATTGTTCAATTTTGTCAACAAATAAAAGCTGGATTTTTGGCCTATTTTGTGTAGGTGCATGTGACCTGCAATCTCTGTCAGAGATCTTAAAGCACAGTGTTTCAGTGATCTTTAACCACTTGAGAGTGTTCTTCAGAGAGGCCACTGTTGGGCTGTATATGGCAGAGCTCATAGGTCATATGAAGAGAAATGTTTTGGGGTGATGTTGATCTCATGATGCATAAAGTAATTACAGTGAGTTTCTATTTGACTTAATAATATTTACTATGGAGTTACAAATGCAAAATATTCATTGAGTTTGCCATTTACTGTACTAAAGATTAGAAAATTCTTTGTGGCTCTTTGAAAGCGATCCAAGTTAGCTAGTTTTACATTAACCACTAAGGTTTTGAAGTCGGTTTGATTTTGTCTGGCACCTTGTAAACCAAGGTCCGCTAGATATCTTCTAGCTGAACCTTATACCTTGTCAGAATTGGATTGTTGCTGTTGTCATGGGAATTGAAAGGCTATACAAGCAGGACAGCACTTTTGAACTATGGAACTCAAGTGATTTGGTACTGCACTTCCATTAAGTTTGGGGACTCACAAGACAGTTTAAAAAAATAATGATCAAAATCTGTGCAGCAGAGGCAGAGATATCCTGACTTTTAGTCTCTAGTATGGGTTAAGCTCCAAAAACTTTGACTTACATTTCCCATTATGCAACCAATAGCATATTTTCATTAGACCCTCCCTGCCTGGTAAATGTCCAGATCTCATCAAACTTCACCTCAAGTTTGTAACACAGACTTCTGATGACATCATCAGGGTTATTCCTCAGTTGTAATAAAAAGACTGAGGACTTAACTGAATTTAATAATGTACCTTTCCTCAGACTTGTTGTCACCATTCACCACCTCATCACCTTTCAGCAAATCTTGTGCCACTAGCTTCTTAGCAGGGTTAAGGGGATAGTTTGGATTTTTTGAAGTGTGGTAGTATGATAAAGAAGGAGAAGTCAGCAGCTGTCCCGACACGGACACTCAGCAACGTACTGCTGTGGACGGGGTCAGCAGCAAAATGTATTTTAGTGACCTAAAAAAAAGACTCACCTAGCAAAATCAATATCAGTTTAAGTGTACACTAAATTTAGAGTATTTTCAGCGCTTTACTTTGCCGTCAGACAGCCCATTCTGACAGGGCACTGAAGCTATTATATCCCTCTCTCCACAGCCACCAGACTCCATTTAAGAAAAACAGTCATTTTACCTCGCAGAGCACAGGAGTTGATGGTCTGCCGCTGCCTTGTTACATGTCATAACATGAACTAACATGTTAAAACACCAGTCACACACACTTTGAGGCAGTGGTGCACTAGCAACTACTGTGTTTGCACATGAGCAGTTGATTTGCAGTGTGGATGCGGAGTGATGGCAGAGGGGCTCACGGCAGCACCCGCTGCTCGCTGAGGACAGTAACTGGACAGCGTGCTTTCACGAGTCTCCAAAACACCAGAAAAGTCTCAAATAACACCAGAAAAAGTCGCTAGATTTGTCGCTAGTCGCTTTTGACAAAAAAAGTCACCAAGAAGATTTGGAAAGTCGCCAGATTTAGCGGGAAAGTTGGCAACTGCTTGCTAGCTTTATTGCTACCTTCAATAAATAAACAGAAATTATGAACTGATGCTGAAGCTAGCCAACTACTCCAAGTTATAGCTGGTTCCCAGGGCGTTACAATGAGAGGCCTTCAACCTACGTAACACCCTGGGAACCAGCTATAATTTTTTCAGCATCAACTCATGATTCTTATCAATAGGGTAGTAATGATATAGTGGTAAAGATTTTATTAATTCACTGTTACATCTAGATAAAAAACTTCTTAGAGTTAGATTTCAGTTGAAGGACTTTTCTTGCAGCATCTCCTGCAAATGCTGAAACATTAGTCTATTGAAGAAGAATAAACATTGAGCCCCCTTTAGACTGATAGAGAATACACATTGGGGCCCCCCTGCAGACTTGCTGAATTGATTAAGTCTGGACCCCCTTCCCCTATGCTATGTCTGGAGTTCCTTCCCCTCTGCTAATTAACCTCTTGTCAACTTGGTGTCCCCTGCAAGTCTGATAGCAAATGTACCCTTCCTACCTTTTGTTTCCTGTTGTTCTTACATCACTGCTTTGATCATACTGTATAAAACTGTATCTCTGTCTTGACTCTGGGTCCACTCACCGACTCAGATCCGCTCTGTGTCCGTCAGTGCACCAGGGTGCCGGCATGTTTGAATAAACTCACAACACTACAGCAAACCTCTGACCTGGACTTGGATTTTTCCACAACACTATCGTCATATTTTTTTATTGTGTATTTTGACATTTTTAATACATATAATGATTGTATATTTAGCTTTTCATGTATGCAATGTGGCCTAGTCAATTAAATTAAATTTAACAAAGAAGCAGAAATAACAGTAATAATCATTATTATCAATGATTTATGTGTGGCTCTTGTTTTGAGAACACCTTAATAAACTGTATAAAACTGGTGGTGTATTGTAATATTAATGCGTTGTTAAAGCATTAAAAAAAGGGGGAAAAAACTGGTGGTGCTTGTGTACATCTTAAACTGTTGGTCTGCAACTGCTGCATCTGGGGCTCTCCGGCTCTGCAGGTTAATGATATTGAAAAAGCTGCAAACAGCAATACCAAAGGCCAAGCAATCAGCCTGTTCCGAACAGGCACGTTTTGAACGAGGCACTGCACTAGTTTTTATAATGTCCCAATGTTTTGTGTGTCTATATGGCCATATGTGTGATGTAGCTTGTGTATGGCGATATACACTGAACAAAAATATAAACAAAACACTTCTGTTTTCGCTCCAATTTTTTATGAGTTGAAATAAAAGTTTTAAGACTTTTTCTGTGCCCACAACAGGCCCATTTTAGAGTGTACTTTTATTCAAAAGTGTTTAATTTATATTTTTGTTCAGTGAATGTATGCTACCGTGTTCGTATGTATTATGTGTATTTGTATAGACATGTTTGTTTTTATCATCTTGTTTTACCACTTTAATGTTTGTTCTTGATCTGTTTCAGCACTGCTGTTTTTGTTTATTTTATTGTTTTTAGTTTTACTTAATTTATCTTGCTTTTATTCCCTTTGAAACATTTGTATTCAAAAGTGCTCGATAAATAAAGTTTATGATTGTTATTATTATTACTCTGTCTGGTCCCTCACCTTTTTGTGCCTCCGATAAGCCTTTCTACAGCCATTCATCATTCACCGCGCTGATATTGAGTGAGGTGCCAATTCAATGATCTTCTCTTACCTTCACTGCTCATTTTCAGGGACTTTCTATAAGTGGACATTTGGAGGCCTAATGTAGCCAAAGAAGACGAGATTAGTTTGATTTTAGTGGCATCAATACACCGTCTGTGTTTTTCGGCTGCACAAGACAAATTACTTTTTCGATAGGTGTAGATTTGTGCATGAACGGTAGAAGATGTCCTTACCAATGCATGTCCAGGCATTACTGAATTGTCCCCACAAATATTTTTTGAGCTCTCCAAAGGACTTTGTAATTGTATTTCTACACAGTGTTATTGGTAAGGTTTATGCAGTTGCCAGGCTTGTGTGTTTACTGCAAAAAATGGGTTACTTTAATGTAGAGTGAAAGAGTGATTTATAAATAAGAACCAAAATGTCACTGACAGTGTAGCTGTTTTGTAGTCAGTCCAAATATTTATCGTATTTGATATTAGTAACATGAAGGATTAATGTTTATTGAACCAATGCCATCCCCAATCCTCCCCATTTTCAAGAATGGATCCATGGGCGTTGACTGGTCTGGGCATTGGCGGCTGTAGCCTAGAACATTTTTCTTTACCCCCAAATAATTCTCCACTCCAGTGGTTTGTCACTAAAGAATACGGCTGCATTTTAATTTTGTATCTTCAGTGAACAGAACGAATCAGAGAGGGTTTACAGGAAAATAGGTGGACATACTCAACACATTCTCACCCCCAACTCGTCAAATACAGCAGCTTGGTCAGGGCCCCTTGTCATCACTTTTAATGCACTAAGCGTAATTTTTCAACATGCAGGGCTCCTTAACGTGCAGGAAAGGACGTTGTGAAACAGTCACAGTTAAGTTAGGTTTAGGCAGCAAAACTACTTGCTTAGGTTTAGGAAACGGTCACTGTTTGGGTTAAATAAGTACCTAACTAACATTACGTACGTAACTAAAGTTATATACGTAAGTTAAAAGAAGTCACTGTGGTTTCACATGGGAAACAAACAGCAGTCTACTAGGTGAAAATCCTGTGTTTGACCCATTCAACCCCCCTGACCACCTCCCTACTCAACCTTTTGTAGAAGTCTGTCGGACAACCTTATGGAAGCCCATTTGCGCCACTGTGAAGAAAAAAAACGATCCTGTAACTCATAATTATGAGATAGTATCTCATTATTATGACTTAATATCTCATAATGATGAGTTAGTATCTCAATAATGATGAGTTAGTATCTCATAATGATGAGTTAGTATCTCATAATAATGATTTAGGAAGCCAGCCTCTCAGGGCGGGGGCTCAGCAGAGCAGGCCAGCCATGATGGAGAGACAGTAAAGCAGGTGAAGTAAAGATAAGGTTTGAGTTAATGACATCTTCGCTTGGTAAAAGAGTAGAGCGATTTATCAAAACAGCTGTTCAACATGCATAAACATGTAGAAACGCGATATTTCCACCGCAGTCTTTCTTGACATGTTTTACACAACCACAGTGTGCTGGTTGGGCTAACAGCTGAGCTAACACACTGTGTGCATGTTTGTGCCTCTCCCGCGCTGCCTGGCTCTTCTGAGTGCACGTAGTCCTGTAGTCCACCAAACAGACCCCACAGACGGGATGTTGAACCGTCTCTGTGTCCTCGGGTGTGTGTGAGACCCAGAGCTCCAGCCACTACTGCTTAACAATCATAACTAGTAATACGTACCAGCGGTGCCGATTAAAGTCACCCCTGGCACTGTTCCCCTGAACCACTCTGACACATCTCTCCCCTGCAGCTGAGCACAGACCAGACCCACTAAGTCATAATTATGAGACAGTATGTCATAATTATGAGATAGTAAGTCATAATTATGAGATAGATACTAAGTCATAATTATGAGATATTAAGTCATAATTATGAGATATTAAGTCATAATTATGAGATACTAACTCATAATTATGAGATACTAAGTAATAATAATGAGATACTATCTCATAATTATGAGTTAAAGGATCGTTATTTTTTTCTTCTCAGTGGCGCAAATGGGCTTCCATACAACATGCACGTTCATAAATGACGCTCAAGGGTCCTGACCAAGTTGCCGTATTTGACACATTTGTTTCTATCAATTCTACAATTACTATGCCAAACACTTGCTCGCTCAGTCAGTCAGTGTAAGGAAAAAATGGAAAGGCTATATGAAGATGTTTACCAGTAAAAGGGTTGAAACTGAAGCAGTGGCCAAACATCCTCTCATGTTGTGCCAGGAAAACAAGGTGTTAAATGTCTGTATGTGAACAATATATGAGCAGAGCATGAAGTTTTATATTCACACGAAACACCAAAACCAGTGCACAAAAACAAAACAATATAAAAAAGAGCAGTTCAGACAGTTTACTTTGAATACTTCCACCTTGAAATGAAAAGCGGAGCACATGCCTGATTAGAAAAATTCGGAGGTGCACGACCAAGCAGCACAGAGCCTTGGTGCTCGACGCAACAAACAAATCAGACTAAAGTTTGGCAAGTAACATTTGAATCTTGCCACTAGTCACTCAAAAGATCCCTCTCCAGCTTCCGTCCATAGACTGCTAATTGCTTTTATATAGAACAGCTTAAATCATCATTTGATAAAAGTGAAGTAGTCGGGACATTCTTTCTGGATCTCAAAAAGGCATCTGACACATTAAGTCATGATATTCTTATTCATAAACTTTCAAAAAAAAAATTCTCTGATAAAAACTTAGACCTAGAGTGGTTTAAATCTTATCTTTCCAACCGTAAATAATGAAAAATATCCTGGCCTAAAATTAGATTCCCACCTAAAATTTGAGAAGCACATTACAATGGTGAGCAAGTTTGTGGTAATGTTTTATGCTACATACTTGTCCCTATACAAATAAATACAAAACTATAATATTGTAATTTATTCCCATGTATGCAGCCAGTGATCTGAGTCAGCAGCCACACAGCGTTTCCCCCTCTCCCCTCGCACTGTGCGCACTCAGGCCTGGGGTAGGGAGTTAATATGGTTGCAGGGACGCTACTGTGTCTCTGTGACTCTGCAACTCTCTCACCCCCCCCCCCCCCCCCCCAAATAATACCAGTACAAAGGTGTTATAATGCTGTTTTACCACAGCGATGGATAGATAGGTTTAAACATCTCGAGCTGAACACAGGAAAAGAACAGGGAGGCAACGCACTCATTATATGATGACCATAAAAATCATTGACAGGTGGCATTACAATTAGTATTATTATTGTATTTGTAAAAGTATCTTTTAACATCATCTATCATAAACCAAGATTCCACTCCATCAAAAGTAACTATTACAGTTTATGTCACATGAATGAATCACAGATGTTGCACTATGCTTCAGTGAGCTCTTTTTTTCCAGTTGCATAAAACTAAAGTAATTCCAATAGTGCAATAAAAACCTCTACATATCCCCAATACATACTTGTATAGGAGAGCTACATATATAGAAAATACAACAATGAGCTTTTACAGTCCAGGGGTTAATAAATGAGTTAAAATGAATTTATCATTGACGTGAATAGGTGCCACAGGCACACCTAAATAGGTTACTTCCCCAAACAAAAGACACAAAAGAAGACAGAAGAGCAGATCATGCCTACATGTTTTCTGACTCAGCAAGGATAATATTAAATGAGAGGAGAATAAATATTTGAAAGCAGTACAGAATGCCCGAGAGTCTTACTGCATTGTATAACATTATATTTTGAATCAAAATCTCCTAGTTTGTGTTTTCTTTTACACAAATAAAGACATTTTCACCATAAATTGAAGCAGAAAAGGCACAAATTGGTGCATTACAACTCATCAGAATGCAGGAAATAAACTGTTTGATGTGTTTACTGATCATGTCAGCTAGGTTACCACAGCTTCCATAAACCCTTAGGCTACTAACTGAGCTGAGTTTTAAGCTTTAAGCAAAAAATGCCCTATCCCTGTGTTTGTGTAACCTGCCCTGTTCCTATTGGAAGACGGAAAACCAGGATCCTCACTGTTATCATCTCTCTCTCTCTCTCTCTCTCTCTGATTTACTCCTGTTGTGTATCTGGTTTTTGACTCTTTGAGGTTCTATATCAGGCAGGTGGCTTATCTGATCCTGATCCACCTTAAGATTTCAGCTGCTGTACAAATACTGTGGGACCTGTGGATCAAGGATGGTCCAGACCCCATGCTTGAATTGGAAAGTCTTGGAGATGCTGAATCCAGAGCTTTTGCAAATCACGGAGCAGTAAAGCGCTGAACTTTCATACAGCAACGCATCAGCAGAAACAGTGTGGAGAGAAAAGGGACGAGGACGCCGAGGGGAGGGGGGGCGGGGGGGACACGTTTAAAAAGTTAATCAACATCACCAACAAAGTGTAGCTCCGCTACATTTTTTTCTTTAAAGGGTTATCTCTTCAGACAGCAAAATTTCACCCAAAAGCAGACAACAGGATCGGCCTGCACTGACGCGGCTGGTCGGCAGGAAGCGGCTGGTGGCGGCGGGGGTCCTGGGGGTCGTTATGGTTCTGGTTTTGGTCATCCTCATCCCGGTTCTGGTCAACTCTGCGGGGACGGCGGCGCACTACGAGATGCTCGGTACCTGTAGGATGGTGTGCGACCCGTACGGCACCAAATCTCCGACCAGCACCGCCACAGCGGACACGGTCCGAGACAACAGCCTCGTGCAGTCTTTACCCACTTTTATCCAAGGTCCTAAAGGGGAACCAGGTCGTCCAGGTAAGGCAGGTCCGAGGGGACCTCCCGGTGAGCCGGGACCGCCCGGTCCAGCAGGGCCACCAGGAGAGAAAGGTGAACCGGGAAGACCGGGTTTACCGGGACCTCCGGGACCCAGCGCAGCTGCCGGGGCAATAAGCGCGGCCACCTACAGCACCGTGCCCAAGATTGCCTTTTACGCAGGACTGAAAAAGCAACACGAGGGCTACGAGGTGCTCAAGTTCGACGACGTGGTGACCAACCTGGGAAACCACTACGATCCGACCACCGGGAAGTTCACATGCTCCATCCCCGGGATTTATTTCTTCACTTACCACGTCCTGATGCGCGGAGGGGACGGCACTAGCATGTGGGCTGATCTTTGCAAAAACAACCAGGTAACACAAACTGTGCATGTAGGAGCAAACATTAATGACAAAGTGTGACGTTTTCCACAGTTTGCTGTAGACTAGTGTTTGTTTTAAAAACCTTTTCCTTCTGATTTTGTTGTTACTGGAGTTAACACGTTTAATTCACCTGTAGCTGATACAGCTCTCCCTCAGACACAGTCTGATATAAACTAAACTAGCATAGGCATGTAGCAGCAGCTCTTATTATTAATGCAGTAATAAAATAATCGAAGCATCCAAGGAGATTACTATCAGCAGGTTAGCCAATATGTGTATATACACAAAGAACAATGACAACAGAGAGTCTGTGTGTGTATTGGTGGAGCCAGACACATATACAGGGAATTGGTTCATAGAATGAGAAGAGGCAGGATGGAAAGACTGGTCATGGTTGGCTTAATGGGTCAGAGGTCAAAATCTTCTTATGGAGATGGTGGGAAAATTTCTCCATCACTAAATGGATGGAGACAGGTCTGTGCACTCTGAGCAATGGTCAGAGAAGCTGTCTAAAACTGACAGTGAACTGAATCTGAAAGTGTCTGTTTGTAAACCTTTAAACTGGCATCAATGCTGCAGGAGACTTTTGTACATCTGATCGTTATTTAATCAGGTTTCTCTTTAGCTATTTAAAAATCTGTAGTGTGTTCCAGCTCCATTCCCGTTTAGTTATTTCGTTTTTGGAATATTACCTTCATGTGTGAAAATATCATTCTGGTTTGGTTATTTAAATGCAATAAGGGAAAATGTGCGGTCAGCTTTTGAAAAGCCTCTACACATTGTCTGTTGTTGTTGATGTTTCTTGGAGGTTTCCAGAACATTCCTGCAACTATCAAATTATTTGCAGTAGGGTACAGGGCAGTCATTAATATAAAGTAGAATACTTTCTTTTCAAATGTAGTGCAAAAACTAAAAAAAGAAAAGAAAACCCACAAAAGGGAAGTACCTCAGAATTACAGTACAGTACATACTACTTTTACTGCTACAACTAGTCAATAATAATAATGATAATACTAATACTAATAAAGCCTAAGAACCTACAGAGGCCCTTTGCTGTGTCCTGTCTCTATTGTGTGTTTGGTCCATCACAGTGTCCTGCTCTGTGTGCGTCTTTGTAGTGATCAGCCTGTCAGCAGCAGATCTAATCCTTAGGGCAAACCAGTGTTGCAGCATCGCTCCACCAAGCACACCCCTCCTTCCTGTCTGTCTACTACTGTAATGCTGATGCAGACCGCACCAAACACAGCAAACATCTGTGGGATTAAACCAGCAGAGCTGCACACCATGACAAATCAGATGCTGTTTCAACTAGGACAACTGCTACTAAGACTTGTAAATATGTCCAGAGGGGAAAAAAACACATTTATGTGTAAATGATCCACACATGCTCAGACTGCACATTGCCTTGATTTATGATTTTCACATTAAATACAATTAAATACATTAAAATGTGACCTGACTGATTTAATTAAAATAAGTCAGCTCCATCCTAAGTCATTTTGTCTCTTATTGAGTTTGAAGAATCAAAAGCAAATTCATGTCAGTGATTTTCTAAAATCATCATCATCCTTTGTCATTGTTTTAATAAGTTAAGTAGATGCAAAATGCAAAATTATGCATTTAGATACAGATTTTTGCATTTCAATACCATAATAACATCTGGAGAAATCTCTGCATGTGCACATGCATATGAACATTTGACAGAGATGTTATCTAAATTGTGGTTATTTTCTGAAAGTGCAAGTAATAATAATAATAACAATAATAGTAATGTTATTGTATATAAACTATTACTATAAGATCAGATTGAAAAAGGAAATCATGAGATCATGGTTAAAAATTTCCACTATTCGAAAAAATTTATCCTCAAAAATATGACAATTTTCCCACTGACTGAAAAGCACGGACAATAAGACAAAAGATGAAGCTGAGCTCCTTTTATTTTCCTAGATTCTTTAAATATAAGTATGAAGGCAATCTTTGCCTAAATCTTTGTCCTGTCCTCTATATGTAGGCTCCATCCTCCTCCGTAACGGCTGGATATTATCTGATACTCCTGGTCCATACCACTGCATTTTTTAAACCAACAAATAAAGAAAAATACAAATAAGATTAAGCATGTCCTTATTGAAGTCCATGGAATCATGCTGACAACTGCAACTTTCTGCCTGTTCTCCTGAAATTCAAATATACGAGTAGAGAATGCGAACATGTTTTCTGCAAGAAAAGTGACAGAAGGCAATTCCTCACCAGGATAAGATTACAGAGAGATAAAACTAGAAATAGTATGTGTGAATATGCACCTTAATAATTTGAAGTTAACTTGGTTTAGTAAATAAACTGTTGCATCCAACTGTTTGTTGTATTGCATTACAGATGATTGCCTCTATTAAGAAAAATCATAATAATGTGAATTTTCTCAAAGTCATCATTCCCTCTGGGAACAACAGATAAGAAAAAGAGCTTTTATTTCAAACTTTAAAGGAAGTTAAAGAGAAAAATGGGGAGAAACTGTGGCAACTACTAAAAAAACTGCGTAAAAAAAAAGTTTAAAAAAGTTACACTGACATTGCGGCATTGGTGGAATTCTAACTAATTCTAACTGTACTTGAGTACTTGCACTTTTCTTGACTGTTTCCATTTCATGCTACTTTATACTTCTGCTCAACCACATATAAGTCAAATATGGTTCTTGTTACTCTTCTGAACTTATTTTACTGCTATAAAGTAGTAGTAGTAGCTACAGTATTAAAAAGCTGCTTACATGTTTATACATTGGTTATTATATTCTAATAATATATAATAAAATACACAGGAAAGACAGTTTTCAATTAGATAGCATTATCACTGTAATTAAAAAAAAGTTTTGAGCAGGTGTAGTCTGGTTCAGACAAGCACTGAGTATCAGTGAATTATCTGTCAGGGAGCACAGACATGAAAGAAAAGTGAGCAAAACCACAGGATGATGGCGAAAAGACAGAAAGTTGTGGAGACATTTTGCAGGGCTTCCACACCACCCAGCACTTCATTTAGGGTGATCAGACACCAGTGCAAATACCCACTTGAAAAAAAGGATAAAAAGAGCAAAAATCGATAGCTATAAAAATGACATTAGGGGGAATAGAAGATCAAAAAAACGCAGAGGAGGGAAGAAAAATATAGAAAGCGTTGTCATAGATCAAGGCTGAAGTTCACATCAGCAAAATGTTCTTCAAGATCGAAGACTCAGATTGATGTATAGAAGCATACTTCGTTACCGTGTCAGAAAGACCCTTCTTTTTCGCAACTAAGTGTGACTATTTTTGTACACTAAAATAATCCTGCTGTTGATTATAATGGACATTCTGTAAAAATAAAAATAAATTTTCTATTGTACCGAAAACTTACCAAACAGTGACACCAAAACCAATGTACATACACAAAATTCGAAGTTGAAATGTGAAATGTATTTTGTTATGAAAATAGTTATTTATTTTTTAATAGATACTGATTTTGACATGTTTATCAAAAAGCAGTTAATGTCTGTTTTGTTCTTAAATATATTTTGAAAATGTATTTTAATATGTGAATAGTTATTTATTTCTTAATAGTTATTTATGTGGACATATAAATAGGTATTTAACTTATTCATAAACATTTGTTTGTCTAGTGAGCCAACGGCGTAACATGCTGCGCAAGTTACACCACCACAAGTAAATTCTCTGTGGGAAAACACTGCATTCTGAAACAGTTGTACATTGTAAGATTTATTTTTTTACATAGAAAAATAAATGCGTGTGCATACCTCTTCTCAGGTGCCCTCTCCTCAAGAGAGTTTTTTGCCGTGGCAAACAAAATAACAGCACTGACACCTTCTGGTTGGTTGGTTGATTGTTTGGTCAATTTGCTCTTAAAATGGGTAAAATCGTGTTTCATTGTAGAGCTGCGTGCAGTGCATTGATTAGCTCAGCCCCTCCTCACCCTGCTCTCTTGCTTTCTCTTTTTCTCTCTCTCTCTCTCTCATAAACACATTGACAACGGACCCATCTGTGAATAGCACCTGCTCTCCGTGCACCCATCGGGTCGCCAGGTCATCTTGTTGGGGCTTAAGTCCTGAATGTCTTGAGTGTAGCCCCAAATATAATTTTAAATGTAAGCTCAGTTTCCCTCTGCTGCACTCGCACTCACTCTCGCTCTCTCCCATTCACTCAACCACACACTCGCTATGCACACACTACTTTTAAACAGCGCTTCCTGCCTCAAGTTGTAGCAGGAAGAGTAGAGGAGAAATGGCAGAGTATTCATTTTGCATGCACAAACAAAATTGTCTGAAAGTATGATATGAGAATTAACTGTACAATTACTAGGAATGTGTAAAAAACACACATTTATTTCAAGATGTTTCTATTTCTGACTTGGCCTAGGTACAATAAGACTAAGGAAGATTAAAAATTAGTCCCAAACGTTCCAAATGTTCCTGTTGTTCCTAGAGCAACAGGAACTTGGAACCTAAAAAAAGAGAGGGATAAAGGGTAAACAACACGGGCATAAGCTAGAGGAAGAAAGGAAGAAATCTTTCTCAAGTAATTTAAAATGCCAAATTGTTTAAATGTCTGTCACACTAACATCCAATGTATTCATTATATTATTAAATAAACCCACTGCTCGCACTGCACAAAACACCTGATGCTGAGAGAAGACTGCAGGCAGACTCTGTAGAGGTACTTTTTATTGGGGGCTGACATATCATTGACCTGTTGGCTGCCACATATTTTGTTACCCCATGTATCATTTGTTCACACTGCTGTGTAAGACTCAGGTATGAATAAGAAGGTTGTTCGTGCTTCATGCAAACATCATAAGATCTACACCACGATAAGATTCATATCCAGAATACAAATATGTCTGCAGATGTGTCCTCAACTCCATTCATGTAGTTGTCAGAAAGACAGTAGGTTTAACAAAAGATAACCTGAAATGATATGGAGCATTTATCCTATCTTTATTCAAGAGCATGGTCTTTCAATGTGAGAGCATGACTCACTGATTTCACGTTCAGATTTTTTAATGCTTTCCCTCAAAATCCTGCCCTCGCACTAAAATAACCCCTGCTTGCGCTTAGATTTGCTCTGGTTCTGTTCAAAATGTATATCTGCACTCACATACATTGTTGCTTGCACAGATTTCCTCGCACTCGTAAAATACTATTGTCCATTTTGCCTATAGAGTGACTTTCACATGTCTTAATCTTGAGGAGTTTGTAAGGGACTCATCTCCAATAGCAATATACCTGAAATAGAAATGGTTTAAAGTGATAAGTATGGGGGTAACAACTATAACTGAGTACAAAGTACATTTTTCAAGTCTTACCAATATATTTTATATGAATATTACCCTAGGTACTATCCACAACTTTTGCTAGTGGAAAACAAAAAAAGAATGGTTCCAAGTGAGGGAAGTTGAGTCAAGCCGAGCCGTACCATGCAGTGGAAAAAACATAAGTCTAAAAAGACATACTTAGCAGAGACCAGTACCGTGCAATATTAATTTCAGCATAAAATACTAATATTTTAGATCACAGTATTTAACTAGCCAAAAGTCTTTACATGTAACACCAGTGCCACTGGACTGGATGCCCAGCTATGCTTATAAACATGTGCATTGTGGTGAGAACAGATTTATTCATTAAATTTAGTTAAAGCAATTTGAGAGATTTAGGTTATTAATAACTACCACTTTAAGCTGTAGTGTTAAACCGAATTTCGGTTCAGCATTCAAATACCACATATTCAATGCAGTCTATTCAAGCTATCCATATTGGCCATTTTTAATTAATACACAGCATGCCACCAGCCTTGTGAAAAATAGCAAGCACTAACAGAAGAATTTTTTACTACTGCAGACAAGACCACATCAATGGTTGCAGCCCTCCAAATTAAACATTCCTGTTGTGAGCATCCCAGATATTACTACAAATGTTTCAGACATGCAAGTACGCACTGACGTTGTACTTATGGCAACATGAGTTAGTGAGTTATGGCACAGAAGAGCAGAGAGTTTAAGCTGTTTTAACCCATGTTTGTGTTCTGCAAAGTTAGATTTGCAATATAGAGCAGCTGTTAATAAAAAATAAAATAAAAATTCTGATTGGACTGAGACACCAATGTCCAACTTTGAACGTACACTTGGACCTACTCCTTGGTAGTATTTTGTCAGTAGGATCATTATTTCAAAACACTAGCTTAGGACAACCCATCATGACCTTATCATTCTAGGTGCCACACTCTCTGCACTCACTGTAACAAATTTACATCACTAATATTCTTGTTCTTACTATCCCAATGAATAACTGAGAAACACTGGTTATTTATTTTATACTATGTCATTGTTGCTAATGTTTATTTTAATTTCTTCTTTTGAAACTTCATGACTGTTTTTGCTAAGCCAAGATAGGTAGTGTTGACAAATGCCCAGTTGGTTAATGAACTGCCCAGATGTTACAAACTTGAAAGAACTGATAATTTAACTTTTTCAACTATGACTATACATGTACATTTGTGCTGCAACCAACACTATCAGAACTTAGGAAGGAAATTAAACAAAATAAGAATAAAAATGTATATCATGGTTCTAGCTGCATTAAATTCCGCCTTCCTAGCCTCAAGCATAACCTGGCCTGCCCAGTTCAACCTAGCAACAGAGATTTCCATAGATACATCTCTATTAAAGAGTGATTCCACTGATAGAATCAGAGAAGATCTAATAGAATAGAAAGAGTGTGCGGTGGTTGCCCCCCAACATCCAACATGTTTTTAGCAGCAATGCATGCTGATAGCTACTGCTGTCTTGACTTACTGCTGAGTTTGGTAAAGATTCATGCTTGGTAATTGTTGATGAGGGAGAGAGAGAACAGGCTCAACAAGTGAAAGAATGTGAAAACTAACAAACAAATTAAGGCACAAAAGTCAGATTTTATTATATTACTTTCCTGTTTGAAATGTTTTGTTTTATCAAATTGCAAAACAAGTGACAGAGACCATTTTATTCAGCCAAGTATCATAACAGGAGGAAACCAGCGACAATGGGAATCCTAGACATAGTGTTAGTGTCGTCACGTTGTCAGCTGGGACACACACAAGAAACCCCCACAGAAGAACTTCATGATTTGACATGGGCCTGCAGTAGATGTAAATGACTGTAGTTCACTATAAAGTAGCAAGCTTTTAATAAGCATTGTGTCTTGTCTTCTTCTTACTCAAATCCTCCTCCTCTGGATATCGCACTAGAGCTCATCATTGTATAGTTTTGCAAACGTATCAACCCTTTTTACTGCTTTACTTGCAAATTTGATTGTTATGACCAAAACAACAGTTTTGTGAATTGGTAAGTTAGAGAAGGCTTTATAAAGAGTAGGAAAGTGAGAGAAAAGTGTTTTACCTGCCAAAATAAGCAGCAGGAGTTTTGTAAAAAAAAAAACATTGTTTAATTAATTTCACCATTTACACCAATTTTCTGAATTAAGGAATTTTTATTTAATGACAGTAGACATGTCCAATTTTATGAAAACAGTAACCATAATTTGATCCTTCACGTGTGTGGAGAAAGTCTCCATACTTGCTTAAAAATTGTGGAGTTTTGTGAGTTGCTGAGTTAGGGGAAGCTTTATAAACTTTGTGAAACGTCAAAATCTTAATTATTTTTCCCTGGTTAGATAAAAACAAATATTATTTATAATAATATTAATAATATATATAATAATAATATTTTCATGACCATATTGTATGATAATAAGTGCTATGCTAAATGCATGCTGTGTGGGAAACAAACTCTCTCATATATATGATAAGAACAGCTGATTTCGTGCCCAGTGGGTCATGGACAATGGGTAAACTTGGTAAATATGGTCGCAGCATTCTGATGGCAGTAAACCATTTCAGCCTTCATAATCACAACCCCTCCTGGTCGATTGATAAAGCATTGCCAATGGTTACCAAACATGATGCTTAAAGGCATTCCAAGTGCCCCTGTGTAGTGCATTCACCCGGGGGGAGCTTATTTCGCCCAAGGACCCAGCAGGGACCCATCAGGGGCCCTGTACGGATCAGCCAGCAATTCTGTGTGTTATTGGAGTATGTGTATTAAAAGAATACATGATATAATTGGTGTGTTGGTGATATGATATAATTGTTGTGTAACAATAAATAGATACAGGATGATGCCATGGCATTATTTTGGTAGTGTTTGGTAGTTATCTTGGTAGTTATCCTTTCATAAAATTCTGTTTTATAAGGTTTTGTATGTTTTTTCTTTTCCTTGTACGAAATGTCTGGGCTAGTCTTGTTGCCTACAGCTGATAATGCCACCATGTTCAATTTCACCTCCATTGTCCGGTTATCATGATACTCACACGTCTAATCATTTTGAATGAGCATCAGCCAATGGGGAAACTCCAACACTAGACAACCAGGTGTAACTTCATTAAATCAGGGACTTTCACGTTTATAGGGCTGGCTCTGCTTTGCTGCGCACCAGCCAAAATGCAGTTGAGGGAACAATACTTCCCACTCGTTTCTAAAGATGTTTGATTTGAAAAGGAACTAATGAAGCAGTAATAGTAAATGGTAGACTTGTGTTTTATATTGAAACGTGTAAAATAATACATGATATAATTGGTGTGTCACAATATAAACAGGATGATGAAAGATGATGTAGTTGGGTTGTCAGGAAAGGGGGAAAATCACGTAGAACATGGAGTCAGATATAATTCTTTTCAGTATGAGCTGTAAAGAAGGAAGAAGCAAAGTACTAGCAAGACACATGTAAAACAATTTAGGTAAACAAAGACAAGGTGTCTGTTCCTTTATATTAGAATGCATATGATGCATTGTTTTTTTTCTGCTTTCAGGATTATCTGACGTCAGCTCTTCACAGATTTCTTTATATGGTCATGTGCTCCAGGCACAGCACGCTAACCAAGTAGATGGATGAGACCTAGCTGATGGCAGGTGTCAGGAATATGTCAAAGTCAAGAGCAAAGCACACAAATTGTTCTGTTGTTTGCTGCAAAAACCAATACAATAGTCTTCATGTCTTCCAACCATCTGAGGAAGTGAAGACATGGTGGATTTACTTTATTTTGGATGGAAATGTGATAGAAATGTCCCCACAACGACTGGAAATTTGGAATATCTGTGTGCATTTTTGTCAGGCCGGATGGATCGAAAGGCTGTCCATGCCCCTCAAACTTGGAAGTTGTAAGTTTGGTCATGTTTTATATTGCTTTACTATTTATTTTGTAGTTTAGCCTCTTGAATTTAGTGTTTGCATGCTCCGTGGTTAAGGCTGACTAATGCTTTGTTTTTCACGTTAACTTAAACTTTGACATTCTGCTCTGCTCACATACATACTCGCCCTTGCTGATGTGTATGTATATGTGTATTGCATATATGTGTGTACGTCCAAAAAATTGCGTTTTACACTGGGACCTTTACACTGTATTTACGAGCTTTTGGCATGTCACAACACAAACTTCATTTGAAGTCAACTATTCAGTGTAATCTGTTTCTTCTTCAATAATTTATTAAATTAATTATCAATAAATTATTTGTTATCGTTATTGCACTGTGTGTGAAGTTGGTTTAACATCTGTTTCCTGCTTCAGAACAGTTACCTGCGACAAGGGATGTTGTCTGACGGATCGACCCACCACAGGGACACACTGCTGGACTCTTCAGCATCAGAAGTCCAGTTTGTAGCCTGATATATTAGTACTACTTTGAGCTACAATGAGCTGCTTCAGTCTTCAATAGTCGTCCTCATACTGTAATATTGTTGTGTATTTGTCTTACAAGTAACACTGAATCAGCCATGTTTTACAGACTATCTGAATGAATTGATGAAACCCAGCTGTTCCTGTACCCATCTGAGGAGAAATTATTGCTGGCAGGTGTCTTGCCTCAGTCAAGGGACGACTTGAAGACAACACAGGGGCCAGCAGCATCATGAAGTCTCTGTATCCACAGGAAGACGCATCAGGATGACAACTGCTCCATTACCAGCTGACACCTCTGTATACAAGAAACACTTACCTTGATGGAGGACATGATTTGGACAGTTTACATAAAAGTTATAGCTTTGCTACTTTGTGCATTATATATACACAATTTAGATTTCCATTTCAATGGCTATGAATAAAGTGCCTTTATTTTTAAAGAGAGTTTTGATGATTTCAATTTTGTAGTAAGGATCCTGTGGTATTTAAACTATATCATGTTCAGGTTTTATGTAATTGCACTTACAAAAAGGTGATACGAAAAGCTTGCATTAAGGCTCAAAAAACCTGGTTCATTTGACATCCTGACTGGGAAAAATTTGCTAGTTATCCTTTCCTAGAGGTAGTAAATAATGACTATAAGCTACACAAGACTTTTCTCTGTTTTGCAATCGAACTTTCGAACAGTTTTGACCTATCACAATACAAATCATATATTTTCTACAGTATTGTGAAAGAGTATCAAGCTGATAACCTGCAGCCTTTACAAACATTTTAAATCATAAATATGGCAATAATTTTCTAACATTAAGGGAAAACTGAAAACTACATAAGGAAGTTTCTTTATAAGACCAGTAATTCCCTCAGTTATGTTGACCTGCTAACCTACAGGATCAAGTCTGTTCCATGCAGTGTCACTGGTCCAATGTAACTAATGTGTAGTTAGGATAACAGGGGGACAGTCACTATACTATAACTGTGATTTCTTTAGTGGGCTTACTGTGAAGAAAATCTTAGAGCTGGTTCACTCCAACAAGAAGTTTCAGGAGACCTGGATGTCTTACGCAGGAATATTTATTGAAGCTCGACTGAGGAGAAAAGGGAAACACCACGTGTGAATCACAGCTTACTGCTATCCAAATCTCAAGATGGTGTCCTGAATCTCAGTTTTTAACCTTCCCCAGAACTGCCAAGTTCCGCTATATCCAAATAGGGTTATTCCTAACTCAGCCTGGCATGTGTGATGACTTTATTGGATATCGGATCCAAACAAGGAAAGATGTCAACCATTGCTGTCCTAGCAGCAGCATAGCCTCTCTACAGTCTCTCTTATCCACCATCAACAACCAGGCGCCAGCCTGTTGTGTCCAAACCCGAATACAGAAGATATCTAGCAGACCTTGGTCTGACAGAGGCCACAGCCAACTCGGCCTTTTGTGGCACACAGAGTAAGACAGGCGAACAGAGACAGGCAGTTGACCTGACCTGTGAAACACTGTCTTAGGTTACCTTTAACCTACAAGAGGGAAGTTTAACATACAAGAAGTAACACTACCTACCATTATTCTTACTGTTACCTTAAGAACAAATCAGGAATACCTTCAGAGTTCAATCGCACTTGCTTACAATAACAATAATGAACATTCAATAAAACAAGTAAACATGTGAATCCAAATTATACATGGCCCATCAACCAATAACAATCTTCTTTCTTCAAGAGTGTCATATAAAGAAACCAATCAGATTAAAGTTTACTAACTCTTACTGTGTATGCAAATACTGTATAATCTAATTCTTATTGTATCCAAAAAATTCATACTTATACATAAGGACTATCCTTACTTATTTTCAATGAGTAAAACATTTGTCATCCTCTACTTTCCCCATACATGATCAAAAACTTTCATAGGTCTACAGAACATTATGATTGTAAAACAAACATACTTCAAAACCTTAATATAACCTTAAAGTAAAACTAGAAATTTGGATCACTTTCAACAAGCCACAAAGATTTCTTTCATTTTTAGTACAGTAATTGGCAAACTTGCATTTGTAACTCCTCAGTAAATATTATTAAGTCAAACAGAAAGCCACTGTAATTACTTTATGCATCATGAGATCAACATCACCCCAAAATGTTTCTATTCATATGACCTATGAGTTCTGCACTATACAGCCCAACAGAGGCCTCTCTGAAGAACACTCTCAAGTGGTTAAAGATCTCTGAAACACTGTGAAGTGCTTTAAGATCTCAGACAGAGGTCACAGGTCACATGCACCTATACACAATAGGCCAAAAATTCCACTTTAATTTGTTGACAAAATGGAACAATCCAAGAGTTACAAATCAATTTAAAATTGTGAAGGCTCTTTTAAATTTGATTATAGAACATCTTTACTTTTCCAGTTTACATTTTAAAACTGAGAGCTGGTCAAATTTTTTGGTATACATTCTTTTTCCTCCAAGCTGGTCACTATCTATGATTTTAGAAACTCAATCTCTGGTGACTTCACACATTTAAAGATTATGGATACCTCAAACACAAAACAATAAAATGTATAGAATAAAACAAATACAATATATAGCAAACGCTTTCTAGTCTAAACAATGTACAACATTTCATTCCTTTGTGCAGACCTTCCGTTGAGGTCTGGTGGTTTTAACCTTCACACCCAGAGGAAAATACTAAACAGAAATGATCTAAATTATAACAATCAATGAAACATGGAAATACAATACATAAAACATTACAGTTGAGATTACCAATTAGAATGATCACTTACAGGTGTTTTTTTCTTTTTAATTACTCTTTACCTTTTACTTCTGGATTTTTCGGTGAACCCTCACCAGCTGCACACTGATCAACTTTTGAAGCAGGTGGACAGAGGACAGTATGACTTACGATCCCAGAAACAAACCCAGATTGTTGTGGCAATACCACTCTAACAAAGAGGAATGTGATAAAGATCTCTTTACAGAATTGTCACACTTTTACTTTCAGAGCATCATTGGCTCAATTGCATCAATCTAAAATTGACATTTTAGACCTGTTGTCATCATTGTTTTGGTAGTCTCTTTTTAAGAGTTCACTGAAGTCCTGGTATCGTTACTAGTCTCTTTGTTATCTTTGCCACTAAGGCTGACACTGCTTATTCCCTGAAAAGTTTATTCTCCCAATGGTCATACTTCCATACTCTTTAAAAGGAGTATAAATTGAAGAAGTAAACATTTTGTTCCTTTAATAGATTATCCACTGCAGTGTATGGAGACTTATTATAGTTATTCATTTACCTATTTTTCTTTCAAACAACTTTTATTGTTATTTTGTCCAAACTATTGCTTTAACCTCCTTTAACCTCCCCCCCCCCCCCCCTTTTCTACGTGTGTGACCGTGTGCAACATAGGCTAACACATCAAAGACAAACTTAAAAACTTATAGATTAGTTAAGCGCAGCTTTGTTTGGTAGCATTGAATGCTAACGCAGTAACTTTAAGATATTTCTTATTTATTTACTGAATCAGTGTCACCTGTGTGTGCAGCGCTTTTTACAATGTAAAGACAAGAAATTACTTAAAAAGTTTGATATAAGAGCTGAGTGTTGGTTTGGTTTATTAGACAATATCATAAAACTGCTGCTGTAATAATGCTAAAATACAGGCATGTGTTAGTGCCTACAACCTAGCTCATTAACCAGATGTTCAAGGAGGCAAAGTATGTGCCTCCACTACACCTGTTTCAGTAGTAACTGCATAGCCTGAAAAAAAGACTTTCATTGCTGAATCTTCACAAAAGAAAATAAACAGCATTCGGAACAGGGTATGTGTCAAATCTGGCCTAGGTGATCTAACAGTATCAACTAGTGTTTTACAGTAATGTGTAATTATCTTTTGCACTTTTTTTGTGTGCAAGTCAGTCAATGTAAATAATGTAGCTAGATGTAAAGGCTGACTCTTTGAACAAAGATGTCAGCATTAGACAGAATGGTCAAAAAAATGTAACCTGATATGGAGTCACTGTCATGTGCTGCTGGCAGAAGTGTTCATAATGTACAAAACACCATAAAATTTACATGAGCCCATGTCAATGAGGCTGATTTCCCATTTAGAATAGCCGTAGCTGTAACTTGGAACAATTGCATTAACAGCTTTTCAGAGCTTGAACAATGCGCCATTCTCCATTCTCTTTGTTAGCTTTAAGGATATAAATGTAGGTGGTTTACTGGCTAGAGGCAGGTGTTAGAACACCTTGCTCTAAAAAGAGTCAATAAAAAGTTTGATGCCTTTATTTTGTTTCTTGAGGTAGGTGATTTTGCTTAATATGTGGCAAAACTACATTCAGTTCCAAAATCTATTTATGTGGAAGAGCTTAAGTTACAAATTCACCATTGTTTCAAACACAGCCCATAATAAACTGTTAAGAGTTAGTTTAAATTTAAGAGTACATGAAAATGTTCAAATTAAGTTTGAATCTTCTCTGATGGCTTCAGGACTAACAATCGCTCTTTGTCTGAAATGGAAACAACCCTATGAAGCAGCAAGGGATGTGTGTTCCTTTGTGTGTGTTATCAGACAGTCTAAGTTCCACATTACAAGGTTAAAAGTGTGTGGGACTGACTGAAAAAACAACAAAATGCTACTGCATAGCAAAATGGAGCAGCGCCAGATGCAGGCGGAGCTGATGCTGTTTTAACCAAAGTTTGACCCTCACCCAAAGTGAACAAAGACAACAGCAGATCAGACCAAACTGGTCAAAATACGTTTAATTACTTGAAATTACTTTTAAAAATTTCATTGGGAATCTCCAAATATAAACCATCGGAAATTTATTAAAACTCAGCAATCCAAGCACACAAAGCATTTCTGCTAATAAAAACTTATTGAAGAATTTAGGAATTCAAAACAGTTCAATAGAACTGAGATTTACTATCAGTCTGGACTCTCTTTTTCTTAACTATTTAACTGCAACAATGTGGACATGTGGTCATAGTATTCTGCCTGTATGAGAACAATGTAGCTCTGAGACAACAACACAGTCCTAGCTGTAAAAACTGGTTTTGGCTTCTTTTTTTCCCCTATATATTTCAGCATCTTTTTCAAAATTAAATTCACAACAATCTAAAAATAAAAGATAAGTGAGCAAAAATTAGGAATGCTACATTTAGCTTCCTTTTTATCGGAGTCAGCTTTACTGACCGTGATAAAAACTTTACCAACTGTAGGAAAAACAACTATACTGTCAACCAAAATTGCAACTCATGTGAATTCGACACTTTTATTTTTGTAGCTTGTGACACGGAGGTAATACTGATTCCTGTCTGACACTACTATTTATTTTTATGATTTCTGAATGGATCAAACATTGTATGAGAGGAGTGATTGTGGCCTAGTCAATTGATTCTGTGTCCAATAAATAAGCATTAAGGAAACACATGATTCCATCCTTTTTGTCTACCTTTTACCTCTTACCTACCGTTCCTGCAGCATGCGTAAGGCAAACAAAGCTAATAGTGTGATGTGGGATCTTTGTGATTCTGTGATTGCCTTTGCTTGTTTGTTAATGACAGATTTACCTCCTTTCTTTACATTTTATTTTTAATTCATCTGTAAATTAGGGTCCAGGCAGCTCACAGCAGCCTTTGTTTTTTTAATTGTTATTATTATTATTAGGAAATCTGCCCTTTCATGGATAAAAATATACAAAACTTTGCACATAGGTCCAGTCATATGCCAATTTTTTATTTTTTCAATTGTAACCAAACTTGATATACTTCATCTTCAGACTATCTTCCACAAACGATCCAGTCAGATTTCTGAATTATTAAAAATTGAGCCCGTGGTGCATCAAAATTGCTATTGCAAATTCCTGTTAAATAAATCTCCAACATTAACGTTTAGAAATCTGCCTTTTTATGCTTTACAGCGGTTATCGCAACTCTGGTGATTGCCTAAGTCATTTTATGACTCCATTTATAGTTTCTCACTTGGTATACCTACCAAGATCAGCAAGCTCATGACTTGCCCGCAGTGACTAAGGTAGTGAGACCACCTGGTTCATGCAGCATTTTACATCTAACACCTACACCTACTTAGGCATTTGTGCTGTGTGAATTACATGTTTGAGGTTTAATGATAAGACAGTTCAGCTGATGAACTGATGAAGTTTTGTATTTCTCATTCATCTTCCTCCTCAAAATGTCTGCTCTCGACTCGCCGTGCAACAACTGTATTTCTCATTCATCTTCCTCCTTAAAATGTCCGCCCTCAACTCGCTGCACTGCAACTGTAACTTTAAATTTTTATTTAACCACAGATTCACTCTTTTTTTTGTCAATTTTGGTTTGAGCCTCCACTGAGAGAGGGATCAGCAAGCCCAATTTGACATTAGATATTCAAAATGCAGAAAATACACATATATTCTTAATGACTCCATTAAACACAGACATGGTAAGACAAAATAGAGAAATGCACTTACCAGTATTGGAATCCTGTTCGTGACGCCAATTGTGAAGGATCTCTTAGAGCTGGCTCACTCCAACAAGAAGTTTCAGGTGACCTGGATGTCTTACACAAGAATATTTATTGAAGCTTGATTGAGGAGAAGAGGGAAACACCATGTGTGAATTACAACGTACTGTTACCCAAATCTCAAGATGGTGTCCTGAAGTTCAGTATTTAACCTTCTCCAGAACTGCCAGGTTCTGCTATGTCCAAATAGGATTATTGCTAACTCAGCCTGGCATGTGTGATGATTCTATTGGATGTCAGATCCAAACAAGGAAAGGCTGTCCTAGCAACAGCATAGGCTCTATACAGTATCTCTTATCCAGCATCAACAACCAGGTGACCTTGGTCTACCAGAGGCCAGAGCCAACTCAGACTTGTCAGGCACACAGAGTGAGACAGGCGAAGAGAGACAGGCAGTTGACCTGACCTGTGAAGCAATGTCTAAAGTTACCTTTAACCTACAAGAGGGAGGCATAAATAACGTTAACAGTCTTTACTAAACAGAAGTGTGAGAAAGAGAGGGGACTGCAAATAACAAGTGAGTGTAGGTAGACAGTCTCCCTGGTTGAACTTACACTGTAGCTTAATTTAAAAAGGTGTAACCCACATAAAGACTACAGAGGTGTTTATGGGAGAAAAGCAAGCAATTTTGAAACGGAGAGAAGATGGAAAATCAATCAGAGCCATTGCACAAACACTGGCAATAGCCAGTACAGCCATTTGGAATGTCATGAAGAAGACAGAATCCATGGGTACACTGAGCAAGTCAAGTCAAGTCAATTTTATTTGTATAACGCCAAATCATAACAAAAGTTATCTCAAGACGCTTTCACATAGAGTAGGTCTAGACCATACTCTTTAAAATATTATTTACAGAGACCCAACAGTTCCCACCATGAGCAAGCACGTGGCGACAGTGGCGAGGAAAAACTCCCTTTTAACAGGTAGAAACCTCGAGCAGAACCAGGCTCTGGGTGGGCGGACATCTGCATCGACCGAGTTGGGTTGAAAGGGGAGGAGGGGGGGGGGGGGGGGGGGGGGGGAGGGGAGACAGAACAGGAGGAGAGACAACAAATCAGACTAATAATAACAACTGCAGCAGTGAGTGTGGAGCAGGAACATGGGGGCAGTAGACGGCCGGCAATCACAGATCCAGACTCTACAGCTCCAGGGGCAGAAATACCTGCAGAAAGTGAGAAGGCGAAAAAACACAGAAAGCACAAGTACTACCAGGAAGAAATGGAGTTGGTAGCCTGTATTAGTGGGATAGGAATGCGTACAGATAGAGAGGAGGAGAGAGAAGCTCAGTGCGTCCTAGGAAGTCCCCCAGCAGTCTTAAGCCTATAACAGCATAACTAAGGATGGTTCAGGACTCTCCTGAGCCAGCCCTAACTATAGGCTTTATCAAAAAGGAACGTTTTTAGCATACTCTTAAACGAAGAGAGGGTGTCTGCCTCCCGAACCCAAATTGGGAGCTGATTCCACAGAAGAGGAGCTTGATAACTTAAGGCTCTGGCTCCCATTCTACTTTTAGAGACTTTAGGTACCACAAGTAACCCTGCATTCTGTGAGCGTAGTGCTCTAGTGGGGTAATACGGTACTATCAGCTCTTTAAGATATGATGGTGCCTGACCAATAAGAGCTTTGTAAGTGAGGAGGACGACCTTAAATTCTATTCTAGATTTCACAGGGAGCCAGTGCAGAGAAGCTAATATCGGAGAAATATGTTCTCTTTTGCTAGTTCCTGTCAGTACACGTGCAGCCGCATTCTGGATCAGCTGGAGAGTCTTTAGAGACTTATCGGGGCAACCCGATAATAAGGAATTACAGTAATCTAACCTAGAAGTAACAAATGCATGAACTAGTTTTTCTGCATCTTTTTGAGACAGGATATGCCTGATTTTTATAATGTTACATAAGTGGAAGAAGGCAGTCCTTGAAGTCTGTTTTATATGGGTATTAAAGGACATGTCCTGATCAAAGATTACTCCTAGACTCCTTACAGCGGTGCTAGAGGCCAGGGCTATGCCATCTAGAGTAACTATATCTATACATAGTGCGTCTCGCAGGTGTTTAGGACCCAGAACAATAACTTCAGTTTTGTCTGAGTTTAACAGCAAGAAATTGCAGGTCATCCAGTCTTTTATGTCCTTAATACATGCCTGAAGCTTGGCTAACTTACCGGTTTCATCTGGCTTTATCGATAAGTATAACTTAGTATCATCTGCATAGCAGTGAAAGATTATGGAGTGTTTCCTGATAATATTGCCTAAAGGAAGCATATACAAGGTAAATAAAAGTGGTCCGAGCACTGAACCTTGTGGAACTCCATGACTAACTTCCGTGTGCACGGAGGATTCATCATTTACATGGACAAACTGAAATCTATCTGTTAAATACGACTGAAACCAGCTTAGTGCGGGTCCTTTGACGCCAATCAAATGCTCCAGTCTCTGTAATAGGATACAATGGTCAATGATATCGAAAGCGGCACTAAGATCTAACAGAACAAGTACAGAGACAAATCCTTTATCTGACGCAATCAAAAGGTTGTTTGTCACTTTCACCAGTGTTGTCTCTGTGCTATGATATTCCCTAAATCCTGACTGAAATCCTCAAATAAACTATTGCTGTTTAGAAAGTCACACAACCACCTTCTCAAGGATTTTAGGGAGAGAGGGAAGGTTAGATATAGGTCTATAATTGGCTAAAACCCCTGGATCAAGTGTAGGCTTTTTAAGAAGAGGTTTAATTACAGCTACTTTGAAGGACTGTGGTACATAGCCTGTTAATAAAGACAGATTGATCATGTCTAGTAAAGAAGTGCTAACTAAGGGTAAAACTTCTTTAAGCAGCCTAGTTGGGATGGGGTCTAAGAGGCAGGTTGTTGGTTTAGACAAAAAAATCATTGAAGTTAGTTGGTAAAGGTCAATTGGAGAAAAACAGTCTAAATATATATCTGGTTCTACAGCTGCTTCTGAGGTTCCTGAGGTTCCTGTACTCAAAGATGTATCTGAACTAGCTGAGAGCACAAGATGATGAATTTTTCCTCTAATAGTTAGAATTTTATCATCAAAGAAGCTCATGAAGTTACTACTGAGCGCTCTGGGAATACATGGCTCAACAGAGCTCTGACTCTGTGTCAGCCTGGCTACAGTGCTGAAAAGAAACCTAGGGTTGTTCCTATGTTCCTCTATTAGTGAGGAGTAATAGGCTCCTCTGGCATTACGGAGGGCCTTCCTGTATATTCTAAGACTATCTTGCCAAACTAAATGAGTTTCCTCCAGTTTGATGGAATGCCATTTCCTTTCTAATTTTCGCGATGTTTCTTTTAATTTGTGGGTTAAGGAGTTATACCATGGAGCAAGCTAGCTAACAACATCACTAGCGCTAATCAGTAACGACGCCTATATATATAATAATATAGTCTCCTTATATGGAGTGACATAAGTAAAAATGTATTTTGACACATTGTTTTAATATGTTGTTAGCATGTTTATGACTATCAGTCTCTGATTGTTATTGTATTGTTAGCTACGTAGCTTGCTAATCACTGATTAATAGCTGAAATCAGTTCATATTGGTTCTGTCCCACAGCAATACAGGCGTCAAACACTGTTTACATCCTGAACCTCCCGCTAGTTAAAAACAGACTGTATAAAAAACACCAACAATGCATATAGAGTCCCCTCCATGTTTACTGTCTACCCTGTTTGCTGCTTCTTGTTTGGTGCTGGAGAGAGAGCACCAGTTCCTATACCTTTGCTTACCTTAAATTTGGTGTTCCATTACAAAAAGTGCTAACAGATCTAGATGTAAATACCTGGAAATAAAAGCTGGAATACTGATCTGTTGTCTCATACTGATCTTTTGATGTCAAATCCAAATATTTTCAGTGTACTGCAAAAATAAAGGAATTGGCATCAATGTTCAAATAGTTTTGGAGGTGACTACTTGGCTTCTACCAGCAGTGTAATATAAATTAAATTAATTATTTTTGTAATAATAACAGCAATAATAATTCTGACACTCATTTTGGGTCCCCTAGAACCCTCCTAGATTTCCTTGCACACATTGAAGACATTGTAACATGTAACATAAAACAATTTAATTTCTGGTAACTGTTTACAGTGAAGCATTTCACTTACCTTGGAGAGATAGACAAAATGGTCTGGTCAATGAATTTAAAAGTCTTCAGATAGTAGTATTCAAGACCAGCAAGATATTAGTATTATATTATTAGCATGTGATAGGTTTGGAATGAGTGGGACCAGCTGTAAAAGCACCCTGTAGATGTAATCAAGTCAATTTTGAAAGAGGAACGACCAATGGTATAACTTCACCACTCACTTAGTCAAGTCAGGGACAGACTTTCATGTTATAGTGCTGGTAGAAAAAAAATGATAATACAATACAGTGTCACTGAGCATTTTACTGATGCGTTCAGTATCAACGTTTTGTAACTTGACAGATCATATATTGAAAATAATATTTTCTCATTACATTTGGTGGTAGCGTATTCTGGACGGCATTACATGTCTTTCAAAAAGTATTTGTGCAAATTAATAATATAAAAATGTTTTTATGTTAAACAAAGATTAAGTAACACTGACTTTTGGGAGGGAAATCTTAGAGCTGGTTCACTCTAACAAGAAGTTTCAGGAGACCGGGATGTCTTACACAGGAATATTTATTGAAGCTCGATCGAGGAGAAAAGGGAAACACCACGTGTGAATCACAGCGTACTGCTACCCAAATCTGAAGATGGTGTCCTGAAGCTCAGTATTTAACCTTCCCCAGAACTGATAAGTTCCGCTATATCCAAATAGGGTTATTCCTAACTCAGTCTGTCATGTGTGAGGACTCTATTGGATATCAGATCCAAACAGGGAAAGACGTCAACCATTGCTGTCCTAGCAACAGCATAGCCTCTCTACAGTCTCTCTTATCCAGCGTCAACAACCAGGCACCAGCCTGTTGTGTCTAACACTGAAAACAGAAGATATCTAGCAGACCTTGGTCTACCAGATGCCAGAGCCAACTCAGCCTTGTCTGGCACACAGAATGAGACAGGCGAACAGAGACAGACAGTTGACCTGACCTGTGAAGCACTGTCTTAAGTTACCTTTAACCTACAAGAGGGAAGTTTAACATACAAGAAGGAAAATTCCTTCACAACTTTCACAGCACTTAAGTCTTTATTGAAGTCCCTGCTGGCTCATTTTCAGTATTTTTTTCTTAAATGTTATATTTAACAAATTGAATTTTCTTATGTATAACAAATAAGTCATTGTGAATGTCAGTAATCATTTTGTTGCAGTTGTATAAAGGATCATGAGATGTGCATGCAAATTATAGATGAGATGGAGCCTTTTAGGAATTAAGGAATGAGTTACATTGATAAATGAACTGTACAGTTTGTAAGATATCTTATCGGGTGAAAATGAAGATTAATCAGTATTCTTACAGTAAGTGTATTCAAACTCAATTGAAGAACTAGATTTCATGAAAAACTCAAAACAAGCAACCCTCCCAAATACACAACAAGTGCTTAAGATTTGTATTTAGTTGTCTGGTGTGGAGGTGTAGTCTGAAAAGGTGTCTTTCTAAAAAAAAGTGTCTTTTTAGTCCATTGTGGAAGATATGCAGTGATTTCTGTCCTGACGTCAGTGGGGAGTACATTGCGACACTGAGGAGCCAGAACAGAGAAGATTGATTGACATGAGCAACCACAGGGTGCTTAAAGTGACAGGCCAACCAAAACACACATGGAGATGTTGAATGTTAAAAGGGGAGGAGAGAGGGGGAGAGGGGAGACAGAGCAGGAGGACAGACAACAAATCAGACTAATAATAATATTAACTGCAGCTTTGAGTTTGGAGCAGGAACATGGGGGCAGTAGACAGCCGGCAATCACAGATTCAGACTTTACAGCTCCAGAGGCGGAAATACCTGCAGAAAGTGAGAAGGCGAAAAAGCACAGAAAGCACAAGAACTACTGGGAAAAAGTAGAGTTAGTAACATGTAGTAGTGGGATAGGAATGCGTACAGATAGAGAGGGAGAGGAGGAGAGAGAAGCTTAGTGCATCATGGGAAATCCCCGGCAGTCTTAGCCTATAACAGCATAACTAAGGGATGGTTCAGGGCTCACCTGAGCCAGCCCTAACGATAAGCTTTATCAAAAAGGAAAGTTTTTAGCATATTCTTAAACGAAGAGAGGGTGTCTGCCTCCCAAACCCAAATTGGGAGCTGGTTCCACGGAAGAAGAGCTTGATAACTAAAGGCTCTGGCTCCCATTCTACTTCTAGAGACTTTAGGTACCACAAGTAACTTTGCGTTCTGTGAGCAGCAGCATGTTCCAACACAGCAGTGGTTCTGTTGTATTATATACAGTGGGAACGATCATTTTAAGGTCTGTGGGTAGTTCACAACTTAATGTCACAGGTATAGCACTGGTATATATATTCAGGTAGAGCCCGGAAATCAGCTGCCTTGTGATCCAAATTATATTCATACGTGTATGCAGTTTAGCCTTCATACCATGATAGTTATGTTAACACCATTTAATGCTGCAGCTACCGCCACCACTTTAACCTCCTCTTCGTATGTTGAAGCTTTGATATTGTTGATTTAGCAAAGTTCAGAAGATTCTTTGTGTGTGTGTTTAATTTGCCGACCTTATAGTGGCAACAGACAACTTTCCAACATTTCCCTGTTACACCCTGAAAAGTTGAAAAGTTGTAAAAGTTTGCCTTTACTAATAGTGACATTAGAGAATAGAAAGGAAATGTGGGGAGAAAGAGGGGTATGACATATAGCAATGGTCCCCAGACAGAAACTGGGAATGTTGCGGTTATATGCTATGTGTCTTAAACACAAGGTCACCTGGAAGCTCCCAAGAAGAAATTCTAATATCTATATATATTACCTGACATTTCCCCATGCCAAAATTCACATATTTCTTGTACACAAGAAATAGCACAATCTAATGGGCAGATTGGGAGACATTTTCTGAACCCAATTTAAAAAGTAGTTAACTCTTTTCCGTTTTGGCTTTTACTTGGCCTTTCCTACAAACTGTCAGTATGTTGATAACTTTGAACATCTTGTCAACTCTTGCCGAGTACTTGTCAGTGTCTAGTGGATCTGTTTAGCCACATACTGCTTGTCTTTGTAGTTTCTTTGTAGGTGCAACACTTTCCAAAATGTGGGATGTCATTCAGACCTTTTGTGCTTCTGAGATGTTAACTTGATGTGTATAATTTGTGCATGCTTGTGTGCGTGTGCTTTTCTGCAGGTGCGTGCCAGTGCCATAGCCCAGGATGCGGACCAGAACTATGACTATGCCAGTAACAGTGCTGTGCTGCATCTGGAGCCAGGAGATGAGGTCTACATTAAACTAGATGGAGGCAAAGCTCATGGAGGCAACAACAACAAGTACAGCACGTTCTCTGGATTCATCATCTATGCTGACTAGACAACAACACATTTGTATCCTCAGCTATTACAGGCCTCATGGCCCAGTCTTTCTACAAATCTTCCCTCACAAATAAGATGCTCAGACTTTCTCTTTTAAACATGTGTTGAGAAAACCAATACAAATCAGTCTTCATAACCTGCATATTATTTTTATTTTCTATATTTGGCCATCATTACTGTCCTCAGTGCAAGTGACTTGGGCCAATAACATCAATAAAATGGTTGAATGGTCAGTGTGAGAATCAAACAATATACTCTATTTATACAATTACGTTACACTTGAACTTAAAGCTGATGTTTTTATGTTAATGTAGTCCTGTCACAGAGTGATGGTGGTGAAGGGGAGAGGGAGGACTTTGAGTATGCGTGCATTAGGGGTATGGGCAGAATGGACAGATATCAACCTTTCACTCTTAAAACTAATTGGGCCAACAACACATTGTCAACAAATATGACTATAATTAATAAGATAGCCTTCAGTGTGTGTTTTTTTTTCTTCTTCTTCCTTTCTTTCTTTCTTTTTCGATATCATGCTGTAAAGACAGCAAGGAAAAGCTGGTAACACGAAGTGCATTAGATAAACTGGCAGAAGATAATACTTCCCATTATAAACATAATTACCTCTTTCATAGAATAGAATCATTAATTATTTTTAATGACATGTAATCAAATAGCATTAACTTTGAAAGTGTTGAGCTTTTACACTTTTTACACAATCTGTTTATTTTCTCACGTTCTGATTTTAATATTAATCCTTATCTAATAATGGGTTGATTCCTCATCATTGGCTTGTAGCACCACTCCCAAAAAAGTGTTATTCAAATTTCAATCAACTTTTTCTTAAATGTTTCTGCAGATATACTTAACTAGTCTTAAGCCTGTCTAACCTGGCACTGCCAGTCTAATTCGCAAATGCATATTAGTCTGGAAACTCTCCGTTCAGTTTTGATTTCCGCGGGGCGTTACTGACGGGCGAAGACAGCCAATCAGAGCAACAAAACGCATGCTCCTGATGAACGGTACGTCCTGTCAGAAGTACGGCAAACACATATTTCTTATCAACATAAAGTTTAATTGCAGTTGTTTGTTCTTCTTTTAGAGAATATTTACCGTCCAGTCCATTTAATACTGCCATCTTGGATATTTACGAAGATACCTGAACGGCGCTCGTCTCTGTCAGTCATTGTATTAAACCCGCCTCGTACTAGATAAGTGTTTGTTAGCCCGATAAATCGGCAGACAAATCAGTTTGAATGGGAGAGGGGCCAGACGTATCTGCCAGAGCAAATGAACATGAGCTTGCAGATTCGTTTGGTTCCCAGGCTAAAGCCAAATTATAACAGACACCCTGTTGCTTAAAACCTACCTGCATAAACTAAAAACTTGACATGGAACTATTTGTTGATTTATGTTACAGCGTTACAGTGTTACAGAGGGAGGATGTTTATTAAAATTAATTCAAAAACATGATTGTAACGGAGCCCCTGATTACTTTTTCTGATGTTTGCTGCGTTGCGTTCACGGGAACAGTAAGTGAAAGAATGAAGTGACCATGTTGAACTTCAGACAAATGAAGCTATAGCGAAAGTTCAACCACGAAGACTGTCTATCTGCACTCACTTATTATTTGCATCCTTCTCTCTCTCTCATTTCCTGCTTCAATTGCATCAACTGATTGTGGGCTTTTTAACTCTCTCACTTAACCAATCATATTCTTGCCATGTCCATCATAAGCCAATCATCTCATAGCTTTCAAAGTTTATAGCTGTTCTATCTCTCTGCTTTCCTCAGCTGTCATTCCAGGCTACCAAAGCAACCCTCCTCCACCCATTTCACCTCCAATCCTCATCAAAGCTACAGCCAGCTACATAAAGTGCTTCTTCTGGCTCCCTCCATATTCAGTTCCAAGGTCTGTCCTCCATACTCATCAGAAGCCTGCTTATTCATTTAGCCTCAGTATTCCTTCATTTCTTCATCTCATCACCACCACCAGTGTCTAGTCACCATCTGGGATTGTTCTATTATATCATATATCCCTCTCCCCCTCTATGTATATATTTTTCTAACTGCCAAACACTAATCTTCTATTTGCAGTAAAGCAGTTAAACACAATTTTAAGCCTCTGGTGATTAAGTCTCTCCTGGTTGAACTGAACTGATTTGAAAGTAAGGGTCTGTACCAATACCCACACTTGCGTTCTTGAGCACTTAAAGGTTCTCTGTGGAGTTTTAGACCTCTAGAAGTGCTATGGAGCTGTTTTTCTATGAGTGACCTATCAGTTAGACGTGCCAGGAAAATCTCCAAGAAAGGCGCCCAGGAGGTATCCTGATCAGATGCCCAAACAACCTCAACTGGATCCTTTTGATGCAAAAGTGTAGCAGCTCTACTCCAAGCTCTCTTTGGATATCTGAGCTTCTTACTCTATATCTCTGATAGCAAGCCCAACTACCATACAGATGAACTAATTTTGGCCCCTTGTATCTATAATTCTTACAGTCACTACCCAAAGCTCATGGCCATAGGTGAGGGTTAGAATGTAGGCCAAATGGTAAATTGAAAAGCTTTACCTTCTGGCTCAGCTCGTTCGTCATCACAACTGTCCGCTACAATGGCTGCATTACACTAACGCTGCAACAATCAGCCTGTCAATTACATGTGAACAAGACCCTGAGATACTTTAAATCCTTCACTTGGAGCAACAACTCACATCTAACCCATAGGGAGCAGAAAAGCAAGACAATATGCTCTTACTTTGGTTATATAAGGACCGGATGGCTTGTAGCAACAGACTAGGTACCCCATACTCCTGTAGATACAATGATAATTGGTAACCCCCCCCCCCCATCATTCTGCAGGCCCTGTCCCCGACCTCCACACAACACTTAGAAGTCAGCCAAGACAGCCCAACAATGTTCAGAGCCTACAGCATCTCAGGGCAAATCTCATTCACACCTGGCGCCATGCCACTGAGGAGCTTTTTAACTACCTCAGACCCCTCTGTAATGGATATGGGAGAGGCTTCCATTGAGTCTTTAAAATGTGTCTCCTCCACAGAGGGAGTGTTGGTCGGGTTTAGGAGTTCACAATACTGTTGCAATTATTTGAGTAGTGGATTCAAAATATTTCTTTAAAATTGGCTTTGCAAATGTTTTATGAGGAAGGAGATGCTCTTGACACGTTTGTTAACCTCAAAGATACACACAATGGGTTTTGATGGGTAACAGTGAATGTAAACACATTGTTTGGTTACAAAGAAACTCCATAGGGCCTCTTTAAATGATTGTTCAGGCAACCGCAGGTAGTAGGCCAAGTGTGTCTGACATTGAAAAAATGCCAACACACAGTACACTTAACCAACACTTGATACACACTTTCCTAATACCACTTCAAAGTAGTATACAAAGCTAAGCGTGTCCCACAATTCACCACAGTCTACTGCACCTCACCAGTCTAGTTGTTGGCGGTATTGCACCTATAGACTGATTTTAGGACTGGCATTAAGCAGCAGTTCCAAGTTTATACATTTATTATTATTCTTATTATTATTAATATTATGTCCAAACACTACAAAGTTATGGCAGAACTTCCACAAGATGGTTGTTATTGTAAGAATAATAATGCATATCTGATCCTGTCAACATAAGTATTGAATAATAATTATAATAAATTAATATATTTTTATTGAAGATTTTGAGAAATATGTTCCTTACTTATACGTTTTATCAGACAAAAACCATCAAAATAATATCAACATAGGTCTCTTGTATGTTAACCTGTATGCTTCTAGAAAACTATTTAATTGCTTTATTAAATGTAATACTCCTCAAGTCTTCTGAATGTTTTACTGTCATCTGATTGTAACTACAATAATTTATGATTGATCATACTTACAGTATTTGTTCCAACTGGTAAACTTCCACCCAATACCCACAAATACCTCACACAAGCAGGCACTTAAGTGCTCGCAAAGACCACAAAAGTGGATATTGGGACAGCCCCATAGTCACTTCAGCTCGTCAACCCCACTTGGTGATTATTGACACACCCACTGCCCTTCACTCCACCTACTTAAAGAAACAGTCAGCAGTAGTGAAAGCAGTAGTGTCTACGGATGTAAAAACATACATAATTTGGGTATTCACAGATAATGCGATCCAACAAATGTCACACCTTCTTTTCAGAGTCATAACTCAGTCAATGGCATTAAGAATAGATGTCCATAAATCCATTATGAAATCAAATAAAAAAGGAATACAGGTGGTTGTTGCCTGTACAGTGCAGACAGGGACTACTAGTAGCCAACGCAGCAGGATGATGCAGATTATCAATCATACAATTTGATTAAAATAGAGATTGAATTCTGAGAAGGAGTCAGCTTCCATGGAGGATTTTTGACCTTGCTTTTTCTAAAATCCTAGCTATGCCCTTGAATACAGCATGCTTGTTTGAGTCAGATAAGAAGATCCCTTTCGTGTCCCTGCATCTAGCACATCCGTCTATGGCATGCTTACAGTCTATCTTAGCACATAGTGTAGTGTTGGTGCTATTCATTGACCAACAACTGCTAGGCACAGTGACTGTGCACAAAATCTGCAAAGTTTTGCAGTTTTAATTAAATAAGCAATGCTACATCTTGATAGTTTGCAAACTATCAAGATACAACATGTAAATAAGACATCTATGGAGTTGTTACACAGATGTTTCTTCCTTTTTTTAATGCAACTAGACTGTATTTACCAAAATGTCAGACTTTTCTTTTTTAACCACATTCCACGTTCAATATTTGTAAACTACTGTACACTGGATGATGTTAGTATGATAGCTGCTTTAACTGAGTGCTTCCTGAGATTAAAGGGTGAGGTATTAAACGCAAAATCTTTGTGCTGTTAAGTGCATACAGCTGACATCCTTCAGTGTGAATTATTCATACTTATAATGAACCAGTAATGACTAACCAACTATGGGAGTTGGTCATTGACAGCAATAGTTGGATCCTTGAGAAAGAAAACTAATAACAGAAGTTGCCAGAGCAGTAGACTTAATAAGCACAAATTATGTTTTTGCCCATGGATTGTGCTAGAAAAATGTCAGTGAGTAAGATGCTACGTGAAACAACCATACATGATCTTGGTACAGTATGTATAACAGTAAGTATATGTCTGGTTCAAAAACATGGTGGAGTTAAAGAGGAAATAAATATACAGCATAGAACAAAATACAAATGACTGTGCATTTTACTACAAACAGGCCAGTTTGTAGTATTTAGGAGTTTCTTCACATTGACATCACAACAAATATGGCAAATAAAAGAGTTGATACTGATACTGATACCAGTTGCAACCAAGCAGCAACTAGGATGGCTGAGTGGCTCCAATATGTCTACAAAAGGCTATTCCTCTAATGACCTGGCAGCCATTTTGAGGATGTTTATATAAGTTGTTTGCTTGATTGGCCATGTCTCAGCCCTGGTGCTTGCTCGACCTACTTCATCCTGACCAAATTTGTATTTTCTGTGTCCAGTAACTAATGAGATGGGTATGAGTGCTAAACACAGGGTCGAGACATTAAAGTCCCCTTCAGAAATTTATCATGGCGTTTATTGCAATATTATGTGTTTTTCTACAGCATGTAAGCAAGGAACACATAACTACCCATATTAGTATGGTTTTACCAGCAAGGAAGTGCTAACCAAGAGCTCAAAATTAACTCATTGTCCTGTTGAGTTGATTTGCTTTGTCTTTGTCCAATATCTAAATGTACTTTATTGTTTGAAGGGTATCTTTGGTAAAGCTTGTAAAGTCCCTTTAGTCAGCAAGTTTTGATGCAATGCTTTCTCGCAAATCTGAAATCTACAGTATCAACCTCCTGTACATAAAACAGCCATATCATTTCTTCATTTCCTGACCATATAAAGTCCATTGGGCGTAGAAAATGTTTGTGTTTACAAATTGTTGTTTTATATATGGAGTCGTAATAACAGCGTGATGTATTGCAATGTGAACTGAAAGCACTATGCAGAAGAAGAGAACAACAGTTTATGAATGTACAGTGTCATGTATTTTAAAGATAGAAAATGTGGATCACTGTTACAAGAATCATCTGTAAATACTGTAGTGATACAAACTGTTCTTATTTTTGTCTGCCTATCCCATGTACAGAATGCCAGAAGACCACAGAGGAAATTCTTTTAAATAATCGATGAATCAATTCATTAATTCAGTATTAATTGATTGTCTTGAAGTTATAGCCTCACCAGTGTATTGGTGTGAAAGGCATATGTATGGTAGATACAGTGTCAGGTGTGTGCAATACTATTAAAAGTTGCACTCTTCTTTTGTCTTACAACAGTCACCTGTGTACTGTTACCTCAACAATGTCTCCATTAAATGGACAGAAGTAACAATACATCTATGTTCTGCATTGATTTATTTCTTGTTTCATCCTCAGAAGGACTTGTGTGTTTTTGATGTTGAGTGTCCATATTACAATGGCCTTATTATTTCTCAAGTAAAATTAATGTGATGGTATTTTAAGAGACATACTTAATAGCTATTGTTTTGGAAGTGCCAATTGACACATTTTGTTCAAGTAACCAAATGTCCCACTGACACTGCATTACAATCTACAAATATACATTCATTATCCAGCCATCATTTCCTATATGAACTCAAGAAGCATTACAATAACACTGCAGTGGTACAGGTGACTATGTTACATTTCTATGAATGCCTCCTAATATAGAACCTTAAAGCAGGACTTTCACATATAAATTAACATCTGTTGCATTCAAGCCAATGCCAAAGGAGTTTACACAACGTTATCCTATCACTAGGTTACCAGATAAATTGCTTTGTATTTCACAATGTACCAGAGTTTTTAAATTTGGTGTCTGTGGCGACATTCCCATGCTGTCGTTGCGTTTTATGTAAACCAGCAATGATCGGTTTGCGAGATTGCAAGAGGTGAAGGGGGAGCAACTGCAGCAACAGAGTAAGCTATAGGAACTAGGAGTATTGCGGAGCCTATGGCGGGAAAACCTAAGAAACGTCAAAGAAAAGTTTCTGTTCTCCAGATAAAAAAGAAACTCAGTGTTCAGAGGAAGGATTACAGTCAAAAGAAAGAAAGCGATCGACAGTGAGGACAAACACAAATAACCATTGAATACGCCATTGAAAAATGTGCAACGACAGTGTTTGTGTAATTACTCTCACTACCAGAAGGGGGAGACAGGTTTAAAATGTTTAATAATTAACAAATTAAAAAGTAATTATGAAATCAATTATTATATCAATACATTGTGTAAAAATTATAAAACAACAATCTGAAAAACAATTAGTGGAATAATAAAAAATGTAATCAAACGCAATGAAAGGTCATTTGATCATTTTCATAATAACTGGATTTTATTTCATTATAGACATTTTATTTCAAAATGCCCATATTTCACATATTTACACCCTCTATCCTTCTAAACTTCAGGAAGAGTAACGGAGGAGGGATCCCTCTCCAAGGACAGACAGGATATAGATGTCGTGTGTACAGAACAGACCCAACAAAAATCACAGTATATACATTATTATGATGACAAAATTACTAATATATGTAGATTATTAAAACATGAATATGGATCCAGGAAGACACTGAGCAACTTCAGGTGTTGCCAAATCAGTAGGACCTGAGCCACACAACCTCCTCTCCACCATTGAGACCGGGAGAGGACAGGCCACACACAGTGTAGGTCCCAGAGACAGCCAGATCTTAAAAATGTCAGGGGCAGGGGGTCAAGGAGGCAGCTAGTTGATTTTAAGGCTGAAACCAGAGAGATGGTCTCAAAATTTGAGACGAGGAGGTAATTTTGTATCTAATCTATTTTATTACAGAAAAACTCATTAGCTGTAAAGGGTGTCCATGAGAGGTAGAAAACTTCTCCTTCAGGCCTCCTTAAAAGCACGTTTCATCGGTTAACCAGGGCATAGCCCTCTTTGAACATGTAGTTTTAGTAGGTTTAAAGGTGCCAGACCAATGTGGCGAGTGGAAAAATAGACTACATTAGCGCCAACATTAAAGGACAGGCTAATGTCGCTTCAAATTTAATGAAGATTTGATGAGATAGAAGAGACAAGTCAGGGCCGCCATCTGTATCCCGCAGGAGAGAATCAAGTCAAGGGTGTTACCACCGGAGGGAGTAGGTTCATATAAACTTATAGACTTATAAATTAGGCTACACTGCCACGCTGTTTAGTGGCCCCATCAGCATAGGCAATGGAATAGTTAGATGGGGCGGCTTCATTTAAAGGTAACAAAGCATTTGGTTTCAACCATGTTTCATACAAGCCACCCAGATTATGCTCAAGACTCAGATAATTTATCAGTAAGGCTTTGGTAGACAGTATTTATAAAACCAAATTTGAGGGACTTGTTAGGTCTGCATATTTCAGTAATAGGCCAATCTGTAGAATTACTAGTAGATGGTGTATTAATTGGGCCAAGATACTGTAACATTCACAAAAGATACATTTGTCCCCCCTCCCTCCCCTTACACAATGTGTTGCTTGTTGCTGAATGTAGTATGTTGTTGTTGGTCACAATCAAGCATGAAAGACGTAACGAGAGTTAGTAAATTAATGCTGAACGGTACTCACAGCTAATCGCATGGACAGTGCTAGCTTCCTGTTCTGTCCACAACCCAACATAACTGTCTTCACTGATGTAAACGGCTGTATGTTCTGTACTCACCTACCAAATCCAAGTAAAGTTCATAAACAGAGGATTCCTTGTCATGTGCTTTTCTCCCACCCACATCCGGATGAAGTAGTTCATTCAAAAAGATCCAAGCACAACAATACATTTTATTATTAGTATAAGGTTTTGTGAGTTCCTCCAAAAATAAAAATAGTGCTATAAAGCCGCCTGGTGCTTGTTATTTTATTAATAATTAAATCAATTCATTAATTTAACAAACAAGGCTATTTTTGTTCCTTGGACTCCAATAAAGAGAAGAACATCCGGTCAGTTCATCTGTATACCCCGAGACAGATGATAAGAACTCTGATTCTGCAAGTTGTCATTCCACAAAGAATGCCACAAATATTGTTAATATCAAATATTTTATTTTGATCTTCATTAATTCAATTTAGACACTGATACATACAGTACAACACTAGAATATAATACAGTTTAATATAATAATGCAATACTACAATACATTATAATATAATAATTCAACATTACAACAATGTAGTCCATCAAGTGTTTGAGACCAATGTTCAGATATACAGTATAGTGCAGTCATATGTAAACATAAAATAATTGGGCTCTAGAGCAGCTAAAAAAAGAGTCAAAGTAGTTCCCTGTCTTGGGCAAACTCCATTCCAGGCCATCTCAGTTATCAGCAACATGTGAACACCTTTTGTTTTGGTCTCAAACACTTCATGCACTACATTGTATTTAGTATTGAATTATTATATTATGGTATTGTATTGTAGTATTGTATTATATTATATTAAAGTATTGTTTTTTAGTGTTGGATTATGACTTCATCTCTCACTACACATTATATTTGTTTACTAATGGATCTTGGCGACCCCAATATAGAAGGCACACAGACGCACGTCAAGCAACAAACTAATAATTTAGGTAAATAAATAAATATAAATATGACCTTGTTATAACTTTTTCAGCTCATCTGTATGGGGGTCATTAACACACTCTTGCCGTGTAGATCACTTCATCTCCTTTGATTTTAGTCTGCTCCCATCCTGTGACACACATGTAGACTCAAGGGGCAGGACAGCATCTTCGAAATTCTCTCTTTATCTGTAAAATAGGAATTTGTTGGTTACTTGGACATACAGGACATGCACAAAATAAAAGTCCAATATGATAAAACAGAATACTCCTACTTTGTGTTCAGATTTTGTTGACACCATGTCAGAGAAGGACTGACTCAACTCTACAGTCATTTTTGAGGTTGCAGTCTATGTTAGGGCAATCAAGTAATGCCTTTATGTTTAACATTAATACATTCAAATCTGCAATCACAGATGATATATATTTCTGTTATGTTGCATTCTAGAGGAGAGTTAAAAATTATATATATAAATATTTTAACTACTTCAAAATATCTCAAATAAACAAGAAAACAATATACAAAAGCAGTGTTTACCTTATATCTCTGGACCTTATCCTAAAATTTAAATTTTCACTCAATTTCATAAATGACCCTTTAAATTCAGCTTGGAAAATAACATTCACTAGTGTACCACAACACATACACACACTGCAAATGAAAGAAGAAAACAAAAATACAGGCCTAACGGCCTAAAACAAAATGGTAGCTTCACCAGTTTTGAAAAAAAAAAAAAAACGGTTGCCAATCAGTTATGTGACTTTCTACAACAAAAGTTTATTTGAGGACTTTCAGTCAGGATTTAGAGAGCATCATAGCACAGAGACAGCACCTTCTGATTGTGTCGGACAAAGGATTTGTTTCTGGACTTGTTCTGTCAGATCTTAGTGCGGCATTCGATACCATTGCCCATCAGATCCTATTACAGAGACAGGAACATTTGATTGGCATCAAAGGACCCACACTAAGCCGGTTTAAGTCCTATTAACCAGATATAATTCAGTTTGTACATGTAAATGATGAATCCTCGTGCACACCGAAGTTAGTTACGGAGTTCCAGAAGGTTCTGTGCTTGGACCAGTTCATTCATATTATTATGAATAAAATTGCACATATTAGGAAACACTCCATAAACTCGCATAAAGACGCATTATCTATAGATATATTTACTCTAGATGGCATTGCCCTGGCCTACACTATACATACAGTCCATGCATTTGTTACTTCTAGGTTGGAATATTGTAATTCCGTATTATCAGGCTCCCCAATAAATCTCTAAAGACTTTCCAGCTGATCAAGAATGCTGCTGCACGTGTACTGACAGGAACTAGCAAAATAACATATTTCTTCGTTATTAGCTTCAGCTTGAAGTCTTATTAAGAACACCAAACAAACAACCAATACACATTAACATGGACTGCTACCACACTGAGAACTATTCTAATGTTGCTAGTGTGCTGACGCACTAACCGCGATTAGCATCACAAGTTTTATAAACTGCATCAAAAAGTATTAAAAATACACAGACTTCTACATACCGCAAAATGTGTCCCCAACAAGGAGCTCTTACTCTTAATTAACTGAACCGTGCATGAAGTGTTGGCTGCAGTGGTCAATTTGAAGAGAGCTAAACAAATGATTAAACAAATAGCCTAAACATTGAAAATAATTCATAACTGTTATAAAATCATATCTCTGCCACTTTCCCACAACTGATCATGAATAAATTGCCAATGGAAGCAAACACTGGAATTATGGAGTGCTGTGATTCATGTATGTAATGTTAATGATCTATATACAGTCTATGCTTCATTTATATATTCATTAACTTATTTATTTTATTAATGCTACTTAATCTGTTACTTTGCGTGAACATTAAAGAAAAAGTTGATTTACCTTGAATTTTGACTTTATTACTGGCTCTGCTGTCAGGACAAAAATGCCACTATGCTATCCAATATAAAATATCCCTCACAAATTGATCATCTGGTTGATAGTGCTGCAGGCTCGCTGCGAACGACTCTTGATTGTATTGCTCCTATCAAAAAGAAAATAATAAAACAAAAGAGGTTAGCTCCATGGTATAACTCCTTAACCCGCAAGTTAAAAGAAACATCGTGAAAATTAGAAAGGAAATGGCGTTCCACCAAACTGGAGGAAACTCATTTAGTTTGGCAAGATAGTCTTAGAACATACAGAAAGGCCCTCCGTAATGCCAGAGGAGCCTATTACTCCTCACTAATAGAGGAACATAAGAACAACCCTAGGTTTCTTTTCAGCACTGTAGCCAGGCTGACACAGAGTCAGAGCTCTGTTGAGCCATGTATTCCCAGAGCTCTCAGTAGTAATAACTTCATGAGCTTCTTTGATGATAAAATTCTAACTATTAGAGAAAAAATTCATCATCTTGTGCTCTCAGCTAGTTCAGATATATCTTCGAGTACAGGAATTTCAGGAACCTCAGAAGCAGCTGTAGAACCAGATTTATATTTAGACTGTTTTTCTCCAATTGACCTTTACCAACTAACTTCAATGATTTTTTCGTCTAAACCAACAACCTGCCTCTTAGACCCCATCCCAACTAGGCTGCTTAAAGAAGTTTTACCCTTAGTTAGCACTTCTTTACTAGACATGATCAATCTGTCTTTATTAACAGGCTATGTACCACAGTCCTTCAAAGTAGCTGTAATTAAACCTCTTCTTAAAAAGCCTACGCTTGACCCAGGGGTTTTAGCCAATTATAGACCTATATCTAACCTTCCCTTTCTCTCCAAAATCCTTCAGAAAGTGGTCGTTAATCAGTTATGTGACTTTCTAAACAGCAATAGTTTGAGGATTTTCAGTCAGGATTTAGGGAATTTCACAGCACAGAGACAGCACTGGTGAGAGTGACAAACGACCTTTTGATTGCGTCAGATAAAGGATTTGTCTCTGTACTTGTTCTGTTAGATCTCAGTGCCGCTTTCGATACCATTGACCATTGTATCCTATTACAGAGACTGGAGCATTTGATTGGCGTCAAAGGACCCGCACTAAGCTGGTTTCAGTTGTATTTATCGGATAGATTTCAGTTTGTCCATGTAAATGATGAATCCTCCGTGCACACGGAAGTTAGTCATGGAGTTCCACAAGGTTCAGTGCTCGGACCACTTTTATTTACCTTGTTTATGCTTCCTTTAGGCAATATTATCAGGAAACACTCCATAATCTTTCACTGCTATGCAGATGATACTCAGTTATACTTATCGATAAAGCCAGATGAAACCGGTAAGTTAGCCAAGCTTCAGGCATGTATTAAGGACATAAAAGACTGGATGACCTGCAATTTCTTGCTGTTAAACTCAGACAAAACTGAAGTTATTGTTCTGGGTCCTAAACACCTGCGAGACGCACTATGTATAGATATAGTTACTCTAGATGGCATTGCCCTGGCCTCTAGCACCGCTGTAAGGAGTCTAGGAGTAATCTTTGATCAGGACATGTCCTTTAATACCCATATAAAACAGACTTCAAGGACTGCCTTCTTCCACTTATGTATTATAAAAATCAGGCATATCCTGTCTCAAAAAGATGCAGAAAAACTAGTTCATGCATTTGTTACTTCTAGGTTAGATTACTGTAATTCCTTATTATCGGGTTGCCCCGATAAGTCTCTAAAGACTCTCCAGCTGATCCAGAATGCGGCTGCACGTGTACTGACAGGAACTAGCAAAAGAGAACATATTTCTCCGATATTAGCTTCTCTGCACTGGCTCCCTGTGAAATCTAGAATAGAATTTAAGGTCGTCCTCCTCACTTACAAAGCTCTTATTGGTCAGGCACCATCATATCTTAAAGAGCTGATAGTACCGTATTACCCCACTAGAGCACTACGCTCACAGAATGCAGGGTTACTTGTGGTACCTAAAGTCTCTAAAAGTAGAATGGGAGCCAGAGCCTTTAGTTATCAAGCTCCTCTTCTGTGGAATCAGCTCCCAATTTGGGTTCGGGAGGCAGACACCCTCTCTTCGTTTAAGAGTATGCTAAAAACGTTCCTTTTTGATAAAGCCTATAGTTAGGGCTGGCTCAGGAGAGTCCTGAACCATCCTTAGTTATGCTGTTATAGGCTTAAGACTGCTGGGGGACTTCCTAGGACGCACTGAGCTTCTCTCTCCTCCTCTCTATCTGTACGCATTCCTATCCCACTAATACAGGCTACCAACTCCATTTCTTCCTGGTAGTACTTGTGCTTTCTGTGTTTTTTCGCCTTCTCACTTTCTGCAGGTATTTCTGCCCCTGGAGCTGTAGATTCTGGATCTGTGATTGCCGGCCGTCTACTGCCCCCATGTTCCTGCTCCACACTCACTGCTGCAGTTGTTATTATTAGTCTGATTTGTTGTCTCTCCTCCTGTTCTGTCTCCCCTCCCCCCCCTCCTCCCCTTTCAACCCAACTCGGTCGATGCAGATGTCCGCCCACCCAGAGCCTGGTTCTGCTCGAGGTTTCTACCTGTTAAAAGGGAATTTTTCCTCGCCACTGTCGCCACGTGCTTGCTCATGGTGGGAACTGTTGGGTCTCTGTAAATAATATTTTAAAGAGTATGGTCTAGACCTACTCTATGTGAAAGCGTCTTGAGATAACTTTTGTTATGATTTGGCGCTATACAAATAAAATTGACTTGACTTACTGCTGAGCAGCATTATTGTGACTATCCAGTGTCTATAACCAAAAAAGTACACAAAAATGCTTTTTTACCCACTGTTGTATTAATATACTTCATATTAATGCTGATGGCTTTCAGATAGCTTAGTAAGCCTAGATCTAGCTTTAAAAGCAGCAAGAATGACAAAATATTGTTCTATTGTGAGTCAGCATCCTTTTATATATAGCATATAAGTGGAAATCTGTCTGCACAAGCCAATAGAAAGACAGATGTTGGGCTCGAGCTGTTGGCTTATGTACATTTTGAGTTGACACTGACAGCAGCAGAGGAGAAATGCAGATGATCCTTACAGAAAGAGCAGTCTGTTCTTACAGGCCTCAGCCTCAAAGACATTGGTTGGGAGGGGCCTGCTACACCTACTGGTAGGTTAAGGACGACGTTGTAAACAAAAAACATGGTTTACTATTGCTATGGGTTGCTAAAGACACGGATATTGCTGAAACCACATAACTTGCATGTTGTTTAATCATATCTTTAACAAAGATAGAGTATATTCCCTGAGGGAGTCCACAACTGACCACAAGAAACTGAACTAAGAAAAAAATAAAAGAAACTGCACTGCCACAAAACCAGTTCGAACTGGTTCTGTTGGTGTAGGGCTGGTTGTTTTAGGCACTTTCGTGGAGTTTTGTGAACTCAATTTATGACAAAGTTTTATAAAACATAATTCCATTTCACAAAATAATGAGTTGAAATCATGTTCATTAGGTGTGATTAAAATAAACACAAGTATGAGTCAAGTCAATTTAATTTGTATAGCGCCAATTCATAACAAAAGTTTTCTCAAGACGCTTTCACAGAGCAGGTCTAGACCATACTCTAAAATATTTACAGAGACCCAACAGTTCCCACCATGAGCAAGCACTTGGTGACAGTGGCGAGGAAAAACTCCCTTTTAACAGGTAGAAACCTCGAGCAGAACCAGGCTCTGGGTGGGCGGACATCTGCATCGACCGAGTTGGGTTGAAAGGGGAAGAGAGAGGGGGAGAGGGGAGACAGAACAGGAGGAGAGACAACAAATCAGACTAATAATAATAATAATAATAATAATAATAACTGCAGCAGTGAGTGTGGAGCAGGAACATGGGGGCAGTAGACGGCCGGCAATCAGATCCAGAATCTATAGCTCCAGAGGCGGAAATACCTGCAAAAAGTGAGAAGGCACAAAAACTACCAGGAAGAAGTGGAGTTAGTAACCTGTATTAGTGGGATAGGAGTGTGTACAGATAGGATAGAGGATAGATAGAAAAGGACACTAGTTCCGCGGCAGGTCATAATTCAAATGAAACAAGCCAAATTCAAGTCAAACTACTTATTGTATTTAAAGTATGCTTAAGGATCGGCACCATTTAGTGACCTAAAAACAAACTCCAAGTCAGTGTGGACCAATACGCTTTTATTATGTTATGTCGGATTATATTTACTTCTGTTCTATGCTTTCATGATGGAGTTTGTCCACATATTTATTACTGCACACATTTGTACAGCATGTGAATAGACTGAGCTGCTGTGTGTGCATTTGCAGTTAATGTGTGTGGGTTCACTCTGGTCTAATCAGAATAAGCAGGATGGCATTGCCAATGTGTGGATATTTCTAATGGTTGAAAAATTAACAAAAAGTAATGAGTAATCTATAATTAAAAAACTGAGTTGACACTGGGATGGGCAGATCAATGTTGCTGCTGTATGGGAATGTTTATTCATTTCAAAAAACTACAAAAAGGTAATTTTCTAACTATAATTTGAAACAGCTGCTATAAAACAAATGATAGTACTTTTTTCTTCTTAACTGCAGTTTTTTAGTTAGGTCATACATTCATACTGCACATCCTGTATGATGTTCTTCTCATGTCTTGGACAACTTTTTTACTTTTATTTATGTCTGTTTAGATTTTGCTGTCTTGTTGCAGACCTATAATATAAAATAAATATTTTATCTACCTATAGATATATATTGTAGGTGTATGCTATTCTACATTAAATTATAGCAAATTACTGTTTTGTTAAGAGGTACTCTGCTGAAACAAATACAGATAACGTACTTTTTGAGCACCATCTGGGTATAATGTATATATTGTGATGAAGTAAAAGCCACTATGTTGAAGTCATTCCATGTTAGGCCAGCTACACAGAGATCCACCTCCTCCAACACAGACTAGTGCATCCACACAGACATAATCGCACCATCGTCGCAGGCAGCCACTCAGGCCGCCCCTCTGCTCTCTGCTTCTACATTCTTCCATCAGCTTGCTCCTACCTCGGTGTTTGTGTGCATAAATCACTCAGCTTCACACCATCAGTTCATTAAAAAAAAGAATAAAACCAGATTAAGGAATCTAACACCTCTCCTCACACACACACACACTTACTGAACAGTAAAGTACATTATTTTTATATAGCATAATAAATATTAGGAAGTAAAACAAAAAGCCCTGCGATCACACACAGAAACATTGACTAAATTAAAATTTTGAAAGTAAAAAGAAAAAGAGAAAGTTATGTTGACTATGAAAACTAGTTCATGCATTTTACTTATTACTACATGTGTTTCAATTAATTAAAAAGTAATTATAACAAGCAACTTCTGATCAACCCATATCAATTTCAGGCTTAAATGAACTTCAGATTTAAGCACCCACTTCCAGTTTAAGCCCATTCAGAGTACATATTTGGATACAAATTTATTTGGTTAAACAGATAATAACTATTGATGTACAATCCTAATTTGACCTAACACTTCTTAAATAGGCTACTCTTATTACTCTAGTATCAGCCCCAAATCACAGCAAGTGTTGTTCACCTGAATCAAGTCAAAGCGGAGGGAGAGTGGTGTTGGAGAAGGGGGTAAAGCAGTGTCGCTTCTCATGTGAGCCTTCCTAGCTTTCGGACATCTTTTGGACTTCATGGGTGCGTTCGGTCCCATGTGGCACCCCATTTGTGTCACTTCGTCCTCCATCTCTCTTATCTCGCAGCAGACATCTTCACACACCTCACTTGACTGGGTGGGCTGGTTTTAAAGTTTCTTTAGTTCTGACTTTTGTTGCACTAGAACACAGACATTGACCAGGCTTTTTCAGGAAGTTCTTGCTTTCAGAGCTGGCTGGTATCACAGGGGGTTAACGGGTTGGCAGGGGTAGGACCCAATAGCAGAGAGGAGAGGAGATTGGCAGGTAGAGGAGAGTTTATACAAAAAAGGTGTACAAAAACTTACCGGGTGGTGAGACAAACAGAATCCAGAGTGCAAAACAGGCAGGTGACAAAACATGTAATCCAAAGCACGCAGCACAGACAACTGAGGAATGGGACGGGGAGAAAGAAAGAAAGAAAGAAACAGGAAAACACAAAACAAGGATCTGACAACAGATAAAGAAAGTGAACTGGTATATATAGATTACTGATTACTGACTAGAGGCAGGTGAGTGAACAGGTGAAGGGCGTTGGACTGATGATGAAGGAGTGGCTGAGAGATGAGTGGAGACAGGTGTGTAGATGGGTGGGGCAGTCAGGTGATGGGAAGTCAGGTGATGGGGAAAGGAAGGAAAGTCAGAGGGCATCTGGTGGAAGGTCAGGGAATGGCATGTCACTTGTTGTTGGTTGTCACAAGTGACAACCAACAACAAGGAACAGATCATGACAGCTGGAGGTTTCTCCTCTCAGGCCTTGAAGGTCTGGCTGAGAGGAGTGCGGTCCCTCCCTCCAGTCAGTAGGTCAGAGAGTAGAGTGGTCGTTCGGCAAGCCAAGAGAGTGATCTTCTGTGAAAAGGGCATTGACGTCCGCGATGTGAACATCTCTCCTCCTCTTCTCCATCTCTCCTGTTTTAATTCTTACTTTCCTGATTTCTTCCTAAAGAATTAATAATGAATAAAGTTTACAAGTTCAGCTTGTTTTGAAAGTGGGACATTATTTGCTACTAATTGATTCCAAACAGAATACATTTACATAAACAGGACATAAAACAATCACAAATCTAATTTGATACACAGAAAGAGAGCTCTGATAACTGTAAAAAGAGCTGATTCATGAAGCAACCAAGATATTTATTAACTCAAATGCTCTCAAATTTAGAGACATAAAAGACTTCAAACTGCACAGTTAATACACAGCAGTTAAAGAGTCAATTTGTGGAATAGTTTTAAGAGGGAGACTGAAAAGGTGTATTATACTAAATAGAAAAGAAAAAGATATTAAAAATAAGATGACTGACACATATAAACTAAACTAGTAAGACATAAACATGGTTCTTATCTTGTCAGAAGGAATGTTTGTCTCTGCTTTGAAGGGAATGCGAGACACACTGATACCTCAGCCTTCTGAGGGTACAGGATTTACAAGAGGAAGGGTGATAAAGGCAGATTTGACATTTCCACTTTTCTTTTCATTGCAAGCTACTGGTTATCTGAATGCATAGTCACATTGATGAGTAAAATGAAATCAATACACAGTGTCAGTGTTCTTGGTATCAAAAGGATGTGGGTTTTCTATCCTCTCCTTGCCTCCTTAAGGGGTGAGAAGAGGTGGCTGCAGACGAAGTGGACAAGCAGACACATCCTGTGAGTATTAGAGACAAAAATGGCCCTTTACTTGCATTTTTGTCTTATTGAGAGCTATAACCACTTTGCTTTTTATATAAATGTATTTATATTTCTTGTTTAATTAAAAGAGTCTCAACACATGGCATCTTTATCTTTCCTGATTCGCAGTGTTAATGCAACACTTACTGATGGAGTACACATAATTTATTCAGTCTGGAAATGTGAGATGCGGTTTTGAGATGTAGTGTTTTAACACAAGAAAAACATTGAGAAAACACTTGAGAAAAGATGGAAGGATTGCATTTTAAACTTGTTCAGACAGCTTCTATTGTCTTAGCACCCAACATCAATAATAATAATAATAATAATAATAATAATGTTGTTAAACATAGCATATTAATTGATATCCAAATACTAATTTGTACTGCAGTCAGTTTCTCCTTGTTCTCAATCCACAAACTTGACAGAGTACATTTTATGTTCTATTTTAGAGAGTAACGCAGGCTGAAAAGCAGTATTTTACTGCCCTCTCTGGTTTAAAGTTTCAAGTGTGTTGCACATTTGGAGGGATGAGTGTATTATGTTCCACATCCAACAATGACATCCTTGTGTACTGACACAACCTGGAGAACAGTGCGGCAAAAAACAGATTTTCAGCTCCTGTTGCGCTGCTCTTCAAGATGTTTACAATTAAGGAAGTGCATGTTTTTTTGGGTTGTGATGATAAGGAAGGGCAACTTTGAGCAGATGAAAAGTGCCAAAGAAGCCGAGTGAACAAAGATAGTCTGTGAAAAACAGAAGTAAATTGTCATTTGCCAGAAATAACTGATGATCTGTGACATTCTGGGGCTTTTCAAAGCTCCAGGAAAGTAGGCAGATGGTAGACTAATCTGTTGAGTTTTGTATCGCTGTCACAGAATAAGTTGGACCTCCAGATGCCTATAACAAATAACCATCGTACTCCATCAAGGATGAATTAGCTGCCTGTGAGCCCCTAGTTGACTTGGATGTCTTGGACCTCCTTCATCACAATAACCTGAGCAAGTAAAAGAAGGTGAGTTGGCACCCCAACACCAAAGGTCCTTCACCCCTAGGCCACCATCTTCATCCTTTTTCTATTTGTCAGCCTAAGGGTGCCCTATTGTCTCCTTTGGTGATTATCTCACCTGATTCTTTTAAACTCATACAGCTAGAAAGAAATTATCAGTCAAAGACTAAGAGACAATAAGTCTATGTGGCCAGACTAGCCATTTAGTTTCAACCTGTCTGGTAAAAGGCAGGATTTATCAGGTAAATTAGATTAGATTAGATTCAACTTTATTGTCATTACACATGTACAAGTACAGAGCAACAAAATGCAGTTCAGCATCCAACCAGAAGTGCAATAGGTAGTAAGTACCAATATACAGATAATAAATAAGTATTTTACAGATAAAAATAAATTTGAATTTTAAGTGGAACTGTAATATATAAGTAAAAAAATATACCGATTGATTGGTTGAGGTAATATTTACATATTATACAGGTTGATTTGTGCATTAAATGTAAGTAGACTATAAGCAGGAACTATAAACATAATTTACAAAAAGCCAATGGGCATATGACAAGTTAGGTAATACAAAATACAGATTGAGTGAACATTGAATAGTGCATAATAACGTTACTAGACTAGTGCAGTGTTCAGTACATAGTTTTCAGTGCAAACAGATGTCAAAGTTTTTGAGTGCAGAAAAGTCCAGTAGTGCAGTGGTGATGGTGTAACAGTCCTTGGTTGCTGGGGGGAATGAGGAGTTGAGGGGTTTGTGTGGTGGTCTTGGGGTGGGGGGGCGGGGAACAGAGTTCAGTAAGGACACAGCTCTGGGGAAGAAACTATTCCTCAGTCTGCTCGTCCTTGTCCGGAAGCTCTTGAAGTGCCTGCCAAGGGACAGGTTTAAAATGTCCGTGAAGATCCCAGTGAGCTGTTCCGCACATGCCCTGAGCACACGTCCAGGAATGCCGTCAGGTCTGGCAGCCTTGCGTGCGGTGAGCCGGCTCAGTGCTGTGTGAACATCATTGGAGGAGAGTGTGATGGGCTGGTGGTCTGCTGGGAGAGTTGTCTTGGTGGCGGTGTCTCTGTTGTCCCTCTCGAAGCGAGCATAGAAGTCGTTAAGCTTGTTCAGGAAGGAGATGTCTGTGGCTGTGGGGGTTGCTGGGTTTGTAGTCGGTGATGGCCTGGATGCCCTGCCACATACGTCTGGGGTCGGAGTTGGAGAAGTGACCCTCTAACTTTAGCTTGTAGCAGTGCTTGGCCTTCTTGATGCCCCTCTTCAGGTTAGTCCTGGATGTGCTGTAGGCCTGTGCATCCCCTGATCTGAAGGCCATGTTACGGGCCTTCAGCAGGAGCCGCACCTCCTTGCTCATCCATGGCTTCTGGTTGGGGTACGTGGTGATCTGCTTCACTGTCGTGACACCAACGATGATGGTGGTGATGTAATCCATGACAGAGGAAGCATAGTTGTTAATGTCTGTGTGTGAGCCACAGGTGGCCTGAGAAGCAAACATACTCCAGTCCGTGTGATCAATTTTGTCCTGGAGTATAGAGTCTGTCCCCACTGGCCACACCTTGATGGTCCTCACTGATGGCTTGACACGGTTGATAAGGGGTGAATATTTGGGGGTGAGGAACAAAGAGAGGTGATCCGACTGTCTGATGCGGGGGAGGGGGGTTGCAGTGTAAGCAGCAGCCATGTTTGTGTAAACACGGTCCAAAGTTTTGTTTCCTCTGGTGTGCCAGGAAACATGCTGGTGAAATTTGGGGAGCACTGTCTTTAAGTTTGAATGATTAAAATCACCTGCAACAACAAAGTCAGCCTCCGGGTGATCAGTCTGTTGTTTGCTAATGGGTGCATGAAGTTCGTTCATTACTAGCTTGGCATTAGCATCCGGTGGAATATATGCAGCGGTGATGATGGTGGACGTGAACTCCCGTGGCAGATAGAGGTCTACAGTTAACCATGATGAACTCTAGGTTAGCTGAGCAGTGACTTCCAAGAGTAACAGAGTCCGTACACCAAGCCTTGTTGACATAAATGCACAGTCCTCCCTCTCTGGTCTTACTGGAGTCATCAGCTGATCTGTCTGCCCGGTGTGTGTAGCGTCCGGCTAGCTCGATAGCACTGTCAGGTACGCCAAGTGAGCTTGACCTAAGATCATATAAGTCCCCTCAACTGCATGCTCAGTTATTCTTGCTAAACCAGTGTCTTTCAGTTTCAATATTCATAGATAGATTCTTCCTGGAAGATAATGCCAAATAGTGGGGATTTACTCAGATGATTTTTGATGGCCACTACAAAAGTGGAATAGAACAATTCATGGAAGAACTTTCCTTCTTCATTAATGAGGACTTGCACAAGGCATTCACTGTGGCCAAAACATGAGCCCAATTTAACATTGGATGGAGACTTCAGGACGAAACCATTGATCATGCAAAGGCAGTGGTCACTGTTATGGCCCAATGGCAGATGGAGTCAGACATGAGTCTTGCACTCAAAACACTCCCACAAGATATCCAACAACAACAACAAAAAAAAAAAAACTCTAAACATGGGGGAAGTCCACCCCAGTGGCAATGTTCTCAAAGAAAGATTTCTCTGAGAACATTGCCACTGGAAGCTCTGTTCATGGCATTTCCTAAAACTATTAGACCCCTGGACAATACAACTACACACAAAGCTTTCCACTCCTTCGTCCAATTCCTCAGGACACGGTACAAGAACCACCCAGTCACAGTTCTTGGCAATTTTCCCAACTGGGTATTAAGGGTAGTGCTATGATTTAGAATGGAAAGCTCTTGGACCTCGTTCATCACAATAATCCGATAGAGCAAAAGAAAGCCCTCTACCCATAGACCCTTAATTCGGATAAGGAAAAGGAAAAACTTTAATGCGAAGAAACCTCAGGAAAAACAACTGAGGGATCCCTCTCCAAGGACGGGCCGACTAGAAAAAAAGTCACAGTATATACAAATTATTATGACAAATTAACAGATACAGAACATGTAGATTGTAAAACATATGTGAAGAAAATAGATCCAGGAGGATGTTGAGTAACTTCAGATGTCGCCAAATAGATATAGTAGGACCTGAGCCACTAGACCTCCTCTCCACCATGGAGACCTGGATAAGGACAGGCAATATAAACACAGGAAATGTAAGCACAGCATTCACACAGATGGGAGGGACACAACAAAGTAGGGATAGAGGGAGAAAAAAGGAGAGGCTGAATCTCCTAGTGGACAATGATCCAGATCCAAACATCTGGATGGGCACCAACAGCAAAGAGAGAAAGAAAATCCTAGGACAGTAGATGGTCCAGCACAGAGAAGCCTGTGTGAAAAGAGAGAACAAGGAAGAGAAAATTATTGGGGAGAAAGAGAAAAAGAATGATATGGCCTCTTTTATCTAGGCTATTACATTTAATTTAATGCTGAATTTACAAGTTGTGATCAAAAGATCCGGGATAAGTTTCTCGTCAGTCTACAATAACATATTTGATATCGCTGAAACTATAAATTCTAAAATTTCCAATGAGCCTAAATGCACCACAATCAGAAACACAACGTCCGCGTTTTTCCGGGAAACATAGCAGTCAAACTTAGCATTTTACAGTCACAATGCCATAACTCTATGTTCTTGCCAGAATATTTCACCAAGGCTTATGTTATCGCCTCCAAAAAAGCAGATTGTAGTATATATAACATTTTACAGTTTAATACCGTAAGTTTGTACCAATGAGGAGTCACAGCGATCACCTGCAGGGGTTTTACCAGCCAGACAGAATACCTATGGTGGGAGTTCTGGCTCTTCACCGCCATCTGGTGGCTGTACTGAAGGCTGTACACCAATGACCTTTATACCGTTCTATTCCTCTGGCTCAGATGAAACTGAAGATACCTTATAAAGCACTGAGGACCCTTGCATTCTCCATTAATCTGCAGTCATATATGAAAATGTATCAATATTCATTGTGTTTGTTACTAGTTCAATGTTTTTGGGTTAATGTTATTTGTAACATGCCTATATGGAAATAGTGTTAAGTAAAACTCCCAGTAAATGTTTTGTTTTAGTGTATTTTCATCAAATTTACAGTTATATATATATATAGATATAGCTATAGATATAAAGATAGATACATATAGAAATAGATATATATATGGAAAGAGCTACAGATATATATAGAGATAGATATATATACAGCTAGATGTATATAGATATAGATATAGATATATAGATATATAGAAGGATATATATAGAGATACATATATCTATATATAGAGACATATCTATCTCTCTCTATATATATCTATATCTATCTGATAGATATAGATAGAGATATATAAAGAGATATATGTATAGAAATATAGAGAGATAGATATATAGAGAGATGTATTATACATTTATCTCTCTATATATATATGTTTATATCTATCTATCTATTTATCTATCTATCCATCTATCTATCTATATATATATAGTTTAGAAGCCTGACCAGAGTGGCTAGGAAGATGATAGGAGGCAGATGCAAAAACTTGGTTCAAGTTTCAAAAGGTGATTTATTTACAACAAAAGAGTGGCACCATGCTACACATGTAACCAAAAAGGAATATACAAACAAAAAAGAAAACATGAAAAACTTAACAGTTAACTTGGCTTAACTAAATAAATATAACACATAGTACCAGAACTTAGACTAACATAACATCACCTGCACACTGCTACACCCTGATGTCCCTCCCTGTTACAAACAAAAGCATCTGCTTATATAGTCCCTTTAAGTGAGAGAGAGAGAGAGAGAGGTTTAAATATAAAATATTCAGCTCCTGCACTTCATTTCTTTATTTTGATCCAATTGCTAGACTCATTTAATTGATGTAATTAACATAACCAGTGGACATTAAACTCATAAGCCTTTCTACAGGCACATTTTGAGGGAGAACAACCCCAAAACCTCCAGTACATGTTCATGCAATGGCCATTGACCACACATATTGTCCCTATATGAACTTTGGTATGAATAATGTGAAGTCATAATTTAAATAATATTTCTACTTTCACTGACTAGCCTACAAACCCTCCCTGTAACATTAACAATGCCATGTCATCATTTCAGATATTGAGGGAGGAATTGAGGAACGTCAGAGAAGGGAAAGTGAGGACAAGGAGGGTGAAGACTATGAGGAGATTGAGAGTGGCCTACCTGATGTTTATTTTTATGCCATTACATGTCATTCTTGACCATATTAAAAACATTCTGGTTATTGCTGACCAAGTTGGCATACCATGTTGCAGGTCAGTGCTGACCAAGTTGGCATACCATGTTGCAGATCATTGCTGACCATATTCCCTGCATTCTGGTCATTGCTGACCATATTAATGTAGTTCCTGGTCATAGCTCATGGCGTACCTAACCCCGTAAAATTATGACATGACTTAAACTTTTCCTATTGTGCCCACTATGTCAAATAATAATAATTCATAATGACTCTTTAAGCCTCTATTTCAATGACATCTCTCCTGATTGAAATATTGTGTTCTCACATTGTATCTCTACTGAGATGGTAGAGTGTGAGGCTTTAGAAAAAGTCCCTTCTACTCAAGCCATTTCTAGTATAAGCTGGCTAGACATAGCAACTGAAATGTGAGGGCTGGTCTGCACTTCTGTGCGTGAGTACTAGGTAATGCACTAAAATGCAGTATCAACAGAAGAAACAGGCACTATTATGAATCATACAGGCCGAAAAGTGTGGCACCTTGAATGAAGAGAGGATATGTTGGTTCCATACTATCATACATAAAATATTTTCAGATCTATTATTGATCAAGATGAGTATGTTGTTTATTAGGTTTTGCAAATGAAGAACAGTAATATCCATTTATCCTTTACCTTGTAAACAGCAGTTGTCAAAACTGCTCTCAACTCAAAGTCTAACTATTCGCTTATACTAGAGCTTTTAACACATGGTCCTGATATACTGTTTGTTTTGGCCAACATTTTAAACATTTTTAATTACCATTTCAATCTTGGTTAGGCTTTTAGTTTAAACGTAAGAATGATTAAGACAGGACTGAAACATGTTACCATTTTTCTATAATTTAGACAGAATATATAAATATCCCTTTATTCAAATTAAAATGGTAACTTTCAAACTCTTTAAGGCCATGGCAAGGAGGGAGTAAATTTGCCATAATAGCTACATAGCATTTGTAAATGGAACTGAAAATCTGCAACCAGTGGTGAAGGACAGTGAAGGAGCTTGCTGATGATGATATTCACTGATATTCACACCTCTAGTAGTGCACCAGATGGAGGCTGGGGCCCAGCTGACAGCACAGAAGCACAGGGGCCTGCTAAGAGTCGAGCACTGTTATATTGATGTGACTCGGACAGACTGCAGCTTTAACTGCACTTTTTTCTCTCTGTATACTGACATTTTCACCATTTTCAGTGATTGCAGATCTGGCAACTGTCTTGTTTGTCGGTCATAGTAGCTCTTTTACTTCTTTTGCCTGTACTTTAGATTGTCATGTACTTGAGCATTACCTTCAGGAGTCAGTACAGTTGTGGATGTTGGCAGTTTGGACTTCAGACAACCCTACACCCTCAATCGGTGTGTTGCAGTATTTAAGCAGAGCAATGTAAAGGTCACGGTTACTGCTGTGTGCCTTCTTGAGTATATTCTTGACAGTGTGTCCAGTTCTCTCTGCTTGTCCATTAGACTGAGCATGCCTGAGCGTTGAAATTCCCAGCTTTCAGAAAAAACTCTGAATTCACCACTGACAAATTGTGGACCATTGTCACTAATTACATTAGTAGTAATTTGAATAGTAGTCTATACAAACCAATCAGCCCCATTGCAGTGATCCCAATGTTTTCCTAGTCGTGTGTGGGGAAGTAGAGCCTCTCTTGGACTGCTGTTTTTGTTTTCATAATAGACAGCGCATTGAGACACAATGTCCTCTATTTGAGTTGACATTCCTGGCCAATAGAGAATGTCCCTTGCTCTTTCTTTGCAATTTACTATTCCCAGGTGTGACTTGTGAATTTTGTTGAGCAATTCCTGTGTCATTTGGTTTGGTACAATGAGTTTTGCAGCTTTTAACATTAGTCCTGGCGCATAGCTGATCCTCTTTATATATCCAGTATTGCTGCATTTCCTTTGGAACAATATTCCTTTCTGTTGGCCAACCATTCATTGTAATGACTCTTAGCATTTGCATTTCAGGATCATCTGCTGTGTCTTTCCTAAACATGTGCACTTCTCTTCGGAGATGGGTAGTGTGACGACTCGTATGGACTCCTGATTCTACTTCCTGTTTTATTTTGTAATTACCCGCCCTCTTGCTTTCCAGTTTGCTTTACTCCCTGCCACTGTTGAGTTTCCCGCCAGTTTTGATTCCTCACCTGTGTTCTGTTATAGCATTAGTTCTCTTACTATTTACACCCCTAGCTGTTCCACCCAATTTGCCCGATTGTCTTAGTTCTTTTGCAAGACTAGCTCTTGTTCCTTGTTTGGATCCTAGCCTATTTGTTCTTTTTTCCTCCTAAACCTTGTGAGCCTCTTTGGAGTTTTTTTTTTGTTTTTGTATTTGAACCTCTTTGGAGTTGCCCTTTTTGTTTGTCAGTATTTTTGCTCCACTGACTGCCTGTTTGTTTTGTGCCTTGGAACTCTCAGTAAACTTTATATTTTTGGACTTCAATTCTGTTTCGTGTGATTCCTGCTATTGAGTCTTCCTCTGCCTGACCATCACAGGTAGTTGAAGTGTAATCCAGTTGACCAGACCTAGACACGACAAAGACAGTTAAAGTGATGAAAGAGCCATGGTGAATGGTTAATCAGCTTGGAAAATTAGTTTCAGACCTGGCAGAGAAGGATAAGCCTCAGAGGGACCTTTTCTCAAAGAAAAATCAGTGGGTTTGGGGTTGTGTACAACAAAAGGTGTTCGACCAGCTGAAAGGTTATCTTACATCAACTCCAGTGCTGACACTCTATGACCCCAACAAAAAACTGAAACTGTCAGCGGATACAGCATCATATAGACTGATTTCTTACGTACAAAAGGAGAGAGAGCAGTGGAAACTGGTAGTGTACACATCATGCTCCATGACAGAGACAGAGCAGAGGAACGCACAGGTGGAGAAGGAGGAACTCATTTCCTCATTAGGAGATATTTCTCATATATGGCAAATGCAATTTATATATATATATATATATATATATATATATATATATATATATATATATATATATAAATAAATTTTTATATATATTGCTATAGAGCGTCTTTGCTTTCTAATCCTAATGTTATGATGTTGGAAGTTACAATACACACACAAACACACAGAACAACACAGAATTTCCATCATCCACTGGGGGATTAACATATAGGCCTAATGTTAAACACAACTGGGACCCACAGCAATAGAAGATTCAAATTTAATGTGAAATGTGAAGAAAAGCTGAATGATAAGTTCAACATGTTTTAATGTCAAAGAGAAACTTTTATTACTGACTACATATTTTCAAAGAAAGTTAGACATGATGGAGCCAAAGTTAAAATTGCAGTGTACTCTTATTTAGAGGTTAGCTCCATGGTATAACTCCCAACCCGCAAATTAAAAGAAACATTGTGAAAACTAGAAAGGAAATGACGTTTCAATAAACTGGAGGAATCTCATTTAGTTTGGCAAGATAGTCTTAGAATATATAAGAAGGCCTTTCATAATGCCAGAGGAGCCTATTACTCTTCACTAATAGAGGAACATAAGAACAACCCCAGGTTTCTTTTCAGCACAGTAGCCAGGCTGACACAGAGTCAGAGCTCTGTTGAGCCATGTATTTCCAGAGCTCTCAGTAGTAATGACCTCATGAGCTTCTGCAATGATAAAATTGTAACTATTAGAGACAAAATTCATGATCTTGTGCCCTTAACCAGTTCAGATCTATCTTCAAGCACAGGAACCTTAGAAACAACTGTAGAACCTGAAGTATATTTATATACTCATCAACTTTCGCCAACTAACTTCAATGTTTTCTTCATCTAAACCAATCAGTCTTTTTACAGTCTTTTTTAGACTTTTTACATAATAATAGCTTATTTGAGGATTTTCAGTCAGGATTTAGAGTGTATCATAGCACAGAGACAGCACTGGTGAAGGTGACAAATGACCTAATTGCATCAGACAAAGAATTTGTCTCTGTACTTGTTCTGTTAGATCTTAATGCCGCATTCAACACCATTGACCATCAGATCCTATTTTAAAGACTGGAACATTTGATTGGCATTAAAGGACCCGCACTAAGCTGGTTTAAGTCCTATTTCAGAATTAGAATCAGTGTTATTACCAAGTAGGTTTTCACTAACAAGGAATTTTTCTTGGAATATTGGTGCTTTTTTATATATATACATATATATATATCAATATATATAAAGAAAGATAAGCAAGCACTGCAAGTCAACAAGTAGGTGTAAAATGGAAAATTAACATTAAATCATAAACAAATAATTATAAATAGAAAATAGAGTAAATAAGAATAATATGTAATATTTAAAATGTGAAATGAAAACAGCTATACAGATTTGACTTACTTTGCAAAATATTGCAATGTGCAAGGTATTAATGAAAAGATGCATTAACAAGATGCAATATATCAGGAGTTCAGAATATACTTAACATTAATATAACGTGTAGTGGGGGAGTCAATGTCATTGTCAGGGGGTGTCCCGGGCCTTGCTGATCAGGTCAGCTGCAGATGGGAAGAAACTGTTCCTGTGGTATAAGGTTTTGGTCCTGATGGATCGCAGCCTCCTGGGGGAGGTGTCTCAAACATTTTTTGTTCGGGGTGGGGATCGGCAACAATCTTCCCTGCATGCCTCAGGGTCCTGGAGGCATACAGGTCCTGGAGAGATGGCAGATTGCAGCCAATCACATCCTCTGCAGAGTGAATGATACGCTGCAGTCTGCCCTTGTCCTTGGCAGTGGCAGCAGCGTACCAGATTGTGATGGAGGAGGTGAGGATGGACTCGATAATGGCAGTGTAGAACTGCACCATAATCTTCTTTGGCAGGTTAAACCTTACTAAGCTGCTGCAGGAAGTATATCCTCTGCTGTGCTTTTTTGGTGCATTTCATGATTCCGGATTTCCTGAGCTGATGTTCAGCTCCCACTTGAGGTCCGGGGAGATGACGGAGCCCAGGAAGTGGAAGGACTCTGCAGTGTCAACTGGGGAGTCTCTCAGAGTGATGGGGATGAGTGGGGCTGGGTTTTTTCTATAGTCTACAACCATCTCCACTGTCTTGAGAGCAATGACCTCCAAGTTGTTCTGGCTGCACCAGGTCACCAGATAGTCAATGTCCCACCTCAGGCTGACTCATCCCCACCCACAAACTTCAGGATCTTGACAGAGTGGTGACTGGAGGTGCAGCGGTTGGTGTACAGGGAGAAGAGTAGAGGGGAAAGAACGGTCCTGGAGTCAGAGACATGTTTCCCCACCTTTACGTGCTGCCTCCTGTCAGACAGGGAGTCTGTGATCCACCTGCAATGCTGCTGCACGTGTACTGAAAGGAACTAGCAAAAGAGAACATATTTCTCCAATATAAGCTTCTCTGCACTGGCTCTCTGTAAAATCCAGAACAGAATTTAAAATCATCCTCCTCACCTACAAAGCTCTTAATGGTCAGGCACCATCATATCTTAAAGAGCTCATAGTACCCTATTAGCCCACTAGAACACTGCACTCACAGAATACAGGGTTACTTGAGGTTCCTACAGTCTCTAAAGGTAGAACGGGAACCAGAGCCTTCAGTTATCAAGCTTTCCTGTGAAACCAGCTCCCAGTCTGGGTTCTAGAGGCAGACATCCTCTCCTCATTTAAGAGTATGCTAAAAACATTCCTCTTTGATAAAGCTTATAGTTAGGGCTGGCTCAGGTGAGCCCTGAACCATCCCTTAGTTATAGCAATAGGCTTTGACTGCTGGGGGATTTCCCATGATGCACTGAGCTTCTCGCTCCTCCTCTCCCTCTCCATTCGTACACATTCTTATACCATTAATGCATGTTACTAACTCCACATCTTGGTGTTTCTGCCTCTGGATCTGTAAAGTCTGGATCTGTGACTGCAGGCCGTCTACTGCCCCCATGTTCCTGCTCCACACTCATTGCTGCAGTTATTATTATTAGTTTAATTATTATGTTGTCTCTCCTCCTGCTCTCTCTCCCTTCTCCCTCTGTCAATACTGTTATTTGGAGTTTATCCTAAATTCATCAGGATCTGTTAGGAGCTAAAGTTAGACTGGTCATGTTGGGAAGTTTTGTGTTTGAAGATAAGTAAGTGTTTGGGGTTAAATGACTTATGTTTTAGACAGATGTTTTTAGAGTCTGTGAAGTGGACAAAGAGGAGCACAGTATTGAGAGTAGACTTGTGACTTGTTCTATTTTAGTGTCTCTGTATGATGCATGAGTGGAATATTTGCAGCAGACTCTACTATCCTGGATTCCAGCTTCTATGTCCCAGAAAGCAGCCTGCTGGTTCTGGTTTGTCAGCTGGATAAATAATGGCAACACAGAGAAAGAAACATTATCAGAGCTGCGTCTTTCCACTTGGCACAGAGTAGCATAGACTAAGACACTGAACAACCTGCCCAGAGAATGTGTACACGTTGTCAACTGAGCTGTAAGGATGCACCTTTAATCAGATAATTGTACACAAATTGTTATCAATCAATCATCACATGGAAAAGTCATGGAATGTGATATGGGCATAACATTAGGAAGGTGCAGTAATTATATAGCAGATGCATTTCAGTCAGTCGGCAGTGTTCTGAGACGGTACACTGTGTCTCTATCAGTGGGTTTGAGAAAACATACAGCATATACGGTCAAAAGAAATAGAAGACAGGCCTATTTTTACATTTGTGGAACGGATCTCCGTGGTGCATTCACATCACTTACGGGCAGCTCATGTCTGGTGTTGCCAGTTTCATGATTATAGTGGAAGCATAGTGTTGCATCAGCCGCTGTAAGAGTCTGGATCTGTGACTGCAGGCCATCTACTGCCCCCATGTTCCTACTCCACACTCACTGCTTCAGTTGTTATAGTATTATGTTGAATTGTTGTCTGTCCTCCTGCTCTTTCTCCCCTCTCCCCCTCTCTCCTCCCCTTTCAACCCAACTCGGTCGCTGCAGATAGCCGCCCACCCAGAGCCCGGTTCTGCTCGAGGTTTCTAGCTGTTAAAAGGGAGTTTTTCCTCGCCACTGTGGGTGGCCAAGTGCTGCTCATGGAGGGAACTGTTGGGTCTCTGTAAATAATATTTTAAAGAGTACGGTCTAGACCTACTCTATGTGAAAAGTGTCTTGAGATAACTTTTGTTACGATTTGGCACTATGCAAATAAAATTGACTTGACTTGTCTGTGGTGTGATGAGGTTGATCCAACCTTGCAAAGTGAAGCAATGTGGTTCCATGACACAAACGTAACGGGGTTGGTTGGTTCCATTGGCGTGGTTGAACTTGAACGTACACTTGTTTGGACATGGAGGAAGATGAACTGAAAGGCGCGTTGAGTCAGTGATAAGTCAGATTGCTTATGCATTTGATACAATACGACGTGGGAACCGAGCAGTGCAATACTACCTGGTGTCAGTGTGGCTGTTGTACGCCGATGCCCACTGTATTGGAGTCCACCTGCTGTCAGGAGTCTGGTCTGGAGCATTTGCTGTGTGGTCACTCCTGCATCACCATGGTGCACATTCAGCTTACTATGTCGGGAGGTGGACGTGTTGGAGGTTGCAATGCTCTTCCTGAAGGATATCCGAGCTGAAACACTGGAGTGTCCTGTCAATAGCAGATAAGTCAAGCTAGCTAGTTGTAACCACGGCAACAACAAATACATTCTTTTTCATCCAGTTCTTTAGGTTGACTACATACAGGCAGTTCACCCTTTGGGTCAGGGGGCATTTGGGGAAGAAGAACCAGATACCTATTCCATCCTGTGTTGTTGGCGCCATCAGGGCTGTTTTTCCCTCCCTAGAGGGAGTATGAGTATGCATATGATTTAAGTGTTGCATTCCATATTTGCCTATTAAAGAATTATGTACTTAAACACTTTTTGTTGTGTTATTTTTACAATAACCATGCATAGAAACTGTCCAATGTTTCCTCTATTATGTTGCAGTAGTGGTTGGGGGTAATAGCTTTTGGTTCCATGTCCACACCTGTTCTAGCTGTAGTTCTAGTTAAATCACTTAAATGACTTTTAGTTGGTGTTTTATTATCATAAGGTATGTGAGACACTGGGGATGTTTGTTGTGCTTCTGAGGGACGCTGGACAAAATAATGTTGTTCATATCACATTTCTTATAGAAGTCAAGGTTACAGAATGTAGCAGTCAGAATAATATCTGCAAATGTCACTAATTTTTCCCCACTGACCTGAGATCCTTTCTTTTCTTACTAGTGCCTCTTTATTCCCCGGGTATGTGATGCAGTTCTACTAGTTATTATTCTTTTGTGACAATCAAAAGTATCAATGTACGGTTAATTCTAACACCCACGGACAATCATGCACCTTGCTTCATTAGTAATATTGACCTGACACCCACTAATGTACAGTGTATTATATTGTTGATTTATTAGTGTTATGGGTATGGTGAGTTGGGTAGGGTTCGAAAAAAAAAAAGTCAGCGTCAGAGCCAATCAGAGGCATAATGTGGGCGGATCTTCATGGAATACAGATGTCAGGCCTCCAGCAGTTTCCTGACACTTGAAAAGGTAAGATATTGTTCCAAAGTAAATTATTGTGCCTTACTTTGGTTCTTGGTGGCGGCTATATATTTTTCTTAAATTACCACTAGGCATGTGTGACACCATTCAGCGGCTATATTTTGCTAATGCAATTGCACTGCTTTCTGCCTATTATTACATTTCATGGATTTTGCTAATTGCTATATTCATCGCATCATCGTTCATTTTATGCCTACATCTCCTACAGTCGCCCCGAAATCAACTCTGTTCGCGCATATCAAAGCTCTCTGAAGCCCTGATTATCGGTGAGTATACATATAATTGGTGGTGGTATCTCTCTCATTGTTGCCACAACTGAAATACTATCTCCACACCATACGCATGCTTTAACCAACTTTTCCCCTACCCACTCCCTGATCTATCTGGCCCAATGCTCCGTTTGTCACCAGACCTCATGCAGGCTACCTGCCCATGTAACTCCCTTTTTCCTCTCCCTGGTACACACTAACCCATGCTCACACTAATCATGCAACTTCATGCTGGTTTATAAATATTCTTAATTTAACTTCTTCAGAATTGGGTAGCAGCAAGCCGTGTTTTACATGTTGTTGTTTTCCCCTTTTCTCCTCGATCGCGCTTCAATAAATTTCCGGCTTAAGACATCCAACTCTTCTGAAACTTGTTGTTTTGAGCGAACCAGCTTTAAGATTTCCTTCACAACTTCAACTATGTTCAATATTCCCGTTACTGCACACAGTCCCTGACTGTGACACGGTTATTTCCCACACTGTACAAGCCTACATTTTATAGTTAACAGTGTTGTAAGAGTTATTTTATCTGTTAAAATAAGTGTTAAACAGCTCTACATTCCGACAGCCATCACTGAAATAGAAACCACTATCATTGTCGAGCATTTTTAGGAGTTCATCTGAGAGGTAGCTGGCATATATACCGGTCAAGATCCTTTGTTCATTTGTCAGATCATTGTTTGTGTCATGTTGCCATGCTTCTGTTTTTCCCTGTGATCTGTTCCATCACCTACCTGCTCAGGACATTTGCCTTATGTTACATTTTGTTTTTTTTCTGCTTCTCCATCCAGGAAGCTTTTGTTTATTAAACTGACCAAACCATTTCTGCCGGCCTCTTCTCCTGTCTGCGTTTGGGTCCTACCTCTGTGTTCTGGTTATAGACTTGACACTTGCTAACATCTGACAATGAACAAACTAAACCAATTACTCGTCTCTGCTGTCCAAGACTGTTGGGGGTCCGGTGCCTGTACTATGTGGGGGGCCCTGGTGGTACTGGCAGTACCGGTGGTGGTTCAGCACCTGAGATATCAGCAAAAACAAAAAGGCAAGCTACTACGGCTGGCTGTGTGTTGTGGTGCTGTGCCGTTGAGGTGCATGGAAGAACTGGTGAGTGCTGCTACCACACCAAACCACGACCATCATCCAACAGCAAGTAACAAACAGGTCTTTCAAAATAAATGCTACACAATAAAAAAAACTCTCAGCCTTGCTTCAAATGACCTCAATCAAACCAAAACAAAAACTTGTGTGGCTGAAACGAATGCCAACAACAGCAATATGAAGATGATAAATCTGGAACGGGATTGTTTGACATTCTCTAGCAAAATACTGGCCTTGCATCGCCAAACTAATTCGCAAATGCGTATTAGCCTGGGACTTAAGTTCATTTTTTATTCCAAAGGGGCATCATCAACCAATCAGAGCAATGAAACGCCATCCTGTTGTACGGTACATCCTCTCAGAAGTACGGCAGACACATTTCTTATCAACATAAAGTTTAAGTACAGTTGTTTGTTGTTCTTTTTGAGATACTGTCCAGTCAGTTTAATACTGCCGTGATAGATGATTCAACCAAATGTTCCACACAGCAGCCATCTTGGTTGTTTATGAAGATGCCTCAATAACTACTCTCTCTCTGTCATCGTATCAAACCCATACTTGTGCTTGGTATACAAAGTCACCCATGACTTGGCTCCACCTCTACTTGTAACCTTTATCAACAGAAGAAGCAATACTAATCGTGTCACCAGGGGGCCTAGAAGAAGAGATTGCACTCTTCTGTTGTGGAAAAGTGCCTTTAGCCAGTCAGCCTGGTCTGTCAGAGGTTCAAAAGAGTATAATATAATTCCAAAACAAATCAAATAACTAAACACTTCTCTCTTTCAGTAACCGATTAAAATAACCATCCCTTTTTGCTACTGCTATCTATATGTACTGCTTGTTTGCAATGTCATTCTATATGTATATATGTCACTATTGCTTTTACTGTTTCTTACAACTGTGTCTTTTTCCAGTCATTAAACTGCATTACCTATTTTGTTTTTGCCTTTGATGTATTTTAGGAAGCCTTTAACACCTTGGCCAGGGAATACAGATAGAAAATAGCCTCTTGGCTTATTATGGCATTTTTTTACAATGGGTTTTTATTAACTTGCAATGTCCCTCTCAAATAAAACAAACTAATCAAAGATAATGACTGCTCTCTATTGTGTTTTAAAAGGACAATCCCTTCCACAGCAGCAACACTAAGTTCCTAATTTCATCTACCAGACCCTGTGCCCCAGCAGAATATGTTGAAATACACATTATGTAAATATTGTGATTACAATTTTTTTTTTATATTGGACTTGTATAAAGTAAAGCATTTTAATAGTCACAACCTAGTCATTCCTGTCTCATTTAAGAAATCCAAGTGACAATGGAGTGAATGTAAAACTATTTTTTGTATTTTATATACATTTTGAAATATTACAATATACGGAATTTCAAACAAATCAAACAAAAACAATCAAACTTCTTCTTCAAATTTCTTCATGCCACAGTCAGAAATCTTCACTTTTCAGTCCCATGGCAAATTTTAGGAATTAAAATTCTAATTTTCAGCTTTAACTTTGGTCATAAGCAGCCAAATTGCTAATCCAATGCCAGCAGCAGACATGGCAGACTTTCCCATGAGTTTGGTCAAGAAGTACATATGCACAAACGTGAAGTCCAACAGATTGAGGGATTACCACCAATTTACAATAACGATTTACAGTGGTTGAGCACTGTATACTTAGAATTAAAATTCAGAACTAGGAACTCTGAAAATTAGTCGTGAAAGGGCTTTTTTAAATGTTTTAGTTAACACAACCCTTTTTCTTTAACAAGTTTTTACTGTTCTGTCTGATAAAGTAGAATTTGCTACAGGTTGAGAAGCAGCTACTTAGAGGAACATACAGTCATACTGGGTTAAAGAAAAAAAAAAAATTTTCCCCCTAATTGTATCTAGACATATATATACAGTAGCTTCTACAGTATATAAATGTTTTCTGATGCTGTCCAAGGTTTGTTTCCATCAGTAATATATACATATATGTATATATATAGAGAGAGATAGACTATTAAACACAATAGGGAAACTATATGTAAAAAAAATAATAATAACTATTATTATTATAATATATGCATTTCCTGAAGAAAATGCTTGTGATTACTGCATCTGCTGCTGCTGGTGATTGATGGGTACATTAGTTTTAATTTTGTAAATTGTCAAACCATATATTGCAATTTCACAGTAAGTACAAGGGACATAGGAACAATTTTCTGAAATTATAAGTGTTTTAATGTAAGTATTTAAGGCAAAGACTTTGTTTTAGATAAATGTTGGTCAAAATCTTAAACATTACACATGAGATGCATAGGCTTTACATTACACAATTTGAATGATGTTTCTATTTCCAAAAATGTAGGAGGAGATGCGATTCAAAAAACTATCCAAGCAATCACACAATAACAACAATAAAATATAGAAAACATAGATTTTTCCTTATTTGAACAAGCTCTTCAAGTAGTATAAGAAAGTAATTTTTGGAATGGTCAGAAACATGTAAATGAAAATGAACATGGTTAAAATACTATTGTCATTACAATCCAATAAAACTGCAGTAAGGCTTTGTGAGTTGTAACCATTGCAACTATTCAGCCATTAATTTATAGATCAGTGAGATTAATAAAGAAAGCTTTTGGGTTATCAAACCCCATTTGCTTGGCTTATATCCTTCTAACGTTTTGTCTCTTACCTAGGTTGTTCATGAGGAAGATTCCCTCAATGGACTTTTTGGAAAAAGTGATTATCCAATAACTTGTCATGTGTAACTAACCACCTCAAAGTACTGGAGTCATGATTTGACATGTGATGTTTGATGCTAAGGCAATCAGAATCTTACTAACAAAAAGTAGGTTCACCTCAAGTTGAAGATAAGGAATTGTGCGTTTGTGTAGGGGTTTTAACCCCCTTTTTCCCTCATAAACTTTGCAGATCTATCTTCTCCTCCACATTCCTGACTAAATTCCAGAGTAATTTAGTTTAGAGTTTAGTCTTTAGGGCTTAATTTCACTCTTGTGTTTAATAAGTTTTCTCTTATATGACTAAAATCTTCAAGTACATTTAATAATGGTTATCATAAAATGGTCTCATCAAGGGCTGATGAATGGTGCTCCGTAAAACTTGAATTAAATAAGGTGAATATAAAATAAACCCTTTAGTCCTTTGATAGCCAGAAGTGAGTGGGGATAAACTCCTTGTACCCCAAGTTCACATCAAGAAAAAAGAAAAAAAGTTAAACTGGACACTTTTGTGTTTTTTTTTTTTTTGTTTGTTTTTGTTTTTAAGTACATAAGGCAAACAACACTATCCACACAAAACACATAGCATTCCTGAAATTGTGAAGGCTGCAAAACAAGGTGGCTGGCTCCTCTCATAGGGAGTTAAAAGGTATCTGCTTCTTCATTTGAAATCCTTTGTTGTTGTGACACAAAAGCCTGGCTTGTTTTTAGTGACCTTGGAGACTCTGGAGCAGAGAAAGACAATCCTGCTTAAGCTGTGAGGGCTGGGGAGGGTTTAGAAAACAGGCTGGGGACAGGGGGGGGGTCACAGATGGGATCTCAGATGGGATAATTACCAGGTGTCCCAAATCCTGTCTGACTCCCTCCTCTAATCCAGACAGGAAGAGAAAATAGAGAGAAAAGTCCAATTATGTTCTGAACTTCCCTTTCTTTTTAACCTTTCCTTCTCTCTTTCCAGCCTCCACTCTCTCCTTATACCTCTCATGATCCCACCTCCATTCAAGATGTCAGAATCACAGTCAGCACAGAACAGGTTTTATTTACAGTGATGCATTCACTTACTGTTTTACGTCCATTTGAATGGTGATGCACTCACTTACTAATGTACGCACTTAAGTCCATTTGAACAGTGATGCAACTAGTTGGTTTAGGACAAAAATGAATGAACTACATAGTCAATGATTATGAATATTTGAACTGAACTGAACATAATAATTTGAATTAGAAGAGTAATTTGTGATTTCTACCCCTATTAGAGAGGAGCATGTTTTGTTGTATTTTGTTGTAGTGCCCTCTCATCTACATGCTATTGTGCTACCTGTCTTATTTAATGTGACTTATGAGATTGCCCAACACTCAGCCCTTGCGCAAGTGCTCTCACTCATTTTACATGCACTGAAGTTAGACAATAAAAATCCTACCAGCTGAAAAATAAAGTTGATATGACTTTGTATTTCAAAGGCACATTCCAGGTACTTGGCAGAGATGTCCTAAGCCAAAAAAATTCAACCACTTCATTTCCTGCATTCTGGTGAATTCCTATGCACCAATTTGTGCTTTTTCTGCATCAATCTATGGTGGTGAAAATGTGTACAGTATTGTTTGGGGAATTAACCTAACATCAATGATAAATTCATTTTAATTAATTTATTAACCCCTGGACTGTAATAGCTCATTGTGTTTCAGCAAGATTTCAGCAATGTTGTATTTCTATATCTGTTGCTCTCCTATACAAGTATGTATTGGGGATATGTAGAGTTTTTTTTATTTTCTTTATTTGCACTATTGGAAGTACTTACTAGTTTCATTTTATAAACTTAGAATTACGCTCTGCAAAAATGTCAAAAGAAGCCCATTGAAACATATTGCAACATCTCTGATTCATTTCTGTGGCATAAACTGTAAGGCAGCACAATGCAATTAAGAAGTGACCTTATTTAATGGAATCTTAGTTTACGACTAGTGCTACCTGTTGTTAGTGATTTTTATGGTTTTTAGACAAGTGTGTTTTCTCTCTCCCTGTTCTTTTCCTGTGTTAAGCTCAATATGTTTAGACCTATCCATCCCTCGCTTAGCCTGGGAACCAGATGAATCTGCAAGCACGTTTTATTTGCTCTGGCAGCTATATTGCACATATTTAGCAATTTTCCTTTTCATATTCTGTACTGTTAATTATACTTACTTAGCACTAGTACTGTAGTACTTTAAATTACGATATTTATGCATACCCTTGCACCTTGCACTACTTGTCTTGTCTGTAATTGTCTGTACTTGTGACGCACCAATACACCACAGCAAATTCCTTGTATGTGAAAACCTACTTGGCAATAAACTCAATTCCGATTCCAATTCCGACGTCTGGCCCCTCATACAGATTTCCCCAGAACTGGTATTTGGCAAGCCAATCAAAAAAAAACAAAAAAACAAAGATGGACAGGACAGTACATTTTCTATAAAGGAAGAACAAACCTGCACTTAACTTTATGTCGATAAGAAATATGTGTACTTCTGACAGGACATACTGTACAAGGGTGGCGTTTTGTTGCTCTGATTGGTTGTTTGTAATCAAAAATGAACTGAGAGGTACGCATTTGTGAATTAGTCTTGCGATGTCAGGCTATCCCTCGCTATGATAAAACAGCGTTATAACAGCCGTAGATCATGTAAATGTGAGAGTAGGGGGGGAATCACATAGTTTCAGAGTGACAGAGGCACAGAGGAGTAACCACTCTTACATGCCTGCATGCGCACAATTAGGGAGAGGAAACCACATTTGTAACCAAATTCGAGAAATGCTCGGGAGTTTTCACTAATACTTATGTATTAAAGAGCATTGCACATGACATGATTGGACTTTCCACCTGTGAGTTTTTGTTTGTCTGTCTTCTCTTTTGGCAATAAAATAATTGATTAATTACATGCCCAGGCCAGGTGACCCCCATAAGTTCCGAAGGTACTAAATCGTTTTTCTCTCCTTTCTTATTAGCAAAGATCTGTGTACAAATTACTCAGGTAGCTGCTTTAAATTTTAGCTGATGCTGACCGTGACATTAACTGGTTAAAGTGACCAACAGAATAACAACACACACTAGGATAAACACCTACCAGACTTCCATTTCGCTCTCAAAGCCATCCACAAATCCACTAGAGTCACTCTTGCTCCAGCCACAGGATGCCACACCACACTCCTCAACTACAAAACAATCACCAAAACTTCAGGACCTCACAGCATTTTCCCAGTGTAACCTCACAAAGACAAAAACTAAATTATGACAAAACTCACAGATCAGCAATGTCAAGAAAAAGACAAGAGTATGGCTCCAGTCCCATCCATTATCCATGCAGAAAAATAATTTACTGTAATACAGGCTCCCAAGTGGGGATCCATACCGAATTTTTTCTCTGCTGGAACCGGTCAACTATGACATTGTAATGGAGGACAGTGGAGAGGGAGGGAAGGTGGTGCATGTAGCACGATTGAAGCCCTGCTATCTCATCGCAACAGAAATGGAAGAGCTGAGGAAGAAGCGTCTCTTGGACATTTTTAATGAGGAAAGTGACCATGAGGAATTTTAGGGCATCCCCCCTAGTTTACCGGCCTCGGAAGGAAAACTTCTCGTAGCTGAAGGAACCAACAGTGAGGAGAAGGAGGACAAAGTAAGAGAGAATGAAAGCCTGCTGGTATACAGCTTTTCTGTAAGTGGGGGTGTGTCAATCAGTGTCAGATACATATTTTAAGAATATATAAGTATTGAATTGGACTGTTTAGTGCATTTATATATATATAATTTAAACAGATCAGATGAGAGAAAATAGGCAGTTGCGTTGTAGGCCTTCCGGGCCAAAAAAAGGTCTAAAACCTGAGAAAAGCAGCGTGTGTGTTTCTCACACATTACAATATCACTATATCATTGGACCAAGGGGTGTTTGCTGTGTGGCACAGGCTAACACAGATGGCACGCAAGCTTTGAGTATGCATCTTTTATGCATATCCTGCGGCAGGTAAAATATGTGAAACAGCAAGAAGTCAATAGTTTTTATCTGAAGAATACACGAAACATAGCAGGGTGTGCACCACCGATTTCCTTAGTGCTTGTGTTAATGGTTTGTGATAAGACAAAAGCCATGTTGTAATGTGGATGTATGAAGGTGGAGGTGATCCAGTATACAGAGCAGAACTGCCTCGCCCCTACAACAGAAGGGCCTTTCTGACCCTTTGAAACACACTTCTAAAATGCACATAAATCTGTTCTAAGGGTGGTGGGCCATATCATGACTTTTTTCTGTGATGGATGATGTCCTGCTAACAATAGGCCTGCCTCTGTGTGTATTGTTAACAAAAGGTGTGTGTACCTGGGAATCTGTGAGAAAGAAACAAACAGAAGCACGGTTGTGTTGGCTGCATGTATCTGCTTCAAGATTCTGTGCAATGAGGCCACCTTGATGGGTCACTATGTACAAAATCTGTGTCTTACAATTGTGCATTAAAAAATGTGTAACTAAAATGTAATAAAAAGATAATAGTTTTTAACTCTGAATCGAGGACTCCTAACAAACACCTCTTGTCAAACTGATGTTTTCATGTACCTAGAGCTGAATTTTTCGCATACGAAAAGGTACCACAGGTGAAATGGGATAAATTCACGTTGTGCACTGTTTGTTATTGGTTGCTTGACTCACGTGCTGTGGTAAGTGTATCGTATCATTTCCGGTTGCCGGCGTCTCTGTACTGCGTGTTTTTGCTGCTCTCACTCAAAAGAGTTAACCTTGTTATCTTCTTCATCGCAGCGGCTAACTACCCACTGTTCATTTAAAAACTAGTCTTAAAACACACACAGCTTTCTCCCTTTTTTAGCGACTTTTCGTTAATTTCACAGCTTTTTTTTCCGTTCAGTTCTGTTAGCTTCTGTTGCCTCTTTTAGCTCCTCTGCTAGCGATGGCTTCTCCTGCTCCGTCCTGCTCGGTGTGTCAGATGTTTAGTTACTCCTCTGCCTCCGACAAAGGTTTATGTGTTAAATGTAGTTTATTTGTATTGGAGGAGAAGCTTAGTAAATTAGAGGTCCGGCTCCGCACCATGGATACCCAGCTTTCAGCTGTAGCTAGCCAACCCCTGTAGTCAGTGCGGACTGTAAAATCGTAATTCACGTCAGCAATAATGACTCCTGAATACGGTAATTGGAAGTCACCAAAATTAATGTGGAGTCGGTGTGTAACTACGCAAAGACAATGTCGGACTCCGTAGTTTTCTCTGGACCCCTGCCAAATCTGACCAGTGATGACATGTATAGCCGCATGTCGTCATTCAACCGCTGGTTGTCGAGGTGGTTTCCAGCAACGATGTGGGCCTCATAGATAATTGGACCACATTCTGGGGGAGACCTGGTCTGATGAGGAGAGACGGCATTCATCCTACTTTGGATGGTGCAGCTCTCATAGCCAGAAATCTGACCAAGTTTATTAGTGGTCCCACACCATGACAATCAGAGTTCAGACAAGGAAGCAGAGCTGCAGTCCTACACGCTTCTCTGCGCTTCCATTAGAGCGGTTACCCACCCAAACCCCCATAAAAAACCCCATAGAAACTGTGTCTGTCCCCCGACCACTTCAGTTATTTAATTCAAATTCAAGAGTTACTCGTAAAAACTTAATAAAAATTAATAAGCTCTCTGTCGTCTAAAGCTGTGTTAGTCAATGATTTAATATCGGACTATCATACGGATATATTTCTTGTATATATTGTATATATATTGTCTAACTGAAACTTGGCTGTGTCAGGAAGACTATGTGAGCCTAAATGAGTCCACTCCTCCTAGTCATATTAATACTCACATTCCTCGAGGCACTGGCCGAGGAGGTGGAGTTGCAGCCATCTTCGACTCTAGCTTATTAATCAACCCTAAACCTAAACTCAGTTTTAACTCATTCGAAAGTCTTGTTCTTAGTCTTTCACACCCAACCTGGAAAACTCTACAGCCAATTCTAATTGTCATAGTGTACTGGTCCGTATTCTTAATTTTTAGCAGAATTGTCAGAGTTTTTAACAAGTTTAGTCCTCAAAATAGATAAAGTCATTATTGTAGGTGATTTTAATATTCACGTGGACGTCGATATTGATAGCCTTAGTTCATCTCACTATTAGATTCGATTGGTTTCTGTCAGACTGTAAACAAACCCACTCACTGTTTTAACCACACCCTTGATCTCGTTCTGTCATATGGAATCGAAATTGAACATTAGTCTTCCAACAAATCCTGTCTTATCAGACCATTATTTAATAACTTTTGAATTGCTATTAGGCAAACATTCCTTCAGTAGATGCCTGTCTGATAGTGCTGTAGCTATATTTAAAGAAGTGATTCCATCTGCATTTATTTCATTGTCATGTGTCAATATAACGGAGGCCTCCTATGCTAACTTTAGTCCCTCCCAAATTGATCATCTGGTTGATAGTGCTGCAGGCTCGCTGCGAACGACTCTCGATTCTATTGCTCCATGGTATAACTCCATAACCCGCAAATTAAAAGAAACATTGCGAAACTTAGAAAGGAAATGGCGTTCTACCAAACTGGAGGAATCTCATTTAGTTTGGCAAGATAGTCTTAGAACATACAGGAAGGCCCTTCGTAATGCCAGAGGAGCCTATTACTCCTCACTAATAGAGGAACATAAGAGCAACCCCAGGTTTCTTTTCAGCACAGTAGCCAGGCTGACACAGAGTCAGAGCTCTGTTGAGCCATGTATTCCCAGAGCGCTCAATAGTAATAACTTCATGAGCTTCTTTGAGGATGAAATTCTAACTAGAGAAAAAATTAATTCAAAAATTAAAATTCTTGTGCTCTCAGCCAGTTCAGATATATCTTCGAGTACAGGAACCTCAGAAGCAGCTGTAGAACCAGATTTATATTTAGACTGTTTTTCTCCAATTGACCTTCACCAACTAACTTCAATGATTTTTTCGTCTAAACCAACAACCTGCCTCTTAGACCCCATCCCAACTAGGCTGCTTAAAGAAGTTCTACCCTTAGTTAGCACTTCTTTACTAGACATGATCAATCTGTTTTTATTAACAGGCTATGTACCACAGTCCTTCAAAGTAGCTGTAATTAAACTTCTTTTTTAAAAGCCTACGCTTGATCCAGGGGTTTTAGCCAACTATAGACCTATATCTAACCTTCCCTTTCTCTCCAAAATCCTTGAGAAAGTGGTCGTCAATCAGTTATGTGACTTTCTACACAACAATAGTTTATTTGAGGATTTTCAGTCAGGATTTAGAGTGCATCATAGCACAGAGACAGCACTGGTGAAAGTGATAAATGACCTTTTGATTGCGTCAGACAAAGGATTTGTCTCTGTACTTGTTCTGTTAGATCTAAGTGTCGCTTTCGATACCATTGACCATCGTATCCTATTACAGAGACTGGAGCATTTGATTGGCGTCAAAGGACCCGCACTAAGCTAATTTCAGTCATATTTAGCAGATGGATTTCAGTTTGTCCATGTAAATGATGAATCCTCCATGAACACAGAAGTTAGTCACGGGGTTCCACAAGGTTCGGTGCTTGGACCACTTTTATTTACCTAGTATATGCTTCCTTTAGGCAATATTATTAGGAAACACTTCATAAACTTTCACTGCTGTGCAGATGATACTCAATTATATTTATCGATAAAGCCAGATGAAACCAATAAGTTAGCCAAACTTCAGGCATGCATAAAGGACATAAAAAACTGGATGACCTTCAATTCTCTGCTGCTAAACTCAGACAAAACTGAAGTTATTCTTGGCCCCAAACATCTGCGAGACGCATTATCTATAGATATAGTTACTCTAGATGGCATTGCCCTGGCCTCCAGCACCACTGTAAGGAATCTAGGAATAACCTTTGATCAGGCCATGTCCTTTAACTCCCATATAAAACAGACTTCTAGGACTGCCTTCTTCCATCTACATAACATTGACTAAATCAGGCATATTCTGTCTCAAAAAACGCAGAAAAATGAGTCCATGCATTTGTTACTTCTACGTTGGATTATTGTAATTCCTTATTATCAGTCCAATAAGTCTCTAAAGACTCTCCAGCTGATCAAGAATGCTGCTGTACCTGTACTGACAGGAACTAGCGAAAGAGAACATATTTCTGTGATATTAGCTTCTCTGCACTGGCTCCCTGTGAAATCTAGAATAGAATTTAAAATCTTCCTCCTCACCTACAAAGCTCTTAATGGTCTGGCACCATCATATCTTAAAGAGCTCATAGTACCATATTACCCCACTAGAGCGCTGCGCTCACAGAATGCAGGGTTACTTGTGGTTCCTAAAGTCTCTAAAAGTAGAACGGGAGCCAGAGCCTTCAGCTATCAAGCTACTCTCCTGTGGAACCAGTTGTCAGTTTGGTTTCGGGAGATAGACACCCTTTCCTCACTTAAGAGTATGCTAAAAATGTTCATCTTTGATAAAGCCTATAGTTAGGGCTGGCTCAGGTGAGCCCTGAACCATCCCTTAGTTATAAATAAATTGACTTGACATGATCAGATGTTCTTCCTGGATGCAATGAATGCTGGATGTTTGGACATATCAGAGTCAGGGCTTGTAACTTGATGGAGTAGGGAGCTGGACGAGGCCCCAGACAGAGAAGCAGCATAGAACACATGGTACTATATTCATTTTCTTTCATTGTTTCCAAACGTAATGTACCTTTCATAAATTAAGTCTGTCAGTTAAAACATTTAATCAGGGACTCTTGTAGCGTCAGGCACAACACAAAGAGAGACCTTAACAGAGAACAAAAACATAAATAATTATAAAACAACCATATAAATGCAGATAAGATTTTAGTATTGTATTTTCTATGTCACAAACATACAGACCTTACAAACACACACACTTTACACCCTCAAGACCCTCAACACAGCTAAATGTTTATTGTTGTACCTCAAGGAAACACACACACAGAGACACTCGCATACACACATTCATACACCAACTTGGATGCAGACCCACACACTCACACTCCCATCCTTTAGCAGCAGTTTTTCCTCTCTCAGAATTAGCCTGGTATAGCAGTGGTGCTGACGTGATGAGAAGTGACAGCTACTGTGGACTGTTTGGACTGGATGTGATCCACTTGACTCACTGCTGATCAAATCTCCAACAACAGACTATTAACTCCAAGCAAATTGTGCCAAGTGAGTTAAAGGGGGCCTTGTCTGTTTTAATATCACTGATATATCCATTTGTTATCAGGGTGTGAAAAGACTCATCTCGCTTAGCAGGAGCTTGATAGGAAAAGCACATTTGTCACAGGTTCTTTCTCTCCCTCTCTTCCACTAGGGCAAATCAGCTCATTGTGTCATTCTACATCACATTTTATGGACCAGCAGTTTCATTCAACTCTTTCCTCCTGAAGAAGTAACTCTAGTGTATTCATTCTCTGCTTCAGACAATTGCTTTTCACATGTACATTTATGGATCTCTTAAAATAAGTTAAATTCACTGAAAAACTATAGCATGCACAAGAATAAAGACTATAATTTATTACAATACAATACAATAGACTATAATGCAATGCATAGTTCTGCAATAAAGAGAACCTTGTGAAGTGTATAATGTTCAGGGTTGTGAGTCTGAATCATACAAATCGTACAAAATATTATTCAAATATTTGTACATTTCTGATGGTGTCATTCATGCTGGTGTAGTATTGGTATTGCATTCTATCAGAAGAAGTTGGTATTTTGTTCAACTTCATTTTCATAAATGAGAAAACATGCATATATTAAGATGGATCATGGATGACTGGATGGCTATTTAATAGTGCTTTAGCAATGAACTTGCACCTACAAAATGCGTTCTACTAACTTATGTTCACTGGCAAAGTTTTTCCCAGTCCAGAAAGTGATATTCTTGTACTGCATGTACCTCGCAGATAGGACAAGACATGTTATAACATCTAAAAAGACCAGTAGACCAGATCTTCTGTATGAAAATGTATCATGTAGCATATAAATTAACAAGCTCATAACCAGGTGCCTGGACTCCGCTTTGGCAGTGTATGATTTCAATGTAAATAGGAGCACCACTGGCTGCACCTGGGTTAGGGTTGGGGTCTGGACATCACACTTCTTCCACTTTGTTGTTACACAAGTTATGAGTGGAATGCTTTTTTTTTAGCTGGAAGATTATAAATAAAGAGCAATAAACAGTGTCAGTGACAACACGCTCTAAATGTCAATTGGAGATAATTTTTCATTAAATGCTTGAATCTTGTATCTTTAAAGTTGTACTGTACATCAGTCAGTTTTTCACATGCATTTGTTTTAACAGATCATTAGCATACCATTAGCCTGGGAACCAGACAAATCTGCGAGCTCATGTTTTATTTGCTCTTGCAGATACGTCTGGTGCCTCTCTTTCAAACTGATTTCCTTGGTACTGGCAACACTGTTGTGTCATGCGAACCAATCACAAGCATTTATCTAGTATGAGGCGGGTTTAATACAATGACTGACAACAAGAACACTATTGAAGCATCTTTGTAAATATCCAAGATGGTTGCCGTTCCACGGCCAGCTACAGCGGCAGTATTAAACAAACCGGACAGTAAATTTTCTGTAAAAGAAGTACAAACAACTGCGCTTAAACTTTATGTTGATAAGAAATATGTGTTTGCCGAATTTCTGACAGGACGGCGTTTCGTCGCTCTGATTGGTTGTATCAGTCCGTTGATAACGCCCCTTGGAAATCGAAAATGAACTGAGAGGTTCCAGACTTATATGCATTTGCGAACTACTCTGGCGATGCCAGGCTAACATACCATAATATATGTCAATGAAACCTCCAATGAATAAAATAAATTGTAAAATAAATATGATTAAAAAATGAAAAATAATAATAAAAAAAGGAGCTGTATGTTAAAGGTGCCTAACATATTCAAGTCTGTTGTATGAGCAAGGTCAATGTAGTACTGAGCCGAATTAAACTAATCTGAGGTGAGTTGGTCATAATGGCTTTGTTGAGGTTAAGTGTCCTTTCAGTTGATGGCTCTGGGCTGATGAATATTTCTTTAGTGGCAGTGATTTATTGTCTATTTTTCTATCTGTCACTGAAAACACTGGAGCTCCATGAAAAGAACTTTACAATCCCTGAAACACCAGTATAAATACTTTAGAAAGGAAATACTCAAAACCTTAGCATGGTATATGTGAGAAACAAAATATCTAAGTGTCTGAATATCTGAGGCTTCTGCAAGAGAGGCAAACATAATTTGTTTTTAAAAAAGATCCCATTTAAAGAACAGTTATTCAGGATAATCAGGATATTCAAGATAATCCACATACTATGTCTCAAAATTAAATGGCTTCCCACTTCCTTGTAGAGAGAAAAATCAATTGTGACATTTTCCAGACAGTGTACACCACATTTAATTAGCTCATAGACACAAGGGAAAAAGCCAAATTATCCAGTAACTGAGGAGTGGACACTGGTTGGTTAGACCAGGGCAAAGGAAGGCAATGGGGGAGGCAAAGGGAGAGTAAATGCAAGATAATAGGGAGGCAAGCGAGGCGAGTGAGAGGCAAAGGGTTGTAGAGGAGGGGAGAAGATGAGGTGAGAGAGGAAAAGTGGAGGCAATGAGGAATGAAGGGAGGGAAGGCAATGGAGCAATGGAAGGTGAGGGGGTAGGAATGAGTTCTGTATGGGAACACACGGCTCCTGTCAATTTATTTTGTACTTTAGCCTAATTTCTTCCTGCAGATGCCAGTAATACCTGACACCAGCGCTGCAGCTAATTATATAATTTACCATGATAGAGTATCAAGCTCATGCTGTCACTGAAAGAAGCCCCCACAACACTAATCTTATAGGTGAAAGTAAACTCCATCTTCAAGACTGGCAGGATGTGATTAAAAAGGTTTTTTTTCTTTCACTTTCCAATAAAGTCACCTTTACAGACATTTAAAGGTTTATCCTTCTGTATGTACCACAGTCCTTTAAAGTAGCTGTAATTACACCTCTTCTGAAAAAGCCTACACTTGATCCAGGGGTTTTAGCCAAATATAGACCTATATCTAACCTTCCGTTTCTCTCTAAGATCTTTGGGAAAGCAGGCGCCAATCAGTTATGTGACTTTCTACATAACAATAGTTTATTTGAGGATTTTCAGTCAGGATTTAGAGTGCATCATAGCACAGAGACAGCACTGGTGAAAGTGACAAATGACCTTCTAATTGCATCAGACAAGGGATTTGTCTCTGTACTTGTTTGTACTTGTTTTGTTAGATCTTAGATCGACACCATTGACCACCAGATCCTATTACAGAAACTGGAATATTTGATTGGCATTGAAGGACCCGCACTAAGCTGGTTTAAGTCCTATTTATCCGATTGATTTCAGTTTCTAAATGTTAACGATGAATCCTCCGTGCACACTGAAGTTAGTCACAGAGTTCCAATTTTATTCACCTTATATATGCTTCCTTCAGGCAATATTATTAGGAAACACTCCATAAACTTTAACTGTTATGCAGATGATACCTAATTATAATTTTCGATTGAGATAACATTTGTTATGATTTGGCGCTATATAAATAAAATTGACTTGACTTGACTACCCATCCGGACCAAACTCTGCAGCGGGCGCTGCGACTGCCCCCAGGAGAAGAGGGATGAGAGTGGGATAAGAGCTACGCTAACCAAGCTTGGACCTAAGGCTGCTCCTGGCTAATGTCCAATGACAGCAAGGTGGAGTGAGTGAAATGGAACTAGGGCAGTGCAATTGGAAATCAGAGACTGTGCCCACATCTTTAAAGAGACCTGGCTCCATCTCAACACCCCTAATCAAGGTGTTCTCGACAGGCAGACCGTGTTCCGAGCCAACGGACTGGGCAGGACGAGGGTAAGTGAACTGTATGTACAGTTATTTATATACGTTTAAATAAATAACTGTATATACACATACATGTAATTTATATTTGATCCTGTTTATTATAAATGTAATTATCTGTATGTATGTTTGTATAGCATGAAGCGGCTACAACTTTCATTAAGTTTGCAACCCTGTGTTGTAAAATGACAAATAAATGAAATTTGAACCTTGAAAAGATATAACCACCCACATAATATTAAAGTATCCACCAACCACCTGCCTAGACATAATGACATATTACTTTTATGAATGAGGCAAGCTTTGGCAGCATGAGGATGCAGAAATCAGTTGCAATAATGACTGAGAAGAAGGAGAGCAGAAAAGAGTAGTTGTGGAGAAATTCACTGGCAGAAGAATAATTAAGATCTCTTAAGTCATACTCTTCTGTCTTTTTGGGTTGGATAGAAAAAAGGAGCTGTAGAAAAATGGTAGCTATACTCAGAAAATGAAAGCATTACAAAAATATTGTTTCGGTTTGTGTACCAAAACTCTGTTGTATTGGCACCTGTAAAAAAAAAGAACAAACTTTACTATTAAAAAAGTCATCTAGAAATAACACTGGGTGATGATTACCAAAACACAAAACAATTTTCAAATCATGTCAATCAGACAAAAAATAGAGCTCCTGTATGTACTGAAACAGGTCATTAGATTTCAGTTTCCTCTCCAGCTCTCACTCTCTTTTCTTTTTCATTGTCACTACCCAGTATTAGCACTGCACTCCATATGCCAGCTAGTGGCATATGGGGCAGTTTGAGTTCTTCACTTCCAAGAACATCATAGAAAACTAAACTTAGTTGGGATGAAGGGAGCAAAATGGAGCTGTACTGTTGAGAACCACCTGACAAGAGATCACACAGATGAAGATCAAAATCCCAATAAAACACAACATCTTTCTCCAACACCTACAAAAAATTCACTGGGTGTCTCCTCTGAGTCTTATTGATCCACATGTTGAGCTGCACAAACCCCAAGAGAAAAGCCTTTCTTTATCCAGCCCAGCTATCCTGGCTCTTCCAGTCTACTGTAACTCTGCAGCTTTGAGTCTTTTCAGCACTTCTACAGCAACCAAAACACTTTTTAAAACAAATTTCCTAAGAGCAATATTATGAGTTGAATAATATAATGAATTGAATAATGAAAATAATAATGAAATCTGTTACTGAACTGTTGACAGACAAGGTTGGCTTCACCTCTGAGCTCACCCTGCACCACTGATGGGTGTAGTTTTGTATGTTTGAAGCTTGCTCTGTTGCACACTACATCCAACAGTGCTGTCACAGAGTACTGACACACTCTACATCACTGCAACAAGTTGTGCAGTTAAACCACTGGAGGACAATATGAACAAGATTTTCAGCTGCTGTGAAGTTGCTCTTTAATCTTAATCTTTAAGAACAATAAAAAGAACAGCAAAATTATTAATTTCTTACCAACTTCCTTCCAACACTGTGTTGGAAGGAAGTTGGTATATTGAATATTTTAGCTTCTAGAAGCTGTAAGATATTAATGTTAACAAGGTATTTTGGACTAACAGGGTGGCCAATCGTCATGGGGCAGAGGAGCACTATGGCCTTGCCGGAATGTAGGTTTTGACAACAACATGAATGTAGGAAAAAGCAGTTCCCTTCAGCATTTGAGCGTCAATCAAATCAAAGCAAAAACAACAAGGGGCAGCTACAGTCACTCAGAACTGTAGACTGTCATCTTTTAACCTGATGATATGATCTGCCTGTCACACATCACACACAGTTGGTTACAAAAACATATGTATGAACCCAATGTTCAGTCAGTGTGGAGAAAAATGGACAGGGCAGAATAATGAGAAAAAGAGAACAAGAGGAGAAAAGCTGTGAAGGAAAGTGCAGCAAAATGCTGCAAAATCACAAATATGTTCATGAGCAAGGGGCATGGTTAGTGATATTATGACCTGCTCGGGGCCTCCCTCAAAGAGGCATCGGGGTAGGGTCAGGACTGGTCAGGACAGGGTTTTTGTTTTCTACTTCATCCTTGCTTTCCTTGCTCTATTTTGGTTTAGGCCACCCCAGACCCGTAGGAGGTCCCAGGCCCGTTGCAGGCCAGATTTCCATGAATCTGCCCCCATCTATCTAATGTGTTTTATTAATGCCTCTAGTTAGACATTCCAAGGACTCTTAGGACCAAGTTTGCTATGTTCTGTTTTGTTTTGTAGTCTTGTCATTCATTCCTTGTTTCCTGTTTTATTTTGAAGTAGTCTCCTCGTTTCTGTTTATTCACTTCCTGCCTTTGTGTGTTTTCCCACCTTTGTAATTGGTTTCACCTCTTCCTCCTGTTTCTCGTCATCCCTTCCTCCCTAGTATATTTAGACAGTGTTTCCCTTTCTCTGTGTCAGTTCATCATAGTTCATCGTTGGTTTCTGTTCTTAGTTTTAATCCAGAGTTTCTGATCTCAGAGTTACTTAAAACATAAGCCAGGGCGGCCGACTCAGGAAGAGGCTCAGTAACAGACTAGACATCGGCCAGGACCACCGACTCAGGAACAAACACAATGTCAGCTGGGACCCCAAGGAACAGACTCATTCAAGTCAAGTCAATTTTATTTGTATAGTGCCAAATCATAACAAAAGTTATCTCAAGACACTTTTCACAGAGAGTAAGTAGGTTTAAACGATACTCTTTAAAACATTATTTACAGAGACCCAAAATTCCTACCATGAGCAAGCACTTGGCTACAGTGGTGAAGAAAAACTCAGGTAGAAACCTTGAGCAGAACTGGGCTCTGGGTGGGCAGTCACCTGCCTCGATCGAGTTGGTTTGAAAGGGGAGAGAGAGCAGGAGGACAGACAACATAATAATCAGACTAATAATAATAACTGTAGCAATGAGTGTGGAGCAGGAACATGGGGGCAGTAGACGGCCTGCAGTCACAGATCCAGACTCTACAGCTCCAGAAGCACAAACACCTGCAGAATGTGAGAAGGTGAAAAAGCACAAAAATAACGGGGAAGATGTGGAATTAGTAATATGTATTAGTGGGATAAGAATGTGTACGGATAGAGAGGGATAGGAGGAGAGAGAAGCTCAGTGCATTATGGGAAATCCCCCAGCAGTCTAAGCCTATAGCAGCATAATTAAGGGATGGTTCAGGGCTCATCTGAGCCAGCCCTAACTATAAGCTTTATCAAAAAGGAATGTTTTTAGCATACTCTTAAATGAGGAGAGGGTGTCTGCCTCTAGAACCCAAACTGGGAGCTGGTTCCACAGGAGAGCTTGATAACTGAAGGCTCTGGCTCCCGTTCTACTTTTAGAGACTGTAGGAACCTCAAGTAACCCTGCATTCTGTGAGTGCAGTGCTCTAGTAGGGTAATACGGTACTAGGAGTTCTTTAAAATATGATGGTGCCAGACCATTAAGAGCTTTGTAGGTGAGGAGGAGGATTTTAAATTCTGTTCTCGATTTAACAGGGAGCCAGTGCAGAGAAGTTAATATCAAAGAAATATGTTCTCTTTTGCTAGTTCCTGTCATTACACGTGCAGCAACATTCTGGATCAGCTGGAGAGTCTTTAGAGACTTATTGGGGCAGTCTGATAGTATGAAATTACAATAATCCAACCTAGAAGTAACAAATGTGTTACGAGTCCCAGGATTGGTACCACAGCAACAATAGAGAAATTCTGTAAAATCAGTGGCGGACCTTGCATTTGCACCTCTCAATAACTACTTTATGGCTATTTATACACCAAGTAGATCCGACCGTGCAATCTGATTGGTCAATAAGACGCTAAGAGCATTATCAAATGAGCACGACATCAGCGCATCACTAAAATATCACTCCGACTACAGTGCCTGAGTCTGTGTGGTTTCCATGGCAACAATACACGCTTCCTGCATCGGAAGTTAGTAAAGAAGGACAAAACTCCTCCATGAATTTTATGGAGCCATGAGGAACAGCCAGAGCCAGCGTTACTCAATCAGCAGCTACATCAGCAGCTACATCAGATTGCCGTTATATTAATGATCCACACACAATAATGCAGCCCGGCCCGGACCGCCAGCCCAAAGCGTCAGTAGCCTATTTGACTCCTGGGAATGAGAACCGCGTGGAGTCAATCATTCCTCCAGAGTTATAAATTGCCGCTTTAAAGAAACCATTATGCAGAAATGCAGTATAAAGGGCCGTTGCATCACAGACAGATAACTTGTGTAGCCAGAATAAATGCCTTTACTGGGGGTTGTAAATCAACACAAGTATATTTCTGCTCCTTCAGCTCTCAACAGATGCAGTTTGCTAGCTCTAGCTAGCACGCTTTCTGACTATCCAATCAAAGGGCAGGAATATGCTGATGTCACCGTACGTCTGCTAGAAGGCCTTGGTCTCGTCAACTCAAAATCTGATTGGTTAAAGCAACAGTCTGATCGACACTTATTTTATGCTACAGGGCCCGCAGAACTGATTGTGAAGGCCTCCAGGCAAATTTCTTTGACCCTAGCAACAAATTATGGCTGAACTGTGATTGGATAAATGCTGTTATATGAATATACATGTTTGGAAGCAGCGCAACCAGGGGAAAAGCTATGAAAGGAGGCAAATAGACCATTTGGAATTATTTATTAAGTATTATTGTAATTCAGATATTTCTTAGGCCAGCAGAGAAGGCCTTGCAGGCCCTGACTGTGTAAAATACAGATAAAAGTTCAGCAGCAATGAAGAAGCGGAGTGGCTACGTCGTCATCCAGATTGCGTCTGGAGTGTGGGCGGGGATGCCCCCACTAAAATGATCCGGGCAAAAAAACTGTGTGCTGCTCTTATTTACCATTTCTCTTTACCATATATGCATATGTATATATATATATATATATATATATATATATATATATATATATATAAAATAACGTGGTTATCACCTACATTATTAGGGGTAATATTATACCCTGGAAATCAAAAAAATGACTGTCGAACTGATTAAATTAAATAAACACAATTTTGGGGTGTACCACAAATACATGGACTAGTTTTTCTGTGTCTTTTTGAGATAGGATGTGCATGAAATGCATACTGAAATGTATCTGATAAAAAGGACTTAAACCGGCCCACAGCAGGTCCTTCAATGCCAATAAAATGTTTCATTCTCTGTAATAGGATCTGATGGTCAATGGTGTATAAGTACGGAGACAAATCCTTTGTCTGACGCAATTACAAGGGCATTTGTCACTTGCACCAGTGCTATCTCTGTGCTATGATGCACTCTAAATCCTGACTGAAAGTCCTCATATAAACTATTGTTATGTAGAAAGTCACATAACTGATTGGCGACTGCTTTCTCAAGGATCTTAGAGAGAAAGGTAAGGTTAGATATAGGTCTATAGTTGGCCAAAACACCTGGATCAAGTGTAGGCTTTTTAATTGGTTTAATTGAATTTTGTCTCTAATACCATCGTCATTCCTATAATCACCAACATCCTTAATATTAATAAAATAAAATAAAATAAAAAATCTTAGGATTAATGAATGAGAATTTGAATGAGAATAAAGGGATGTCAAGGACAACAGTTTACACAGTTGTTATACCAGGTAATTAAGTAGTTGGGGGGGAAGCAGAGAGAAGGAGGAGAGGTGAGAGAGAGATTTCTGTGCACTTCTAAAAAAATGTATTTTATTTTATTTTTATTTTTATTTTACAACTCCTGCATACATAAAACTCTCTCTCTGTCTGTCTCTCTCTCTATCTATCTCTCTCTCTTTCTCTCTCTGTCTGTCTGTCTGACTGACACACACACACAAACACACACACTACAGTCCCTGTCAAAGCTGCTACACCAGTTGAGCAGATCACTCAGCAGTACAACCCAGAAACTCGACACACCCATCTCTCTCCCTCTATCTATCTTTGTCTCTATTCAGCTCATGATGACATGAGAAAGAGACAAACATCTGAACTCACAGGACACAGAAGAGAGACAGAAAGAAGGGATAAAACCTCACTAAGGTGTGGAGAAAAAGAGCATTTAAACAGGTACTTATGACAGTAACTACAGAGCACTGTTGATAAACTTTATTGTAATAATTTGAATTCTTTTATTTTATTATTTCTTTGCCTGTAACCTGCATATGTTGTGTACTAGTCACATTACTGACTGCAAACCTGCTCCAAAAACAGGTTTTTATTCCAAATTACAACCGACCTGTTGTTTTAGAACAGGATAAGCAGAATGTTTAGCAGCAAAATAAAACAGTATGATTTCAGATATTACACTGAAATCATATTTCATGATACATTTAGCCACTGCATCTTAAGGACTCAAGAGTCCCATCTGCTCTACCAGAATACTAAAGCATTACGATCTCAACAGTCACAGAATTTAAATACAGTAAAACAAAGGCCTATGCCAAGACTGAGTCAGACCATCAGATTTTATTGGTATCATCAGCCATCTTTTAATTTATACATGTACTGACAGAGCAGCTTTGTGCGTAGGCAGGTTGACAAACTTGATTTCTGCTATCACCCACAATGAGTCTGCTCCACTATTGCTGGAAAAATTCCAAGCAACAAAATGAACATCCACTTCAAGACCCTTTGTTGACATACTTTAATGGACTTCTGGTCTGGGGCAGTGTGTCATACTTGTCTTACTAATGATAAAATGATAGCTTAGGCAATTGTGTTCTTCCAAGTTCCTATGGCAGAAAGAAATACAGTTTGACCTCTTGGAACACACCTGTGTAGTCTCTGAGATTGTAACTAAAACAACCTTTCTTTACGAACATAGGTGGAATGTAGGAATGTCCACTAAATATTGAGTAATTAAATGATAAATTATAAAATGGCATGGTTCAAAGCTACTTACAAAATCATTCAGTTTATAACCGTAATGACATTAGCTTCATGTCAGGATGTGAATCACCAAAAACTAAATATCAAAATATCCAGCAGTCATGTGAACAAATAAAACTTCCTGTTTGAGTGGAGACCGATTTTTAAGACTACTCAGCAAGTCCACTGCCTTTAGCTAATTTTTTACTTTGTTTCTTTCCTGTTTTGATATCCCTTTGAAGTACTCAGTGATTTGGTACTGCACTTCCAAAGTTGGTGGACTCACAAGAGACAGATTTAGGAAAGAATGGTCCAAATTGAAAGAGTGTGTGCAGCGTTATCCTGACTCTGCCTCTCTTTAGTCCCTAGAATGGGTCAAGCACCGAAAATGCTTTCAAACGCTAAGAAGTACTAACCATGACTATTTAACCAACTGAGAAAAATCAGTCTCTTTAAAGCACTGCAGTCCACTTGATGTCCTTGTTGCCACTTTTGTGGATATCCTCAGAAATCAGTCAATGCTGTTGATCTGTTTCCCTCTCTGTGTGTTTGTCTACTGTTTCCCAGTATGGGTTCTGGCCAAAGCAGCGACAAGCTGCACTGTAACCGCTATTTGAGCGGACAGGGTCCTCCATCAGTGCTTCAACAAGGTCCTTCATACACATACACATCTAATTATCTGTGTTTGTCAAGCTTTCCATAATCATCTTCTACTCCCTTCTGGTTCATTTAACTAAAACTGGCCTACTGTCTTTGCAGCTAATGAAGGGGTGAATGGGATGTACGGAGCACTGAAGGGCTGCCAGCCAGAAGGCCAGATGACCTGCGTGATCCTCCACAGCGACCTCCCAGGATTCCCTGATGACAACACCTTACAGATTAACTACATATTCCCAGATGGAATACAGACAGTAAGCTTGACTAAAACCTGAATGTCTATTTAAAGTCTGGGTTATAGTTGATCCACTCTCAACTATCTACTATCTATGATTGTTTGGCTTCTGGTTTGTGTGCATATGCATATTCCCTGGAATTCTGTGGATATTACTGCAAATGAAGATTATTTCATAATACAAATTTTAGCATAAACAAAAAAGTTTATATCCATAACAACATTTTGGGGTGACAGAAAAAATGGATTTGGTGTGTAAACTTCCTGTAGTTTATTCTCAAAAATGCATAACTAGGCAGCTGTAGGCTAATACCTCTCTTTATAGTGCCCATTCTTGTGTATGGGATCCTTTTTTATATGTGTTTCTGTGTGTTCTTTTTTATTATTGTTCTGAAACAGTGTTTGTTTGTTTGCTTGTTTGGTGTATAATGTTAAAATTTACGTACAACACAACATGTATTCAAAAGCATAATTTTCAATGAACATTAACAAATGGGATCAGTAACTAGCTTGGTTTATGACACCAGCACTTCTGGTTTTATAACTGTAATACTGAGTTATACTAAAACATAAGGTACTGCACCAAGAACAGAGCAAAACAAAAAAAGTCTTGAACACTTAAACAGAAACAGTAACTTAGAGTATAATTTGATTAGAATGAAAGAAACTGAAAGAGCTCAGAGTAGAGCACAAGTTTCTATGGGGACTCTGACAGCATTCTTTCCACGAAAGAAGCAGATGATCTGGTTAGTCTGGTTAGCAGAGATACAGGAGGATGGGAACTGAAAATTGTTAAACACAGAAGCAGCACAGATTTTACACTATGTGTTTTTTTTGGGGGGGAGGAGATTTGACTAGTATATCTGAAAATATTAAAAGCACTGATAACATTTTAAAAATGGGTCAAGATGAAATGTTTTTGCATTTATTCAATATCCATTACATTAAAAAACAAGATCAAACAACTATGTGCATTATTGCTACTGCAGCTACTGCTACTGCTCCAGCTACCTAGCTAGCACTGCTACATAACTCTACCTCTACTGTTAGGGTTAGTGACTTTCTATTTTGTAATAAAGTACATTTACTCAAGTTCTGTACTTAATGACAAATTTGAGGTACTTGTACTTTACTTGAGTACTTCCATTTTAGTTTATGCTTCAACCCCACTACATCTCAGAGACAAACATTTAATTTTCCATACCATTCATGCCCAGTGGAAACTAATTATCTCCACATTTGGTCATGCTGAAAGTGAATGTTTCTTATAAACTGAGGGATTAAGTGTTCCATTATGGGTCAAAATAACAAAACTGTGGTAAATAACAGGTAGCACAATCAGCACAATCACCATTTCCTTGGTGGTGAGGAAGCTTTGCTGTACACATTCTATTACTGCTGAAAACCACCCAGTTACAAGCTATGTATGTTACAGGGAGGTTGAAAATAAATTAAATTAAATTAAATTAAAATTAAATTAAAAAGACTTCTGCTTATGACTACATTACTAATTGACAATAACATAACATTGACAAAAAATAAAACAGAAGCATTTATCACAATGAGTCTCCTCATCTTTGCAAGTTGATGTTTATAGTGTATTAAAATAACCTAAACAAGTGGCTAATAACAATGATATGCTTTTGACAAAGGTTGACAGAAATGTACACAACAGTTGGTCTGTTAAGTTTATTGCAACCAAAACCACACTGATGATATTCATATACAGGGATCTGCATTTTTATTGCTGCCAGACATTACATTTTTATCAAAATGATAAGTCATGTTTACAGTTACACACATGGACGCATTTGTTTTCACTCCCAATCATGGTGGCCCAGTAGTAGTGGATGCACTTCTCTTTCTTTGCCTCACTCTCAACCTCTAGATCACTTTTTCTGTTCTGTTACTTGTTCTCCATCTGGCTATCCCACTGCCTCATTCTCCAGGCTGGTTTCTTCATCTTGATGTATCCCCTTCTTGGCCTGTCCCTCCATATTTTGCTCTTTCTTCCCCACTATCTAGAGATCTAAATCTGTTCTGACTGACTTTTCAGGTACTTTTTTTCTTTTCTTGAAGAAAGGACATTATGTTAGGGGGGCCAGAGGCGGGTTCAGGCTTAATATAACAGGGGTACTGCCCCCCCCCCCCCCCCCCCCCCCCCCCCCCCCACTTAGAACTGACATTGGAGCTAAACATTGCCAGTGAACTTTATTGGGAACACAATTATATTTCATTCAAATATTAGCCTAAGCGTATTCATTGTATGTAAACAGAGAGATTTGTGGGAGATTGTTCTGTTTGTTGTGCCACTGAAACTTAACTTCTCTTCCTGCAGGAGAAACACCCTCACCCTGGCCATCCCTATGTAGGACTGCGACTCTGTGCTTACCTGCCGGACAACCGAGAGGGTAGAAGGGTTTTCACGCTGCTGGACAAGGCCTTCAACCAGCAGCTCCTGTTTACTGTTGCCACCAATAAAGATGGAGAGGACATGGTCACTACAGCTTCCATCCCCCTAAAGACACAACACGAGTAAATACTACAACCACAGTCTTCCCCTGTTGGACACTAGGAACTGCCCAATATTGTAGAAATAGAAGAATTGATATCAAACTTTATTTAATCTAAGAACACTTTTGAAACACTGCAGGTGAATAGATGAATAGACAATAGATGTACCTGCGTCCCTTTCTAAATTAATTATCGATTAATTTGTCTGCAAAGGATTTTATCTTAGTGTTAATGGTGGAACTACAAAAAGTACCCAAGGCCCCAACAATGGCTAGGGCCCTCAAAAAGCCTGTTTTTATATTTAGTTTATTTTTATCTCCCATTTTAAATTTTACATTAGTAAAATGGTAAGAAAAAGAAAAGTAAACCATTACTATTAGCTGAATAATTAGTAGACAGACTATTTCTTACACATTAGAGCCTGTCAGCCCCCCTCTCTGAAAGGTGCACATGGTTTAGTCCAATCTTGCTGTAGGGTGGACAAAATTGTATTGAAGTGAAGCTGAGGCCACTAAAACTAATGAGGACAGGCTCTTGTCAAGGCTATCAAGATTCAGATTAGCAAGAGTTATTCATACAGCAAAATGACATGTAAAGTACAATATGGACAGATATTTGACAAGGGAGAGATAAAAAAACAGTTGATGCTCCTTCAACACATCAGTCAAAACCAAAATCAAGTGAAGTTGCTCTTGATGCCATTATCCTTGTAAGGGGAGAGCCTTGTGCCATTCTCACTCTGGCATGTTGGGCAAAGTTTAACTATCTTGTATGATAATATTATTTTAATTAAATAATGTTTAATTACGCTTGTTTTGCTGATGATGGGGGCATCAATGTTTTTTCTGCTTTCAAAGGGCAAATGAAAGAAAGTCTGAAAATCCTTGCACTAAATGAAACAAAGTCATTGTCTCTGTGTAATTTGTGTTCTTTCAGTGATGGCTACCCATACTGTGACTACCTGAAGATTGTGAGAAAGCTACTGAGGGATAAAGGCATTGAATAACAGATGACACCCACTGCTGAATGGACAGATGAACGCAAAGACTTTAAACTACAGTTTATGTATGACATTCACTCGAATGTCTTTTATAAAACATTATCCAGTGTTTTTCAATATGTAATCTTGAGTGTAATTGGTGTATTATTACATTACTGCAGTTCCAACACCGGAAATATATTTATTATAACATGCCTTAACTCCAACTTTTGGTGGTGTCTTATGTATGTCAAAATGTCGTGTGATGTGATTTTTTTATTGTATAAATTATTGTATTTCTAGGACAATATAAATGAATTTAATTTATTTTTAAACAGTTTAGGGAACAATCAAAACTCCACTTACTGAACAGAAACATTAGTTTATACAATCCATTTGTTGCATAAGATTTATTTACTAGCACAGACACCAAGTTTAAAGTCATGGATAGGATTAAAGTATCATGTCCTATTAAATTATCTTTTGAGTGTTCTTTTAAGTGTTAGCAATCCTGTAATGTCTTTTTTCAGATTTCTGTTTACCTAGAACAAAATCAGATTTTTTTTTTATATATTTTGTAATATAGAGTAAAAATTATTTTCAGATACGTTATTGATACACTGAAGCCAAGTATAAAAGCTTGATCAAACAAACAAGAACTTCTACGCCAACCAGAGCACTGATACCTGATGACTCCGTGGTACTACTGATCAAAATTGGGGATGGCGGGTTTCATTTGGGCTGGAAAGTAAGTAAGTACTTTTAAGTAAAACTTTATTTCTATATTTTAAAGCCAGAGTTACAAGGTGCTTCACAGGTGCACAGAAAACCAAAAAGCAATGGTCAGAAATGGTTGTGTCCCTTTTGAGACATTAGCAGCAGGTAACCAGCATCATTAAGATGTTCCTCTATTCTAAAAAGTTGGTGATAAAATGTTGAAGGCGGCTTGCAAATTTTGGATTTGGCAACCATGCTATGGCTTTCATGAAGCATGAAATATGTACTGTCTGCCTCCTGCTGGCCTAAAAAGAAAGGTGTAGGCAGACTGAAAAGTATAAAAATAATAAGTGTTTCATTTCAGTGTTAAAGGAGGTGAGGATGTAAAAAAGTGAGTATCTGATTTTCTGTTTTCCAAGTTTCTGATTTTGTAAGTTTTGCAGATAAAAATAAGGAACATCATCTCCAGTAGAAAGCTAAAATAAGCTGTTCTCTGAATTAATTAAATATTAACTTAATCAATCTACCCTCCAAACTACAAAGTAGGCCTGTGTTCTGGCTAAGTGCGTTCTGCTCTCCTTTCCTCCTCATTTTCTACTCCTCTCCTCATTTTCTTTACTTAACCTCTCTTCGTTTTTCTTCTCCTATCCTTTCCAGTACCTCCTCATTTTGTTTCTTGATTCCTTTCTTTGGCTCTCATCTCCTCTTCTCATTAAATGAGTTTTCATCAATGTATTTTTATGTGCTTTTTGAAGTATCGCATTAAAAGGTTGATGAAAAGGGAAAACTCAAAAACACACAAAAAAGAGTTAATGTGAGTTAAACATGGCTATTTTGTTCTCCTCTCCTCATCTTTCCTTTGTTCTCCTACTCATTTCTTCTCCTCTCCTTTCCTCTCATCTTGTTTCCTCTCTCCTCCTTTCTTTTACTCTCCTCTCCTCATTTAGTTAATCTCTCCTAGCCTTTCCTCACTTTGTTCTCCTTTCCTCTCCTCTCTTAATTTTCTTCTTTTCTCCTCTCCTCTCCTCTTGACACATCACACCTGGGACACCTCCACAGGCTGTTATTTCTCAGGTCCACCCTGAGCACAGCTGCTATGCTCTCTCTCCTTCTATCTCTTATACACACAACAAACACAAACACCCATCTCAAATATACACAGAGTTCACACTAGCAAGCTAGTCAGGCGTAAAATAGTGTTGTCAATGAAACGCTATTTTACGCCGAACTAGCTTGCTTGCTGTTATGCTAAGAAGCTTAATGGTGGGTTATTGCCTAAGTTAGGCTAGTTGTATTGAGATGTTTTAATAGTGGTTTAATTTCACAACAGTGATAAACAAAGGAGAGGTTTAGGGAAAACATTATTGTTACCTGTCACTGTCACCAGTGAAAGCAGGTCAGGGAGACCTGGAGGCCCCGCAGGGCCCTCAATTTGCCCTGGAGGGGAAGTCGAAGAGGGGGGGGCAGGGGTTTTGTGTGGTCTCACAAAATTAGAATGCCAATGCTATTATATGGCATTACAACACAATTTTAACCCTCTGGGCTCTATGATTGTCATTTGTGTCCAGTTCAATTTCTTTTTTTTTTTTTTACTATTTCAGCTTTGTTAATGCATATGTAAGGAAATTTCCCAAGGGTCACGATTTCTTTCTGATTTTTTTCATTTCAACTTCAGATCTTTAAATATATCAATAATATACAGTATACATCCAATTGTACAACTTGACTAATACAATTTAGGTAAAATGGATTTCATTCTAAACTCAACACTTGAAAATTGTAGTTTTTAATGTTTTCTACCAGATTATGTAATTTGTCCATTTTTGGCCAAGGGAGCAATTTTATGTAATATTTTTAGTTTCCAATAGGGGCATATGATAGCTTACTGTACTTTAATGGAGTGAATGAATGACACCATTATGTGTGTGTGTGATCTTAAGGATGTCAAATAATGATTTGTGTTTGTGCGTGAAAAAAAATTGTGTCTGTGTGAAATTGCAGCATAAATATGTATTTGCAAGATACAGTGAAAAAAATTATGATGTATCATACCACCAAGTTGCAGTAAAATTTTGTTGATGCAGGCTATTGAGCTTTGAGTTTCCCAGGTGAAAGCACCTGTAGGTTTGTTCTTTTCATAAAAAATGCTACAACTACACAATAGCCCTAACACACCCAAATATCTACTCTCATTCACAGGACATTTTGCAGAGGTCAAACATGCAGCTGCAGGGGAAACAACAACTCCCAGATCATTTTTTCCCTGGCAATATGGTAAGAAGGTTATATTCACTGCTTCATGCACTTGACTATGTGATGCGTTCAGAGAGCAAAAGTGGGGAGAAATCTTCTGCACCTGAAGATGATCATATATCCTCTGCACATGAAGATGAGGACACATCCTCTGCACCTGAAGATGAGGACACATCCTCTGCACCTGAAGATGAGGACACATCCTCTCCTGAAGATGAGGGGACACCCTCCTCAGAGGATGACAGCATCCCCACTGATGATGAGGAGTACTAGCCAGTGCCAGATTCCTTTTCCTCAGGGGGTGAGGAAGATACTGACACAGTGGTGGAGGCCGAGCAGCTGATGGCAGAGACAGTAGGAGCAGTGGCAGAGACAGAGGAGCTGGCAGCCGAGTGGATGTCTTGTGATGGGAAAATGATGTGGTTTTACACTGCTGAAGAGACCCTGCACTGCAATCCAGTACCCACTAGTATCACCCCAGGGTCCACCCTGTATGCAGTTGCCTGCATCAGCAGCCTGAGGTCTGCCTTTGGCCTGTTTATAACAGGGGAAATAATTCAGCTGCTGTGCACCCACACAAACCTGCATTTGAGGCATGTGGATGAAGTGGAGATGAAAGCCTACATCAGGATTCTGATTCGATGGCTCAAGACATGAAACAACATGTGGCATGTGGGATGCCAAGACAGGACGGGCTATATTTTGTGTTACAATGCCCCTCTACTGCTATGCTCAGATCAGCGCTAACATCCACTTTGATGACAGGCTCACTCGCCCGGGATGCTTCAGGGATGATTAGCTCGCCGCATTTTGCATTCTGTGGGAAAAGTTCCCACACCCCTCTTGTTCAATCCAGGGGTTGATGTGTGTGTCGATGAGCAGCTTGTTGCATTCAAAGGTTGTTGTGGATTTTGACAATATATGCCCAACAAGCTTGCAAAGTACGGCATTAAAATCTGGGTCACCTGTGATGTGGTAACCTCCTATGCCTGGAGGATTTAGATTTACACTAGAAAACCCACCTGTAGTTCCAACTAATAGAGGGGCTCCAAGTACAAACTGTTATGTGTGACAGCTTCTTTACTTCGTTCACACGCTGGTGACCCCAGCAATTGCAAGATGGCCTTAACGCTCAAGAGCTGCTGCTGCCACTGTTGCCGGAATACAGCAGTCTGAATCAGAACGTGACCCACAGCCTGCAAGCAAAATGAGAAGAAGCTGCGAACTGTGCACCTACAGGAAAAGAACCACAACCACTTGCTGTAGCTGTGGAAACTGTGTCTGCAAAGACTCCTCTACTGTGGTTTGCACATCCTGCCGCCCTTGAGAACACACACACACACACACACGCATGTACACACACTCATTGAAACACACTATTTAGCCAAGTGTTTGTGTTTTTTGTGACTGTTCAAAATACATTATAATGCAAAAAAAAAAAAAATCTTTATCAGTCTTACTGGGACTGACCTGCAATGATTGCATCATTGCATCAATTATACCATATGAGCAGTTTGCAGTGTTGCGAGTCCTCTGTGTTACAAGGATTTAATTGAATATGTCGCAACACGTTTTAGTACATTCTTTTACACATATAACACATTTTCATTTTAGTTTTGAATTGATAGTGATGATTGACAAAAAATCTCAAAAGAACTTACATTTTACAAAGGACACATTCACATAACCTTCTCCGTTACAAAGAACAAAATTAATGTAGTGCTTCACTAATTTTCTTAAGGAATTAATTGGTGAAACAATATGGTGAAAAAAAATGACAACTTTCTCTCTTTTTTCCCCTGAAAAGTTAGTGGTTATATGTAATCAAACTGGTATTTAAAGGGTTAAAATTCTGGATTTGATTAAGATTTTGGATTTCATGATCAGGACTGATGACAAATTAAAAAATATAAGCAGTGAAATTTTCAGTATATAGTGTTAAGTGGGAGTTTTTATGTTTTTCTGTCACTGCACAGAAAAGGAATGATGCATAAAAATCATTGATACTGTTAACTATTGATATACATTTAGCTGCAATGATGGTTAAAAAATAAATCAGGTGGGATGTATTATTTGGTAGAACAAATAGTGATTTTATGCTTTTCTCCCTTTATAAATCATCAGCATTATGTGATCTAACAGACATTTAAAGGGTTAAAATTCTGAATTGGAATGAAATTTTGGTTTTCATGACCAGGAATGGTGCAAATTTAAAAAATAAAGTTGGTGAAAGTGGAAAAATCTTTTAATATATATTAATTTTATAGCATTTTGGGAATGAAAACAGGAGGTATTTTTGGCTAAGAACACGCTGAGTGGGAGTTTTATCTACTTTGCCTCCCTGCACAAAAATAACAGTGCATAATAATCAATGTTGTTGTTTATCAGTTACATATCTCAGACTGTGCTATTAATAATACAAGAAAAACCAGTGGCATTGAGAATATAGAGAATGGTCATTTTTTTAGGTTTTCCAACAAGTGCATTGTGCAAACAAACTGGCGATTGAAGGGTTAAACAATAAAAAAAAGGAATGGATATTTTATACTTATGACAGGAACTGATGTTAGTTAATCAAAAATAAATTACAGATTCAATGTGTTAGTTGCCATTTTTGGCCACGAACTGGCTGAGTGGATAGTGATTTTGAACAAAGCCAGAGGGTTGGTTGAGATTTGATGCCATGGGCAAAATTTTAAAACTAAAATAGAAAAAAAGGAAAACAAATAGAAAAAAAAAGTCTTGGGCACTTATCTAGCCAAAAATTGGGTTCAGATTAGTTTCAGTTTTTTAGTCTACCACATATTTTCTGTTGTGTTCAGGAATCTGTAAACACAATATTTACTTTGTTGGAAAAAATAATAAAGTATATAATTTGCTCTAAATGAAGTACCTTAACTTACCTTAACTAAGCACATTTCATTGTAACAAATGTTCATTGAGTTCAGCAAATACAAATAAAGGCATTTTCATTTATTTAAATACACTGGTGTGTTTGCTTGGTTTTTGGTATAGCCACCCCTGAAGAAAAATGCACCAGCCACCACTGACAGCAAGTGTTTGCTTGAAGTCATTCTGCTGCATAAGCCAACTTTAGATGGGCAACTGCTGCATCATTCAGGATAAATAATGAATTGCAGTAGTGTAGATGAGAAAAAATGAAAGTGTGAATAAGTTAGTCAACTGTGTTTTGGGAGCATTGGTTTGAGAGTTTTTCTGATTTGTAAATAGCAAGACTGAACATGACTCTTGATGTGCTGATGGAAGACTGAGATTTTCATCAAAAACAACTTTTTTTCTGACTGAATTTTTAAAGTTAGTTGTAAGTGGCCCAAGGTTGTGGGTGATACTATTTGAAATATGATAACGAACAGTAACCAGAACTTCAGTCTTATCAGTGTTCAGTTGCAGAAAGTTAAAAAGGGAAACAAACGCAAAGGGGCATAATTCCTATGGCAACTAGAGGGCTTTGTCACTTAAACTTTGAACATAAACAGATGCTGTTTATGGGAATTTGCTGAGGCAAATGTTGCTTTTCTTGTGAAGACAATCTCCCAAAAACAACTACTTGTCACGATCTGTTCCTTTTTTCCTTTATTTTGTCACTCCCTAGCCATGGACTCTTTGTCAGATGCCCTCGGACTTTCCCTCCCTTCACCATCACCTGACTTCCCCATCACCTGACCCATCTACACTCGTCAGTTTTTGTGCAATTTTTTGCAGTTGATTTTTAAAAAACTTGTAGAAAAACTTATAAAAAACTTAACATTGTTTCCATGACAATATATAGAGTTCTACAGTACAATTTATACAGGGCAATGTAAAAAACTACCTAAAAATATTATTAAATATTAAAACATCTAGTCACAGAACATATTGCGTCATTATAGCACCATTGCTTGATGAAGTCGTCCATGTTACTCATTTCTTTAAAAAAATCTAAAATCAACCCAGACTCTAGCTTTTACTAAGGAGATAAAAGCAGGAACAGCTTCCTGCCTGGGTCCTGCCCTCTACTCTACTCTTCCTGCTACTGTAGATGGACAGTTTAGCCTCTCCTACTAATAATTAAGTAATTGCCACTTGCATGCGTTACATTTTTTATATCCGACTCCCAGGATGAAGGCAGTCTTAGACCACGACTCATTAAACTGTCTAAAAACAACCTTTAAAATGTTAAAAAGGTTACAGAGTCTTTTGCAATCATAAAAACAATGAAAAACTGTCTCTACTTCCCCACAAAATCGACATTCAGATGAAACTGTTGGGTTGATTGTAGAGATAAAATTATTAATTGCAATAGCACCCTGTAAAATCCTCCACTGTAAGTCACCAGTCCTTTTTTTTAGAGGTGGTTTATACAAAACCCTCCATACTGGTCTCACACCACTGTCCACATTTAGTTTCTTCCTCCACACTGTGTCAACCCTCCCGTCCAATTTACACCTATTCAGCACTTTTACACAGCATTTATACACAGCTTTTCCATTGACTGTGTACAAGTCTGCATATTTATAGTCCATTGTATTAAAAAAGGAACCTGTGAACCCATCCAAATTTGGAGCAAATCCCAGCTCTGGAAATGATTCGCTCTCATCAGGAGTTTCCACTCCACCATTGTACTCCTGCAGCATCTTTAATTCCTCATTTGTTAGTCTCTTATTCCACATATTTAAAATATTCTTGATCTGTCGAACAGACATCTGCCCGAGAAGATAAGCCACAGCCAGGATGTCAGTTAGTCCAGGACCAGCTACATCCACTATTTTCTTTAGAGTGACAGCTCCAGTTGTGCATAGTATGCTGGTGAGACCTGGAGTTGAGCTGCTCTGAACATCCAGCCTCGCTCCGTTGATGAGGGGTTCTTCTAAAAGCCAGTGCTGAGAGCTTGTAGGTTCCAGTCTCTTCCACTTAAAAAAAGTCCATGTCTTAAAAAGTGTTTGATAAAAAGGAGATAATCCACACACTTTTAAATACTTAAAATCCATTAAAAACAGTGAAGTGTCTAAACCCAGACCAGTTGTCTTTCTCAATATGTTGCTTATTAGTTCTCTCCAAACAACATCCTTTGAACCTGTAAGATATCGCTGTGCAAACTGTAATCTAAAAGTTGCTATTCTAATTGCTATGTGTACCAAACCTACCAAAAAAAAACTGTTTAAGTTCAGTAAACTCTCTCAAACCTTACCCAAAACTCACTAAAGTGCATTAAACATGCTACATAAATAACAGTGTCATATATATTTCTACATGTAACTCCACCGTCAAGATGGCAACTGCACTCTACGGGTTTGTTTAGTCACGGAGCGGAGCGGCGGCATGCTCTCACACACACACATCACTACTCTTGGCAAAACTCAGCTCTAACTTACTCAAAATGTCACAACGAAAATCTCTTAACATTCTTAACAGGTTAGCAAGTTACTACAGACACATAACTAACTCCGTTATATTCCACAATATACCTGAAAAAGGGTGAAATAATCACAAAAGTGATATGAGTGGTGTTTCCTCAGTGAAAACTTTACTCCAATGAGGAAACTACCGCAAATTCCCCTTTAGGTACTGAGTGGAGACAGAAGCAATCGATCTCAGGTGGCTAGATCAGGACCACTCTGTCGATCACAGATCAGCACTAGTATCTCTTAATTAAACAATAGAAAATTATGTAAACCATGTGAAATCACTTGGGAAATGCAAAACAATGCACTCTTTTAGCATCTTAACCTTTTAGTACATTTTAACTGTTTTAAATGACTATATGTTTGCCTTTACCTTTTTAACTTAGTCAGTTTTTAACATTATAACAGACAATGTATTACTTATTTTTTTAACTTGTCACACTCTCCCCTACAAAATTAATGTCGTCTTGACATTACATCAATCAAACATTTTCTTGCTTCTCTTTACAGTCTTTTACAAACTTGACACTGGAGACCCTCTTCTGTAAGTTGTCAAGAGTCACAGTTCAAATACAGTCAACAGGCCATATTCACAGTCCATGTTATTGACTGTCTGTTCTTTAAACAGTCCATAAACAGTCCTTGCACATACTTGTGATCAACAGTCCATCATGTTCTGTATGAGCAGGTTACAAACTGTCCATTACCACAAGCTGTGAAAAACATTCCACAAATTGTTCATGGTTCTAGTCAAACATGTCACCTCTGTAGACGCTTGCTGAAGTCCCTACATACAGGCTGGCTGCAGGTAGTATGGCTGTAAGGGTGATAGACTTAGACTTAGACTTAGACTCAACTTTATTGATCCCTTTGGGATGATTCCCTCAGGGAAATTCAGTCTCCAGCAGCTTTTACAGTACAGTGGAAAGCATACAGCACACAGGGTAAAAAAGAAAAGTTAAAAGAAATAAATATATATGTATGTATATGTATATATGAGGTGATTAGTGACTAAGAAACTTCTGCCCTCTGTCCCTGTTGCCTCCTCCCCCGGAGTGAGGAGTTGTACAGCCTGATGGCCTGAGGGACAAAGGAGTTCTTCAGTCATAGCCATGGGACAAGTCCTGGTGCATGATAGAGTAACAGCTGTGGTGGTGGCTGGATGCTGTAGCATGAAGGAATACCCAGCTGATTGTAGGTCATGCGTCTAGGTGGCCATCTTTCTCTTTGTGGCAGCTGGAAAGTCAGTTCCCAGGTCCGTCAGCAGCACTCGATGAGGTAGAGGCATCTGGTGAGTAATCGTCCGCCGGATTTCCAGCAACTAAGTTTATCTCCTCATCAGATAGGTTTTCAACAGGTGTGCTGAGCTCCTCCTGCCGATCTCCACCAACAGGCTGAGGTGGTATGGCGTCAGGGGCTGCTGCTTCGACTCTCCGTTCAACTGTTTGGGGCTCGTGCTCAGGCTCATTCCCTGGTACAACATGTCTCTCATTAATCACGGCAGGCAATGTGGGGACCAGAAGTGACTCGTAGTGGAGGTCATATTCATCTCCACTGTCTTCATCAGACTCTTGGGGCTGCAATATACCCTGGTGCTTCTTTTTCCATTTGCTTTTGCCACCTTTAGTTATTTCTGGTTGGGTCTCAAAAGGTAGGTGGTCACAGGACATGAGTAGGTTTCTGTGAAGGACTCTGGAACGTCCTTTACCTCTTTCTGGTCTCACTTCATAAATCGGCAGGTCAGGCCCCATTTGTCTCACTACTGTGTGAACTATGTTTTCCCAATAGTCACAAAGTTTACCTGGTCCTCCCCTTGGTGTCAGGTTTTGATCAAAACACGCTCACCAGGCTGTAGCACTGAACTCATGACTTTTGCATCATAGTACTTTTTACTCCTTTCAGCAGCTTTTTGAGCATTCTCATTTGCGATGGCATATGCTTCCTCCATACTTCGTTTCCATTTGTCCACATAGTCTCGCTGTTCACTCGAACTCGACTCTGTGCATAATCCGAAAAGCATATCAACTGGAAGCCTTGGTGACCTTCTGAACAGAAGATAAAATGGTGAGTAACCTGTCACTTCACAACAGGTACAGTTGTAGGTATACACTAGTTTGTTCAGAGACTCTTTCCAGTTTGATTTCTGTGTCTCAGTCAGTGTCTTTAGCATTTGCAACAATGTTCTGTTCATACGCTCTACTTGGCCATTCCCCATTGGGTGATAGGGTGTTGTTCTGGATCCGGCCATGCCACTGAGTTTCTTTAGCTGCATGAACAACTGGTTTTCGAATTCTTCTCCTTGGTCATGGTGGATGCGGGAGAGGAACCCAAACTTCAGGGCAAAGTCAGTGAAAATGAGATTTGCAGCAGTTTTTCCTGACTTTGATGTGGTAGCGTACGCTTGAACAAAGCATGTGAAATGGTCCTGAATGACAAGAATATACTCATATCCACCTTTGCATCAGTCGAGATGGAGGAAATCAATACATACCAATTCAAAGGGCTGTGTTGTTACGATATTCATGGCATGGCTTTTTCTGTTTCAAACAGGTGCAAGTTTGAGTCACATAGTGCTCAATGTCGGATTGCATATATGGCCAGAAAAAACGATCGCGTACTAGAGATACTTTGTAGTACGTGAGTAGACCAAGCATTTTTCTGAGCTGGCCCACATTCTGCGGTCTGATGTCCTTCAGTGCCCCAACAGCTTCGAAATCTGCTGGATCAACTTTGCTGCCTTCTGCCGAAACTATCCTGCCCAAATAACCTACCTCAGGTTTAAAGAGATTACACTTACTCGGCTTGAGTTTGATGCCATGCTCTCTGAGCCGTTTCAACACTTTCTGCACATCGTCCACATGATGGTCAAAGGTTTCACTGAAAACCAGTGTGTCGTCCAGATAAGGGATGCAGATGTTATCCCGGAGCCCTTCCAAACATTCCTCCATGCACCATTGCAGTAGGAGCATTCATGAGACCAAAAGGGATGTGAATCCACTCATAAAGTCCCCATGGAGCAACAAAAGCTGTCAGTGGTCTGCTTTCTTCAGAGATAAATCCGTGGTGGTAAAGTTTTCCCTGGTCCAGAAGGGAGAACCAGGAATTACCACCCAAACTGTCCATAATGTCCTGGACCCGAGGGATAGGCTGGCGGTCAGGATGGGTCTTCCTGTTCAGGTCTCTGTAGTCTATACACAACCGGAGTGTGCCATCCTTTTTCCTGACACACACGACAGGTGAGGAGTATGAAGAGTTGGACTTCCGCACCGATCCCTGTGCTATTAAGTCATGGAGGTAACCCTTCATCTCCTGGTACAGTGGCCTGAGTACGGACATGTATGTGCACTTGACTGGTTCAGGGTCTTTTAGAGAGATGGTCATTTGCAACCCTTCAGTGAAGCCAATATCATTGTCTGACATTGAGAAGGAATGACACTCTTCTCTGAGCATCTGTCTAACTATCTGCCTCTGCTCTTCATTCAAGTGACTTAGATCTACAGTTGGGTCCCACTGTTCACTAGCATTACATGGCGTTTTAATGCTGGTGTGGTTCACCGTGGCTGGTGTTGCAGCTTTTTCAAAGATCTGGGAAGGCAGCACGGTCATAATAGTCTGTACTGTGCCAACTACAGTGCGCCCTGGCAAAGCAATGTCATGGTCAGTTGGGTTAGATACATCAATGTGATGACTGGAAAAACACCCTTACTGACTCTAACTAGTGTGTCATAGAACTCTAGACCATCTGGCCACTGGGGGTCCAGGTCTGGCTGGAAAAGCATGGTCATGTCTTCTTTAAAAGGCTGGGTAGCTACACGACACTCAATCTGCCATACTCATCTGCCTGCTCTGCACTAACAGCCTGTATAAAAGCTCTCACCTTGTTTCTTTTGAGACTTGGGAAAGCTTTCCGCACAGTGTTATACTGTTTGGTCTCCTCAGTGTTCCTTAAGATGTGCTCGATAACATTGAAACCTATAATGGGGTGGGACAGGTAACAGCCTTTCATCACAAGCAATGGGATGATCAGTTCCTTTGCTCAGCCGGTTTCAGAGGCAAGCCGGAAAGTTGTCTCAATCCATCCCAGGTAAGGCATTTCACTTCCATTTGCTGCAGTCAATGTCAGGTCATCAGGTAAGTCCAGGATTTCCGAAATTACCACAATTAGCTTTAGGTGGGGCAAGTATTCCTCTTTCCATTGTTCATCCGCGATTGACACATGAGAGCCTGTGTCCCATAAAGCTCGGAGCTGATAGCCATTGAGGTAACATTCCACAAGACACTGCCTGCCAACTAACGAGGTGACTTTGTAGGTGTGGCCAACTGAAGCAAGGGTCAGTGCATTTTTCTTTATGTTCAGTCCAATGTTGTTTTTGACATGCTCTGGAACAATACAATGTCTTTTTACAGGAAGAACACTGCTTCGGCTTCTGCTGTGAACCTTCACTTCCGCAGCTTGCACATTTATGGGACTTTTCACTGCCTATGGTTAACAGTCCCGCTGGGTTAACCACCTCCCATTTAAAGGAGCCTCTCTTAACGGTCTGACTCCTCTGATCTTACAAATGGCTTGAAAATGTTCTCCACTTCCACATCGGTAGCAGTGCATGCAGCGTTCCTCTGCTCCATTCTGCTGGCAGACAAAACACCTCCTTGGAACATGAGCAGAGCGGTTGGCATATGGATGGGGTGTATGCTGGGGCAGTGTTGGAGTAGGTGCTTGGAGCTGACTGTGGCCACTGTAATACTGCTGTCGTAGTGTAGGTTCCCTACCTGGGCTCCTAACTGGAGGTGGGGCACAAAGCTGCGGCTGAAACATGGGCTGCTGTAGCATCTCTTTAGCAACACCTGTCTGAAGTTCTGCTATCTCTGTTAACAAGTCAGGGGGTACCTTTGCTTTGGCTTCCCTCACAGGGCACTCGGCAGAGTGTGGGTTGTCTGACTGAACTACATGTACACTTGTAACTGGCTGTGGGTGGCTAAACTTCTTTTTATTCCTTCTTTCTGCCTCATTAGCACAGGCAATGTTTAACCTCTCTAACAAAAGCTCATCTGACGTGTCAGTATCTAGCAGGTGGGGCTGCATGTCTATCCTGATACTATCATTCTTGAGACCGGTAAGTACTGTGTGTAAACACATGCGTTGAACTAGGACTGGGTCATACCTAAGCCCTGATTCTGACTCTTGAGATGCAAATAGCACTTTTTGCCTCAGATCTAATACCCGCATTAGAAAGCTTTGAGGTGTCTCTTTGCTTTGCTTCTAATGCTAGCTGCTTGTAGAGCTCTGTGGCCTGATATGTCGAGGAAATCAAACTGAGTAAATTGTCTGTTTTTAGGGTGTGCAACAATTCTACTACCTCCTCCTGTAGCTCTTCCATAGTTGTCATCATGACAGGGCAGGAGGGACTTTAAACTGTGAGGAGTAAACTCTGAACTTAAAGGTTTTCACTGTCCCTGATGATCTCTTACTGGCCTCAGGTGACGCGTACTCAACCTCCAGCTTCCTGCTCTCCTTCAACAGCAAGACTTTCCTCCCTGCAGCCTGACTCGGTTAGTGTGGGGGGGATTTAACTGGCACAGAATTCAGCGAACAGGCTGTGGACACCAGACATCTGAACAGCAATCGCAGCGGTGCCTCCAAAATGTTACACCCCTGAAAAAGGGGTGAAATAATCACGAAAGTGATATGATTGGCATTTCCTCAGTGAAAAACTTTACTCCAATGGAGGAAGCTACCGCAAATTCCCCCTTAGGTAATGGGTGGAGACAGAAGCAATCGATCTCAGATGGCTAGATCAGGACCACTGTCGATCACAGATCAGCACTAGTATCTCTTAATTAAATAGAAAATTATGTAAACAATGCGAAATTACTTGGGAGATGCAAAACAATGCACTCTTTTAGCATTTTAACCTTTTAGTACATTTTAACTGTTGTAAGTATACTCTTTTTGAGGCAAGTGGGGCCTCAAAAAAAATTTAGAAAAAAATACAATTTTATTTGAAATAGTTTTAAAAATGATTTCAAATTTCATTCATCCCAAAAGAAAATTAAATAAGGAAAATCAATTAAGAGGGCTGGAGCTGAATGGATGGACAAGGCTAGGTGCAAGGGGGGAACCCACCAAATTAAGAAAAACAAATTAAACCACCCAACATACGTGACCCACACACACACACACACAGTGGAGTGAGGAACCCGCTTCCCAAGACACCGCAGACAAAAGGGGGGGGGGATACCACCACCCGGCCACCAGCACCGCCACCACCAGTCTCCAGTAACTAAAAAGAAAGAAACAAATAATACAAAATTATAATAAGCTAAACACCCATTCAACATACACACAGGGACCAAGCCCTGGTTAAAACACAGGCAGCGTAGAGAGACAATGTTTCCGAGGGAGGTAAAGCTTCAGCAGAGTCAACTTAGCGGAGATGAAACTTTCCCGGAGGCGAAGTTTCACCAGAAACAAAACATCGGAGGCAAAGTTTCACCGGAAACAAAACAGCAGCGACCCCAATTAGCTGATCACAGCAACTCCTAATTGCAGGAAAAATGCCGTTAACGTTACTCTAAAATACTGCGGTTGCTTGTGTATACTACAACACACATACCTGTTTCAGGACACACACGCGGACAGGAGGAGGGAGGCAGAGAGAGGACACTGGCTGTAGCTGGCGTTTACCTGCGACCACACTAGTGTTAGCCATCAGACAGCATCAACAACGCCAAGAAAGAGAGGGACACTTACCAAACAAATACACAGCTGCACATAAGGGAGCAGGGAGCAGCACGCATACAGTCGCCCTACAACCACACAAAATGCCGTGAGCACACAGAAAAACCCAAGCGTCCAAATGTGCTGAAGCAGTGGGCAGCCATACCTGTTGAGCCAACCAACCTTGGCCCGAAAATGACACACCAATGACAGAGGTGCAAGAGGAAGAACCAGCAGAGGAGGATGGCCTTCATACTGGCCCACCTAATGACAGCCACCTGGCGCTAATTATGAGCCAGGGCAGTAATTAACATAGATGCCACCTCTATGCTGCTACATTAAAATCTTTTAAAATCATACCATCAATGTTAGCCCTTATTTTGCATAGCATTGTTTCAATAGACAGTGAATACAACATACCTGAGAGAGAGAGAGCAGCCCTGTCTCACCCCCCTATGCACTTTAAAAGGGGCACTCAGACCTCCATTGATCTTCAGTACACTCTCAATGTCCTGGTACAATACCTTGATCATAGTTATAAGACCTGGGCTGAGGCCAAAACTCTCCAGAGTCTTCCACAGGTAAGGGTGCTCAACCCAGTCAAATGCTTTTTCCTGGTCTAGAGAAATTAGACCAGTGTTAATGCCCAAAGAACTAGAGATGTCTTTAAGGACACATTGTCCAGTATAGACCTACCAGGCACACAGTATGTCTGGTCTTGATGTATTACTGTGTCCATCACCTCCCTTAGTCTGTTTGCCAGCGCTTTGGACAGGATTTTATAGCCTGTGCAGAGAAGAGATACGGGACGCAAGTTTTTAATTTCTTGTAGATCTCCTTTTTTAGGTAAGAGAGTTATTACCACCATCCTGCAGCTTAGTGGCAGCAACAGGTCTTTAAAACTCTCATTAAAAACTGTTAAAAGATCTTCACCCAATTTCTTCCAGAATTCCTTATAAAACTCGACTGGAATCCCATGAATACCAGGGCTTTCCTCCCCTCCATGCCCTGCAGGGATGTGAGAAGCTCCTGTAGCACCAATGGTTTTTCCAGCTCTTCAGGGACTTTTGGCAAGCCTCCACAGAAGTATTCAAAAGCTTTTTTGTCTTCCTGATAATCACTGCTGTAAAGTCCAGAGTAAAAACAAACTGCTCGTCTCCGTATCTCATTTGAATGTCTGAGTTCCTGTCGAGTAGCAGAACGCAGAGCGTGAAAGAACCTGCTCTGCCCGTTCTTCTTCTCTAGGCCAAAGAAGAACATGGATGGTGCATCCATCAGCGCTACACTCTGGAATCGTGATCGGACCAGCGACCCTTGAGCTTTAGTGCCCAGTAGGTCTGTAAGAGCAGATTTTTTAGACTTGAGGTCTTTAATATGACCTCGATTTCCAGTGGATTCTATTAAGCTCTGCAAATCCACAATTTCAGTCTGTAGATCCTCCATAGATTTGATAATGTTCTGTGTGACATTGAGAGTGTACTGTTGACAGAGCTGCTTTATCTCTACTTACCACAATCCCACCACTGTCTCAAAGAAATAAAATCCTGTTTTCTGTTCTTAAAAATGCTCAAAAAAAATTAAAAACCTCCTTAAAATTAGCATCACATAATAAAGCTCTGTTAAAATGCCAATATGCACTTCTAGGCTTTAAATTTGTGATTAAAACTTTACAAATGACCAAAGAGTGATCTGTAAAACCAACAGGCATCATTTTACACTGCTTAAAAATGTTAAAATGATGTTTAAAATAATAAAAACGGTCTAGTCTAGTCAGGGATATTAAGTTCCCCCTAGTGTGGGCCCAAGTATATTGTCTCTTATCACCATTCATCCTTCGCCACGCATCTGCTAGGTCGTGTGCCACCAGTAGCTGCCTCAGTGCACGCTGTGATGCACTGTGAGGTTCCAAATGGTTTCCATCTATAAAATCATTTTCAGTGCAATTCAATCTCCTCCTAAAATTAAAAAATCTTCAGCATTAACTTTTCTTAAAACAGTGCTTAGAATTTTCAAAAAGTGTACTCTTTCAGGGTCTGCAGTAGCAGCGTACACATTCATAAAAATTATATTAAAATGTTCACATGTTGTCCTCACCACCATCAGTCTGCCCTCCACTACCTGCATCACACCAAAGATATTGATGCACAGTTTTTTGAGAAGAGAATGCCCACCCCCCCACTGGTTGTGCTCTTGTGGCTCAGCACCACCTGCCCCCCACCCCTGCACTCTCTCTTCCAGTCAGGCTCATTCAGACTGTCACTGTGAATCTCCTGCAAAAACATCACATCAGTCCCTTTGAGTCTCATCAGCTCGTACAGCAGAGATCTTTTTGCTGCATCTCTTGTCCCGTTCATGTTCAGCGTGCTGATATTAAAATGACTCATGGCAAGAGATATAAAAAACAAACACAACAACAGTACAAATTTGTATTCAGGATTGAAAATCTTATTCATCATCATCTTCATTATTTAGCTCTTGTCTGATTTTCTGAACAATTTTCCTCAGTCTGTACACCTCCTGGTCAGTGAAACCTCCTCTCCCTTTACTGCTCATCTGTAACCGGGCAGAGTTAGAGAGGAGCTCCTTGTCAAAAAAACATTTCTCCACTCCCTTCATATTCTTTGTTTTCTGTAAGAACATTTTCCAATCTAATCTAATCTTTCCAATTCCAATCTTTTATGACCTTAATACATGCCTGAAGCTTGGCTAACTTACCGGTTTCATCTGGCTTTATAGTAATAATAATACATTTTATTTATATAGCGCTTTTCAAGGCACTCAAAGTCGCTTTACAGGCAATAAAATCATCATAGTATACATTAACATAGTGCATTCATCACATGTTAAAAGCAGTTCTAAAAAGGTGAGTTTTGATTTTTGATTTGAACATGGAAGGATCGGAGCAGTCACAAATCTGTTTAGGGAGAGAGTTCCAGAGGGAGGGGGCAGCTATGGAGAAGGCTCTGTCGCCCCAAGTCCGGTGTTTGGTTCTGAGTGGCAGAGACAGGAGGTTGGCGTCAGAGGAGCGTAGGCTGCGGGATGGGGTGTGGTGGTGGAGCAGGTCGGTCAGGTAGGAGGGGGCTTGATTATGGAGGGCTTTGTGAGTGAGGAGAAGGACATTGTATTGTATCCGTTGTGGGACGGGCAGCCAGTGGAGGTTCTGGAGAACAGGGGTGATGTGATCACGGAAGCGGGAGTGGGTGAGCAAGCGAGCAGCAGAGTTCTGGATGTACTGGAGTTTGTTTAGGACTTTGATGATGTGCCAAATAAAATACTGTTGCAGTAGTCGATTCTGGAGGTGATGAAGATAAGTATAATTGAGTATCATCTGCATAGCGGTGAAAGTTTATGGAGTGTTTCCTAAAAATATTGTCTAAAGGAAGCACATACAAGGTAAATAAAAGTGGTCCAAGCACCGAACCTTGTGGAACTCCGTGACTAACTTCCGTGTGCACGGAGAATTCATCATTTACATGGACAAACTGAAATCTGTCTGATAAACACGACTGAAACCAGCTTAGTGTGGGTCCTTTGACGCCAATCAAATGCTCCAGTCTCTGTAATAGGATACAATGGTCAATGGTATCGAAAGCGGCACTAATATCTAACAGAACAAGTACAGAGACAAATCCTTTGTCTGACGCAATCAAAAGGTCATTTATCACTTTCACCAGTGCTGTCTCTGTGCTATGATGCTCCCTAAATCCTGACTGAAAATCCTAAAATAAACTATTGCTGTTTAGAAAGTCACATAACTGATTGACGACCGCTTGATAGTCAGATATTAAATCATTGACTAACACAGCTTTAGACGACAGAGATCTAATGTTTAAGAGTCCACATTTAATTATCTTATTTGGTTGTTCCACTACACTGATAGTTTTAATTTTTATTAAGTTTGTACGAGTAACTCCTCTTCTGTTTGAATTTGAATTAATTAATTGAAGTGGTCGGGGGACAGACACAGTTTCTATGGGGTTTTTTACGGGGTTTTGAGTGGGTAACCGCTCTAATGGAAGCGCAGAGAAGCATGTAGGACTGCAGCTCTGCTTTCTGGTCTGAACTCTGTATTGTCACAGTGTGGGTCCACTAATAAACTTGGTCAAATTTCTGGCTATGAGAGCTGCACCATCCAAAGTAGGATGAATGCCGTCTCTACTCATCAGACCAGGTCTCCCCCAGAATGTGGTCCAATTATCTACGAGGCTCACATCGTGGGCCATCACTGGTCAGGTTTGGCAGGGGTCCAGAGAAAACTACGGAGTCCAACATTGTCTTTGCGTAGTTACACACCGACTCCACATTAATTTTGGTGACTTTCGATTAGCCTAATCGGGAGTCATTACCGCCGACGTGAATTACGATTTTACTGTATTTACGTTTATCTTTTGCCAGCAGTTTTAGATTTGACTCAACATCTTCCGCTCTGGCCCCGGGGATACACCTAACTATGGCCGCTGGTGTCGCTAATTTCACGTTTCTGAGGATTGAGCTGCCAATTATGAGAGTTGGTTTCTCTGCATGTGAGTCGCTGAGGGGGGAGAATCTGTTCGAAACATGAAGGGGTTGGTGGTGAACCGTGGGGCTGTGCCTCCTTCGGACAGTCACCCAGCCGCCCTGACTTCCCGGTTGCTCGGGAGCTGCCGGGGGTCAACTAACGGGAGCTGCACTAGGTTGGTCCGCACCGACTACAGGCGGCTGGCTAGCTACAGCTAGAGGCTGGGTATCCATGGTGCGGAGCCAGGCTTCTAGTTTGCTAAGCCTCTCCTCCAATGCTACAGATAAACTACATTTTATCACACAAAAAAGTGTAGCTCCCATCCAGGAAGATGTCTTGTCTCTGATCTTTTTGTAAATGTAATTCTTCTCAACTGTACTATCTCTGTAGAGATAAATTAAGGATTTTTCAATCTGACTGCTATACGTCAAACACACAGACCAAGTTTAAAAATGTAGGAACTCACAGTTGTCTAGAAGTGGCAAAGTGAATATAACTTCTCCTTCATCGTCCATCTCTGAAAGTGTTTACATTATACACTGTAACTGATTTAATTCGGACACGGTAAGAGGTGTAGCTGAATTGCATAAAGTACGTGTGTTTGATCTATTTTGTTCTTATGTTAGTAATAGGTGTCATTGTACTGCTAATTGTATGTACCTGTATCTCTACCATAGTGAAAGGCGGTGCTAAAAAGTGTGTTATGGTTCAGTTTTGTTATGTCATGGTTGTTTGTTCTTGGTTGTTTGGTTGTATTTCTTTTTTGTGCTCTCTCTGTTCCCCCTCCCATTTCTGTTCTCTTGCAGTGCTGGTGTGTGGCAGGGAGTGTGGCTGGCTCCTCCCGTTGGCAGCAGTAGCACACCTGATTCCACTCAGTCCATTCCCTCCTGCTCTTAAACCCGGTCTTCACTTCTGCACGCTGCCAGATTATTCCATGCTCTCACTCTGCATGTCGTTCACCAGCCTAACCAGCTTCAGGATTCCCCCACGCTTCTCTACCGAAGACATTCTCAGATTCTTCAGAATCTTTAGTTCCCACTCACCAGTGTGTGTGTGTGTGTCTCTGCTTTGGGGTCCTAATCTCTAAGAACCTAACAGAATAATCTGGCCAAGTATGGACCCTGCAGAGATTGACAGGGTAAGGCAAGCCCTCACCATTCAGGGAGCTTGTGTTGGTCAACACGAGAATGCCCTAGAGGGAATTATGGAGAAACTGCTCCACCTGACCTCCAGCATGGCCCAGCTTGACAACCGTCTGAACCAGGTCTCCACTCAGCTCTCCACGCTTGCAGCTCCTGCTCCTACTCTGGATCCACCTGTTCCTTCTCCAGCTGCTTCCCCAACTCTGTCCAGTCACCCTTGTGACCCCTTTATCCCCACTCCAGACAGGTATTCAGGAGAGTTAGGGTCATGCGGGCAGTTCTTTCACCAGTGTTTTTTAGTGTTTGACCAGCAGCCTTTAACGTACTCCACTGACAAGTCTAAGATAGCGTTTGTTAGTAGTTTACTTTCTGGGAAGGTGTCTGCATGGGCTGTGGCCATGGCTAAAGCTAACTCACCAGCTTGACAATCTTTCCTTTTATTTTGCAATGAGTTTTGTAGAGTTTTTGACCACCCACTTCAGAGCAAGGAAGCCAGTAACAGACTTCTCTCCTTGTGTCAAGGATCGCATTCGGTTGCGGCTTACTCTGTAGACTTCCGAATTCTCGCAGCTGAGAGTGGGTGGGACGAGAGGGCTTTACAGGGGGTTTTTCTGCGTGGGCTGAGTGAGGAACTTAAGGATGAGCTAGCTGCTCGGGATGAGACCTCCTCTTTAGGGGAACTAATTTCTTTGGCCATTCGTTTAGATAACCGCCTCAGTGAGAGACGCAGGGAGAGAGTAGGTAGACAGAGGGCCACTCCCCTTTTGTTCAAGTCTCCTCGGCACCCTGGTCCAATGGAATTTTGTCCTCCTCCGAAGCTAACCTGCCGCTAGTGCATCTCACCTGGCTGCCTCAGCCTCCTCCAGCCAAGAGGAGCCCATGCAGTTGGGGAGGATGAGGCTCACTCCAGCGGAACGTCAACACCGCTTCCTCCAGAGACTCTGTATGTCCTGCGGTCAAGCTGGTCACGTCCTCGCTGGCTGTCTTAATCGGCCAAAAGGAGTTGGCTCAGCAGCCGCAAGGGGGACGCTGGTGAGCCTTACTTCTCTTCGTCCATCCCCCTCCAAGCGTATTCAGCTTAAAGGTACTGTTTCCTGGTCGCAAATTAACATTCCTCTCCCTGTCTTGGTTGACTCTGGCGCTGATGACAACTTCATTGACTCTGGTGTTGTCACTCAGTTCGACCTTCCCTCCGAGCCACTTCCAGAACCCAAGGATGTTTTTGCCCTCGATGGTCGTCTCTTGGCCCATGTCACTCTCCGTACTGTCCCTGCAACTTTCCGGAAATCATCATGAGACCATCTCTTTTTACCTAATTTCCTCGCCGTCTTCACCCTTAGTTTTAGGTCTCCCCTGGCTCAAGCTCCACAACCCACACATTGACTGGTCTACATCATCTATCTCCAATTGGAGTCTATTTTGTCACTCCCATTGCCCACACTCAGCTGTCCCCACCACCATTTCTACTCCTCCTGTTCTCCCCAAGCCTGTAGACCTTGCTTCTGTCCCTCCTGAATATCATGACCTCCAGGAGGTTTTTAACAAGGGCCGCGCTTTGTCCCTACCACCTCACAGGCCATATGACTGTAGTATTGACCTGCTCCCTGGTGCCCCCTATCCTACCCGCAAGCTCTACAACTGTTACATCTGTGTCTGTGCTGCCCCTGTTGTTGCTCTCCTCCCCTCCTTGTGTTTCTCCTCCCTCCTAGGGGCGGGTCCCAGACTCTGGCAGCTACTGCAGGGCACACCTGAAGCTCATCACTCATCAACCTCCAGCTCAAATACACCGGCTCTGCATTCACTCATCGCCAGATCTTTACAGTTTTTCATGCGGTAACTTATCCGGCTCCTCTTGTGCTTCCCTCGAGATTTTTTCGTGACTCTCCAGTGTTTTTTTTTGCTCCCCTTGCTTCTCCATGTTTCCTGGCCTGTTTTGACCCTCTCCTCCTGTATCCTCAGACCTCCTGCCCTGCGTAGCCCAGCTGCTCTGGACCTGCTCCTCACCTGGACCCTCTGGCCTTCGTCGTCTACCTCGAGTCCCCGCTTCCCCAGCAAATTGGTCCCCTGCTCTTCTCTCCCACCTTCCCCTATACTGAACTAAACCCTGTGCATGTGAATCTTCAGCGTCCGTTCATTGGTCCTTTTAAACCATCGGTGTCACAGAAAGATCTGGCCACAATGGACCTCCCAGACGCTGAAGCTCTCCGGTACGCGGTCACCAGCCAAGATTCCCTGCTACGGAAACACGATGATCTATTGGAAGGCCTCATGGGCAACTCAGCTGCTCTCACAGGGCAAGTAAACGCCATCACTGACCAACTTTCAGCTATCACTGTTCAACTCTCCCGACTCACTCTCCCTCAGCCACCTGTGTTACCCCCTATCCCTGTTGCTTCTGCAGAGGAGCCCAGCAGCCCCGTCTCCGTTAGGGAACCCCACATGGTAGACCCCGAGCCCTACGCCGGGGATCCCCTGAAGTGTAAGCCTTTTCTCCTTCAGTGCTCCCTGGTGTTAGGACAAAGATCCAATACATATTCCTCTGAAGAGTCTAAGGTGCAGTACCTAGTGGGCCTACTCCGTGGGCGGGCCTTAGATTGGGCTACAGCTTTATGGGAGGGTTCTGCTGTGTTTTTCCGATCGTACAATCTCTTTGTGGAGGAATTCAAAAAGGTTTTTGACCATTCTGTACAATCTCGTGAAGCTTCTAGTCAGCTTCTGTCCCTGCGGCAGGGCACGCGTAGTGTGGCTGATTATTCAATAGAATTTCGTATTTTAGCAGCGGGTTCTGGGTGGAATGATTCAGCGCTACGAGGTGCCTTTTTTAGGTGGCTCTCAGAACAGCTCAAGGACGAACTAGCAGCCAGGGATGAGACAGTCTCCCTAGATTCCCTCATTTCTTTGGCAGTGAGATTGGATAATCGCCTAAGGGAGAGACGTAGGGAGAGATCAAATCCACCCTCGGCGCCACACCGCTCTTCCATCCCCACAGTCCAGTTCCCCGTTCATCCATAACCTGTGTACCCTCCTCCTCGTCAAGCACCCCCCATCTCGCCCAGACCAGGGCCCGAACCCGAGCCCATGCAACTGGGTCGAACCCGTCTGACGCCGGAGGAGCGGCACAGGCGGATGATAGCTAAGGAGTGCTTGTATTGTGGTCAAAAGGGGCATTTCATCGCTGCCTGTCCTCAACGCCCAAAAGCCTAGGCTCGTCCGCTGTTGAGGAGCGCCGGGCGAGCCTAATTCACTCCTCTCCTCCCCGCACTAAGCGTTTCTCGGTCCAAGTATCACTGAGTACTCCTTCGGGTCCCCTTCAGCTTGCCGCCTTGGTTGACTCCGGGGCTGAGGATAATTTTATTGACGAGACGGTAGCGTGGCAAGCCGGTTGCTCCACCGAACCCTTGGACCCCCCCATCGTGGTTAGAGCATTGGATGGCAAATTTCTCTACCGAGTTACTCACCAAACCACCCCTATCCCGCTGCTGGTGTCAGGAAATCACAGTGAGTGTCTGTCATTCAAAGTTTTGTCCTCCCCATCTGCCCCCGTTGTCCTCGGTCACCCCTGGCTTGTTCTCCATAACCCACACATTGACTGGGCAGCGGGCAAGATAATTAATTGGAGTGAGCACTGTCATAAAGTTTGCCTGCAATCCGCCCTTCCTCCCACAGAGGGCAGCGTCACCCAATCCGTACTATCACCTCCTGACCTTTCCCTCATCCCCTCAAACTACCAGGATCTTGCCCGGGTTTTCAGTAAAGAAAGTGCTCTCTCTCTGCCACCTCATCGCCCCTATGACTGTGCCATTGAGCTCGTTCCTGGAGCCCCGTACCCCTCGGGCCGGTTGTACAATCTCTCTCGACCGGAGAGGGAGGCTATGGAGAAGTACATTGCTGAGTCCTTAGCGGCCGGGACAATTCGCCCCTCCACGTCCCCTCTGGGGGCGGGTTTCTTTTTTGTGAGTAAAAAAGACAAATCACTACGCCCATGTATTGACTTTCGTGGCCTCAATCAGATCACTGTAAAAAATAAATATCCTCTGCCTCTCATTTCCTCTGCCTTTGAACCCCTCCACGGTGCTACCATCTTCACCAAGTTAGATCTGAGGAATGCTTACCATCTGGTCCGTATCCGAGAAGGAGATGAGTGGAAGACGGCGTTTAACACTCCACTTGGCCACTTTGAATATCTGGTGATGCCTTTTGGCCTAACCAACGCGCCAGCCGTCTTTCAGGCCCTTATAAATGATGTGTTGAGAGATTTCCTTAACCGTTTTGTTTTTGTCTATCTAGACGACATCCTGATCTTCTCCCATACCATGGATGAGCATGTGACCCATGTCCGTCAGGTTCTCCAGCGACTTCTGGAGGATCGACTGTATGTAAAGGCCGAGAAGTGTGAATTTCACGCGGCCACAGTTACTTTTCTGGGCTACATCATCAAAAGTGGGCAGGTAATGGCAGACCCTGAGAAGATCCGAGCCGTCGTAGAGTGGCCGGTCCCGTCTTCGGTGAAAGAGTTGCAGAGGTTTCTCGGGTTTGCCAACTTTTACAGAAGGTTTATAAAGGGTTACAGCTCTGTCGCAGCCCCCTTAACTCAACTTACCTCCTCCAAGGTTCCCTTCCGCTGGTCCTCTCAGGCAGAGGCTGCGTTCCAGCTCCTCAAGAGACTCTTTACCTCAGCTCCCATCCTCATCCAACCTGATCCCCGGCGCCAATTCGTGGTTGAGGTGGACACCTCAGATGTGGGAGTAGGGGCAGTCCTCTCACAGCGTGGTGAGTCTGACAACCTGCTACATCCCTGTGCCTTTTTCTCCCGCAGACTCACCAGCTGTGAACGCAACTACGACGTGGGAAATCGGGAGTTGTTGGCCATAAAACTGGCCCTGGAGGAGTGGAGGCACTGGCTCGAGGGGGCAGAACATCCGTTCTTGGTATGGACCGATCATAAAAACCTAGCTTACATTCAAACTGCGAAACGTTTGAATTCCCGTCAAGCCCGGTGGGCCTTGTTTTTTGACCGTTTCAATTTCACCATCACTTACCGTCCAGGGAATAAGAATGTCAAGCCTGATGCACTCTCCAGACAGTTTTCTGTTTCAGATGCCTCCTTGAGTCAGGGTACCATTCTGCCTCCCTCCCGCATGGTAGGAGTGTTAACATGGGAGATTGAGTCCAGCATCCATGAGGCACTCCGCGACCAACCTGACCTGGGGAACGGACCTCCCGGCAAACGCTTTGTGCCCAATGCAGTGAGGTCCCAGGTCCTGCAGTGGGGACACTGCTCCCGTTTTGCCTGCCACCCAGGGGCCAACAGGACCGTGCAGCTCCTTCAGCGTCACTTTTGGTGGCCGTCCATGGACACAGATACGCGCGCCTTCGTTGCTGCCTGCCAGGTGTGTGCCCGCGGCAAAGCGTCCCACACGTCCCCTGCAGGTCTCCTCCATCCCCTACCGATCCCCAGTCGTCCCTGGTCCCACATAGCAGTGGATTTTGTTACCGGGCTGCCTCCATCACAAGGTAACACAGTCATACTTACTATTGTGGATCGGTTTTCCAAATCTGTTCATTATGTCGCGCTTCCCAAACTTCCCTCCGCTCGAGAGACTGCAGATCTACTTGTGTCCAATGTGTTTAGACTCCATGGTATCCCATTGGACATTGTTTCGGACCGGGGACCTCAGTTCACCTCTCAGGTTTGGAAAGCCTTTTGTTCAGCTCTGGGGGCATCGGTCAGTCTCTCCTCTGGTTTTCACCCTCAGTCTAACGGGCAGGCGGAGCGAGCTAACCAGAACCTTGAAGCAGCCCTAAGATGTGTGGCCATCCAGAACCCAGCGTCCTGGAGTACCCATCTGGCGTGGATAGAGTACGCCTACAACTCCCTCTCCAGTTCTGCGACAGGTATGGCTCCATTCCAGTGTGCACTAGGATATATGCCACCTCTCTTTCCTGCCCAGGAAGGGGAGATTGCGGTTCCTTCTATACAACACCATCTTCGACGCTGCCGCAGACTTTGGAAGCAGGCTCGCTCCGCTCTGCTCCGTTCAGCTAGAAGGAACTGTCAACTAGCCGACCGACACCGCACCCCCCCACCTGCTTGCAAACAAGGTCAGAGAGTCTGGTTATCATCCAAGAACATCCCCCTGAAGACAGACTCCAGAAAACTATCCCCTCGCTACCTGGGTCCATTCGAAATCCAGTCGGTCATAAACCCAGTTGCAGTCAAACTGAGGCTCCCATCTTCCCTCAGAGTACACCCGGTGTTTCATGTGTCACAGTTAAAACCTGTTGCTGACAGCCCTCTGTGCCCTCCAACCGACCCCCCTCCACCCCCCCAGCTGGTTGATGGCGGCCTGGTGTACTCCGTTCCGCGCCTTCTGGATGTGCGCCGCCGGGGGCGGGGGTTCCAGTACCTGGTCGACTGGGAGGGTTACGGTCCGGAGGAGCGCTCCTGGATTCCTCGCGCCTTCATCACTGATCCAGAACTGGTGAGGGAATGTCACCAGGCTCACCCGGAGAAGCCAGGTGGGTCGCCAGGTGGCGACCGTTGAGGGGGGGGGGTACTGTTACATCTGTGTCTGTGCTGCCCCTGTTGTTGCTCTCCTCCCCTCCTTGTGTTTCTCCTCCCTCCTAGGGGCGGGTCCCAGACTCTGGCAGCTACTGCAGGGCACACCTGAAGCTCATCACTCATCAACCTCCAGCTCAAATACACCGGCTCTGCATTCACTCATCGCCAGATCTTTACAGTTTTTCATGCGGTAACTTATCCGGCTCCTCTTGTGCTTCCCTCGAGATTTTTTCGTGACTCTCCAGTGTTTTTTTTTTGCTCCCCTTGCTTCTCCATGTTTCCTGGCCTGTTTTGACCCTCTCCTCCTGTATCCTCAGACCTCCTGCCCTGCGTAGCCCAGCTGCTCTGGACCTGCTCCTCACCTGGACCCTCTCCCCTTCGTCGTCTACCTCGAGTCCCCGCTTCCCCAGCAAATTGGTCCCCTGCTCTTCTGTCCCACCTTCCCCTATACTGAAATAAACCCTGTGCATGTGAATCTTCAGCGTCCGTTCATTGGTCCTTTTAAACCACCGGTGTCACAACAACCTCTCCAAGCCTGAAAGAGAGGCTATGGAGTCCTGTGATTCGGACTCACTGGCAGCTGGTCTAATTCGTCCGTCCTCCTCACCTATGGGGGCGGGATTCTTTTTTGTTGAAAAGAAGGACAAGACTTTTCGTCCCTGTCTTGACTTCAGGGGCTTAAATGAGATAACTATCAAGAACAAGTACCCCCTTCCTCTCATTGACTCAGCCTTTGCTCCCCTCAACCAGGCCACCATCTTCTCCAAGTTGGACCTGCGCAACGCATATCACCTGGTGAGAATAAGGGAGGGAGATGAGTGGAAGACTGGGTTCAACACTCCTGTGGGACATTTTGAGTATCTTGTTATGCCATTTGGGTTAACCAATACACCTGCGGTTTTTCAGTGTGTCATGAATGATATTCTGCGTGATATGCTCAACAGGTTTTTTTTTGTTTACATTGATGACATTCTGATTTTCTCTCGTACACGTGAAGAACATGTTCAACATGTCAAACTAGTTCTCCAGAGACTCCTAGAAAACAGACTCTTTATGAAGGCGGAGAAGTGTGAATTTCATGTTTCATCTGTGAGCTTTTTGGGTTTTGTGATAGAGAAGGGGCAGATCAAGTCTGACCCTGCCAAGATTAAGGCAGTGGTAGAATGGCCTACTCCTACCACACGTAAGCAGTTACAAAGATTTCTGGGGTTTGCCAATTTTTACCGTCGGTTTATCCGTGACTACAGTCGAGTAGCTGCACCACTCACCAGGTTAACCTCAGTCAAGTCACCTTTTGTTTGGTCACCTGCGACGGAGGCCACGTTTGTTAAGTTAAAGAGTCTGTTCTCCTCTGCTCCTGTATTATGTCATCCTGATCCCACAGTCCAGTTCGTGGTGGAGGTTGATGCCTCCGACTCTGGTGTTGGGGCAGTTCTGTCCCAACAATCAACCTCAGACCAGAAGCTGCACCCCTGTGCATTCTTCTCTCGCCATCTTACACCTGCAGAGAGGAACTACGATGTGGGGAATCGTGAGCTCCTGGCAGTGGTGCTGGCCCTTCAGGAGTGGAGGCATTGGTTGGAGGGCTCAACTCTTCCTTTCGTTGTATGGACTGATGATAAGAACTTGTCTTACCTCCGTTCTGCCCGCAGACTCAACTCCCGCCAGGCTCGGTGGGCTTTGTTCCTGGGCCGGTTTAACCTCACTCTCACCTACCGTCCCAGCTCCAGGAATGTCAAACCTGATGCCCTCTCACGTAAGTTCTGTCCCCCTGTTGAGGATCCTGCTGAGGACACCATCCTGCCAACCTCCTGTGTGGTGGGAGCAGCCAGGTGGGAGATCGTGCAGCGGGTCCAGGAGGCCCTCACAGACCATCCAGCCCCTGAGGGTGCCCCACCCAACTGGCTGTTTGTGCCTCCACCTGTTCGATCCCCTGTGCTCCAGTAGGGTCACTCCTCCAAGGTGGCATGCCGTCCCGGTGTTCATCGGACCCTGGCTTTGCTTCGTCAGCGTTTCTGGTGGCCCTCTATGTCTGCTGACACCAGGGAGTTCATCTCTGCCTGCTCAGTCTGTGCCCGCAGTAAGGCTTCGCATCGCGCTCCTGCTGGTCTCCTTCACCCCCTTCCTATCCCCCACTGGCCCTGGTCTCACATTGCTGTGGACTTTGTCACTGGATTGCCACCTTCAGAAGGTAACAGTATCATTTTAACTGTTGTAGACCGTTTTTCCAAATCAGTGCACTTTATCCCTCTGCCTAAACTCCCCTCTGCCCTTGAGACTGCTACTTTGCTCACCCAGCATGTTTTTAGGCTGCATGGCATCCCCTAGGACATTGTGTCTGACAGAGGGCCACAGTTCTCCTCCAGAGTGTGGCGGGCTTTTTGCCGGACTATGGGGGCGTCAGCAAGCCTCTCTTCTGGATACCATCCACAAACTAAATGGCCAGACTGAGCGGGCAAATCAGGATCTGGAGGCAGCGCTTCGTTGCGTGGCCTCTCATCACCCGGCCTCCTGGTCCACCCACCTTCCCTGGGTTGAATACGCCCACAACTCCCTGGTCTGCTCTGCCACAGGTATGTTTCCCATTTGGCTGCTAATGGCTTCCAGCCTCCACTCTTCCTGGCAGACCGTCACCGCTCTCCAGCCCCCCAGTATCAGCCCGGCCAGAGGGTTTGGCTATCTTCCTGTGACTTTCCTCTCCAAACTGAGTCCTGAAAGCTTACTCCCAGGTGCATTGGTCCGTATGTCATTGACCGTATCATTAACCCCAGTGTGGTGAGTCTTAAGCTGCCTCCATCCCTCAATATCCACCCATCTTTTCATGTGTCACTCCTCAAGCCTGTCACCACCAGCCCTCTGTGCCCTCCAGCCGAACCCCCTCCACCCCCTCAGATCATCAACTATCACCCTGCATTTTCTGTCCGACAGCTGTTGGATGTACGGAGGCGAGGTCGAGGCTTCCAATTCTTGGTGGATTGGGAGGGGTATGGGCCAGAGGAGCGCTCATGGATTTCTCGCTCCCTTATTTTGGACCCTGATCTCAGTAGAGACTTTTATGACGGGTACCCGGACAAGCCTGGCAGGCCGCCAGGAGGCATCCCTTGAGGGGGTGGTACTGTTATGGTTCAGTTTTGTTATGTCATGGTTGTTTTGTTCTTGGTTGTTTGGTTGTATTTCTTTTTTGTGCTCTCTCTGTTCCCCCTCCCATTTCTGTTCTCTTGCAGTGCTGGTGTGTGGCAGGGGGTGTGGCTGGCTCCTCCCGTTGGCAGCAGTAGCACACCTGATTCCACTCAGTCCATTCCCTCCTGCTCTTAAGCCCGGTCTTCACTTCTGCTCGCTGCCATATTATTCCATGCTAGTAGATAGTTTTTTGGTTTGTGTTATTAAAGAATCTTTAGTTTCCACTCACCTGTGTGTGTGTGTGTGTGTGTGTGTGTGTGTGTGTGTGTGTGTGTGTCTCTGCTTTGGGGTCCTAATCTCTAAGAACCTAACAAAGTGAACATTTTGGTTAAACACTATGACGTCTGAAACTGCAATTCGTCTTAGCTACATTCTGTCCTTTCCTTGTATGACATCCTATTAATCAGATGATTCAGATTCTGACAGTGAAAACCTTGCTTTGTGGTGACAATGTAACCACAGTGAAGGTCATGAGTAAAAAGAAAAAATACCTGTAAGTGACAATTCTAATTAGTAATCTTAATTTGTGTAATGTTTTATGCTCCCTATTTTCATTATAATATTTTCCTCTGGGTGTGAAGGTTTAAAGTGCCAGACCACAACGGATGGTTTGCACATAGGATTGACATCTTGTTCAATGTTTGGACAAGAGAGTTTGCTATACATTATATTCATTTAATTATATACATATGATTAAAGCACAACCAAAAGTATTTACTTTGGAAGAAGACAACAAGGATGATGGTGACATAGACAAAGATGACATTTTCCCCTCTTCTCCAAACATCAGTGAGTCCTCAGACAGTGATGTTGTCCTCCAAAGACAGAAGCCACATCGCACACGGTTTTTTTAAACATGCTCTGAAAAAAAGATGATGCAAAAGTACAGATAATTAGTTCTAGATCCTGAATATACTAGGGATGGGACGATGTATCAATACAAAGATTGTCATGACCAGGCCGTGTCTCCTGTTGTGTCCCCTGTGTTTCCCTTTTCTCTTGTGTCTTAGTTTCCTCTGCGTGTCTTGTGTTTATGTCTTGTTTGCACAGCTGCTGTTCCCTGAGTTGCCTCCTGGATTTGAAACCTTTTTGGATTTCTTTTTGTGAGTACCCTGTTTCAATAAATCATTTTGACTGCCCATTCTCTGTCTCCACTTGGTTCCTTTCCTTGTTCCCCAAATGTGACAGAAAGACCAGACCAGAACCTGGTCCAGCGTATTTTTGTTTCGAGGACTTGTGAGACAATTGCATGTCTGGCCTGCCTTTTTCCTGGCTCATCTTTGGTGTTCCTTGGAGGTCTTTTAAAGGGAATCAGACTTCCTTGAGTCCCTTGGACGTTTCTGGAGGCGTGACCCTGCCATTACCCGGTTGGTGGCACAGGCCAAGTGGCAGGGCTGTGCTTCTGCCTCCCAGCCAGCACCTGGCTGGTTCCCCAACCGGTCTCTGCCCCTGGGAGGTCCTAGAATCCACCAGGGTTCGGGGGAAGGAACCCCGGAGCATGTATTGTTGTCCCGGCCAGTGCGGTTCCACCCTTTCCCCTGACCTCCGGAGGGGGTCAGCCACTTCTGCCTTTTCCCTGGTTCCCTGCGCTCTGAACGCCGACTCCCTGGTCCCCTGTGTTTGGGCCTTCAGCCAGACCCTAGTCGGCCCGCCCAGTGCTCAGGCCTTCCACCTTAGGTTCCCTGCGACTTTGCCCCTGGGTTTTTTTTGGATCCTGCAACTGAGACCCTGCTGTCCTTATAATAATTGCAGTACATTTGTTCCAAGTCAAGTTTTATCTTTGTGCAGTTCTATTTTATAAGTTGTATTGGTACTGTAAGTATGATTGCCACTGACTTTAACTGTTAACCCCAAACAGCAAATTACCATCATATGCCTGATGATGCAGGCTAAGCAGAAAACTGATGTTGTAGTCTCTGGTGCCTGGTCTATCATTAGATGTGGGATTTAGGGTGCTAAATGAAGCTTGCGTCTGTGAAACCGTGTGTTGACATAAGCATGTCATACAGTATGATAACAAATATATAGAGAAATGGTTTAAAATCTGTGTGATCCTTTTTACACACCAAAAAGCTGTCAGCTGAAATGTATACAGCAAGTTTAGGCAGTACATTTGTTCAGTCTTGAAGAAACTTGATTTGACGTTTGTAAATTCAGTGGTCCATTAACAAAGGAGACATTTCTCCTTGTGCTGACTTTGTTCTTCTAGCACCTGTGCATCTCAGACCTCCATTTTTTTTTCAAGGTGTAACCCATCCCTTAACAATAGTGTCAGTAAATCCATTATAGCTCACAACTACTGCAATTAACAAAGTGTGAAGAAGAGGCAAATTTAGAATATGGAACCTGTGTGAGTTAACTACTAGTGAATTAGTTATGAGCAAGACATCACTTTAGAATGGGGAACATGTTCTGAGTAAGAGTTATTTGGACACTTAAAACTTGCAGTTTTGTCTTGTTACATGTAAATGGACCATATTTATTAAATGTTATTAAAGGATAATGACTATCCTTGTGGTACAACCACCCCAAGGCCCATACTGAGAAAAGCACATTAAAATCAATACAACTTCCTAACTTACTATCAATAAGCAGTAATTAAGATGTCACTGAGGGAAAACTTTTAGCTACTGGCATAGTAATTGTAAAATAAGGTCATGCAGAATAAGGCATTTATAAGTGCTTTATAGTGACTAATAAAGAGGTTGCTTATTAGCATGCATATTAGTAGCATATTGGCTTTTTATTAGAGTACCTTTAGAGTTGAATTGCCATTATTGTAACAATTCAACTCTAAAGGTGTTCTTGATTTGTCCCTAAGGTAATAATAAGGTAATGGTAGTTAGTGTTGATCTCATGATCAAAAAGGGGGAACTGAAGGAATTTTACTTGTATGTTAAATGTCCCTCTTGTAGGTTGAAGGTAAATGAAGACAGTGCTTCATAGGTCAGTTAACTGACTGTCTCTCTGTGCATGATAAGGCTGGGCATAAGGGACTATAGAAAAGCTATGCTGTTGCTAGGTAAACTAAGGTGGGCATAGTTCCTTGTTTATATCCAGAGTTCAGTAGAATCCTTACGCATGCCAGGCTGAGTTAGAAATAACCTTATTTGGATATAGCGAAACTTAGCAGGTCTGGGGAAAGTTAAATACTGAGCTTCAGGACACCATCTTCAGAACTGGGTAGTAGCAAGCTGTGTTTCACATGTTGTTTTCCCCATTTCTCCCTGATCGAGCTTCAATAAATATTCCTGCTTAAGAGGTCTCCTGAAACTTTCTGTCTCGAGTGAACCAGCTCTAAGATTTCCTTCACACCACTGTGATGCAAATCTGTGCAGTTGCTGTTTCCAAATGATTTGATCATCAAGTCTTTGTTAATCTGAACATTTGTCTCCCCCACATCACCCTGGAGGGCAGTTAAGAAGCATTAGGGAATAAGAGGTTCCACTGCACAAATGTTCCAGTAGGAGGGGGTGGGAAGAACTTTGCAGTTTATTGGTCTTATTTTTCTCTTCTACCTTTATGCCCTACCTAAAGCTATGCCCCTCCCTTACTGGTCCATATAGTGTGAACTTTCCCAGTTTAATGCAGGCCTGATGTTCTCTTCAAACTGAATTACAGCCAGGTCCTTGCGCTCACAATAACGTATAATCTCATTTGGGAGGCCTCTGTCATCCAGGAGCCTCTTAAACTACTTTCTCCTGGACGCTCACACACACACACACACTCATTTGTCCACCACTGGCAGGTCACAGAGCCTGTCAAATATGTCTTCACCACAACACACACACCCACAAACACACACATCAGGGATGCACAAGCCTGTAGTACTGTTTGTAGCTCCAGGGGCAGCTGTATACCCAATCCCACTCTTTTCAATTGAGGGAAGAGGAGGCTTACAATTTTTTATTTGCCACAAGTATAATCCTTTCCTTTACATATTTCTTTCCAGTCAACTTTGAAAAGAAAGAACCAGTGGGATTTAAGCCTCAATGGGCAAGTTGTGAAGTTCTACCAAAGGAACACTACATATATATTTCATGTGTTAGCTTTCTCATTCCTTCTCTGTCCTTTTGTTAGTGGTGATAAATGGTCCATTAGGCTCTTTAATTTGTCCCACAATTAGAGTCCATCCTTTTTGGAAGGCAAAGCAGATTGTGTGCCCAGTAATTACAAGACTTCTGGATGGTGGATGCCTGAAATGGATGTTATCTTGATATCCATCTTTTGCTGCCAAAGAAAGGCAAAATACAATGTATGTATCAATCACAGATAGACAGACAGACAGACAGACAGACCTTCCTTCCTTCGTACCCTTGCAAGGACCTGAAATGACCATGTAAATTGTGACTCTTGTGCCTCAGAAGCAAAGGTAATGTGTTAATTGTTACAGTGGCCAGAGCAACAACAAAACATATGACTTTGACGCAAGAGACTGCTGTTTGTTTCCTGTTCCCTACAGACAGCCAATATTGGTTTCTTTTATCTCACACTATAATCTTTGCCTGTTCTTAACAAAGTAGTTTTCATGCCCAAATGTAGCTAAACCTTACATATTTGTTGTGGTGTCCTGGTGACTTTAGTTTGGCTCACAATGTAATCATAATGTTGTTGCAAGTCATCGGTCCTTTCTCTCTCTTCCCTCTTTTCCAGTCATCTCTACTATCCTCTGTCAGAAATATAAAGACAAAACAGAAAAACAAACAAACAAAAACCAAGACATATCTGCGTTTTTGCTATCTGAAAAATGTTGGAATCAGATGACTAGCAAAGGGATGCCAAAGGCTTTCAAAAAATCACCATAATGGTTCCTTTACATTCATCCTTTCACTCTTTATCCCTCAGCAAGCAGCCCTGCCCACTCACTCATCACAATGCTATCAGAGCCCAGTCCATAGCGAGCCAGACACTCACCTTCCCCTGTGCTCTCACTCTATCCTTTCACAAAGACTCAACAATGGTCTATGTAGAGATATTGTACAGTGAGTTAGTCCCAGCCATGCTAAGTGGAATTGTGTGCTCACGCATGTGGCCTTGCAGAGCAGACTTCCATACTCAGATCTTCAGTTATGTGATAGGATCTTCACCCCTCTTTCCTTTTCTGCTCAAGCATTCTCTTCGCTGAAGATGGAGAAGTATGATAGCATATACATATGAGAATGTCCTAATGTCTGCCCTCTGCCGTCTTCCTTGCTATTCAGAGAGCAGTGAAGGAGTTTTAGAATGCTGACTCCCTGTGGACACAACTATTCATCCTAGGTGAAGGAGATAATTTTGGTCTTTGTGGATTTCAGGGAAGGAGATGGAGGCCTTTTTCTGTTTGAAAAAAAATAAAATCCTGAATCTGAATGTGGTTAAGAGTGAGTGAATGTCAGAGATTTGATGTTAAAGGTGATATACAAACATCGTCTTGAATATTGTCATGTGACTTTATGCCTTCAACAGTTTTGTTAAATCAGTACTTTTGTTAAAGTTAAATGTGTTAACATAAAAATACTGGAAGTAGCTTTTTCCTTCTTTTATACACACAGATGTCACTGCTTTCAATTTACATGATTGCCATGGCGGTAAAGTTGCCCCGTGGCGGCAGTAGATTCCAGCACTAGCTGCACTAATAACCACCAGGTGGAAAATGTGAGCAGTCCGGACTGCATGAACACAGCAGCTACAAGCAGTATAAAATTCTAAAATGTTCTTCCACTTACCTATCCACCAGGAGGAGCAGTGACCAAAGCTGAATTAGGTTGCTGCCATCAGACTTCTTTGACTTCATAAGTTTTCTGCTGGACATTTTCATTGATCAAGTGTGCCTGAAATCAGCTGTTATCATATTTGATGTGTATGAGGGAGTGTGCTCCCCACACAGCGTATTTATAATGAAGCATTTGTTATTTTCATATCATTTGGTAATGTAGTATAAACCACTGATACAAATTGTTTTGTAGTTTTTTATGCATTAGCTAACATTACTGTTCAAATTTAAGGTAGAATTTAGAAATCCTTTAGAGAAACAATACAGCTGAAAGAGACTCACCTGTAGTTCCTGATTATACCTTCTATTCTGTGTCATGAACCCTCAAGAGATGCATTGTTCAACAGAACTGTGAAAAAAAATTAAAGCAATACATATGAGAAATTAATAATATTTTTAAGAAATAACTGTGTGAGGGTGTTACTGTATTTATCGAGAAATAGAGTAGCCAACACGCTGGGACATGACACAATGTTTTTTACACAAAGAAAGAAATAACAATTGATATTTGCATTATTTTCCTCAACTCTGGGTCTTTTTGCAGGGTATATTCAAAGAGCAATAGAAGCATCCCACCTCCTGGCCCTGACATGCTTTCAAATGAATCATGTTCACCTCTAAGGGGGAGTTGATAAACAGACAAAAATGTTATCATGTCAATGTTATCAAAAGATCCCACATAATAATGGTTCCAAGCTAACTGATCTGTGTACACAAGTGCACTTAATTCCTGACTGCTTGCGCACCTGTCTCTCTATAAAGCGTGTCACATAAGATGTGGTCTTTTGAAGTGGCATGTCTGTAATCCTTTATTTGTTTCCAAGGCGTGCTTCCTGTCACGCAGGGGTGCTTACTCTGGCCTTTTACAGTTAATGTTAGCAGACTGTTGATGCTAGGCTTGGAGGTCTGGTGTTGGGGCAGCCGTCTCTGGTTGTGCCCGCTGGCAGCACGCAGAGCGACTATCAAGTTTGCTAGTAGGCTAAGTTTAGCGGTTGGTGAAATGGCAGTCAAACCAGGTGAAGCGATGCAGCCTACTTACTGTTTTGAATTATGTTTTTAAATTTATTTTTTATTTGCTGAAAGAATAAGCCTAAAATTGTTACACATACCATAAGAATACATCTAAGTAACAAACATTTTACAAAATCGACACACCCATTAGAATTTGGACAAAAATATTTTACAGTGTCATCTAACCAATCGCCCTTTAGTGAAGTGTAGTGCAGTGAAGTTTGGGGTCCACTCAGTCATCACGACTACACTAGATGGGACAAGCATCCTATAGAGGCCCTGCATGCATAATTCTGTAGGTCCATATTAAACATCCAAAGAAAAACACCAACTAATGCATGCAGGGCAGAATTCGGCCGCTACCCTCGTAATTGTATTATTGCTAATAATACTGTTATTGGTGTTTTTTTGTTTGTTGTTTTTTTTGTATACTTTAATCAATCTATACTTTGATGCTTTAGCAAAACTATTTTTGTAAATTTCATGCCAATAAAGCAATAAAAAAAAAGCCAGCCAAATTCCTGCATTTGACAGCAGCAACTGTATTGCTTTTAGCCTAGTTTATGTGTTTATCTTCTTTGTATTACTGTTATATTATCATATGCTCTCCATCTGCTGTCAGTAGACTTGTCCATGTTTGCACTTGGTCATAAGCTGCAAACATTGCCCCTTTTATGTGAACATGCTGGGCTAGATTGGGAAACCCTGGGTTGACTTACCAAGTTCATAACCACCGTGTGACCTGCGTATGCAAGGTTTAAAAGCCAGATAATAAAAAGATACCCTGGGTATGTTGAACCTGCTTCGTAATACAGGCCTCTGGTCTGATTATTACTTTGGTTGTGAAGAATGTGCTCACCCTCTTCAAGTGTTCAGTTGACTCTCAAGGGTGTGTAGTTCCTCTGATGCTTCCTCCCAAACTCAGTTGGAGCTGTTATTGACCACACAAACATGCGTGTCCAGAAAGTTACATCAACAGATGTATATAAGCATTAGTTAAATTGTTCCGGAAGCCCAAACGTGTGTTCCAAATGTTTGACAGCCCACCATCCCTCAAGCTTTTTAGCTTGGGGGTTAAAGTTCCTATGTGCAAGAGCTTTAACCTGCTTTGCCACTGACTTAGTTCTCCACCTTGGCCTTGAACTTGTGCCTCAAGGTATGTGTGTGGTGTCTGCATCTTGGTATAGATGGATGGGCAGTCATGTTCTGCCTCTAAACAGCACTCCTCCGTCCTCCCATTCAGTGATTAATGGTCTTTTAGTTGACAAATCACCCCTGAGGCTCAGAGAAGGGGCAGCTAGGCAGACAATGGCTGCTAGACAATCAATGCCACAAGGTTTCTCTTTCACCCCTTTGAGTCCAGAGCCTAGTTGTTTCTCTTTCATTCATTTTCATTTTGGCTGCTGTGTCTATTTTTACTTGTCAGTGAGCAAACTCTACCCTATTATAAATGAACAAAATAAACAGCATTGCTTTACTTTTAGTAAACACATTAATTTCACTATTGGGGGCTTATTTTTATACACCTTTCTACAACTGAAAAAAAAGAGAAAGAGAAAAAAAAAAACTAAAACATACATGTGACAGAACACCACAGAAACTGGAAAAGAATCAGAGTATAGAAAACAAAACATGTTTTAAGTCAAACATACTGAGGGTCAGAACATTAAAAAAAATTCTGCAAATTTCTGCACTGAAAGCTATTCTGTGTTCTTCAATGTCTGTCGTATTCTTCCATTTCAGGTCATGTTTCACTGAGCACAAATAAAACCATACTCAAGGTAAAAAAAAAAACCTACTTTGTTTCTTTTACTGTGCTACTGGCATTGGTGTAATGCTGCTGGAGCACAACGGAACAATGCTCCGTCACTTTTTTCACAAAGTTAAAAAAATTCATATACATTTTTCTAAGAGCTTTAAGATCCTCATCTAAGAGCCCCCTCCCTTCAGGCCCTCCAATTCCACTCCCCCAAAACACATGAACTAAGAGTCCACGAGAGAGCAGAGACATATATAAAAACCATGTACATATATAACGATGCAGTAACTTATTAGTGGCTAGCTAGCAACAAATAGCTGCATTAACGTTACATATTTGGAAAACTCCAGTCATGCGCAAGGAGTGTACAGCATAGTGCACACAGGTATGTACACAAGTAGACGGGCAGGTAGGCCATCCAATCATTTCATGTGGGCCAAATTAATGATTGGACGGATCTGCGACATTCACTTTCTTTATTTGTGTCAGAGCATTTAAATGTATTGATTGCTGTCAGGATATAAAGACAATTTCCACAAATATAACAAAAAATGCTTCCTCTAAATTGCCTACCCTGTCTTTAAGGAGAGGTACTTAGCTGGGAGGAGAAGTGAAGCGTGCTTAACCCCTCCACCAGTCCCACAGCGCCTCCCCTCATCTCTCTCTCTGTCGGGTGCGCCCCCATGACAGGGTCTTGCGAAGCCTCCGTTACTGGGGGTCGTTGCTCAGTCATGCCGTGCCTGCATCTGAAGCACTTTTTTTTGTGCCTAACCTTACACACTTGAATAAGAAGAAAAAGAACCCCAGAGAACAACCCACATCGCCCAGACAATGTGCCAATCTCTTCTCTGCTTTCCTGAGTGGACAAGTATTAGTTATTAAATCAAAATGCAGCTAATCAACAAGGTGAAATTATCAGAATCAGAAATTATTATACACATTGTGTCACTCTGATAAACTATAGGAGAATGCTACAATAAATGTTAATGGAAGCTATAGGCTATGCAGGTGAGCACACCAAAAAAAGAAAAATACTTACTGTCCTTCCAACTGCTCTTAATGAAGCACAAGATTAGAAACACACAACCACATTTTCTATATTGAACATAATCCACTCGCAAATGACCACTTAGATCAATTCAAAAATGTTTCATTTCATTAAATAATTAAAACTTCACTACAAAGCCATTATGAAAAAAAAAAAGTTTATAACTGAAAAAATTTAAATTCTGTTATAAGGTGAAATTTTGGATGGGTGGACAATTTAGTCAGAAACAAGGGGAAAAAAAATATGCACCACTTAAAAACACACACACACACACACACACACTTTCCGCAAAGCTTAAAGGTCAAATCCTTGAGAAGATTGGTTCTTCCATTTTGAATAATAAATGTGATCATCCTCTATGTGAGGGTGTTTTTCAGGTTAAACAAACAGGGTGAGCTGATTAGTCTGGGACTAGCAATACCAATGACCAGCATGATGTCATTTCTGTTTTGCACGCCAATATGGGGTCTGGGAAGTGTCACATCACAGGGGGGTTGCAGGTACTAGAGCCCACAGAAGGTCGCTGTTATATTCATACAAATCTCATAATCATTAATTATTATTAATGATGAATAATTAATAATTTCATCAGAGATAAACATTTGCTACCTGTCACAAGTTATCTATTAAACAGATTGTAGACTAAACGTTGAGTTTGGTAATTGAGCAGTGGAATTGGCAGTGTGCAATTCAGCTGGACCGATCCCACATGCAGCCCCCAAGTAAGGAGAAGCTCAGTGACCTGATGAGGGTTACCTGCACAATTATGAGTGCGTGAGGAGGCCCAGGTAAGAGTTAAGCAGCGCATCAAACTCCAATATATGTATAGATCGAGTGCTGCCTACTTCCACTTCCTTCTAAATTCCAGGTACCAGTACTAGTATCGGTTCAAGTGTGAATGGTACCCAACCCTAATAAGAAAATAGGTGCAACAATTATAATAAATTTGTTTGTGATAGCATTATGTTACAGTTCACATCAAAGCACTATGAGTAGGTTACAGCAAACACATGGCCATAAGGTAGTTTCAGTTGCCTTAAATATGTTGCAGGTTTGAACATTGTTTAATTGTTTGTTCCTTTGTTCATACATACCTTTGTTTGTTCCTTTGTCCAAACCCCTCCGGGAGGAGGAGAGAGGGGGTCATGCTGCCAAACACGTGTTTCTGAGTTATTTTCCCTGAATTTGTCTTGTTTTGGGTGCAAACTGCCATCCCTCCAGGACCTGTATGCATCCAGGACCATGAGGCAAATTGGCTGTGGTATGTGTCATTGTCGCCCCATGGACACTGCAAGTTAACATCAAGCGTAAATTCTTCATATCTAACTTGATGTGTTACATTACGTACAGATTATTATTTTTGCACATTTCATCTATTTTTTAATAGGACTATAGGTTAGAGGAAAAATATGTATCTTTGATTTTGGAGTGAACTGTCCCTTCAAATGACACCAACTTCATCAGAGATGAAGAAAGTGACAAGACGGTGTCTGCCAGCCAAAAAGCCCTTGACGAAAACCGCAAGAAGGCAGTGGAGCCCAGGTCCACCCACATACGGACTAGTCCAAGATGCTTTTCAAAAATGAAAACCCCCTTCTGCAGAGGGCAGATGTTTGTATGTGAAAGAGAGCAGTGAGTAGGAGGCTCTTTTTTGTTTACTTTGCACATTTTCTGTTTTGTACTTTTATTTACTACAGTAAAAGTGGCTTATATACCCAAGTGCTTTTCAGTTCATTTTTAGCTGAATATTCTTAGATATTTTCAAGATAGAACACATGTTGGTCTTTTCTATAGTAAGCAGGCAGAAGTGATCACAGCCAGATGAGTTCTGCAGGCGGATTGGAGCCAAGTGAGGAGGATAAGGATTCTGCTAAAATCCCCTTCTCCACGAACCACTGTGGGAATAGGATCGGAAATGAAAACAGACTTCTACAGCTGCTTAAAAAGTTAAATAGGGTCGTTAAAATCTTTTTTGGTAAGCTCAGACTGCTGACGATCATTTGTGTTCAGGATCCTACGATGGGAAGTGAAGGTCATTGCCCGGGATGAGGGTCGTTGATCTGGAACCAAATGGAGAGGCGAGCCATCCGAACAGTGCTAGCCACCTGTGGAGGGGAAGCCACAGTGTCAGCAGGCGCCATCCTCGGAGAAGGGTCCATATCAAGGCGAGTCTGAGCTGCAGGAGCAACAAATGGGTGCACCACAGTGTCGTCAGACAGAGCCATGTAGCGGTTGGAGACGCTTATGCAAGGGGGTGAAAGAACCCCATACGAGTCTCTTCTGCGACAACAGATCACCACTTTGGCCCAGGACTATTGATGGTTCGGTGTCTAGCAGGAAGGCGGCCGTGGACAGGTGGAGCTGTGTCCTGGACGGCTGCACCGAAAGAGGCAATTCTTATGGACTGCCTAGAAGCCAGTTCCATGAAGCTGGTAAGAAGAGAGTCTTTTTTCTGCAGATCATTCCGAAAGGCGCCGAATATCCTCCTTAAGGTCAGTGATCATTCTATTTGCTTTCTCGAGTGGTACACAGTCCTCACAGGGCATAGCTGGCATAGTCATGTTTGGTAGCTTAGCCATGAGGCTTAAAACTAGCTGGAGCAGTAAGCAAAATAGTCTCATAGGAAGACAGACAGGAAAGTCTTGTAAAACCCATGGAGCTGTGATAAAATGGGAAGTTTAAGTATTTAGTATAAGTTAGAGCAACTGATAACACTAAAAACACACCATGGCTGCCGTCTTGGAACATACCATCCAGTGATCTTTAGATTAGGTTTGTCTGTCGATGTTAATTAATTTTATTGTCCTCTCTCATGTGAAAGAATAACAATTTCCGGCTTTATTCCTTCATAAGAAACCGCTAATGGCTGAAAGATATTTGCCTTTCCTCTTCTGCCTGATAGAGGGGCAGAGAGGAAAGAAAGATGAAGCCAGAAGAAAGAAGGAAACATTTGGAGGATATATTCTGTAGCAGTTGGTCTGTCTTTGTAATGATAGAGGTTGCACATTAACGTCAGAAAACCACAGTTCATTGTGGCTTACTCACTGTGTCTTCTTTTCTCCAGCCATTCACTACTTTTTTTCTATTCCCTTCTCTCATGGCTTTCTCTCTATCTGCACATTCTGGACGTCTCTGGACTCTAATAAATGTCACACTGCATCATTCACCCTGACCGGCAGCCAATTCCGAAGCCAGATGACTCAGAGATGGCTTGTAAGAGGCCATCCATCCTACCTAGACCCTCACTGTTTTCATCGTGGTCTTTCTATCCACTGCAGTCCCTTGTTCTTTATCATTTTCAATGTTCTTTATCATTTTCAATGTTCCTTTATTTTTATTTTTATCTCTTTTTATCTCTACATGTCTGTCTACCTTACACTAGCTAATTACCACATATTTCTTTCATTTTTTCCTGTTTGAATGTCATTGCTATCATTTAAAGCAGAAGTATCACTTCTAAGCATTTTTAACAGGATAACTCTTTATAGGGTTTACTCTACACCTGTGAGCAGAAAGTAGAGGTAAAGGTTATATTTCTATATATCCTGGGACCCACCAGGAAAGGTGGAAGAGATACTCCCGGGGCTTTAGGGTAATAGTTATGGAATGAATGAAGATACCTTTTAGGTTGATTCAATCATTGCTTTGCTGGCTGCAAAAAGAGCAACTTTAACAAGACTTAATGTGTAAAGTTAAGGCTGTGTTCATTACATCCAACAACATGAAAAGATGATGGACAAAATAACAAAATAAAAATGATTTTGTTAATAGAGCCCGGTTTAAACTTTTCCCCTGATGATGGTGTTTTAGTAGGTGCCTTTAACAATTTGCTATGGAAGACCAATAGTTAGATCATTGTGCGTGGATATGTCTGGACAAAAAACCTGCCACACGCTTTGAATGTTATTACCCAATTGAATGGGCATTATTATTATTATTATTATAGACATTCCTTTTATTGTCAGTGGAAAATGCTATGTATGCAATGTATAAAAATGTGTTTTGATAACATTTCGAGTGAGAAATGTGCATTTTAATTTCATAGTCAATTCATTCAATTAATGTATATAATCATTAGTTTAGCCAATGACTGAGTACGTGTTATTGTTGTTGTCCACCAGAACACATACCCCCCCATACTGCTGACGCAGGGCTGAATCTGATTGGTCCGACAAGTACTGAAAGATCTGTGAATCTTTCTTGAGTTTCTGCCTATTAGCAGGCAGAGCAGAACTGAGACGGGATGTTATTTACCGAACATGAAGACAAGTGATGCCCTTATATGCTCCTCCTGGAAAGGAGTGTAAACATGGTGTTGCCACTGCGCGTCAGACAGCTAATGTGTTGGTGATATCTCAGCAGGACTTTCCTTGGGTTAACGCTGTGAGGGCTAAGCAATGTCAATAACTCCATATAGCTCCAGGGCTTGGTTGGTGTGTGTGTGATGGAATGTACACCACTGTGAGAACGACCAATGTAAACTCCATCGGGAGATAATCAGGACGGCATCCAATAATAAGGTGCTCTAGGTTAGAAGAACAGCCCGTAGAAATTATAGAAAAAACTAACAACTTCTTTTGTTGATTTTGCAGCAACTGTCCAGTCCGAGCAAAGTATGTACGTACACACACACACACACCTACAGCTTCATGAGAGGCCAGAGACTGCCTACTACTGTTGCCTTTCTGTCCCTCCCGCCAGCCCCATTCCCACTTCCCCAAACCCCTTTATTGCCACCAAATGCCTTCTGACTTTCCCTCCTGTCCCAGTCACCTGACCTTCCCCACCCACCTGCTCACCTATTACCACTTTCAGCTCTGCAGTATTTAACCAGCCCTTTTCCACTCACTCCTTGCCAGATCGTCAAAGTTGTTATGTTGCAAAGTTTCAATGTGCTTATGTCTTTGCTTTCGAGCCACTTGTGTGTCTACCTACTTACCTACCTACTTACACACACACACACACACACACACACATTCACCTAAGGGAAAAGCATTCAAATTACCATTCAGACCTCAGACCAGATCTTACCCAACTGCAAACTGGCAAATGAGATAAATTCTATGCAAGGCTTATCTTGCGTGTATGTTTCAGAAATGAGGGATCACCATCTCATTTAGAGACAATAACTGTTCTTTGCTGGCCCAGTCAGTTGTTTGGCAAATGTTGATGTAATTTCATTTTAAAGGTGAATGACTTATTCTGTTTTACACAGATGTTAAATAAATAACACCTAGAATAACCTTAAATTGCAATTTAAATGGGAAAATACATAAACAGTGACAAATCCAATACTATGATGTGATATTATGACATAGCAAACATGTTGTAATGGAATACCATAAACATAGTAAATGATCATGCACAGCAAATTACTTGACCAATATGTCTTTTATTAAAGAACCATTTAGACCCATGTAGCCCACTTGGGTGCAGTCACTTTTCTGTCTCCCTGCTCCCTCCTCTCTCCATCTGTCAGCCAGTTGACAGGGGCTGGCTATGTTGGATGAGCGCAGAATCCAGTTGTGACAACCATTTATGTGTGATTCATGGGCAAGCCATACCCCAATGTGGGCGATTAGAGGTCAAAGTGACATCAAAACAGGTGTAAATCGCAGCAATTAGTCCACAACTGATAAGACTTCCATTCATATGCCATATTTTACCAGATGGGGGTCAAGGGATCATGATTTCCCACCTAATCAAGTTGGCATTTACATGTTTTACAAATGCCTTCTTTTTTTTGTACTAACAGCACAGTGTAAACAATGCACAATCATGGTTAATTGTCTATACATTTATCAATATTTCATATATAATAATAAGCTTACAGTCACTTGCCTCTTTTTAGTTGCTTTCAAACATTTTTTAAGCTCCTTGTTTTGGTCGTTATTAGTGTGGCTATGTCTCACTACTCCCTTTAACTACTCTTCCAGCAGCATCAGGAAGACATTTACAAGGATACGAGGTTACTTTGTCACTCTACAACAAGATCCAGATATAGTCCAATTTTGCTACTTCAAAAAAATAATCATTATTTATGGTGGCGTGTGGAGGATGAGTTACAGAGTCTTAGTCTGAGGAAAGAAGCTGCTCTGTAGTCTGGTGGTATAACAGCGTAAAGTTCTGTATCATTTGCCAGACGGTAGGAGAGTGAACAGGCTGTTGCTCAGGCGCTTCACCTCAACAATATCACTGATTCTCGGTAGATGGGTATCCATGGTATATTTGGCAGTTTTAATCACCGGCTGCAGACTCTGCAGGCTATGCACATCCCATGTTAATCTGTGATGTTTCCAACCAGGATGCTTTCTACTGCTTGTCTGTAGAAGTTGACAAGAACTGGCCATGTGAATTTTCTTAAGTTTCCTTAAGCATCAGGAGGAATGAAACAGTGGACTCAACAGTCTCTGTCTCTCAATGATTTCCTGTTGCTGAGTTAGTCTTATTTTATCCATTTTATTTTCCAGCATTAGCCAGGAGTAGGCTGAGTAGGGGGTATAGCCTTAGTTCCAAGCTGGGTTATTTTAGCTCTTATCCCTGCTATTGCCCCACTCTTCCTGGGGCAGCCACACCACTTTCGGCGGCGTTTGGTCCGGCTGGTGTGGCTGGGTAATCAGAAGACGCTGTGGGCAGAGATCGTCTCAAGGTCCGCTGCTCTTAATCCAATCCCTGCGCTTCATTCTCCAATGTTAATGGGTGTATTTCTATCATAGGCAATACATATTTCCATAGTCAACATGCTGCCGTTACTGTGATGGAAATCTTAGAGCTGGTTCATTCTAACAAGAAGTTTCAGGAGACTGGGATGGCTTACAAAGGAATATTTATTGAAGCTGGATCGGGGAGAAAAGGGAAACACTACGTGTGAATCACAGCCTACTGCTACCCAAATCTGAAGATGGTGTCCTGAAGCTCAGTATTTAACCTTCCCCAGAACTGCTAAGTTCCACTATATCCAAATAGGGTTATTCCTAACTCAGCCTAGCATGTGTGAATCTATTGGATATCGGATCCAAAACAGGAAAGAAGTCAACCTTTGCTGTCCTAGCAACAGCATAGCCTCTCTACAATATCTCTTATCCAGTGTCAACAACCAGGCGCCAGCCTGTTGTGTCTAAACCCGAATACAGAAGCTATCTAGCAACCTTGGTCTACCAGAAGCCAGAGCCAACTAAGCCTTGTCAGGCACACAGTGAGACAGGCGAACAGAGACAGGCAGTTGACCTGACCTGTGAAGCACTGTCTTACATTACCTTTAACCTACAAGAAGGAAGTTTAACATACAAGAAAGAAAATCCCTTCACAGTTACCATTTACAGTAAACAAGACCTAAACGCACTGTACACCAACTGCCCAGCACCAAATGGCTTACTAAATTAGCATCTAGTAAAGAAAGTCAAGCATCTAAGAGTTGGTAAAGAAAAAAACAGAACTAAAAGGACAGTGAATGTTGAATTTTTATTTTCATTTCATCATATTTGCCATAAACACCTTGAAACAATAATGCTAATTTTGTTCTATATGTGTTGCATGCAAACATGTTAGCCATAAAACTGCATAAGGCTATGATATGTCATAGCTGTGTAGTGAAATAGAACATATTTATCCAATATTAGTTTCTCTGCCCTGGCTCCCTATAAAATCTAGATTAGAATTAAAAATCCTTCTCCTCACCCACAAAACTATTAATGTTCAGGCACCATCATATCTTAAAGAGCTCAGAGTACCCTATTACCCCACTAGAGCACTGTGCTCACAGAATGCAGAGTTACTTGTGGTTCCTGCAGTCTCTAAAAGTAGAACAGTAGCCAGAGCCTTCAGTTACGAAGTTCCTCTCTTGTAGAACCAGCTCCCAGTTTGGGTTTGGGAGGCAGACACCCTCTCTGCCATGATCGCCATGTTTTTGTTTTTCCTTTTGTTTCCCTGTGCTTCCCTGTTTTCCCAGCGCACCTGTTTCTTGTCTAGAGCTCGTTTGCACAACCCTTGTGTCTCTCTCCTTCTCCTGCTACCTGCCTGTCCACCCCAGCTGTGTCTCGTTTCTTATTAGTCTATGTGCATATATGTTCCCTTCGTCTTCTGTCGGGTCCTTGTCGTTGTGTTGTCATTCATGTTGTTCCTGGCCACTCAGGTGAGCCCTAAGCCATCCCTTAGTTACGCTGCTATAGGCCTAGATTGCAGGTATTTCTGTTTCTTGAGCTGTAGAGTCTGGATCTGTGACTGCAGGCCATCTACTGCCCCCATGTGCCTGCTCCATACTCACTGCTATAGTTATTATTAGTCATATTATTATGTTTTCTGTCCTCCTGCTCTCTCTCCCCCCTTCTCTCTTCCCCTTTCAACCCAACTCGGTCGATGCAGATGGGTCGACCACCCAGAGCCTGGTTCGGCTCGAGGTTTCTACCTGTTAAAAGGGAGTTTTTCCTCGCCACTGTCACCAAGTGCTCGTTCATGGTGGGAATTGTTGGGTCTCTTTAAATAATATTTTAAAGAGTATGGTCTAGACCTACTATGTGAAAAGCGTCTTGAGATAACTTTTGTAATGATTTGGCGCTATACAAATAAAACTGACTTGACTTTACCTGGTAACAGATAATGCGTGAAAACACCAGAATACAAATGTTGTGAAGCATGCATTTAGCATACACCCTTCCATCCTCAACCCATCTCAAGCATACACAAGCAGACACATACTTGCAGAGACTAACTACATATGCAAGCTCTCTCTTACACAGACGCAATGTTGGTTGGTATGTTTCAGTCGTCACCTCTTCCACTTACTTCCACACCCTCTGAACAAAGCCCCGCCTTAAATCCAACCCTCTTTCATGTGAAGGGGAATTACAATAATTTGTCATTGTGATCTGCTAGGTGGCACAGGGGAACAGGGCAAATGAGGAGGCAATCAAATAGGATGAGGGGATGTGGAAAGAGAACAAGTGAAGGATTTTGATTCATTGCTCTGTCCCAACAACAGAGATTAATATTTGAATGTAATTATTACTACCGTGGCTATTACTGACCATACTAAATGAAATCAGCTATGTAAGAGAGAGAGATTGAGTAAGACACAGGTATTTCCTTAAAGCTTTAACAGAACCGTAGGAGGTGGTATCACTTACTGGCGAAAAAAAAGAATGATTGGAAATGTTTAGTGGCTGAGGCTGAGGAGGTACTTAGCATCCTAATGAGAACAAATAATTATCTTGACCAGGTGCACAGCCTTTGATTAATTTGGCCACTCTGCTATCATTTGGCTAACATCAAATGAGGTATAAACTAATGGCAATGTGAAAGAGTTTTGTGCGAATTAATTGAATTTAATGCCATCACTTCAATCATTTTCCAAAGCTAAAAACAAATCAAAGTGATGAGAAAGTGAAAATGTGTCCCCTGATTGGATAATCCATAGACAACCCAAGCTCTGGGGGTGGGGAATCCAGTCCTTGGGATCCAATTGTGATCCCCCAGGTGTCCCAGTCATTGTCAGTGTGAATGCAGAACTGTACCAGTAGGTCTTTGGAGTCTCAATAGACAGAGCCTTTTCCAGACCCAACCTTCTTTCTCCAAGAAGAGCAAACACACAATCAACAGTCAGAGCATTCTTCTTGGCAACAATCAGTTGCCCCAGGCAATTCTCTCATACTAGGGGAGAAATGTTTGAGGCTGATAGAATTTAGTTCCAGAGCCAATGCTGAATATAGACCTGAATCCAATTCTATCTAGTTGGAGCCTCTCAGGGTTACAACCCAGCTCTGACAAAATGTGATGCAATTACCTCCAGAGGTATTTATATTGGTAAACAGTTTGTGGAAATAGCCACTCACTGTCTGATTTTCTTAATAGATCCACGTTCTGTCTCCTCTGTCCTTGCAATAAAAGGCAGCTAACATTATAATAAATGATACTGAAATTAGCCTTTGTTCTCTGTCTAATTAAAGAAACAAGGAAAAAGTTTCAGACATTACTACACATAAAATCAAATACACCAAGCTGCTGTAGCGTTTATCTGATTCCTGATCAGTTCCACCACTGCGTGATAATTGTGGGTTAGAGAGCATTAATCTGTATGGGTAAAGCAGCTTGTAAAGACGATCCATCCATGTGTTTGTGTTATGGATAGTTGTTAGCTAATGCTCGCTAAACTAACTAAACTGCTAACTCAGTGCTCGGGACCTAAATATAGCTGCAAGTGACAATGATCGGGGTCCAAGCAAATTGCAACATTTGGATGCTTATTTCTTATTAAATTGACAAGAATCAAAAATCTTGTTTTTTCTTAAAATCATTTATCACAATCTTCGTTATATGTTACTTTCAGAAACATTTGAAGTAGCTTATGACCTTCTGTGAAGACTTGTTTCACATGACTATATTTGTTGCTATTTTGATAAATTTATTGGCTTGTTTAATTGAAACACATTGGTGTATTGAAATTTCTTTAACAAATTGAGATCAGCAAAGTCTGTAGATGATCCTCAATAAGTTTTGGGAAGATTGGCCCAGCGGTTATCTGACGAGATCTCAAAAAAAGGATTTTGATAAAAATTCCAAAATTACATTTTTAGAGCAGATCATTGGAGCAAAGATGCACATAAACTGAGATTGAAATGACTCTAAGCCAAGCTGTTTAAAATAATTGCAAAAAAAAGTAAACTTGATTATTACAGCGCTCCTGGTAATTTTATGTGCGTGAGTAGTGGGTGTGAATTTGAAACCCACCTGCCAATTTAGGTGCATGTATGAATTGCCACATTGCTGGCAAGTAGGACTTGGCCACCTTGGGACTCAAACCCTGTACCTCCAGAGAAGGTGGCTCACTGATTGTGCCACTGGGTTACATGGTTTTCCACCCACCTTTTCAGAACTTGATGCAATGACATCACATACATAACTGGGGTGTTTTTGTCCATTTAAACTTTAAGTGCTTACAACACTCAAAATGTTGGTGATAAAATTCAGACAAAAATCACATCATTCTGCTGGTTTCGGAGGTACTGTGAAGTATGTTGGTAGCCTGGCATCGCCAGACTAATTCGCAAATGAGTATTAGTCTGGAACCTCTCAGTTCCAAGGGGCACTATCGACGGGCGGAGACAACCAATCAGAGCAACGAAGCAACGTCCTGTCGGACGGTACGTCCTGTCAGAAGTTCGGCAAACACATATTTCTTATCAGCATAAAGTTTAAGTGCAGTTGTTTGTACTTCTTTTAGAGAAAATTTACCATCCAGTCCGTTTAATACTGCCGCTGTAGCTGCCCGGTAAACATTCCGTATCGGGAGCTCCATCTTGGATATTTACACAGATACCTGAACAGCGCTCGTGTCTGTCAATCAGCATATTAAACCTGCATCATACTAGATAAACGCTTGTGATTGGTTATCCCGATAAATCGACAGAGAAGTCAGTTTGAATGGGAGAGGGGCCATACATATCTGCCAGAGCAAATAAAACATGAGCTTGCAGATTCGTCTGGTTCCCAGGCTAGTATTTTGGGGAAATTTGTTTGAAAAAGGGATGAAATAGAAAATGTTGGGCATACAGTACAAATTAGAGCAAGATATTGAATATGATTGAGGAATCACTGATGTGAACACCATGTAAAAAAAAAAACATGATATGTAGTATCTTATCCAACCTTATCCTTTGGAAATAACCACGTGGAACTCACAACTCACACGTGAAACGCCACATACCAACTCTTGTTGGTATGTGGCGCTTCTTCCAACTTGGACACAAAAGCAGACCCTCCACGCAACACGCAAATGGATTGGGAGTGGATTGGAGGAGGATGTAGGGGCTGGATTGGAATTGGGCCTTAGTGTGCATAATGTTGAGGTTCCTCGACACACCAGCGTTGGACAACTCATCCACCAGGTTTAGTTATGGTTCAGTTAGTCACCAGTCCAGTTAAGCACGCAACTGCGTTTTTAACCCCTGCATGTTCCAGCTTAGCTAGATCGGCTAAGCTAGTCAGATGCTAAGTGACAGAGCAACTGCCCCAGGGAGGCTCATTAGTGTACATGTTTCCATTAATGCTACCATTGCCAAATGTCAATGTTTGTATGGATGTAGTCGTTTCATCAGACCTTAGTCCCTATGTTCGGGCCACTCGGGTGAAGATGAGTTTGAACTAACCATTGAGTTGGATCAGAGCTCAAAGAAGATTTGCTGCTAGAGAACTCTGTTGAGATAAACTCTAATCTCCTGGTGATCTGTTTCACTGTAAATTAAAAGTTTGAGGAGATGAAGACTCAATTAAGTCCAAACAGCTTAAAAGAGCTGCAGCTACTGCAGTTGCAGAAAGGATCCATGGGTTGAAGTAACTATCTTGAATTACTTTCAGACAGCCTCAGGAGGTCCTGGTAAACAAGTCAGGCAGAACCCCGGCTGTAAACTGAAATCGATCTGATAAATATGACTTAAACTAGCTTAAAGTGGCAATCAAATGTTCCAGTCTCTGTAATAGGATCTGATGGTCAATGGTGTCAAATGCGGCACTAAGATATAACAAAACAAGTACAGAGTAAGATTAGTGAATTACTCATGCTGACCCTTCTGCTCCTGTGCTCTGAGGTAAGTGTATTGTGTCATTTACGGTTGCAGGCAATAGTGTATTATAGTGTGTTTTTGCTGCTCTTTCTCAACAATTAGTTTTGTTATATTCTTCATTGCAGCGTCTAACTACCCACTGTACATTGAAACTAAAACTAGTTCTGCTTAATCACTCAGTAGCTCTTGCCTTCTTTTAGCGACTATTACTCGCTACTCAGTTCTGTTAGCTTTCGTAGCCTCCTTTAGCTTTGCAGCTAGTGATGGCTTTTCTCTCTCACTCTCGCTTTCCTGCTCTGTTTTGTTCAGTTACTCCTCTGCTAAAGTCTCTAAAAGTAGAATGGGAGCCAGAGCCTTTAGTTATCAAACTCCTCTTCTGTGGAACCAGCTCCCAGTTTGGGTTCTGGAGGCAGACACCCTCTCTTCATTTAAGAATATGTTAAAAATGTTCCTTTTTGATAAAGCTTATACACTCCTCACTTTCTACAGGTATTTCTGCCTCTGGAGTTGTAGAGTCTGGATCTGTGACTGCAGGCCGTCTACTGCCCCCATGTTCCTGCTCCACACTCACTGCTGCAGTTGTTATTATTATTAGTCTGATTTGTTGTCTGTCTTCCTGCTTTGTCTCCCCTCTCCCCCTCTCTCCTCCCCTTTCAACCCAACTCGGTCGATGCAGATGGCCACCCACCCAGAGCCTGGTTCTGCTCGAGGTTTCTACCTGTTAAAAGGGAATTTTTCCTCACCACTGTCGCTAAGCGCTTGCTCATGGTGGGAACTGTTGGGTCTCTGTAAACAATATTTTAAAGAGTATGGTTTAGACCTACTTTATGTGAAAAGTGTCTTGAGATTTGTAATGGTTTGGTGCTATACAAATAAAATTAATAAATTTACTTGACTTGACTTGCTCCTTACACGAATCAGGAAACCTTTGACACTGCTCACTCACACAAACCGTTTCCACATATTTGAGTTCTTGACCTTGTTTATTATGGTGAGATTGCAATTGTTTTGTTTTTTTAGAAAAATATTTTTGTGGAAATTTAGTCTGGCGTAGGTTTTCTTTTAACTTTTTAAAATGATCATATGTTTTGAATGTAAAGTGAAAGTGTAAGTATAGGTTACAAGTAAGTAGCTAAAGCCACTTGGTTAAGGTGAGGGAAAGATAATGCTTATGGTTTAATGAGGAAAAATGTTGATCACATTATAGTATAAGATAGGACCTAAACCCAGACACCACTCCTAAAGGCAAGCATTTTATATGGTCATTCACATTCTAGTCACATTTCCCTTCTCTTTATGAATGTCACACAACATCCTCCATTGGCACTAAAGGCTGTCACTGAACATAAATCACTGATGCAGAAAAGTTGTACATGAAACTAATTCATAGGAGACAAACCCTCATCCCACTGTGGCAGCATGTATACATTAGTGGAAATGTGTACACGTGTACAAAATCAAATGTTCCCAAACAGAAAAAGATATAAGGGTATTCAGTTGCCTCAGTATCCAGTATAGCACTACTGTCATTCAGGAACACACACACACACAAATGGCATCCTCCATGGTTCTGTGAACACAGAGGCAGTCACTGGTTCATAGTGGAACTTCATCCCTTTCTTCCTGCCTTCCTTTGCTGAGCTCATGTTCTGTCAGGATTAATGACCGTGTTGAAGGTTGAGTGATGGATCAGAATAGAGCTGCAGGGAGCCTGCTGGATCCAGCTCCACTGCTTAACAGCCAATAAAGGACTCATGAATAATAAACATAAACTCAATTCCACAATTTTGTTTTATTTATGCTGACAAACACGCTGTCCACCCCTTCAAAAGAACTGTTCTTTTTGAGAAAAGCAATTTTAACCAGTTTAATTTAACAATTGCTGTTCTTGTTTTACCATAACTACTACAGTCAGTATTGTAGCGTGTAGAAAAATGTTGCAAATATAATGCTGTGGCCATTTGTCATTTGGTATGTTGCATTACGACAAAACATTAGTTCGTAACTAATGTGAGCTCTATTCTTATTCTCTGTCCAGCCAATTGGACACAAGATTTATTTTTTAGAGTGAACAAATATTTATGATATATATATTTGATATTTATTAGGTGTACAATGGAAATGAGAAATATGGAAGTCTTTGACGATTACAGTGGAGTCTAGACACTGGTGGTGGGGATGATAAGATGATTATTTGACATTGTACATTAGATATGAGAAATGTGAAAGTCTTTGGCGATTAGACCCCATTGTGGGTTCATCATATTTAAAGGGGGAAGAGAAACCATACATAGTACAGGATAGGCCCCCAAAGAAAAGTAAAAGAAAGATGAGTATAACGACCATGACCATACCTTTCAGAGCAGCAACAGATTCTAGTAAAATATGCAATAAAACAGTTTAAACAGGGAAATGCATAGCTGAAAAGAAAATTAGATGGTAAAATTATACAAGTAATGACATGAATGAAGTCACACTGATCATGGAATGGGGCATAAGGTCATGTTGACCATAACAAAGGCATGAGGTCCCGATGACCAGGGTGAGCATGAGGTCGTTGACTAGGGGAGCATGAAGTTACTTTGACCAGGGGACACATGGGATGATATTGAGCATGGGGTGGGCAGAAAGATGCTTTGACCAGGGTGTGGAGAAAAGCAGCTGTAACAACCATCACCAGTTATATGACTACTTACCTACGATTCAGGGATTCAGAGATCTTTGATTTGCAAGAACAGTGTTGATGTCAGGTCAAATGTAGGAGGTGTAGGCAGAAGATGACCCCCCCCCCCCCCCCCAGTTGTTGCAGGGAAGTAGATGACATGCCTTGATTGGCAGCAGAAGTAGCAACATCTATCTTAAAAGATTAAAAGTGCAGTAGGTTAGAGGAGAGTGGACTTTGCTTGAGAATTTGAAAGAGTACAGCTTCCAGGTCCCTCCCCCTCCTTCTCCGCTGACTTGAGCTCTGCCTGCAAAGCCTGTGCCCGCAGTGGAGGCTGTCCGGCTAGTAGGCTAGGCTAGGCTAGCAGGTTAGCATATGCTATAGCGATAGCTCTGGCAGCAGGATGGAGCACCTGGGGCCTATCAATCCGCTCTTTTCTCACTATAGTGGCCTGCGGTGCAGCTAGCTATAGTGTTGCTCTGTCCCGTTGTGACACAGAGAAGGAGCACGAACAATCCACGGTGTATATTCCACTGTGCACCTGCTAGCATGCTAGCTAATTCTTGTTTCATTTGTGGTCTGATAAGCAGTAAATTAATCAAATTCAGTGCCTCATACCGCTATTTTCCAAGCTTCACATAATACATAATCAAACTGTTAACTCATGATGTTAGTTCTTCAGATTTAATGTCATGAACTATATTCCACATAGCCAGAAATGCGCATTCTTATCCCACTAATACATGTTACTAACTCCATCTGTTCTCGGTAGTTCTTGTGCTTTCTGTGCTTTTTCGCCTTTTCACTTTCTGCAGGTATTTCTACCTCTGGAGCTGTAGAGTCTGGATCTGTGACTGCAGGCCGTCTACTGCCCCCATGTTCCTGCTCCACATTCACTGCTGCAGTAGTTATTATTATTATTATTATTAGTCTGATTTGTTGTCTGTCCTCCTGCTCTGTCTCTCCTCTCCACCTCTCTCCTCCCCCTTTCAACCCAACTCAGTCGATGCAGATGGCCGCCCACCCAGAGCCCGGTTCTGCTCGAGGTTTCTATCTGTTAAAAGGGAGTTTTTCCTCGCCACTTTCGCCAAGTGCTTGCTCATGGTGGGAACTGTTGGGTCTCTGTAAATAATATTTTAAAGAGTATGGCCTTGACCTACTCTATGTGAAAAGTGTCTTGAGATAACTTTTGTTATGATTTGGCACTATACAAATAAAATTGAACTGACTTGACTTACTAGCAGGGGCATGGCACAGATGATGCTCTTTACATCATCACATACCTGGCCACTAAACACCTGGAGCACTCCAAGGCTTATGCACACCTACTGTTTGTTGACTTTAGCTCAGCTTTTAATAGGCCTCACATGTTGATTCAGAAACTGAAACGCATGAATGTTAATCGCTTTATTTTAAGATGGTATTTTTCTTTTCTAACCAATCGCACCCAGCATGTTAGGGTCAACAGTGAGTCCAGGTCAATCAGCACTGGTGCCCCTCAGGTTTGTGTCAGCTCCCCAGTTCTCTTTACACTATATACAAATGAGTGTATGAGAATCCACCCTGAGAACTGTATAATTAAGTTCTCAGATGATACAGCCATCTTGGGCCTAATGCACAGAGACAGTGGTTCATCAGTCCACCACCCTGAAATAAAGATTTGTGTAATGGTGTGACACTAACCATTTCGTGTTGAATGTGAGTAAGACTGAGGAGATGGTGTTTGACCTTAAGGCAGTGGGTAAACTCAGGCCAGTGGTTATCCACTGTGAATCTATCACTCAGGTCGGTTCCTATAAATATCTCAGGGTTCATATTGATAATACACTTAGCTGGAGAGCCCATGTTGAAAGTCTCTGCTCTAGACTGCAACAGCAGATATATTTCTTATGTAAACTTAGGGTCTATGTAGTTGAGCAGAAGTTCATGTTACTATTTTCCACGCGGTCTTAGAGAGTATTATAAGATATGGTATCACAGCCTGGTATGTTAACTTGTCTTTACAGCTGAAATCACAGATTGCTTGTCTGGTAAGGACTACTATGAAAATTATTGGGGTTAAAAAACACCCGTCCCTCCAAACAATCTATGAGCAGTGTATTATCAGACAGGCACAGAAAATAGTGTCTGATCCAACTCATTCTCCACCCAGAGTTTCAGCTCTTACCTTCTCGTGGAGAGTCTCTAAGAGATTCAGGGTTCCGCAGAGCAGGCTGAAACGTTATAACCACTCATTCCTGCCTATGTCCAATAAGATCCTCAACACTAACAGGTAATGTTGTTTAATTTCCCTGTGGGGGCATTAAAGTACATCTTATGTGCGGGGAGGGGAGGTTGAGCAGCATCTACACGAGCAGTGATTGACACTGTGGTGGATGTCTGCAAATGCTATTAACAGCACTAGGAGGAGCTAGAATAACCAGATTTCTTTCACAGATTATCTGACTCTTAAATGAAAGTTAAACAAAGGTGTAGATAATGGAATGTTTCCTGGGGTGAGGAATAGTAGAGAGAGGGGGCTAGAGATAGGTCTAAATTGTAAGTATTTTTAAAATAGATCTGAAAGGGCAAAGGGGGAATCTGTGTGAGCCACAATTACAGAGCAAGCACTTCTGCATTTGGTGGATTCGTCAAGATGGTGGACAAAGCTACCGACTTCTCGGGGATGATAAATGTTTTTGCATTGATATCAATATTACATGTATTTGGACGTATCTGCAATATCAACAAAAGAGTAGAAAGCAGGCCAGCCGAAAGAATACGAAGCAGCTATACTCCGTGCACAAAGATCCCACCGGAGAAAGAAAGCCACAGAGTTTTAAACCTGTGTCCAGCAGCAGCAGCATGAGAAGGCCATATGGAAGCAAATAAAACCAAGTGGTCCACTCTGTGCAGCCTAGTGCTTTACAGATATATACATGGGGTGGCCTGACGCAAGAGTGGAAACTCACCTATCTTCCAGATGGCTACAGAACAAGATGTTTACTTGTTTCCCCGTAAGGTACAACTGCGTTTTATTTCCTAGGTAGATCCACCACGTGTGTGTGTCAGTATAAGCCTGTTAATGCACTCTTATTACATTACATAGTATTATACATTATTTAGATGGCAATTGCAGAAATGTTGAATTTCCTGATGTGAGTTTAAGTTTAATAGCAGTTAACAATCACACCTGAAATATATGTAATCTATTATATTTTTCTGCACAGAAATCCATGATTGTATACAGTGTGGAGGTACCCATCCATCTCATCGGTGTCTAGCTGCGTCTTACCCTCTGAAAAAATGGCTAATGAAAGGGTTCATCCATCACCATCGCCTGACTCCTGAACAGAACATCTTTAACTACCGTTTAAGTTCTGCTAGAATGGTGGTTGAAAGTGCTTTTGGACATTTGAAAGGCTGTTGGCGATGCCTTGCCAAGTGCAACGATGTTGACATTTGTATTATGTCTGACATTACTGCATACTGCACAATGTTTGTGAGATACTCAAAGAGAACTTTTTGACTGAGTAGAACATTGATGCTGGTACTGACCTCCCATCGGAGCCTGACACAGAGGTCTTACGTGCACCCCAGACTGGGAGCACATTACAGGTACGAGAGGCAATGATGAGCATTCTTTAAAAAGTCTGTCTGATTATTAAATAAAGTTCCTCAATGTCCATTGTCTGGACAATGTCCGGTTAGCAGTGCCTGTGTGAAAGGGGCTATAGACTGTAGTGACTAGGGTGAAATGGCTGTAGTTCCCTCCAAAACCAACGAATGATGGCAAACATAAGAACTCTTTGTCAGAGGGATAAACCTGCTTATCCTAGAGCAGAAACTGTTGCAACTAATGTTTGAGATATATGATGTTTAGACTCTCCAGCTGATCCAGAATGCTGCTGCACGTGTACTGACAGGAACTAACAAAAGAGAACATATCTCTTTGATATTAGCTTCTCTGCACAGCCTCTGTAAAATCCATAATAGTATTTACTCTTCACCTACAAAGCTCTTAAGGTTCAGGCACCATCATCTTAAATGAAGAGAGGGTGTCTGCCTCCCAAACCCAAACTGGGAGCTTATTCCACAGAAGAGGAGCTTGGTAACTGAAGGCTCTGGCTCCCATTCTACTTTTAGAGACTTTAGGTACCACAAGTACCCTGCATTCTGCGAGCGTAGTGCTGTAGTGGGGTAATACGGTACAATCGGTAAGTATAATTGAGTATCATCTGCATAGCAGTGAAAGTTGATGGAGTGTTTCCTAATAATATTGCCTAAAGGAAGCATATACAAGGTGAATAAAAGTGGTCCAAGCACCGAACCTTGTGGAACTCCTTGACTAACTTCTGTGTGCACGGAGGATTCATCATTTACATGGACAAACTGAAATCTATCTGATAAATACAACTTAAACCAGCTTAGGTCCTTTGATGCCAATCAAAAGCTCCAGTCTCTGTAATAGGATACGATGGTCAATGGTATCGAAAAGCGGCACTAAGATCTAACAGAACAAATACAGAGACAAAACCTTTTTCTGTAGCAATCATAAAGTCATTTGTCACTTTCACCAGTGCTGTCTCTGTGCTATGATGCACTCCAAATCCTGACTGAAAATCCTCAAATAAACTATTGTTGTGTAGAAAGTCACATAACTGATTGATGACCGCTTTCTCAAGGATTTTGGAGAGAAAGCGAAGGTTAAATACAGGTTTATAATTGGCTAAAACCCCTCGATCAAGCATAGGTTTTTTAAGAAGAGGTTTAATTACAGCTACTTTAAAGGACTGTGGTACATAGCCTGTTGATAAAGACAGAGCGATCATGTCTAGTAAAGAAGTGCTAACTAAGGGCAGAACTTCTTTAAGCAGCCTAGTTGGGATGGGGTCTAAGAGGCGGGTTGTTGGTTTAGACGAAGAAATCATTGAAGTTAGTTGGTGAAGGTCAATTGGAGAAAAACAGTCTAAGTATATGTCTGGTTCTACAGCTGTTTCTAAGGTTCCTGTACTTGAAGATATCTCTGAAATGGCTGAGGGCACAAGATGATGAATTTTTTCTCTAATAGTTAGAATTTTATCATCAAAGAAGCTCATGAAGTTATTACTACTGAGAGCTCTGGGAATACATGGCTCAACAGAGCTCTGACTCTGTGTCAGCCTGGCTACAGTGCTGAAAAGAAACCTGTGGGTTGTTCTTATGTTCCTCTATTAGTGAGGAGTAGTACGCTCTTCTGACAATGTGGAGGGCCTTCCTGTCTATTCTAAGACTTTCTTGCCAAACTAAATGAGATTCCTCCAGTTTGGTGGAACGCCATTTCCTTTCTAATTTTCGTGATGTTTCTTTTAATTTGGTTAAGGAGTTATACCATGGAGCTAACCTCTTTTGTTTTATTTTCTTCTTTTTCATAGAGGCAATAGAATCAAGAGTCGTTCGAAGTCAGTCTGCAGCACTATCAACCAGATATTCAATTTGGGAGGGACTATGGTAGCATAGGAGTCCTTTGTTATATTGAGACATGGCATTGAATTAAATGCTGAAGGAATGTTTGCCTAATGGCCTGTAGTCCAGTAATATGAATTCAAAAGTTATTAAATAATGGTCTGATAGGACAGGTTTTTGTGGGAAAACTATTAAATGCTCTATTTCGATTCCATATGACAGAACAAGATTGAAGGTGTGGTTAAAACAGTGAGTGGGTTTGTTTACACTCTGACAGAAGCCAATCGAATTTAATAGTGAGATAAACACAGAACTAAGGCTATCATTATTGACGTCCTCATGAATATTAAAATCACCTACAATAATGACTTTCTGTTTTGAGGACCAAACTTGTTAAAAACTTTGACAATTCTGCTAAAAATTCAGAATACGGACCAGGAGCGCGGTACACTATGACAAATAGAATTGGCTGTAGAGTTTTCCACGTTGGGTGTGAAAGACTAAGAACAAGACTTTCGAATGAGTTAAAACTAAGTTTAGGTTTAGGGTTGATTAATAAACTAGAGTCGAAAATGGCTGCAACTCCACCTCCTCCTCGGCTGGTGCCTCGAGGAATGTGAGTATTACTATGACTGGGAGGAGTGGATTCATTCAGGCTAACATATTCTTCCTGACACAGCCACGTTTCAGTTAGACATAATATATCTATATGATAGTCAGATATTAAATCGTTGACTAACACAGCTTTAGACAACAGAGATGTAATGTTTAAGAGTCCACATTTAATTCTCTTATTTGGTTGTACCACTACACTGGTAGTTTTAATTTTTATTGAGTTTTTATGAGTAACTCCTCTTCTGTTTGAATTTGAATTAATTAATGGAAGTGGTCGGGGGCAAACTCAATATCAGAGCAACACCAATTATAGTTAGCAACTGCATTTAAACATATACACATTCATACAGTCATACACAAAAATTCACACAGCATTCGGCTATGTTCATCGCAATCCTAAGTAAGCCAAACTCCTTTTTCAGGTTCATGTTTCTTCTTTTTCAACTCAGGGACGAAAGTTAGCAGCATAACTGCTTTATGTAGGTCTATTTGTTCTCTACCATTTTCATTTGCAACAAAATACAATACAACTAAAAGTTTTGTTTGTATTAAATGCATAATAAACTAACATGTTTAAATTTTCAACATTTTTAACTCAAGCGTTTTAAAATTGAGTATTTCCGGTTACTTCTTTAGTGCCTGGTTCAATCCATATTTGTCGATAACCAATCTCCTCATTATATATGAGACAATTAACTGAACTGAACTGGACTAAATACCTCAGTCATTTTCATTTTTATATTTAGCCCATTTCATACCAGCGCTAACTGTTTGCTGGTTGTTCACAGTTCACTTGTTGCGCAATATCCTCACCTATCTTTAACAGACTGACAATGTCTGTCTAATTTCTGAACGAAGAAGGTCTCCGAAATATTTAGTCTCACCATTAAAAGTGATGATGAGTGTTGCTGAATGGATCAGACCGTGTTTTATTTCTGCCTGATGTAATTTTATCCTGAGATCCTTGAACTGCGCTCTCCTTTTGGAAATCTCAGCTGTTAAATCTGGTAAGTTTTTCACTTTTGAAAGCCACCCAGCCTGTCTGTTTAGAAATCCTTAGGAATCTCAGCACCTCCAACTCAAAAAAATAGCTTTTTTAAATCCCTGTGGTTATGTCTACAAAACGTTGCTGCTTAAAGATAGGCCTTCGGTATGTTTGTGTGTGTGTGTGATAGTTATCTTATCACAGGGATTTTTGTGAACATGCATGTTTCTACATGCTTGTGTACATTTGTTGGGGCCTCCTCTGTTTTTGTGATTTTGTATGTGTGTTTCCTGCTCCTTCAACCTGCCGCTGTTCTTATCTGCCCATGTCCAACAAGTCACTGTCTATTCACTGTTCCAGGGCTGATTTATGGTCTGCTATTGTTGTTCTTCTCTGATATTGTTGAATACTGCAGACTGTGATTGCCTCTTCAGACCCCTTGCCACTCTGTACCCTGTACTGTCACCGCAGGGCCCCCCTGAGGACCTTACATACACTCTAATTGGTTTGGGAAGGATTTGGCAGCCTTTGAACTAAAGAGAGACGGAGAGGAAAGTGGAGAGTGAGGCAGAGAGATGGAAAGAAAAAGGGGAGAGGTGGAGACAGTGTTGGTGTTGATGGCGTGTATTTTCTTGGCAGTTTCTTTGTCTTCATTCCACATTCCCTTCCTTAAAAAAACAACCATGCAGCAATAACACTGACATATTAAAATAGTATGCATTTTACTCTTGTTAAACTATATTGACATGCGCAGTAATGCACATCACATGCAAAGTAGCCCTTAAATTGGACAGTTGGGGGTGGAGTGGAATGCATTCACATGCGGACACAGAAGGGGCAGATAAAACATGTCAGCCAGACAGAAAACTGTCAATTAAAAATGATCTCTGAAAGCCAAAGCTATTTTGAAGTCAGACCTACTACTGCCCTCTCCAACTGTAAATCTGATGAGCAGAGTTAGTTATGAGACACAAATCTCAGTTTTATCATTTGAACATTTTAAAGTAATATAGAGTAACATGACATAATAGGAAAAATAGTCTAACTCAGTTACATGACTCACTTTAGCAGTATCCAGAAAGCTTCTGAATGTGAATATGATTTCATAGACAGGGGCGCCAACAGACATTTTGAGGGACACAGCTGGTGAAATACTCACTCTGGGTGTGTCTCTGACCGCTTCCTGCTTCAGTGAGCCGCAACTGACCATTTCCTGAATGATCCCGTGCCAAAAATCATACCAATGCTCAGCTTCTAAGATAATTTCTTTGTTGTAGTCAATAAGCACAGTTAGCACTTCAGCTTCACTTCACTTTAAACCAACCCTGTCACAGTCTAAGTGTAAGTATTCATCATGTACTACAGTTGTTGGACGCATTAAATGGTAATAGTGGGGTAATAATTAATAATTAGGCAATACCATGTAATTACCAAAGTAATAACCTAGGTATAGCTAGGTATTAACATTAGATATATCTGGGTATGTTAGATGGAAATGTATGTAACAAGGTAATAATGGGGAAACACATTTAAAAATAACAATGAGGCAAAACTATTTAGCAACAGTATAGTCATATGTTGGTAACAATATGGTAATCATAACAATAAAATGTTATATCAGTGCAATATTTGGATTAAAAATGGTATTATGGTGACATTAATTGTGTTATAACCTAGTAATAATGAAGTAATATAGGTTGATGTTTACAATATTTTAGGCTCCTATCAGCATAATACCTTCAAAGTCAAATGAAAATTTTACTAAGTCACAATTGGTAATTATCATATTATAATGCTGTAATTCATCCTCCCTTATGTCCCAAACATTCCTTTTTTATCAAGGTAATACTGTACAATATACATGTTTAATAATAGTAGTGATATAGTGACTTGTTGGAAACACTTTCCAGTTTCTGAGAACCATGAACACAAATGCAAAACCACTGTTTATTATTATCATGGTAATATTACTAATACTATATCCATGTTATTACTGAGCTGCAATGTAGTGCTACCAAGTTGTTTATTGTTTGTAGTTAGTATTAGTGAAATTAATTGGGGATTTTTGAATTAATGGTAAATAACAAAACACAACAAAGGTAAATCAAACAGCAACTTTAGAACAGCATTATCAATGTGACAATTATAGAAATATATGGAAATTCCAATTTCCTCAACTCCACTGAATTTCAGAAAATATTTATGCTTGTCTCCCATCACTTAGGTACATAGGATGCATGTTAGGAAGGGATCTCTTAATGGACAGTATGAATAGGAGGAATTGTTGCAGCCATTCTGTTATGGTACAGTGCCGGTTGTCTAGGATATTATAGGTGCCTGCCAGTCAGTTGCTCAGCACTGAAAAAAAGACACATCAAAGTCCACCATACTCCAGCTAAAGTGTTAGGGGGGACAGGTCTTAGTGATGGATGGCAAAGCCTGGCTGAGCATATTGCTCCCTTAATAAAAGCTGCCCTGCAATCCACACGCAGCTAAGGGTGTATTTTCTCTCGATGGTTCCTTCCACCCTCCTCACTCCACCATCATTTTTAAGAGCCAAAACTGGTTTAGGTGTCAAAAAGAATGATGCCCCTCGTCAGACTGCGACTCACCTCTGAGCGGTATCCACCGCTATATTCACACCAAGTGGCTCTCTGTTGGTGTGTGCTGTTTTCTTTTTTTGCTTTTGTTTTTACCAAGGGCCCAGAACAAACAAGAAAGACAGAAGACATCATCAAACTTTCACCTGCTGACTTCAGACCCAAACTGATGTTTCACTCTCTATTTGGTGGTTGGTAGATAGACAGAGCCATAGCACTGCCTTGAAAATAATACATGGTGAGTTGGTGGTCATGAAACAGGAAAATAGATCTTCAGTTATTAACATGGAGAACTAAGTTATTGCTTGATCTGATTGTTAATGATCTGACACAAGCCTAGGTTTTTCAATCAGAGCCAAAAGTTCTAAAAACGTGCAAAATTTCAACATATTGTAGCGACAGCCCCCATTTCCCATCATGCTAAGGGCTGGACTGATTAGTTGGATAAGTTAGATGTTCATTACTGTTATAGACTGTAAATGTTGTGTTTTCTTAGTCTGCAATGTGTTGTTCAGTTTACACTGTAGTTGGAGTTGATAACTGCCTGTTTGATGCTGATTTATGTTTGAACAGTAGTTTGGTTGTTGCTTTTTCTTGTGTTTTGAATATCTACTCTGTATTGCTTGTCATTGTAGGGTATAAATGGTCAGAGTCTGTTTCTTGTCTTTTGGCTGTGGCCATTTCTTCAATATTCCCACTTAGCTCAATCATGAACAGGATTTTTTTTTAATTGAGCCCCATTCATGTTTTTGAGAAAGGTATGGAGAAATCATCAAGACCTTATGAATTTTATACAGAGATACAAGGTTAATTTATTGTTATTTTACAACGCAGGGTTCTATAATGGGATGCAGATATGGTCCCATTTTGCTACTTCAGAAACAATTGCTATTAGTTATGTCTGAGTCAGTTTCATTAATCAAGGAATAACTGAGGGAATAACTCAAGGGATAACTGAGGGCCTATTATATGATTGAGTGCCTTTAATTACCTTTTATTTTTTATCTATTTGGATAGTTCTCATGTCATAGTTGGAATACAATGAAGGTGGTCCTGTAGCTTGAAAATTTTGTGCAGCAGTTAAATGTACAAATTTATAAGACTGCAGTGTTATTCAATATTCAATATATTCAATACAAATTTGTCATATTGTTGTAAAAATAGTGTAGGGGTGTATGGCATCATCATTATCATAACAGAGAACTTTATCTCGAAGAAAAGGACTTTATTTACACTGACTTCCAGCTATCAAAAGACTCATATAAATCATATTTATTTATTTATTTTATCCTATTTAATTCAAATAGGCTACAGGGCACCACTCATCAGTCCTTGATGAGAAAATTTTGTGATAGCCATTTTTTAATCTAGTCTTGATGTAAAGGTTGCCATGGAGTTCTTTACTTGTGTATAGTGACCGTAATATTTCATACACACAAATTTGCGTAATCAGGTTCTTTATGAATTGAATATTTATTCAACTAATACACTCAAATGATGAATACTAGATAGATACCAATGAATGCATGAATGCAAAAGAATACGAAGAATTATTAATAAATGAATGATAAGAAATTACTGGATGAAGACCACCAGACCAGATCAAGCATGATAACTCAGACATTAGTGGAAACACAGGAGACCACTGGAGTAAGTTTTTCCAGATTAAGCGGTCACTTTAAGGCATCAATCAGCAGCTGAGATGCAAAGATTATTAGATTATCATTATGAAGAAATGATTCATTATTTTAAGTTTTTATGGATCATAATTATATTGAGGGAGAATCCTAATTTGCCTTGAAGTTTCTTTGGTAAACTACTTCTTATTAATCTACCGCTTCAGCCCTAAAATCACAGGTTGTATTGTTCACCTGAATGTGTCAGACATAGGAGGGCGGCTCTGGAGAGGAGAGGGTTTTCCTTTGGGTTCTCCTTCGGGTGTCTGCTCCATGTGGCGTTTGCAGCCAGTCTAGGCTTCTTTGTCGTGCCTCGCAGAAGGCATCTTCACACACCTCACTTGTCTGTGCGTGCTGGTTTCAGAGTTCCATCAGTTCTAACTTTTACTGCGTTAGAACACAGGCACTAAATAGCTTCTTCAGAAAGTTCTGGTTTTCAGAGTTGGCTGAACCTTCTCACTCTGGCCTTGCAGGTCTGGGTGAGACCTGGCCTATGGGCCAGAGAGCCGTATAGTTCAGAGTTCAGAGCGTGATTTCAAGTGCCAACATCTTTGTCTCATCTGTGAAAGACGTCATTGACATCTGATGTCTGTGGCGCAAACATTGTCCTCCTCCTCTCCTAATTTAGTTTGTACTTTACTACATTATTCCTAAAGAATTAATTATGAATTAAGTTTTCTAAAAATATATTTCTTACCATGTTTTGAAATTGTAACATTCTGTTCTGCTGATTGATACCAGAATATGATTAAGCAGACCACCGTCCACTTAATAGCCTGATAGATAAAGATTTTAGAAACAAATGGCATAAATGTTATTCATATACAGCACCTTTCATATGTGTATATATATATAGACAGTATGTATACATATGTATGTACGTATATTTCTACACAGCAAATGAAATGTCAACACAATGTCAATGGAGGTTTGGTTTGGACGTATATACAAAATTACAGATCACATTTTATGCTACAGAAAAGAACTATAGGCATCGTAAATCGAAAAATTTGTTGGGTTAGTTCTGAGGACGTGTACACTAAATGGTTTTAAAATTGATATTTAATATAAGATGATTAACACATATAAACTGAAGTATGAACACTAGTGTATGTATGTATACATTTTGTTTGAGATTTTGGGACCTATGATTTGCCTATATATAAAAAAAATATTTCCAGTGTATAACCCCAAAAGGGATCTGTATAAAATTATTACAGTAATTTTTACAGATAGACTTCCTTTTAATTTGTCATTGTTACTGTTGCTGGAACAGCTTCTGATTTAAGTGATATGATTTAAAACATATGGTTACTTAATTATTATTTATCTACCTGAATATTTAAGTCAAATAAGTTGACAACTTATTCAACACGAAAAATGAAATTAAACATCAATAATCTGTGGAGAGGACACACAGGTACAGGTTTTGAACAGAGGAGGGGGTTGTCCCTACAAAAAAACACAAATTCCTAATCTTTAGCTTGAGGTAAACCCACTTTTGTTCTGATTGCCTCAGCATCAAACATCACATGTCAAACCATATCTCCAGTACTCTCAGGTGGTTAGTTACACATGACAAGTTAATGGATAGTCCATTTTATTCTGAATTGTTAAATCAGTTTTCTCTTATCCCTGGCATCATCAGTCCTTGGTGGAATGTGGGGGTTTTAGCTTGTTTGGAGTCTCGAATGGAAACCTGTGATGTTTTTGATGATGATTTTTTAAAAGTGTGATGTTAAGGTGGTACTGGGAAGGTCAGTGAAAACAGATTGTGATTTCATACACTGGTTTAGCTGGTCCAAATTGAGACCCAAACTTTGTTGGTCATTTTTTGTGATTGTTTGCAGGCCTTTGTAAATCAGGAACTTGTCATACAACTTTCCATTAGCGTCTTCTTTGAATTACTGTGTGTTGATCTGGGTTCATGGGAAGAGAGGCTTTTGGGCAGAAGTTAGTCAGTGGCAGGTATAAAACTCTTCTTGATCATATCATTTTAATCTTCTATATATTTTATCACGCTACAATAGGGCTATCACTTTTCATAGCATATGGTCTGAAACTGTATGCTTCTTGTATGATATGTATGAACTGAATGTGAGAATACACTCTGTTCAGACTAAACTGAAGAATCCTTATGCATTTTTTTGCATAAGGGAAACAGGAAAACAGTGGACCCCAAAATGCAACAGTAGCAAGCAGGTAATGTCATGCTATTCTGATTTAAATACAACTTGTGAGTACATGTTTTTTTCTATCAATTCCAAAAAAAATTGAAAATCCAAACATATAGATTGTACAGTGATTACTCTTGATGTACTGTGAAGATCTCTGGGCATCCTAAATATCAAGTCACAGCTGGACAGGTCAGTAGACAGTACAGTTAGCAGATGAGCGTTGGGTACACAGGAAGTCACTGGTCACCTCTTTATAACCTCTGGCTTCAGTTAGACCACTTCCTGATCAAAAAATGACAAAAGAAAAATGTATCAGGAGCATCTGTCCACAGATGAAGACAAGAACTGTACAAGAATGAGAATTATACTATATGTTTGAATGGTGGTAAACATTGTGTACAAACATGGAATACAGTATGCAATACTCCTGGCTTCATCAAACTGCTAAAATAAGAGCTGTTTAAGTAATTTTATGTAAATGTTCCTTAAAGCTTTATTCAGACATGACAACACATTTAAGAGCTGCGTGTTTGCATGGTGTTTGGCATCTGGTGTGTGAGAGGAAGAGGTATTGCTGCTGGAAAACTACAGTAAGTTTAATAATATGAAGGAAGATTAGTGTTTTCTGTTCTTTCACAGCAGCATTAGTGATAGATTTTAAAACTTATTTTGCCTTTGAAGCACCCTCACACATCTTGAGTGTGAGGGACTTTTCTCAACTGAATCTCCAAATTAATTTTCTCATCAGTTTCATAATTTATTAGATAAATAATTATGCTTCCTCATTTTCTCACAGCGCACAGGCAGAGAATGACAAGACGTTAAGTTGGGACAGTTTAATTTTTATTTGCCCACATGCTGTATCTACAGTGCATCCGGAAAGTATTCACAGCGCTTCACTCTTTCTACAGTTTGTTATGTTACAGCCTTATTCCAAAATTGAGCTCAGGTGCATCCTGTTTCCACCAATCATTCTTGAGATGTTTCTGCAACTGGACTGGACTCCACCTGTAGTAAATTCAGTTGATTGGCCATAATTTGGAAAGGCGCGCACTTATCTACGTATATAAGGTCCCACAGTTGACAGTTAATGTCAGAGCACAAACCAAGCCATGAAGTCAAAGGACCACCTGTAGACCACCGAGACAGGATTGTATTGAAGCACAGATCTGGGGAACATTTCTGCAGTATGGAAAAAGTCCTGAAGCATTAAAGGTCCAAATGAGCACAGAAAGACATATGCAGGAATGTACAGAGACATCCTTGATGAAAACCTGCTGAGTGCTCTGGGGCAAAAGGTTCATCTTCCAACAGGACAACAACTCTTTTCACTGTCATGTGTGTGTGTGTGTGTGTGTGTGTGTGTGTGTGTGTGTGTGTTGAATGGGTGTTTAGCTTATTATAATTTTGTATTATAATTTGTTTCTTTTTAGTTACTGGAGACTGGTGGTGCTGGTGGCCGGGTGGTGGTATCCCCCCCTTTTTGTCTGCTGTGTCTTGGGAAGCGGGTTCCTCACTCTGTGTGTGTGTGTGTGTGTGTGTGTGGGTCACGTATGTTGGGTGGTTTAGTTTGTTTTTCTTAATTTGGTGGGTTCCCCCCCTTGCACCTAGCCTTGTCCATCCATTCAGCTCCAGCCCCCTTAATTGATTTTCCTTATTTAATTTTCTTTTGGGATGAATGAAATTTTAAATAATTTTTTTTAAACTATTTAAAATAAAATTGTATTTTTTCTAAGTTTTGGTGAACTGCGTCTCTTGCCTCAAAAAGAGTATACATACCTGTGTGCCTGGTGCTCTACTAAATTATTTCCTGGGGTGAAATTCCCCAGGTGGTGTTGTCGGTCTTTTTCTTAATTTTTGGTGTTAGTTAAATTATTTTTTAATTTGCATTCACACACCTTGTGTCGCCACACTTTATATTCATTAATTTGTCCATGCAGTTGGTACAGATAAGAGTTGAAAATATAGGGGGAGATTTTGACCTGATTGCAGGGGTTTCATCAAAGGGATTTTTATGTTTTGTAAATCAGTGTGTCCTTTTTGTCTTTCATGATATGTCCATATTGTCTGTGTATGCACGAATTGGTGAATAAAAGACAAACAAAACAGTGTAATTCTACTGCTTGTGACCACAAAGACGCAGGATGAAATGACAGTAAAGGAAAAATTCCTGTCTTGGTTAATGCTGCAAAGTGTTTTGGCACCATACATTTTTAACACAAACTGACAGGACTGTCCATTCCATTAGGCGCCAGAACAAACTAATCAGTGAAAACTGATGTTTAGTAAAAGGGTGTCAATGATTTCATCACCACACTGTTTGTTCTTACCTTCCATGAGATTGTAAAGGTTGCAGTAGTTGGTGCCTTGGTCTTTGATGATATACCAGGTCTCAGAGATGGACATGGCCTACAGACAGTTATAACTATATGTGTTACATAAAAGACAAGGCTGCACAGAATCAGATACAGAGAGAGACAGTAACAGGAATGAAAACATAACATGAAAAGAAACTTAAGAGGTTGGGAAACAGACGGTGACAGAAATAGAGAGGGAGAAAGTGGTACAGAGAGAGGAACCAATATCTTAATTTTGCATTTACAATTGAGGTACTTTAGTTTCCAGGATCTGTTAGATAGTGAAATAAGAGGAGAGTGAAAACCTACCGATACGTGGCAGCAAGTGAAAAAGTGATAGGGGACCAGCCGGAAGTTGATGTCGTCCTCATACCTCTTAAAAGGAGTGGTGTGTTTGGCTGCTATAAAGTGGACGGAGGCAGACTTCAGCTGTAAAGAGACCAAACAATGTTTGATTATAAGCCAATGACATAAAAATGCCTTTATTTATTTTGTTTTTCTTTTACAATTACTATACAAAAAAATATGACAATTAAACCCTTTCAATATATAATAATATGATTGCTGGCCAAAGTAAAAGAACAATAGGCAAAACAAATCGAAAGTCTGATACTAAAATTAAATATAAATACCATAATGGCACTTGAAGTACTGTCAGGTATACATTTTTAATCAAATTAATTGATCACAGGATCAAATGGTTACCACCAGGATGCACAGACATGAAAACAATAATTTCTATTGTCTTGTTACTGTAGTTGAACCAATTCTCAGTATATTCTATATACAGTAGCTGGTGAAATTAGTGAACTAGAATGCAACAACTGGATTAGATTTTAAGCATGAACTTGCTGTGTGTCATTAAATGGACCATTTTTAGTGGTGCACAATACCAAACAAATTTGTAATAAATCAAAATTACCATAAATTAATTGCTACACAGATAATCTGGGGCCTTCAGCCTCCACCTTTTATTGCTGGGTGAGGTAACATTAGCTTGGAGAGCATTGAAGAAGACAATAGTCAAAAACTCACAGCCATGCTGATGCTGGGGTTTCCACAATGCCCATTGTTTGTTACTAACATAAACATCAACCTTTTCAAGCCTGGTTGTTCGGCCATATTTACAAAACCTGAATGTTACACTTGAGTTAAGAGGCGGAAGGAAAACAGGAGCTCAGCATTAAAACATCCGTCCATACTACTGAGATGCAGTTTACACTTAATATGCTCTCATACATTGCTAAGCAGCTAAGCTTTCGGAACCAAATAAGGTAATATACAGTGTAACCGACATACATGGCAGTACTAAGTATAAGTATAAAATACCTCAATGACATTCATGAAGAAGATAAACAAAAAATAAACAGCACAGCAAGAATCCACAAAGAACACAGTAGAAACAACATTTAAGCACACTTTGTTTCATTGAAAGTAACCTTTTTTTTGTACAGCATAAAGAATTTAAATCAGTCATTCCAAAATCTAGGTTGTCTGCATCCACCTGTGATCAAAAACAAAAACATTTATTTCAGGTCAAACCTTTTGGGGTGAAATCCACCTATTGTCTGACCATCCAGAGGTCAGAGGTAAGTTCTGGTTTGCAGCATGAGTCATGTTACAAGTCTCTTGAACAGAGTTCTAAGCAGGTTGCATCCATAGAGAAAACATCTGGTTCCAGACACTCCAACTCAGAAGCAAAGCTGCTCTCCAGGAAATCAGGGCTCTGTCCATTGGTTATCATATGTCCTTTACACTTGCTGGGCAAGCTGTGGCCCATGTACGGAATGGCTGTAGATTCTGGCTTCTTCCCCAGGGTCAACTTCAGTGAGATTGTAGTTCATGTCAGACATCCTCCGGGAAATGCAATAAAGGCAAGTGTACAGTGGGGCAAGCTTGGCTGTGAAGTTTGTTAATGCGTCCAACCTGGGGTGAGACCCACTAAGACCCCAATCCTTTAGACTTGACAATGTCTCAAGACGTAGTAGCGTTTCTGACAATCATGACTTGTAGTAAGAACTGCTCATGCATGATTGTGCACTTCCTGAAGTGTGAGGCTCTCAGGTTTTCTGGGTAGAACATCAAAGAGCGACTAAGGCCTGTACTCTCATGAGTGTCACGGCCTGGCCACCTGAGGTTCCCCACGACTTTTGCCCCTGTTCATTTTTATCTTAATAAACCATTTTTTAAACTGCTGCTCCTGTTACCTGCAGCCTCCTTCTGCACTTGGGTCCAACCCCCTTGTCCCTGGCTTCAACCGTGACAGTGAGTGTAAAACAAATCTGGGGAATGTACTTGTCCCATGACGTGTTTGTCTCCCATGTATGTAGGAATGGCTGTTTTGAGAGTACGACTAACAGTAGTGAGTCTGTGTTCAGTCCCAAGTGACGACAGAACATGCCCGAAAAACTCACTCACAAACGGTGTCCCTCTGTCTGAAAGGAGGTATGGTGGAGCACCGTGTCAGGCAAAGACATCACTGATGAACTTGTTAGCTGCAATCTAATCACTTCAATCCATATGGAAAAGTAATCCACAAAGACGAGGATGTAAACATTCCAATTTGATGTGCAAGGCCACTGGCAAACATAGTCCACGCCAGTGTATTCCAAGGCCTTTGTGGATGAATAAGGACCATAAGAATAGCCAGCTTTCTTTGGCTTATCTTGGTAATTTGGCATACAGCACAAGAGACTGCATACTTCTTGAGATCAGAGGCCATGTTTGGCCCAAAGAACCTGAGCTATAGGCGTGCCAGTTTGCAATGCCTAGGTGTCCAGCTGTGGGATGAACTTGCTAATACTTGAGTAGACAACCATGGATGGCAGTGGGTGCAGACCACACTATGCCTTTGGGTCATGAAAGTAGAGGAGACCATTCTGAACTGCATACTGCAGTGGATCATGGCTGTTTTCCTCATTTTGATGGCTGTCTTCCAACTGACGGAGCAGCTCGCTGGTTGTTGCACATGTGGACAGTCTGTTAACATCACCGGGGATAGAGCACCCAGATCCAGGCTTCTGATCACAGCATACGCAGGCAGATGATCCATGGGAGTGTCCGTTGCAGGAAAAGGTTTTCGTAAAAATTGTCCCATGAAGGCCTTCCACATATGACCTCAAATGCTCCAAGGCCAACATGATGGCCAAACACTCTTTTTCTGGAGTAGAGTGAGGATTTTCAGACTTGTGCAGTGCACGTATAGCATATGCCATATCAACATCTCTGCCATCATCATCTCTCTGCATTAACCTAGCTCCAAGGCCAGCATCGCATGGATCTGCATGAATAAAGAAAGGAAATGTGAAGTCCGGGAACCTCAGGACAGGCATTGAATTTATGGAGCTTTTATTGTGATGACAAAGAGTGGATTGCATGTCGAGCATAATCCTGAACAAAGCAACAGCAATAACCTGTTAGGCCAAGGAACTGTCAAACATGTTTCACAGAAGTTGGCACCTTGAACTCTGTCACAGCTTTCAGCTGTTCCTCAGGATGTGGGTTGCTGGCTGGTGATTGGACGGGAGACTGATGACACCTAATTTAAAATGGCACCTGCTGAGACAGGCTCTTCCCATTTCTGTTTCCTGACTCCCAACCATGCCATGCTGTGCAGTGCAGTACCAGTTTGTACTGATTTGATTAGTTTTGATAGAAATCCTTTATTACAACAGTTCAACAAGTGTAAGAAAGTTGATTTGATGCTCACTGCTAACCTGTTTCATGTGCACATGCCAGTACATGTAAAAAAGGAGGAGCTGAGACAGCTCTTGGTCGAAAAGCTGGGGAGAGGGGCTTGTGTGTTGGTCTGCAGAGGGAGCAGGGAAAACTGATGTGGATCCGAGACCCTGTGCCACCAGTCACGCCCACTTCCGCAGTTCCTCCCATTATGCCAGCATCAAGGAAATGGAGGTGAGGAATAGGTGGATGTGGCAATTGCAGGTGGAGGCTATGCACCTCAGGGTAAGGGTGAGCTTTACAGTTGGATCGCCAGCCTAGTGTCGCTCCCCAGTCGGTCACACAACAAACCCTGCATTCTCCCCAAGACAGTTACGATGTGAGCAGGCATATTGCACTGGTGCCACCGTTCCGGGAGGCTGAGGTGGATTCGTATTTTAACGTATTTGAGCGCATTGCAACCACTTTGAATTGGCCAAAGGATGTTTAGACTCTATTGCTTCAGTGTAGATTGGTTATGTGGTTAAGGGTACTGTGTTACGTGCATACAAACTAGTTTTTTTTTTTTTCATCAATGCATTGTGGTGCTGAGGGAAAAAAAACAAAGTCATCTAAAGTTTTCCGGCACAATCTTTTGCCGTGTTTTTATTGTCATGAACCTGGACACCTCATTGGTGGCATTAATTCAGAGTAAGTCAATCACTAGTCAGCAGGAACTTTCAATAAAGGAATTGCCAACAGATTGATGATGCCTTTAAGCATTTAATTTTGCAGGTTTTTTTTTTTCTTTTCTCTGACTGGCAGTGAGGTGGACATGGTCCCAATTTCTGTTTTGAGAGATACTGGGTGGAAGCATTATTTGGCTCGATGTGGTGCTGTACCATTTTCATCAGTCATACTGTGGGTCTGACCTCTTGGTGTGGAGAGTTGGAATGAATGATTTACGCATGTCATTGCACACAGTTACACTCTCCTCTTCCTTGGTGTCTGGTCGCAGGGATTGATCTCATTCTTGGGAATGATTTGGCTGGTAACAAAGTGTTTCCTGCTACTCCAGAGGTAACTGAACATCCTACTGCTGACGTGTGTTATTGCCCCCGCAACGCTCATTTTCCCAGTGCCCAGGCTCGTAAGCTTGGTGATATAATGGATCTTTCTGACTCCTTTTTTAAATATGTCGGGTGGCCCCTCTGTGGAAATAAAAAGTGTACCTGTTTCTGTTGTGGTGGTACTAGATGAGAGAAAGTTGTGTTTGGCAGTAGATAAAGACCAGCTCATCAAGGCTCAACAAGGTGACAGTGGGGCGGCCGTGGCTCAGTGGTAGAGTGGGGTTGTCCAATAACCCAAGGTTGGAGGTTCGATCCCCGCTCTCCCTCCCAAAGATTGGTGGACTGACAGCTGGTGGGGTGGCAGTCCACCTACTTGCCATGGCCGAGGTGCCCCTGAGCAAGGCACCGCACCCCCAATTGCTCCCCGGGCGCTGTGAACTGCTGCCCACCGCTCCAGTGTAAATATGACACCTGTCTCTTTGTGTGACCCTGTGCATGTGCATGTGTGTGTTCGTACAGGTGCCACTGGATGGGTTAAATGCGGAGAAATAATTTCACGTTTGTGATGAATAAAGTAAATAAAATAAATAAATACATTGGCTCACGTTTAGTCAGCTGCTCAGGAACAGGAAAATGTGACACGGCCTGTGACTTACGTGTTTGATGAATGTGTTTTGTTGTGTAGATGGTGCCCAGTGTCTGGGATGGAGTATGATGTGGTTACTCAAATAGTGGTGCCAAAAGAGTTCCGTCTCCAGGTGTTGAATTTGGCCCATGATTATGACCTGTCTGGCCATCTGGGAATTAAGAAAACATACCATCAGGTGCTCCGACATTTCTTCTGGCCAGGGTTAAAATCCAATGTCACAAAATTTTCAAGTAATTCCTCCAGCCTTGTTGCATCCAATTCTGATATTGGGTGAACCATTTGAGCATGTTATGATAGACTGTGTCGGGCCCTTGCCCAAAACAAAGGCGGGTCACCAGTATATGGTTACCATGATATGTGCAGCCATACGTTTTCCTGAGGCCGTCCTGTTGCGCACGTTGAAGGCTAATGAGGGTTTCATCAGACGCTGAAAACTACGCTCCATAAGTATTGTGTTGAGTCCAATAAGGAGTGGGATGAGGGTCTGCTACTGCTGCTGTTTGCCATTTGTGAAACCACCCAGAAGTCTCTTGGGTTTAGTTCGGCTGAATTGGTTTTTCAAAATCACCTTTTGTATTCCTCAGGATGTGGGTTGCTGGCTGGTGATTTGACAGGAGACTATTGACCCATAATTTAAAATGGCACCTGCAGAGACCAGCTCTTCACCTTCCGGTTTCCTGACTTCCAACCAGGCCATGCTGTGCAATGCAGTACCAGTTTGTACTCTGTTGTGTCCGATTGTGATCATCGTGTATAATGTATATAGATGTTAAAAGAGCAGTCTGGGTAACAGTAGAGGTGAGAAGCCGTTTTTTTTTTTTTTTGGTTCTTGTTTTCTCCTGGTTTCATTCACATTATCTGGTCATATTAATTTATTCAGCTCATTCTAGCATTAGTACATGCACTGATTAATCAGGCCGTATTGGTACACTAATTTAAATATTCTGTTTTTGCTGACAGTGTGTATATGGTATTACTAAATATTCATTGCATTCAGCTATTGCTCTATTTACTGTATTCTGCTATAAAACTACATATTCATTGCTTTTTGGTAAGTGCGTCATGTTCATTGCTTCTGCTAAGTGCTACACCTTCCTGGCCATAGCTGACTTCATCAAGCACTTTCTGTTTTTTGTTGTCTTCGTCAAGCAAGTTCCTGGTCATTGCTGACCTCAAATAGTTCCAGGTCAAATCAAAGATCTCTGAAGCCCTAAGTCTCTGTTAAGTCATCCATATAACTGGTGGTGTTTTTTTTTATGGTTGTCACAGCTGCCATTGTTGCATTGCATTGCCATTGTTGCCATTGCCATGCGTCCTCGGGTACCATAATTTAGTATTCAGTCATTACTGACAAGTTGGCATGTGTGCTGGTAAATCTACATTATCATAATTTCCTGCAATGCTACATTATTTGCATTGTATTTGTATATTTGTACTGCATTCTGCATTGCATACATTCATTGCATTTTGCTAATAGCTATTTCATAATATTCTGCTAATTGCTATATTTCATCGCATCCTGCTAATTGATACATTTTCTTCATATCCTGCTAAAAAGTACATTATGCTAATGGCTTCATGTTCATTGCTTTTGGTAAGTGCTGTATTGTTCATGGAATGAGCTGTCATGTGCATTGCATCCTGTTAATTGCTGTCATGTTCATTGCATACTGCTAATTGCTTAATTTTCTTGGTAAATATTCATATAACTGGTGGTGTTTGTTTCACTGCATATGCTGCATCATGTATTTTATGCATCATTTTGTTCATTGCTTGCAATAGCACATTTATCATTGCTTACAATTTATCATTGCTTACAATTTATTTTCAGTTTAGTTGTCGGACTTTAATTTCTGTTTGTCATTGCTGACTTTAATCTCTGGTCATCAACATTATACTTTTGTTACACTATTTATATTGGTCTTTTCTGACCTTAATTTCTGTTGGGTCTTTTGACCTTTCATTTCAGTTTGGTCGTTGCTGATGTTTTATTTTGTGTTGGTCAACGGACCTGAGACAAGCATCTTGTTAATGCCGACTATTTATTTTTACATGACGTCGGACCTTAAATTTCTGTTGTCTTTTATTACGTTGATCATAGTAATTCATTTGGTGGCTTTAACTCACTCTGTTCAGGTATTGTGCATGCATTTTCTTTGTGATAACTCTCATTCATATATTATCTAGCCCGGTAAAGTATCATATTTCTTCTTTCTCTTTGGGGGGATATTCCTATCATATTCTGCATTTTTAGCCCCTTAAAATATTTTTATGTCATATTGATGGGATGTTACCACCAAGATTTTATCCTCTATTATCATTCATTTGCAATAGATCAGTTTGATCGCTCTTTAAGCCTCTGGTGAATATGTCTCTCCTGCCATCAATAGCCCCCCCCCCGCACTGGAAAGGCTGGAGGTAGCCTCTGCAGCACTTCAAGACTGTTTTGATAGTACAGACTGGAGGATGTCCAAGGAACCTGCCGATCTTGACGAGCATATTAAGAGATAAACCATCAGTAAATGCATTGATGATGTGACGGTCTCCAACACCATCCCAACATGCTGCAACCAAAACCTGTGGCTGAAAAGTGAGGTCCACAGGCTTTGTAAACTACACAATGCTTTCAAATCTGTTAAGCGCTAAGAGAAACAGAGATGCAAAGTGCAGGTATGTAGAGAAATTTCAGGGCTACCTTCAAGACAGTGATAAACTGCCTACCCAGTGTGCAGAATTTGTTTTACAGTTTGAGGTACATGTGCCTGCAAAGAAGTCTGCTGTCCCCCCTGACAACCAAGCACTTAGCCTCTCCACTGCTGATGTCAGGAGGACCCTCTTCCACACAACCCTCGAAGGATACGACCAGAATATACCAGGTGTGATTAGGGACTGTGCTGAGGAGGTAGCAGATGTCTTCAGTGACATCTTTCCCTGAACAAGACAGTTGTTCCGACGTTTTTTAAAACCATGACCATCATTCCAGTCCCAAAAAGGTCTGTGATGTCCAGTCTTAATGATTACTTTTGCACTTACTTCAACCATTATGAAGTGCTTTGAGAGGGTCATCAAGAACTATGTAAAATCTGGACTTCCTACATCAATGGATCACTGGATTCTTATCATTTTGCATACTGTCTATGCAGATCCACTGAAGATGCCATATCCTCTGCACTCCACGCTAACCTGTCTCACCTGGAACAGGAAAACCCCTATGTGACAATGTATCCTGGATCCTGGACTTTCTGAGCTCAAGACCCAAGACAGTAAAAATAATGGCAATAACACCTCCAGCACCATGAGCATGACTTTGGGCCCCCAAAGGCTGGTGTGTGGTGATGTGAGTCCAACGTTTTTCACTCTGATGGCCTGTGACTGTTAAGAACAGTTCAAAAATCTCACCTTTTAAGTTTGCGCATGACACAACAGTTATGGGCTGCATTACCAATAGGGATGAGTCTGCATTCAGAGATTAGGTGAGGGAGCTGACAACTTGGGGTGTAAACAATAATCTTTATTTTAATGTTGAAAAGAACAATACTGATCACTCCCCACTTTTCATCAATGGCTCTGCAGCAAAGGTAGCACCAAGTTTCTGGGGGTTCAGAACACAGGTAACCTTAGATGGTCACTTAATACTACCTCCATAGTCCAAAGTCCACTTCCTGCATGGCATAAGGAAAACCAGAAATATAGAAAGGGTAAATTTTTTCCTCACAGGCTGTTCGGCCACTGAACTCTTTACTCCCCTGTCGAGTACTGCAGACACACCAACAGATAGACACACACCTACAACAACAAGCTTGTGACTTATACTATGCTGCTAATGTCACTATTCCTGTTGCCATTTTTATGTCATCTATTTTTATTGTGGTAGTAGTATTAGTAATAGTATTGTTGTAGTATTTTTATGTACCTTCTTACTCATTAGAACTTTACCTCTTTATTAATGAAACAATCAACTGTTCTTTGATTGCCCCCAACATAATACTATTTGCACTTTATTGTCATTGCACTTTTTTTTTATTGTAATTGTTCCTTTTGTGCAAATTGTAGCATTAAAGAAATGAATAACAGCTGAGGCTGCACCTCTTCTCCTGCCTCGGTGCGAAAGTTTAGTTAAGTTCCAGGAAATGAGCAAAAAGGTGCAAGACAAGGTTCCTGCGGAGTCCAGATGCAAGAGGATGAAGTGGAGGGCCAAGTTGACTGCATCATCTGCAGACCTGTTGGCTCTGTAGGCGAACTGCAGGGGGTCCAGGAGTGGGTCAGAGATGGATTTGAGGTGGGACAGCACAAGGCGCTCAAATGACTTCATTACCACAGAGGTCAGGGTGATGGGTCTGTATTCATTAAGTCCTGTGGCCCTTGGCTTCTTGGGAACAGGGATGATGGTGGAAGTCTTGAAGCAGGCTGGTACGTGGCATCTGTCTGAGCCCCTTCCAGACAGAAGCAGAGTCATTGGTTGAGAACTGTTGTTGGAGAGTACAGTTGTTTAGCTCCTCTCACCTCCTTTCTAAACCTGTACTTGGCCTCTTTGAACCTGCCTCTGTCTCCACTCCTGAATGCTTCCTTCTTTTGCGACCTTAGCTGTCTGAGTTTGGCTGTGAACCAGGGTTTGTCGTTGTTTTAACTCACCCTGGTGCGTGATGGTACACAGCTGTCCTCACAGAAGCTGATGTAGGACGTCACAGCCTCTGTGAACTCATCCAGAATGTTGGTGGCAGTCCTGAAAACATCCCAGTCAGTACAGTCCAAGCACGCCTGAAGTTCCTCCACAGCCTCACTGGTCCACTGCTTTGATGTCCTCGCCACAGGTTTGCAGAGCTTTAACTTCTGCCTTTAAGCAGGAATCAGGAGGACCATGGTCAGAGTTTCTCAGTAGAGCTCGGGGGACGGCATAGTAGGCACTGCTGACTGTGGTGTAACAGTGGTCCAAGATGTTCTCCTCTCTGGTGGGGCACTTTATAAACTGTCGGTATTTGGGGAGTTCGGGTGTTAGATTTCCTTTGTTAAACTCCCCAAGGACAATAACTAGAGAGTCCGGGTTTGTCCGCTCCACGCTCAGTATCTGGTCGGCGAGTGTGCGCTGGGCCTCCTGCACGTTGGCATGCGGCGGGATGTAAACACCGACCAGAATAAACAAAGATTCCTCCACCTTTCATCTTGCTGGAAAGTTCCGTGTGCCGATCCACTCTGTGGAGTTGGAAACACGCCAGCTGCAGCGCCGAGTTCGGGATCAATCCACACAGCTACGTCTCCGTGAAGCACAGAACGGAAGATGTAGAAAAGTCACTGTTTTTCCCCACCAGTAGCTGAAGTTCGTCCAGTTTGTTGCAGAGTGAACACACGTTGGAAAGAAATATTCCCGGCAGCGATGTGCGAAACCCGCGTCGGCGGAGACACACGAGTGCACCGTCACGTTTCCCTCTCTTCCGGCATTTCACTGTGTGGACAAAAGTGAGGGCACCTTTGACCAGAATGTCCAGTAATTCCACGCATGAAGCGATGAAAGTGGGAATTAAATCCACAGGGGTTGTAGCCCTGATGTTCATGTGCTCTTCTCTTCAAAGGTTTTATGTAATTACACTTTTTAAAAAGGTGAACTTGCATTTAGAGTCAGAAAACCTGGTTAATTTAACATCTTGCCTACAAAGATGTGAAAGAGTTTTGCTTGTAATACATTACTTGAATACAACACAAGACATTTCTCTGTTTCATAGTCAGTATTTATTACAGATCATAATAAAAAATATATCTGCAGCACTTTAAAAGGGTACCAAACTGATAATCTGCAGCTTTGACAAACATTTTAAATCATAAATATGGCATTAATTGTCTGACATTAAGTGAAAACTTCTCAAGTGAAAAGATCCAAGTTACCCTTTATAAGATCAGTAATTCCTTCAGTTTTGTTGACATGGTAACATACAGGATAAAGTCTATTCCACGCAGGTTGCTGCCTCATTATGGTGAATGTCACTGGTCTGATGTGTTCAGTCAGGATAACATGGGGACAGTGGCTACAGTAATCAACTACTATTGATTACTTTTGTGGTTTTATTATGTGTGTTTTTACCAGAAATAATTACTGAATAATGTTTCATATCGTACTTTCCACCCCCACATCCTGGTAATTACTGTAACTGTTTAAACTACATACTGTGCTACATGCAAATGCTAACAAAAACTTTGTCCACTTTTTTTATACAGTCTCTATGTGTAATATGGCCTCTTAAAGGGCTGCATGCATTATTCGGCAGAACTGATTGTGGCTGCCAAGTAATGCATCCCCTTGGATCATTATTGACACTGTCAAGCACAAAAATATATGCTGATAAAACCATTTAGTTCTTTAGATCTCTAGAAATAAAGTTGCAGTCTGGATGCATTATTTGGTGTGTATTTTATTACCTAAGTATATTTTACTTTTTTATTAATAGGTTGCAGTATAAGGTCACAAGTCCTTCATAGAGGTTATCATGGAATGACAACAGGCGCTCAGTGTCACAATTAGGAGTTAATGCATTTTATTTTTCATTTCTTCCTTTAGGTTTTGAAATTAAACAATTTTGACAATAGTAAGTAAATGTGCAAAATGGACTGTTAATACTAAAAAAAAATAAAATTTGTGGAAAAGCAATGGAAAGGTGATTCACAGTTTAGTCCACATTGACTGCTGCTGTGCTGACTGCGTGAAGAGTTTTGAAAAAAGTGAACTCTAGAGAAATGTGACTTTGCACTTGTAAAAAACACTGCAAAGTGACAGTTTAATGAAGTGGGAGGGGCACGTGCACACACACACACACACACATACATATACACACAGACCTTGTACAGGCACCTCTGTCCTCCCATGGTGCAGCCAGCCATGGTTCTCCACTTCTTAATCTGCGAGACCAGGGATTCATAAACCACTTGACAGGGTATCCCAAAGTACCTGCATGAGGAAAACACAAGCATAGTCACATAATTTTTTCTGGTTATGTGAGTACCCTGGTTGTCTTGGAACAACTCAAATGGGCATATTGATGGTAACATTAAAAAAAAAATCAATGGTGCCATCTAGTGAGCATCTGCTGTGAGTGTTCTGACTACATGACAGTTTTCTGTTGTCTTTATAATGAAGCCTTTGAAAGGCTGACTTTATATTACTGCTTATATTACAGCAAAACAGTGGCAAAATGACCTACCTTTTTTGTGCCATTGTTAATATTTGTTTTCAATTATTTGTAGATATAATTAAACTCAAACAATGAAATAAAGATCAATTCAAGGATCATATTAAGATGGCCTGAGCCAATTACAAACTGTGTAAAAGTGAAGCCAAGGCTATACATTATGAAGGATGCCATCTCAGTCTCCTCCATGGTCAGGGCCTGCTGTAGTTCAGCTGAAGATGTCCATTCACAAATTACATCTCAGTGGCCTGCTTTGTGATAAGACTGGCCAGTTAAATTCATTACAGCTAATAAGATCATCATATTATAACATGTTCTTTCCCAAAATATCCCCAAGTGCATATATTGTTGTTTTGACAGGAAACATCAGAAATGTCTAAATAATTTCAGTTGATATGGAAATGAAAGAACATGTGTCAAAGTATACTGCCATCTAATACAATAGCAAATTTAACCTTAGTTAAGTTTAGAATGTTCTGTTTATGTTGAGTAGGTTTTAGAGAGGGATTGATTACACTCTAACGTGGTTAATGTTGTCGATCAATATCCTTTTATGTTTGTTTATTTCACTCAGGTTGCTGATGAAGTTTGCCTATTTGCTTACCAGGAACATCATGAATTGTTGCCATGAGAATTTCCTTTAATCCATTTGTGTAACTGCCTTTATAACCGATTACTTACAAGTAACTGGTGTTTTTTTCTCATGAGATGACATTTTCAGGCAATATTCATGGTCTATTCATGGCCTTAAGGGCCCTTTTCAGGCTGCAACTTTCCAGTTGCACACAGGAAATATCAAAATCTAATGGGCAGTCTGCCATGAAGTTTGTTGGCATACATCCTTGCTTTAAATTACCTAATGGCCTTTCCTGTAGTGCCACCCACTGGACAAACTGGCTGTTAGCAGCATGCAGTAGTAGTCAGTGTGTGCTTAGTTCCTACAGACCTCTGTAGGGCTTTACTCTTCTTGTTTCTGCCTTTCTGGTATTTTGTCCACCCCACCACAATGGTAATCACAATTACAAAAGCAGCCATGCAAGTAAGTCATATAAAATGTAAAACATGATAGTGGCAAGTTGCAAAGAGGTCTGACAATCATTTGACAATTCACTGTGAATTATCTCAATACCAAGTAAAATGCTCACAGTAAAACGAGCTAAGAGAGTTTTTATCTACATTTATGATGCATCAACCACAGGCATTATGAAACAATGTAATGTGCAAATTACAGTAAAACTGCATTGACAAAGTGGAAGAATGATCACATGCAGACCCTCACCAACACTGATAGAATGATGCATAACAGAATATATGCTGAAGATCACTAGAACCTGAACTAAAAACTAAATAAAAATATGCATCAAATTCTAAGAGAAAATTCATACTTTAGTACAGATAAATAATTATATGTTAGTACATTTAAGAAATAATTATCTGTAACATTGAGACTTTTAGTCAAACATGCAGGTTTTAGAATTACTATGACTGTGGTAATCCCCAAGGTTTTTTTAGATAATCATTTTGTGCAGAATTCTGCAATATTATATTTTTTTAAACCAAACACATCCTCTATCAAAGTATCTTCAAGAAGAAATAAAGTATACCATTCTACTTTGCACTGGGCATGGAGAGGTCCGGAACAACAAAGCTCAGCAGTGACAAATGCCAGGAAAACTACAAGGAACCAATGGTCTGGACGCATTCTGCTCCTAACTGCCTCAGCAAAGTTCAGACTTAAAACTCACACTGACGACAGCTCCAGTGACTGAGAGGCATAAAAGGCAAAGAATCACAGGATGATCATGTGGTTTTCTGAAAAGGAAACAGCCTAAATTCAATTTAACTTCAGAGTAAGGGACAATAAAGAGAAGCTGCATAGATATTTGGTTTACAGAGACATCTAGAGGCAGTCTGTGATTGAGCAGGGAAAAAAACACACCACTCTCTGCCTCTGTATGTTCCTCCACTGCTGCTACTGCTGTTGCTAACCAATACTAAAGTGACCACTATTGGCAGCATGTCCAGGTGGGTCAAGTTTCAGCCCAAGACAGCATGGGACTTTTAGTTCTTTTGTAAATCCTGTTGGATTTTCACACTGAATGTTATGTACAGTGTGCTAAGCAAAAACATCCTACTTCAAAGAAATCAAAGAAATTAGCAAATACAAAGAAACATTTAATGCAACTGTCATTCAGCCTGTTGCACCCACCACGCTCCTAAGAGAGCATACAGCTTAATTTCTGCTTGGTTGCTCAACAATCTTGACAGTAATGTCTCAACAAAATGTCACACCCTGTCTCACATTTTTACCTTGGCAACTGGAAGAAGTAACACAGAAATAATGAAGCACAGTGATCAGACAGTTAACGGGCTGTTAACGAGCTGACAACAGCGAGCTGACAGGGTGGAAGCACCCTGTCAGCTCTGGACCAACTGCTGTCTTTCAGTCATGGGTAAGCACAGACATAAAGTGTACAATTTAATATCTATAGAATCTATATGGTATTATCTGTCACAGTGTTTTCTTCCTACTTTCAGCCTGCTTTTTTGACAAGTATTACCATGGCAAAAACTATCTGTTATTCTAAACAGTAAGTAAGTAAGTAAGTACAAATTACTTATAGCTCTTCTGATGTTTTAATAAGATTACATTATTTGTTACCACCTGCAGTTTGGTGTTTCAGGACATTGTAAAGATATTATTGCGTATGTGCATCCAAGTGTTGTTATCAATTGAAACTGTTAGATCTTTTTCCCAATCTTGAACTGGTCGTGGGAAATTGTTGTCTGTTTTCATTGGGAATTTGTATATTTTTTAGAGCCGTTTTTTTTTGAGTGGCTTTGAGTTTGAGGTGATTGAACAATGGGGATGGTTGGAGAATGCTGTTTGATGTTCAGATTTTTCCATATAAAAACAGTATTTGAGTTGTGAATTTTGCAAGTAGTTGTTACTACCAATGTTGTATGTCTGTTTTAGTGTTTTGTAGGGTATGAGTGAGTCGCAATTAAATGTTAATGATGTGTAATTCCTACTTTTTCCCATGATTTGAATGCTAGCAGTTTATTTTTGATCTATAAGTCTGGGTTGTGCCAAATTGCGGTGAGTTTATTTGAAGATATGGGGTGTCCAACGATTTGGTTGGATTTCCATCAAGCTGTCAGAGTCGCTGCTATGAATGGATTTTTGAAACAGTTATGTTTTTTAATTGACTGGGTGAGGAATGGGAGGTCTGATATTAATAGTTCATGACAGTCGTGTTGTTTTAAGTCTAGCTAAGGATGGTGTGATTGTTGAGTTTCTTGCAGCCATATAGGTATATACTGAAGATGGTTTGCTAGGTGTCGTTGCTGCTAACGACTTGCGCTTGGCCAACAACCTGAACGAGTTCTACTGTCGTTTCGAAAGACAATGGGACAGTCCAGACACCATCCCAAGTGACTCCATCCGCCAGCCCCAGCCCACCAGCTTCACCTCTCCCACCATAGCAGGGGCCTGGGCCTCTCCACAACTTCACACCTCAGAGGCCCCCTCCCCCTCCACAGTGAAGCACTGTGCTGACCAGCTGTCTCTGTTGTTCATGGATATCTTTAACACCTCACTGGAGACATGCCACGTACCAGCCTGCTTCAAGACTTCCACCATCATCCCTATTCCCAAAAAGCCAAGGGCCACAGGACTTAATGACTACAGACCGGTCGCCCTGACCTCTGTGGTAATGAAGTCATTTGAGCGCCTTGTGCTGTCCCACCTCCATCACAGACCCACTCCTGGACCCCCTGCAGTTAGTTTGCCTACAGATCCAACAGGTCTGTAGATGATGCAGTTAACTTGGCCCTCCACGTCATCCTCCAGCATCTGGACTCCGCAGGAACCTAAGCAAGGATCCTGTTTGTGGATTTCAGCTCTGCCTTCAACACCATCATCCCAGCTCTACTGCAGGACAAGCTCTCCCAGCTGAGCGTGCCTGACTCCACCTGCAAGTGGATCGCAGACTTCTTGTCTGACAGGAGGCAGCACGTGAAGCTGGGGAAACATGTCTCTGACTCCCGGACCATCAGCACCGGTTCCCCTCAAGGCTGCGTTCTTTCCCCTCTACTCTTCTCCCTGTACACCAACAGCTGCACCTCCAGTCACCAGTCTGTCAAGCTCCTGAAGTTTGCGGACAACACCACCCTCATCGGGCTCATCTCTGGTGGGGATGAGTCTGCCTTCAGGTGGGAGATGGACCATCTGGTGACCTGATGCAGCCAGAACAACTTGGAGCTCAACGCTCTCAAGACAGTGGAGATGGTTGTGGACTTCAGAAAGAACCCAGCCCCACTCACCCCCATCACCCTGAGAGACCCCCCAGTCGGCACTGTGGAGTCCGTCCCTTTCTCTCTTCCCCTTTCAACCCAATTTGGTCAAGGCAGATGGCCGCCCACCCAGAGCCCAGTGCTGCTTGAGGTTTCTACCTGTTAAAAGGAAGTTTTTTTTCTCGCAACTGTGGCCAAGTGCTTGTTTAAGATGGGATTGTTAGGTCTCTGTAAATAATATTTTAAAAAGTACGGTCTAGACCTACTCTATTTGAAAAGTGTCTTGAGATAACTTTTGTTTAAATTTGGCACTATACAAATAAAATTGACTTGACTTGTGAGCCAATGTCGTACTGCCCAGAAAGGATGCTGGCACACGTCTGGACCCTAGGTCTGCTGGGTTAAGATCAGTGGAAGCCATTCTTCAGGAGCTGAGGACTGGCGAATTCGCTGAACCCTGTTCACGCAGACGTAGAACCTTCTGGATCAATTATGGATGTAGTCAAGTAAAAAATAAATACGCCACAGTCTCAGCTGCCTTCACTGATGCATTCGTGAAGACGCAGAGCACAGTGAGTTGAGAATTAGTGGTTGAGAAGTAACACGTAGGCTCAAGGTATTTTGAGCTCTTGGAAGTCCTTGAGCAAGTCTTTCCATCTGTCCCACTTTGCTTCCATGTTTTCTGGAAGTGGTGAGTCCCAATCTTCAGCTTACATGAAGAAATGTCTGAGGAGTTCCCTTTATTGTTACTAGGGTAAGGAGGGTAGCAGCAACAAGTCTCTAAGTTCACTGAGCTTTTGTGGATTTTTGTTGGGCACCAACAAAGAGTTTGGCAAAAAAAGCTCAGTCAATGGCTTCAGGTGAGCCGTATGTCTCTTCCAGCCTCTCCCAAGCCATCATGAATCCAGCTAGTGGGAGTCCGATGTTTATTCTTGGCCTGTAATGTTTGGTATGTGAAGCGATGGATTTGGTCCTTCCATATCTTCCACAACACGCTGTGGTGTTCAATCCACATGGACTTGATCCCCTACATAATCCTCAATGTGCTGTAAGCTGGGGTGAGAGAGGAATAGGAGTTTTGAATGCGTTTGAATGAGTTTTGAATGCAGACCCTATATCAGATTAAATTGGCTTCTACCTTTCCGGTTCAGCCTGAGCAGCATCTTTCTTTTTCTACCTGAAGGGCTTTGAGGGTAGCTTGAAGATGAGTTTGTTCAATCTTTCAATCTCCCGTTTAGGATAGGCTGCTCTGGCTTTTGCCAGTGCTGTAGCAATAGCCAAAATGACCTTTGAACTAGTAGATAACCTACTTGAATGGGTTTGTAGGGATTGAAGATCCTCATTTGCTTCTTTTTTTTTGTTTTGTTTGCTCTTTGACGCTGTCGGAACTATTGTAGCTTGACAGCTGCTTGATGTTGGGATGAGTAATGTTCCACGTGGTTGCTTTTTTTTAACTGTACTGTTCTAGCTATCGAGTCAGCTTAAACATCTACTCAAATAACTCCAGGAGAACCAGGCTTCCATTTTAGCAGTTTACTTGAAGTTATTTTTTGTAAAACTGTAACAAACATTGAACATTTGATGTTAAAATTACAAATATGACAAGTATTATACACCAAGTATATCACAGTAAATAAAAGTAATTATGCTAACAGTTAGCTAGTTTCCCTACCAAAAGTAATGTCCTATGCTAATTTTATACTGGTCTAAGTGTCACGGCGCGGTAGCCGTTTGATAATGATAGGACCCAAGCGCAGAGAGGAGAGGAGACCGGCAGGTATACTGAAAGAGTTTATTCATGCATGACCAGGTAACAGAGTCCAGAGCAGGCAGGTGACAAAAACGGGTGACAGGGAAAACAGATAAGTCCAAAAACAGGCAGTTGAATAATCCGGTAGCCGGGTGTCCAGAACTGACACAAAAACATGGAACCAAGGAACAGGAACCAGGAAACAAGAAAAGACTCACCAGGAACTGGACACTCACAAACTCACAAACAAACAAAGAAACAAAAGGATCTGACACCTGACCAGGAAAATGAACTAGTATATATAGCTGGCTAATTGCTGAGTAGAGACAGGTGTGTAGATGGGTGGGACAATCAGGTGATGGGAAAGGAAGGAAAGACAGAGGGCACCTGGTGGAAGGTGAGGAACTGGCAGGTGAGGGGAACAAAGCAGTGAGCAGAAGTGACAGACAGATCATGACACTAAGTATGTTTTAGTATTGCAACCTTAGCTGCAATCTTATGCCATCACCTAATAAAATAAACTTGCCATAAACTCTTGAAATATGCTGGTTTCCACATGAATACATTACTAATGACCAAATCCACAGACAATGCATCTAACAAGTCTCACCATGAAGGATGGAACAGGATTGTGGAGACACTGATGTATAAAATGGATCATGTTCATGTGCATTTATTGATCAAAGAATGAATATCATATGTAATCATTTATTATTGTGTGAAATAATCAAGAGAGGATAAAACTAGTTTGATTTTACTCTTTTAAGATATGATCTGTTTGAAATAATATATAACCCATGTCATAACATGTATCCAGTTTGTATTAAACACAAAGTCAGCAATGTAATAAGTTTTTTAAAAATGCAGTCAGGTGGAACTGAAATATAATGGTGTATAGTGTGTATGGAAAGGCCCCAAGGACAAATATATCCCCACAGCCAAAAAGGAAGGAAGCGAGAGCATCAGGATGCATGATCACACCATTAGAATCTCTATATGTAAGTGTTTGGTACTCTCCACAGTTTTAGGGATTTGTTATTGAGATACCATTATGTTTGATAAAATGATAGACTTAAGTAAAAAAATAGATGGAGGCTAGGCCATACCCCCGCCTGGTTTTAGGATTATAAAACAGGGTGTACAAAACACAGACTTCAGTCTTCTCCATGAACTTGACTTGGGTTCTATTTTTGTGAAGGAAAAAAACTCTACTGCATTGAACTCTGACCATATCCCTTGATTTTTTGATTCAATTTTGATGATTCAAATAGCACTGAGTTTTTGATAATTATTAACTACAACTAATCAAACATACAAGACCCACACAGCGTCCAGAACACTTAGAGAGGTTGCCTCCAAGGACAATCAACACATAAATTATGTTTGGTCAACTCGTGTGAGGAAGCCTGACCAGAGTGGCTAGGAAGGTGGTAGAAGGCAGATGCGAAAACTTGGTCCAGGTTTCAAAAGGTGATTTATTTACAAAATAGCAGCTTCCACGTGCTGCCATTCAGAAGACCCTTTTTTCAAGTTGATTTCAGGTACTGTTAGTCAATGCAGAGATCTGAGGACTGGTAATAGCTTCAGTGTTTATTCTTTCTCGTCTTTTGTACCTTTTGTAGAAGAAGATGGAGAGAACCCATTCTGTCCAGGAGCTAGAAACACATCCGTCTCTCCCCCTCCCTTTCTGTCCACCACATTCGCTGTGAAGTACATGTACATGCACATAGCCGATCCCTCAACACAGAAATCTCACACTCATGTACGCACAACATGCACGCACAGTCATGCACATTCACACGCACACAACACACACACACGCACATATGGACAAACACTCCTGTTACCCAATATTCATTCCTGCTACTGAATATTTTTTCTCAAAAAAACAAAGATAAACCACTATTTTTTAAACTATGTTTGGTCCATCATTTATCCAATTGTGTAATCAGTAACATAAAAATGTTTTATAAACTTGAGGTTTACGTCTCCTTTAAAAGGAAAAAATGGCTTTGCATTTTTTTTTGGAAGAGTTATAACAAGCAAATGGCACCCATTCGTACAGCGGACCAGGAATGATGATGGCCCCTGCTATCCTAGAGCTTGTATAGGACTTATACTTGATGCAAACTTGTGATGTGACAATAAAGCTGAGTTTGAGTTTGACTGATGTTGTGGAAAAATCCAAGTCCAGGTTAGAGGTTTGCTGTAGTGATGTGAGTTTATTCAAGCGTGCCGGCACCCTGGTGCACTGACGGACAACGAGCGGATCTGAGTCGGTGAGTGGACCCAGAGTCAAGACAGAGATACAGTTTTATACAGTATGATCAAAGCAGTGACGTAAGAACAACAGGAAGCAAAAGGTAGGAAGGGGACATTTGCTATCAGACTTGCAGGGGATACCTAGATGACAAGATCAAAGGGTTAATTAGCAGAGGGGAAGGAACTCCAGACATAGCATAAGGGAAGGGGGTCCAGAATTAATCAATTTAGCAAGTCAGCAGGGGGGCCCCAATGCGTATTCTTAATCAGTCTGAAGGGGGCTCAGTGTTTATTCTTCTTCATTGATGAAACAACTCTAGAATAGCGGGGGTTGGATGTATGTGTTTTTGGTAAATTAGCAACTAGGGATTGAGAGTTTTGTGATACACACAGATGGATGACCAACTCCATTACACGTTGACATCACTAAAGACGTTACACATAACATTTGTAGCGTCCTGCTCTCTGAATAACTGCCCACATCACCGTCCACCCGACAAGAGTTCATTCATGTTTCTTACCGTTAACACCCACAATCTTCCAACGATCCAATCACAGCCTCCAAAGAAACCCGCGCAGTCTGAAACCAACCTCCAGGAAGTCTATTAGTGTGTATCGGTGCCGGCAGTGGTTGTTGGTCAGTGGAGGAGAGATACGCGAGCTTCACCCTCGTCATCACATCGCGTTGTTAAGTTTGCCTCGTTGTAGCCAATTTGTGGTAGAAGCCTGGTCTCTGGAGTATGTGTCAGGGGGAGGAATAATCCAGCCAATGTTAATTTTCCTGTTAGCGTTTCTCCTGGAGTTGCCGGTTTTGGCGGAGCTATGGCCGACGCTGCAAACCTGACTGACTGACTGGCGGTCGGTACCGTGAGTACCCGGTGTATATATTGTAAATAACATCTGTAACTGAACTGCGAATACAGACGCTGTTATTGATTTCCGGATTTGAGTTGTTTTGTGGGGATCCGCGTGAAAACCCGGAGCGGAGTTTTTGGTTGTTTCTTTTTTTTTATTTGTGAACTGGATTGGACTGTCTGTTTTGAGTTTGGGGGAAAAGACGAAATGGAGTTCTTTCAAAGTGGACTGAACTCAGACGCACGCGCGCGCCCACACACACTTGCTTTGTTTTAAACCACTAATGAAATTGTAGTTAAGTTGTTGTCTATTTTGTTGCTCCAGGGCTGTTTTTTTTATTCTATCTATCTATCTATCTATCTATCTATCTATCTATCTATCTATCTATCTATTGCCTATTTGCTTAATTGCTTTGTATGGTTTGACTGAGTTATTTTCTTTCTATTTTATAATTATTATTTGTCTGATGTGTTTCTGACTGGCACCTCTCTTTATTTTAAAGGGTCAAACCTGCCACAAATTTTATACAATTATTTGCACAAATAAATGTATCAGAAGTTTGATTAGATCTTTGAATGTAAATATTCAAATAGTTCAAAGAGTGACATGAAAATGAAAGAAGAGAGAAAGGTGGATATGCATATGAGTTCCATGGAGAGACAATGGGAGGGGGGCAGGGAGGTAGAGGATGGATGAGCAAGGAAGCCTGTGAAGGAGGAGGGGACTTATCAACTGGCTATAGCATAGAAGTGAGGATGGCCATATAGCAGACCACAGGGGAGAAAACACATATCTGCCGCTTAGTCAGCTGTGAATGATGGATGTAAGAGAGAAGCAGAAGAGAGACAGAGTGAGAGAGCTGTTATTGTGAGTGCTCCTGCAGGATCACAGTGGCCTTAAGGGATGAAGAGAAGGGAGGAGAAGGAAGCCAGCATTCCTCCTGAACACAACTGGTGAAAGCTCTGCAGCACCTCCAGCCTCCAGCGGGACTAAAAACACTGCTAGGGTTACAGCCACACAGGGGGGGACAGCGTCTGGGTTCAATCCTCTTCTGGGAAATAGTGTTTTGCTCCCCACACTCATCCATTGACAGAGAGCAGAGGAGTGCACACCAAGAGCCACAATGACAGAACCGACATCTAAAAAACAAGGATTTAAAAAGTGTCGGAGTGCCACCTTCAGCATTGATGGCTTCAGCTTCACCATCGGTAAGAGACTCTTTATTACATTGTGGTATAATGTGTGTTTGTGTCTATGTGCAGGTGTGCATGTGAGGGGGGGGGGGGGGGGGGGGGGGTGATATTGGTGATATTGTGTTGCTGAACAGATGGTGTTCTTTACATAATATTCATTGCCTTCTTTGCCTCAAGAGAAAAAAACCTAATTGAAAATATGTTTCAAATTTGCTGTGTTATGTACGGATAGCTTTAACATCTAAATAATATTACAACTTCATTCAGTCTAAAGTATTCTTATCCAGATCTATAACATGACCCTTTTTAAGTTTGATATCATTTGAATGTGACCTCCAGTTGAATGTGAATGTTGTTTTTTTCCTGGTTGGGGCCCAATAAAGGGAAGACCATCTATATACAAATATTTAAATTTTGAATTGAATAAAATACAAATATATCATATACTAATAAAACAATATATACATTTACTTATATACATATACTTATACACGTATATACCCAGAAAGTTTGTACAGTATGTGTAATATCAGTGTAAAGTTCCATGTAATTTATTTATAGTGGAGTGCAGAGAATTAGCTGAAGAGTCTCACAGCCTGCACAGCTCTATTGCTACTCTGTAAAAGTTAACAATAACTTGGCACGGGAGGTTTGCCTTCTTAAGTTTCAACACGACAATGTTCACAAAGGCAGCTCCATAAAAAAATGTTTTCTGAAGTTTGTTGTGACTGGCCTGCAAAGAGCTCTGCCCTCAACCCCATCCAACACCTCTGTGATGAACTGGAACACAGTCTACGAGCCAGGCCTGACCACCCAACATCAGTGTTTGACTTCACTAATGATCTTGTTTCTGAATGGGGGCAAATCCTTGTAGCCAAGTTCAATGTGGTGAAAGCCTGAAACCAGCTTACTGCTTTTGTGGCAGTTTGATTGCAAAATTATGGCACCAATTGTATTTAAAATAAAGACAAATTGCATCACCACATGTGGGAGAAACTGTTAGTTTGTTTTTGTGTTTTGTTGCAAAACCATGTTTCTGTAAATACCAAGAAGCTGGACTCACAATACTAGTAGCAGGCTTCAACATATGGATGTAGCTCAGCAGAGTAACATAGACAACAGTGGTAGTTTGTTGGCTCTCCGAACAACTTGACGCCACTCCTCCTGCCATACATCCTAGCCAGCAAGCAGCTTGTCCGAGTTACCATAGTAGCTCCCTGGTGATGTCATCAGGGATCCACATCCACAGTCCTCTAGTTCTCAGAGGAGACTGTACATTAGGTGACCATGCACTGGGAACAAGGCTAGATAAGCTTATTAATAGTCAAGTAAATTATATTTATACAGCCCAAAATTACAATTAGCCTCAGGGGGCTTTACAATCTGTACAGCATACAGCATCCTCCATCCTTAGACCATCAATTCCCCCCCACCCAAAAAAGGGGGGGGAAATGGTAGAAATCTCAAGTAGAGCAACACAGAAGGGATCCCTCTCCCAGGACGGACAGACATGCAGTAGATGAGGCAGAGTCAGATTGTCTGATCATGGTCATCAGGGAGGTTATTCCAGAGGAAAGGGGCACAACAGGAAAAAGCCCCAGTTTCAGTGCAATGAGAGGCCTGAAAGCAGCTTCAAAAGGTTCAAAAAGATAAAATGGAAACGTTGCTGACCCTATCTTAGTTTGGAAACTCTGAGGTTGTGTTTTAGCCTGGACATGCCGAAGAAGACCTTTCAGAACAATGACGCAGACACCCATGTTCTCTTCCTGATTGGGTATTATTATTCACCACGTGTCCTTCCCTGATTCGTCACACCCCTATCATGTGACCCTTTTCGGGAAGAAAACAAACAACATCAGGGGCACGTATATCCCTGACAAAGCATAACAAAAGTGTTTATTTAAACAGTGGTGCATTGAACATCCTTTTGTGTTACGCAAGTGTTGCAACAATGACATTGGGGCACTGCCTTTTTAATATGGTAGAGTGTATATACACATTGCTGCTGATTATGTTAAACCTCTGACACACCCACCACACAAGTGAAACATACTTCAAAGCCTGTTGCATACCGTTTCACACTATTTTTGAGTAAACATGTCGTTCAGATCATATCTATAAAATGTATTTTCAGGTTTGTTAGTATGGACAGAGATTATTTCTGAAACTTCTAAAAAGCTTGTGAGAACAGAGATCCAATGTAGATGTAGCATGAAACTCTTTCTAGTAATTATGAAAAGAGTTGAAGGTTAGACACTGTTCTATGGAGACCCTGGATTAAGTTGTGATTTCTTAAGAAGAGGTTTAACCACAGCAGACTTAAAGCTAGTAGGGATAATGTCAGTTGTAAGTGACGAAAAATCAGCATTCAGCATGCAAGAGACAGCCAGAAATCTTTAAAAAGTTTAGCTTGCAGGAGGTCAAAGAGGCAAGTAGTTGATTTGGAGGCTGAAATCCGATTACACAATGTAGATGGTCTCAAAACTGGAAAGAACTGAGACTACCTAGGAATCAGCATATGAATCTTGTACGACCGATTCTGCAAAAGTAGCTGGAGATGAGGAAGCCATTTCGTTTCAAATCTCTATTTTATTGTAGATAAATTCTAAGAAATCTTGAGCCATAAAGGGTGCGCAGCTGACAGACTGTGGCTTTTGAGTATGTTTAGCTACTGTGTCAAAATAAATCTTCAATTGCTTTTATTGTTACTGATTAAGCGAGAGAAATAGGCTCTTTTGCAACAGAGTATGCTTATAATTCTATACACTCTAATGCCATGAGAGGTAGAAAAACGTTTTGACAACTTAGTTTTAGTAGAAAGAACAGTCCGCAAGGCATGCCTTGCCTACCTACCTCCCCCAGAAACATTTTCCTCTGTTGTAGTTGTCAGTGCTATTTTACCTTTTAGAACATGGACAGGGCCACCAATCCTGAGTTAATATTAAATAAGCCTCCATGCCTTTATGACAAAATCACTGTTATTACAATCCAAAATTACCCATATGAATCTTCTTTGATGTAATGCCCTGCAATTCTAGCAAATTCTGATGGTGATCATATGCTACTAAAAAGTGTGCATGTATACAACCATGTCATCCAAGATTGAGTACATTAAAACCGGAGCTGTTCTATTGTTTACTGTGACACACAAATATAAAAATAATGTATATGCAATATATAGGATGATAACAATATTGATTATTTAAATATATATATATATATTATTGTGAATCAGGTACATCTCTGTATTCACATTAGTAGAATAGAGGGCCATGTATTTTTACTCTGTGTGTGTGTGTGTGTTTACTGATTGCTGTTTCTATGGGAACCAAAAGAGATGGGAAATGACTGTGACATCATTTTGACTTGTGCAAATAAATATGCGTGTGTGCGTTCTCAGTTGTTAGGGTGGTGAGCCCTGGGAGTCATTATCACTAATGAAGTGGCCTCTGTCACAGAGCGTAATCTGGCTGCACTTTAGCTTACTTATCTGCCTGATTCCAGCCGTACTCCCCATCTACCAATCACTTTCACTTTCTCTCACTCACACACACACACACACACACACACACACACACACACTCTGTTGGGGGTGAAAAGGGTCACGTAGAACTAGACGCACATACATTTGCTTATTTTATATTTTTACTAAAAATCCCACGTGTGTATGTCATTGTGTCTGTGTGTGATTAGTACACATCAGCCAGATGTGTGAAGCCTAACACACAGGCGTACGTGCGCGCATACGTATGTCTGCGTGCATATGTATGTCTGCGTGCGTACTCTGAGACTGCACATGCGCATGCACATTCACGTGCATACTCTTAACCCAGGCTTCACGTGAACCATGTTATCACAGAAGCAGAAGAAAACCAGCTGTTGATCTAAATATGTCCACATTAACAGCCTGGTAGGATTCATTATTGCGTTATACAGCTCAGGTTCACAGGTTCCTATTAACTAACTATAAATGCTGCTGTGCATTAGAACGAACTGTGATATGTCCATTAAACGCTTCTATGAAATTTTAAACAGCTTGATGCACAAATCAGTAGGATATAACTCCATTTGTTTTGAGTCATGTCTATTTTTCCAGATAATCAGTCGGTGAAATTAGGATGATAATAGGCTTATTAATAATTACAGATTTCTTTTAATCCATTCAGGCGCTCCTCTCTGCTATAGGATGACATCACCATCAGGTCACGGTAGCTTACTGGTTAAGTAGTTAGATCAGGAGACACTTAATTTCTTCTTTCTTAAGAATGAACAATGTTTATTGTTTATTGAAGTATGGAATGATATGAGAATTGTAAAAAGTCTTTGGTGATTAGACTCCATTGTGACGTCATCATGGTGATTAAGGGGGGTAGAGAAACGATGAATAGTATAAGATAGTAGTGATATATATATAGTATATACTATAGATAGTAATAGTATAAGCCCCCCTGATGGAGTCTAGACACTGGTGGTGTGATGGGATGAAGGATGCTGAGGATCTGGATTGACGTGGAAAGGAATCGGTTCTGATGGCTCAAACTGGACGCTGGAAATGATGAAGCTGGAGGTTAATGGGGTGGAAAAGGGTTTCAGAGATTTCTATTTGAAATGACAGCTGGCCGCAGCAGAGAAGGAGAACTGGTTTAAACTTTGGCAGCAGCGATGTGATTGGGTCAGCGATAATTGAGGCAAAACCTGACTGGTTTAGCTAAAGAGTAAAATGCCCATAGATCAGCTGATGAGAAAGAAGTGAGAGAGGAGAGAAAGGGAGAAATGTGAATGGTGTAGCACAGCAGTCTTCCTGATTGAATTTATGCTGAGCTTCATTAGACTGGCAATCATAACGTTCTAAATTTCATAGAAGCATTTAATGGACAGATCATACAGTTAATTATGATATAGAAAAAAAATTTGTTAATTAGTTAAAATTAGTTTCTGAGGAGAAAGAAAGCTTAGTTGTTACGAGCTCTAAAACACTGATAGCACACTCTTCAGATGATTGAGGCTGGGTTTGTTTTCTACACCTGCACCTTACTGCTACTATGGCCGAGCGGTAATCCTAAACAAAATTTCTGTCCTAAAAAAAAGAGAAAATTACATGAAGTGTTAGAAAAGAAGGATGTTAAAGCTGGAATGAGGGACCTTTACATATAAATGAACGTCCATTACATTCAGCTCTTGCCAAACGAGTTCACACAATGCCAATTAAGCCTTTCCCCGCCAGGTAAATGTCTATTTTGCCAATCAAAATGTGTTTTTGATTGGCCAATGGTTTAATTGCTTTTCAAACGGAGTATTTCTGTTGCTTCCTTGGATCCTGAAGAGGAGTTTTTTGTTGAGATAAGAAATCATTTGCTGGTAGTTAAAGTGTGTGTTTCGTATTGGGAACTGCCTGTATAACACACTTTGGGACAAATTTTGTTGTTTTTGTTTGCTGGTGCCTTGAAGACACAGGTTTTCAGTATATGAAGACGTGTCCTTTGTAGGGTTGACTGGTTTATTTAAAAAAAAATATTATCTTTGTCAGACTTGCACTCTGACCATTGATGTATTATAACAACTGGATACCGGACAGAAAGATGGCACCTATTCAGTCCAATAAGAATCACTCGCCTGGCGCATATGGCCAAAAAAGTTTCTTGCTTCTGGGTTACTTCTGGGGTCTGTGGCCCACTGGATATGCACAGTAGTGTTACTCCCTCTGGCCCGCTCTGGCCCAGCCGGGCTATGTGATTGGCTTGTACACACACACACACACACACACATACATAAACACAAACACACACACACATATATTAATCCTTCACTCTTTCTGGGTGCCTTCCATTAAAAATGGAGTCCTCCTGGGTCGCAGATATATTTATCCTGGTACATAACACATTTTCCTACTTGTATTTATTTATTTTTTGTAATGTGCAACATCGTATGCATGTGCAACATGATTTTTCGTAATTGGTTCAGTAGTTAGAACTATGGTATCCTTTGTTTGAACTATCATAGACCAAGTATAATCAATTAACCCAATAAAACCACTTTGGAGGTGGCAACAAGTAAAGTTGAAAGCAGCTTTAATTTTTCAGGTAGGTTAGCTGATTCGATCTCTGCACAGGCTGAAGTTGGGCAGGGGTATCCTTTTGAGGTGACCAAACTGAATGTACTAGTAAGAATTATAAAGGTGCAGGTTATCCCACATTAACATGTGCAACAAGAGAATATGGTAGATGTCAAACACAGTCTGCACACTCCAATGCAGTCCTGAGAAGAGGTCTAATCAGGCAAAGTAAGTGAAAACACCTGTGCGGCTGAACCATGGCTGTTTGGGGCTTTAAACATCTATTGGTATAGTACAAATGAGAATGTAAAACAAAAGACATTCTAATTATTCTCTTTACAGTTGCCAATGAGGCGGGGGAAAGCAACCGCCATCCACTGGCCCGCTTTGCACGTGAGTTCACCAAAGTTAACCATTTTTACCAAGTTCAACTCTTGAATTTCTTGAATTATTATCATGAGATGTGTAAGAGAAGTACAGTGGGTACGGAAAGTATTCAGACCCCTTTAAATTTTTCACTCTTTGTTTCATTGCAGCCATTTGCTAAAATCAAGAAAGTTCATTTTATTTCTCATTAATGTACAGTCAGCACCCCATCTTGACAGAAAAAAACAAATGTAGAAATTTTTGCAAATTTATTAAAAAAGAAAAACTGAAATATCACATGGTCATAAGTATTCAGACCCTTTGCTGTGACACTCAACTGAAGGAAAGATGAATGCGGCCAAGTACAGAGAGATCCTAGAAGAAAACCTCTTCCAGAGTGCTCAGGACCTCAGACTGGGCCGAAGGTTCACCTTCCAACAAGACAATGACCCTAAGCACACAGCTAAAATAACAAAGGAGTGGCTTTGGAACAACTCTGTGACCATTCTTGACTGGCCCAGCCAGAGCCCTGACCTAAACCCAATTGAGCATCTCTGGAGAGACCTGAAAATGGCTGTCCACCAACGTTCACCATCCAACCTGACGGAACTGGAGAGGATCTGAAAGGAAGAATGGCAAAGGATCCCCAAATCCAGGTGTGAAAAACTTGTTGCATCATTCCCAAGAAGACTCATGGCTGTATTAGCTCAAAAGGGTGCTTCTACTCAATACTGAGCAAAGGGTCTGAATACTTATGACCATGTGATATTTCAGTTTTTCTTTTTTAATAAATTTGCAAAAATTTCTACATTTCTGTTTTTTCTGTCAGGATGGGGTGCTGAGTGTACATTGAGAAATAAAATGAACTTTTTTTGATTTTAGCAAATGGCTGCAATGAAACAAAGAATGAAAAATTTAAAGGGGTCTGAATACTTTCCGTACCCACTGTAGATATGATGCGGTGGTGTAGTTGAAAATACATGTACAAACAAGCAAAGGATGTTTGTTTGTATGAAAATTGTTCAGGCTCACGGTCCCAGAATGCACTATGCACCGCTGTTACAGCCAGTGCTGGCGTCGCTGACCACAAAGGAATTCTGATCGACCCCCGCAGCACGGAGGAGATCTTGGCTGATGAGATGCCAATCCCTGATGCACCCGACGCCATGGAAAAGACTGCTATCAGGTAACACATGCACACAGAAACAACACATGTATTCATTCTTTCCTAAAGAAACGCAAGTACACCTCCTGGGAGCCAAAACAAGATTAAGGCTCTTTTCAGACTGCAGGCAAATCATAGCCTGGCTTCACCATACTAATTCATCTCAGTTCATTTAGATTTTCCAAGGGGCATTTTTAACAGGCACAGACAGAAAATCAGAGCAACAAAACGCCAATCTGTTGAACGTATATTTTTTTTTAATAACATTTATTTTTAATAACATAGCATTTAAGTTCAGTTCTTTTAGAGAAAATCTAGCATCCAGTCAGTTTAATTCTGCTGCAATAGCTGTCCGTGGAACGTTCCACATCAGCGGCTGCCATCTTGGTTATTTACAAAGATTCCTCAACAGTGCTCCTCTGTCAGTCATCGTGTTAAACCCACCCCATATTAGATAAACGGTTGCGATTGGCTCGCCAGCTTCCAGTTCTGGTTGAAATCTGTCTGAATGGTAGAGGGGCCATATGTATCTGCCACAGCAAATAAGACATGAACTTGGAGATTTGTGTGGTTCCCAGGCTAGGCAAATCAGATTTGTTTTTTCAAATCAGATCTTTAAGACAGACTGTCTGCACTGTTATTTGCAAGTGATCAGATGGGGGAAAAATGCCATTTCATGTGGATTTAGGCTGGCAGTCTGAACAAAGCCTAAGAGTCTACAGCTATGCTAGCGGCTCTGTGAAGCACAGCGGTGCTTTGATCTAAATGCTAACATCAGCATGCTAAAATGTTTACAATGCAATTCTAACGTGGAATTTAAGCAGGTCCAATCTTGAAACCATGTTCAGCATCTTAGTCAGAATCTTTTTAAGTCATTTCAATTCATCCTCTGGAGACCATGAATGTCTGGACCAAATTTGATTTGCAATCCCTTTTTGAATTTTCAGTCAGTACAGGTTGAGAGTAAAGAAAAATAAATAGGCTACATTCTCATAACTCTGTGCACACTCATCTCCTCAGAATTTCCCTCTGTGAATTTGAAATATTGCACATTTGTCTCATCAAGCTTTAACTGACAAAAACAGGCATTGTAAAAACTATATATACACACACTCACTCACTCACTCACTCACTCTTGATGCAAGGGGTTGAAGGCAGTCCCATTGTAGATACTTACAGTGTAGGTTTTGATTTATAGGTCACCATCAGATCCCCCAGTTGATGGATGTATCCTATATAATCAGGCCATATCATGCATTTTCCATTTTTTGTTTCAATGTGACAGACAGCAGTGATCTCCTTAAGCAGAAGGTTTACAGTGGAGATGTCTTTGTTAGATGTGTGTTTAGTGGAAGCCAGCAGATCAATACTTGTTGTCTCTTAGGTATCTTGCTGCTGTAGCTTCGATGTGAAGCCACAGGTTGAGCACGCCACAGCATGTCAGTACAACATACAGTGCCTCTACGGTGGCTATGTGCATATACCCCAAAGCCACGCTGTCACGCCTTAACACAAAGTATGCAAATTCTATAAAAATCTGCTTATATTATGAGATACTGTATCTTATGTGCAAACTGACATTATGCATTGATAGAGAATTAATGGAGTGCCCAATGGCAAAAGAGGATGTGCTCAGTGAGTGAATGAGCTCATCATTCAACCAATGTGGCACTACAGAAAAGGTCAAGAGGTATAATGAAAAAGTATCCTTTATAATGGAACTAATCACTCTGAGAACAATTAAGCATGTGGCATTGTTTGAATTAAGTGGTGATGCTGATGTTGGTGTGGTGGCTATCTGTTGCAGGTTGCGATGTCTGGTAAAGCAGCTGGAGAGGGGGGAGGCATCTGTGGTGGACCTGAAGAAAAACCTGGAGTACGCCGCCTCAGTCCTCGAATCTCTATACATTGAGGAAACCAGGCAAGGAACTTTGAGCTCAGCTCTGATTTTACCAAACCATATTAAAACATGCACTGTGTGATACCAAACATGTACATTTCTGTTGTGACGATTGGGGAATTTTACAATTATGCTTTTGAATGCTGCTTGGTCCTGTTATGATGTAATTACCTTGACTTCTGAGCAGTAATGGAAGAAGTATTTGGATTCTTTACGAAACTAAATGTAGCAATACCACAATTAAGATTTTTCATATATATATTTGTGTGTGTGTGTATGTGTATATGTACACACATCATAAAAACTTAACAAGTTGCCTAAATAAAAGAAATGAAGAGTTGTAAAAACCTACATGAAGCTTAGTCATTTTTGGCATTTAACTGAGGCCCTTCTCACTGGAGAGAGGCTCAAGGACACAGTAGCAGTACCAACACTGACAGGTGTGGAGGTACAGCCTGAGGGCTTTAGGTCAAAGGAAAGAAAAGTTTTGCATTTTATCTTTTTCCTCACATCACGTGTTTACTGAAAAATTACACCACTATATATATATATATTTATATATATATATATATATGTATGTGTGTGTGTGTGTGTAGTAACGTCAATTTTATCCCCCAGCAGTCTAGGCCTATAGCAGCATAACTAAGGGATGGTCCAGGTCTCACCTGAACCAGCCCTAACTATGAGCTTTATCAAAGAGGAAAGTTTTTAGCATACTCTTAAATAAGGAGAGGGTGTCTGCCTCTTGAACCCAAACTAGGAGCTGGTTCCACAGGAGAGGAGCTTGATAACTGAAGGCTCTGGCTCCCATTCTACTTTTGGAGACTTTAGGAACCACAAATACCCCTGCATTCTGTGAACGCTCTGCGCTAGTGGGGTAATATGGTACTATGAGCTCTTTAAGATATGATTGTGACTGACCATTAAGAGCTTTGTAAGTGAGGAGGAAGATTTTGAATTTTATTCTGGATTTCACAGGGAGCCAGTGCAGATAAGCAAATATTGGAGAAATATGTTCTCTTTTGATAGTTCCTGTCAGTACACGTGAAGCCGCATTCTGGATCAGCTGGAGAGTCTTTAGAGACTTATTGGACAGCCAGATAATAAGGAATTACAATAATACAACATAGAAGTAACAAATGCATGGATTAGTTTTTCTGTGTCTTTTTGAGACAGGATGTGCCTGATTTTTACAATGTTATGGTAGATGGAAGAAAGCAGTCCTTGAAGAGGAGGAGAGTTAAAGGACATTTCCTGATCAAAGGTTACTCCTAGATTCCTTACATTGGTACTGGAGGCTAAGGCAATGCCATCTAGAGTAACTATATCTGTAGATAATGCGTCTCAGGTTTTTGGGGCAAAGTACAATAACTTCAGTTTTGTCTGACAGCAGAACATTGCAGGTCATCCACTTTTTAATGTCCTTAATGCATGTCTGAAATTTGGCTAACTGATCGATTTCATCTGGCTTTATTGATAAATATAATTCATATCATCTGCATAACAGTGAAAGTTTGAAAGTATTTCCTAATAATATTGCCTAAAGGAAGCATATGTAAGGTGAATAAAATTGGTCCAAGCACAGAACCTTGTGGAACCTTGTGGCAAACTTCAGTGTGCATGGAGGATTCATCGTTAACATATACAAACTTAAATGGATCTGATAAATAGGACTTAAACCAGCTTAGTGCAGCTCCTTTTAATGCCAATCGAATGTTTCAGTCTCTGTAATAGGATTTGATGGTCTATGGTGTCCCTAAGATCTAGCAAAACAAGTAGAGCCAAATTCTTTGTCTGAAGAGCCTAGTTGGGATGGGGTCTAAGAAGCATGTTGTTGTTTTAGACAAAAAAATCATTGAATTTAGTTGGTGAAAGTTGATGGGGAAAAAAACAGTCTAAATATCAGGTTTTACAGCTGTTTCTAAGGTTCCTGTGCTTGAAGGTAAATCAGTATTGAGTGCACAAGAGGATGAATTTAGTCTTTGATAGTTAGAATCTTATAATTGTAGAAGCTCATGAAGTGTTTACTACTGAGAGCACTGGAAATACATGGCTCAACAGTGCTCTAACTCTGTATCCACCTGGCTACATTGCTGAAAAGAAACCTGGGTTGTTCTTATCTTCCTCAATTAATGAAGAGTATTAGGCTCCTGGCATTACGGAGGGCCTTCCTGTATGTTCTAAGACTATCTTGCCAGACTAAATGAGACTCCTTCAGTTTGGTGGAATGTTATTTCCTAATTTTCACAATGTTTTAATTTGCGAGTTAAGGAGTTATACCTCTTCTGTTTTATTGTTTTCTTTTTTATAGTGGCAATAAAATCGAGTGTCATTTGTAGCAAACCTGCAGCACTATCAACCAGATGATCAATTTGGGAGGGACTTAAGTTAGCATGGGAGTCCTCCGTTATATTGAGACCTTACATTGAATTAAATGCAGATGGAATCACTTCTTTAAATTTAGCTACAGCACTATCAGAAAGCTATCTAGTGAAGTAATGTTTGTCTAATGGCCTGTAGTCCAGTAATATGGATTTAAAAGTTATTAAATAATGTTCTTATAAAAGAGGATTTTGTGGAAAGACTCTTAAATGCTCAATTTCAATGCCATACGACAAAACAAGATTAAGGGTGTGGTTAATCTAATGACAAACGCAGAACTAAGGCTATCATTATTGACATCCTCATAAATATTAATCACCTACAATAATGACTTTCTGTTTTGAGGACTAAACTTGTTAAAAACTCTGAGAATTCAGTATTGACTAGGAGCACAGTACTGTATAACAATTAAATTTCAGCTGTAGAGTTTTCCAGGTTGGGTGTGAAAGACTAAGAACAAGGCTTTTGAAATATTGTTTTGCTTTATGAATAATTCCACTTCGGTTTAAATTTGAGTGAATGAATTGAAGTTGTTAGGGGGACAGACCAAGTCTCTATGGGTTTTTTTTTAATGGGGTTTTGCGTGGGTAACTGCTCTAATGGAAGCGCAGAGAAGCAGGTAGGACTGCAACTCTGCCTCCTGTTCTCAACTCTGGATTGTCACGGTGTGGGACCACTAATAAACTTGATCAAATTTCTCTCTGTTTCTTCCAATATCTGTACATGAATTTGAAGTGACACATCACAAATCACATCTCCTATCTTTTAAAAAAGAGCATTCTGTGGTGCTGAATAGATAGCATATGACCCTTTGACTTCAGACTTTTCCTTAATTCGCTGAACATCCAGTAGTTTCAGAGTTAGAAGTATATTTTGTTCCATTTGTATGACAACAGCATATAAATATATGTATGTGTGTGTGTGTATAAATGCGCGCACATACATACATACATACATACATACATACATACATACATACAGGTAACCGATGAAATATAAAAACAACATGAAATGTCTTAGTATGGAGTCAAGCCACCTCACCCTAGCCCCTTGCCAAGTCTGTGGAACTCCATTGGAGGGATGAACACCATTCCTACGCAAGATATTTATTTATACAACCATTATTTAATCAGGTAATATCATTGAGATCAAGATCATTGTCATCCTCACCAAACCATTCAGTGAACCCTGGTGCACAGTAGCAGTATCTGCATTTAATGTTTTTCCAGTCTTTTATTCAGCTTTTTCCTTGAATTTGTCTTTATATATACACATATATATTCAGTCAGTAGGCTATCTGCTAATTGCAACACTTCACTGAAACTACATCACTTTTACATTTTGTAAAATATTCAAAGCCAAAATGCTTGGATTGCAACATTACATCAAATAGAAAATATTTAGACAAAATTTTGTGCACCATTTCCCTCTAATTCAGCAGGACATATTCTGTAGCTTTGGAAACCCTGAGATGTATGTGGCAGGTTCACCAACACATATGTTGGCTGGCCCGGAAACATAGTTTCATGGTTGAACAAAATTAATTTTGTAATAAACTTTACTATCCATTAATAATAATTGTGTAAGTGCAAATGATCAACAGTACACATAGATATAAACTACTGGCATACTCTGGATAGATAAATGCAAACCCTTATAAATGGGAGAAAAACATTTAAACAAAACCACCTGCTGCTGCTGACTTCTCATCCAAAGTGCAAGACTGTTTGTGAACATACCATAAAATAATACTAATATCAAAATATTGCAAACATTCAAGAATCAGATGAAAGTATTTAAACGAGTCAAAAAATATAAAACATTTACACCAATTTCTCCCTCTTCGTACAGAACACCATCCAAACTTTTTTTGACCATTAAATGCTAGCCAGAGTGCGTACATTTCCTTCCTCCTCTTTTTCCTCCTGTGGCTTTGGGTATCACTGAGAAGGTGGAGGCATAGGTGTTGACATTGGGGCTTCAAACTGCCCCAGAAGCTGGACAATGATCTTGGGAGGGAGGCTGCTGGGAATATGGCATCCTAGGATCATATGGTTAACAAGGTCGTTGGTATGGGGGCCCGCGGTGCATATACAAAGACAGAAAAGGAAGTTGGGTCTGAAGTGTGAAAAAGTGTTGCTGTGGGTGCTGTGAATTTTGGAATTGTGTAGTCCAAGGCATGTTCATGTTGTGCTGCTTGTTAATTAAGTTGATGGTCATTGTCAGTTGTTGAGATGGATGTAATGGCTTTTACAAATGCTTTAAGTGATGTGTCCAATTTGGACTTCTTTCTCCGGCTGCCAATTGGACACACACCCACACAGGTTTTACATGAATGGTTGGAATCCCTTTAAAAGTAGTATTTGCTGCTGATATTCTTGGTAGAAAATAAAGTATGAAATTAATGAAATTAGGTACAAAACCATAGCACAAAAATAAAAAATACATTGTAAGATCAAGGCTTTACTGATCTACAGCATTAACTTGATTAGCTGTAACAAACTGCATTTGTTAATGTTCATTTTATATTGCTTAGTTCACAAGCTAACCATATAGCCTACTAAGATAAAACAAACTAGTCTGAGTGAGAGGAGTATATGAGAAGAGCTGGAGCTGAAGAGGGGACTAAGGAGGGATGAAGATGAAGAGGTAGAGACCAGCTTCATCTGTTTACCTTCTTCCTTTGCAGGGGATCTCTTGCCTTTGCTGGAGTATGGAACCTCATCTGAGCTGAATGTGTGCTGAGTGGTAGGGTGGCCCACAGGAGTTGTGGATGGACCATTGTCTTCTTCAGCTCATTCTCCTGCTGATTCCTGTCAGCATGTTCGTTGATTTGAGAAAGAAGAGTCTCAGAGATATCCAATACTCAGTTTAACATTTATTACAGCAATTAAAGAGTCAAAAACGTCTTGTACAAGGATCTCCTATTCAGAATGTCACAGACAGCATGGAGCTGTCCTGTGTCTTCCTCCCAGAAGAGAGTGCTCACCACCAACATTACACAAAGTTTTAAATTGAAATGTGCAATTATCTTATTGGTCAAAATAAAAGGTGGGAAGATACTGCGGTTTAAACTTAGTTCTTCTTTGTAGGTGCACAGGCTGGTCCCAGCCTCTTGGCACACGAATCCCCCAATCTGAGGAGATAGAGCCCTAAGGAAGAGAAAACCCTACACTTCCTCTGTTTGCATGTTGCTTTGCTAACTCTGCTCCTCACCTTCTAACTGATAGTTCTTCTTATCATGACAATAGTACACAATGTTCTTTTCTGACGTTTCTGTTCCATTGTGTGGATGTAAGCGTATTGTAACAGATAGGCAAATTATTTCATACAGACAGTTGGTCTGCAGGACTACTCCTTAAAATGTCAAGCTTCAAGACTTGCTAAAGCTTCAAGGCCAGCTAGTGTGTGTGTGTGTGTGTATGTGTGTGTGTGTGTGTGAGTAGATAGCTGTTCCCAACAGTTGCTACACATTATAGTTTATGCGATCTTCTCTATGTTGCAGGCTTTGTTTTAGGATTAGTAGCATTTATTCAGCATTAGTCATAGTCACACCACTCTGCTCTGTCCTTGAGAATTCCACCCTCCTTTGAATCCTAATATTTCTCACATTCCTCTAAGCAATGATAATAGTGTCACAAAGCAGAATAGTCTGTCCTGTTCAAAGCATTTGTTGACCAGCTAAATTATTTATTTATCTTAAGTTAGCTGACACTACATATGATGCTGTTAGCAACATGATCTTGTTATGACAATAACCCAATTACATTTTAATGTTACCGTTAGCAGGATTACTCCCCTTTATCGTTGAAGTAGAATCTGTATTACTGTCGGTGGCTGGCTCTGCACTGTCTACTGTTAAAGTTGTTTGCAACGCTGGGCTGTCTGATAGAATCTTGTCCAACTCCTCAAAAAAATGGACAAGTTGTCCTTTACCGCCCGCTTTTGTTATTATCTTTAGCCTTATGATAAGCCACCTTTTTTAAATGTTTTATTTTTCGATCTGTGGCCAACCATGTTCTTCCATTTGTTTTGAAATTCCTTTGTAAATGGCCCAATTTCTGTAGGAACTTTACAGGTTGGCTTGGACTGTGCTGTCACCCCATGAAGCTATTAAACATCTTGTTTCTTGGTGGCTCCAGGGACATGAATCTTCCATTTCTACTTACTTTAATTTTACCAGGTTAGCTGCGATGAGCTTCCAATCAACTGACAATGAAATAGCTATGTGGTTAGCTAGCTAGCTAATTTAACACACAAGTTTGATACGCATGATTGAGATGACGGTTGTCACAGGAAAGTAAAATGTGGGGATGTTATTTATTTACTTTCCAGCATTACATCTCACCAACTAGGTAACAACGTAGTGTGAAGTCAACACAAAACAGACTCAAACCGTCTGATGAGCCTGCTTCATTACTGGCTATACTGACAAACTATAGCTGGCTAGCAACCTCGCTAACATAGCAAACAGATGTGATAAGCATGAGTGACATGGTCGTTGTTATGGACAGGGTTAAATTAAACTTATTAAACTAAAAAACGGAAAAAAATGATTGGGTCATTATATTTCACATACTAGTCAGAGACCGTTGACTCCGCACCACCGTCTGCTCAGCTGTGATGCGTACATCTGCTGCAGCCAGTGTTGCAAACACCTCAGTAAGAAAAATAGCAATTGGCTGTAAAAGTCGCTAGAAGTTGCTCAATGACGTTATAGCCTGATTTGCATAATTGTAATGGACGTTGTAGGAGAGAGGAATAACGGTGGAAGAGACAAAAGGAGAGTAAAAAAACACCCTAATATGTTTAGAACTAAAATTAACTTTTTTGTTCTGTTGATTCTTGTTTTGTTTTTTGCTATTAAAATAGGCCATCACTTCTCAAAATAACTTAATGACTTTAATGCTTTGTCTACATAAATCAATTTTGTCCTGTACTGTTGAATGTTAGAATGTCAAATTTTATCCAAAGACTGTTAAGTGGGGTGAAATTGCTAGCTCTACATCCAACCCTCCTCCTTTATCCGGGCTTGGAACCGCCAAAATGACCAAAAGAGACACTCTGGTGAGTGTGAGTTACTACATTTTTAGGTTTTTGGGGTCCACTTAGGAGCCAGCTAGCTATATGTTTAGCTTATGTCACAGAGGGGCAAACGCACAGTGGACGAGGTGAGTAAGTGATTGAGGCTGTGAGTCAAGTGCACTGATTTATTTTAGTTTGACAGTGAAGAAACATTTACATCAGCGCACGCGCAATTGATTTGCAGTCTGGATGTGGAGTGTGGGTCTCCTCTCTGCTCTGACTGCGGGTGGGACTGCTGCGCCAATACTGTGAGACTGACCGCCTGTGAGTGCTTTGGGACGGCGCGGCGGAGGGGCTCACAGCAGCACCTGCTGCTCGTTGAGGACAGTAACTGCAGAACAAGTCTTTTTGTTAGTGTTGCTTATGTTTTTTTGGTACTTGTCGTTTTGTGCTGGTTTATAAGTTTATCCAATAGTGAGGGAGCTGTTACATTTTTTGACACAAGCTGTTTTTTGTTACACAAAGTGACTCAATATACCTCTGTCAGTGAATTTAAGACTGAAGAATAAAGTTGCCTTGTCTTGAATGCAATTCATGTAACACTTAATAATAGAAAAATCTTTTATTGGCACAATAAAAAAAAAAAAAACAAAGAACTGTTGTGAGAAAACAAAAAGAACGGCTCTCTCAAGTAAAAAAGCCATTGAAAAGAATTGGATCATTCGCAAACATAACATCCCTACTTCACTGCTGCAGTTAACAATGGCATTAGAGTGCGCTCTACTGGAAAGCTGTGTGATGTCACCATTTCTAAATGATCTTTTTCTGCATTATGGTCTAAAAAATAAAAAGTTTTCAAATCTGCGTATATATAGCCTGCGCCAATACCTGTGATATACTGTATCTATCTGTGATAGGCCAATATCAGCCAATTCATTTGACTGATCGATAAATTGGTTAGGCTCTAATGTGTTGATAATATATTAATTTTATTATTAATAAATTAATATTTTTTTTTGGTGAATGTGCCTCTCCCTGCAGGCGGTTGGTGGATCCAGAGGATGAGCTGAGTGACATCCAGTCAGACTCAGTGCCATCAGAGGTTCGTGATTGGCTTGCTTCCACTTTTACCCGGCAGAGGGGCCTGATGCTGCGCCGTAACGAAGACAAGCCACGCTTCCGCAGCATCGTCCATGCAGTGCAGGCTGGCATCTTTGTAGAGAGGTTTGGTTTACTTTAGTTTGGCTTTGGTGGGTCTTGTGTGGTTTAGTTTACTTGATGTAACAGTTCTGTTGGTTTATTACCTTTTATAATGATTTAATCATGAATTATTATAAATTAATATTATCATTATCATTTATATTTTAATGAGTTATGACAGATTAGTAGTTTGCATATTACAGGGTTTGTTTTTTAATGAAAATGTTTCTAGATAAAATTCAGTTTGCCATCCGCACTGAAATGCAACAACATTATTGTCACCAACCTGTAAGAAGAATGGTTGGTCATTTTGACAAACATGGATGACCATTCTAGTTTGTCATATCAGGATTAAACTCCATTCTGTCCCCTTAGACTCTCAGTGTGACACATAATACAGGTGTACACGGGTCTCAGAAACAGAAGTGACCAGTTGTGATAAAATTTTACTTTCTTGTTCATATTTGCATTTACTGTGGAAACTGTGACTGATCTTTTTTCCACAAGCTCTATTCACTCTGAGATGTGCACACTATCATGCAAACAAGTGTGCGCGCACACACACACACCAAATAGATTGCTAATGTAAACACAAACACAACACTTCAAGAACATGTTTTATTTATCCTAAGGTTTGCTCGATAACTACCATGTATTTTTTTAAATGTGAACTATGCAATTTTTGATATTCTGGCAGCAACCCAAGTCAACATATATTATAAAAGGCTAGTCAGAACACACACCCCCTACCGAAACAGAGCTGCTAGTATGTGCTTTGACTGCTAATTGCTACAACGTATAGCAAGAGTGCTCACTGGTGTTAACTGGATGACTGGCTCCTATAACTTAACAAGGGAAGACTATACACCATTACTAGTGTAATAATGCTGTAAGTTTTCCCTCAAACAAAATCAGAGAAGGAAATCTATTTTGAAATATCACAGAAAATAAAGCTGCTTTAGGACTCTAGTGAGTTAATGTTGAATAAGACTCTCCCTATATCCAAATTTGCAATTATATTAGAGGCTCTGAGCCTTTAGTACACAGGGTGCCTCTGACACCACTGGCGTGAATTCACGAACGCACCCCTTTGACACGTGTGTCGCTCAATTCCAACCAGTCCATGTGTCAGTTGTGCATGTAAATAGTTAAAAAAGACTGGTTAATGTGGTTGTCACTTAAAGCTGGAGTCCAAGACTTTTACATATAAATGAAAGTCCATAACATTCAAGCCCACACCAAACGAGTCCACATAATGCTGATTAAGCCTCTCACCACCAGGTAAGTCTTAGCCACGTTTTAAATCTGGTGTCTGTGGCGATATTCCCACTCTGGTGCACCAAAAACCGATTGTCGGTGGCTCCCTGGTGCCAACATCAGCACACCGGCTGATTACTACAGGGAGTAACTTCAGAGTTGTCAGAGAAGCACTAAGCTTGTCTATTAGACTCATAAGGCTTCACTTGGTTTCATTTTCATCGGCCAACTGTTGAGTTTCAAACCGAGTATTTTTGTTGCTTCTTGGGATCACTGCCAGAAGGTGGATACAAAAGGTTTGTTTTCCAGCTTCAAGCACCACATTGGTGCTTAGGTTATAAGCTTATGTTAAATATTCAAAAATAAAAAAAACATTATGGCCGCATTTTAGGCTGTGATAGGCGTATGTTCAATGATAAAAGACGTGTATTTGGAAAAATTATTGTAAATACAAAAATGTATTGATTTCTAATGCCCCCTTTTGATATTTCTATTCTATGCCTTAGTCATGTGCCACAATAATGTCATGTTATTGAGTTGAAATATCCGTATTTGTGGGTTTTCCAAGCAATTTAGCATATCATGTAATTAATTGATTGACAGCCCTAGTAGACACACACACACACACACACACACACACACACACACACACACACACGCACAAAACTCAGGTACAGAGGTCGCTTGTCAGTTTAATATAAACATAGGTTCTTGTAATTTGTTGAATTGGCTGATGCTGTCATTTTCTTGTGACGACAGTCTTCATTGCTACATAGGTTTTAAGTAAGGAGAGTTTTATTCAACATTAACTCACTAGAGTCCTAAAGCAGCTTTATTTTCTGTGATATTTCAGAATAGATTTCCTTCTCTGATTTTGTTTGAGGGAAAACTTATGGCCTGTGAGTAATGGTGTATAGTCTTCCCTTGTTAAGTTATAGGAGCACTAAGACTCACTGCCAACTGTATAACCTATTGTTAATGTAGAAACAGCAGAGAAGAGATAGTGGGTTGAACTTGCTTGCTGGAATGTTTTGATAGAGTCCAAACCCTCTGCACGTATAATAGATTGACAATTTTAACATTAAACAGAACAGAAAGAAGTTCTGATTCTTACTATATTAGCCAGTGTAGTATTCAGTGGGTGTTGGCTTGTTTTGAAATTGTGTTGTGGTATGTGTCTATGTGTGTGTTATATCTCTGTGACAGAATGTACAGGCGAACTTCCAACATGGCTGGTCTCAGTTATCCCCCTAATGTCATCACTGTGCTCAAGGTATTTATGTGTGTGTGTGTCTGTTTGTGTATGGTGAAAAATTTGTCATAGATTTATATACAAATAGCATTGAGCATTTTATTCTGTATAAAGGTTTTAATGTCAAACATATACTGAGTTTTAAAAATCTTAATTCATCCAACAATCCATTATTGAATTGACAGGCTTAATGTATGCAAGCAAAGGGTCATTAATATTTTGAGCTTGTGTTTGAAAATTGGCTGGTCAATGGGCAACGTGCTGATTGGCTAGTCAACTCAGGCATAAAAACAGGGTCTAATTTTGTGCTTGTAACTCGTCGCTTGTAGATTGTAATTTCAGAGTTGCTTAAACCGATAGGAAATTTGTGGGTCCGACTTTCTATTTTGTTCCCAGTTTTTCTTTAATTCCACATGGACATGACAACATTTCAACTGAAATGTCAATGTCATGTCAAATAAGGTACTATATCAATGAACAGGTTGTTAGTATTCATGTGCTAACAAAACTTGTTTGTATCTGTTTTAGCATGTGGACATGTGGTCGTTTGATGTGTTTTCACTAAATGATGCTAGTGGAGACCACGCTCTGAAATTTGTCTTCTATGAGCTGCTCTCCAGATACGACTTGATCAATCGTTTTAAGGTATGCCAACAAACTTCCATTGCCTTTGTCACTTCAGATATGTGAATATTTGTCATCATGTTTGTATTATTCCATTTCCAGCATTTTCTAATACCTGGATCATATATGTCATGGGGAAACTAGATGGTAATCGCTGTTATTGATAAATGGTAATAAAACTAATGTCACATGTCAAAAGACAATAGAGATTTACAAGGTCACAGAGAAATGGTTTAGTCTTTTGCACTATGAATATACAAAACATGAGGCCATACAGGAAGGTCTTCATTCTGTTGCGGTGTCTTTAAGGTTTGGAGTCTTCAGAGCTACAAATGTGTGCACTGTATGTCCACCTTTTTTGTGTCCAATGTAGCATTCCACTAGACTGCTCTGTTGAAATCTGCAAATATTAGCATAACACACCAGAATCTCCGACCAAACGTTTAAAGTTTAGTTGCATTGTGGGTAATGTAGGTGCAAGGTTTTAACAAGGAAGAAGAATGCAATGAATAAAAAGATGGTATCTCTCGTTCTGCTGCTGAAGTAATGAAATAATATTCAGAAATAATTTCAAAACCTGCTGTATTGCACCTTTTGTGAGCTTGTGAAGAACAGCAAATTAATTCATAGTTTTGGCCTACAAAAACCCAAAAAATATTGGAATCTTGAATAATATGTGATGTAACCATGGTCAACTTACATTAATATTGCAGTATTTATCATCATGCTTCTTTGTTGTGTTGCAGGTCCCTATTTCTGCTCTCATATCATTTGTGGACTTGTTGGAGGTGGGCTACAGCAAACACAAGAACCCCTACCACAACCTGATGCATGCTGCTGATGTCACACAGACCATCCATTATCTGCTCCTCAAGACTGGCATGGTGGTGAGTCTTGTGTTGGGCTAAGAAGTGAAAGAATCGTACAAGTCTTTAAGAGGGTTTTAATAGGCCTCAGTGTACCAAGAGTGCTTGAAGTACTCTGGTCTGTGTAATGCGTAGCAGTTCAAGTTTCCATATAAAAATTAAAAATTTCTCAACAAAAAAAAATTGTCAGCTCAATGTATAATTAAGATTTTGGAGTCGTTTTTCTGATTTTCTATTTGTGGAACGTTGGAGAGATAAATGGACAATTTTAAAATAGAAAATTGGATAAGTGTCATTTCTATTGATGTCTCACTCTGTTTCATTGCAGCCATTTGCTAAAATCAAAAAATTTCATTTTATTTCTCATTAATGTACACCCAGCACCCCATCTTGACAGAAAAAAACAGAAATGCAGAAATTTTTGCAAATTTATTAAAAAAGAAAAACTGAAATATCACATGGTCATAAGTATTCAGACCCTTTGCTGTGACACTCATATTTAACTCACATGCGGTCCATTTCTTCTGATCCTCCTTGAGATGGTTCTACTCCTTCATTGGAGTCCAAATTTGTTTAATTAAACTGATTGGACTTGATTAAGAAAGGCACACACCTGTCTATGTAAGACCTTACAGCTCACAGTGTATGTCAGAGCAAATGAGAATCATGAGGTCGAAGGAACTGCCCAAGGAGCTCAGAGACAGAATTGTGGCAAGGCACAGATCTGGCCAAGGTTACAAAAGAATTTCTGCAGCACTCAAGGTTCCTAAGAGCACAGTGGCCTCCATAATCCTTAAATGGAAGAAGTTTGGGACGACCAGAACTCTTCCTAGACCTGGCCGTCCAGCCAAACATCGTGGGAGAAGAGCCTTGGTGAGAGAGGTAAAGAAGAACCCAAACATCACTGTGGCTGAGCTCCAGAGATGCAGTAGGGAGATGGGAGAAAGTTCCACAAAGTCAACTATCACTGCAGCCCTCCACCAGTCGGGGCTTTATGGCAGAGTGGCCCGACGGAAGCCTCTCCTCAGTGCAAGACATATGAAAGCCTGTGTAGAGTTTGCCAAAAAACACATGAAGACTCCCAGACTATGAGAAATAAGATTCTCTGGTCTGATGAGATGAAGATTGAACTTTATGGCGTTAATTCTAAGCGGTATGTGTGGAGAAAACCAGGCACTGCTCATCACCTGCCCAATACAATCCCAACAGTGAAACATGGTGGTGGCAGCATCATGCTATGGGGGTGTTTTTCAGCTACAGGGACAGGACGACTGGTTGCAATTGAAGGAAAGATGAATGCGGCCAAGTACAGAGAGATCCTAGAAGAAAACCTCTTCCAGAGTGCTCAGGACCTCAGACTGGGCCGAAGGTTCACCTTCCAACAAGACAATGACCCTAAGCACACAGCTAAAATAACAAAGGAGTGGCTTTGGAACAACTCTGTGACCATTCTTGACTGGCCCAGCCAGAACCCTGACCTAAACCCAATTGAGCATCTCTGGAGAGACCTGAAAATGGCTGTCCACCAACGTTCACCATCCAACCTGACGGAACTGGAGAGGATCTGCAAGGAAGAATGGCAAAGGATCCCCAAATCCAGGTGTGAAAAACTTGTTGCATCATTCCCAAGAAGACTCATGGCTGTACTAGCTCAAAAGGGTGCTTCTACTCAATACTGAGCAAAGGGTCTGAATACTTATGACCATGTGATATTTCAGTTTTTCTTTTTTAATAAATTTGCAAAAATTTCTACATTTCTGTTTTTTTCTGTCAAGATGGGGTGCTGAGTGTACATTAATGAGAAATAAAATGAACTTTTTTGATTTTAGCAAATGGCTGCAATGAAACAAAAGAGTGAAAAATTTAAAGGGGTCTGAATACTTTCCGTACCCACTGTATATGGGTTACCTAAACAGAGAGTTACTCATAGTGGAGTGTGATTACAGTTGTCTGTCATTCATATTTCACAGTCAATTAACCTGTGCCTATCTCACCCAAAAGCTAAGAAATAGTCAATTCTAGAGTAAATTGCATGGGAGTTAGAGTAATATCTTGTTAAATTGATTTATTTCCTCCTTTATGTCATTCAACTGATGTTGATTGGTTTCTCTAAAGCTTCTGAGTTCCCTCAAAATTGTCTTGAGGTTAACCATGGCTTGGTCTGGACTTTCAGTATTTACGTCAGGTGGGCTGGGGTCTGCTCTGTCGTTTTCCTCTCCTTCAAGTTGACTTATTCTTTTGTTGTCCGTGCATTTTTGTCATTTGGCCCTTTCTTACAATGCTCAACAGATATCAATTGTTAATCAGTTTCAGGGCTTATTTTTGGCTTATTTAAGTGATTAGCTGCAACACCTTGCAATAAGGGTTATCATTTTGACATTAATTTTAACATAATTTTGACAAACAGTGAACACAGTGAAATGGGTTGTCATTTCAGAAAGGGTTTAAAGAGAACCTTCCTCATCCCATTTAGAAACAGGCCTTGCACAAAAGACAGCTGTTATTTGTTAAAGATATTTTTGTACACATTCACCACAAGTAGGTAACTTGGGCCTCTGGAGCCAAATCTTTGATAGATTGGCTGTGTGACCCTCAGCTGAGAGAGACGAGTTTACTTGTCTTTTCCTTAATATATTCTTGAATAGTTGATTCAGCCCACTTAGCCTCCACTTTCAGATATTTGCATTTCTTTGTCTCTGTTGCCATTTTTGTCTCTGTTGCAGGTTTAACAGGTACTTGTTCTTCCATCTAGACCAGAATATGTTAACAATTTGTCACACCATCTTTTGCAAAGATAAAGGTTCCTTCACAAACTCTCCAGGTGGGGGCAAGAATATTGAAGTCTTTATTGCCAGAATGTGATTGGGCATAAGAGACTGTGGCCCAGTTGCATCATTGAGGAAGTGTGCTGTCAAAGGTTTGTTATCTATAATTGCCATGACTTCGTAAAGGTAAGTTTGCAAAGATGAACCATCTAGTCTTCTGGATGACTGATCTAGAATGGTTGTCAACACACTTCTTATTGTCCCAATTTGCCTTTCCCTGGCTCCACCCATCTGGCTTGCAGATGGAGTGCTCATGACAAACTCACAGCCTAGTTGCTTTTGGCATTCTTGGTCTTGCCAGGGACTTGCGTCTTGCACCAAAGAGGTTAGTGCCCTGGTCAGAGTTAAGTTGTTGAACGTCTCGACATGGGGCAATGAAAGCACTAAGAGCACTGATCATCCATCGTCATGTTGTCAAGCAGTTCTATGTGCACAGCACGAGAACACAGACAGATAAACAGCAGACCATAGTCCCTCAGCTACCTTCTTTCCTCTTTGACATAAAATGGGCCAAAAAAGTCCATTCCATAATAAGTAAAGGTAGGAATTGTATCATGCATTCACAGGGTAGGTTTGCCATTTTTTGTTTTTCAGTGCATCCTCTGAACTTTCTACACTAGACACACTTTTAGATGTAGGACAACACAGCACGACTACATCCAAGTATCTGATCGTAGCTCATTCATTGTTATGCCATGCCCTTGGTGTTGCACTTGTTGGTGATAATGCTTGATCAATAACTGCTTGATATGTGGCCGATTGGCATTGGAATTCCCAGAACATCTACGGAGCTGTTACTCCACTTGACTGGACTAATAAAGCATTTTGATGCCTTGGGAACAGGAAGAAAGGACATAAGAAAATAATCAATACGAATAGCTAGTTGCCCTTAACGCCATGTATATCTGTTTGAGTCTAGATTTTGTAGACTCCAAATATCTACTAAGTCTAACAAGGAGGTTTTTGAAAACCACCAAGTACCTGGGGAATGATTGTTTATACAATAAGTACCTACACAGTCTTTGGTTACATTTAAAACTGTATGATAGAATTAACTGTATGTTGCAGTTTATTCTTAAACTAAATAAAAACCATCAATTCAGATTTTAATTTTTCACAACTTTTTGGCGTTAGAATGAGTACAGCCAAGCCATTACAATTGTAAATTGCAATTGTTATACTACTACCTGTCATACATCATTTAAGGAGAAAAATTAAGAATGGAGTAACTTTCTTTTCATAGTTGGAAAGGATCCTAACTAAAAACTTCAAAGACAAGCACTTAGTAAAGTAGACATGAAAAACAGAAACAGTAACACATGCCTGTAGTTGTATTGAATTAATTAAGGCGGTAGCATTAATATTGCCTCACCTCATCACATTTACTTTCGCTAAATATCTAGTGGAGAAAATTTGCATTATAGCAAAAAGAAAAGAAACAAAACAAACAAAAACCCTTTGCCAATCAAGTAGGCCTCTCTAATAAGGGGGGAGAGATGCATAAACAGGCAAGAATGAGTTAAAACTAAACATTATGAGGAAGAATAGATGATGATCTTTGTGTCTTGACGTGTGGACTCTCATGGTACCAGGACACACCTTGGGAACCATTGCTGCAGCTTGTGGATCTGTGGTGGCAATTTTTGTCCAATATAGCACAAAGTCAACACTTGTCTTTCCGTAAGTTTAATTCAGCCTCTGCAGAGGGACTCACAGCACAGTCAAATACATGAGGTGCGCAAATGAGTCCAGAGCACCAGGGGTGTCTGTCTTTTATATGTTTCAAGAGGACAAAGTCATGGGGGAGAAGACAATGGTGCCATTATCCTCTCACTCAGGTTTTAGCAGTACTTACAATGTGACATGTATATCAATTCAGCTGATGCGTGACATGTCATTATATCATCAGTGGTCAGAACACAACATCTCTCGTCTCTGTTATTGCATCAAAACCAGATGAATCCTTCACTGTCCTCGGCCCCGCCTCTAGTCAGTCAGCCTTCAGCTGCTCAGGATGCTGCTGTGATCTCTGTGGACAGGCTCGATCTCCTTCACAGCCTCCTCGATCACCTACGCAATTACTTCTGCATACTTTCCCGATGATGTTTTCTCTGTCTCTGGTTCGCTGGCTGCTGTCTCTGTCCTCATCTGCTTCTTTTACATCTGGTTCCTGGAACTCTCTATCTTCTTTAATCTGTTCCTTCTTGACCTGTTCAAGCTCTTCACTTCTCTGACTCTCTGCCTTCATATCCATCACTTCTTCCACTACACAGTTTCTTCACTTACTTTTACCTCCATAGCTTTCTTCACTTACTTTTACCTTTTAGACATCAAGGCTCTGTGTAACCTCCACTGGGATTGTTTCAATGTCCCACCTGTCCACACTTGAAGCAGGCGTCGGACCTCCCCCGACCTCTCCCCAGTCGGCCACGACCTCTCCCATGCCCTCTGGTGTTCATACAACATCAGTTGTGCCATCGGTCTGTCATCTGCATGCTCGTCCTCAATTTTTTATCATTCAAATATTTTTCAGCATGGATGGCATGTCTTTCGACAGCCTCAAGAGTCCCAAGGGACATGGTTGTGTTTCACCATCTCGCAGATCTCTGGCTGATGCCTCATAGATGAGCTTCCAAGGTGTTGATCTCGTTTCCCCACTGTGCCCAGTTGAGTACGGTGTGGGGTCCTAGGTGCGTCGTATGAGGTGACGTATGGTGGAGGTGCAGCTCGCTGAGTTGTGAGTGATCAATGAATACAGAAAGTATTCATTCTGAGTACATCCTGACACATAGGAGTGGTCATGTGTCTAATTAAGGTAAGAAAAATGTAACCTGAATGGACACATGACCTGGTTGTGACTTGATGTAAGGAATTTCCATTACATTACTCCCTTTGAGTATTTTATGCTCACAAAACATTTTTTAACAATCAAGTCATTAATTATTATGTTATGTAGAATGTGTATAGTTATGTGTTTTTTTTTTTTTTTTTGTCATTACAAACAGGCATCTTAGAATATTGATATAAGAATTGGCTAGGAGAAAATATCAACTTCAAACGGATTGATGAGAATAATCATCAATGTGGTATGGAGGTGTCCACTCTGGCTGTGGGAATGAATCAGGGATGTCTTTCTGTGGCACTTGCACATATTGCCCAATGGAGGACTTGACCAAAGAGGAGACCAAAGCTTTAACACAAGGGATAACACAACATGTCATGTGCCAAAAATTACAATGATAGTCAGCAGAGGTATAAGAAGTTTTATCAATGTAATTTTCCATCCGCCTATAGTCAGCCAAGAACACCAACTCCATCCCGTATGATTCTGGGAGTCCTTGCTTTACTCTTCTTGGAACAATTCGTTCAGTTGGGAAACAACATGAGTCATGCTGTCTGAAATGTCCGGAATGAAGGTGCAGCAATCAGGCCCAGTGATATGGCAAACACCTCACTGGCTGGTGAGCATCATGTCCAGAGCCAACCTGCAGGGCCACATTACTGAGACCCTGGATGCAAGGGGAGAGAGCAGTGAAACCAGTTGCCACTGCGCGTTGTAGACTAGCAGTGTTGGTTAGGTTCAGCTGAGCGATGTAAGGGTACACGCTTTTACATGTTCCTATTGCTCCTCCGTCCCATGCTGGTCCACAGGTGGCCGTGAGTGTCTGTCTGCAAAGCGACACCAGGGAAATCATGTTCCACTTCCCTTTTTGTTCTGTTATGCCCCGGGATGTCAAGCAACATTAGTAGTGTAATAGACTATGATGACAATCAACATGAACAAAAAGCATATTCCTTTCCTCTGGCTATACCCTAATCGCCCATTTGGATTCCACGGTTTGTCTGTTGGCATCATCTTATCAGCAGTGTGACCTCAATCTACCCCCGTATTCATTGTGCTGCCTTTTCGTGAGTTTGAGAAACATGTGGTCCTAGTGACAATCCACACCCCTCTCTCCCTCGCCAACACAAGGCAGGGGAAAATGTTGGTTCACTTACTGATGTTGATGCTTGGTGATAAGTCAGTGTGTTTGTTAGGAGGTGGATTGTTAGGAGGTGGATGAGTGCTTTGTGGATAGAGCCGCTCCCGTGGGTCTGGAGCGCCTGGCTGTGCCGCCTGGTTGAATGCAGCAGGTGGTGGTGGTGGTGGCTGTGTTCTGAAGGGAGCCGAGTCCAGATCAGGGTCTAGTTTGAGGCACTGAGACTAAGAGATTAGTGAATCTGTCCCTGCCTTCTGTTTTCTGTGTCTGGCCGTTGCTTCTTTTAACCAACATGCATATGCTTCCCCCCAATCTGCATTTTTTCTTTTTCTTTTCTTTGAAGAATCTGTTGCATAGTTGTCTTATCTCCATCCTGAAATCCTTGATCTCTTGCAAGAGCGAGTCCTTCATTTCGACCATCAGGTGTTTTAGTTCTCCCACTTCAGCCATTGGGTGGAACCAATTGTTTGTTTGTGCTTTTACTTGTTGATACAGTTGTCTTTTCCGTCACTGCACCTGAACATAAGTTCAGCTGAAGGTAAATGAAGATAAGTCAACACGCTATTTCTCTCTTTTTTTTTTTTTATCTTGTGGGGTAGGAGAGACACACAGCTGCCACCATTAGTGCTATCTTGTTTCTATTAGACTTAACCATAATGTACCCAGAATGCACTTTCACATAACGAGAGAAACTACTTAGAGTTGAGATTAGCCAAAGTTTTTGTTATTAAAATCTTTCAGGAACAGGAGCTTATACCCTGCTCTCTTGGGCAGCCCAAGACACCAATATCTATTTTCCATTCAAGTCAACGTTCCACAAATAGAAAATTAAAAAAAAAAAGTCCATCTTAATTATACATTGATCAGATCTGATTTTGTCTCCCCCTTTTGACAGTGATCCCAGAAAGCAACACAAATACACAGTTTGAAACTAATTACAAGAGTTGGCCAACAAAAATAACCACAAGTGACACATCTTGCCTCTAACAGACAAGCTTTGTGATCCTTTTACAACTCCGGAGTTACCTTCCATAGTCCGGCCAGTGTGCTGCTGTTGGAGCCGCCGTCAATCGCTTTCAGATTTTTACTGTCATGACTACCGGTGTGTCTGAACTCGTTTGGGGAGGGCTTGAATGTAGCGGACGTTTATTTTTATGTAAAAATCCCGCAATCCAACTTTATGCATCACACCAACCGTCTCTCTCTCTCTCTCTCTCTCTCTCTGTCTCTGTCTCTCTCAGCACTGGCTAACTGAGTTGGAGATCTTTGCCATAATTTTTGCTGCTGTCATCCACGACTATGAACATACAGGGACCACCAATAACTTCCATATTCAGACAAGGTAATATCCACCCAGTATCATTTATGTCATTTAAATCACTGCAGTTGCTGAAGACTTTGAAGTGGGTTTGTATGAGGTACTATAGTCAATGTATAGTAAATGACAGTTAGCACGCCCCCAGTTTGTAGAAGCTGACAGCTGTCCCAACACGGACACCTATCAAGGTACTGCTGTGGACGGGGTCAGCAGTAAAACTGATTTTAGCCACCTAAAAACGGCCTACATAGTAAACTCAACATTAGTTTAAGTGTACGCTATATTTAGAATATTTTTTCCGCTTTACTTTGCTGTCAGAGAGCGATTTCCAACAGGGAACTGAAGCCGTTATATCGCAATTTTCACTGCCACCAGACTCCTTTTCAGATACACTGTAATTTTTCCTCGTAGAATACGGGAGTTGCTGGTCTGCCACTGCCTCATTACACGTTGTAACACATTCAGATTCGAACTAACATGTTAAAAAACCAAAGTCACAATAACACAAACTAACTGACCGATCGAGGCAGTGGTACACTAGCAACTCCTGTGTTCCGCAAGGTAAGAAGTCTGGTGGCTTTGATGAGAGCGATATACAACTTCAGTTTCCCGTCGGAAATGGCTCTCTGACAGCAAAGTAAAGCGGTAAAAATATCCTAAATATAGCGTATTGATTCTTTTAGATGGGCCTTTTTTTAGGCGGCTAAAATCTATTTTGCTGCTGACCCCTGTCTACAGCAGTACCTCGCTGAGCGTCTGTCAGGACAGCTGCTGGCTACTCCAAACTGGGGGCATTTTAACTGTCATCTATTGTAGGTAATGGACAAGTACCATATACAACCCCACTTCAAAAAATCTGAACTATTCCTTTATGGACGCTTAATAAGCTTCCATGATTAGAAAGTGAAGAGACATATTGAGGGTAAATTAAAAAGCTAAAAAGCTAAAAAGCTAAAAAGCTGTAGGCTATTATGTGTTCTGTCACATCAATATAAAACATTTACAAAAAGGGTGAAACTTGAGGTTGACTGAAATTTTTACCATCGTCTTACATTACTGGTCATTTGTCATACAGTTTTGTTGTTGTTGTTGCTGTTGTTGTTGTTGTTGTTATTATTATTATTATTATTATTATTATTTTATTTTATTTTTTTTCAAATTTAAACCAAAAGTTTTTGGGGAAAAAAGAGCCTTATAATGAATGTGGCATTTGCAGGTCAGACACAGCAATGTTATACAATGACCGGGCTGTTCTGGAGAACCACCATGTCAGCGCTGCCTATCGTCTTCTACAGGATGATGATGAAATGAACATCCTCTCTAATCTTTCCAAAGATGACTGGAGGTGAGAAGAGTCATAGGTGGTGATATCCATATTATGGTGTTTTACTGCCTATAAAACAACATGACTAAAGAGTCAAAGGGGCAACTCTGTAAGGCTGCCATGGTCAACTAGTGGAACCAATCAAAAGAACAAACAACCCTAGCTGTACAGCAGGGCATCAGCATGCTCACACTTACTATGTTAACATGGTGATATTAAGCAAGTAATGTTTGCCATGTTCACTATTTTAGTTTAGTCTGTTAGAATGCTTACATTTTCTGCCAAATATCACACAAAGTACAGCTGAGGTTGAGGTGTCATTATTTTGGTCATAAACTTATGGAGCCTGGGAGGTATCATGGAGAGAAAAAAAACCTAATCTGTGCTTTCAAATTCGTAACAAGTAACCCCTTTACCGCCATTCCCATTTCATTTTCACTCGGTCTTTGCCAGATTGTCTAGTGTGCATCTGCCTAGCTTTCCAGTCTTCATTCTGCCTGTCTGATTCTGCCTGATCCTGTCTTTGCCTATCCCCTTATTGGATGATATGTTTGCCTGATCTGACGGTCTACCTGGTTGTGACCCTTGCCTGCCTTTTGACGAAAGTGTATGGTTGGACTTTTATCTTGACCTGTGAGTTGTGCTTTTGGGTTCTTAACTCTCATGATTCCAAGCCATTACAGTATGATCTGGCCAGAATTAACCCAGCTGATTTCAACCTGGTACGACAGGACAAGCCAGTGCTATCCAACACTACAAGCTGCTACTCACCTGCATCACAAGGGGCTTTCAGGATATCTCTGCTTGCAACAAGCAGGTTTTGGAATCAATCAGTGATAAAAACTGGTAAATCATTAGTGATGTTGTTAGCTTGCTAGCATGCTAATCACTGCAGTGATTCTGAGATAAATTCTGCCATTTTCAAAAGAGGAACAACAACCATTACAGATGTAGAGCAGTAGAGCGGTCAATCAGTATCGACGCAGATTGACAAATTATAGTATAAGCACAATGAGAATACGGATGAAATGCTGTAGAATATGTTCAAAGAACGTTATTCCATGTCAATTTTTCAGACAACACAATACTTGTCAAACACTTTTTTGTAAGTGGAATTATGCTTCTCTCTACGATGCCTTCAACAATAGTTTATCTGATGTCATTAGAGATGAGCTGGCACCCGGGATCCTACCACAGACCTAGACGCCCTGGTCACTCTTTCCATCAGTGGTCATGTCCGGGAGCAGCGTAGACAGAAAACCCTGTCTACCAGCCGCACTTGGTATAACCCTCACATATCACCCCAGTAACCCTTCCCTCTCTAAGTTCCCAGGCCTCTCAGGACGCATTTTAACGCACCTTGCATTAAAATGTGTCTCCACATGCGTCTCAAGTGACCACTTGTGATCGTATCTCATCTCCCCACTCTATATGCAAATAAACACGTACATCATTTCTGTTTGCAAAGACCAAATGTGTTGTTGTCTTAAACCGGTTGGACGTTCAGGATTTGAAGTATTTGAGCCATTTTTTTAGTCGGTCAGAGTGTAACTGTAACGTTGTTTTCCATGTCTGTTTTAAGGGCAAAGAAAACAAAACTAACATAAACTAGTAAGCTCACAACAAAATTACAAAATTACCTCAGCATTAGAGCAGCAATTAGCAATCTACGTAGCTAACAACGTCACTAATCAGAGACAGATCATCATAATCACGCTAACATTAAAACACTATATGTCACTATAAATATAAAGTGCAGCGTCTTGGTACTTGGTACCTGGTCATGCCCTTTGGTTTAACCAACGCCCATGCTGTTTTCCAGTCATTGGTAAAAACTTGGGGACCTACTCAATTCCTGTGTATTTGTTTACCTCGACGATATCCTCCTTTTGTCCAAGTCCAAACAGGAGCATATGTAGGGACAGAGTTTTTCCCTCTGTCATGAACTGCCTTGGTTCTCTCTTGTTTCTGCTGTGGACATTTATTTTGTTGTCTATATTCTGTTTCTTTTTGTTGTCTTGTGATTCATTCCTTGTTTCCTGTTTTATTTTGTAGTTGCTTCCCCTTGACTTGTTTCTTGTTACCTCATTTCCTGTCCTGATTAGTTTGACCTGGCCTCATTTGACCTGCCCTTATGTGTCCCTCTTTACCCCAGTACCTGCCCACCCCACCTGTGTCTTGTTCCTGTGATTAGTTGTCTGTGTATATATGTTCCTGTGTTTCCTTTGTTCTTTGTCTGATCCTCGTCTGATATGTTTAGTTTGTGGCCCTGTGTGGTTTTTTTGTACTTTTCAGCCCTGGATTTGTACCCTTGATTGTTTGTTTGTTTGTTTGTTTGTTTATATTTTTAACTAACTTTTAGTACTTTGTTTTAATAAATACATTTTCACTGCTGCTGTTGTTTTTGGGCTTGGGTTCTTTCCTTGTGTCCCTTGTCCTCCAACCTTGACACCCTCCTGCCTGATCTGCCTGTGCATTAGGTGAGAGTTTGCAGCTAAACATTATGGATCCACAGAACTGGCCTCTGACCTCTGGAAGTGTCTTTTCCTGTGTTTGCCAGAACTGTTTTTCTGAAAACCCTGCTGGGTTCAACACTGGATAAAGTGAGAATGTTTAAACGAACTCCACTCTTCTATCATAAAGGTGTCGGATTGACGCCTTACAGAGCATTCACCATGCTCTCAGAGCCCTGAGAAACCCAGAGAGTTGTCTTGATAATGAGATTAATAATGGGATGTAAAATATCTTTTCACCCTTCTGAGGTCATTTATTGTGAGAAAACTGGGGAAAAGGCTGGGGAATTCTATGAATCTGCCTCTGGACATCTATACTACAAAGTTACAAGTTAAAGTCTTAATAGTAGATAGGAAGAGGATTCCCTTCTCTTAAGAGACATTGGACATCTTGGTAATGTGATCAAATACACATCAGCTAAAGGACAAGTGAGAAACCTCTCACTTCACTTTCCCCCTCTCTGTCTGCAACACACACACACACGTTCATCCTCAACAACTTGATTTGAAGACATAAGAGACATTGGCTAGGTGGCCACAAATATCAAGAAGTTTCCAAAGATCAACATGGCATGACTATACTCTTATAACTGAAGTTTGAATTAATATAAATTGGTTATCCAAGCAGTCAATAAATCAGCAAATGCTAATCAAGTGTTTCTCTGATACAAATAGACCAAGATATACCAATTTGATTTAGCATTATTTACCATGGTACCATACTGCCATTTTGCGACCTTGTATAAGAAGTTCTCAACTATGACAGTTTCAAGTTATATTTTGTATTGAATCAAAGTGTTAAGTTACTGCTCATTTGTAGACCATGCTGTTGTTAAAAGTTGATGACTAAGATTTACCTGAAACCAGTTAATTATTCAATACATTTCATATGTAATATGCAACCTGCTGATGTTATTACTTGTAGGGTTTTGATGGGAGTGAACCCTTACTATCAGGATAGCAGCCAGCGGTGTTGAGGTGAAAAGCATGGTAAAGATATGACCAACATTAGTCAAGCAAGGATTTCATTCAGAGCTCTGTTTTTTTTCTGGTGACCATAAACACATTCTACAGATTCACAAGCCTAACCCACATGTAGCAGGTTGAAGGGTAACAAAGGCTGTGGCACAGGTGCAACAGATTCTGGCAGCCAACCTAACCCCCGTTCTCTCACTTTTCTACACAGCTCTCCCACATGTTAAATGAACTCTTCCTCTACCACTCCACAGACACATCCACAATCACTTAAGCAATATATTTACAATTTACCCATATCACCCCTATTGATCGATAGTGATAAAATAGCAGACCTCCCTGGACTCAGTTTTTTGCCCCACCCCCAGTGGCATAGCCTATATTCTAATTTACTGAAGGAATTATATGTTTTGATATTCTTTTACCCTAAGCAACTCCTAGTTAAATTATAACAAATAATTGTTCTCAACCAGCTGGCGACACTAGTTAACAGTTTCATTTTGACTAGTTAGACGAAAATTTAATTTAGAGTTCCTGTCCAACTCCATCTACTTGGACCAAGCCAACATCAGCATCCTGTAGTCTGACAGACTAACAGCAGCCTGCTCCCAGAAGAACTTTTGCTGCAGCTCTACTTTTAAAAGACATTTGTCCCACAAAAGTGGTGATTCGTGACTCTGAACACCTCAATGCCGTCACTACTGCGTTCCAGGGCTGCTACTACTGATTTCTCAGGGCTCAGAGAGCATGGTTACTGCTCTGTAAGATGTTAATCCAACACCTTTACAGCAGAAGAGTGGAGTTAGTTTAAACATTCTCAGACCATTTTACCTAGTGTTAATTCCAAACCCAGCAGGGGTTTTTCAGAATTTTTTTTTCTCGTTTTAAACTGTTGCTGCACCCTATCTTGGCCAGTACACTTTTGAAAAAAGGACTTCACTCCAGGTTTAAGGTTGAATAGAATGTCCTGGATGTAGGATGGGCTGGAACCATTTGAGGTTTGGTAGACAAATACCAGTGACTTGAATAGAATTCCAGCAGCCACCGGTAGACAATTAGTTGTGTCATCTGCATAGCTGTGGTAGGAAAAGCTGTTTGAGTAAATAACTGAGCTGAGTGACTTGGTGTACAGAGAATAGGGGAGACAGAACAGAACCCTGAGGCACCCCAGTAGTGAGGTACAGGATTCTCTCTCTCAATATCACCATGAAAATAGCACACAGCTTTCAAACTATTTTATTTATCTATTTTTCTGTTTCCACATGTAAGTCTTAAACACTAATTTCGCTACAGATAAAAAAAATAAAATCCTTTAATACTGTTGCAGTGGGAAAGTGCCTGGCATATGATGAGTGCAGGTCTGAATTATGACTATAGGTGAGTTTACAGTCACAGTCCAATCTGTGATGGGATAATTATTTATGAAGAAAGTAACCGCTGCTGTGCCAGGTGCATAAAAATGCCCATTCTTAAATTGGAGACGCCTTGTGTGCAGAGGCAGCAATGAACCTATATAGTTACTGTATATTTTTCATTAAGGAGTAGCTTTTGTTGCTTTGTTTGGGTAACAACAAAGCATGAAGGCAGCTGTCTCACACCAAAGACAATATTAAATCGAGAACACAAATTAATTTATCCGTGTGCACAAATTACTATTTCATAATTTTAGGAATCACCAGCAATATTTAATTATAAAGGGAACATGAATGTTAATGGAAATCCATCCAATAGTTTTCGTGATATTTTACTCTGATTCTTTCTTTCAGAGAACTGCGTGCTCTGGTAGTGGAGATGGTGTTGGCCACTGACATGTCTTGCCACTTCCAGCAGATCAAAGCCATGAAAAGCCTCCTGCAGCAGCCTGAGGCGTGAGTAGAGGATTTCACTTCTGAGTCAGTGTCAATTTTGGTGATATCTACAGTTGTAAACAGGCTTTAGGTCTTTCATAAATCTCAACAACATTACTACAGGTAAAAACATTTTTTTGTGGTCTACCAAGTGAATATTATTGTAGTGTGGAGAAAACTAAAATCTCTGTTCGTGTCTAGTGCAGATGAGAGTCAGCAATTAAATACCTGATATTCGGTTTCTTCATGAAGCTTTATTGCTTGCAAGCAAGAGCCATCATCAGCATTACACAGATATGACTGAAGAGAGGCAGTCTCTCCTCCAAATCAAAACACACATGATCTCACCCAAGAAATACAGTTTTGACCTTTGACCTCGATACCCTCCCTCCTGTCTATACAGACAGGAGGGAGGGTAAAGTGAGGGTAAAGTGAGGTATACCATCTGCACCTACTCCCTAACATATTTCACTATATGGCGATTTGTTTCTCATGTGTAAGAACAAAGAACAATCATGTTCCTTGTGCACAAGTTATTCAGACACAAGAAGAGGGCCTCCCAGGTTTAACTCTTTTATGATGAGTTTTCTTGTCTTTAGTTTCACAACAACTTATAATGTATAATATCATGGTGGATAAATGTAACCTTATTGGAAAACACATCTTTATAACAAGAATTTCCCTTACAGTAGTAATGTTATTTTAGCCTGATTTGTCACAGGAAACTACACCACTTAGCATGGGTGTCTGCATTTTTCTGTTGAAGATTACAGAAGATAGCCTAAACCTCCTCCCGAAAATTAATTGTTGTTCTAGGCATTCTATAAAACATCACCTGATTATCAAATGATTGTGCTCAATAATATTTGACGGTGTGAAAACCAAACCTAAACCTACTAAATTCAACAACCAGTGCTGTGAATGTTAAAGTAAGTATATTTCTTGAGTAGCTAATACACTAGCAACATACTTTAGTATCCTTTCCGCCTTGTTTCTGTTTTTCTGGTTTCAGCCCCCAGTTTTAATGAGTTTGTGTGTACTGGGGCCCGTTCATTTTTACTGTTCTTTCATACATTTTATGTACGCCTAGTGGAGTAAGTACTGTACTCTTACTCTACTAGGCAACTTAACTGCAATTAAGGGAAATATTAATGCTGCAGCATACAGTAACTTCAGTAAATAATAGTATTCCAACTTTGTGTCAATAGTTTGAGTCATTTAGTTTGAGTTTGGCCCTTTCCTGTTTCAATATGACAAGGTACCTGTGCACAAATGTAGTTAATGTTAATATACCCATCGATAGATCCTGGTCACAGTCAATACTTCCTGCTTTGGCAATTAATGTGAACATGAGTTGTTTTAAGTAGTGTGGATAAAGAACTAATGAATGAGCTTTTTATGGAGAAGGCCATATCATAATATGAGTATGGATTAATATTAGAATGCATTATGCATTTTACAATTTGCTTTGGAAATCTGTCTGTTTTATAATTTTGCATGTTGCACATGTCTCTCAATGTAGTATCATGTCATCTAAAGACAGCAGCCCAAGACAAATAACAGTCAGTTCTGGGAGTTGCCGTGGTTTGATAAAATTTTTAAAATTGTTATTCTGTTGTGGCAACAGATTTTTGACACTGTTAAGAAAGACAGACCACTAGCATGTACAACTGAAATCTAGATCCATTCACATATGCAAGCTTAGGTGCATGAGCACATGGGTGTAGCCATCTTTTTTAGTGACCAAAGTTGCAAGTGCAATGTCGCTGAATATGGAACAAGTCAGCACTTTTGGTTTGGGCAGGTCATTTGACAGAGACCCTTTTTAAAGTAGCCAATCCAGTACTGAAAGAGAGAAAATTAAAGTAACTCTGTAACTACAGATATAAGAATTACATAATTACATACCACAATAATAGCATGTTCCTTGTGAAATTTTTAAAATAAATCAATTCCCTATTCCTTTATGCGAGTTTTAGCAACATTTTCATCCCTTGGATACACAACATATGCAAACACCGCCTAATGCACAACATGGGTAAAATTCATTATTTTAGCCGTATTCATTTCCTATGTTATTTCATGCATGGCTGAATTTTTCTTTGCTTAATTTTTTGCAAATCAATTGTCAAAGTTATCAAAGTTTACATACATGGGTTGAAAATGACCCATGTATGTAAACTTGATGTAATTGTGATTAAAAAAAGACATAATATATTAATAAGTTTGTTAAAATAATTATTTCAGCATTTGATTTGGACCAAACATAATGCATTTAATATTTCAAATGTTTGTTGGTCAAGGCCCAGTTGATTCTGATTTTGTATCAAGATGGCAAGAGGAAAAGATCTGAGTGTCTTTGAAAGTGGGTTCATTGTTGGGACATGGATGGCAGGAGCTTCTGTCACAAAGACTGCTCAGCTGGCTCGTGTTTAAGTAGGAACAGTGACTAAAGTGATCTGCATTGACGGGAAAGACATCAGTAAATAGGATCGGAAATTGTGGTCGACCGCTCACATTTGATGACCGTGATGCTTGTGCATTAGTGCGATATGTAAGGGAAAACAGAAGAGCAACTCTTCCTCAGCTGTTTGAGAATGTCAATGCGGGATGTATTTAGACAGTCTTTATATAGTCATATTATAGAGTGGTTGCAGTGCATAAACCACTCATTACAAAGATGAATGCCCATTTGAGAGATCAGTGGAGAAAAACCATAGAGATGTGGAAAAAGGTGATATGGTCATATGAGTCATCTTTCACAATATTCTCAACGAGTGGGTATGTGCATGTGTGGCGTACACCAGGAGAATGGTAAATTGGTACAATGCTTGACTCCTACAGTGAGGGGATCCTGTGGCTTTGTTATGCTGTAGGGGACATTTTGCTGGCATGGTTTGGGTCCACTTGTCTCCTTAGAGAGGGTCACTGCTGATCAGTACAAAGTAGTTCTGAGTGATCACCTTTATCCTATGATGAAACATTTTATATCCTGATTGGAGTGGTCTCTTCCAGGATGACAAATCCATAGTGCTCGAAGGTTCACTGAATGGTTTGAGTATTAAAATAATAGATCTCAACCCAACTGAACATCTATGGAAGATTTTAGACTGACGTGTTAGACAGCGCTTTCCACCACCATCATCAAAACACCAAATGAGGGAATATCTTTTGGAAGAACTGTATTCCATCCCTCCAGTAGAGTTCAGAGACTTGTTGAATCAATGCCAAGGCACACTGAAGCTTTTCTGGTGGCACATGGTGGCCCAACACCTTACTAAGACACTTTATGTTGGTTTTTCCTTTTGTCACTTATCCGTATTTTTCTTTCTCACTGGTAATGGATGTCTAGGTAACCTTAACCTAATATTTAAATATTATATACAGTTACCTTTCACAAGATATCAAATATTTTCCTGCGTAAACAAATTGTAAGATAAGACTTACATGCATTAGATGTGCAAAAGCAGTCATGTTGAGTTACGAAACGTGGCAGGTGAAGTTGTCCGCAGTAAATAAGTTCCTAAGTTCAAACTTTTCCAAATATCAAAAATTTCTATCAAATTCAATAGTGAACACATTGACCCATATGTGTGTAAAAGTGATGTATAAATACAAAACCTATGTTTGTTCATGAAGCAAGAAAGATAATAATCTCATTTTATTATTTAAAATAAAACTAATGATTTGTGGTAATCAAAAATAAGATATTTAATGAATACCTGGAATATTAAATGATTAAATACTTGATTTCATGAGATATAGCAAAGAAACACCCTGCCATGCATGAAATAACATAGGACATGAATATGCGTCATGTTTGACCCATGCTCTGGATTAGAGGGATAGTGACAAAATGATTTTTATTCACAAAGTAAGAAAGGAAAAATTAAAATAAGGATTTGTGATGATCAAAAACAAGTTAATTGAGGAATACCTAGAATACTCACAAATGCGTATTAGTCTGGAACCTCTCAGTTCATTTTTGATTCCCAAGGGGTGTTATCAATGGGCGGAGACAACCAATCATAGAGACAAAACACTGTTTCGAAATCCTGCCAGACGGTACTTTCTGTCAGAAGTTCGGCAAACACATATTTCTTATTAACACAAAGTTTAAGTGCAGTTGTCAATTTACAGTCCAGTGAACGCTTGTGATTGGTTATCCCGAGAAATCGGCAGGGAAGTCACTTTGAATGGGAGAGGGGCCAGACGTATCTGCCAGAGCAAATGAAACATAAGCTTGCAGAATCGTCTGGTTCCTAGGCTATGGAATACTGAATAATTAAATAATTTATTGCAAAGCTATAGAAAATTAAAACTCACTTTTGACCCATGTTGTATATCAAAGGGTTAAAAAAATAAAACAGAAAAATATAGATTTGCCATTTTTTAAATTTAAAACTGAAACAACAGATTTTTTTTGTCTTCGGTACCAAAACATATATAGTCGTTCAATGGAGTGCTAAAATAGTTACAAATGCTCAAATATTTTTTTTAAACATATATAAAAATATATAATCAAAAACTACAATGTAGTCCCATTTAAAAATAGAGCAAAGAAAAAGTGTGTGTATAATGATAGGAAATAAAAACAAGCAGCATATCGTCCTTGTCTGGCATGGTCTTCTTCTTTTTGATGAAAATTCAGGTATAACCGCCTGAACCACCTTTTTGGATCCGTTCTCCCCAGCTTATTGTTTGTCCACTCAACAAAGACAGCAGCAGCTTTTGTGACACCATCCATGTCCCTAGAACATGCTTTTAGGTTGTCTTTGGCCACCATTACTAGCCAATGAGTGGTGATTAGGTCCATGCCACTTGTCTGGAGGTATCTCAAAGATCCTCAAGAATATCTGTCAGCACTGTCTCATGGTTCAGTAAAGACTCAATGTACCCCTTAGCTCTTGCTCTGACGTACTTTCATTAATATATCTTCCACTATCCTTTTCAGTGTTATGGTTAAATCAACAAACAAGGCATTGTCTGGGTTTCCAAAACAGCCAAAAATCCTGCTTAGAGCCTGGCCCACCAACCTAGTCTCTCCGATTAGAGACAGCCACCTGTGTAGAATGTCATCACTCATTTTCTCCCACATATTCATACACTTGTATGAGTCCTTGATTAAATGCAGCAACATCACTCACAATGGAGTTAAGGGATGCACTTTCTATCACATTGCCTGTGGGGTCTCCCAGGATGAGATTAAGCACATGTGCATAGCACCAGATGTGCACTTGGTTAGGAGACTCAGTAGAGAGTAGAGAAACCCTGGTATTGGCCTTGCATGTTTTGCAGCTCCATCGCAGATTTAAATTTAGTGCCTCTATAGCTAAGAACACACTTTCTGATCACTTATATGACATTGACCATGACTTAGCGTTTCTTTCTGACCTGGTCACGGTGAAGAGAGATTTGTGTTCCACCGAGTGGGCTTGATATGTCTGCTTGGCTGACCTTCATAAAATATACATCTGCAATATCTCTGTGGACTCTAAGGCTCTTCTCCCCTTAATGAATGTGTTGTCATTTGCAGATGACTTTGCATATGCCAAACATACTGTGCAGTACAGTGTTTTCTTTTTTACAGTATGTGAGCCACTTTCTCTTAATACTGTCTTTGGTGTAATAGATACTCATGCCTTTCCTGAGGTTTGTTGAGGATGGTAAGAAAAAAAATAGATCAAAATCTATGCAGGCCAGGTGTGCATACAAATCACATCCCTCATCGTCAGCTTTGTGTACCTTTGGCTCAGTTTCCCTTGTGCCGGACCCTACCTCTGTATGTGCGAATTGTACTGCAACATCTGCATTAGAACAACACCAGTAATCAATAAGATTAATCATAACTCTTCATCACTGGAAAGGAACATACATTTCTAATTCAGCAGACCATTAAAATAAAGGCAATAGTGGATAGGCTCCTAATTTCTGTGGGATTAATTTGGAACATAAACATGACTTTGTCATAATATATCTAATTCTATGCATAATGTGATTGCCTATTCAGCCCTGCACACTGCACCTGTACTTGTCAATGTTTTTTGCTGGTTCCTCCTTCTCCTCCTCCTCACCACCATGACTGGGGTCATTCTGTCCCTCAGCATCACCTCCATTACAGACACTGGCCTTCACAGGTGTTAATAATAATCCTCTAACAAAAACCACGCTAATAAAGTTATGGATTTAGAATGGTTTATTGCATAGTATGAAAGAGAGCTGAGACGAGGTAGAAGGGATGGGTGAAGGGTTGAGGGATGAAGGGTGAGGTTCGAGGGATGAACGTTGTGGGTTATGGGGATGAAGGGGATGGAGGGTGAGGGAAGGAATCAAGGTCATGGATGAATGGATGGAGCAACACGTTCATGGGTGGGGGAGCCTTCTCTTAATGCACTCTGGATGGTTGGATTGAGCCCCCGGTGGTTCCTGTATTTGAGCAAAGGAGAGAGCAGAGAAAAAAGGGGGTTTGGGGGGAGGGATGTGACTCAAAAAGTGGGAAGGAACGGATAAGGTGTGCTTACATTTTTTGTGTGCGGAAATGGGTTGTGTTTGAGGTGTGGTCTTTGTTCCCGAACCTACATGTAGTTACAAAAATTAAATAATAAACTTGAATTACATTGCACCTTTCTTTTTGTCATAAAACAGTTTGCACATTGTTAACAAAGAGACAATCTCTCTATCCCTCTCTCTACCTGGCGAGGTATTGCTAAGGACCCAAGGAAGTGCAGTACCGCAGTTTTGACACGTGACACATTCCGTATTAATAAACTTTGAATAAACAAGTGACCAGCCCTGTGTGCAGCAGCAGCAGGGCTTCAGGGCTCTGCGGACTGAATTGGGCATGTCTTCACCTCGGCAGCAGGCCTTTACAGGCCGTGGCGCATTGACTGCAGTTCACTTTTGGTGTTGGATGATGGATATACTAACGTTACAACCAAACTTTCTTCTTTTTCTGGAGTCAACGAGCACGAGCAGAGTCTACAGGAAGGTGGAGCTTTCAATTCTATTATAATGCTGGATAGTGTAATGAATCATATTTTAATTATTATATTTTGTGAGTATGTTGGTATTGGAAGTAGTACTCAAAACGTTTTGTCTGTTTCAAACAGGCATGTTTTGAACGCACACTGCACTAGTCTTAATAAATGCATTAACTAGGCCTAGTAGCTAGTCCTCTTTAACCTGCTTTCTACTTAATTAATGCACAAATTGCCAACCATGCTTATTTACTGAGTTTTGCTAAATTTGACCACTATATTAGTTAAAGCTGTATTAGTGAAAGCTGTTATTCTTTCCTAGAAGCTATAAATAAATGTATGCATTAGAAACATAAACTGGATGAATATGAAATATAAAATGGTTGTAATACTTTGCTCAAACATTGTCATACTTCATTTGATTACTTACAACACTATTAAGCGGATTAATTTAATTTATTTAATGATTAAAAACCTGTAGAGAATTCTTTTTTTTTTTTTTTTGCCCATTAAGCTATTGAATCAATAGGGTATGAAGTCAGGCTACCTGTTGTTAGGTAGCTATAATTGTATCTTTGTAGTGCAAAATAATTAATTTAATACTACTAAACAATTTTGTAGGTGATATGATATAAATGGTTCTTTTTTCCACCGTCAGCCAGTTGAGCTTTTTAAAATGTGCATAATCAAGATGTGTACTGGGATGTTGTTTTTAGCCTTATGTAGTTTATTTTTGAGGTTTTGTGATAATCCGGTGTACCAGGAGATGGCAGTGTAATTAAAATGGCTTTGAACTAGAGCTCGAGTTAGTGTGGGAAGAATAGGGCTGTCTAGTAAGGTAGCTTTCCTGGTTAAAAATGTAACTTTTTGATTTATCTTGGTGAGCCATGATTTCGCCTGATCAACACCAGTCTAAAATGCTGCAAGATAATTTACACTGTCTTTAGCAGTTATATGGAATTCTCCTACTGTAACCTTAAAACCTGGGGGCCTTGCTAATTTCATTTTGGAACCAAAAAGAATGGCTTCAGTAAGTGTAGGGATAATCTATTTTCTGCCAGCCGTTGACTAACACTTTGGAGCTCTAGTTTCTTTCCAGAGTCTCTTCAGAAAAAACATTCCACATTAGAAAGATGAAAAAGTGGATGTATTTGAAAAATGACATGGTTAGAGTGTTAACACTAGAGAAGTGTGTATGTGTCCACTTTTAAGTGTTAAGCACTTTTGAAAATTATTATTTATCACTCAAGAGTTATTTTAACACTCTAAGGAGTTGAAAATTAACATTGGCCAACACTGAGTTGTGTTGATAGTACTCTACACTAGTGTCAGTGTTGGGAAATTAACACTACCAGATTACACTTGACTCCAATATAGTAACACAATTAACTTTGTGGGTGTAAAATATTGTGCCAATGCCTCCTCCAGCCACCACAACCACCTAACCCACATAATTACAAAAAATGCAAAGACAACAACTTGCACAAATATAGTGTATATTAAAAGACAGGTACTCTACAAACATAGTTCATGAACTCTAAACAGTTCAGCATGGAAACATACTAAATTACAGTATGGGACAATGCACATGTGGTCATCAGTGTCATGTGAAAATTCCCTATCATTAGGTCTGTAGTACACTTGGTCATCTACACAGATCACTGTGAAGACATGTTTTCTCCTCAATACAAAATGCATAAATAAACAAATCTAAACATCTATCATTGTTTAATTTTGTGGCAATTCAATAACAAACCCAATTTTAAAAAGAGAAGTGATAATTCAATACCAGATAATATCATCCTAACGTGTTGCATTTAAAACTTGCATCAGCACACATGGATTAATCAACAACAGAAAAGACAGATAAATTGACCACTGATTGATTGATTGATTATATTTGTGCTTCTGTATTGATATGATGCAGCTATGGCCATGTAACAATACAGCAGAGTCCTGCACAAGTCCAGTTTTGCAAACCCACATCCGCAGAGCTCTTTTAGAGAAAATATACCATCCAGTCCGTTTAATACTGCCACAATAAGATGGCTCAACGGCGCTCCTCTTTAATACGATGTCAGTCATCGTATTAAACCCACCTCATACTAGATAAACGGTTGTGATTGGTTCGCCCGACACAACGGTGCTGCCAGTACCAAGGAAATTAGTCTGTATGGGAGGGGGGCTAGAACCTGCAAGAGCAAACAAAACATGGGCACGCAGATTCGTCTGGTTCCCAGGCTACATAACTCTTGATAAAGTGTCCACATTTAAGCATTAGTTCTTGGAGTAGCTTTATGTTTAGCTTTACTAGCCACAGTTAACAGTGGCAACATTAGCTCTGCATTGAGCCTGCTTTGTTAGAAAAACGTGGCGACTCAAGCAAGGTGCTTCTGGAAAATGTAAGTCCCTGGTCTGGTCCCGGGACTTATATCAATGGGCCGGCTCTGGATTTGACATGGAGACAATGCGGGTAACGGGTTGGTGTCTGAATCCACATTGTCCCGGCCCTTTCCCAACCCCAACCCACGCCCACTCCCATGTTAAGGCACCAAGGCACAATCATTTGCTGAATTAACCAATACAAATGCCCACAAACCTAAAAATATTATTCAAGACAATTAACTATATCCTAAATCCTGCTGCTGCTACGGTCGCTACCCCTGAGGCCGGTACAACGAAGCAGTTTCAACAGACCCAGGCTTTCTACCCATTACGTTGCCTCACTTAACTGAACACTCGCACTGACGGTCATACAAAAGTAATTAACTCAGTAAGTGAACCCAGGGTATACCAATCTGTGCTATGAGTGCGTTTACATAAATGGGGTGGAGCAAACCTTAGAAAAGAACTGCCCAAATACAGACAGCACATTAAGTGTCCCACCCGGGACAAAAACACATTGGACCACTGCTACACTGTACTAAAGGACGCCTATCGCTCTGCCCCCGTGCAGCTTTGGGACTCTCTGATCATTGTCTGGTTCATCTTCTCCCGACCTACAGGCAGAAACTGAAATCTGCAAAGCCTGTGGTCAAGACTGTAAGGAGATGGACCAGCGAGGCAAAGCTGGAGTTACAGGCCTGCTTTGACTGCACTGATATAAGTGTCTTTGAGGCTGCTGCTACAGACCTGGACAAGCCCACTGACACTGTGACATCATACCTCAGTTCTTGCGAGGACATGTGTGTGCCGACTAAAACCTTCTGCACATAAAACAACAATAAACCCTGGTTTACTGCAAAACTCAGGCATCTTCGTCAGGCCATGGAGGAGGCCTACAGAAGTGGGGACAGGATCCTGTACAACCAGGCCAGGAACACACTAACAAAGGAGATCAGGGTAGCTAAGAGGAGCTACATTAAGAAGTTGGATAATATCACAACTCATTATTCACAAGTAGATCTGACTATAATCAGGCTACATTTGTGTATTCCATTAAATGTGTTGCTTAGATGTACTCTTATGGTGTGTATGACAATTTTAGGCTTTTTCTTTCAGCTGCAACCCCGGTTTGTCAAACGGATTAAAAAAATAAAAATCAAAACATAATTCACAGCGTTAAGTGGGCTTACTTTCATATCTTATAAGAACAAGGCTTTAGTGCTTCAGTCAGTCTATTGTAGGATGAAATCTGTATACAAAAACACAATGAAATGGCTTTGACATAGTTGCAGCCAACAGGAAAAAATGAAATGAAGAAGACAGCTCCTACTACGGAAACCTACTACGGAGCTGGATGGAATCCTTTCCAAGATGCCACCCAGAGACTCCAAGAGGTGACATTCCAGGTCCCTAGAACAAGTCTGCGATGCTAATAGTCAGCACACCTAGGTCCCCACCTTTGCCTGCCACCTGCCTTCCAAAGCATCCGACCCCAATGCCTTTCCCTGTGGGTTGTTGGCCCACAGGGCTGCGGCTCCATGTAATTCTTTTGAACTGTGCTCAAGCTCGCTGGCGAGTTCCCCTCCAAAGGTCTGGCACCAAAGGGGGCCCCCTTTTCCCCTTTTCCAGGCGAGTTGCTGCAGCTTCTTCTTGGCTGATTCATGGTGGGTCTGTTAATTATTCTTAGTCTAGCGCCTCCTCTGGAATTACAATGTAGTTTTGTTTTTACGTTTCATGTGGTTGTTTTCCACTTGGTACAACTAGCTTGGTAAAACTGATGGTTGTGGCAGGCCTATACTTTTAAAATCTAGTATGTGATGTAATTAAGTATTTCTCAACCCTGGTCCTGGGAACCCACTGCCCTGTATATTAGATCGTTCCTTGCTCCAACACACCTGATTCAAATTAATGGGTCGTCATCGAGCTCTGCAGAAGCCTGATAATGCAGGTCAGTGGGTCCCCAGGACCAGGGTTGAGGAAGACTGATGTAAATGACGAGGGAGACCAATGTATCACTTCTTTTCATTAAATAAAATATTAAAATGTTTACCATTTTGACTCTGTTCACACCTTAATAGGACAATGTATCCTGGGAGATACAACTCATAAAATCCAAAACAGACAGAATATGATATAAGTGTCTTTGAGGCTGCTGCTACAGACCTGGACAAGCCCACTGACACTGTGACATCATACCTCAGTTCTTGCGAGGACATGTGTGTGCCGACTAAAACCTTCTGCACATAAAACAACAATAAACCCTGGTTTACTGCAAAACTCAGGCATCTTCGTCAGGCCATGGAGGAGGCCTACAGAAGTGGGGACAGGATCCTGTACAACCAGGCCAGGAACACACTAACAAAGGAGATCAGGGTAGCTAAGAGGAGCTACATTAAGAAGTTGGATAATATCACAACTCATTATTCACAAGTAGATCTGACTATAATCAGGCTACATTTGTGTATTCCATTAAATGTGTTGCTTAGATGTACTCTTATGGTGTGTATGACAATTTTAGGCTTTTTCTTTCAGCTGCAACCCCGGTTTGTCAAACGGATTAAAAAAATAAAAATCAAAACATAATTCACAGCGTTAAGTGGGCTTACTTTCATATCTTATAAGAACAAGGCTTTAGTGCTTCAGTCAGTCTATTGTAGGATGAAATCTGTATACAAAAACACAATGAAATGGCTTTGACATAGTTGCAGCCAACAGGAAAAAATGAAATGAAGAAGACAGCTCCTACTACGGAAACCTGTGAGATGTTTCTGAATTTTTTTATTGGCAAGATTGACAACATAAGATCTCACATCTTAACCCCAGACTTTGATCCCTCAGAGCCACATCATCCAGTTAGTCACCGCCTGTCAAGAGTTTATTCATGTTTATCACAGTTAACACCCACAATCTTCCAATAATCCAATCACATCCCTCGAAGAAACTGACACAGTGTTAAACCAACCTCCATGAAGTCTATTAGTGAGTGTCATTGCTGGCAATGTTGTTTGATGGTGGAGGAGAGATACGCCAGCTTTAGCCACGGCATCAGATTGTGATGTAAAGTCTGCGTCATTGCAGCCAACTAATGGTAGAAGCCTGGGGCATGTTCAAGCCAACAACGGTGGTGCGTTGAACACCGCGTTGTGTTACACAAACGTTGCAACTGCGGCATTGGGGCACTGCCTTTTTTAATACAGTGGGGTTTATATATGAATTGCTGCTGATTGGGGAACCACTCTGACACACTGTCACAGTTCAGCCACACCCTCCAGTAACTTTCCACCCTACCTGTCAGCCACTCCCTCCTCATCAGCCTCACTCCTTTCACCTGTCCACTCACCTGCCGGCAATCACCAATCAAGCCACTATTTATACTCCTGCCTTTCTCACACTCATTGCCAGATTGTTCTTTGCTCTCATGCCAGACTTTCCAGCGTTTATTCCCGGACTGATTTCCCATTGATGACCCTGCCTGCCTTGGACCTTCCCGCTCTGCCTGAATCCCGGTGGGGATTCCTGAGCGCTACGCTGAAGAACCTGAGGGATGCAACCCATTCATCACCAACTGCTCCATCCTCTTTTCCCTGCAGCCCAACACATTTGCCACGGAGGAGGCTAAAGTGGCGTTCACAATTAACCACCTAACTGGCAGGGCACGACTGTGGGGCACCGCTGAGTGGGAGAGACGCACTCCAGCCTGCTCCTCCTTCCTGAACTTTTCTGCTGAATTACGCAAGGTTTTCAGGGTGGTTTCCATGGGCCCTGATGCTACCGGGGCACTCATGGGCCTGCGTCAGGGAGACCGGACAGTTGGTGATATGCCATTGAGTTTCGCACGAAAGCATGGAATTCTGCAGCACAGTGTGATGCCTTTATGGCAGGACTCGTGGAATATATCAAGGATGAACTGGTATCATTTGATTTGCCATCGTCCCTGGATGGGTTAGTGGAACTAACTTCCAGACTGGATAGGCGCACCCAGGTGAGGAGACAGGAGCGACGCAGGATCACCCTTTTTTCCACCCATGCTCGAGGTCCTCCAGCCGCAACCAGCATCACCCGAGGGCCTCCAACGGGGGGCGCTGAACCTATGCAGGTGGGGCGTACCAGCCTCACGCCAGAGGAACATGAGCGTCGCCGCCGGGGAAATCTCTACCTATACTGTGGCCAGGCTGGTCAATTTGCCCAGTAAAAGGCATGGCTCGTCAGTAGTAGGGGACATACTGGTGAGCCGAACCGCTAGACTGTCCTCCAAACAACGACCCATATTTGACACTCAGCTCCTGCTCACTGACGGGCCGCAGACCCTCACTACATTCATCGACTCAGGTGCTGATGATAACATCATGGATGAGGACCTGGCCCTTCAGCTAGGTATCAACCGAGTACCCTTGCCCTGCCCTGTTCCTGCCAGCGCCCTGGATGGTCACCTACTGGGGACGGTGACTCACCAGACCACGCCAGTCTGCATGCTCCTGTCTGGGAACCACCACGAGACCATCCGGTTTCTTATCCTGCGGTCACCCCAGCTTCCATTGGTTCTAGGATACCCCTGGCTCCGCCGCCATAACCCCCACTTAGATTGGGCTACTGGAGCCATCCTGGATTGGAGCCCGTCCTGTCACCAGATCTGCCTGAAACACGCAGCTGCACCACAGCGGTCAGACTGCTCCAGCTCCGCTTCAGACCTGTTGGGCGAGCCTAGTGAATATCGGGACTATCAGGAGGTATTCAGCAAGATGGCCCACTTTATTCCCTTGCCCAAACTCCCCTCGGCCAAAGAGACTGCTGAGCTAGTGCTACTACATGAGTTCCGGCTCCATGGTCTCCCCACTGATGTGGTCTCCGACAGAGGACCTCAGTTCACGTCTGTGTTCTGGAGGGAGTTCTGCACACTCACTGGGGCCACAGTCAGTCTTTCGTCTGGTTTCCATCCTCAGTCTAACGGCTAGACGGAGCGCACGAACCAGGAAATGGAGACTGCCCTACGATGCTTGGTCTCCAAGCACCCTTCGTCCTGGTCCCAGCAGCTCATGTGGGTGGAATATGCCCATAACTCCCTGCTCAGCTCGGCCACTGGATTATCCCCATTCCAGTGTGCCTACGGTTTCCAACCGTCATTGTTTCCGGAATTGGAGAAGGAGGTTTCCTGCCCTTCGGTCCAGGCCCTCGTCCGCCGCTGCCGCCGTACCTGGGCTGAAGCCAGAACAGCTCTCCTTCGCTCTGCCATCCAGTACTCTACAGCGGCCAATTGGCGCCGCACTGAAGCCCCTACCTACCAGGTTGGCCAGAAGGTGTGGCTGTCTACCCGGGATCTACCCTTGCGGGTAGAATCCAAGAAGTTGGCACCCAGGGTCATCGGCCCATTTGAGATCGAGAAGGTCATCCGTCCGGCAGCGGTGAGGCTCAAGCTGCCCCCGATACATGTGGGTCCACCCGTCATTTCACGTTTCCAAGGTGAAGCCGGTTCGAGAGAGCCCACTGGTTACTGGCAACGACTATTAGTTCTGTCTGCTGTTTCTACGGCTCAGCTGGAGACTGGGCTGAAAGACTCTGCTGCAAGCTGCAGCTTGTCTGGCGTCCATTTTGTGTGCATTCATGTGTACCTGCTGAACTTTCCATTAAAAGTCTTCACGTACTGCTCCTTGGGTCCTGTGTGCTGCTTTTGGGTTCGTACACCACCCGTTACACACACGCATGAAATGAGAGAAAAATGTACCTCAAATCCCGTTGCACACCATTTCATGGAAACCTTGAAACTGTTGCAAAAAGTTTTCAGATTGAATGTGCCCGTGGTCTCTTGACTCTGTGTCAGGAGGAGATTAATGGGAACAACAACATGGACTCTTTACAGTGTGGACTGATATCACATGCACACACACACACGCACACCAATATTGTCTTGCTTGCATAGTTTAATACAACTATTGAAAACTGAATTGAGTTGTGGTCAATTTTTTTTTTTTGCAGTGCTGGTTTTTGGTGACATATTCTTACTTGCTATATTTCTTTGTATGGTTTGACGGAGCTATTTTCTTTCTATTTTATAATTATTATTTGTCAGATGTGACACTGACTGGAACCCCTCTTTATTTAAAAGTGTCAAACCTGTTTTCTACCTGTGTCATCCACTCAGCTCTGCTGAAAGTACAAAATGACATCATTCTCTCTGCAAACTCTGGTTCTTGTGCCATTTAAGTCCTGCCTGCATTCATCCTGTAGCATATACATTAAATAATAATTAACTATCGATAATAATTTAATAATTATTTATTATTTTTGATAGCCATAATTAACCTGAATATCCCTATTGCACCTACAAAGTCGGTCAAGAACATCTGCAGGTGGCAAGGCTTGGAGTTCTATCTGAAGTCCACGGTGTAAAGGGTGACAGGACCTTCCCCTTTTGGGCCCCAGTGTTGCTCATCAGTGTTAGAAATGCAGTGCAGTCTAACATACTGTGGCTGACCAGTCAGATAGCCTACAATCCATGACATCCATGGATCATCCATGTGTTGAGGAGGGCAGATGATCGATGAGATGGGGGAGGGGTGAACAGGCCTCTGTTGTAAACAATGGCTGTGGATGGAGACACGGTTTAACAAAAGTGTCCCCATGACGAAGAACACGGTGACGCAACTCAGCCCCAACCCAGAGGGAATTCTGACATCCCAGCTGCGCATTAGGATCCTGTCCATGGATATCACAAACAGGATCAGGGAAGGGACAGCCTTAGCAGAATCCAGCACCCACTGAAAATGTTATACAAAGTGAGAGATCAGATGGCCAATAAAAGTATATATAGCCAATCCATGTTGAGCACAGAAGTCCAATAACAAAGCATAAGTCCGGTTCAGATAAGGCAGGCTGTTCCTCCCACTCACCCCCGTCCAGGTTTCTCCGTTGTTGTCCTCATGACGTTGAAACCTCCCAGTAGAACTATAGAGCTGGATGGAATCCTTTCCAAGATGCCACCCAGAGACTCCAAGAGGTGACATTCCAGGTCCCTAGAACAAGTCTGCGATGCTAATAGTCAGCACACCTAGGTCCCCACCTTTGCCTGCCACCTGCCTTCCAAAGCATCCGACCCCAATGCCTTTCCCTGTGGGTTGTTGGCCCACAGGGCTGCGGCTCCATGTAATTCTTTTGAACTGTGCTCAAGCTCGCTGGCGAGTTCCCCTCCAAAGGTCTGGCACCAAAGGGGGCCCCCTTTTCCCCTTTTCCAGGCGAGTTGCTGCAGCTTCTTCTTGGCTGATTCATGGTGGGTCTGTTAATTATTCTTAGTCTAGCGCCTCCTCTGGAATTACAATGTAGTTTTGTTTTTACGTTTCATGTGGTTGTTTTCCACTTGGTACAACTAGCTTGGTAAAACTGATGGTTGTGGCAGGCCTATACTTTTAAAATCTAGTATGTGATGTAATTAAGTATTTCTCAACCCTGGTCCTGGGAACCCACTGCCCTGTATATTAGATCGTTCCTTGCTCCAACACACCTGATTCAAATTAATGGGTCGTCATCGAGCTCTGCAGAAGCCTGATAATGCAGGTCAGTGGGTCCCCAGGACCAGGGTTGAGGAAGACTGATGTAAATGACGAGGGAGACCAATGTATCACTTCTTTTCATTAAATAAAATATTAAAATGTTTACCATTTTGACTCTGTTCACACCTTAATAGGACAATGTATCCTGGGAGATACAACTCATAAAATCCAAAACAGACAAAATATTTAAAAAATGTATATGTTTTACTTTGGTGCAAATAAGATTAGATAAGTAGTAACATTACATAATATATTACAACAAATTTTTGACTCCTGCTTGTTTAAGGGCTAATGCCTATCGTTCAACTGTGTTCAGCTATCACATGAGTGGAATGTTTGGGTGTCAACTAGGGCTGTCGACTTCTGGTCGGTTGGTTGATTGTTTGGTCGATATGCTATTGTCAGACAAAATTCTCATTGGTTGGAAAACTGCTGGTGTTACTTTCACAAGGAGAAAAGGGCTTCTTTATGCATTATTTTTGGAGGGACATACAGTGTTTTCCCATAGATTGATTTATTTGTGGCAGACCACCATAGAATCAACATTCACCGAAACATATTGATTTTCAATGTTTTTACTATTTAAAATGGGTAAAATCTTACTGCATTGTAGAGGTGTCCACAGCGCAGTGAACCATCACTTCTTCAAGTGTTGGAAGGATTTGAGCAACTCTGACAAGGGCCAAATTGCAATGTCTAGACAAATTGGTCAGAGCAAAGTGCCGATGCTGACCCCCGTCCACCGCCGAAAGCACCTGCAATGGGCACGTCAGAACTGCATCATAGTTCAATGGAAGCTGGCCTGGTGTGATGAATCACGTTTTCTTTTACATCATGGCTGGGTGCATCATTAACCTGGGGAAGATATGGCACCAGCATGCACTATGGGAAGAAGGCAAGCCGGTGGAGGCAGAGTGATGCTCTGGGCAATATTATACTGGGAAACCTTGGATTTGAAATTCCCAAGATCTCAGTCTGATCGAGTATCTGTGGGATGTGCTAAAGCAACAAATCAGATTCATAGAGGCCCCACCTGGCAACTTACTTAAAGGATCTGCTGCTAATGTATTGGTGCCAGATACCACAGGACACCTTCAGAGGTCTTTTGGAGACATGCATCGACGGGTCAGAGCTGTTTTGGTGGCATGAGGGAGACTTATTATTAGGCATGTGGTTTTAATGTTGTGGTGTATATCTCAACATTGGCTTGATGGATTTCTACAAAATATGCCAGCTTGTGAGAGTACATAAATAGTGTTGGTCAATTTTACCAATAACATAATGTAATTATTTTTTTAATATATAATAGGATTAATATTGAGGTTTTGAAATTGTGCTGATTAGTGTGCACAACCTCCACCAAGAAGCTTTTGAATATATTTGAAATTACACACTTTCCTCCAAACTTGTTCAGCAATTTGTGTTTCTATCCAGAGAATTAGTCTTGAAGGGTAAAAGGTCTTTATTACTTTAAAGACTGCAGATTGGACAGCAGGTTGTGTCATTGAGAGCAGCTATTGACTGGACTGTATTTGCAGGATTGACAAACCGAAGGCTTTATCCCTTTTGCTGCACACTGCTGACATCAGCCACCCTGCCAAACGCTGGAACCTCCATCACCGCTGGACCACATCTCTGCTGGAGGAGTTCTTCAGACAGGTAGCCACCAAAATACATGTCACCTACTTTCTGCTTTACTGTTCTGAGACCTATTAATAAAGGAAAATGTATGGGTTAGGAAGCTAACTTTGTTTGAGCCTTGTAATATTGAATGTTTTCAGGGTGATAAAGAAGCAGAGCTGGGTCTTCCCTTCTCCCCCCTCTGTGACCGCAACTCCACCATGGTGGCCCAGTCCCAGATCGGTAAGGTAAAACTGTTGCTCAGTATGGGATTCAGTAAACTAGATTTCTATTCAGTTTTTTCAACGTCACAAAGCCAGTATATTCATTCATTCATAAATAATTTGATGAAGTTATGTTTATAGAGTGGACAAACATACTGGTGAAAGGATTTGTCTCAAGTCTGTCACCTTCAGGTAAAGTGGTAGAACCTGCTCAGGGCTTCAAGATCAATCCAGGTATTAAACCTGATCAATGTTGAGTGTGAATCTGAGTGAAAGAAACTAATGTAAAGCCTTTGGTTTTTTTTAGCTGCCTATAGTGATCCCAATGGTACAGCAGATTGTCAAATTATACCAGTCCCATTTTGGAGAGCTCAGTGGGGTGCAGAAGTATGGGATGGTGGTGGTGACTTAACATTTACTACTGTGCCTCCTTAGGGTCGTGTCCTGTTCTCAGCAGCATTTGGGATCCCCTCCTGTTTGGGTGGAGAAGTGTGGGATAGCCAGAGCAAGACAGGGGAGACTGAGAGTACCAGTCCTCATCTGAGGCCAGTGTTTAAAATGGTTCGACAACTGGAGGGAGGGGTTGTGTGAAGAGGGGTGACTTTGTGACTTTCTTCCCTGATGTAAAGGTACCTTCTTCCAAGAGGTGGAGTTGGTGGGATAACCATGGGGAGGTGAACAGTGGAGATGTGGGGGAGTAGCAATGATGGCAGGAGGATCCTGGAGTGGTAAGGTAGCAGCTAATAGACCAGAGTGAAGAGGTCCGAGTCCAAGAGCACCAGCTAAAAGAATGATGTTAAAATTGTCCTGCATTCTGGATTGCTCCTTTAAAATTGCAATTTGCTTAGTTAGCAGCTTGATTTGTCCTTCATGTTCAATGAAGAGGTCTTGTAAATGGATAGTTCTGCTGCATTTGGAACATGTAAAAGCACTATCAGTAAAATCCTCTTCAGGTACTATGACAAACATGTTGCATAGTTCACATTTCATAACTTTTCTGGTTATCTAGAGCTGTGGGGCACCATGGTTAAAATTAATGGATGGTCAAGTAAAAGGAGCTTTTAATAATAGTTTTTAAAATAACTGGATAAAATTGGTAAAAACAACAGCTAAAATGAGTGTCGTGTAGCTGACAGGACATATCCTGCCCCTGCTCACTTACCTGGCCAGAGCGGCTAGCCACCCAGTGCTGCACAGCCAGCTGGGTCAAGACGACCCACACAGCCTGCAGTTTTGTTGCTGTTATTTACAGGAAAGATCTTGGTTTTATTGTAACTTCTTGTCATGGGGAGTAGCGGGTTGGCAGGGGTAGGACCCAATTGCAGAGAGGAGAGGAGGACGGCAGTTATGATATGAAGAGTTTATTCCCAAATATGACAACAGATAAGTCCAAAGCAGGCAGGTGCATAATCAGGTGCAGTGTATCCAGAACCGACACAGAAACAGAGCAACAAGAAACATAGGAATGGGCACAAGAAACAACATAGGGACAGGAAACAAGGATCTGACAACTAGACAAAGAAAGTGGATTGGTATATATAGGTGACTGATGAGTGAGCAGAGGCAGGTGAGTGAAAAGGTGAAGGGAGTTGGACTGATGAGGAAGGAGTGGCTGACAGGCAGAGAGAGGAGTAGGCTGATGAGTCAATTCAAGTCAAGTCAATTTTATTTGTATAGCGCCAAATCATAACAAAAGTTATCTCAAGACACTTTCACATAGAGTAGGTCTACACCATACTCTTTAAAATATTATTTACAGAGACCCAACAGAGACCAAGCACTTGGCGACAGTGGCGAGGAAAAACTCCGTTTTAACAGGTAGAAACCTCGAGCAGAACCGGGCTCTGGGTGGGCGGCCATCTGCATCGACCGAGTTGGGTTGAAAGGGGAGGAGAGAGGGGGAGAGGGGAGACAGAACAGGAGGAGAGACAACAAATCAGACTAATAATAATACCAACTGCAGCAGTGAGTGTGGAGCAGGAACATGGGGGCAGTAGACGGCCGGCAATCACAGATCCAGACTCTACAGCTCCAGAGGCGGAAATACCTGCAGAAAGTGAGAAGGCGAAAAAGCACAGAAAGCACAAGGACTACCAGGAAGAAATGGAGTTGGTAACCTGTATTAGTGGGATAGGAATGCGTACAGATGGAGAGGGAGAGGAGGAGAGAGAAGCTCAATGCGTCCTAGGAAGTCCCCCGGCAGTCTTAAGCCTATAACAGCATAACTAAGGGATGGTTCAGGACTCACCTGAGCCGGCCCTAACTATAAGCTTTATCAAAAAGGAACGTTTTTGGCATACTCTTAAACGAAGAGAGGGTGTCTGCATCCCGAACCCAAATTGGGAGCTGATTCCACAGAAGAGGAGCTTGATAACTAAAGGCTCTGGCTCCCATTCTACTTTTAGAGACTTTAGGTACCATAAGTAACCCTGCATTCTGTGAGCGTAGTGCTCTAGTGGGGTAATACGGTATTATCAGCTCTTTAAGATATGATAGTGCCTGACCAATAAGAGCTTTGTAAGTGAGGAGGACGACTTTAAATTCTATTCTAGATTTCACAGGGAGCCAGTGCAGAGAAGCTAATATCGGAGAAATATGTTCTCTTTTGCTAGTTCCTGTCAGTACACGTGCAGCCGCATTCTGGATCAGCTGGAGAGTCTTTAGAGACTTATCGGGGCAACCCGATAATAAGGAATTACAATAATCTAACCTAGAAGTAACAAATGCATGAACTAGTTTTTCTGCATCTTTTTGAGACAGGATATGCCTGATTTTTATAATGTTACGTAAGTGGAAGAAGGCAGTCCTTGAAGTCTGTTTTATATGGGTATTAAAGGACATGTCCTGATCAAAGATTACTCCTAGACTCCTTACGGCGGTGCTAGAGGCCAGGGCAATGCCATCTAGAGTAACTATATCTATACATAGTGCGTCTCACAGGTGTTTAGGACCCAGAACAATAACTTCAGTTTTGTCTGAGTTTAACAGCAAGAAATTGCAGGTCATCCAGTCTTTTATGTCCTTAATACATGCCTGAAACTTGGCTAACTTACCGGTTTCATCTGGCTTTATCAATAAGTATAACTGAGTATCATCTGCATAGCAGTGAAAGTTTATGGAGTGTTTCCTGATAATATTGCCTAAAGGAAGCATATACAAGGTAAATAAAAGTGGTCCGAGCACTGAACCTTGTGGAACTCCATGACTAACTTCCGTGTGCACGGAGGATTCATCATTTACATGGACAAACTGAAATCTATCTGATAAATATGACTGAAACCAGCTTAGTGCGGGTCCTTTGACGCCAATCAAATGATCCAGTCTCTGTAATAGGATACAATGGTCAATGGTATCGAAAGCGGCACTAAGATCTAACAGAACAAGTACAGAGACAAAACCTTTATCTGACGCAATCAAAAGGTCGTTTATCACTCTCACCAGTGCTGTCTCTGTGCTATGAAATTCCCTAAATCCTGACTGAAAATCCTCAAATAAACTATTGCTGTTTAGAAAGTCACATAACTGATTAACGACCACTTTCTCAAGGATTTTGGAGAGAAAGGGAAGGTTAGATATAGGTCTATAATTGGCTAAAACCCCTGGATGAAGTGTAGGCTTTTTAAGAAGAGGTTTAATTACAGCTACTTTAAAGGGCTGTGGTACATAGCCTGTTAATAAAGACAGATTGATCATGTCTAGTAATGAAGTGCTAAGGGTAAAACTTCTTTAAGCAGCCTAGTTGGGATGGGGTCTAAGAGGCAGGTTGTTGGTTTAGACGAAAAAATCATTGAAGTTAGTTGGTAAAGGTAAATTGGAGAAAAACAGTCTAAATATAAATCTGGTTCTACAGCTGCTTCTGAGGTTCCTGAGGTTCCTGTACTCGAAGATGTATCTGAACTAGCTGAGAGCACAAGATGATGAATTTTTTCTCTAATAGTTAGAATTTTATCATCAAAGAAGCTCATGAAGTTATTACTACTGAGACCTCTGGGAATACATGGCTCAACAGAGCTCTGACTCTGTGTCAGCCTGGCTACAGTGCTGAAAAGAAACCTAGGGTTGTTCTTATGTTCCTCTATTAGTGAGGAGTAATAGGCTCCTCTGGCATTACGGAGGGCCTTCCTGTATGTTCTAAGACTATCTTGCCAAACTAAATGAGTTTCCTCCAGTTTGGTGGAACGCCATTTCCTTTCTAATTTTCGCGATGTTTCTTTTAACTTGCGGGTTAAGGAGTTATACCATGGAGCTAACCTCTTTTGTTTTATTATTTTCTTTTTGATAGGGGCACTACAATCAAGAGTCGTTCGCAGCGAGCCTGCAGCACTATCAACCAGATAATCAATTTGGGAGGGACTAAAGTTAGCATAGGAGTCCTCTGTTACATTGAGACATGATATTGAATTAAATGCCGATGGAATCACTTCTTTAAATTTAGCTACAGCACTATCAGACAGGCATCTACTAAAGGAATGTTTGCCTAATGGCCTATAGTCCAGTAATATAAATTCAAAAGTTATTAAATAATGGTCTGATAAGACAGAATTTTGTGGGAAGACTTTTAAATCTTCAATTTCGATTCCATATGACAGAACAAGATCGAGGGTATGGTTAAAACAATGAGTGGGTTTGTTTACACTCTGACAGAAACCAATCGAATCTAATAGTGAGATAAACGCAGAACTAAGGCTATCATTATCGACGTCCACGTGAATATTGAAATCACCTACAATAATGACTTTATCTGTTTTGAGGACTAAACTTGTTAAAAACTCTGAGAATTCTGCTAAAAATTCAGAATACGGACCAAGAGCACGGTACACTATGACAAATAGAATTGGCTGTACAGTTTTCCACATTGGGTGTGAAAGACTAAGAACAACACTTTCGAATGAGTTAAAACTAAGTTTAGGTTTAGGGTTGATTAATAGGCTAGAGTCGAAGATGGCTGCAAGTCCACCTCCTCGGCTAGTGCCTCGAGGAATGTGAGTATTAGTATGACTAGGAGGAGTGGACTCATTCAGGCTAACATATTCTTCCTGACACAGCCAAGTTTCAGTTAGACAAAATATATCCATATGATAGTCAGATATTAAATCATTGACTAACACAGCTTTAGACGACATAGATCTAATGTTTAAGAGTCTACATTTAATTCTCTTATTTGGTTGTACCACTACACTGGTAGTTTTAATTTTTATTAAGTTTTTACGAGTAACTCCTCTTCTGTTTGAATTTGAATTAATTAAATTAAGTGGTCGGGGGACAGACACAGTCTCTATGGGATTTTTTACGGGGTTTTGGGTGGGTAACCGCTCTAATGGAAGCGCAGAGAAGCGTGTAGGACTGCAGCTCTGCTTCCTGGTGTGAACTCTGTATTGTCACGGTGTGGGTCCACTAATAAACTTGGTCAGATTTCTGGCTATGAGAGCTGCACCATCCAAAGTTGGATGGATGCCGTCTCTCCTCATCAGACCAGGTCTCCCCCAGAATGTGGTCCAATTATCTACGAAACCCACATCGTTTGCTGGACACCACCTCGACAACCAGCGGTTGAATGACGACATGCGGCTATACATGTCATCACTGGTCAGATTTTTTGAGGAGTGGAGACAGGTGTGTAGATGGGATGGCCGGTCAGGTGATGGGAAGTCAGGAAATTCAGAGGGCATCTGGTGGAAGGTAAGGGGATGGGAGCAGAAGTGGAGACATGGAAAACAGTGACAGATAGTTGGGGCAAGAAAGTGACAACAAACAAAGAGTATCAGATCATGACACTTCTAAAGATACAGTGATAATTGTAATCTACAGACGCCCAGCTGCTCAATTAGAAAATGCTTTAGAAAAACTTTTTCTGATCCCAGAGAATATAACACTGTAACCTTTAATAACACTGTATACAAACATTTTACAGCCTTTACATTTTTTAACAATATATACACAGAGCCGAGTATTACAATAACTAAGTACTCTGGGAAATTTTACAGACTGGTCTGCTTTTACGTGTTGATAGACTGAGCTAAAAACATAGATGCCCGAAACATGAGACGAATGAAGTATGAAGTTCATAAACATGAACGGAAATGTTGATACACAACCCTGCAGTATTAAACAGAGAATAACACTGAACTTTACAGGATATTCTGCTAACTTAGATGTTTCATGGAGGTTTTGTGAAGCGAGCTGTACAGGGTCTTACAACTAGCCCGTCCCACCAGGAATCTTCCTGTTTCTATCCGATTCTCCAGGCCTGACTGCATCGATGAGCCTCCCTGCCCGCTGCCGAGGTGAATATATCATTCTCACCCATCTCACTGACAGTCTGCAAAGCCCCGAAGCTGTACTCGCCAATGGCTGCTCACTTGTTTATTAATATTATATAGAATTAATATTATTTATGTACCAGAGCTGCAAAAAAGTTATTGTGGATAAAAACAAAACCTTTTAAAATAGAGAAGATATTATCTCGAAAGAAAAGACAGAATATGGTGTTAGTTTAATGGCTAGGATGGCCAGAAAAATTGGAATCTTGGATTTCAGAAAAACAGGTCATTCAGCTACCGTAGGGGTTTACAACCGTACTGTATACTGTGATATTTGCCTGACATCGATGGTGTGGGCTTTTTTGTTACATTACCTAGCAATTTTTCTTCATCATTTTACCCCTCTCTCCTTTTCCAGAGTTGCCCAGGGTGAGAGGCACTGGGCGGGTGTGTGGATACTCACAAGTCTCCGGCTGCGTGCCGCTGTGTTGGAGTTCTCCCCGGCGAATGTGCTAGCTACTTTTGTGCTAGCCATGGATCGGCTATAACAGTAGTGTTCCCCAGGGAATCCTGTGGGGGGTACTGTGGGAGTATGGGGCCACTGCTATGATCCATGTATACCCAAAGTAAGAACTGTGTCTGTATTCTCGGCACAAAGGTAAACACATTTTCAGTGTGTGTTAGACTCTGCCAAGGTTGTCCCGTAGCACTTTTTTGTGGTATTCATGGAAAAGATCTCAAGGGGCAGTTAAGGTGAGGAGAGTGTCCGGTTTGGGGACCTCAATATTGCTTATCTCAGATGATGGGGTTCCGTTGGCTTCGTCAGACCATGATCTCCAGCACACACTGGGGCGGTTTGCAGAGTGTGAAGCGGTTGGGATGAGAGTCAGCACCTCCAAGTCTAAGGAAATGGTTCTCTGCTGGAAAATCGTGGATTGCTCCCTCCGGGTTGGGAGTGAGTTGCTGCCCCAAGCAAAGGAGTTCAAGTATCTCGGGATCCTGTTCACGAGTGAGGGTAAAATGTAGCATAAGATGGACAGGCAGGTCTGTGCAGCATCAGCAGTAATGCAGGGATGACCACTGTGGTAAAGAGGGAGCTGAGCCGGGTAGTTTTCAATTTACCAGTCATTCTCTGTTCCAACCCCCACCTATGGTCATGAGCTTTGGGTAGTGACCTAAAGAATTGAGTCTGTGGATACAAGCGGACGAAATTAGTTTCTTCCATAGGGTGGCTGGGCTCAGCCTTAGGAATAGATAATAAGATAAGATAGCTAGGAGTAGAGCCGCTGCTCCTTCAGGTCGAAAGGAGCCATTTGAGGTGGTTCGGGCATCTGATTAGGATGTTTCTTTCCTTTTGAGGTTTTCTAGGCATGTCTAACTTGGAGGAGACCTCCCACACCTTGGTTATCCACAGAAGGAGCTGGAAAATTGTGAGGGACATCTGTAATACCCTGCATAAGCGGAAGGCCTCAAGAACGTTAGCAAAAAGTTGCCCTTCTGTTGCATGTAGAAAAAATGGTTTTGCATATAAACAGTTTGTTCAACCAGGAGAGTCTTTTTAAAACGCAATGCTTTAAGTTTTGGTTGTAAAAACATATCAATATAATGTACATGTATAATGTATGGACGTATGTGTGTGTGTACTGTGTTATCATGATGTGGATCTTCCTATTTTGTTATTCACATTGACATTGATCATGATGGGATACTGCTATATCTCATTTTATTTAAAAAACATGAAAAAAAGACATATATTAAAAATGTATCCAATTAGTTAAACATGTTGTAGGAGATTAAAAAGGACTTGTTTCACCTTTTGTTTGCCATTTTTCTAGTAATAATAGGATCCGGTGTAGCAGACATCATTCTCTTTTCCTCTTGACTTGATGATTTGGTAAAACCGATAAAGGAATATTCAGCATAGCCAATGACTGCAAGTATTCTCCCCAGCCGGCAGGCCGTTGACTGTCAGACACATTGTGTGAAGTGATTAAAAAAATGATCAAATCATACCCAAGATCCTTTTACGGCATTGCCGTTAAAAACAAACTCCAAGAAATAATGTGCTTTGAGGTGAAGAAGAATAAACATTGAGCCCCCTTCAGACTGATAGAGAATACACATTGGGGCCCCCCTGCAGACTTGCTGAATTGATTAAGTCTGGACCCCCTTCCCCTATGCTAAGTCTGGAGTTCCTTCCCCACTGCTAATTAACCCTTTGATCTTGTCATCTAGGTGTCCCGTGCAAGTCCAATAGCAAATGTCCCCTTCCTACCTTTTGTTTCCTGTTGTTCTTACATCACTGGTTTGATCATACTGTATAAAACTGTATCTCTGTCTTGACTTTGGGTCCACTCACCGTCTCAGATCCGCTCTGTGTCCGTCAGTGCACCAGGGTGCCGGCATGCTTGAATAAACTCACAACACAGTTTAATGCCCAGATATCTCGATGTTGCATGAGCAGTGATTGACACCTGCTCTGATTGGTTGTTTTCGTTCAGGCGTGGTGGATTTCTGCAAATGCCATTAGGAGCACTAGGAATTTTGATACATAAATTACTCTAATTCTGTATTGATTCTTCATTTCAGGACAAAGGTGGAAGATATGTGTTGATAAATGGTACAACTGGATGTCACTGTTAAATGTGTATGCCCCAAATGACAATCCACAAAATATTTGACCTAATTTTAGAGAAGGCACAAGGCATATTACTGATTGGAGGAGATTCATTTCAAACATCCAACCAACAACTAGTAGGGCTCTAAAAATAATTGTAAAGAGTTTGGTTTTATTGATGTCTGGAGATATGTGCACTCAAGGGATCGAAAGTATACATTTTACTCCCACCCTCACTCCATATACTCCAGGATTAATTACTTTTTCATGCCTAGTAACAAACCATATAGAGCATTAGGATGTCAAATCCATGGGTGATGAAGGAGTATACGTGTCCCTCAGGCTCTTGCTACATTTTATACACAACTCTCTCCAAAGCCTAATTTCTGTACACAGCAAAGTTAAACTTGATAGGTTTTTCTTTTTGTAAGCTGTTTTACTAAAACAGCTAATAATGATATTGAAATCAGCCAAAATCCTTCCTCTCCATGGAATTTAAATTGGCCATAACCACCAAGGGATGTGTTGGTTGGGTTCAGGAGATCCTCAAAGTGCTCTTTCCAATGCCCAGCAATATCTTTAGTCCGAATCAGCAGTTCTCCTCCCCGACTGAACACGGCCTGAGCCAAGCCCATCTTTCTCTTCCTGAGTCGTTTTACGGTTTGCTAGAACTTCCTTGAGCCCCACCGAAAGTTCTTCTCCAAAGCCTCCCAGAACTCCTCCCACATCGGGTTTTTGCTTTAGCAACCGCCAAAGCTGCAGCCCTTCTGGCCTCCCGGTAGCTGTCTGCTGCTTTAGGAGACCCTCAGGGCCAACCAGGCCCGGAAGGTCTAAAACGGAGGCTTTGAGCATGGCCCATTTGGATTCCATGTCCCCAACCTGCCCGGGATGTATAAGAAATTCTTCCAGGTGGGAATTGAAGTTGATTTGTACTTATTTATAAGTGTCGGCTATTGTAATATGGGAGGTTCTGTCAGGGCTTGAGAGCTGTCTATTCAACAGTGGAAGTATGAGGAGGTGTAGGGGTGGGGGGGCACTGATGTCACTGACAGTAGGGGGAGGTTGTTAACTGGGTGAGGATGGTTTTTGTTGTGTGTATTTAAGTCCATTGTTTTTGTGTTATACAGGTAGATGAGAGATATTGATAAATGGGGTCCAGCATCTATGAAATGAGTCTATTTGATTGTTTTTTAATGCTATTTGTCTCTTGAGGTGTATTCTGATAGAAAGTGCCACTAGGATGTTGAGAGGTTGTGTCTTTTCAGTTTAGGAGGATTATTTTTTTAGCGATCGTTATGGCTGAACTGGTTGTTCATATTTCAGTGGCGGTTCAACAGATGAAAGATCTTCTAGTAGACATGCAGATGGAGAGGCTGGAATGCCGCAACTTATGAGTGAGGATAGAGGTTGTGTGATGTTTGTCCAGAATGTTTGAATGTGTGGGCAGAGCCAGGTGGTGGTGGTAGTCATCTGTAGTGGCTAATGTGCAGTGTGTACATGTTTCATTGTCTGTAGGTCACGATTTGTGCACTGAGGTGAACTCTGTATACAATTTTGTATTGAATAAGTTACAGTTTGACGTTATGGGACATTGAAAAGATTTTATTGCATATGCACATCCAGAAGTTATCGATTGAAACAGATCTTCTCAGTCTTGAACTGGTCATGGAAGATTGTGGTCTGTTTTGTGGCAATGAGTTTGAGGTGGTTGATCAATGGGGGTGGTTGCAGTTGTTGCTTGATGTTCTGATTTTTCCTTTTAAACAGCATTTCAGTTGTGATTATTGCAAGAAGCTGTTACTATCAATGTTGTATGTCTGTTTTAGTGTTTTGTAGGGTATGAGCCATGATTAAATAAGTGTTTCAGATGTGTAATTCCTACTTTTTTCCATAAAAATGATTTTTGGCCTGAAAGTCCAGGTTGTACCGAATTGGGGTGAATTTATTTTAAGATATGGGGTGTCCAGTGATTTGGTTGGATTTCCACCAAGTTGTCAGAATAGCTTCTATGAATAGGTTTTTTAAACAGTTTCTTAATTGACTGGGTAAGGAATGGGATGTCTGGTTTTGATAATTCTTGTCAGTTATGTTGCTCTATGTCTAGCCAGGGGTGGTGTGATTGTTGAGTCTCTTGCAACCATATAGGTATATACTGAAGATGGTTTGCTAGGTGTTAAAATGTGAAATTTGGGGCAGCTAGGCCTCCACAGTCTTTAGATTTCTGCAGAGTGGATCATTTGATTTGTGGTTTCTTATGTTTCCAGTAGAATTTAGTTGTGGTAGAGTCTAAAGTATTAAACCAATGTGATGTAGGTTGGACTGGGGTCATGGAAAAGCTTGCTGCTATTCTTCCAATTAGGGAGATGGGCAGGTTATTCTAGCAGTTGTTCAATGCTTTTTTGAAATGGTGGGTAATTCAGAAGGAATAGCTTTGACAGCTTGATGGAGACACTGATAACAAGGTATTTAATGTTAGCCATTTTTATTGTCAGAGGGAGTTTTTTAGACGCAGCATTCCATTGTCACACATTTAGACCAATATCAAACATGTTTGAGAATATAGAAACGAGATTGAAGACTTCTGAAAGGGCTGTTTAGGGCCTTGTAGGTATAACAGAATGTTTGTGTAACTGTAATGTAAATGTTTTGCCAAATGGCAGCTGCAAGGGGTTCAATGAAAATGTCAAATGGTAATGGAGAGAGTGGACATCTTTTTCTTGTTCCCCACTGTAGTGTGAAGTGTTCTGTGGTGTGAGTTGTACAGAATTTTTAATCCATTGCCTCCCCAAATGTCCAGTTGACTTTATCGAACGCTTTTTTAGCATCCAATGATGCAATTATGGTGTTGAGGTGGTTTCTCTGGGATAGATTGATGAGGTTGAATAGACGCTGCATATTGGTGGATGAATGTCGATCCTTTATGAATCCTGTTTGGTCTGGATGGATTTATGTGGATATGATTCTAATCTGTTGGCTAGTGCTTTACTAATTAATTTTAGGTCAAAATTAATGAGGCTGATAGGTCTGTAACTGGAGGCATGGTTGGGCATCTGTCAGGTTTGAGTGACACCAAAATAAGAGCTCTATAAAAAATCCTGATTCTGTAAAATAAAGGAGATATGAGTTGCCATAAGTGTTTATAGAATTCTATTGGGTAGCCATCAGAACCAGGTAATTTAATGTTGGGCATGGAGAAAATGGCTTTCCTGAGTTCTTCTGAGGTTATTTTATCTGTCTAATATGGTCCAATGCAATCGAGGAAGGAGTGGATGATAAGATCAAATATTTGATACATTGTCTGGTTTGTAGAGTCTCTGATAGTAGTCATAAAAAATTAACTTTGCCTTCTGGATTATACTTTAAATTTCCCTGACCTGACAAAGATCCCAGTAAGATTGAAACATCATTATTAAGATTTTTGTGGCATGGAGTACATGTGTAGGCTTTACCCCTTTTTTCACTGACTCTGCCCCTATATACCACATTCTCCCTGCATGCAAACACAACTCTATTATCCTTTACATCTATTGATAATCACAGTAGTTATACTTTTTTAAATAGCTCATTATTTAAACAAACCTCAAGGATTGTTCTTAAGGGAATTAGAATCAAGTGGTTTTAACTACCATACCATGGTTTAATACTGTGGGAAAAGGGTCTATTCATTTCATCCATGCCAAATGCCCGGGAAAGGAAAAGCGATGAAGTAAATGGCTTTCTTACAACCTGTTTTACAAAACACGCACACACCGACGTTGCTGGAAATAAGTTCCTCGACACAGTTATCCTCAGATACATAATGTAAAAAGACAAACTATATAAAATTTTATCACAATTCCTTCAAATATCTATTACTTTGCCACTATATGCAGAAACATTCTGATCTGACGGAGTTACAAGTAGGGTTGAAACAACCATACCATGGTTTGATAATGTGGGGAAGAATCAGAATCAAGTTCAAGTTTTCACATACAAGGAATTGGCTCTGGTGTATTTGTGTGTGACAATAAAATAAAATAATAAAAAATAAGTAGAAGACAAATAGCGCAAAAGTCAAGAAACAAATATAAAATGTAAAAAAGGAAAATAAATATTTACAATACAGAATATGAAAAAATATTAAATATATATGTTTTTTAAATGAAAAGACTGTGCAGGAAAGGGCAAAATATTGTCCAGGGAGTGTAAAGTGTAGAGGATATGTTTACTGTAATGATCAAGATGTCCAGAGATGTGCATTAATCTAACACATTATGACGGGGGACTTTATGTTAATGTGACATGTAGTGTTTATGGGGGAGGGGATAAGGGTCCGTGTCAGTTGGGGTCCCAGGGCTTGTTGGTCAGGCCAGCTGCAGATGGGAAGAAATTGTTCTTGTGGCGAGAGGTTTTGGTCCTGATGGACCGCAGCCTCCTGCCAGAGGGGAGTGTCTCAAACAGTTTGAGGGGGCCATATAGCACCTTCAGTAGACATATACACACACATTTGGAAATACATGTTGACACGCATGTGCTAGTGAGAAAAAAGGTATACTTTATATATTACTGACATCTATTGATTGTAACAAGAACAAACAGAAGGTACAAAGTAAATGTTAATCTGGCATGGTTACTTTGTCCTGCAGGATTCATTGACTTCATTGTGGAGCCAACATTCACCGTGTTGACAGAAATGATTGAGAAGATTGTGACACCGCTTATTGAGGAGGCATCTTGCTCTGGACTGGCTGGCTTCAGACGCTCTAGGTGACACACACAAGACATGCCAGACATGCTCATGACATGTGTGACACTCCTGACACTCATGTTGTTAGATAAAACTGACACATCTGATATCAAATGCCAAGATCACACTACGTGATTTTAGCCCTGATTTTATGCTCACTGATAGTTTTTGGAGATTGCTGACAAAAGCCCCCAGATAAGGGGCAAATCTGCGTTGCTTCTCAGAGACGTGATCTGGGAGTTTGCTAAGAGCTATCTAACTTCTAACTAGAAAAATATCTAGCACGCTAAATATCTTGTTGTGTCGCAGACAGTCCAGGTTCATACAGTGAAACTGTTTGGAGTAAAGCAGCTGTCCTCCTGAAAAGGTTCCATCAGAGCTGTCTAAAAAATGTTATTTCAGAAGCTAAAAGTTTAACTCTGTGTCCCATGGAGAGTTTCCTCTGTTCTGTCAAGTGTCAACTACAGTTTTTACAATATTTGCTGCAGTGAAGTTAATTTTTTAAATTTTGATTTAAAACAAATCCTGTCCCTTGTTTCCATTTCCTGTTTCACTTCTCGGGATGTGTGGTTTTTGATTGACATCCCTCACTCTACTGTTAATTTTGCTGCAGCTGTTACTTTTCAGTATGAATATTAGTATATACTGTGGTTCAGGCTAGTATTAGTTTATAGTATGTAGCAACTCAAACATATAAAAAATAATAAATAATTTCTTTAACATTAATGTATTTTTAAGTTTTCCCCCAACGGACATTTTTCAGCCCAAAAAAACATAAAATATCCATGTATGATTTTGACACTAGATGTCAGTGTGGGGCCATGAGATGAGGAGTCAACAACTTGACTGTCTCTTTACATGGAACCAGCTATTAGATATCTTATAGCTGGTTTAACATCTATATAACTTTATTAGATTTTTACATATACTTTCAGTCCCACTGTGACACCATAATACTCTACATTTCCTTTTTAGGATATATAAGACACAAAGATAAAAGTTAGAATGGAGAGTGAAGGATGAGTGTCTTTATGAGGTTTGATAGCAAGGAAGGGGGACAGAGGAGACATCTCATTTCATTAAGGAATGTATGTGAGTCTCAAACTCCCTTTAAAATGTAAATATAGCCTTGTTTATGTGATGAGGTCGTCCCTTAAAGACTCTCTTGTAGATAATTCCTCAGGTCTGGTAAGCTGTGACAACATGACACCGTTATAGTCTGAGAGGTGAGGGACCTGTGGTCCACAAAGACCATCAAAAGTGTTTTCAGAACTCAAGGTCATGACAAACCTCATTTTATCAACATAGCTTTGAAATAAAAATAAAGAAAATCACTACATAAAACAGAATGCATGTATGAATGCACGTATGAGAGAGCTATTTTTCAACCCAGTAGAGACTTAAAAGGAAAAAACTACATTGATTTTTATTTAAGTACATTTTAAATAAATATTTTACAAACTAGGGCAACCTGAGAGCATGATGAAACTTTTTCTGTCTGCTATGGGCCAGTGCAGAGATCTGTGCAATGTAATCCAGGCCCTTCATAATGCATCAGGAAATGCAATATTTATTCATTTGTAATGTGTTAATATGTAAAACTTAATTGGTGGCCTAAGATCAATGCAATTTTAAAATCAACTCTATGTAACTGTCATGGTTACATGAATTTGTTTATGAATAAATACCACCTTAAGAAATATTGTACTTTGAGCCACTATTACATAAATAAATGAATACAGTTTAAGCATATATAAGCAAAAATATTACATCCGCATCATTGTTTTTTTGGCGGCTTGGCTGAACAAACTTAAAACAATATTTACATATTTTCACCTTTTAAAGGTGTTATGGTGAATGTGTCATCAACTGACACAGAACAACAATATCATTTATTTGGACTCATCGACTATCTGTCTTTTTTGCTAATGAACTCAGCAGAGCTGAGGTAAATTGGTGATGATTCTCAGTGGGTTGGTCAGTATGAGTGATCTATTTAACGATTCACAAAGTAATTTGACCCACTGTTAATACAAAAATATTTATTAGTGCAGCTTTTAGTAGTGCAGGTTTATACCTGAATAACCTTTCCCTAGCCAATAAACAGCATCACAGTGGTAACTGAATCCAGAGGAACACCACAGCACACAGTGCCTTATTTAAAACAAACACTGCCACATCTTTGATCAGTTCCACTGTTTACATTTTTGCTGTATATGTGTGTGAAGAAGCCTGACCAGATTGGCAGGGAAGGCTGTAGGAGGCAGACATGAAAGCTTGGTCTAGGTATACAACAGGTGATTTATTTTCAAAAAAGCATGGCACCCTGCTACATGCACCCTTCTAACCACAAATGTTGATGTTATATGAAATGTAATCAAAGAAAATGCGAAACACAAACAAACCCAGGATAGTATGTGTCTTTAGTTACAAATCAATGATGGAATTATGGCTAAACAAACATTAACAAGCATGGTTAAATTAGTAGGAATATGGCAGTGAACTATGGGAACAAATGGCTTAATGAATGTGTGTATATGTGTTTGTATTGTGCACACTCATGTTTACACTGTCCGCAGTGTCAACAGTATTAGTGGCAGTGATGGAAAGCATTCCAGTGTGAAGAGTACAAGCTCAGAGGGCAGCTGCTCTTTGACCACACTGGACTTCAAGAGCTTCAAAGTCACATGGAACCAAGAGATTCGTCACAACAGAGAGACATGGAAAGCCCAGGCAGCCAAAGGTAGCCACACTGACCTCCTAATATCACTCATTTAAATAAGTCAATCTTTAGAAAGTCTCTTTCCAGTTTTTGCTTGCTATCCACATTTTCTGAGAACTTGGTCCAAGTGTGTTAGCCATGAGTAGACATCCTGGTTACTCATGGCTAACACACAGCAGATGTTGATATCCTTTTACCAAGGATTTTGGCAGTTATAGGCATGTTCATGGGCAGCCCTGTGTTCAATCACAATAGCTCACCACACATACACCACAATTGCCACAAGAATTACTGTTATAATAGATGTTGATAAATAAAATTAGTAATAGTGTGATTACTAAAATGAACAAATACAGGTCCTGTGTGTTCATTCATTAAAGTATAAAGTTTATCAAGACAAGCGCATGAGAGCACGTAGATATGTATCTCAGCTGTCTCTGCTGAGTACAGGGAGGATGTTATTGTTAAAATATGAAGACAACGGCAAGGTCTCACACCAGCAGACACCGTTAAATATTGTCTGGTGAACATACTAGATCATTTAGCAACTAAGAGTAAGAAATTTCCCTCTGGAGTTAGTAAAGACCAAAAACAAACATCCCTCCAAATTAATGATAATGTTACTCTGTAACAGCTGGATGTGTAAATAAATAAATAATGAGCTTAACAAGTTTGCCATATCAACTTGGTCAGCTAGGTGACAATGCTTTTGTTTTACTAAAATTAAAAATTAATGATAAATACTGAAATGGCCAACATTGGAAAAGACAAGGCATATATTCGGCACAAGAGCAGGATAAAAGCTAAGCTAACCAGGCTTGGACTTAAGGCTGCTCCTGTCTAATGTCTAGTGTGGACTGTATAAAATGGGACTCCGGCAAGCTGGGCAACAGGAAATCAGACACTGTGCCGACATATTTACAGAGACCTGGCTCCATACCCCGGTTCAAGCTGCTCTTGAATGGTCTACGGTCTTCACTATCAACATTCTGCACCAGTCTCAGAAGCATGTACATCAAAGCAAAAGCTTCCCAAGCTGACCAACCACAGTTATTTAAATATCTCTTTAGCCACCATAGTAGGTAAATGTTTTAAGAAAGTGCACATTAGCTATGGCATAGAAGGTGCATAGGCTCCATTGGTATGTCATCATAAGTATGACTTAAAGGTGCAGTAGGTCACTTTTATAAAAATAACTTTTTGTCATATTTGCAGAAAAAGTCACTATATCGTGACAGTAATACATGAGACTGATAATCTGTAAAAAAAAATCAGGTTCCTCCGGCTCCTCCTAGTGCTGCTAATGACATTTTCAAAAATCCACAGTGCTTGAACAAAAATAACCAATCAGACCAGGAGGAGTTTGTAACGCTGTGGTGGTGGTGGTGGGGGGGGAGTCCACTCCATTTTAATTCCACTCTCTTCTCAATCTTACCTACTGTACCTTTAACATAGAGGTACAAATTCAGCCAGCAGCATCGGCAAGATGCATTAGTCCCATTTCTTCAAAAAGCAGCAGCAGTTTTATTATTTTCCCTCCCTGGCCGTACCCTGACTTCCCCTTTTGACTCTTTGGCTCATTTAGTGTATTCTTCATCAAGTGATAAATGTCAAATGAAGTAACATTATGGAGAATATTTGCATCAATTAATGTATGTGCCTCTGAATGGTTTGTGTTTGTGTGTGTGTGTGTGTGTGTGTGTGTGTGTGTGTGTGTGTGTGCGCTGGTAGACCTGGGGGAAAATGTCAAGAAGGAAGCAGAGGAGGGAGGCCATGAAGAGGAAAAAGAGTCAAAGAGAACTGATGACAGACTCAACCCAGGACAGGAGGAAATGAAAACAGATGTGGAGGGACAGGAGGAGGTGGAGAACAGGAGGCCGCAGAAGGAGCGACAGCGCAAAGAGGAGGAAGAAGACAGTCCTCCAGGAGGGGCTGCAGGCTCCCAGTTGGGATCAGGGTCAAATTACACAGACAAGGACAGCCACACAGAGAAGCAGCAGCTGCAGTGTCAGAATGGTACACACCACAATAACTTTTCCACTTGGAAACCTGCTGTGTATGGTGGGCCTGAGAGCTCAACGCACTGCAGCCTTTAGAAAACACATGCAAATAGGCAAAACAAAAGCAAATTAATAAAATCTTCATCAATTTGACATACCATGCTCAGCACTTAAAATTGCTGAAAAATGGCTTTGACACGCTTGTTGTTGTCACTGTTTGTGACTCTTAAAGTTATTGAAGTTAGGTCTGTATATAATCCGTTTATTCAGTTATTTCAGTCAATCCAGAAATGGGTCAGAATTCAGTTTTCTGTCCGCTTTTAAAAAGGAAATGCTGTTTTTTCTTGTTTTTGTTTGAAATAATAATCTTATTAACAAGAAAACAAAAAAACACGTCCTGTTTTTTGTTTTTCTGTGACTTTGTCCTGTACTGTTTGTACATTTACCTCGAAGGAGCACATAGATTGAAAGAAAAACTTTGTAAAGTATCTAGAAATTAGAAATTAAGGTAGATTTCAAGGAATTTGAATTTTTCTTGGGGAAATTCTGTGTTAATCAGAGATGATAACCCGGTTCATGAGTTATGAAAAATGGACTGTAGCTCGTTATGAATTCAGGAGTGACAAATGGCAGATATCACATATATGCAAGGTCTCCTGCATTAACTAATTTTTTGTCCTCAACTATTGTTGTTTTTAAGCATAGGAGTTTATACAGTTATCCTGTGATGCACTGTGAATAGTGGAGACGATAATGCTCTTGACATGCTGAGGTTGTACGCCCACATCTTTTGGCTTCATTAGTAATTTAATAAAATTGAGTCAGATAATTAATGCATGACTTGGTAAGATGTCTTTTTCAAAACGTAGGCTGTCAACATTGGTGAATCAGTTTTATTTGTGACACCCAGAGTCCCGCATCATCACCAAAACTCCAGTACTGGTCATCCTCACCTTCAGCAGTGGTGGTGGGGGCCTATAATAATGCCTATATGATTATTATGCAGGCTACAGGCCGTCTGTCAACACTGGGGAACCGGATAGTAAAGGTTATTATCTGTCATAAACATAACATTTAAATAATAAAAAATAATTCAAATTACTGATAGAATTATGCTAAGGTGCATCTACGGCCACTTTCAGTGCATGCTGATGAGTACAGCAGTTGCAAAAGTCAGAAGTACACAATATAAACAGAAACAGATAAAACACTTCAATAACTTCATGAGTCACAAACTGTGGCAACAACAAGTTTGTCCTCTGCAGACACTTTCATTGTCGTCTATATTTGCAGTGTGTTTTGTAAATGCTGCACGTGTTTTCAAACTGATGAAGATGTTTTCCTAATTTGCTTGTGTTTCGATATTTGTTTTCTTAAGTTGCAGTCCGTTGAACTCTCAGGACCGCTGTGGCAACAATTAAATAAGTACATTTACTAAAGTGCTGTAAATGGATGTGCACCCTGCAAAGTTGTTCTTTCAAACAAAGATGCACACCTTGATAAGTGAGAAATAAAGGAAGCCTATAATTAAACAGAGTGATGAGCAGGTTAAAAAAACAAACAAACAAACAAAAAAAAACATCTGAGAAGACTTGATGTGGTTTGGACAGTCAAAATGCAATCTGTCTCTGATGCTCCTTGAATGCATTTATGACTGAGCTTTTTTTCAAATCAGATGGCATATAATGTTGACTTTTATAGATTTTATAGATTTTTAGAAATCTACACAAGTTGCAAGGAGTTTAAAGTTAAAATAAGACTTAATAAAGATACACATACACACAGCTCAAAGCTTAAAGAATAAAATGTGATTTCATGCAAACTTTCTGTCTCTGCAGAGCCTCAGCATGACTGCCCTCTGATATATTACTGCAAGAGACCCAGTTACTGTGCCAGATCCTACCGGCTTGTCAGGTCAAAGGTCTCTGAGATGCGGCCCATTGATGCCAGAGGAAAAGCCAGGAGACTGCAGCGCATCTCCCTGCGTCGCCGAAAGTGATCTTATAGTATAGAGGTTGATATTAGTGTGATGTCACATCATAAGATATAATCACATAATAATCAGTCTTTGTTTATATTTGTATATTGCAACTTTGTTTTCCAGCTGATATTCTGCTTAATTTCAATCTTCTATAGGTCACTGTTGCTGCCCTTTACCACTGCCAAGGCCTATATATTTTTTTAAATTTCCTCTTACACTTTTTTTATTTGCAAAATACATTTTCAATAATTTATTTATTGTATTTTTGTTTGAGTATTTAAAGGTCCATTGATAAAAATGTTGGGTTGTTTTATGGTTATACTGTGTATTTGTAGGCTTCCCCATTGCTTCCACTGCTTGCGTCCTCTCCGGGAACCTTTATTTGTTCTTTAATGTAGTTGTGCACATGTTTTTAGGCAGATGCTATATACACCCGGGTGTCAGTAGCCAACAATGCTATTTGTACCCGGGTTGTACAGAATGTGTGTGTATATGTATATAAAGCTCATGGCAGAAACAAGCACCCAGGTGTCTGTAGCCAACAATGCTATTTTTTGGCTAACTTAACAAACTAATGTCTAGCTAGCGTTAGCTAGTTTTGTTAGTTAAACTAGCTAACCAAACTGAAAACTGAAAATTAAAAAATTAAAGTAATTGTTGACTTAGTCCAGACCTGGACTCCAATACCCTTTTTCCAGGCAAAAGTCCAATGAGAGATCCATTCATCCACAGAAACTTCCATTACTGCACTCTTACCTGGGAGATCGGGGTTCGACTTCAGTGACAGACTTATTTTCAGTTGGAATTTGGTTAAGTTTAGGCAACACAACTACTTGGCCTGGGAACCAGACGAATCTGCGAGCTCATGTTTTATTTACTCTGATATGTCTGGCCCCTCTCCCATTCAAACTGATTCCTTGGTACTGGAAGGGCCATAGTGTCTGGTGAACCAATCACAAGCATTTATCTAGTATGAGGCGGGTTTTATATGATGAATGACAGAGAGGAGCGCTGTTGAAACATCTTTGTAAATAACAAAGTTGGCGGCTGCCGATGCAGAGTTTTCCACGGTTGGCTACAGCGGCAGAATTAAATGGACTGGATAGCACATTTTCTCTAAAAGAAGTACAAGCAACTGCGCTTAAACTTTATGTTGATAAGACTAATACGCATTTGCAAACTAGTCTGCCAGTGCCAGGCTAACATGGTTAGGTTTAGTCAGCAAAACTATTTGGTTATGTTTAGGCAGAAAGATTTAGCTAGTTTAGCTAACAAAATATACACACACAATGTCTATAAATATGGAATGAAAGGAATGAACCTTGACTCTATTGAACGAAAGTTTGAATATATTGAATGAACCCTGAATGTATAGAATGAAAGTTTGAATATATTGAAAGAACCTTGAAGTTAAGGAATGGCAGTCAGAATATGTGGAATGAACCTTAAATATATTGAATGAACCTTGAAAGAATATTGACTGAAATCTGATTGAACAAGGTGCTGGCGCTACATGGATGTTGCTGCAGTCACTATGGGCAAGTCAGCAAGAAATCTGGTATCAGCAAGCTTAAGTAATAATAAGAGATAATTAACATACTAGCGAATGCAAGCACAGGCCAAAATAATACTGGTAACTGTACTGTTTCATCGCAGAACGTCAATTGCAGTGAATCTCACAGGCCAGGAAGGTCCTGCTTATCAAGCAAACGTTAATATATAGAGAGAAACACGCCTTCAACCTCACAGATCCTTTGTTTAAACAGGAAAAGCCGTTATATGGCTCTCTTCAAAGCCACCAGACTCCATTGACAAAAACAATAATTTTACCTTGCAAACACGGGAGCTTCTGTTCTACCAGTCAGTTAGTTTGTGTTATTGTGTGACTTTGGTGTTTTACTATTATTAATTCATTTAAACCATCAAAGTCACACAATAATCTGGAAGCAGTAAAATTACTGTTTTTGTCATTGGAGTCTGGTTACTTTGAAGAGAGTTATATAACGGCCTGATGATCAGGAACTGCCTGGCCTGTGAGGTTCCCTGCACTTAGTCCTCCACGATGAAACAGTGAATACATTTTTCCTCTGTAGAATGCAATCAAATAATATTGAGTATGGTTACCAGTATTTGGCCCAGATTTGCCAGGATGTTAATTACTTTAGGATTACTGATTCTAGATTTTGTGCAACACACTTCTGGCAGCAACCACCAGCACCTTAATGATGTCAGATGTTATCCAATATATTCAAGGTTCATTCAATATACTCAAGGTTAATTTCATATATTCTAACTTTCATTCCATATATTCAGACTTTCATTCCATATATTCAAACTTTTATTCAATATATTATGACTTCCATTCCATATATTCAAGGTTCATTCTATATACTCAAACATCACATATATAATTTCCTAAACAGCATGCCCTTACCCCGGGTGCAAATTTATTATGTTTGGGGCGGACAAGGTATACCTGAACCCGCTTTACTACGCATTGTCAGTTTGCTGCAACACTGTCAGTAGTAGTAGCTTCTCAAGGCTGATGAATAAACAGAAGTTTGAAGCCGTTAGTATTATACTTTAAACATTTCAGACAGCTTAGCTGTTCAATAATCAGTCCATACATTTATCATCTTTGACTTTAAAGTGTAGGATTAATATTTATTGATTATGAACAGTTAAATTAATATTGTATAACTCATTATTTAATGGACATTATAGGGTTGGTTTGTTTTTGAATGTAATGTATCATTTTATCAGGTGAATCCTGACAGCAACAGCCTGAGCATCACAGAGGCACACAGACAGGTGAGCTCTGTTGTTATAGTGAAATGTCTGGCTGCAAGTTAATGAGCTGATTAAAAAGTAAATCCAAGTTGAAGTTTTTGAGTGGGTTTAAATATAGGTTAATGTTTGAGGATTGCGGTGTCTCTGTCATGAAGTGCTATTTTATTTGCTTCAGGAAATACTTGATTTGTGTTGCCAAATCACAGAACCGACTGAAGCTACAGAATCCCAAGTGAGGTTTGAAGATGGTTTGCAGATCAGTTGATTGAAATAGAGTAACAGAACCTACAGGTTATCATGCATTTATTTCATAATATTTATTGTGAAAATCTATCATATCAAAATTTTAATTATTAATTTGATGTAACCATTTACAACATGAGATACAGCATATATGGTCTTGAGCATCACATTGATGTGATGATATAAACGGCATAAGCAAAGAATTAGTTTCAATCTACAGATTTCTGGTCTTGTGCTGACTGAAGTCCTCCCTTAACGTAATGCATGACCAGCATCTTATTGACAGCCTATGCTTTCCTGTGCGCTAATCTTGTACTTTTGAAACATTGAGGTTCAGTCAGAGATAGGCAGAAATACATAGCAACCACACAATGTATCAAAATTGAGTTTTCCAAGGGAGCATGAGATCATTTCACAAACTTTCACTCTATATAAATATAGATCTATTTGATATTGTCCTTCACCAGCACACTGACTTAACTGATATAGTGGCCAATCATAAGAGAAACAGCTTTTCACTGCTTTGCAAGATGCAAATAAATAAATCTGACATTTACCTGAAACCAGAGATCTCAGATACCCCTGTGATCACCCAGATACATATAAAGTTATTAAATTAAAAATAAATTGTAAAGATAAAACAATAACAAAGGTTTGTTACACTTAACTTTTTTAATTAAGGAAATTACAATATAAACGATCACCCCACAATGGATACATTCTTTAGTTTACTTCTACAGGAAAATAAGAAATCTATACATTTCAGCATTTGTGCAGCTAATTGCAAATTTAGTTTAACCAATGAGATGATGTGACAAACATTAAATCTGTTTTCTTTCTTTGATCCGCAGTGAGGGAAGTAGAAAAGGAGTAGTAGAAACATTGTGCAAATTAGATGTTTGGTCAAAACAACTTTTAATAAGACATAAAAACATTTATTGGCAAAAAATAAAACTTAAATAAAGGGTTTAATCCTTCACATCCTTTTCCTCATCTTCTAAGTGGACTGTCTGCTTCTCTGCCTTTAGCAGTCTTACACCTAAAGAGAAGGAAAACACAGGTTGTCAGCTTTAAACAAAGAAAACAATTGGAGAGGCTTTTGTTTCCTTAGATCTGGCCATCGGTTCCAACATTTAACATTAACACCAACTCACAACGTAAATAGCTGGGCTCTGGGAACGTGTCATCATCAGTATAAAGAAGTGCGACAGGTCAAGAAACAGGAGCAGTCAGACAATCTGACGAGTTGGAAGCAAATCCCTTGGTATTTTAGTATTAAATGAAGTAAAAAATTAAGGTGAATGGTAAAATGATTGCCGTCACAGTTTACAAAGCCACTTCCTGCTTAAAGCAAGACATTCATATCTGGCACTAGAGCCCCCCTCCTATCCACCACACATTATGACAACTTAACAATTATCATTAGCATAAAACAACTATAAGATCCAAGCCCCAGAAAAAGCTAGTGTGTGAATGCTGATTCAAGATTATTTTGTCCATTACTATACCAAAAATAAAAAATCTTAACATTACATTGCTAACATTACAGATCATGGTGAAAACACCATGATTAAACAAAGTCCTTATTTTAACCCAAACCATGCTCCTTCCCTAACTTTAACAGAGAACTTGTTGTGCTTAAAACTAAAGTGGGACATCAGATAATACTGAAATTAATTATTTTTGTAATGGTCATATATGGTTTGGAAGGCATGATAACTATAGTCCTGCCAGTAGTGTGACATCAGATTATCTCATTTGGGTTGTTTTGGAAGTTAATGACAAATATGATTTTTACAATTCAAAACAAATGTACCACTGTGAAATGTGCATTGATTTTGATGGCCTTACAACATAAACATTTATAAGCGTAAGTTCCAGTTTATCAATTAAGAAAATCATGGTTAAGTATTGTGTGTGGGTGTGTGTGCTGACCTGGTATATGTGGAGGAGAGTTGAGGATAGGCGTGTCTTTTCGGCGAGGTTTCTTCAGCTGGTCTTCCTCCGGATTCTCTGCATAAAGAGCCTCCTCCTCCTCCTTTTCATCATCCTTCATCTCTGAGTTCCTGTCCACCTGGCTCTCCAGCACCTCCTTGTCTGGCACACAGCCAGACAAACAGTTACATTGTCAACCAACTTCAACATTTCATTATGAAATGACAGCTGACAGCAGTAGAGAGGAGAGCAAATTTAAAGTTTGACAGCAGCAATGTGATTAGGTCAGCAATGATGAGGCAGAACCTGATTAGTTCAGCTAAAATCCACCCATTGATCAGCTAATTAAAGGCAGGGGAGAGACAGAGAGAAATGTGCATGATTTACAGGGGGACAGTCTTTCTGATTGAACTTGCATTGAGCTTCATTTGTTTTTACATTTGGCAAAGTTTTGAAAGTTATACCTATGAACGAGTGGATTAGGTTAATTACATTTTTTATTCTGCAAAGGGTAATTTATTTACGTCAGAGGCATCTTTTTAAATAATATGAAAATTACAATAAATCCTACAAAATTATTGGTGAAAGTTAAATTATAAATAGCAGCGTGAAATTAAGAGAGCTGTTTTTATGCAACAGGGTTGGTAATGAATGTCCAATAAATGCCTGTGGCATGCATACTGACTTTAATGTTATTAATGTGAAGTCCACAAGCACTCTTCCCCACTCGGAGCATGACAACATATCTAACAGTGTTTCTACCCCTTTCCGAGCTAAATGTATTTTTTGACCCCCAAAATTCAGAAACACCATCGAAACCTACTGCAGGCTTGTGGAAAAGGATGACATGGGTATTTTGAATAAGAGAAAAGAGTATAAGGTGTTTAACAATCTATCTAAAAAGAAACATGAAGCTTTGGCAGTTCTTAAGAATGACAACATTCTTCAACTAACAAATGTTCTTTCCTACATGGGCAATCATTCCATCCACTCCACTAGAAAAAAGCCTCTCTATCAGCCAGTTTAGCTGTATCAGGGGAATCTGCCCCAAAGAAGTCGACCATGACAATATTGACACTGACACATTACAATATAGATTCAGGGAACGAGGGTTCAGTGACAGTTGGGGAAATGCTGCCCGAGATAGGTTCAGCACTGTAACACAGGAAGAGTACCTTATCAAAAAAAAGTGTTTTTAAAATATACAGCTCTGGGTAAATATTTTAAAAAAACTACATAAACACTGGCGCATTTTGAGCTCTGATCCACTACTTAAGAATGAATTTTAAGATTTACCCAAAGTAGTGTATAAACATCCCTCCTAATTTGATACAAATGCTGGTGAAATTTTACATATAAGTGTACCACATACACCCACCCGACAACAGGAAAAACAATGAAAGTAAGAGGCACTATTTCTTGTTCTACAATAAATGTAATCTATTTTATCAACTGTCCATGTGGTTTAGCATATGTAGGAAAAAAACAAAGAGCATATTTCATCTAAGATGAGGCCAAAGTTCTGATCAGTAGCTGCATCCGGACCCAAGACCAGCATAACCCGGTGGCAGTGCATTTTAGAGAGGCAAAACACCCAGTGGCCTCTCTCAGATACACTGTTATTAAACAGGTTAGATATCTGAGAAAAGGAACCAATTTAAACACCCTCTAACACTAAAGAGAAAGTTTTTATATATTCAATCTGCAGAGTCAAACACCCTGAGGTCAAATGAGATCAAACATTTTTTCCAAAGTAAAGAATAAAAATGGTGGTAGGATTCACCCGCTTCAAACGTTATGGGCATAGATATGGGTCAGAAGGGGCCTTCTACACCTACTAGTAGATCATGATGGCCCACTTTACATATATATCTTTATATCTTCTAGACTGTGAAACACTTATTTGTAAATAAGAAAGAATAAAAAAATAAAAACATTTTGTTTGTGCCATCTTTTCCCCCCTTTTGTCTTAATTGATTTGATCCATCACTAACTTTTTTATAGAAGTGTGTTCAGACAAAAACTACGTTTCTGAACATAGGTGATGTAGATATATGGGATGATGTATTTGAAATAATATTTTATATAATGTTTGATATTTTGTAGTATGGCTTGTGTATTTATTGTTTTTTCCTAAGGGTCTACTTATTCATTGAAAATAGAAAAAAAGATCTCAATTAAATTCTTACATTAATTTTGATTATTTGATTATTCTTTACTTTATGCCATTTAGTATCTTTCTTTATCAAAAGTACAATGTAAGTTTGAGTTAAAATATTGTATTATTGTTATTATTATTATTATTATTATTATTATTAAATTATTAGTAATAGTAGTAGTATTTGAGCTTACGGTGTGTGCTCTCCTGTGTCATCAGTCGATGTTCAGGCTCCAGGGTCGACCTCATACAGCTAGTTGTCATCTCGGAGGCCCTTTCGGCTTTCTACACAGATCACATAATACACACACACACACACACACACACACACACACACACAGTACATTCACAATCCATTATTCATTAGTAGACCTTATGACACTAACAGAGGATAAAGCACTTCAGGGCTTTGTGTGTGTCTGTGTGTATGTGAGACTGCCTCACTGACACATCTGCCAGGACAAAACTGCATCAAGTCAATTTTACGTATATAGCGCCAAATCATAACAGATACAAGCGTTGATCAAATCACCACATTCAAACAGTAGTTTTTTATGAGACCTTTATCATCGCCATTTATGCCTTTATACCTATACCTTTTATACTTTGCTTTTATACCCTTAATTTACACACGTGTTTAAACACAGTCAAGTAAGCAGTGCAGTTTGTCGCTTATCTTATTTTGATGATGATTATATGATTTTCCAAATGGACAAGGATGACAGCCTGCTTGGTGCATAAAGAGAAACTAAAGGAAACCAGAAGATCTAAAAAAACTAAAGTTGTAAATAATTTGGCTGCAAAACAGAAGCACGGAAAAAGAAAACAAAAGCGTAGAAAGCTTCAGCTGAAAGAGGAATACACATAAAATGAAAAAAAAAAAACAAGAAGATATGATAAATACAGAATCAAGTATGTTCTTACCTCAGTCTCAGCAGTGTCACACAGACAGACTGGAGCAGTGTGAAGAGTCTGGGTTATGAAGTTTAGAGGAGGAGCTTCCTCTCTCTCATCCGCATCCATTATCTTATTAAAATGCATGCAAGTCCAAGGACTCTTTGTATGCAAGAATAATGATGAGGTGAATCCAGATAAAATACATTAGTCATTAACATTCATCATATCGTCTTTGTCTCATTAGGTATAGACCAATCACAATAGATGAGATGTAGATACATAGTTTTATTTCAGGAACATATCCTTATATATTTTTTTACATTGAATGTATTAAGAAGTAGTAAAAAAATAAAAACATTGAAATATTTTATATTACACAAGTGTATAACTTTTTAATGTGCAGTTGCACTGTGCATGGAAGTGAACAGGGGGATGGGATTAATAGTCCAAATAGTATTCACAAACAAATGTCAAGTTACGTGTCTGTATCTGTGCTTCTAATTTACCCCTCCAATATCATCATTTGTATGTCAACTTAACATTTTTAAACGGAAATGTATTTGTGAATCGCCTATATCGCCTATTGATGTGAATCCTCTTGAGACTGTTGTACTGCGCCGTGTTGTCACTCAAAATTCCCAAATGCAGGGAAGACCAAGTGCTTTCCAGTAGATGGTGATAATGCAGCATTTAACATTATAAAAAAAAGCAAGGAGGGACATACTCTTCCATGGTAGCCGCTATCGTGTACCAGAAGAGCTCGGCCTGATGTAATGGAAAAGCTTAACTTTACTTATTATTTCATATCTGTTAGTGTAGAGAGCGCCAACCTCCTGCCCTCCCTATGGCGTTCTCTGGTGGAAAAGCAGGTTCACAAAATCTCCTAGATGTAGAGCCTCCAGCATGCTCAGTGGGCACTGGTTTGACTCTCAAACTCTCACCTGGCTCAGACAGTCTCAAAAGAATCTACACAAATAGGTTGACATTTACAAATACATTTCCATTTAAAAATGCTAAGTTGACATACAAATGATGATTGTAAAGTAGAGATACAGATACTGATTCACAAAAACAAATCACTCTGCATTTATTTGTGCATTGTGTCTTACGAGACACGAGTCACGTTGCATTTTTATGAGTCACGTGCAGGGAGCATTTGTGGATTTTGTGTGAAACAGCATGGTAGCACACTCTCAAAAGAATCCCCACAAATAGGTGGCAATTCACAAATATATTTTAATTAATTTCATTTCATTCTATACCAGGTGAGTTATAGAAGCTCTGTTTCCTACCAATAAAACACTTCTGGGTGCTCCAATCAAACCAAAGCCTTTTGAAGTCTTGATGAGGGATTGTACTCTGGTAATTGGTACATCCTGCTCTGAAGTGTGTGCTGTACTTCGTTAACGCTATTGTTCCAAACCTCGACTGCAGCACAACAGCCATGATGTGTTTTAAGACAAAACAAAGTCTCACAGAGAACATGAACATAAAAAACAACAAAAACATTTCACTGTTCTTAGGTGTATTGTAGTAGTATTATGTAGTATTATATGTAGTATATTTGTGTGTAAAATCATCTTCATTAAACAACTCATACTTAGATTTATATTTACATATTTTACCTTGTAAATTAACAATTTAAAAGCAGTATATCCTATGCTGGTACAATTCCCTTTTTTTTTCGGTCTCAGGCTCATACACCCCCCCCCCCCCCCCCCCAAGAAAAAAAAAAAAAAAACAGCATATCATGCAGCTTGTAGTAGTTCTAGTCTCAGCATAGCTAACAAGCCAGTTACTGTCTGACAAAATGAGATATACCCAGTAAAAGCTAAAACTGTACATCTGAAAAGATAAGGTATATTCTTCAGTGAATAGAAGACTTCAGGAAAGTTCCGGTTTTCATTAGTCAGAAGCTGTCTAATGCAGTGCCCCAGCGCCTAAAACATAGGATGAAAAGAAAGTTGTGAAATAATCACAAATGCAAATTATTATAACAATATTAATATATATTATAATTATATTATTGCATCAAATTAATTCACAATATTACATAACACAAAAGCAACAAAAACCTACAATTATTGATTCATCAAGGGTATAAATTGCAATCATTATTAGTAAACTATGGTTTGGGTTTCCAAAGCATTTTTATCAAATCTGAAATCTTCAAACATCTCTATTCACCTTTGTTGCTTTAAAATACATAATTTTCTGTGCAGGGATTATTGCATTTAACATAGGCATTCTAATACACATTGCAGAACCCTTTCTCAATAAATCGTAGACGACCTGTCTGGACTTTTTACCTCATTGCATTCTGGTTCATTTTGTTAACTAGCTACAGCCTCATCTGAGTGTTAGACTACACTGCCTCCAGAGAGAAGCACTGGATTCCTTTGTCTCCAGCACTAATAGTGGTGGTTAATCAGTGCAATAGTTACAGTTGTCAATCTGCTGTGTAGTTCTGACATCACAGTGTTAAGATTTGATCAGCTATCAAACGGAATATGTATTTATATACATTATATGTAATTATGTATATATTATATATGTTATTGTACTTGTATATAAACAACAAAGCAGACCCTAAAAATAAAGATGAAGATGCATTATTGACCCATTTTTTAGGGTTGATGTTGGAAGACACTTCTTTTTAAACTTTTGACAGAGCTGGGCTTGCACCCCTTATCTCTGTTCTGGACATTCAGATATATTCACTGATATCCAGCATTTTAATTCTATTTTAATTTTTAGTTTTCCTCTGAAGCATATTTTCCAAAATGTGGGACTGTTGCTTTAAAATACTAGAGACATCAGCGGCTACATGTATAAACTAAATGTACAGACAAAAACATGCAGAAGCCATTTCCCTCACATAAACTTTAATAAAACACACATACTTCAGACCAGAGTGCACATATGTTTCTAGAGTGACCTGAGGGTGAGAGAAATAATAAAACATTTTTCTTCTCCTTCTTTTGCAATTGCTAAGTCACATTTCTCTATGAGTTCATTTTTTCAAAACTCTTCAGTTTTCACACGTTAGTGTTATGGTATACGAGTTGTATACCATAACACTAACATTTGTCTGCATACAGTAAAACTTTGTCATTCCTTATATATTGAGGATAAAAATCACACACGCACACACACACAAGCATTGACAGCATCGTTATTGCATGGATTGTGATACCTTACAGTATATGCAATGCCAGTGCTAGAACAAATATCCAAAAATCCAAATTACTGTGGCATGCTCCCCAGGAGAACATTTAAATTTAAAACGGATTAGTTTTTGGTTGTCTCGAAGATCTATTCATAAGTCAATTCAATACAGCATATACCAAATAATTATGCCGGGCAGTATGTACACAATAACAATGTTATTTATGCCTACACACAGGCTTACATAAAAGCTCAGTTAAGCAGAAAATGCATTACCAAGCTATAGTCTGCGACTGAAAAACAAGGTAGTTCAATTTGTCTCCCAGCTACCTCGTTATGTCTCGTTCAGAAGTATTCCATGTTGTTCTGAGGAGTCTTTACACGGTTTACTTCTTCTGATCATGCTCTTTCACTCTAGCAACGTATTGCTTTGCCCCAATGTACTTCGTCTCCACAATGGTGGATTTTGTCAGGTCCATAAAGGGGTTTCATTGCTTTCACGTCCAAAAAAGTGTCACCCTCTGGGTCAAAGGTGTCAAGGGCTGCTGAGTTGCGTGCTTCAATTTCAACAAGAAGATGGTCCAACACACTGAAATACAGCCTGTGCAACTGGACCTTATCCATTGTCTCCAGAATCTGGACTCCACAGGAACCTATGTCATGATCCTGTTTGTGGATTTCAGCTCTGCCTTCAACACCATCATCTCGGCTTTCTCCCAGCTGAGCGGGCCTGACTCCACTTGCAGGTGGATCACAGACTCCCTGTCTGACAGGAGGCAGCACATAAAGCTGGGGAAACATGTCTCTTCCATCATTATCTGCATCGGTTCCCCTCAAGGCTGCGTTCTTTCCCCTCTACTCTTTTCCCTGTACACCAACAGCTGCACCTCCAGTCAAACCTTTCGCTACAAGAACAGTTTCTTCCCATCTGCAGCTGGCCTAATCAACAAGGCCCGGGATCCCCACTGACACAGACGCACTGGGTCCCTGTTTTTAAAAGCGCCATTCCAGTTGAACAGTCTTTGTCCTCTGCCTGCAGAATTTTGTTTGCTGGGTAAGCACCTACAGGATACAGGGCAATTTTTTAGTTTTGTTTTATGACTATTTGTTAAGTTAGGCATACTAATTCACAAGCATGGGGAGTCTTGGGGCTATAGGCCCACAAACAACTAGTAAATGCAGCCCACAGTGTGTCAGTGACAGCTCTGTCCACCTGTGTGATGACACACATTCGGACTGTGATGAAACATAGGTGGAGCTGTCTGTTCAGCACAAACACAGACTGTTGTTCAGAACCCAAACCACAAACCTTTAGCAAATGCACCTTACAATAGTTTGAAATGTTGTTATTGGTGTGCTGAACAGACAGCTCTGTCTGATTACACACAGGTCACACTTAAGGCTCCATCATACCCTGACTAAGGATCTTGGATGTAGTCAGGCCTACACTGGTAAGCTCAGAACAGATAACATTGTTGAGTGTTCGAACATCACCCAAGTCGCTAGTGAGTTGCCAGTCCCTCCTCTGGTACCAGAAGACCAGAAAAAATCATTTTTCAAAAAATGGTGTGGAGATTGGTGTGGGTTTTGGCCCATCTTCTCTTAAATCATCCATGGTAGTTTCAGGCTCTACAGCACCGCTGGCCTGGCAGGATGTAGAATTAACACTGGGCAGGGCTAGTAGTACCCGCCCGGGACAGTGACTCCTATTCAAGAGAAAAAGTCATCATTGTCAACCCTTGGCCATGAATTTATTGCTTTTGAGCCACCAGTCAACCACTTTCTCAAATCCATGGCTGCAATGAAACTATTCAGCAAGCTAAGCTAACTTAAACTAGCCTACCCCCAAAACTTGAATTCCTGCTCAACTTGTAAATCTGATCATGTAGATGGTTGTCATAAACTTTCCATCTCCATGAGGAAAAGGATTCCACAGAGGGATTGAAGAATGGAGAGTGAGGTGGGGGGGAAAGTGACACCATCCTGGGATGGACCATAAACCAATCACACTGTTCCATACAATTACAAAATGTTCTGGATTCTGCCTCACCTGGCCCCTTTCTTCACCTGGCGATCTTTAATAGAGGTCAGTGTCCCAATTAAAAGAGCAAGTACATTTTTATTTATTTTATTTATTTTTAGTTATGTTATGTTTTAAACGTATATTTAAGAGTGCTGACAAAAGTTTATAAACGTGCAAAGTGGAGTGTAAATCACAGAGTTTTGGTGGTGGTTGTGTTTGAGTTAGAAAAGTTCATGAAATTTGAAAAATGTGGTCATTTAATGCATTTTGTTTAAAAGCAAAGGGATCCACAGTTTAGTCTACACTGACTGCTGCTGTGCTGATTGTGTAAAGAGTTTCGAAAATGTGAACTCTAAATATATAGAGCATTATGTGTAGGACTGTTTAACAATGATTAAATAACAATGTCAAAAAAACGGAGTCAAAAAGACGGAGGGTGATAACAGCAATGGCTAACTCACCTTTTATTCCAATGAGTCTGTGTTCACAGAATGACGCAAAGTCTCCTTCAACTGGAAAACAGGACACAAAACATTCAACATTTAGAAAGCAGTATGACTTCAGGTACATCAGATCTCATGTAAAATGTCATGTTAAATTATATCAATTGTCTATTTATATATAGTAGCTGCAATCTAGCAAAATATTTAACATCTACTGCACACACCACTGAAGCATGTTCCCTCTGTTTTGACCTGCATTTTTTGATGGACATTCTTTTGCTTTCTAATTGCAAAACAGGGACAGTTGACCACAGAAATAATTCTGTGTTTACAGAAGTGTTACTTCTTCACCATCGGTGTAGTGTACAGTATACTTTTCGTTTTTTATATATATATATATATATATATTATATTATATCAAATTTTACTTTTTTGATAAACTACATAGAACACTATCACAACCAGGTAATCCACTTAAATTAAAATATTTTGTTTTATTGTTGGTCCAGAGACAGCAGACATGAGAGTACTGCTGTAAATATGTTAAACTGTTAAAAAGTTGGGAGTTTATACTGATCAAGAATATGTAGGCTTCTATCTAGCCTGGGAACCATACAAATCTGCGTGCTCATGTTTCATTTGCTCTGGCAGATACGTCCCCTCTCAGACTGATTTCCTTGGTAATGGCAGCACCGTTGTGTTGGGCGAACCACCTTGACAACCAGCGGTTGAATGACGACATACGGCTGTACATGTCATCGTTGGTCAAATTTGGCAGGGGTCCAGAGAAAACTACGGAGTCCGACATTGTCTTTGCGTAGTTACACACCGACTCCACATTAATTTTGGTGACTTCCGATTGGCGTAATCGGGAGTCATTACCACTAACGCGAATTACGATCTTACAGTATTTACGTTTACCTTTTGCCAGCAGTTTTAGGTTTGACTGAACGTCGCCCACTCTGGCCCCGGGGATACACCTAACTATAGCCTCTCCTCCAATGCTACAAATAAACTACATTTAATAGATAAACCTTTATCGCTAAAGGAGGCAGAGGAGTAACTAAACATGTGACACACCGAGCAGGACAGAGCAGGAGAGGCAGAGGGAGACAGAGAAGCCATCGCTAGCAGAGGAGCTACAGGAGGCTACAGAAGCTAACAAAACTTAACAGCGAACAGAAAGCTGTGGAATTAACAAAAAGTCGCTAAAAAGGGAGAAAGCTGTGTGTTTTAAGACTAGTGTTTAAATGAACAGCGGGTAGTTAACCGCTGTGGTGAAGAATATAACCAGGTTAACTCTTTTGAGTGAGAGCAGCAAAAACACACAGTACAGAGACGCCGGCATGACGAAATGATACAATACGCTTACCGCAGTACGTCAGCACGTCAAGTTTAAAAGCTAGTCAACTGACTTCTAAACAATATAATATAATCACCCAACAAAGATGTAAAGAGCCAAATGACAATACAGTACCTTAAGTGAATTATAATGGTAAATTGTCTATATTTATTATTGTGTTATGTGCATTTTTAAGCATACAGCAGCCATGACATAGAAACATCTATTTTTGGTCATATCAGTAATTATTTTTCTTAGACACCACTTCAGAGGACACATCAGTTGCTGTCTCCTGTTGTTGCTCCCATTATCCCATATCATCCCTGAAGTATACATCTCCAGAAATGTGAATTCAATTGTTTTAAAAACATGCCATCTCTGCCCAAATTTCTTCTGAACCAGTAATTCATAAAATGTTTTATAGCCTTAGGCAACAGTGGTGTTCCCTCTTTACTTGTTTTCAATACAGATCATAATGTAATTATCTTACTCTCTGGAGAAAGCCCAATATGTCCAGCTTGTCTGCCTTAGTGGGGGAACAACCCAGGCCCTCACAGATGCTCTCTGATCCAGGAGGTGACTGTCTGGGGGAGTCTGCATTCCAGGTGCTCCAGGAGGCGATGTGGCCACTCTGCACATCAGCCGGAGGGATCCAGGGCAGTAGACAGCACTGAGTGGCTACTGTCCTGTTGGGTGTGGGACTAGTTGATTGTGTGTTCATCGTTCCAGGTAGAAAGACTCTGAGTTGAGAGCAGAGCAGGGACTGCTCATCCAACAGTCTGTGCATCTTCTACTCAAAAACAAAAAATTATAATCAGGAAACATACAGTACAACAAATCAGTACCCCTTTATTTATACAGGACAGCAAAACTATAAATAGATTAAATATATATAATTTTACAACACAAAATAATAATTTTGTCAGCCAAAGAAACAATTAATCGGTAAATATATAATAAAAATGCAAAGGTGGGGTGTCCTGGTGTTAAAGACTCTTACCATGTAACTGAGATTCTGGGCGGAAATCTTTATTTCATGGTTCTATCTCCCTGTGTTTCCTGTCTCTCTTTAATGTACTATCAAATGAAAACAAAGTGGCATAATGTGCCAATGCTCGCATTGCTGTCAGCCACGTATTTTTTGGGATAATACTATTAGAAATTGCAAAATTTAAATTTTCAGTTTTTTCACATATTGACTTTAAAATAACCCAGTGCAATCTGTTGAACAGTGTTTTTACAACTGTTAAGTCACATTTCTCTACATGACTTCACGTTTTCAAAACTCTTCACACAGTCAGCACTGCAGAAATCAGTGTGGACTAAACTGTGGATCACTTTTCTTTGCTTTTACAAAAAATGAAATTACCACATCTTTCAAAACTGTTTTCTCATTCAAACCTAACCTCCACTAAACCTCTGTGTATTTACAGTCCATTTTGCATGTTTACAAGCTATTATCAACACTGTTAAATATATGTTCAAAACCTAACATAACTAAAAGGACAAAAAAGAAAAGTGCATAAATTCCTAATTGGGATACTGAGTGGCTGTTTTTGTTCCTTGATGACCTCTATAAAAGACTTATGCCAAGTGAGCAATTGATGCATATGAAGCAGGGATGGATCAGGTATCTGAAATATTATTTCCTTGTTGTATTAGAGAGGACAGAAGGTGTAATGTAGATGTGGCCAATGCAGAAGACACTGTTGTATTTCTATAACTGTAGCTCTCCTATACAAGTATGCATAGTGAATATGTGTAGTTTTGTATTGCATTGCTGGAATGACTAGTTTCATTTTGAGCATTTGGAATTACTCTCTAGCTTATTAAAGCCATCTCTCTAGCTTATCAAAGACATCAGCATTTCTGTTTTATCTCTTGTTTTTGTTGCAGTGGAATCGTGGTGTATGCTAAATAAATAAATAAAATAAACTTTTACAAAGACAATAGTGACACTTTTTGTAATTGTAATGCTACCTGTTTTGAAAAAGTTAACTGATATAGGAAATGTGACTTAGTCCTCACTAATAGTGGACATAAGAACAACCCCAGGTTTCTTTTCAGCACTGTAGCCAGGCTGATGCAGAGTTAGAGCTTTGTTGAGCCATGTATTGCCAGAGCTCTCAGTAGTAATGACTTCATGAGCTTCTTCGATGATAAAATTCAAACTATTATAGACAAAATTTATCATCTTGTGCCCTCAACCAGCTCAGATCCAACTTCAAGTACAGGAACCTTAGAAATAGCTGTAGAACCTGATATATATTTAGACTGTTTTTCTCCAATTGACCTTCACCAACTAACTTCAACGATATGTTCGTCTTAACCAACAACATGCCTCTTAGACCCCATCCCAACTAGGCTGCTTAAAGAAATTTAGTTCTTAGTTAGCACTTCTTTACTAGACATGATCAATCTGTCTTTATCAAACAGGCTATGTACCACAGTGCTTTGAAGTAGCTGTAATTAAACCTCTTCTTAAAAAGCCTACACTTGATCCAGGGGTTTTAGCTAACTACAGACCAATATCTAACCTTCCCTTTCTCTTTAAGATCCTTGAGAAGCGGTTGCCAATCAGTTATGTAACTTTCTACATAACAATATTTTAAGAATTTTCAGTCAGGATTTAGAGTGCATCATAGCACAGAAACAGCACTGGTGAAAGTGACAAATGACCTTCTGATTGCATCAGACAAAGGATTCATCTCTGTTCTTGTTCTGTTAGATCTAAGTGCAGATTTCGATACCATTGTCCATCAGATCCTGTTACAGAGACTGGAGCATTTGATTGACATCAAAGAACCTGCACTAAGCTGGTTAAAGTCATATTTATCAGATAGATTTCAGTTTGTTCATGTAAATAATCCTCCGTGCACATTGAAGTAGCTACGTAACATTGTAAAAATCAGGCATATCCTTTCTCAAAAAGACCCAGAAAAACTACTCCATGCATTTGTTACTTCTAGCTTGTATTGTAATTCCTTATTACCGGGCTGCCCCAATAAGTCTCTAAAGACTCTCCAGCTGATCCAGAATGCGGCTGCATGTACTGACAGAAACTAGCAAAAGAGAACATATTTCTCAGATATTAGCTTCTCTGCACTGGCTCCCTGTTAAATCTAGAATAGAATTTAAAATCCTCCTCTTCACCTACAAAGCTTAAAGAGCTCATAGTACTGTATTACCCCACTAGAGAACTGCGCTCACAGAATGCAGTTACTTATGGTTCCTAAAGTCTCTAAAAGTAGAACAAGAGCCAGAGCCTTCAGTTATCAAGCTCCTCTTCTGTGGAACCAGCTCCCAATTTGGGTTTGGGAGGCAGACAGCCTCTTCTCATTGAAGAGTATGCTAAAAACGGTCTTCTTTGATAAAGCTCATAGTTAGGGCTGGCTGAGGTGAGCCCTGAACCATCCCTTAGTTATGCTGCTATAGGCTTAGACTGCCGGGGGATTTACCATGATGCACCAAGCTTTCCTCTCCTCCTCTCCCCCTTGATCTGTATCCATTCTTATCCCACTAATACTTGTTACTAACTCCACTTCTTCCCAGTAGTTTTAGTTTTATGCTTATTTGCCTTCTCACTCTCTGCAAGTGTTTCTGCTTCTCGAGCTGTAGAGTCTGGATCTGTGAATGCAGGCTGTCTACTGCCCCCATGTTCCTGCTCCACACTCACTGCTACAGTTATTATTATTAGTCTGATTGTTATGTTGTATGTCTTCCTGCTCTCTCTCCCATCTCCCCCTCTCTTCCCCTTTCAACCCAACTCAGTCGATGCAGATGGCTGCCCACCCAGAGCCTGGTTCTGCTTGAAGTTTCTACCTGTTAACAGGGAGTTTTTCCTCGCCACTGTTGCCAAGTGCTGCTCATAGTGGGAATTGTTGGGTCTCTTTAAATAATATTTGAAAGAGTATGGTCTAGACCTACGCTATGTGAAAAGTGTCTTGAGATAAATTTTGTTATGATTTGGCTCTATACAAATAAAATTGACTTGACTTGTCCTTCCATTAGTTATATTTGCTTATCCTTTAGGCGATCTTTGGGGCTGGAGCCGCTCCAAACTGACATTGGACAAGAATCAGGGTACACTCTGGACAGTTTGCGGGACAATCACAGGGCTGGCACAAAAAGACAGATAAGTTGCAAACACATTCACACCTATGGGCAATCTAGTTGCCAAGCAACCTAACCTGCATATCTTTGGACTGTGGGAGGAAACTGGTGCACCTGGAGAAAAAACCCACACAGGCACAAGGAGAACACACAGAAAGGGCCCAGTTAGCCAGCATGTTTGAATCCAGAACCTTTATGCTGTGAGGTGACAGTGATAACCACTACACGACGATATGTTAAGTTCAAAATCCATTTCAATTTGGACTAGATGACAAAATGTATACCAAAGGGAAGGAGACATGGATGATATGAAAGGCTTATTTGTGATTTGTATCTTGATTTCTGCAACCGCACAAGCTAAAGCCACAAAACCTTGCTTGTGTTTGCAATTAGAGGTGGTGAAAATAAAAGTACAATTTCTGCGCTAAGTACAAGCAACTGCATTTGCACTACTTCAAGCTGTGTCAATACATAAAACTAGAGGCCAACTTGTTTGAAAAACAGTGATGGATTTTGATTGACTTAATGTCATTTGCCGTACTGTAGATATCCATGTTTAATGTTTTTGGTGACCTCAGGTCCTTTCATATGATTCCACTATTTGACAAACATTTACATTACACACAAAATATTAGAATCCTAAGGGGGAAATGCCTTGTAATTGACTGGGATCATTGATGTCCCCCAGAGGATCAACCCTCTTCATTTTGGTCTCTCTACCAGCTTTCCTCCAGTGCCAACCTCAGGACAAAATGTCACCAGGACACCCATAAATGTTCAATTTCTAACTCCAAGGAAGAAGGATTGAAGGGAGTAGCAAAGTTCAAAGTATGTTCTGTTTTACACTGTATTGTGGGGTGTAATGAACACTGTTGCCTCAAGGGCCCCTTACTACAATATCAGAATATTAATACATCATTTGAAAATATGAGTAATAAGTTATCATCTGTACATTTTTTAATAATGGCATTCAGTTCTTTTTCACACATCTTTTCTACTGAGTATGTTACCTTTTTTAAGCTGTCATCATAGTGATGGGCCAGTCCATTCAACTGCATCTCCAGTTCTCCTGCCTCCTGTTTCACTGCTCGCCTCAGCTCTTCTATGTCCCGAATCTTTTCCCTACACATACGCACACACAGGCATGCATGCATGCACGCACACACACACACACACACACAAACGCACTCACACGGACACACATACCAACCAACATACACACACACAGTTGTTTCCATCATTTCAGAGGACATACATTGATGATTTATTGTCACAATTTCACCTTTTGTAGTAATAAATTATTTCACTTTTTTGGCAATTCATTATTCAGACTTTCGTTTGGGGACCGGGGAGGGAACATCCTTTTAACTTTTATGTTAAGCTCCTACCCCCCTGAACAATAAACTTCAGTGTGTACCTGTCCTGGTCAGAAAGAGCATTGTAAACTGCAGCCTGGTCCTCAGAGAGCTGCTCCTCCATGTTGCTGAGCGCAGAGCAAAACTGCTGCAGACACAGCATCATCTCCTCCAACTCATCCAGAGAGTACTGTGGAGAACAAATACAAGAGTAAACTTTCAACAACATATCCAAATAATGGAAAATATGAAAACTTAAGAATGATATAATCTAAGTTACATTTACACAACATGATCAAGGTTTAGACCTGCAGTGTAAAAGTGAGCTTTTAAATGTGTTTTTCAATCATCTTTTTAAGAATAAATGTTATTTTACTTTTGATTTCATTTTATGTTTTGTTAAATAGTAAACAATAAATAGATTTCATGTAAAATTGCATCTCATAAATTAAGTAAATGTTTTTTTTAAATTATATTTCATGTAAAAGTTAAATAATTTAGTTTGACAGTAAAAGTACACAGTTTTACTGTTAAAAGCAACTACATATTTATTCAACAGACATTTACTGTAATTTAAATAAATGTCTTGTTAACACAATTTACTTTCACTGTAAATGTATGTCTAATGTACTAATTTTACTGTTGATATATTTAAAGTGTGTTAAAGTGTCTGCTGTATTAATGTTAACAGTCTGAAAATGCTAAAAGAAATTATAAAACATGACAAAGCGCCACCATTTGCTTTGTCATGTCACCATTTGTAAGATTTACAGCAATTTGCAAAAATGATGCCAAAATTATTACTGTTGCTCAAACCAAATTACACCTGGTGTCTGAAAGTAAAGCATGGTAAATGGATTGCATTTATATAGCGCTTTTCCACTGACCAGTCAAAGCACAACACATGCCAACATTCACCCATTCACACACACATTTATACACTGATGGCAGAGGCTGCCATGCAAGGTGCCAACCTGCTCTTCAGGAGTCTGACAGAGAAGTTTAAGACAACATTGTGCAGCATTATTAGACACTAATTGAAACATACAAACCAGCACAGCCTCACAGCCATTGAAATGGTGAAGTTCACAAATAGATGATAAATTAGATTATTAGTGTTTGTGTGAACAACTTCTTCATGGGCTATTTTTTTTATATGTATCCTTGAACTGAGGAGGTACCATTGAAACATACAAGGGAACCTTTGCCTCATCTGTATTCCAATATAAATTCACCACACAGCTAATTTGTGTGTCATTTATGGACATTACTGAATTACATTGAATTAGAATGGAGACAGAATGAACAGAGAGCTCCACATGCACATGAGACATTGATATGTTAATATGGCCCTTGCTTTGAAATCTCAAGAACTATGGTAACATGACAGAAAATATACAGTGGATCTGTTATATCTGCAAACATCGTGACTCATTGGAAGATGGATGTTTTTCTAAATCATATGTCTTTGCAGGACTGTACTATTTCTGACCAACTGCAATAATTATTAGTGTATTACACAGTGTATCATCATTATTCAACTTTTACCACTGAGTATCAGACACCCAGAGAGTAGCTTTTTTGTGTTACAAACCAATAACCAGCCGATCGAGCTGAAATCTGGCCATTCTAGCCAGTATGTTTGTGTGTGTCCACCAGCTCTTTGACTGAAGGAAGTTGCACACTCTTTTCGCTGCTCAGCTATCTGTCACGGCCCAGCCGTGATCCCTGTGTTTTTGTTGTTCCCTATGTTTCCCTGTGTTTCTCAGTTTCCCCTGCGCACCTGTCTTGTGTTTAGATCTCGTTTGCACACCCCTTGTGTTTCCCTTCTTCTCCTGCTGCCTGCCCACCCCAGCTGTGTCTTGTTTCTGATTAGCTGTGTGTGCATATATATTCCTGGGTGTCCTTTGTTCTCTGTCTGGTCCTTGTCATTCATGGTGCTGTGTCCTGGTCCCCTTTTGTGCGGACTTTGTAAGTTTTCTTGTGTTAAAATAAACCTTTTTATGACCTTTTTGGAATTTGTGTCTGCAATTGGGTCCTTTCTCTGTCCCCACTGTGACACTATCTTTGCATGCCAGGTTTATTTTGTGGAATCAGCTGGCATCTCTAGAGCATGACATTCAATTGTCAATATAAATATAAATCCTGATGTTGAAAATATGCAGCAAAACTAGTTTTTGTGTTTTTAGGAAAGTTTTCTCCTGCTCTCTTTGATCACTTACGCTAGTCCTTTTTACACAGAGGTCAGTAAAGAAGGCCTGTTTACGCTGACTTTACATTTTTACACTTAACCAAACAATGGCGACATAATGCTGCCCAAGTTGTGATTTTTAGATGCCGATGTCCAGGAAGCAAAAGAGGCCGGATGTGTAACACAACAGCATCGGTGTCCCATCCTGCCGGCTCCACTGCATACACAGACATGGATGCGGCTTTGTTACTACCTCTGCTGCTGGCTTGACGGCCAAACAGCTGGTTAGTTGAAATGTCCTGAAATCTGACAGAAAAGCATTGTTTATTCATGGCGAGAATGCGTTTGTGTTAGCACCATTAGAGAAAAAGCCTGTAGCCTGTCTTTTGTCTTGTAAATGATAACGACTACTTGAAGGGATGGTTTTTGGGATGGTTTGAGAAATAGTTTCACTTTATCCAGCACTTATACCTTATCTATTTTCACAGTGGATGTTCTTCAGTTAACACCTGGTAATGTGTCTCCACATGTGTCTCCAGTGACCACTTGGATTGGATCTCACTTCCCCGCTCTATATGCAAATGAATACGTATTCATCATTTCCGTTTGCAAAGACTAAATGTGTTCTTTAACCGGCAGGAGGTTCAGGATGTAAACAGTGTTTGATGCCTGTTTTGCTGTTGGACAGAGCCAATATAGACTTATTTTGCCGTGCTGTGACATTATTGTTTCCCATGTATGCTTAAAAGGCAAAGAAAACAAAACTTGACACAGCTAGATCACAACAAAAGTATTTCACACTAGCCACAGCGTCTGTAATAGGGCTGGTTGTTGTTCCTCACTTACAAATGGCAGAATTTACCTCAGCATCAGAGCAGCGATTAGCTATGTAGCTAACAACATCACTAATCAGAGACAGATCATCTCTGCTAACAACATATTAAAACAATGTCAGTATAAATATAAATCGCAGCGTTCTTTACTTATGTCTCTATATGTCTATGTATATTTAAACAATTATAGGTGTCTTTACTGATTAACGTTAGTGTTGTAAGCTAACATTACTTATGTTTCAATGGATTATGTTTGGTTATGTTTCTTTCTGCTCTGACGAACTCGTTGGCAGAGGATTGCAGACCTCAGACCACTCCAAAATGCAGTGCACTTTACACACAATTGGCAGCCGATGCTGCCTAAACGCCGTTAAGATATTGCCTGTGTTGTTGTTGCATTGAATGAAGACGTGCAATGCAAATCAGCACGCCAAAGCGTCAGCTTGTTCCATTATCCAAGTTGCACAATGAAAATTGAACAAGAAATTTGACAGCCAGAAACAGAGACAGCTCGCCAAATTAAAAGTTGGCTGCAGCAATGGATGTATTATAAGTGGCCAAATTTAACAAACGCTACACATAAATAAACAAATAACTTAAATAATGAACATAATATTTCCAAGGGGCGTTATCGACAGGTGGAGACAACCAATCAGAGTGTGCTGGAAATCTTAGAGCTGGTTCACTCTAACAAGAAGTTTCAGGAGACCTGGATGTCTTACACAGGAATATTTATTGAAGCTCGATCGAGGAGAAAAGGGAAACACCACGTGTGAATCATAGCGTACTGCTACCCAAATCTGAAGATGGTGTCCTGAAGCTCAGTATTTAACCCTCCCCCAGAACTGCAAACTCCAAATAGGGTTATTCCTAACTCAGCCTGGCATGTGTGATGACTCAATCGATATCAGATCCAAACAAGGAAAGACGTCAACTACTGCTGTCCTAGCAACAGCATAGCCTCTCTACAGTATCTCTTATCCAGCGTCAACAACCAGGCTCCAGCCTGTCGTGTCTAAACCCGAAAACAGAAGATATCTAGCAGACCTCGGTCTACCAGATGCTAGAGCAAACTCGGCCTTGTCAGGCACACAGAGTGAGACAGGCGAACAGAGACAGGCAGTTGACCTGACCTGTGAAGCACTGTCTTAAGTTACCTTTAACCTACAAGAGGGAAGTTTAACGTACAAGAAGGAAAATTCCTTCACACAGAGCAACAAAACACTGTCCTTAAGTTTGAATTTGAGGGGGACGTATCTGCCAGAGCAAATAAAACACAAGCTTGCAGATTCGTCTGGTTCTCAGGCTAAGTCTAATAGGTAGAAAGAGTTGATTTACCTTGAACTTAACTTTACTGCTGGCTCTATTGTCATGACAGTAACGCCACTATGCTATCCAATGTAAAAATCCTATACATTTATTTACTGTTTTCTTTCTCAACCAAGCTAAATAAATTTAAATTAAAAAAATATTTTTGGCCTGTATAATAAAACAAATGAATGTAGTGGTAAGTAATTAGAAATACAGCATAATCAAATGTGCCTGCTTATTAACACAGTCGGAAGAAGGGGGAAAGAAGTGGAGGGAGAAAAATGGGAAAAAAAGAGCAAAAAAATGTAGTTATTATTGGCTCTGCCCATTGGAAGTCATAGGATGCAACTTCTGATCTTGTTGGTTTAAGAAATCTGTCTAAGCATGCTTTTTAAGTATGGCATGGGGAGTAGTTGATCCAAAGGTCGCAATTTTAGTACCCGACCAAAACATGTCTCTCACATCCCAAATGTGAAGGAATTTTCCTTCTTGTATGTTAAACTTCCCTCTTGTCTTAAGTTACCGTAACGGTAACTTAAGACAAGAGGGAAGTTTAAGTGCTTCACAGGTCAGGTCAACTGCCTGTCTCTGTTCGCCTGTCTCATTCTGTGTGCCAGACAAGGCCGAGTTGGCTCTGGCATCTGGTAGACCAAAGTCTGCTAGATATCTTCTGTTTTCAGGGTTAGACACAACAGGCTGGCGCCTGGTTGTTGACGCTGGATAAGAGATACTGTAGAGAGGCTATGCTGTTGCTAGGACAGCAGTGGTTGACGTCTTTCCTTGTTTGGATCTGATATCCAATAGAGTCATCACACATGACAGACTGAGTTAGGAATAACCCTATTTGGATATAGCGGAACTTATCACTTCTGGGGAGGGTTAAATACTGAGCTTCAGGACTCCATCTTCAGATTTGGGTAGCAGTACGCTGTGATTCACACGTGGTGTTTCCCTTTTCTCCTCGATCAAGCTTCAATAAATATTCCTGTGTAAGACATCCCGGTCTCCTGAAACTTCTTGTTAGAGTGAACCAGCTCTAAGATTTCCATCACACCAAACACTTACCAAGTCAAGTCAATTTTATTTATATAGCACCAAATCATAACAGACGTATCTCAAGACCCGTTTCACATAGAGTACATATAGACCGTACTCTTTCAAATATTGTTTTTGAAGACCCAACAATTCCCACCATGAGCAGCATTTGGCATCAGTGCCGAGGAAAAACTCCTTTTTAGGAAGAAACTGTGATGTAATTTTTCATTAAAATGTGTGATGTGCTTAAAATGCAAAACTTTCTTTTCCTTTAACCAAAAGCTCTAAGGCTGTATCCCCACACCCGTCAGTGTCAGTCCTGCTGTTGTGTCCTTGAATCTCTCTCCAGTGAAAAGGGCCTCAGTTAAATGCCAAAAATCACCAAGCTTCCTGTATTCCTCTATCATTTCTTTCATTTAGGTAACCTGTTAAGTTTTATGATGTGAGGAAGTACAATGAATGTAGATGTTAGAAACCATTACAAAGATCTTATTCATGGACATGTATCTAGTGTAATCCACACTGCTCTGAATGTACTGCACCTAATGTAACCTTGAAGCACACTCACATGAACATCACCACAAGTGTCAGCTAAAAAATATGGGTCTCTAAGCACAGTGAAAACTTAGATAAAGATAAGGACTGAGCAAAAGAAAGGAGAATACTGGTGTAATTTGAATCAAGGTCAAGACCGCAACGGAAAAAAATGGAACATACAAAAAGAAGTCTCCAGAGATAAGAAGTGCACCTGGGCAGGTGAGGTAATGTGGGGACTCATGCCAATAAATCAACTCCTGTTGATGATTTTTGAACACTAACAAGGAGTTCTCTTTAATTATTGATTCAGAATTTTTGGTCCAGTGCCCTGGAACTTTGGTTCCAAGGCCACTACAAAACCTCGACCAGGGATGGTTCAGGGCTCATCTGAGCCACCCCTACTATAAGCTTTATCAAAGAGAAAAGTGTTGAGCATACTCAAATGGGTAGATGTGTAGAGTGAGTCCCCCGAACCCAAACTTGGAGCTTCATAAAAGCTGATACAAGTGATAACAGAAACAGGAGAGTGACTTATTGTGAATATCATATAGCCAAATAGTAATACTTTGTGTTGTTTAAGCAATGCTTACATACACATTGGCAGCCACTCAGAATTGCCGCTCTCAGCTAAAGGCTTCTTGGCTGCTAGCCGAAAGGGCCTGTGGTTGTTTATAAAGTTCATAACTATAAACTTGTTAAATGCTGTCACACAAATCCTAAATTATTTGTGCCTTCTTCTGGAGGTACTGTCTGCATTTATTTTTGTCTACTGCCTGATTGTAAGCCCTCTGGGCAGGTGGAGAAGGGGCAAGGGGGACAGCAGAAGCAGTCAGTGTTGGGCCAATGACAGGGGTGGGGTTGAAGACAACAGGCAAAGAGGCAGACGTAGGGGCCTGCTTAGGGAACAACTGTCTCTGAGCTGGCAGCTTCTGGCAGAAGCCTTGACGGCTGTGTTCAATTCTTTGTGAATTCTGTGTTATTGAGCTGTTCTGTCAGCTAGCATGCTAGCTAATTCTTGTCTCATTTGTGGTCTAATAATCAGTAATTCATCAAATTCTTTGCCCAATATCCATATTTTCCAAGCTACCTATAATATAGCCTCTATACTTGACTTGAGGAGCGGTGGATTCTTGCAAATGAAGCTAAAGTGAATGTTCAACCGGGAAGTCTATCTATGCTCACTTATTATTTTGCATCCTTCTCTCTTTTACCATTTCAATCTCATCAGCTGACTGTGGGCGTTTTCACTCTTTCACCTAACCAATCATATTCTTGCCATGTCCCTCACGAGCCAGTTATCTCATAGCTGTCAAAGTTAAAAGATGTTCTATCTCTCTGCTTCCCTCAGCTGTCATTTCAGTCCAACTGAAGCGACCCTCCTCCACTCCTTTCACCTCCAATCCTCATCACAGCCAGCTCCATAGAGTCCTTCCTCTGGCTCCCTTCATATTCAGTTCCAAAAGTTATTCAGAAGCCTGGTCTCGTCCATCTAGTTCCAGCATTCATTAATTTCTTCATCATCATCACCTCCACCAGTGTTTAGACTCTATTGGGGGGAATATCCTATCCAATGTCCCTATCCCCCATACATATTTCAACATAGACGACATAGTCAACATACCGTAGCGTTATATTGTGACTGTACACAGTTACAGATACTTGGTATTACAGGTAACAGTGAGCTAACAATAGCTACTACAGCTACAACTATAAAAACAGTAATGATAACCCCTATCTTACAGCTGTTTCTTCTCTGTAATAAAATTTTAGCTAGTAAGAAACTAGCTGACTAAGAAAAATAACATTTCCACCTGTATCTTACCTCGTTATTCCGGTAGATTAACTTCCAAAATTCAACAACTGACTTGCTGTGGATGCTCCGTCAAAGATGGAAAAGCTTGACACTGATTGATTTGAATTCAGAATTTCGTAAAAGGGCCATAGTGATAATTTATTTTAATTTATGTAGCCTAGTTAAAAGAGAAAACGGTTAATAAACTTGAAGGATTTTTACATCAGATCGCATAGTGGATTTATTGTTAATCAAATAAATAAGTTGATGAATATATAAATTGATCATTACATACATAAATGAATCGCAGCACGCTATAATTCAGTGCTCCTCCATTGGTCATTTATTCACGGTCAGTTGTGGCAAGGTGGCAGAAGCACGACTGAATAACAGTTTGAATTATGTTCATTATTTATTTGTTTATTTATTTGTAGTTCTTTGTTTGTAGTTGTACTGGCTGCTTATAATGCATCCATGGCTGCAGCCAACATGCTTCAAAATGTGCCACTTTTACTTTGAAGGCGAGCTGTTCAATTTTTATTTTACAAGTTGGATAATGGAACAAGCTGACGCTTTGGCACGCTAAATTGCATTGCATTAGTACAAGTAGAACAAGGAAATTAGGCAATAGCCCCTAAACTGGCATTTTTCATTATACAACGTGAACAACTGCAGATGAATTATACTTCATGCACGGACCTATCATCTGTTATTGTTTATGGTGTGGACTTATGACTTCTACTATTGCTCTAGTATTAGAAAGTGACCGCTGCATACACCTAGTAGGATCTTGCAGAGAGGAAAAGCTAAGTTCTATGAATAATTTGAAAGATTTCTGAGGAGATTTAGTTTTTATGACAGATATTTACCTTTACTATCTGTTTAACCAGTTTTGGTAGCCTGCATATATATCATCTTACTGCAACCAAATCAGATGAAATGTATAGTTTATGACAGCAACATTGTCTGACAAAGCCAACATAAATACCGGCAGCAGCTGTGTGATACATCGACATTTAAAATGAGTGATCACAGAAGAGTTGTCTACATAACTTTACATTTTGTTTATTATTTCAGCAACTTGTGGCACATATAAGGCATACTCTAATAGACCCTTGACTAAATTATCTGTAACCCTGTGTGTAACAGATTTTGATTAATGTACAGTGCAACCCCTGTATGATATGAAAAACAGCAAGATAATTCACAAGCTGCTTTGGGACTCCTCACTGCATACATATGGAGTCGTAATGAGGGAAACCATGGTAGAAAAGTTGGACACATAACTGTAGCTGTTCTCACATACATATTTTTCTGTTTCTATAGTCAGTAGAACAAGTATGGAAGTTGCTTGTAAAAACAATATTGACCAACTGCTGAACTCCAGATAAAAACATTACTTTAGGGTCACAATATTGTCAGACCAAAGAGACAAAAACATCACATGAGATCGGCTATACTGAAATTTAAAATGAGTGACCAGAGATAGTTAGAAGCAACGAATGGTTGTCATTCAAGAACAGCCACAAAGCATCTGTAATAGCATCTAACTGTGCTGCAAACATGTATTTATGCTGTAAAACACAAAAAATGACAGCAAAACAATTATAAACTGTATATAAATGTGACTCCTATTCTAAGATCAATGTGAATGTGTGTGATTGAATATATTAAGTGAAATAAGGACACATTATGGTGTGTGGTATTACTCACAGAAAAGTTGCTCAGACTGTGTTCCTTGCTATAACCCTTCTGAGTACAGCAACACTGATGGTCACAGGAGCAGCAGCATGCCATGGTGGCTGTCTGATTGGTTTTTGTCCAAAGCTTTTCCTCTTCTTCATTTCCATTCCTGTCCATGTCTTCATCCTCATCAGGCCACAGCCCTTTATCCACAGAGACTGACACTGTACAGTAATTTCTAGCCACCCTAGGGAGACAGTCATGTGACTGCCAGTCATTAGACAGTGGAGGGAAAGAAGAAAATGGAGAGAAGATCAGTGTACGTCTTTGTGTAGACTCTGAGGCACCTGTGGATTTAGTAACTTCATCTGGGACAATATGAAGAGCCCCATGTGATAACTTCTTAGTGAGAGTGTTTCGTTGAATCTGCAGGTCTGTCCATGACTTGACAGCATGGAAAGGAGTGGTAGTGTCCAAAGGAAGAATACTAGGGAGAAGGGTGCGCTTTGAATCAGTCATGTAGGGAACATCCTTCCTGTGGATAATATGAGAAGTTGGAGATGAAGACATCTGGACAGTAACAGAGCGGTTTGATGGCTTGCAGTCTGGGGTTGCAGACGGGGATGGGAATGGAGCTAGAGTCAAGGAGGAGTGTGTATTTGAGGAGGCAGTTGCACTTCTTGAGGTCTGGTCAGAGTCCATTGCTGTTGAGGATGACAAAGATAAATGCATAGCTCTGCCTGTGGATGAAAATGAATTCAGGCCACTAGGCCCAGCTGCATTCCCAGGAGATCCATCTGAGACCTCAAAGCTGCATGACTCTTCAAGCACAGGGGTTGGATTCGAAACCAGGATGGGCTCTGCCCAATATATTCGCCCTTCAGTATCAAGCTGCTGAAAAAAGTCATCCACATCTCCATTTTCACCTTCTGACCCATCAACTGAAGTTTGAAATACCAGATCTAAGCTCTCAATCTCGACAAGATCCTTTGGTTCCAATTCAGATCTGTTGTGTGACTCTGGGACTTTATCATGTAAAACTAAAGAACTTCTGGGTGATTCACTCTCTGAGCCATTAATTCCCATTTGACAGACTTTTTTTAACTCTTCCGGTTTGGTTTCAGTTGAAAGCTCATCATGCAAACTAAAAGAAGGGACCTGTGGATCTATTTCTGTTTGGTTACATACTTCCTTAGAGAGTAATTTAGAACCTTCTGACAGACCGGCAGAACTCTCTGTATCTGAGATGTAAACAATAGCCTCTCGAGTCTGCACAGTGTCAGTATGTCTCTCACCCTCTACCTCTTTCTTTCCATTCCTCTGGAGGGTATCCTTTTTCTCACAGTTTACCTCTCCTTTTCCATTCCTCTGGAGGGTATCCTTTCGCTCACCCTCTACCTCTTCTTTTCCATTCCTCTGGAGAGTATCCTCTAAGTCCAAAGAGAGGTGATCCACTTTAACACAAATAACATCTTGGAAAGGAGAGGCTGGAGCAGAGTCTGTGTTATCATCATGAAAATATGGTCTGTCCTGTTGTGAGATGGACTGCTCTGTCAGGTTTGAAATTTTTCCAACAGCTGGATCTATAAGACCATCTGGATCATGTGATTGTGATGACAAGGCAGACTGACAAACTGGAATGAAACGGTTAGGAGAAAGGCAGGACAGTGTAGCACAACCATTTTCAAACTTAGACGACTCCAGAACGAGAGCGGGTGGAGCTAAGAAATTGTCCTTGTCCAACTGAAAGGAGAGAGAGGAAGGTGTTTCTTTTTTTTCCTTTTGTGTATAGGTAGGTGGAACAGAGAGGCACATTCCAACTGACTCAGGGAAAAGGGAATCTTTTTGATTGTTTACTGGACTCTGCGAGAGAGACTCAATTAGTGGGGGGGATGCTAAAGAGGATGGACAATGAAAATCAAAAGGGGCAGAGGGAGGTAAATAAGGGGAGGAGGGAAGAAGAGATAATAAGCCACCAGAAGCAGAGGGGGAGTTTTCATGCAAAACCACCTCAGTCCGTTCTGACTGTGTGTTCCCTGGACTTCCAGAGGAGTAGTCAGACTGTATAGATAACATAGCAATTGAGGCAGAAAATGGACAATTCAAATTTGTAGAGGGAGAAAGAGATAAGACAGGAAGAGGGACACTGGAAAAGGTAGAGTATGGTGTGCCATCATGAAAAAGAGTAGAGAGGTGGGGGGATGGAGCATCCTTGTCCTCAGTTTTAATCTCCTTTGACAGTCCTATAAATGAGGCAGGTTGCATGGGAGAAGATGTAGGGGAGAGACAGTTAAAGGAGGAAGGAGACAGTATAGTTGGACATTGGGAGTGAGTTACGTTCTGTAACGCAGTTGAGGAAGAGCAAGGAGGAAGGTACTCGCATACTAATGCAAGCAATGAAGTAGGTGGAGACAGATCCTGATCTGGTGGTGTCTCCGTCTCTGAGATTTGCATGTCCGATTTTGGGAAACACAACATGACAGGAGGTGGGGAATAGCCAAAAACAAATGAATGCTCTTTTAAGGGATAGGGTGAGGAAAGGGGATATTTGTCAACACCAGAAGAGGTCAGAGATGGAGAGAGCATGAGAGATGGGGAGGTATGAGGGGAAGAAGAAGAAGGGGAGCCTGTCCTCTCACTGCTCTGGCTGTTAGTGCTTCCTCTCGACAGGCCTGACAGAGCCTGCAACCAAACAGACAATACAGACAGTCAAACAGCCAGACACAACTGTTCTGTACATTCTGTATATAATCACATTTTAGTAACTTAGCACATTCTGTCATCTAGTCAGTGTGAGTAACTTAAAAGGGTACAGTGATTTAGCATTGTACTTCCATAAAGTCAGGGGCTTGTGACAGAAGTAAGTATGCATTAGGAAGTGAGGAGACCTTGATAAGATCAGGTCCTGGTGACGCCTGCTGAGAGAGGGAGGGGATGAAGGGTTCCTCTAGAAAGCCACTGCTGTCTGACTGGCAGCTGTTGGTCCTTAATACATGCCACACTGCTCACACACGAGGGAGGAAAAGGAAAACAAAGGGAAGGAGCAACAGTGCATTAAAATCATAACTTAACAACAGCTAGTACAATTTGTGAAGTAACAGTCAAGTATTTTGGGAAATTTGGTTGTATTCCTTCTTTCCAAGAGGCGCATGAGAGTATATCAGTTTCATATCTGTGTGGCCACTAAAGAGATTCATTAAGGGTGTGTGTAGTTTAGGACAAAGACTGGAAACGGGGAAACTGCTGGACTCATCTAACTCTGGAGTACATCCCAAAATGTCTGACTGTCCTTTAAGATGGCTCCTAATGTCAACAATGTTCCGCTGCAATCTATTTTATACTGAATTTGTAATTTGTTTTGGTGCTGCGACTTTGTAATGTACATTGTACTGGAGTCCCTGCAACCACAAGAGGGAGAGAAAGGCAGGGAAGCCAACAAGAGCTTCTTCTATCACACATTATTACTGCATTTGAAAAATCATGATATCATTAAGACTGACGTAACAGAAAAATTACAACTAGTGAAACACACCTCCTTAACATCTCGCCCTGACAGGAAGCATGTGACATGCAGTATAACCAGGTATGATCCCGATATGAAAATTACCAAAGCCTTAAATGACTTCTTTGCATCATGGTAGATTGTCCCATGATGCTGTATGCAAATTTAAATATTCATGTGCTCATGAATTGCATATCTAAAACTAACATTTTCCAAAGCCAAATAAGTTGATTGTGTTGTAAAAATGTAATTTAAGTCTCAGATATACAGTTTAAGATAAGAATGTTTGCTTGTACTTAAATTTTCTGCTTCTCCCTCGTAGCTCCCTCTGACACTACTTTCATCAAAACTGTGGATCTGGAATGAGATATATAACAACATTAATAAACTTTGCAGGAAAGTGGGTAATAACATGACTACAGCAGTAGTAAAAATTCAAAATATTAGAAGATACACCTGAGTTATCAGATGCATTGCATTTTACAATCTAATGCAATCCAATTGCAAAAGCTCTGCAACAAACCACATCTTAGTGAAGATATGATGTTCAGTTTTTGTTGAAACAGTATTACAGGATACTGAGGAGTGACTGAATCAACCCTCTAATCATTTATGGGGGTTCTAGTTAGTTGTTTTGGATTGGATTGCAATATATTAAGAGGTGCTTCTCATATTCTGTCCCCCTTACATCAATCCTGTCCCTTAGTAACTGCATTTATATGCAGCTAACATGTTTAATACTTTTAGAGGACACATAATAGCTGTTTTCAATGAAGTCTGGACAATGTGCTGAAAATCGTGTCTATGAGTTCCCCTTTACACATGTAGCACACAGCAGGAGATGTCCGTGTCAGACGCATTCACACTTACTGGAAATAGTCCATTTGGTTTAGGCAAGGGGTACAGGAAGCAGGACGTGACGCAAAAGTAGCTGCGGTTTGTAATTCAGCGCTCCAGAAATAAAACAGCATTTATTTTACGAGAAATTAGAGGAATTCCTCTCTTCCGTTAGCACTACCTATTGCAGCTTTTAGCAGGCTACGTTTATCCAGTGGCAGCGGCATTTACACGGTGGCTGTGGATGAGAGGAGCTGACTGCTAGAAGTAAACACGCCCACTCGCTTTCTGTGAATTGTCTGGTCAATTACTTGCTGTATTCACATATGGGCTCACTTGGACATTACGCGGATTACCAGGGAGCTGGCAGGTTAAAGTCAGTTTAAAGTCCGCTCCAACTGATTTGGACATTTGCGTTCACACATACAGTGTGTCCGGACAATGTCCGAACAATTACAGGGTAGCAGTGCTTGTATGAATGGGGCTAATGTTCACTGGTAACATTAAGTTCTAATGCAGGTTCTGTGATTTTCTTATACCACAGTGAAAAGTAATAGTGAGGAGGTCAACAAAGCAGAAAGCATATGACTTTGACACTAAGTACTGAACAATCATCCTTTCCTACACTTAACTAAGTCTTCTGAGTTGCTTAAACAGAACTATAGAAATATAAATGATGCTTTATTGCTAGGAGCAGGTACTGGAGGTAAAACAAAGGAACAACATTGATTGAGAATGTTTTGGAAATATAAACATTTTCCTCATAACTCATGGGCCTCATGTCCTACAGACAAACCACCCTGCTATAATGGTGTTAGTGTGGTCTTTGATGAACTGTTACAGTTGCAGTTCTACTTGCCTCTTCCATTTCAAATGATTCCCTGGGCTGACCTGGGCTCTTCTTCCTCTGTGTGTTGGCTGTCAGGGGGTGACATTCCCTCAGGGGCTGGGGTCTGAGGGCTCCTTCCTTGGCATTCAAAGAAGCCACATGAGGTTGAGGGTCTAGACCAGCTCCTTGCTCCTCTGCCAGAGGACTCAGACACACAGTCTCCAGAAGTCCAGGTTTGACTCTTTTTAAGGGGACTTTATCTACAGGGCTGGGTGCAGTTTTCAGTAACTCAGGTGTAGCACAGAGAGGAGAGGTGGCAGCAGGTGTGGTTACATCCTGAGTTTTATGGTTGTGGATTTGGCTGAGTGACTTCTTTGATGCTCGTCTGAACAGCATGCCCATGCGCCTCCTCCTCTCCTGGGCATCAGGAGGCAGGTCTTTCCCTTGCGGTGCTCTGAAAGACCCCACCAAGGAGGAGAATGCTGTAGTTACCTGCTGGAGAACCTCAAGCTGTCTAAAACGATCTGAAGGAGACATGGGAGAAGGGAGAAGACAACAAATTTGAAACAAGTTCAGTTGGCAGATCTGTTGATAGTCATTGAACAATTAACTCACTGACACCAGTGTTCTACAGCATTATCCACTGATATTATCCCAAATCTGACATTTTTAACACCTAATGTTATTTACAGAATACCAAAGACCATCTGCACTGCCATAACCAACCTAACCCCACAACACCCCAGCATCCCCACGCCTAACTGACATGTGCTTTAACCAACCCATCCTCATACCAAAATGACAGATTAGGTCTGTTTCCAATGACTCCCAAAACAACATGTAGGACTGTTGGAGAGTACCAGCGAAAACAGGCGCGCCTGACTTTTGTCGGCTTGTAACATGGTAACAATAATAAACATTTGGTTAACGTGAACCGTAACAGTGGCAGTTCATGGTCATGGTTTGGGTTAAAATAAATACATTAGTTAAGTAATTTAAGTTATGTATGTGACATACGTTAAGTATGTTACATAACGTAACTTTTAAATAAGTCAACGTTGACTTTTATTTTCACATGGGCCACCAACAGCGGCCTCCTGGGTGAAAGTCCTGTGTTTGTTATTGTTTATAACAGTGAAATTATTGTTTCATTCTTATAAGGCCGTGTTTTATATGCACTTGTTCACACGACCAAAAGAGGTTGCCTATCAAAACATTAGTTGTTTTAACCCCCTTAAACAATCGACCACTGTTGAGGTCTGTTATAATGGACAAGCAGAAAAAATTACTCTTGTAAACCTTAAACTTATCTGTTTAGTTCACCTCCCTTCTCATAGCTTTTGATTTATACATTATTCAGAATAATGTGTCAGCCAAACAATGTCTGGCTCTAAATTACACTACACTTTGATATTGTTTGTGAAGTTATGATCTCATTACTTAATCTGTTGTACCTTTAATTGCTATTTTTCTGTATATGATTTGCACTTTGTATATTAGATTTAAATGGACTTAAAATGTGGATATTTTTTACCTTTTTCTTTGCTTCACTTCTTTAATTAACAATTTGCCACAACCATCTTAGAAAGTGTTACCTTGTTGCTAATCATGTGATGAATGAAACTGCGGTGAAAGAAGCACATCTGTGTTTGACGCAATACATAAATTCAGTTGATGTGGGCATTCCTTGTGTGTGCTGTGGTCCTTTTACTTACACCTGACTCCAACATCAGTGTTGGACCTATCTAATGGCTAATTGGGAGCAAATCCCTGCAACCAGCTTCCAACATTTTGTAGAACAAGAAAGGATAAACAGAGTTCATGATGCCAGTATTAGGATGGCATGGTACAATTAAACATTGTCATACATGTATGGCATGTAAAAACTTCCACACCGTATGCCATATGATCATAGTTCTAAATGTTAGACTTACTGCTGACATCTGGATTCTCCAGGTCCAGCCGGTTCTTCTGGGCTTCCAAAAACACCTGGAGATTTATTCCTTTCGCCTGAGACTGATGATTAATGAATCGAGCCGGGATGCGTCCAGAGAGGTCGGGTTCATCACAGCCAAAGCCCAGGTCCAAGAGAACCTCCTCCGGATCATCATTCCACAGGTTGAGTATGTCCATCACACTGCCAACAGGAGGAGGACCAATAGAGTATTGCACGGAACTCAGTATGTGTCACTAATATACACTTAATAATATAATAATATAACTTCCATCTGAAGTGTGTGTGTGTGAGGCATTGTCTAACCTGAATAGTCCAGAGTGACCTGAAGTTGCTGAGCTGAAGCTGTTCCACCTGCTGAGAGCCGGACTTGACCTGCTCCAAAAAGGTACACAACAAAGAATTTACAGATCCAGTCACACAGTTTTTATTTCATGTGTTTATTTACAGATGAATATACATATATACATAACATATATACATAATAAATATATATATATTTGGATAGCTGATTTTGCAGTCTTATAAATCCAAAATCTATCCAAAGGTTAATGTATCGTATGCCATAGAGGTATACGATTAAAAACATATCAGTGAGCCACAGTGTGGCACTGGGTGACATGTTCCTTCATTACCATGAACACACACTAGTTTAATTTGACTCAATTTGACTCAATACTACATACAGCGTCCTGCTGCCCCAAATACTCATTAGAGCACCAAATGTGGATTAATCTTCTGCTGAAAATAGTACCCAACAAATGCACAACTTGTGCAACATTTGTGTGAGCAACATTTGCTAAAAACTACAGTGAGCAGATAATTACTGAGCCTTTATACTTTATATTTGAGAGGCATTTTGAAAGATTTACGTCTTCAGTAGGAACCAACGGGCTTTGAGCTGGGAGCTACCGACAAGGTAGGGAAGTCAGAAAGTATTAAGAGAGGACTAATACATTGTTGGTTTTGGTTTTTGCATGGCATTTGTTACAATAAGAAAATATATAGAAAAACCCCAACCATATTAGTTCCAATAAATCATTGTGGGACACTGGAGTGATATTAAAAATTAAACTGCAAGATTAAGAACCTTTTGTGTTACTGCAACTATGTTACATGTCAGTTTTTGGATAACACTTCATTTGAAGGGGTTGTGCATAAGAGTGGCATACATTGTTAATTATCAATTATGTCATTTATAATGCAAAATTGACATTGTTTGTAATGTGTTTGTTACATCAACTTGACATCAACCAAGACAACATAACCTGTCATTAGCATGCTATAGCAGCCCTTATTATCAAACTTCAAGAAACTATCAAGCTTTATGTGTTAACATAATATTAAACTTTCATATGTGGTTGATTTTGACATTGGCTGTAATGAGACCATTATAATTGTGTCATGAATATTTCTGTTGACCTCAACTACAGTGGTACCACTTGGACTTTTCATTAAGATGTCATTAAATGTTATATGGTCAATTTGACGACAAGGAACATAGTACCGAGGTGATTTATGGAGTGATGAAGAGATAGGTTTACTTGTTGCTAAAGTAACCAGTCACTGCTGCTGACTGCTACCATTAGCTGGTTAGCTCGGTTAGCCCCACCCTGGGGCTGAGGCTGCACATAGGACCACTAGCTGCATGGCTAAACAAGCTAACTTGCTAAACTAAATCACCTCTGTACTGTGTTCTCTGTCATCAAACTGAACTTATAACATTTAATTACATCTTAATGAAAAGTCCAAATGGTATCACTGTAGTTGAGGTCAAAGGAAGTATTCATGACACAATAATAATGGTCTCATGACAGCCAATGTCAAGTTTTTAGAACAAAAACATCTCAAACAATCAGTAAACTTACATAAGTAAACATTAGTGTAACTACACCCTCAGTTAGAGCGAACCAACTGTTAGATCGGCTAACGTTAGCAGCTCTGGTATGAGAGGCTCTCCAGTGTGTAGCCATGCCGGTAAGTATCCGCCCACCTCTGATTAGAGGGCGTTCTTCATGACTTCATGACATAGAAAGGTCCCAACCGGTTGACTCTATCTGACATAATTGATCGAATGACACTTAATGCCAACAGTCATACACATTCATAAAGACTACTTCATGTTCATGACAGGCGTCATTTCACTCTTATGCACAACCCTTCAAATAAAGTGTTAACGGTGGTTGTTACATAGTGTATTAAGCATCCCCCACTTATTTCTATCACAAAGTAAAAGACAAAGATTTGCTTAATTGTGGGTTATCGTTTGATAATCATTTTCCTGACTGATTACTTATTATAACCAATTTTAACTGAAATTACCTTATTTGGACATGCTAACACATCTTGGGTACTCTATTATTCAAAACCTGTCAGAGAAACTGTGTATTTCTCTCCATGCACATGAAAGAAGCCAAATGTAAAACCACACATTGTTAAATAGGTAAAATTTAAAAACTGTAAGATTTCAATTAAGATTTTCATTCAATATATAACATACATATAATATTGCGTACTCACATTTTGCTCCTGGTCTTTATTGATCAGAACCCTGTCTTCCCTGCTGTCCTTAATCGTTTTTACTTATCCTCTGTGCTCTTAGCTAATTCATATTTTCTGTACAGCTGTCAAGCATTGTAATTTCTTTCCTCTGATCCTTTCGCTTTCTATGCAAACTGTGCTATGTGCTGTCCAGAGGGGGGAGGTGAGGCTTATTTGCCTGGTAAATATGACTTGTAGTTACGTGTCTAACTATCTGTTCAGGTCCAGAAGCTGTTATCACAGCCTGAACCAATTATCAGTCAAAGACACACTGCAGTAGTAGATTACCTTTTAATAGTGTTTAAATCAACCACGGAACATATATTTATTCTAACCTTTTAACAATTTCTATGAAGCTCATATCTATGACACATTACAGGTACAGCTATTGAAATTTCTTCTAATCACTCTGCCCATTTTGCATAAGGTGATCAGATTCTCCACATAATGTGCTTTCTGTAACCAGATTATAGTTTATGCCTTTATGACAGTACACTGTCTGCTTCAAGTGAATATTATATCATATGTGTCTTTTGCTCTTCTCTCTTGCTCTCTCTCTCTCTCTCTCTCTCACACACACACACACAAACACACACACACACACACTTCCATTGTACATAATACATACAAAAGCATCATAACCAATTAATAACATTGACAACTATTCACATTAGTAATAGTAAACTCTCAGCAGAGACCAGACTAAAAGATTTAGACCTAGATGGACTTAGATGCAACAAAACCCATTTTGCTCAAAGGGAACAGGACAGTTAATATGATGACTGACAACAAGGTACTTTCAGTTCACACATAAGCATCACTTATCACGTGAGTGGAGCTGATAGGATTAATCTGTTCTTGCAGGTTTTGCTGGATTAACCTGGTTATATGCACTATTTTCAACAAGTACAAGATATTGTACCTGACCATTTTCAAGAATACATGTTTGGCTTTTTTTTTTTTGCAATGGGTTTGATTAAGTCTGTCCAATGCACACTATACCTCTCTATAAATGCAGCAGTGGGACAGTGAGCTGTCATAAACATATACTGGTTAAGCCTTAACTATATACCAACACTCTCAATCCATTGTGGTTAGAGAGAACACTGTGATGTTCATAACCTTTCATGCAAAACAGAGTTATGAACATGACGTCATAATCAAGACTGTGTTGCTGTATGCTGAATACCTTTTAGAGCTGTGCTTAATAGAATGTGTTGCATATAGCTTTCAGTGGTATTCAGAAACCATCACAGCACAATGTACAGTAACAGCAATGTTTAAGTATAAAAGTATAAGCCTGAAAACCTGATTGTACTCTGAAAGAATCACCTGCCTCAGGTTTGCATAACTAGCAGCAGCAGAGTGAGAAAAATGTCCCATCACAGGGTTAACATAAGACATTTAGTCAAGCTCAGCACAGGTTACTGAACAAAGCAGAAGTTGGTCACTTAAAGTTCTTTGTGTTAGAACATAAACTTAAGTTAAAGATTAAGGATGATATATTAATCCAATATTTGTAAAATTTTCAAAAAAGTTATAGTTTTGATGGATGAGGTGTTTCAGGCCTCTGAAACACTGCTGTCTGCAAAATAAAACTGTTAAAATGTGTTTCAGCTTTATTTAATTTCAACCTTAAACAGTTAGACATTGATTTTAACTGACTGAAAGTGACAATTATCTGACTTCAGTAGTCTAAAGCTTCAATCACTGGTATCAAAATATCCATACATAATTGCATTTCCCTACAATTAATATTTAACAGTTGTGTCAGAATGAATTCCAGTACTGTGCTGTGTGAGCGAGTTCAGCGTCACTCTACACTGCTGGCTGTGTGGCTCTGTACATCTGACAGGAGATGAGACCAAGAACAAGAGAGGCGTCCTTACCGCAGAAACTCCTGAACCGTCCTCACTCCCAGGTTACCATATAAAGAAGCTGCAGGGGAGAAAAGTCATATTATCTGGATGAGAAAGTAACCAGGGTATGTGAAGCCATAAATTACACAAGCAAAGAGGGAAACATCAGGAAAGGAGGAAAGCAGAACACAGGGAAACATCTCCTTGATTCTCTGCTGGTTGAATGTCAGTACATCCTGTCCAGGTTTGATGTCGAGGCTCCTCGAGCCATATTAGGAAAGTGTTCCTTGCTGTCTCTGTCTCTGTCTCTCACCCTCGCTCCCTCTCTTTTTTCCCCTCCAGAGGGTGTTTGGGTTTTGGCACTCGCCTCAACTTCCCTCTACCAGACTGGGACTCCATTAGACAGTGGCATGGTGTCAAGAGCATAGTGTTTCTCCTTCTGTATTGCCATACATTATGCCATACAATTTTTGTCAAAACACTACTCCTAAATCCGGTTAACCTGCTGTTTCCTTTAAAGGCCAAAAGGAAAAGGGGGGAAAAAAAACTTGCTGGTGCCTGTTGTGTTCTGGCCACAGTGCTCTGATCTTTTCAAGTGTCATGTCATTTGCTCTTTCATTAGAACAGACACAGATGCAAAGGTAGGGTACCACTGGAGGACACAAAGGGAGAGGCTCTTGTCAAGCTTGAATTTACAGAGGAAATGTTGACAGTGCAAATGACTTTGTTGAAATTGGGAACTACTTATTCTTTTTGCTGTTACAGCCTAAACATAGGTAATCAGCAGAGGTTTCTACTTAATTCTTCAATAGAATGAAACCTTTGCATTTTTCTGGGTGGATGTTCTTGCTGTATCACATACATGTTTGTTTTTGGTTACATGCCTTGTGAAAAGTGACTTGCTTAAAGAGCCCCTCCAGACATGTTTTAATACTCTACTCCTACTTCACTTGAAAGTCCATTCTCATTGTTATAATATGGGAGTTTCCCTATTGCACTTATGTAAAGTGTATAGTGGACCACAATTGACTTTTGTGATGTCATTAATCATGCCCCTAGGTACACATGTTACACTGAGATTTAAGGTGAGCACAGGGAGACTTTCCTCCTTCAGCCTAGAAGGCTGTTTTTCACATTGTGTCAAACTCTGCACAGTGAGCATCATATAACCAAATGATGTAACAATAAGCAAAACACATTTTTAAGAGAAGGAAGACTTTTACAGGTTATAAAAGACTTGTTTCTTTAGTTTTAATGCATTTGAGGGGATTTTTCAATTATTTTTCAGAGGCTTTCCTTTTCTGTGTGAGAAAATGGACGTGTGGCGTGAGAGTGTGTGAAAAGTGTCAATTTCGTGAATCTCACAGTCAATGCGTGAGAGTTAGCAGCCCTGCCTGTAACATTATACCCACCATTTGCATCTTTCCACCAGCAGAGACTGACCTGTGGTGGCGTGTGCTGTGCACTAAAATACATCACTTCAATTCAGCATCTCTGTATCGCTTTAAAGGGACAGCTCACCTCGAAATCAAAAACATATATTTTCCCTCTTACATGTAGCGCTTTTTACCCATCTAGATTGTTTTGTGTGAGTTTTGGAGAGAGACATAATGGAACTAAATAGCAGTTGGCTTGTGGTGCTCAAAGTGCCCAGAAAATATTTGAAAACTCAACAGCAATGTCTAACCCTAATCTTAACCCAAACCCAGTTATTGAAGATAACCTATAGACCTTGTTGTCAGCAGTTTCGTGTAGGAACTATTTTCTTTCTAGCAAACTATACCCGCCAATTGTATCACCACACAGAAGGAGGTGTGGATATAATCACTGACGTAAGGCAGCTAATGGATACTGAAAGCTCACCTAGCACCAGTGAGCTAGCTAATGTCACAGGTCAGCTGAGTAGGATGGTATTAATGTTTACAACCTGCGCTGTTTGAGCACCACAAGTTCTATTATATTTGAGAGAAGGGAGACATGTCTTCTGCAGATATCTCCAAAAATCAGCAACTCCCACCAAAACAATCTAGATAGATGGATAGCATTACAGGTAACAGGAAAAAATATGTATTTTTGATTTTGGGGTGAACTGTCCCTTTAATAGAAAGAGGAACGTTTGTGTTTTTGGCAGTATTGATACCATCGGGATTTCTAAATACCCTGGTATACCGTAATACCTTGATACTGCCCACACCTACTGTGGGAGTAGCTTGCTTTAAACAGGGTGGTTGGGGACTACCAGATATATATATTTTCCCCCAGGGATTACTGTAGCTGTATGCTCTAACTGCTGAGACTATTCAGTACTACAAACCTACATACAAGTTGGTAGATTTTTTTTTAATTACTGTAAAAATAATAGACAGATAGCATCAACACAATTATCACAATAAGTGATAACACTTTATCAGCTTTATGTAGCCTACAGCTTCATATTTTATACTTCCACTCGATACCTGCATAACATGTTAGTCTGTCTTGTACTCTTATAGTTTGGAAGTTTTGCAACAAACTTAAAATATTTAAAATACAAACTTAATACTTTATACCAAGGCAATAAACAATCCAATTTAAATTTCTGGGGTCAAATATAGGATAAAATATGTCAATCTGAGGATAACAGGAGGGTTAAATTATTCAGGCAACAGGTAACATAGTAACATTGGGGAGAAAATCACATCAATATCATTTGATTCAGTGGTGAAGGGTTAACTTATTCCTGATAGTAACAACTTCATGAGCTTCTTCAATGATAAAATTCTAACTAGTACCGATTTATCTTCAAACACAGGAACCTAGAAGTAGCTGTAGAACTTAATATATATATTTAGACTGTCTTTCTCCCATCCACCTTCACCAACTAACTTCAATGATTTCTTCGTCTAAACCGTCAACCTGCCTTTTAACCTCCAGCCTAGTTGGTCTGTGTGACGAATCGTATGGACTCATGAGACCACTTCCTGTTTTATTTTGTAATTTCCTGTACTCTTGCTTTCCAGCTTATTTTACTTCCTGTCACTATTGAGTTTCCCGCCAGTTTTGTTTCCACACCTGTGTTCCGTTATCTAATTAGTTCTTTCTCCATTTATACCCCTTGCTGTTTGACCCTCCTTGCCAGATTGTCTTTGTTCTCTTGTCAGACTAGCTCTCCAGCCACTTTCTGCCCAGCCTGTTTGCTTTTGCCTTGAGTCGCCTTTTTGTTTTGCTATTTTGAGCCTCTTTGGAGTGCCTGTTTTGTGAGCAATAAACTTTTATTTTTTTAGACTTTGATTCTGCGATTGAGTCGTCTTCTGCCTGATCCTCACAGTCTGCTTAAATAGGTTTTACCCGTCGCACGTCTTTACTAGCCATCATCAATCTGTCTTTATCAACAGGGTATGTACCACAGTCCTTTAAAATACCTGTAATTAAACCCTTTTCTGTCTCAAATCCTTGAGAAAGCAGTCACAGTTATGTGACTTTCTACATAACAATAGTTTATTTGAGGATTTAGAGTGCATCATAGCACTGAGACCGCACTGGTGAAAGTGACAAGGACCTTCTTATTGCATCGACAAAGGATTTGTCTCTGTACTTGTCTTTTTAGATCTTGCCACATTCGACACCACTGACCATCACATCCTATTACAGAGACTGGAACACTCAATTGGCATTAAAGGACTCTCACCTAAACGGTTTAAGTCCTATTTGTCTGGTCGATTTCAGTTTGTACATGTTAACAATGCACTTCAAGTATATCTTAAGAACAGTAAAACCTGGATGACCTGCAATTTTCTGTTGGTAAACTCAGACAAAACAAGTTATTGTACTTGGCCCCAAACACCTCCGAGACGCATTGTCTAAAGACATAGTTATTCTCAGCGGCATTGCTCTGGCCTCCAGCAGGAGTCTGGGAGTTATCTTTGATCGGGATATCTCGTTTAACTCCCATATATAACTGACTTCAAAGACTGCCTTTTTTCACCTATGTAACATTGCAAAACTCAGGCACATCCTGTCTCAAAACGACGCAGAGAAACAATACGTATATTCGCAAATCAAATGTTTTCCCTTACAACAAAGGCCTCAACCAGTATTCAAGTGTTCAAAAATATAACAATTATAAAACAATACAAGAGTAACAAAGTATTCCAGCACTCAAAATAAACAACAAAATTCTTGAGCAGTATTCAAATAGACAATGTGAAAGTAGAAAACATTTTTAAAATGTGGAAGTACTACTCAAGTACTACAGTATATTGCAACACAAACTGACATTTGATACAAATCCTGCATCCTGTCTACTTATTTCCTCTTTCACTTGAGTCAGGAGAAACTCTCTCTCCTCGCTGTCCTGCCAGTGTTACATCTTGCATGATATTAAGAACAAAAAGGCAGTTGCATGATGTTCCCATAGACTGTAAACAAACAATGTTTCTGGCTATTTACGCGCCAACGTTGGGAACTTCAACGCAGCATTGTCCCGGAAAAGGGGCGGAAATTACAGGTGACATATTTCTGTCTGTGCCAATCGGAGCTGAAGCCGATAAATAACCGTGACTACTGCAGAGTCATCTGACATGGGCATGAATGTCAATTGTAACCTTTCTCATTGAAGAGCCAGATGTAAGTGGGTGTTAGTGGATTATTTTGTTCAGTATGAAAGTGACTTACTTAAAGGTGAGGGGGGAGGAGCGGGAAGAGGCATATGGAGAAATTTGCCGTCCCATGGTTTTCTTAACCACCATTTGCATGCTGTTTGAATGACCTGACCTCAGAGCGGGATTGGGGATGTGTAGGTTAGATAATACACACTGCTCACCAACAACATGCGTAAATTCTCAAAGTGTGGCTTTTATTTTAACCAATAATAACTGTAGCAACCAGTATGAAGAAATAACAAAATTAAACCCAAAAAATATATATATTTTGGAAAAGTGCATTAAAAAGGGATTTGATTAAAGAAATCAATTAATTCCTTATACTAAAGAAGCAGAAATAGAATTTGTTGACCGTATAACTGTGTATTTCACTACACAGCAGCTGCTGTACATACTTGCATGTCATCTGCATTTTTTCTTACTCTCTCTCTCTCTGACATAATACATGCAACCTAAGCATTCTTTCTCTACTCCACAGTTTTAGCAGGCCGAGTTACTTGTCTAGAGCTCTTTATGTCATTCACTCCACTCACTAACAACCTCACTAGACTACTACAGAAATGCTCTAAACCAAACAAATATTGTACTCACCATCATGTACCACTGAATTACACAAGGAAGAAGACACGGAATAAAGGTGACACATACCTCTCTACAGGTAAAACAGAGAGAAAGATTTCCATTGGTTGTACCTGGAGCTTTCCGCAGTGGCTCATGTTTTGCATCTTCCCTGCAAACACAAGTCACATCTTATTAGAAGGAGGGTCAAAGTACAAGAAAGCACACTCACACAGACACAGACACACACATGTATGTAATGTGGGCAATATATTGTGATACTATCATATTGTGCAATATCCTATAAACATATGGTCGGTTGTCTGGATTGTGCCACCTGAATAATTATAACGATGTCTTTAATAAAGATAGGACATAACAGAAACTGTAAACTTTAACAAAGAAGACTAATTTATAAGATGGAGTATCATAGGAAGACAGTTCAAGCAATATCTTAAAGCCTTTTTACAAAGTATTTTCCACATCCATTCAAACATGACTCTATTTAGTCAATATTTTATAGAAACTATTTCCTGTCTGCCACATTCCAACTTCTCCAAACCCATTCATTGTCAGTCTTTACCTGTCCACCAGATGCCCACAGACTTTTCCACCTTCCCTCATCTGTCCTCCAGTAACCTTACCCTGCTTTTGGGTCCTTCCCCTGTCCTGCCCTGTGTCTTTTTTTTTTTTTGTCTTCAATACTTGATGCCTAATATTTAATATATTAATTAATTACTGTTTTTTACCCCCTTTTATTTACATGCTTATGGCACAGTCAATACACTTAGATGAACATACATACATACATATATATATATACTTATTCTGAAAATATATATATATATATATATATATATATTATATTTTCAGAATAAGTTAGGCTATTTGGACCCTGTCTCTTAGAAATTACATTTATATACAAACATTTATATATAAATAATAAACACTGAATTGAAGCACAAGACAGGATGAATGGTCGTTATTTGAACAAATATCCATGGAGTCAGTACATTCGTTCTTTTTTGCCTATATTTACATTTTGGTGGATCTGCACCAAAGTCATGTTACAACATATACTATACTATATCGACATGTACATCCTTCAGTCAAATGGATCTCTGTTAATACTGAAGAAAGTCGATATGAGGCAAGATCTCAAGGTAGGAGTTAATCTTTGTCATTCAATAGTTCTGACCTGATAGGCCAGTTTGAATTGGAAAGGCGGGCTTTCATGCTATATATATGAGTTGAATGGCAGAGAATAGACTGAAGAGCAGCACTGGAACGGGTTTGAGCTGTGTAAAGAATACAGGAGTTTCCCTCCATGCCTTTTTCTTTTTTCATGTTTTTTTCTTTCCTTGGAAATTGCAAATAAAAGTCTCCCTATTTTTCCTGCATACCGTCCTGCTTGTATGTTAAACTTCCCTCTTGTAGGTTAAAGGTAACTTAAGACAGTGCTTCACAGGTCAGGTCAACTGCCTGTCTCTGTTCGCCTGTTTCATTCTGTGTGCCAGACAAGGCCGAGTTGGCTCTGGCATCTGGTAGACCAAGGTCTGCTAGATATCTTCTGTTTTCAGGGTTAGACACAACAGGCTGGTGCCTGGTTGTTGACACTGGATAAGAGAGACTGTAGAGAGGCTATGCTGTCGCTAGGACAGCAATGGTTGACGGCTTTCCTTGTTTGGATCTGATATCCAAAAGAGTCATCACACATGACAGACTGAGTTAGGAATAACCCTATTTGGATGTAGGACATGCAAGAGCTCATTTGACAAGACATGGAGGAAAGCAATGCTGAAAGGACAGGGGAGTTTGAGCCACCACCTGACGGAGCTACAGCCACTGAAGGTGAAAAAAGGTATGGCAAAAAGCAGTGAAAGTCAAGAACACTTTGCAGAAATACTTTTTTTTAAGAAATTAGAGAGCTTATGCATGGATCTAAACTGACTGCGTCAGTTGAATCGATTGAGGCAGATGGCTGCCCACCCAGAGCCTGTTTCTGCTTGACCAACTCGATGTGAAAATTGCCTTGAGATAACTTTTTTTATGATTTGACGCTATACAAATAAAATTAACTTGACTTGACTTGAATGGGCTGCCAGAGTGGTCACCTTATTGACCCGAAAAACTCTTGAGGCCTATGCTGGCATGGATAAAGAACAGTCAGAATCGTATGAGGCTGTTAAAGCTGCAGTGTTAATGAAGCTCATCATAACAGAAGAGACTTACAGACAGCAGTTCCGGAACACAATTGTGCCAGTGGGAGAGACTGTATGAGAAACCTACAACCAGATTAAGAGACTTTACAGATGATGGATGCGACCAAACAGCCGAACTAAGGAACAGATTGGTGAAACCATTGTCTTGGAGCAATACCTTTGTGTGATCCATCCAGACATCCGCACCTGGGTAAAGGAGCACAATCCCCAGACAGGAAAGGAAGCAGTAGACCTGGTAGAACACTACTTAGCCTCCCACCAGGACCCTTCAATGAAAAAGGTGACTATTGGGAAGCCACGGTTTGGGGAAGTAAAACCTTACAGTTTGCCTGTTGTTGACAGCCACTGGGGTTGATAAGAAACTTGTTCATTCAAACTTAAAACCTAATATGTTACCCCTGCCAAATTTGACCAGTGATGACATGTATAGTCGCATGTCATCATTCAACTGCTGGTTGTCAAGGTGGTGTCCAGCAAACGATGTGGGCTTTGTAGATAATTGGACCACATTCTGGGGGAGACCTGGTCTGATGAGGAGAGACGGCATTCATCCTACTTTGTATGGTGCAGCTCTCATAGCCAGAAATTTGACGAAGTTTATTAGTGGACCCACACCGTGACAATACAGAGTTCAGACCAGTAAGCAGAGCTGCAGTCCTACATGCTTCTCTGCGCTTCCATTAGAGCGATTACCCACCCAAAATTCAAACAGAAGAGGAGTTACTGGTAAAAACTTAATAAAAATTAAAACTACCAGTGTAGTGGTACAACCAAATAAGAGAATTAAATGTAGACTCTTAAACATTAGATCTCTGTCGTCTAAACCTGTGTTAGTCAATGATTTAATATCTGACTATCATATGGATATATTTTGTCTAACTGAAACTTGGCTGTGTCAGGAAGAATATGTTAGCCTGAATGAGTCCACTCCTCCTAGTCATATTAATACTCACATTCCTCGAGGCACTGGCCGAGGTGGAGTTGCAGCCATCTTCGACTCTAGCTTATTAATCAACCCTAAACCTAAACTTAGTTTTAACTCATTCGAAAGTCTTGTTCTTAGTCTTTCACACCCAATGTGGAAAACTCTACAGCCAATTCTATTTGTCATAGTGTACTGCACTCCTGGTCCGTATTCTGAATTTTTAGCAGAATTCTCAGAGTTTTTAACAAGTTTAGTCCTCAAAACAGATAAAGTCATTATTGTAGGTGATTTCAATATTCACATGGACGTCGATAATGATAGCCTTAGTTCTGCTTTTATCTCACTATTAGATTCGATTGGTTTCTGTCAGAGTGCAATAAACCCACTCATTGTTTTAACCACAACCTCGATCTTGTTCTGTCATATGGAATCGAAATTGAAGATTTAATAGTCTTCCCACAAAATCCTGTCTTATCAGACCATTATTTAATAACTTTTGAATTTGTATTACTGGACTATAGGCCATTAGGCAAACATTCCTTCAGTAGATGCCTGTCTGATAGTGCTGTAGCTAAATTTAAAGAAGTGATTCCATCGGCATTTAATTCAATGCCATGTCTCAATATAACGGAGGACTCCTATGCTAACTTTAGTCCCTCCCAAATTGATTATCTGGTTGATAGTGCTGCAGGCTCGCTGCGAACGACTCTTGATTGTATTGCCCCTATCAAAAAGAAGATAATAAAACAAAAAAGGTTAGCTCCATGGTATAACTCCTTAACCCGCAAATTAAAAGGAACATCGCGAAAATTAGAAAGGAAATGGCATTCCACCAAACTAGAGGAAACTCATTTAGTTTGGCAAGATAGTCTTAGAACATACAGGAAGGCCCTCCATAATGCCAGAGGAGCCTATTACTCCTCACTAATAGAGGAACATAAGAACAACCCTAGGTTTCTTTTCAGCACTGTAGCCAGGCTGACACAGAGTCAGAGCTCTGTTAAGCCATTTATTCCCAGAGCTCTCAGTAGTAATAACTTCATGAGCTTCTTTGAGGATGAAATTCTAACTATTAGAGAAAAATTCATCATCGTGTGCTCTCAGCCAGTTCAGATATATCTTCAAGTACAGGAACCTCAGGAACCTCAGAAGCAGCTGTAGAACCAGATTTATATTTAGACTGTTTTTCTCCAATTGACCTTTACCAAGTAACTTCAATGATTTTATCGTCTAAACCAACAACCTGCCTCTTAGACCCCATCCCAACTAGGCTGCTTAAAGAAGTTTTACCCTTAGTTAGCACTTCTTTACTAGACATGATCAATCTGTCTTTATTAACAGGCTATGTACCACAGTCCTTCAAAGTAGCTGTAATTAAACCTCTTCTTAAAAAGCCGACGCTTGATCCAGGGGTTTTAGCCAATTATAGACCTACAGTATTCAGACCCCTTTAAATTTTTCACTCTTTGTTTCATTGCAGCCATTTGCTAAAATCAAAAAAGTTAATTTTATTTCTCATTAATGTACACTCAGCACCCATCTTGACAGAAAAAAAACAGAAATGTAGAAATTTTTGCAAATTTATTAAAAAAGAAAAACTGAAATATCACATGGTCATAAGTATTCAGACCCTTTGCTCAGTATTGAGTAGAAGCACCCTTTTGAGCTAATACAGCCATGAGTCTTCTTGGGAATGATGCAACAAGTTTTTCACACCTGGATTTGGGGATCCTTTGCCATTCTTCCTTGCAGATCCTCTCCAGTTCCGTCAGGTTGGATGGTGAACGTTGGTGGACAGCCATTTTCAGGTCTCTCCAGAGATGCTCAATTGGGTTTAGGTCAGGGCTCTGGCTGGGCCAGTCAAGAATGGTCACAGAGTTGTTCCAAAGCCACTCCTTTGTTATTTTAGCTGTGTGCTTAGGGTCATTGTCTTGTTGGAAGGTGAACCTTCGGCCCAGTCTGAGGTCCTGAGCACTCTGGAAGAGGTTTTCTTCCAGGATTCTGTACTTGGCCGCATTCATCTTTCCTTCAATTGCAACCAGTCGTCCTGTCCCTGTAGCTGAAAAACACCCCCATAGCATGATGCTGCCACCACCATGTTTCACTGTTGGGATTGTATTGGGCAGGTGATGAGCAGTGCCTGGTTTTCTCCACACATACCACTTAGAATTAACGCCAAAAAGTTCAATCTTCGTCTCATCAGACCAGAGAATCTTATTTCTCATAGTCTAGGAGTCCTTCATGTGTTTTTTGGCAAACTCTATGCAGGCTTTCATATGTCTTGCACTGAGGAGAGGCTTCCGTCGGGCTACTCTGCCATAAAGCCCCGACTGGTGGAGGGCTGCAGTGATAGTTGACTTTGTGGAACTTTCTCCCATCTCCCTACTGCATCTCTGGAGCTCAGCCACAGTGATCTTTGGGTTCTTCTTTACCTCTCTCACCAAGGCTCTTCTCCCACGATTGCTCAGTTTGGCTGGACGGCCAGGTCTAGGAAGAGTTCTGGTCGTCCCAAACTTCTTCCATTTAAAGAATATGGAGGCCACTGTGCTCTTAGGAACCTTGAGTGCTGCAGAAATTCTTTTGTAACCTTGGCCAGATCTGTGCCTTTCCACAATTCTGTCTCTGAGCTCCTTGGGCAGTTCCTTCGACCTCATGATTCTCATTTGCTCTGACATGCACTGTGAGCTGTAAGGTCTAATATAGACAGGTGTGTGCCTTTCCTAATCAAGTCCAAACAGTTTAATTAAACACAGCTGGACTCCAATGAAGGAGTAGAGCCATCTCAAGGAGGATCAGAAGAAATGGACAGCATGTGAGTTAAATATGAGTGTCACAGCAAAGGGTCTGAATACTTATGACCATGTGATATTTCAGTTTTTCTTTTATAATAAATTTGCAAAAATTTCTACATTTCTGTTTTTTTCTGTCAAGATGGGGTACTGTACATTAATGAGAAATAAAATGAACTTTTTTGATTTTAGCAAATGGCTGCAATGAAACAAAGAGTGAAAAATTTAAAGGGGTCTGAATACTTTCCATACCCACTGTAATATCTAACCTTCCCTTTCTCTCCAAAATCCTTGAGAAAGTGGTCGTTAATCAGTTATGTGACTTTGTAAACAGCAATAGTTTATTTGAGGATTTTCAGTCAGGATTTAGGGAATATCATAGCACAGAGACAGCACTGGTGAAAGTGACGAACGACCTTTTGATTGCGTCAGACAAAGGATTTGTCTCTGTACTTGTTCTGTTAGATCTTAGTGCCGCTTTCGATACCATTGACCATTGTATCCTATTACAGAGACTGGAGCATTTGATTGGCATCAAAGGACCAACACTAAGCTGGTTTCAGTCGTATTTATCAGATAGATTTCAGTTTGTCAATGTAAATGATGAATCCTCCGTGCACACGGAAGTTAGTCATGGAGTTCCACAAGGTTCAGTGCTCGGACCACTTTTATTTACCTTGTATATGCTTCCTTTAGGCAATATTATCAGGAAACACTCCATAAACTTTCACTGCTATGCAGATGATACTCAGTTATACTTATCGATAAAGCCAGATGAAACCGGTAAGTTAGCCAAGCTTCAGGCATGTATTTAGGACATAAAAGACTGGATGACCTGCAATTTCTTGCTGTTAAACTCAGACAAAACTGAAGTTATTGTTCTGGGTCCTAAACACCTGCGAGACGCACTATGTATAGATATAGTTACTCTAGATGGCATTGCCCTGGCCTCTAGCACCGCTGTAAGGAGTCTAGGAGTAATCTTTGATCAGGACACGTCCTTTAATACCCATATAAAACAGACTTCAAGGACTGCCTTCTTCCACTTATGTAACATTATAAAAATCAGGCATATCCTGTCTCAAAAAGATGCAGAAAAACTAGTTCATGCATTTGTTACTTCTAGGTTGGATTATTGTAATTCCTTATTATTGGGCTGCCCTGATAAGTCTCTAAACACTCTCCAGCTGATCCAGAATGTGGCTGCACGTGTACTGACAGGAACTAGCAAAAGGGAACATATTTCTCCAATATTAGCTTCTCCGCACTGGCTCCCTGTGAAATCTAGAATAGAATTTAAAGTCGTCCTCCTCACTTACAATGCTCTTATTGGTCAGGCACCATCATATCTTAAAGAGCTGATAGTACCGTATTACCCCACTAGAGCACTACGCTCACAGAATGCAGGGTTACTTGTAGTACCTAAAGTCTCTAAAAGTAGAATGGGAGCCAGAGCCTTTAGTTATCAAGCTCCTCTTCTGTGGAATTAGCTCCCAATTTGGGTTCGGGAGGCAGGCACCCTCTCTTCGTTTAAGAATATGCTAAAAACGTTCCTTTTTGATAAAGCCTATAGTTAGGGCTGGCTCAGGTGAGTCCTGAACCATCCCTTAGTTATGCTGTTATAGGCTTAGACTGTGACACCGGTGGTTTAAAAGGACCAATGAACGGACGCTGAAGATTCACATGCACAGGGTTTATTTCAGTATAGGGGAAGGTGGGACAGACGAGCAGGGGACCAATTTGCTGGGGAAGCGGGGACTCGAGGTAGACGACGAAGGGGAGAGGGTCCAGGTGAGGAGCGGGTCCAGAGCAGCTGGGCTACGCAGGGCAGGAGGTCTGAGGATACAGGAGGAGAGGGTCAAAACAGGCCAGGAAACATGGAGAAGCTAGGGGAGCAAAAAAAAACACTGGAGAGTCACGAAAAAATCACGAGGGTAGCAAAAGAGGAGCCGGATAAGTTACCGCATGAAAAACTGTAAAGATCTGGCGATGAGTGAATGCAGAGCCGGTGTATTTGAGCTGAGGTTGATGAGTGATTAGCTTCAGGTGTGCCCTGCAGTAGCTGCCAGAGTCTGGGACCCGCCCCTAGGAGGGAGGAGAAACACAAGGAGGGGAGGAGAGCAACAACAGGGGCAGCACAGACACAGATGTAACAGTACCCCCCCCTCAACGGTCGCCACCTGGCGACCCACCTGGCTTCTCCGGGTGAGCCTGGTGAAATTCCCTCACCAGTTCTGGATCAGTGATGAAGGAGCGAGGAATCCAGGAGCGCTCCTCCGGACCGTAACCCTCCCAGTCGACCAGGTACTGGAACCCCCGCCCCCGGCGGCGCACATCTAGAAGGCGCCGAACGGAGTACACCAGGCCGCCATCAACCAGCTGGGGGGGTGGAGGGGGGTCGGTTGGAGGGCACAGAGGGCTGTCAGCAACAGGTTTTAATTGTGACACATGAAACACTGGGTGTACTCTGAGGGAAGATGGGAGCCTCAGTTTGACTGCAACTGGGTTTATGACCGACTGGATTTCGAATGGACCCAGGTAGCGAGGGGATAGTTTTCTGGAGTCTGTCTTCAGGGGGATGTTCTTGGATGATAACCAGACTTTCTGACCTTGTTTGTAAGCAGGTGCGGGGGTGCGGTGTCGGTCGGCTAGTTGACAGTTCCTTCTAGCTGAACGGAGCAGAGCGGAGCAAGCCTGCTTCCAAAGTCTGCGGCAGCGGCGAAGATGGTGTTGTATCGAAGGAACCGCAATCTCCCCTTCCTGGGCAGGAAAGAGAGGTGGCATATATCCTAGTGCACACTGGAATGGAGCCATACCTGTCGCAGAACTGGAGAGGGAGTTGTGGGCGTACTCTATCCACGCCAGATGGGTACTCCAGGACGCTGGGTTCTGGACGGCCACACATCGTAGGGCTGCTTCAAGGTTCTGGTTAGCTCGCTCCGCCTGCCCGTTAGACTGAGGGTGAAAACCAGAGGAGAGACTGACCGACGCCCCCAGAGCTGAACAAAAGGCTTTCCAAACCTGAGAGGTGAACTGAGGTCCCCAGTCCGAAACAATGTCCAATGGGATTCCATGGAGTCTAAACACATTGGACACAAGTAGATCTGCAGTCTCTCGAGCGGAGGGAAGTTTGGGAAGCGCGACATAATGAACTGATTTGGAAAACCGATCCACAATAGTAAGTATGACTGTGTTACCTTGTGATGGAGGCAGCCCGGTAACAAAATCCACTGCTATGTGGGACCAGGGACGACTGGGGATTGGTAGGGGATGGAGGAGACCTGCAGGGGACGTGTGGGACGCTTTGCCGCGGGCACACACCTGGCAGGCAGCAACGAAGGCGCGCGTATCTGTGTCCATGGACGGCCACCAAAAGTGACGCTGAAGGAGCTGCACGGTCCTGTTTGCCCCTGGGTGGCAGGCAAAACGGGAGCAATGTCCCCACTGCAGGACCTGGGACCTCACTGCATTGGGCACAAAGCGTTTGCCGGGAGGTCCGTTCCCCGGGTCAGGTTGGTCGCGGAGTGCCTCACGGATGCTGGACTCAATCTCCCATGTTAACGCTCCTACCACGCGGGAGAGAGGCAGAATGGTACCCTGACTCAAGGAGGCATCTGAAACAGAAAACTGTCTGGAGAGTGCATCAGGCTTGACATTCTTATTCCCTGGACGGTAAGTGATGGTGAAATCGAAACGGTCAAAAAACAAGGCCCACCAGGCTTGACGGGAATTCAAACGTTTCGCAGTTTGAATGTAAGCTAGGTTTTTATGATCGGTCCATACCAAGAACGGATGTTCTGCCCCCTCGAGCCAGTGCCTCCACTCCTCCAGGGCCAGTTTTATGGCCAACAACTCCCGATTTCCCACGTCGTAGTTGCGTTCACAGCTGGTGAGTCTGCGGGAGAAAAAGGCACAGGGATGCAGCAGGTTGTCAGACTCACCACGCTGTGAGAGGACTGCCCCTACTCCCACATCTGAGGCGTCCACCTCAACCACGAATTGGCGCCGGGGATCAGGTTGGATGAGGATGGGAGCCGAGGTAAAGAGTCTCTTGAGGAGCTGGAACGCAGCCTCTGCCTGAGATGACCAGCGGAAGGGAACCTTGGAGGAGGTAAGTTGAGTTAAGGGGGCTGCGACAGAGCTGTAACCCTTTATAAATCTTCTGTAAAAGTTGGCAAACCCGAGGAACCTCTGCAACTCTTTCACCGAAGACGGGACCGGCCACTCTACGACGGCTCGGATCTTCTCAGGGTCTGCCATTACCTGCCCACTTTTGATGATGTAGCCCAGAAAAGTAACTGTGGCCGCGTGAAATTCACACTTCTCTGCCTTTACATACAGTCGATTCTCCAGAAGTCGCTGGAGAACCTGACGGACATGGGTCACATGCTCATCCATGGTATGGGAGAAGATCAGGATGTCGTCTAGATAGACAAAAACAAAACGGTTAAGGAAATCTCTTAACACATCATTTATAAGGGCCTGAAAGACAGCTGGCGCGTTGGTTAGGCCAAAAGGCATCACCAGATATTCAAAGTGGCCAAGTGGAGTGTTAAACGCCGTCTTCCACTCATCTCCTTCTCGGATACGGACCAGATGGTAAGCATTCCTCAGATCTAACTTGGTGAAGATGGTAGCACCGTGGAGGGGTTCAAAGGCAGAGGAAATGAGAGGCAGAGGATATTTATTTTTCACAGTGATCTGATTGAGGCCACGAAAGTCAATACATGGGCGAAGTGATTTGTCTTTTTTACTCACAAAAAAGAAACCCGCCCCCAGAAGGGACGTGGAGGGGCGAATTGTCCCAGCCGCTAAGGACTCAGCAATGTACTTCTCCATAGCCTCCCTCTCCGGTCGAGAGAGATTGTACAACCGGCCCGAGGGGTACGGGGCTCCAGGAACGAGCTCAATGGCACAGTCATAGGGGCGATGAGGTGGCAGAGAGAGAGCACTTTCTTTACTGAAAACCCGGGCAAGATCCTGGTAGTTTGAGGGAATGAGGGAAAAGTCAGGAGGTGATAGTACGGATTGGCTGACGCTGCCCTCTGTGGGAGGAAGGGCGGATTGCAGGCAAACCTTATGACAGTGCTCACTCCAATTAATTATCTTGCCTGCTGTCCAGTCAATGTGTGGGTTATGGAGAACAAGCCAGGGGTGACCGAGAACAATGGGGGCAGATGGGGAGGACAAAACTTTGAATGACAGACACTGTGATTTCCTGACACCAGCAGCGGGATAGGGGTGGTTTGGTGAGTAACTCGGGAGAGAAATTTGCCATCCAATGCTCTAACCACAATGGGGGGGTCCAAGGGTTCGGTGGAGCAACCGGCTTGCCACGCTACCGTCTCGTCAATAAAATTATCCTCAGCCCCGGAGTCAACCAAGGCGGCAAGCTGAAGGGGACCCGAAGGAGTACTCAGTGATACTTGGACCGAGAAACGCTTAGTGCGGGGAGGAGAGGAGTGAATTAGGCTCGCCCGGCGCTCCTCAACAGCAGACGAGCATAGGCTTTTGGGCGTTTGACAGGCAGCGATGAAATGCCCCTTTTGACCACAATACAAGCACTCCTTAGCTATCATCCGCCTGTGCCGCTCCTCCGGCGTCAGACGGGTTCGACCCAGTTGCATGGGCTCGGGTTCGGGCCCTGGTCTGGGCGAGATGGGGGGTGCTTGACGAGGAGGAGGGTACACAGGGGATGGATGAACGGGGAACTGGACTGTGGGGATGGAAGAGCGGTGTGGCGCCGAGGGGGAATTAGCTCTCTCCCTACGTCTCTCCCTTAGGCGATTATCCAATCTCACTGCCAAAGAAATGAGGGAATCTAGGGAGACTGTCTCATCCCTGGCTGCTAGTTCGTCCTTGAGCTGTTCAGAGAGCCCCCTAAAAAAGGCACCTCGTAGCGCTGAATCATTCCACCCAGAACCCGCTGCTAAAATACGAAAATCTATTGAATAATCAGCCACACTACGCGTGCCCTGCCGCAGGGACAGAAGCTGACTAGAAGCTTCACGAGATTGTACAAAATGGTCAAAAACCTTTTTGAATTCCTCCACAAAGAGATTGTACGATCGGAAAAACACAGCAGAACCCTCCCATAAAGCTGTAGCCCAATCTAAGGCTCGCCCACGGAGTAGGCCCACTAGGTACTGCACCTTAGACTCTTCAGAGGAATATGTATTGGATCTTTGTCCTAACACCAGGGAGCACTGAAGGAGAAAAGGCTTACACTTCAGGGGATCCCCGGCGTAGGGCTCGGGGTCTACCATGTGGGGTTCCCTAACGGAGACGGGGCTGCTGGCCTCCTCTGCAGAAGCAACAGGGATAGGGGGTAACACAGGTGGCTGAGGGAGAGTGAGTCGGGAGAGTTGAACAGTGATAGCTGAAAGTTGGTCAGTGATGGCGTTTACTTGCCCTGTGAGAGCAGCTGAGTTGCCCATGAGGCCTTCCAATAGATCATCGTGTTTCCGTAGCAGGGAATCTTGGCTGGTGACCGCGTACCGGAGAGCTTCAGCGTCTGGGAGGTCCATTGTGGCCAGATCTTTCTGTGACACCGGTGGTTTAAAAGGACCAATGAACGGACGCTGAAGATTCACATGCACAGGGTTTATTTCAGTATAGGGGAAGGTGGGACAGACGAGCAGGGGACCAATTTGCTGGGGAAGCGGGGACTCGAGGTAGACGACGAAGGGGAGAGGGTCCAGGTGAGGAGCGGGTCCAGAGCAGCTGGGCTACGCAGGGCAGGAGGTCTGAGGATACAGGAGGAGAGGGTCAAAACAGGCCAGGAAACATGGAGAAGCTAGGGGAGCAAAAAAAAACACTGGAGAGTCACGAAAAAAATCACGAGGGTAGCAAAAGAGGAGCCGGATAAGTTACCGCATGAAAAACTGTAAAGATCTGGCGATGAGTGAATGCAGAGCCGGTGTATTTGAGCTGAGGTTGATGAGTGATGAGCTTCAGGTGTGCCCTGCAGTAGCTGCCAGAGTCTGGGACCCGCCCCTAGGAGGGAGGAGAAACACAAGGAGGGGAGGAGAGCAACAACAGGGGCAGCACAGACACAGATGTAACATAGACTGCTGGGGGACTTCCTAGGACGCACTGAGCTTCTCTCTCCTCCTCTCCTTCTCTATCTGTACGCATTCCTATCCCACTAATACAGGCTACCAACTCCATTTCTTCCTGGTAGTCCTTGTGCTTTCTGTGTTTTTTCGCCTTCTCACTTTCTGCAGGTATTTCTGCCCCTGGAGCTGTAGAGTCTGGATCTGTGATTGCCGGCCGTCTACTGCCCCCATGTTCCTGCTCCACACTCACTGCTGCAGTTGTTATTATTATTAGTCTGATTTGTTGTCTCTCCTCCTGTTCTGTCTCCCCTCTCCCCCTCTCTCCTACCCTTTCAACCCAACTCGGTCGATGCAGATGGCCGCCCACCCAGAGCCTGGTTCTGCTCGAGGTTTCTACCTGTTAAAAGGGAATTTTTCCTCGACACTGTCGCCAAGTGCTTGCTCATGGTGGGAACTGTTGGGTCTCTGTAAATAATATTTTAAAGAGTATGGTCTAGACCTACTCTATGTGAAAGCGTCTTGAGATAACTTTTGTTATGATTTGGCGCTATACAAATAAAATTGACTTGACTTGACTTGACTTTCAACCCAACTCGGTCGATGCAGATGGCCGCCCACCCAGAGCCTGGTTCTGCTCGAGGTTTCTACCTGTTAAAAGGGAGTTTTTCCTCGCCACTGTCGCCAAGTGCTTGCTCATGGTGGGAACTGTTGGGTCTCTGTAAATAATATTTTAAAGAGTATGGTCTAGACCTACTCTATGTGAAAGCATCTTGGGATAACTTTTGTTATGATTTGGCGCTATACAAATAAAATTGATTTGACTTGACTTGACTACTGTCAGCAGTCTGGCCACTAAGCTTTGTTGGTCCTCTAAGAAAATCAAAGTCAGTTGAGTTGTGTTCTGTAGTACCTCATGCAGAAAGAGATGACCATGATGACGTTTATGACAATGGAATGACTCCACACAAACATGTAGTGAATGTCATAGTTAATGTTCATGTGGCAAAGGCTCTGGTTGACACTGGTAGTTCACAAATTTTGGTAAAGTCCAGCTTTCTCAGCAATGCACTAACTAACTAATTATCCCGTGTTCATGGATGTAAGACAGATTACCCAACTGTAAGTGATCATTGAGGTTGAAGGACAAGCCTTTATGTTAACTGTTGGAGTGCTAGATCATCTATTCTATAATGTGATCCTTGGAGAAGATTTGCCCATCGTAGACAATTTGGTCCAGCAAACTCCTGTGCTGTAGTTACTCACTATGTGACCAAGGGGATAGAAACCCTACAAAATGCAGATGATAGTTTGTGTGAAAGGGGAAATTGCTAAGCACTGCGACTATATTGGCAAAGTTATCTATCTATTGGCCAGAGTTATACAAAGAGGTATTGGAATATTGTAAACATGACAGTGTAAAACACTGTCAGGTTGTAGCTCCCACAAAGATTTCAGACTAAGGCCAATTGCCACCATTACCTTTCATGAGTGTGCCTTGTGAGGGAAATCTTAGAGCTGGTTCACTCTAACAAGAAGTTTCAGGAGACCGGGATGTCTTACACAGGAATATTTATTGAAGCTCGATCGAGGAGAAAAGGGAAACACCACGTGTGAATCACAGCGTACTGCTACCCAAGTCTGAAGATGGTGTCCTGAAACTCAGTATTTAACCCTCCCCAGAAGTGATAAGTTCCGCTATATCCAAATAGGGTTATTCCTAACTCAGTCTGTCTGTGTGATGACTCTATTGGATATCGGATCCAGACAGGGAAAGACGTCAACCATTGATGTAGAAGGAACAGCATGGCCTCTCTACCGTATCTGTTATTCAGCGTCAACAACCAGGCACCAGCCTGTTGTGTCTAAACCTGAATACAGAAGATATCTAGCTGACCTTGTCTACCAGATGCTAGAGCCAACTCGGCCTTGTCTGGCACACAGAATGAGACAGGCGAACAGAGACAGGCAGTTGACCTGTCCTGTGAAGCACTGTCTTAAGTTACCGTTAACCTACAAGAGGGAAGTTTAACATACAAGAAGGAAAATTCCTTCACAGTTCCCCCCTTTTTGATCGTAAGATCAACACTACCTACCATTATTCTTACTATTACTTTAAGAACAAATCAGGAACACCTTCAGAGTTGAATCGCACTTGCTTACAACAATAATAGCAATATTGAACATTCAATAAAACAAGCAAACATGTGAAATCATACAATGACCTTAAACATTTCATTTTTAAATCAATTAATTTACCTTTGAATTATTTGATCATTATTCACTAACACTTATGTAAAGGAAATACTGTCTGTACTAATCTTTATTACAGTCAAAAACATTTGTATGAATACCTGAGGCCTATCAACACTTATTTCAGATGAATAGCACCTTTAAACACAGGATTAATCATTAATCATCTTTAGTAACCTTAGTAACATCATTAGTAACCTTTATATAATTACAGAACATTATGCATGAAAATCGGACATACTTCAAACCTCTACTGTAAATTTAAAATAAACATAGAACTTCTTTCATTCTATTGCAGTAATTGTTAACCTGTGTGATCACTATGCATTTCTAATATCATATCAACTTCTTATGGTTGATGAACTATACAGTACAACAAACCCCAGAGTTGGTAGTGCATCACAACTCTGCTGCAGATATGAAACCTACATCTCTCCATTTTATTCAGCAAGGACATACATGTGAGTGTCTATCTGGCTCCTTGGACTCTTTATCAGCACATGTTTATTAAACACATTCTTCGTCAGACACTGTTTCATCCCATGGCAAGCCTGGTGCAATCCAGTCTTCCATACCCAGATAATCACAATACTTACGTTCCACATTATTGTCTTTATTTCCAACCATCTGTTGAGGTGCCTGAATAACAGCTTTAGTAGTTCTGCGAATAATTATTTTAATCACTGTCACCAAACATGTTCCGAGTAGAAACAAGAGAAACACTGAGATTAAAAGAGTGGTCAAGAACCTGACTAAACCAGATCCCCATGTTCCAAACATCCCAGAGAAATTCCCAAAATCAAACCCATGGTTAACATGTAGTTCCTTGATACCTTGTGCAGTGTCATGAGCCATGTCCATGACCTCAGTTGTTGCGTCCGAGATATAAGAACAACATTCAGTCCCGATAATTTTGCAGGTTCCACCTTGGGCTGCTAATAGGAGATCTAGTGCCATCCGGTTTTGTAGAGCTACAGTTTTAACTTCCTGCAACTCTTTGTGTTCAGCTAACATGGCTTTACTTGATGCATTAAGATGACTTTCTAGGACCTTGGATAAAGACACAAGCTCCTGCTGAGTTACATAAATACCATACCAGGGCAGAAAAACACTGGCTATCTGTTGTGCAGGTGAGATCTCTCTTTTCTGTCTGTGTAATGGAGGATACAATGCAGCTATTTCTGTGGATTCCACTTCCCTAATCAAAGGAACAAGATATGCTAAATAACACTTACCACGTGATCCATCATAGGGCACACAACTGTAAGCTTTCTCTCCACAAACCAAATACACTCTCTCAGGCAATGGCGATTGCTTGAGATTGACATCCACTACTGTCTCACAGCTACTTTGTCCCAAGTCCTCATGCCTTTCTTTACTTACTCCTTGGAAACATAAAGAGACATTCTCTAATTCATGTGCAGTAACAGGGGGTAAATAGACTGAACAGTCGCGCATAGATGTTCGCAGACTCTGGAACGGCGCTGTACAATTACGCACTTTTACTTTAACTGACCCTATAGATCTAGTACCAACCCATGGCTGAATGTATACCATAGCTTCAGCTAACACGGTTGGGATATAAGGTTGAATTACGCACTCATGGTTTCCAGGAGGATTTGAACAATTGGTTTGAACTAGAGCTACTTGAATTCTGTACTCAAATCCCAGTTTTACATACATTTGTACATAAATGATACGCAAAAGAGTACTGTAGTTAAATCCAACTGGTAGATACTGGTCATTAATTATTTTCACTACATACTTAGCAACGTCTCCATATTCTGCGTACTTAGCAGAATCCACTGGATAGGTTGGAGTGTAACAATCATCAGCTCCTTCTTCGAACCTGGATCCTAGATCATTCCAGTTGACCAGTTTATAATCAACCTTAGTGAATGGGATTGGAGTAAACATTGGAGAATGCATTGATTTCGGCATATGTTGGCATAGCCAGCAGTTGCTTAAGTTACGTTCATGCGCATAGTCAATCATTAGATCAATGGCTGAATTAGTTTTACTTATTTTAGCTTGCTGAACATGGCGTATCGTTTTATTCTGTACAGATTTTCCAGCTTTAGTGGCTTGGTTGCTTACAGATGAAAAGAAAGCCGCATATAGGAATTCATCATTTGCCTGATGCCCAATTTTTCTGCAACTTTGTGGCTTACCTTGAACTTCTTGATAATTAACCTTCCACAGGTTACAATCCGGGTCATCTTTCAATTGTTGACTTGTAAAACACCATAGTTCTGTAACTCTAGTCCGTGGGGTCACAGGAGAGTATCTCACTCTCATTCTATTTACTGAAAGTTGTTCTAACTGAACCAGACTTTTATCATGGCTCGCCCACCACCACTTATCTCTAGAGTAAAACAGTGTATAAGCAACATGACAATCATTCATCTTACATCTGTCAGTTGGACAGTCAAAAACAATGGGATCCATTTCCCTCTTCGTTCGGGTGAGAACAGAGAAAGCATGTTCGTCAGTCTTTTCTGCATCGCTCCCCTTATATCTCCTCCCGCCAACATTGTTTTTCTTCTTGGTTGGTTCAATGAATCTGTCCAGTAGGTCAGTGACCCACCAGTTGTGTTTATTCAGTTTGTATGATCGTGTAATGGGTGATCTTACTTCGCTGCTAAGCACCGGAGTGCTCGTTGTCTCTTCTTCTCTTAATTCACTCAGAACACTCTGACCAGAGTATCCCCTCCTATGGGAGACAGGATCAGTGGCACCGCCTGTGCCGTGAACATGATAGCCATCATGCGCTGGATCGCCAGGGTCGCCTTGCACGGATCTCAGTCCGAGCCCGCTTAGCAGAAGGAAGAAGAGGAAGAGCCATCCCTTCACTCTGCCTGGCTTGGCCCCTCTTCCCGTACAGCGGGGGGAGCTGGTCTGCACCTGGATGCATGGATCCATTCTGCTCTGCCTTCGACCTTAAGGGCTGTCCTGGTTGTCAGCAACACCTGGAACGGACCTTTCCACCTAGGAGACAAAGACACCTTGTCCAGAGACTTGATTAGTACCAACTCACCAACCTGAAATGGATGAATAGGCTCTTCTGACGGTTTTGGGAGCCTCCTTGATACCTGCAAATGAAACTTTCTCAGTACTTCAGTTAGTCTGTTAACATATTCTGTCATATATTCATCAGTCCAGAGCAGAGTAGTTTTGTGGGGTGTCAAAGGTGGGCTTGCCCCTGTGGACATCGGCCTCCCCATCAACACTTCATGAGGACTTAGTCCTACAGTAGCATTAGGTGCACTTCGAATGGAGTATAATACAATAGGTAATGCATCAACCCATTTTAGTCCTGTGGTCACCATTGTTTTGGTCAGTCTCTCTTTTATAGTAGAGTTCATTCTTTCAATCTGACCTGAGCTTTGTGGGTGATAAGGAACATGCAACTGCCACTGAAATCCTAGAACCTTTGCAAGATTCTGAGTGATTTTTGCTACAAAGGCTGGGCCTCTGTCGCTGTTTATTCCTTGTGGTATCCCAAATCTAGGGATAACCTCTTTTATCAGGCACTTAACAACTGTTTTTGCATCTTCTCTCCTTGTGGGGTATGCTTCTACCCACTTTGAGAACATGTCTACAATTACTAACAAGTATTTGTAACCTTGGCAACTCGGCATATGTACAAAATCTATTTGCATATTCACAAAGGGACCCGATGGTGGTTCTAAATGGTCATGTTTCACTGAGCCATTTGTTCTCCTGGTTTGCTGACATGTCATGCATCTTTCCACTAATGTTTGTGAGATTTGTGTGATGCCTGGTGCAAACCATTGTGAACTAATTATCCAGCCTATCCCCCCTTTTCCTACATGTGAAGGCCCATGAGCAACATGTGCTAGTACATGGAGGAGAGAACGAGGGCAAACAGGCCGACCATCGGGGTGGAGCCACAAGCCAGACTCCGGATTGCGTGCACAACCTCTTCGCATCCACTTATCTTTCTCCCTAGCATCAGCACGGTTTTGCATTTCCGCGACATCATTAAAGGAAGGTATAGAAATTGGATTTGCGGGTTGTGTGGAGGTACATTGTCGTACCATGGAGGAAGAGGAAGCGGCTGCTTGTTTGGCAGCTGAATCAGCCATCGCATTTCCTCGTGTTATAGGATCAGTTCCATTTGTGTGAGCAGCACATTTAACAATAGCAAGTTGATATGGGAGCAAAATGGCTCCTAACAATTCAGCAACCAAAACATGGTGCTGTATGGGTTTTCCAGAGGATGTGAGAAATCCTCTCATCTTCCATAGCTGACCAAAGTCATGAGCGACGCCAAATGCATATCTTGAATCCGTGTAAATAGTAGCAACTTTATCTTTGGCTAATTTGCAGGCTCTAATGAGAGCATACAGTTCTGCTGCTTGAGCTGAAGTACCATTAGGTAACGCTCGTGCTTCTAACACTTCCCAGTCATTTACTACTGCATAACCTGCAAGGTGTGTGTTATCAGATGGTCTACAAGCGGAACCATCAGTGTAGAGAATCATGTCAGCATTTGGTATTGGTGTCTGCAACAAATCTGGCCTTGGAGATGTACTCATCTCAATAATGGAAATGCAATCATGATCATTTTCTTCCTCTATTAAAGGAAGGAGAGTGGCTGGATTTAATGGAGGTGAGCGTCGCAAAGTAATGTGGGAACTGGAAAGAATGATAGCCTCATAACCTGAGCGACGTGCAGCTGTCATATGCTGTGTAGCTGAGGTTTTTAATATATGCAACACTGAATGCGGGACATGCACGACACAATCATGAGCCAGTACAATGGGCGCAGATTTCTCAACCAAAATGGCAACTGCGGCCACTGACTTCAAACAGCCAGGCATACCACAGACAACAGGTGACAGTCGGCACGAGTAGTACGCAACAGGGCGGTAATGTGACCCATGTTTCTGGACCAGGATGCCTGTAGCAAATCCCTCTCTTTCATGCACATGTAGATGAAATGGTAGGCAATAGTCCGGCAGTCCCAAGGCAGGGGCTGATGTGAGTGCACATTTCAAATCCTGGAAAGCTTTGTGCATGTTCTCAGTCCAATGCACCAGAGGAGGAGCAGACTGCACCGTAGCTGCCCGTAAAACAGAGTCCATTGCAGCATAATCAAAGATCCAGTGCCTGCAGTAATTTGCCATCCCAAGGAATGAGAGCATGTCTTTCTTTCTCACCGGGGGAGCCATGTTAGTGAGCAGTTTCACTCTCGCAGGTGACAGGAGACGCTGTCCGTCCCGTAGAACATGACCCAAGTATGTTACTTCTGGCAGACAAAATTGCAATTTAGCTAGTGACGCTCTGTGGCCACACTTAGCCAGTCGTTGCATGAGCAGAATTGAGTCTGCGTAACAAGTTTCTTTTGAGGGAGAAGCTATCAACAGGTCATCAGCATACTGAAGGAGAGTACTTCCTCCTGGCAGTTGCAAATCTTCTAGATCACATTTTACCGCTGCTGCATACACCGTAGGACTATCAACAAATCCCTGGACCAAACGGGTCCACTTGTACTGTTTACCTTTAAAAGTAAAAGCAAACAAATACTGGCTGTCGGGATGCAACGGGATTGAGAAAAATGCTGAGCACAAATCAATAACTGTGTAGTGCGTGGAATCTGGAGGCAATGAGGCCAGAATAGAGTTTGTATCTGGTACATTTGGAGCCAATGGTACAACAATGTTGTTTATGGCTTGTAAATCCTGAACAAATCGCCATTCTTCTGGACGGTTTGGTTTCGGAATGGGCAAAATAGGAGTGTTGCAAGGGCTGGTGGTTTGAATTAACACACCTTGATCTAGCAAAGAGTGAATTACATCTTCAATGCCTGCTAGTGCTCTCTGAGGCAAGTGGTACTGTTTAATCACTGGCAGCTTAGCATTAGCTTTGAGTGTCACTCTATAAGGTGGAGCAGAATTTACAAAACCCACATGATTTTTATGTTTGGCCCATAAAATGGTTGGCACTTCAGAAAGATCTGAAGGCGGTCCATATATTACTGAAAGAGGTGGCTGTTGTATAACAAATGTACTCTGAGGCAATGTAATTTCTTCACTGAGACGCAGCATGTACAGTCCTTCACCAAGGTTTATTATTGTTTGGGTTTGAGATGCTGCTGCAGCTTCTCTCACTCTCTGGCATTGTGCCATCATTTCTGTAACATTCCTTGGCTCATAACCTGGTGTGACTGCTAGAGTGACATGTGGAAATGAATCCTTATCTTTAAAGAATTCACTCTGCGTGTTAGACAATCGAATAGGTAAAGCACACCCTTGTGGACCAACAAACAAAAATTGCTCACACTCCAGCCATTCTTGCGTATTCAAAAATGCATCAGCTAAATATTTGTATTCTTCTGAAGGATTAAATGCAGCTGTACAATCACAATGCAAGACAGGTCTCATAGCAGACATCAATGTTGCACATTCTGGTGTTGTTTTAGCAATGTGTTGAATGTGTGGTACAGTGAAGGCATGTAGCAAATTGAACTCAGGCAATGTCCAGCAATACAAACAGTCAACAGTGGATTGAATAAACTGAACTGCTTGTATAGCCCTATCATCAGGAATGGTTAAAAACAATCCATCTGGAGTGCACTGTATGGTAGCATGTAATTTACATAGCAAATCTCTTCCCATCAAATTTATTGGGCTGTTATCAGAGATCAAAAATGAATGTTGCACATCTGAACCTTCAACTGTAACTTTGGATTTCCTTGATATAGGTTCTGCAATAGGAATGCCTGCAACACCTACAGTAGTCACAAAGCTATTTGTTGGTGTACATACATGCTCTGCTGCTTTTACAGCTGAGAGCGTAGCTCCACTATCTACTAAAATGTCAACTGTAGTTCCATTAACTTCAACGGGCATTGTTGGGTCTTCAGTGGGACAAGTAGAAAGTCGAATTGTTGTTGCTTGTACTATTTGTTGCTCTGATCCTATTCCTCCATGGCATCCCTAGTGTGGTTGCGACCCCTCGATGGCTAGTCGAGGCGGAGGCATCGACTCACGCTGATTGTTTGCATACTCATAATTTGAGTTGTAAAATCGATTTGGACATGGTGGAGACCTACAGTCTCTTGTCCAATGCCCTGGTCTGCCACAGTTGTGACAGTTTCCCGGTCTCTGTCTTCTTCTATTTCTACTGGGGTTATTTTTTCCCCCTTTCTGTTGCTTACGGTCATCTACCTGCTGTGCCATTTGTTTTGGGCATGCAGTTGAATGTCCTGTTGAGAAAACCTGGTTTCTGTCTAATGCCATTATCTTATTTATTGTTGCTTTCCAACTCTTATCATGCCAATCAGAAACTGACAGCTTGTAGGCGGATGCAATTTGTGGTTTCAAATTTTGGAGGAAAGTCTGAATGACAAAGAGCTCATTATCCTCTTTTTTTATCCCTGCATGGTTATCCCACATTGTGATAAACCTCTGAATGAAGGTAGGTAAAGATTCTTTACCATCCTGCACACAGTGAAGTACTTTTGAAAAGTCATTCTGGCTTCGTGCACATTTCTTTACAGCTTCTTTTGCATCAACCTGCAACCAATCACGCAGAGTTTTAGTTTCAGGCCACTGGCCATCCTCTGTAGGATCAGGGAAACAAAACTCTTCTTTACACAGAACCCATTCAGTGCCATAGGTAAAGGTTATCAGCTGTAATACATCCGGTATCAGGCAGTTATACACAGAACACACCTGAGCCAGCCATACCAGATATTCATCTGGGCGGCTGATTGGATTAGGGGCTTTCCTAGTCATATCCATAATTTCAGATGGAGTCCAAGGTTTGCAAACAGGTATTGTTCCTATCATAATCTTAGGGGCCTGAAAAGTTCGTGTGTTGGAACGAGTCCTCAGTGCTTTAGTCCTCTCTCGTACCAACATTCTACGATGGTGATGCGGCAAATCTGCTCGTATTCCACTCCCTTTTGGTGTGGCGTCTGCTACCATAGGTTGATCAGGTGGCTCCTCCCTTTTGGGTGTCTCTACTTCACCCTCGCTATCTGAACCAGAAGCTCCTCCGCTTGCACCCTGTTCAGCTTGCTCTCCTTCTCTGTGCTTTTGAGCCAGAGCAGCAGCAGCATACAAAATAAAATCTTCTTCTGTTTTTTTCTTTTCTGTCCCTTCTACTTTAGCTTGTTTCTCAGCAGACAGTTTTGGGTAGAGTGGGAATGTTAATTTCCCTGTTAAGCGTTCCGAAAGTGGTATTCCACCCTCCGCTATAGTTGCTACTAGAGATTGTGGGGACGGAGTTTTACCTTGGCGCTTTGCCCAACCATACATCATCGCTTTTGCACAAGCTTCGATATCATTAGCATGACTCTGTTTGATTTTCGTCATTTCTGCGGCACCAGTTTGCAACACGGCTTCCAACACTGGCATATGACATGCAGCAACATACTTAGCACTTTGTTCTATTACGTCTCTCAATTCTTCTGAGCCCCAGTCGCAGCGTTTGTCATCCACACTCACACCACAACGCTGATAAGCCACTGCCAGCCACACTTTCATACAGTCTTTCATGTATTTAAAATCCCAGGATGGATTTCCACTACCTGGATTTGTGTTCATGTTGGCTAATATCAGTTTATTTTTATCAAATGACCCTTCATATGGCCATTCTGACCTTGTCCATTCACACATGAGCGCTGTGAAAGGAATCACATGATTCCACCCTTCTTGTCTTCCTACTATTCCAGCAGGCATGCGTGGGGAAAACAGGGTTTTGTACTGTGTTGTGGGATCTTTTCTATTCTGCAACTGTGTGTGTGTTTGCTGGAGAGAGTGACCTTGTGCCTGTGCAGCTGTTCTTTCATTATGTGAGTTTACCAATTCTGTCTGAGCCTCTGCTATGGACTGATTGTTACCCATATTGACAGCATACACATTAAAACATTAATACATTAATACATCAATACATCAATACATCAATACATTGCATACATATCAATAAAACACTGCTGTTGCATCATGAGTCTCCATACTTCTGTTATTTACTTCTTGCACTTCAGAGGGGTGATTGAGATTGAGTGCAACCCCGAAAGTTAACACTTTATGTACACAATATTCGGCCTCTGTGCTTGCAGCAAAACAGAGCCTCTCATTTCCCGACGGACACAGACTCACCACAGGTCTTGATTAACCGAAATAAACCCTTTTTTGCTTATCACGGAACGTCTTCCCACGGGCTTAACCTCACTGTGGGTCTTATCTGTGTCGGGCACAACCATTAGTTGCCCCGGAAGAAAACCACAATTTTGTGGTGCTGTGGAGTAAATTCCTTGCCACAGTCTTTTCTCTCTAAATCCACCTCCTACTACAAACTATCACATTTTAGTTTTGTAGTGCTGTGGGGCAACCTCCCTGCACAGTCTTTCTGAAGTACACCAATTTTAGCTCAATTGATTTCTGTATTTTCTGCTTTTTTCAAAATTTGTCAATTTTGGCTTAAGCCCCCACTGAGAGAGGGGAGACTATGTCCTCAGACCCTGAACTCTCTTTTTAGGCAGGCATTGCATATTCATATTAAAATGCAGAAAATACACATAGATTCTTTATGATTCCGTCAAACACAGACATGGTAAGGCAAAATAAAGAAATGCACTTACCAGTCTTTGTTGTATTGGAATCCTGTTCGTGACGCCAATTGTGAGGGAAATCTTAGAGCTGGTTCACTCTAACAAGAAGTTTCAGGAGACCGGGATGTCTTACACAGGAATATTTATTGAAGCTCGATCGAGGAGAAAAGGGAAACACCACGTGTGAATCACAGCGTACTGCTACCCAAGTCTGAAGATGGTGTCCTGAAACTCAGTATTTAACCCTCCCCAGAAGTGATAAGTTCCGCTATATCCAAATAGGGTTATTCCTAACTCAGTCTGTCTGTGTGATGACTCTATTGGATATCGGATCCAGACAGGGAAAGACGTCAACCATTGATGTAGAAGGAACAGCATGGCCTCTCTACCGTATCTGTTATTCAGCGTCAACAACCAGGCACCAGCCTGTTGTGTCTAAACCTGAATACAGAAGATATCTAGCTGACCTTGTCTACCAGATGCTAGAGCCAACTCGGCCTTGTCTGGCACACAGAATGAGACAGGCGAACAGAGACAGGCAGTTGACCTGTCCTGTGAAGCACTGTCTTAAGTTACCGTTAACCTACAAGAGGGAAGTTTAACATACAAGAAGGAAAATTCCTTCACATGCCTTATAAGAGAATAGTCGTGGATATAATTGGTCCCCTGCCAATAAGTAGCACAGGACACTGGTTATATGTGACTATGCAACCAGATACCCAGATGTTCATCCAACGCGCTCCATTCAGGTTAAACATATAGTTTGATATTTCGTTGAGTTATTCTCTAGAGTTGGCATCCCTAAAGAGATCTTAACCGATCAGTGTGCAAGCTTTATGTCACATTTGATGAAAAATCACCGTATTCCCAACTTGGTGTATCAGAGATAGGAACAACAACATACCACCCTGAAATTGAAGGACTTGTTAAACGATTCAGTGGTACACTGTAACAAATGTTGAGGAAATTTGTTGATGATACTGGTAAAGACTAGGATAAATGGTTGCCTTTTCTTTTGTCTGCATAGAGAGATGTACCCCAAGCTTCAACTGGTTTCTCCCCTTTTGAGTTGTTAGGGTATGGCAGAGAGGTTAGAGGCCCTTTGGACATGCTGAAGGAGAACTGGGTGGCTGGTGAGACAACATCAACAACAATCAGCATCATCTCCTACTTTCTGCATTCTGCAGATAAGAAACAAACTGGAAAGCTGCAGAGAAAAAAGTCAGAGACCATATGCAGGAAGCTCAAGATAAACAAAAGATATGGTACGACAAACATGCACAGGAAAGAGAACTAAAAAAACCGTCCAGAAAGTGTTGGTACTGCTCCCTACTAGGCCAAGTAAGTTAGTGACTTACTGTAGTTAACAGTAGTATGTGTGTGAAGTCTGTACATTGTGGTTTAACTGAATTATTATGAAGAGGTGATTTTTGGTGCAAAATGTATATTATTATTATTATTATTATTATATATTTTTTATTATTATTGCCCTATATATATATATATATATATATATATATATATATAGTATCTTCAGAAAGAGTATAATTCTCAATACAAACCTTTTCAGTCCCTTTCATGTAAGAATTATTAAATCACAAAGGAATACATATTTTAAAAAGTTTCAATACTTCCCTCAGAAATAACAATGACTGAACCTACTAGGCAACAGTACTTTATGCAAAACAGAGGCTAGTGGAACTGGAGATACTTTGGCTTTCACACATCAGCTAGGGCTGTGTCCAAATGAACACAGGATTGGGTCCTTAAAATTAAATATGTCTCTACAGTTGCCAAGAGATAAGCTTTTTAATGCAGTATTACAAAATACAGCATTAACTTTGAATTTACACAACTTTCACCAATTCACACACACGTGACACTTCACACACGTGACATGTCACAGACATACACATACGTGATAATTCAGTCACACACATACACGTGACACTTCTCACACACGTGACATTTCGCACACACACAACACTTCACACACATACACACGTGACACCTCATATACACGTGACACTTCACACACACACAAACACTTGACACTTCTCACACACGTGACACTTCACACACACGACACTTCACTCACAGACACGTGACATTTTCTACACACACGTGACACTTCACACACACTCATGTGACACAAACACACAGTTCACACACGTGACACTTCTCACACACACGTTATACTTCTAACAAACACACGTGACACTTCACACATACTCAGACACGTGACACTTCACACACACACTCACGTGACACTTCAAACACACACATGACACACACGTGACACTTCACAAACACTCACACACGGCACTTCACACACTTACGTAACACTGCACACACACTCAGGTGACATTTCTCTCACACACGTGACAATTCACCCACACAGACACACACTTGACACTTCACACACACTTGAGACACTTCACACACACACACTTCACACGTGTGACACTTCTCACACACACACGTGACACTTCACACACACATACACATTTGACACCTCATACACACACATGACACTTCACACACACTCACATACACACACGTGACACTTCACACACGTGAGACACTTCACACACACTCAGGTGACACTTCTCTCACACACGACACACACGTGACATTTCACACAGACACACTCACGTGAAATTCACGCACACGCTACACTTCACGAACACGCAGACGTTACACTTCACGAGCATGCACATTACACTCCTCACACACACAAGTTACACTTCAGACACACACACAACACATTTCACACACAGACACGTTACACTTCACACAAACGTACATACACGCACTTCACACACGTGACACTTCTCACACACACGTGACACTTCACACACACTCACACACACGTGACACTTCACACACTCACGTAACACTTCACACACACTCAGGTGACACTTCTCTCACACACGACACACACGTGACATTTCACACAGACACACTCACGTGAGATTCACGCACACGCTACACTTCACGAACACGCAGACGTTACACTTCACGAGCATGCACATTACACTCCTCACACACACAAGTTACACTTCAGACACACACACGTTACATTTCACACACAGAAACGTTACACTTCACACAAACGTACATACACATTACATCTCACACACACGTTCACACACACAGTTCACAAACGTGACACTTCACACGCACACACAACTGACAATTCACACACACATGTGACACTTCACACACATGTGACATGTCACACACATACACATACGTGACAATTCAGTCACACACACATAAACGCGACACTTCTCACACACGTGACATTTCGCACACACAGCACTTCACACACATACACACGTGACACCTCACACACACGTGACACTTCACACACACAAACACACGTGACACTTCTCACACACGTGACACTTCACACACACACACTTCACACGTGACACTTCACTCACAGACACGTGACATTTCCTACACACACGTGACACTTCACACACACTCACGTGACACTTCAAACACACATGTGACACACACGTGATACTTCACAGACACTCACATGACACACACGTGACACTTCACACACACAAACACACGTGACACTTCTCACACACGTGACACTTCACACACACACACTTCACACACGTGACACTTCACACACAGACACGTGACATTTCCTACACACACGTGACACTTCACACACACTCACGTGACACTTCACAAACACACAGTTCACACACGTGACTCTCCTCACACACACGTTACACTTCTAACAAACACACGTGACACTTCACACATACTCAGACACGTGACACTTCTCACACACACCAATGTGACACTTCAAACACACACGTGACACACACGTGACAATTCACAAACACTCACATGACACACACTTGACACTTCACACACACTCACATACACACACGTGACACTTCACACATGTGAGACACTTCACACACAGGTGACACTTCTCTCACACACGACACACATGTGACATTTCACACAGACACACTCACGTGACATTCACGCACACGCTACACTTCACGAACACGCAGACGTTGAACTTCACGAGCATGCACATTACACTCCTCAAACACCAATTCACACACACATGTGACACTTCACACACACGTGACATGTCACAGACATACACACATACGTGATAATACACACATACGTGATAATTCAGTCACACGCGCAAACACTTGACAGTTCTCACACACACGTGACACTTCACACACACGACACTTCACTCACAGACACGTGACATTTTCTACACACGTGACACTTCACACACACTCACGTGACACTTCACAAACACACAGTTCACACACGTGACACTTCTCACACACACGTTACACATCTAACAAACACACGTGACACTTCACACATACTCAGTCACGTGACACTTCACACACACACTCACGTGACACTTCAAACACACACATGACACACACGTGACACTTCACAAACACTCACATGACACACACGTGACACTTCACACACACGTGACACTTCACACTTGTGAGACACTTCACACACACTCTGGTGACACTTCTCTCACACACGACACACGTGACATTTCACACAGACACACTCACGTGACATTCATGCACACGCTACACTTCACGAACACGCAGACATTAAACTTCACGAGCATGCACATTACACTCCTCACACACACAAGTTACAAATCAGACACACACACGACACATTTCACACACAGACACGTTACACTTCACACAAACGTACATACACGCACTTCACACACGTGACACTTCTCACACACACGTGACACTTCACACACACTCACACACACGTGAAACTTCACACACTCACGTAACACTTCACACACACTCAGGTGACACTTCTCTCACACACGACACACACGTGACATTTCACACAGACACACTCAAGAGACATTCACGCACACGCTACACTTCACGAACACGCAGACGTTACACTTCACGAGCATGCACATTATACTCCTCACACACACAAGTTACACTTCAGACACACACATGTTACATTTCACACAAACGTACATACACATAACATCTCACACACGCTCACACACACAGTTCACAAACGTAACACTTCACACGCACACACAACTTACAATTCACACACACATATGACACTTCACACACACACGTGACATGTCACACACATACACATACGTGACAATTCAGTCACACACATACACGTGACACTTCACACACAAACACACACGTGACACTTCACACCCACATGTTACACTTCACACACACACGCGTGAGACACACGTGACACTTCACACACACTCACACACACGACACTTCACACACTCAGGTAACACTTCACAAACAATCAGGTGACACTTCTCTCACACACGTGACAATTCACCCACAAAGAGACACACGTGATACTTCACTCACAGACACGTGACATTTTGCACACACACACGACACTTCACACACACATACACACGTGACACCTCACACACACGTGACACTTCACACACGTGAGACACTTCACACACACACACTTCACACACGTGACACTTCTCACACACTCAAGTGACACTTCTCTCACACACGACACACACGTGACATTTCACACAGACACACTCACGTGACATTCACACACACGTGACACTTCACACACGTGACGCTTCACACACTCACACACTTCACATACGTCACACTTCACACACCTGACAATTCACACAAATGTGACACTGCACGCAGTCACGTTACACTTCACACGTAACACACACGCTACACTTCAAACACACACACGCTACACTTCACGAACACGCAGACGTTACACTTCACGAGCATGCACATTACACTCCTGACACACACAAGTTACACTTCAGACACACACACGTTACATTTCACACACAGACACGTTACACTTCACACAAACGTACATACACATTAGATCTCACACACACGTTCACACACACAGTTCACAAATGTGACACTTCACACGCACACACAACTGACAATTCACACACACATGTGACACGTCACACACATGTGACATGTCACACATACACAAAAGTGAAAATTCAGTCACACACATACACGTGACACTTCTCACACACGTGACACTTCACACACAAAAACACGTGACACTTCACACCCACATTTTACACTTCACACACACACACGTGACACTTCACACACGTGACACTTCACACACTCACGTGACACTTCACACACACTCACGTGACACTTCACACACACTCGCGTGACTCTTCACAAACACACAGTTTACATACACGTGACACTTCTCACACACGTGACACTTCACAAACACATACACACACGTGATACTTCACTCACAGACACGTGACATTTCGCACAAGCACACGTGACACTTCACACAAACTCACACACGACACTTGACACACTCACGTAACACTGCAAACACACTCAGGTGACACTTCTCTCAAACACACGTGACACTTCAAACACATATACACACGTGACACCTCATACACACACGTGACACTTCACACACACTCACATACACACACGTGACACTTCACACACACGTGACACTTCTCATACACACGTGACACTTCACACACAAATGAGACACTTCACACACACACACTTCACACACCTGACACTTCTCACACACACACGTGACACTTCTCTCACACACGACACACACGTGACATATCACACAGACACACTCACGTGAGATTCACGCACACGCTACACTTCACGAACACGCAGACGTTACACTTCACGAGCATGCACTTTACACTCCTCACACACACAAGTTACACTTCAGACACACACACGTTACATTTCACACACAGAAACGTTACACTTCACACAAACGTACATACACATTACATCTCACACACACGTTCACACACACAGTTCACAAACGTGACACTTCACACGCACACACAACTGACAATTCACACACACATGTGACACTTTACACACGTGACATGTCACACACATACACATACGTGACAATTCAGTCACACACACATACACGTGACACTTCTCACACACGTGACATTTCGCACACACACAACACTTCACACACATACACACGTGACACCTCACACACGTGACACTTCACACACACAAACACACGTGACACTTCTCACACACGTGACACTTCCCACACACACACTTCACACGTGACACTTCACTCACAGACACGTGACATTTCCTACACACACGTGACACTTCACACACACACGTGACACTTCAAACACACATGTGACACACACGTGACACTTCACACACACGTGACACTTCTGACACACGTGACACTTCACACACACTCACGTGACACTTCACACACACTCACGTGACTCTTCACAAACACACAGTTTACATACACTTGACACTTCACACACACACTCACGTGACACTTCAAACACACACGTGACACACACGTGACACTTCACAAACACTCACACACATGGCACTTCACACACACATACACATGTGACACCTCATACATACACGTGACACTTCACACACACTCACATACACACACGTTACACTTCACACACGTGAGACACTTCACACACACTCAGGTGACACTTCTCTCACACACGACACACACGTGACATTTCACACAGACACACTCACGTGACATTCACGCACACGCTACACTTCACGAACACGCAGACGTTAAACTTCACGAGCATTCACATTACACTCCTCAAACACCAATTCACACACACGTGACACTTCACACACACGTGACACTTCACACACACACAAACACTTGACACTTCTCACACACACGTGACACTTCACACACACGACACTTCACTCACAGACACGTGACATTTTGTACACACACGTGACACTTCACACACACTCACGTGACACTTCACAAACACACAGTTCACACACGACACTACTCACACACGTTACACTTCTAACAAACACACGTGACACTTCACACATACTCAGACACGTGACACTTCACACACACACTCACGTGACACTTCAAACACACACATGACACACACGTGACACTTCACACACACATACACATGTGACACCACATACACACACGTGACACTTCACACACACATACACACGTGACACCTCATACACACATGTGACACTTCACACACACTCACACACACGTGACACTTCACACACTCACATAACACTTCACTCACACTCAGGTGACACTTCTCTCACACACAACACACGTGACATTTCACAAAGACACGCTCACGTGACATTCACACACGTGACACTTCACACACGTGACGCTTCACACACTCACACACTTCAAATACGTCACACTTCACACACCTGACAATTCACACAAATGTGACACTTCACGCAGTCACGTTACACTTCACACGTAACACACACGCTACACTTCAAACACACACACGCTACACTTCACGAACACGCAGACGTTACACTTCACGAGCATGCACATTACACTCCTCAAACACACAAGTTACACTTCAGACACACACACGTTACATTTCACACACAGACACGTTACACTTCACACAAACGTACATACACGTTACATCTCACACACACGTTCACACACACAGTTCACAAACGTGACACTTCACACGCACACAGAACTGACAATTCACACATACACGTGACACTTCTCACACACGTGACACTTCACACACGAACACACGTGACACTTCACACCCACATGTTACACTTCACACACACGTGACACTTCACACACGTGACACTTCTGACACACACGTGACACTTCTGACACACACGTGACACTTCACACACACTCGCGTGACTCTTCACACACAGTTTACATACACGTGACACTTCTCACACACGTGACACTTCACACACACACACTTCACACACGTGACACTTCACTCACAAACATGTGACATTTCCTACACACGTGACACTTCACACACACTCACGTGACACTTCACAAACACAAAGTTCACACACGTGACACTTCTCACACACGTGACACTTTACACACACACTCACGTGACACTTCACACACACTCAGGTGACACTTCTCTCACACACGACACACACGTGACATTTCACACAGACACACTCACGTGACATTCACGCACACGCTACACTTCACGAACACGCAGACGTTACACTTCACGAGCATGCACATTACACTCCTCACACACACAAGTTACACTTCAGCTCATCAATGGAGCTCTATGATGATAGTGTTTCCAAGATGGCGGCGCGAGCAGATCGCGAGGCCCGGCGTCTCCCCAGTTTTCGCAACTTTGTAGTACTTTTACTGCTCATTTCGGGTCTGTTTGTTCAAAACAGTAGTGGTTTCACATCATACACCCGACTGGAGCTTTTGGACATTAGACTACGTTTTTCGGACACTTTTATCACCGATCTGCCACTCATCCCTGAGATCTCCAGAACACCGGAGGCTTCGCACTCTACCCGGCCGGGCGGAAGTGAACAAAGACGGCGCCGAGATCGTAAACAAAGGCGGGGGAAGCGCGGAGGACTGAGAGCTAAGCTAAGGCTAACACCACACCGGCTCTCTCTGCCCAGCATCTTCCTCGCTAATGTGAGATCTCTGGTGAACAAAATGGACGAGATACGACTCCGCTTCAATAACAGCAAGAGACTTCTGGACTGCAATGTCATGATTTTCACCGAAACATGGCTACACGGAGGCATACCGGACAGTGCTATCGAGCTAGCCGGACGCTACACACACCGGGCAGATAGATCAGCTGATGACTCCGGTAAGACCAGAGGGGGAGGACTGTGCATTTATGTCAACAAAGCTTGGTGTACGGACTCTGTTACTCTTCGAAGTCACTGCTCAGCTAACCTAGAGTTCATCATGGTTAAGTGTACACCCTTCTATCTGCCACGGGAGTTCACATCCAACATCATCACCGCTGCTTATATTCCACCGGATGCTAATGCCAAGCTAGCAATGAAGGAACTTCATGCAGCCATTAGCAAACAACAGACTGATCACCCGGAGGCTGCTTTTATTGTTGCGGGTGATTTTAATCATTCCAACTTAAAGACAGTGCTCCCCAAATTCCACCAGCATGTTTCCTGCCACACCAGAGGAAACAAAACTTTGGACCATGTTTACACAAACATAGCTGCTGCCTACACTGCGACCCCCCTCCCCCACCTCGGGCAGTCGGATCACCTCTCTCTGTTCCTCACCCCCAAATATTCACCCCTCATCAACCGTGTGAAGCCATCAGTGAGGACTATCAAGGTGTGGCCAGCGGGGACAGACTCTGTACTCCAGGACAGGTTTCAACACACGGACTGGAGTATGTTTGCTTCTCAGGCCACCTCTGGCTCACACACAGACATTAACATCTATGCTTCCTCTGTCATGGATTACATCACCACTATCATCGATGGCGTCACGACAGAGAAGAAGATCACCACATACCCCAACCAGAAGCCATGGATGAGCAAGGAGGTGCGGCTCCTGCTAAAGGCCCGCAACACGGCCTTCAGATCAGGGGATGCACAGGCCTACAGCACATCCAGGACTAACCTGAGGAGGGGCATCAAGAAGGCCAAGAACTGCTACAAGCAAGAAATAGAGGGTCACTTCTCCAACTCCGACCCCAGACGCATGTGGCAGGGCATCCAGGCCATCACCGACTACAAACCCAGCAACCTCACCCCCACAGCCACAGACATCTCCTTCCTGAACGAGCTTAACAACTTCTATGCTCGCTTTGAGAGGGAAAACAGAGACAGAGCCACCAAGACAACACTCCCAGCAGATCACCAGCCCACCACACTCTCCTCCACTGTTGTCCACACGGCACTGAGCCGGATCAACGCACGCAAGGCTGCTGGACCTGACGGCATTCCTGGACGTGTGCTCAGGGCATGTGCGGAACAGCTCACTGGGATCTTCACGGACATTTTCAACCTGTCCCTTGCCCAAGAAGCTGTGCCAACATGCTTTAAAGCTACATCCATCGTGCCAGTGCCGAAACATTCCAAGCCAACGTGCCTCAATGACTACCGCCCTGTAGCACTCACACCCATCATCATGAAGTGCTTTGAGCGGCTGGTCCTGGCACACCTGAAGGACTCCCTCCCACCCACACTGGACCCACACCAGTTTGCCTACCGCAGCAATAGGAGCATAGACGATGCAGTCTCCACAGCACTGCACTCTGTGCTCACTCACCTGGACAACACCAACACCTACGCGAGATTGCTGTTTGCTGACTTCAGCTCAGCTTTCAACACTGTCATCCCCTCCAAGTTAATCACTAAACTTGGAGACCTGGGCACCAACACCTCCCTCTGCAACTGGATCATGGACTTTCTGACTAACAGACCACAACGTGTTAGGTCAGGTCACACCTGCTCCACCACTGTCTCACTCAGCACTGGTGTGCCACAGGGCTGTGTGCTCAGCCCATTCCTCTACTCCCTCTTCACCTACGACTGCAGACCTATGCATGGATCCAACTCCATCATCAAGTTCGCAGACGACACCACGGTGATTGGTCTCATCAGCAACAACGATGAGACAGCCTACAGGGAAGAGGTACAGCACCTGGCCACATGGTGCACCGAAAATAACCTGCTCCTAAACACCAGCAAAACCAAGGAGCTCATCGTGGACTTCAGGAAGAAGAAAAGAAGCATGCACTCGCCCATCCAAATCAATGGGATGGATGTTGAGCGTGTCTCCAGCTTCAAGTTCCTGGGGACCCACATCTCGGAAGACCTGTCTTGGACCACCAACACCTCCAGCCTTGTCAAGAAAGCTCACCAGCGCCTCTTCTTCCTGAGGACACTGAAGAAAAACCATCTGTCTTCAGCCATCCTGGTGAACTTTTACCGCTGTGTGATCGAGAGCATCCTAACCAACTGTGTCACAGTCTGGTATGGGAGCTGCTCTGTTGTGGAGCGCAAGGGACTGCAGCGGGTGGTGAAAACTGCCCAACGCATCATAGGAACTCCACTTCCAGCCATTGAGGAAATCCAGAGAAAACGCTGTCTGCGTCGAGCTCGCAGCATTCTCAAGGACGCCTCCCACCCTGCACACAGACTGTTCTCCCTCCTGCCCTCAGGCAGGCGCTTCAGGTGCTTCCGGACAAGGACCAGCAGACTGAGGAACAGTTTCTTCCCCAGAGCTGTGTCCTTACTGAACTCTGCCCCATGCTGACGAAACCCCCCCCCCCAACTCCCCAACCACCACCACCACCACCACCCACAAACCCATCTACCCGTCATCTCCCCCCACTGACCAAAGACTTTACACCAGCACTACTGCACTACTGGACCTTCTGCACTCAAACACTTTGGAATCTGTTTGCACTTCTCTAACTTATTATCTGTAAAATACTTATTTATTATCTGTATATTGGTACTTACTATTTGCACTTCTGGTTAGATGCTGAACTGCATTTCGTTACTCTGTACATGTACATGGGTAATGAAAATAAAGTTGAATCTAATCTAATCTAATCTTCAGACACACACATTACATTTCACACACAGACACGTTACACTTCACACAAACGTACATACACATTACATCTCACACACGTTCACACACACAGTTCACAAACGTGACACTTCACACGCACACACAACTGACAATTCACACACACATGTGACAATTCACACACACGTGACATGTCACACACATACACATACGTGACAATTCAGTCACACACACATACACGTGACACTTCTAACACACGTGACATTTCGCACACACAAAATTTCACACACATACACACGTGACACCTCACACACACGTGACACTTCACACACACTTCACACACGTGACACTTCACTCACAGACACGTGACATTTCCTACACACACGTGATACTTCTCACACACACGTTACACTTCTAACAAACACACGTGACACTTCACACATACTCAGACACGTGACACTTCACACACACACTCAAGTGACACTTCAAACAAACACGTGACACACACGTGACACTTGACAAACACTCACATGACACACACGTGACACTTCACAAACACTCACACACGGCACTTCACACACTCACGTAACACTGCACACACACTCAGGTGACACTTCTCTCACACACAAGTGACACTTCACACACACATACACATGTGACACCTCATACACACACGTGACACTTCACACACACTCACATACACACACGTGACATTTCACACAGACACACTCACGTGACATTCACGCACACGCTACACTTCAGGAACACGCAGACGTTAAACTTCACGAGCATGCACATTACACTCCTCAAACACCAATTCACACACACATGTGACACTTCAAACACACGTGACATGTCACAGACATACACATATGTGACAATTCAGTCACACACATACAAGTGACACTTCTCACACACGTGGCATTTCGCACACACACAACACTTCACACACATACACACGTGACACCTCACATACACGTGACACTTCACACACACACAAACACTTGACACTTCTCACACACACGTGACACTTCACACATACTCAGACACGTGACACTTCACACACACACACTCACGTGACACTTCAAACACACACATGACACACACGTGACACTTCACAAACACTCACATGACGCACACGTGTCACTTCACAAACACTCACGTACATGGCACTTCACACACTCACGTAACACTGCACACACACTCAGGTGACACTTCTCTCACACACACAAGTGACACTTCACACACATACACATGTGACACCTCATACACACACATGACACTTCACACACACTCACACACGTGACATTTCACACACACGTGACATGTCACACACATATACATACGTGACAATTCAGTCACACACACATAAACGTGACACTTCTCACACACGTGACATTTCGCACACACACAAAGACACGTGACACTTCTCACACACGTGACACTTCACACACACACTTCACACATGTGACACTCCACTCACAGACACGTGACATTTCCTACACACAGGCGTGACACTTCACACACACGAGACACTTTTGACACACACGTGACACTTCACACACACTCACGTGACACTTCACGTACACTCGCGTGACTCTTCACAAACACACAGTTTACATACACGTGACACTTCTCACACGTGACACTTCACAAACACATACACACACGTGATACTTCACTCACAGACACGTGACACTTCACACACTCACACACTTCACACGCGTGACACTTCACACACATTCACACACTTCACACACGTGACACTTCACACACACAAATATATGTGACACTTCACACATGTGACACTTCACACAGTCACGTTACACTTTACACGTAACACACACACTACACTTCAATCACGCACACAAATGGTGCACTTCTACGCTGCCCTCATCAAGTCCATCCTCACCTCCTCCATCACCATCTGGTATGCTGCTGCTACTGCCAAAGACAAGGGCAGACTGCAGCGTATCATTTGCTCTGCAGAGAGAGTGATTGGCTGCAATCTACCATCTCTGAAGATCCTGTATGCCTCCAGGACCCGGAGGCATGCAGGGAAGATTGTGGCTGACCCCTCCCACCCCAGACAAAATTTGTTTGAGACTCTCCCCTCTGGCAAGCGGCTGCGGTCCATCAGGACCAAAACCTCTCGCCACAAGAACAGTTTCTTCCCGTCTGCAGCCAGCCTGATCAACAAGGCCCGTGAACCCCATTGACACGGACCCTTATCCCCTCCCCAAACAGACACTTCGCATTACATTAACGCACAGACCCCCGGCGTAATGCGTTAATGTAATGCACACTTGTGGACTACAGTTTATACTTCTGCACAGTTTTAGTTTTATTCATTATCATCTAGAAAAAGATTTATTGCACACATGTAGTCATATTTTTTCATATTCTGTACTGTAAATTATATTTACTACTACTTAGAACTAGTACTCTAGTACTTTAATACTACTCCATTTATGCATACGCTGACCTGTGCACCTTGCATTACTTGTCTGTACTTTCTTTCCGATTCTGATTCCGAAGTCTAACGTGTGCGTGTGTGTGAAGTGTAACGTGTGTGTGTGTCTGTGTGTGTGAAGTGTATCACGTGTGTGTGAAGTGTCGTGTTTGTGTAAAGTGTCACGTGTGTGTGTTTGTGTGAAGTGTCACGAGAGTGTGTGTGTGTGTGAAGTGTCACGTGTGTGTGAAGTGTCACGAGAGTGTGTGTGAGAAGTGTCATGTGTATGTGCGTGTGAAGTGTCACGTGTGTAAAGTGTGTGTGTGAAGTGTCACGTGTGTGTGTGAAGTGTCACGTGTGTGTGTGAAGTGTCACGTGTGTAAAGTGTGTGTGTGAAGTGTAATGTGACTGCATGAAGTGTCACATGTGTGAAGTGTCACGTATATTTTTTTTTATTATTTATTTTTTTATTTAACTTTATTTATCACCCAAGTGTGAAATTATTTCTCCGCATTTAACCCATCCAGTTGCACCTGTACGAACACACACATGCACATGCACAGGGTCACACAAAGAGACAGGTGCCATATTCACACTGGAGCGGTGGGCAGCAGTTCACAGCGCCCGGGGAGCAATTGGGGGTGCGGTGCCTTGCTCAGGGGCACCTCGGCCGTGGCAAGGTGGGACTGCCACCCCACCAGCTGTCAGTCCACCAATCTTCGGGAGGGAGAGCGGGGATCGAACCTCCAACCTTGGGTTATTTGTGTGTGTGAAGTGTGTGTGTGTGAAGTGTCACCTGTGTGAAGTGTCACCTGTGTGAAGTGTCACATTTGTGTGAATTGTCACGTGTGTGTGAAGTGTCACGTGCGTGAAGTGTGTGAGTGTGTGAAGTGTCACGTATGTATGTGTGTGTAGTTCTTTTTATGTCTGCCTCGTAAAGCACTGGCGACATACATTGTGCGCAGTTGCCGGTGATTGTTTCTGCTCAGGCCTAGCTCATCTCCAATAAGCATATAGTCAGCAATTTTTTTCTTTTTCCATAACCAGCCAATTATGTAATTATTATAAATAAATATGCATGCGGGCTGGGCATAGTAATATGCATGACACAATAATAAAAATATCATTCATTCATTCACATGCCACTTGGTCATGGTCACATTTTCTCTGGGTAATGTCTAGTGAGCTTATAATGTAATTTTAATTTAATGTGAAGAAAATGGATGGATGAAAAAACATAAAAGGTATTTGAAGGGATTAAAAACACATTTTTTAAAAGCAATAATGAAAACTATAAAAAACTAAAAAACATGCTCATAAATTCAAAAGAGAAGATAGATCAAGGATATGTTTATGATACTAGAGGGACAATTTGTTGTACAGCCAGTACTAACAAGTAAGTTGGCTTGTCCATTATATGTCTTGCTGTTGTTCTAGTGTTTTTGTTTTTGAATTCAGTGACAGGTCACTAATTTTTTTGCTGTATGTCAAAGCCACTCTTCAAGACTTAATGAAGAATGTAGAAAATAATGACCTCCCTGGTTGAAGAGATTTCAGAGTACAGACAGTGGTAATGAGTTCCCAGTTCTTGGAGGTGTGAGAAGTCAGGGGATGAGGCTGATATCTGCCTGCCCCCATCAGACCATATGCATATTTGATTGTACTTTTTCCCACAGGATAACGACATACAACTGATATGGACTGGGGAACATTTTTGCACATGATATTTACTGACATAATGCATTTGTATCACTGATGCGTCTTAAGCCATAAGATCACTGACTTACTGCTGCTGTGCAAATTCTTTCTTATCTTGCTTCCTGAGCTGTGAATACATATAATTTTTTATCACTAAATTGAGAAATGGTTGTAGTAGTATTATCCTTATGAAGTTTGGCACTCTGGTGTATCCGTAGTAAATGTGTGCTGGTGTTTATGGTGTTGATCACATACATGCCCCATGTCCCTCTTAACTAACTGTGCAACAGAGTACATACATTTAAAATATTGAGGGTTTCACCCAAAGTTTTATACATCTGGTGTTTTAAGTTTTAAAGTTCTTTGTAATGTGCCCCTACGTTTACAGTCATTGTCAATGAAAATCTCAAACTGCTCTACTACACATGTATTGCTGGGGACCCAAGGACGTGCAATGTCAACTTTGGTGCAATTTGAACACACAACATAAACAAGCGACCAGCTATCTATGCAGTACGCCGCACACAGGAAGCAAAAAAGTACCGCAAAGCTCTGCCTGCTTCCTTTCAAAGCCCATGTTAACCAGTTGGGCTCTTCATAGTTTGTATTTATCACTTCTGTAAGTGATTGTGTTTATTAAATTATGTAAGCCTGCTTGTTCCACATATTTATCAGTTGTGTCTAAACAGAGTGAGAGAGAAGAGCAGACACACACACAAGCAGAAAGAGAGACAGATTGGGTCCTCAGCAATACATCTGCTAAGTGTGAAGTCATTCAGATGAGCGATTCTCAAGAACGCTTCAAGCAGCCATAATGTGGTTCTTGACAATGATGCAAGCTGCACTTCCGGGGGCCAAGAAATCATCCTGCTCCAAATGGGCACACATTCCTAGCAGGCATGCGCTTCGAACGGCCATGCCCTGAACAGGTGCTGCACTAATATATATATAAAGAAGAGAAACAAACATATACATATAAATACATGAATAAAATAGAATAGAATACTGTGGTAAGAAGGTTGTGCAGTAATGTATGTGCAAAATGAAGACTTGTGCAGACAGACAGCTTATGGTCAGGTAGAATATACAGAGATGTAAACAAATGTAAAGTATAAAGTATATCAGTGGGAGTGCCTAGTGTATCCTAGTGATGAGCTCGAGACCTCAACGGTTCAACAGTCTAATGACCTGTCTCTGAGCTTGGTGGTGCAAGAACGGATGCTGACCCCAACTGTGCAGTAATGTATGCACATTACTGCAGTTAGGGTGATTGGGGTCTTTGATGATCCTGTTGGCATTAATTCCTGCACCACTGGGTGTAGAGGTCCTCCATGGAAGGCAGCTCTGTCCTGGTGATGTGCTGCGCAGTTTTAACCAATTGCCATACCAGGAAGTGATTCAGCCAGTCAGGATACTCTCAGTTGTACACCTGTTGACGTTGCATAGTATCCTGGGGTCCATATTGAGCCTTTTCAGCAAGGAAGAAGAAGAGCCGTTGTCTTTATGTTTGAGTGCCAGTGTTGAGAGGATGGGGTGGTGACTATCCGTACAGCCTGGAGTCTACCTGTCCGAAAGTTAAGGATCCAGTCACAGAGATCACCATGGTCACCTTGAGGTTGAGGTCCTTGAGCTTACTTACGAGCTTGGAGGGCACAATGGTACTGAATGCTGAACTGTAGTCAGTAAAGAGCATTCTCACATATTTGTGTTCCTCAGGTCCAGGTAGGAAAGGGCAGTGTGGAGAGCTAGGGCAAAGGCATTATCTATAGACCTGTTTGGCTTTTATGGAAATTGTAGTGGGTCCAGTGAGTCAGGAGCTAACTGCTCAAAGAACTTCATGATGGTGGAGGATCATTTTGTACTTTGTCAGCTTGGAAGATGTTCCCAAAGTGTGCATAGAAGGTGTTCAGTTCATCTGGGAGAGGTGTAGACATTATCTCAGTACTGATAGTTTTCCTTTTGTAGTCTGTAATAGTTCTTTGTCCAGCCCACATGTTCCCTGTGTTGTCTCTTATTTCTTAATTGTGATTCTGTGATACCTCAGCAGGACTTTCCTCAGGTTGGTGCTGTTAATATCCCCGGCCACAATAAAAGAAGACTCCAGCCGTGAGGTCTCAGTCCTGTTGATAACTCTATACAACTCGTCCAGTGCTTGGTTGGTATTGAGATAAGGATGACATCTGATCATCAACAGCCGATAAAAAAGTCCACATCTGAGTAGCACTAGCTTTGACCATACAGTAAACACCAGATTTTATTGTCAGGTCCAGGTGGTGATGGAAGAGGTCCTCTGGAACAATGGCCAAGTTTGGGATCAAAGGGTCCGACCAAGTCTCTGTGAATGCCATAACATTATAGTTCTTATTGTTATGTTGAAAAGCCATCCTGCTCCTGAGTTCATGTAGTTTATTGTTCATCGACAGGACATTTGCTAGAAGAATACTTGGTAGAGGAGGCCTGTTTGCACGTGTACACAGCCCTCGGTTTTCCAGGTACGGCAATAGGTAATTCCAGTCATGGATTGTCGCCCTCATTGATCGTAGTAAGAAAGTGTTGTCCACCAACGATTACATGTGCAAAAGTTGTTCTCTATCATATTGTATGATAGGGCCTGCTTAGGCAGTGTGCATGTTGCAAAAAAGTCCAGTAAAAGCAAACGGTTACTCGGTTACTCTGCCATGCTGCAAGAGTTAAACCTCCATTCAGTCTCCTGCTCAAATACATATTTACAAATTACTTTACCAATGTAATGCACATTTGCAGATTCTTGTACATATTCACAAATCTGAGAACACGTTTACAGATTCTTGTACACATTCAAATTGCTGCATATATGGATTAAGATACAACTCCCCACACGTATTCCCAAATAATATTGCTACAATGATACTCCCACATAGGATCAATTCATTCTTGGTTTTGGTTTTTTCGTTGAAGATGCTGCAAGCAGAAATCATCCTGTTCTGAATGTGGACACTTTCCTAGCTGGCATTCGCTATGAACGGCATCAGAACATCTACACCTTCCAATAAATGTATAGCCCATGGTTGAAATAGCCCATGGTTGACTACTTCATTCAATGGCACTGAACTAGACCTGCTATGAACCATAAGAACTCAATAAAAATGCTAATTCATGCAGAAGTCTTCTAAGGCAGTAAGGGGAAGTCTATAAGAAGCTGTTGCATTGCTTCTATTATGTCTTGTGTTGTGGTTCTTCCGATGGAGGGCCCCTGTAAAGTGACTTTATTTGCAGTTTATGTCTGATGATATCTGATTGATATTTTTCCTTTAATGTGTTAAAGGTTTCTACCTTTGCAAACATTAAAAATATAAGGCATTAAGTTACCACACACTTTAAAGTCTTAGCTTTACATTTTCAAATCCTGTCAATTTTAAATTATAAAAATTCACTTTTAATCTTTTAAATCCATTAATACTATGTAATGAATTTTGAAGGGATGTTCACTTCCTACTGCGCCATCCTACTGTATCCACTGGCACAGACTGTCCAACCTTACTCCCTGAGGGTCTATTATTTAACCCCTCTGACTTCAATGGCCACAGAAACTGACTCCATACAGTAAATACAGTACAGCAGAAACTCCATACTGTCCAGCTGACAATAGAAGGTAAGTGTGGGATTGGAGTGCAACTGTGTTTAAATATGCTTGTGAAGCCTGAATTTGTATTTTTACTTACTGTTAATGGTTCAGCTTGTAGCAGTCATATATACCGTATATACACAGTATATACTGTATACAGTATGTTTATAATCTATACATTTATTGCATAGTGAAGATGTTCTGATGTCAAGAAAGAGCTTGCCCTTACCTCCCTCGGTGTCATTGTGACCAACACCACATTACAATAAACTAGAAACTGAGTTTATTGGTTCCCTTTTACAAACGAACATTGTGTCTTCTAGCATATTTCCCTAAATGAAATGCAGTATACTGTAAATTTTACTGTTTGGTAAAATGTTGACAGATATATCCCACTCTTCATAGTTAAATATAACAGTCCTCATTAGAATTAGGTTTATCATAGTGAAAGTTTAATTTACTTTGAAATTAAGAAATATTGACCGAAAAAGCTGTTGGTCAAAAGCTAGCATCAGGACATCTCATTCCATTCCTGAATTCATCATTCTCTTTTCCCTCCAAACAGATGGAGCCAGTGCTCTGCTATGAGTCCAGAAACAGTTCATGTCTGAGGACCATCTATCCCTTGCCCATGCACATCACCCTCTACATGATTCTAGGGGTCACAGTCATCCTAACAGTGTGTGGAAACCTTTTGGTCATCATCTCAATTGCCTATTTTAAGCAGCTCCAAACTCCAACCAGTTACCTGGTTGTTTCTCTGGCTGTGTCTGATCTTCTTTTAGGGTTTTTAGTCATGTTTCCCAGTATGATTCGATGTGTAGAGTCCTGCTGGTATTTCTTCTGTAAAGTCTACATGAATTCTGATGTCATGTTGTGTACAGCATCAATTCTAAATCTGTTATTCATATCACTTGACCGACACTATGCTGTTTGTCATCCTCTTGTATACAGAAGAAAAATATCTGTCAATGTTGTGTTGATCATGATTCTGCTCAGCTGGAGTATTTCAGCTTTCATAGGCCTTGGAATGATTTTTCTGAAGTTTAATATTTGGGGGATTGAGGAGTTCTACTATAACCACATTGCGTGTGAAGGAGGTTGTGTTTTGTTTCAGAGTGGAATGTCAAGCACAGTCTCTTCAGTACTTTCCTTTTACATTCCAGGAATAATAATGCTTGGTGTTTACCTGAAAATTTTCCTAGTGGCACGGAGACAGTTGTGCAGCATACAGAATGCAAGCTGTATGAGATCAGTAAGAATATCAAATACAAGCCAGACTAAAGCCACTAAAACACTTGCTATCATAATGGGGGCATTTCTTTCTTTTTGGACTCCCTTTTATGTCTGTAACATCATTGATCCCTTTATTAGTTACTTAACACCACCAGCATTGTTTGAAACATTTGTATGGGTGGGCTACTTGAATTCTACTGTGAACCCTATAATCTATGCATTCTTTTAAAGTTTGTTCAGAAAGGCATTTCAGTTATTCACTTCAGGTAACATCTTTAAATCTGACATTTCCGAGACAACACTTTTCCCAGGATAAATTGATGCAATCCATAAGCTTCTGATAAGTGGATTTTACAGAAAAAAGGTTGGTTGAAAAACAGGTCTAGAAATGTGGCAATCATTTTGCTCCCATTGATTTGCCAATGGGCCAACTGTAAAGACCAATGTTAAAGTCTTTACAGTCTTTACAGGGACTAAATCTGCCCTCTATTTGTTTGCTTTAGGCATGCTGGTTACCATTTTAGGGAACTCTGTTGTCATTGTGTCAATAGGTCATTTCAAGTAGTTGTATAAACCTACTAATGTGCTTATTTTATCTCTTGCTCTTGTTGATCTACTAGTAGGAATTACTGTGATGACATTCAGCACCATCCAGACCATACATGGCTGCTGGTTCTATGGTAATACCTTCTGTCTATGGGCTCAAGGTTCTTAGCTATGCACCAAAGTTTTGAAGGAAAATAAATGCTTGGCATTATGTATGAGTAAATAGATGTCAATAAATATGTTCTAAAGTTTGTTTTGCAATAAAGTGTCATTTTATCTATTATTTTTAAATTACCCATTGATATTCACTCTAAATGGTGGTTTTTGTTTCAATGCATGATATAAAGTATATAATGTTAAACACAGCTCAGTATCTGTTATACTGTGCTCTGTTGGATTCACCTTAGACCAGTGTTCATAACCTGAGCTCGCTGTAGCTTGAGCTGTGCTCTGTTAGCATTACGACACTGGCCTCCAGATGTGTTACACCTAGACCTGTGTCACTCCCTGGTCCTCTGTGCTTTGGCCGCCTTCTGTGGTCACCTGCGTTCCAGTCATCTGCCAGATTGTGGTTGGTTTCTGTCCTTGTGTTGTCTGTCCTCCTTTGGAGTTTTTGTACCTGGATGTTAATCTGCACTGGTCTGCATGACCAAAAATCTGTTAAGTGCAACCTGATATTTTCATTGGTCGCACTGGTGCACCTAAAATTGAACAGGTCTGATTAAAAAAAAACGATTAATTGGCCACATCAAGGTGGAGCTAGCCAATGCACAAGTTGCATGTAGCAACGGCCCAACAACCGGCACTTGCAGATACAGGCAGTCAACGCTACTTCAGCGACTCCGACTGGTGCAGAATATTCTTGCCAGAATTTTAACAGGCACTGAGAAATACACAATAGTCCTGTGCTAGCCAGCTTACACTGGCTGCCCATTTAGAAAACTCTTCTGTTCACTTTTAAGGCTCAAAATGTGCCTGGCCCTTCCTTAGATTGGTGGCTACTGCTATTCCTAGGACCCGGCTTGTGACCTTTGCTGTTAGAGCCATCAGACTGTGGAACACTTGAGATTAGACAGGCTACAATATTAGCGTCTTTTAAATGCCATCTTAATTTTTTTTTTATATATAGGAATGGGTCTATGAATATTTAATATATTGCTGGATTTTATCATACAGCTCTTGCCATTTTACATTTTTGAAACTTTATTTTATTGTTACTTTATTTTCTTTTATTTTCTGTAAAGCATTTAGTAACCTTATTAAGTACTATATAAATAATAATAATAATAATGGTAATTATTATTATTATTATTATTATTATTATTATACTTGTTTCTCGCAAATGTACTGAAAATGATCTATAAACCTATTATCAGCCACACATACAACTTCTGAGTGCTTACAGGATATTGCACAAAGGTAGATATTTACCCACAAATCTTGGTAATTGTTTTGCCCACCCTTCTTAATTTTGTATGGTACAGAAATCACACTGATTTATTTGTTCTTGTATTTTAATTACTATTACTGTAATAGCGCCATATTACAGCTGTTTATGACTTCACCACAGAAGAATTTTACTCCTCAAAGTATGGCCCAGGGAATGGCCCAGTATGTCATATTTGTAGGTGGATCCAGTATGCTGTGTCTTTTGTTATAAGAATGAGATCACCAGTATGTGTCTCCCTCTAGCACGTATCACTGTATCTTTGTTTAGGTTTTGGTGTATGTGTTTGGGTTAATGATGACTGCCCTTTCTCAAGAGCAGTACTGTTTTCCAAGCTCTAATGCCTCTTGTATTAGGGCACAGTTCAGTGTGGGGACTAAATTTGCCCTCTATTTGTTGTTTGCTTTAGGCATGCTGGTTACCATTTTAGGGAACTCTGTTGTCATTGTGTCAATAGGTCATTTCAAGCAGTTGCATAATCCTACTAATGTGCTTATTTTATCTCTTGCTCTTGCTGATCTACTAGTAGGAATTACTGTGATGCCATTCAGCACCATCCGGACCATACATGGCTGCTGGTTCTATGGTGACACCTTCTGGCTACTGCACTCCAGTTTTGATATGTTTCTTACCACTGTCTCTATATTCCACCTAATTTGCATTGCTGTAGACAGACAACAAGCAATATGCAATCCTATGTATTATTCTAGGAAAATGACAATGCCAGTGGCCTGGATTATGGTATGTGGCAGCTGGGCACTGGCTGCTGTCTACTCTTATGGACTACTTTACTCAAAGGCCAATGTAACAGGGTTAGAGGACTACATGGTATCAATAAACTGCCTTGGCAGTTGTAACCTTCTCTTTAACCCCCTTTGGGGAATCCTGGACAGTGTTACTGCCTTTTTCTTTCCATGCACTGTAATGGTATCGCTGTACACTAAAATATTTATTGTGGCTAAAGCATGTAAGAAAGATTGGAGATATGAGAAATTGTTCAAATGACAGAGGAAGAGGTGGATTGATTAACCAGTCTGAACACAAGGCTGCAAAGACTCTGGGTATTGTGCTCGGTGCATTCATCTTTTGTTGGATGCCCTTTTTTATGAATTCAATAACTGATGCCTACACTGGCTTTACCACACCTGCTGCCATTTTTGAAGCATTTGTTTGGTTGGGTTACTTCAATTCAACTTTAAACCCAATTATTTATGCTTTTTTTTATCCTTGGTTTAAGAAATGCTTTTATTTAATTGTCAATCTGAAAATATTTAACCCCCATTCTTCAACCATAACGGTGCATATTCTCACACATTTATGACAGTAATTTTGTGGATATGTTTGCATTAAGAGCACGTTTAAAAGCTACTCACCTCAATAAAATAAGCATAGTTAATGAAAGTGCTACATTTTCTTCATCACTGTGCCCTATTTGCCTGCGGCAGGTTTTCATACCTTTTTGTGATACATTTATTATTACATCATAGACCAAAGGTTTATGGTACCTAATATAGTCCCATTTATTATATGATCTTGGGTAGTGGAGTTACTATGAATAATGGCTTTAAATTGTTACAATTTGTGGTCATTGAAGCTGAGGTAAATCATGAGTTGGCAGGCTAATAAAACAAAACAATGATACCAAGGAGAGGTTTCACATGTTTCTCCACATGCTCTGTTAAGTTAATACTTTGAAAAACATAAGGAAACCAGTTGTCTTAAATTGTTATTTGAAGTTCAATACATTAAATGCCAAATTGATTTAACCTAGAACTTTTGTAATATCAATTCCTTTGCCTATTTACTCCACTTTGTATCTCAAGTTAAAGAAACATTGTTATTTCTATTGTTTTTCAATTTGAAAACTTGAAAGTTTTTTTTTTTTCTAATTATTTAAACAGAAGTTTCTAACATTTGTTTGTGACTACTCTACTCTACTCTACTAGCATTTTGCTGTCTTGTAAATTAGTGCCTGGTGAGGGACTCAGAAATAAGTAGTTACTTGAGTTACTTGAGAGTTACTTGTAGCTCCTGAGTTACAGGCTGGAGCCCCCCCAAACAGATGAACAACCTTGAATATAAGCTTAATTCATGTCTTAAGAACCTTTTTTCACATAAAGCAACATGAAAAAGTCTAGCAATATCATGACTGCTGTTTTAACAAATCAAGTTATTGGTGCTTAGGCATGTCAACATAATTACAGTTACACTCCTAGTAGAGGAAACCTTTTGGTGTGTTTTTAGGTGAACTTTCACATATAACAATCATAAGTAATTATTTAATATATCTAACAATCTGGAGCCATCAGCTTCAAACTCTAACAGCCTGAATACAAAATACTGACACTACATAGTATAGTGAATCTGGATGACTTGAGCTGACCAAAAAGTTGATAGATGAAACATATTGTGCTATTTATTTATAAAGGACAGCTGTTTGGAAAAATTTCTAATTTTTAAATAGTAACACAAAATAATATCTGTTGTGTTCCTGGTCAAAACTGACCGGTATGATTGTATTAGTAAGGGAAGGACATTGACCTAAAACTACATGTGATCATATTCTGTGTTTTCTTTAGCGTCTGACACTCGCTCCTCTAATGCCACTTCACTGTCAGTTTCCTGGCCTCTCCCCACCTCACCAGCATATTGATTAAAGACATGATCAAGAGCCGATCACATACAGTATATCATTTGGTCATTTTGGTCATTTGCTGAAACTGTCACTATATCCTGACAGTAATACATGAGACAGAGCAGGAGGAGTCTCTAACTTGGTCACACCGGGACGGAGTGGCATCGTTGTACGGTGGCAGTGAGCCTGCTGGGATTGATCTGTCGGAGAGGAAGCAGACATCTCTGGCTGTTGATTCTGTTGATTCTTCTTTGAGAAAGCCATTCTTTTCTCCCAGCAGCAGGCTCACATTTAGAAAAAATTGTAGGCTGTACCTGGCCTCTTCTGTTGCTGTGGTTACTAGCCCGTGCTTACATGACAGCCTCCTCTGAGGTGGGGGGGTTTGGAGGCAGAACTGAAGCGCAGTGGAAAGGCAGGGGCAGGGACCTGGAAGGTGAACTTTCAAATTCTCAGAATCCAAAGTCCACTCTCTTCTTAATCGTACCAACTGCACGTTTGAATAAAAAAAACAGTATAGTTTAATAACTTTTAATTTTATTATTGGGTTTCATAAAATGAGCAATATAATGTTATTTTTACTTGGTATATTAAATGTGATAAATTATTGATGAAATACATCTTTCTTAGTACAGACGATGGCTCACTTAACCGCAGTCATTCACTAGCTGTGTAGAAAAAAATTAAATCCAAGGGTATGTATGGATTAAAAAACCGTGGGCACAAATTGTGAATCCGAGGGCATGGTTTACATATCCATTTAAACATAGAGGTTTTCTTTCTATCATGTGACCCCAGAGGAGCTTTTTAAAATTCTGAGGTTGTCAACCTTATACACTTTTTTGATAACTTAAGCAACTATGGTGCAATATTCAGTTAAAAGATACAGCTGCCACTCTGGACTATATTTTAATATATTTTGCAGATCTAGCCAGCATAATTGCCACGGTACACTGTAAACCTGAACGTTCAAAGTAATTAAATAAATTAAGTAGTGTATACTCAAAGTTTAAATAAAGTTCTACTAACTTAATTATGTCAAGTTCATGTAAAATGTTCTTCCTTTTTGAGTAACTTAAACTAATATTATTTGATTAAATTGAACTATTTGTATATTAAGTAAGCATAACTTAAAAACATAAATTAAGCACAACTTAATAGAATTAAGTAATTACATATACGAATGGTAGTATTCTATTGTTTCAAATAGGTAGGATTTAATAATAAACTTCATTTATATAGCACATGCTAAAATACAATAAAATCAATCATGGATGTGCTTCATCCAGTAAAATTGATCATAAAAAATAAATTGCAATCATAATAAAACACCAGCAACAATTTGATTTGGGAAATGGTCTTAAATACATTAGACATTAGTAGAAGACAAAATGTAGCCTATTTATTTTAATCGTTATGTCTTATCAGTTTAATGTAGCCTATATATTTTTTTATTTTTCCCTTAAGTGTCGAGGGATCAATTTTTATTCTGAGTCTCTGATTCCCCCTCCGAAGCAGAAGGTGGCGCTAATGCGCATGATACACTGATTTCTTACCGCTCTTTTGAAAAAATAAAAGAAGAAGAAAAGGTTGGGCGCGAGCAGGAGCAAGCAGCGCGAGCGACGCGAAGTAGCGGATACCGAAAAGCATCACTGGACTTACTGTAAGTTTTGAATGTTAATATTAGTATATTGTTAATATACTAACATTTAGTTGCATTTTGTGTGTCGAAAAGAATAGCAGAGATGGCGGTTTCCTGTTTTTATGTGCTTTGCTGCTCTCCCCGAGGGAAACCTTGTGTTAGCAGGGCTAGCTAGAAATTACGTTATCATTGATTTAACCACGCAGTTTAAGTTCAAGTGCTGCTGCTTTTCTTTACAGTCATTAGTGAGGATGCCCAAAGGGCATTAAACTTTTAACCTAGTACTCAACTTGTAAAAATCTTTTACCGTTTTTAAACTATCACACCTTAAAGCTGAGCAGGTTTTTACTCCAAATCTGCGTTTAACATGAGTGTGTGTTGCGCCTGCTAGAGTGCAGCAGCATAGAAAAAGTCCGTCAAATAATAAAACAGAAACTGATTTCCAACATGATTTGGCAGTGTAAGTTGTGCGCAGCTTCTTTCACCTCCAGAATACAGTTATTTAGACACTACAGGCTGCAGCACAGCCACTACTCCAGAATCATCCCTCTTCCATGCCTCTACACTGATTGCATTTGTACATTTCAGACACTTAATGCACTGAGTACTCATTTGTCAAGATATACAGCACAATTTAGCAGTTGTGCAGAGCAGAATCAGGGGCCTGTGTTATTTAAATGCACTTTATGCACATTTCAGCAACCCTTTTCTGAATCTGCCCTTTTCAGTCATCTCAGAAAGCATTTGAAAAATCATGAAACAGTGACATGCCCATATAAGGATTGTAGCTATAGCACAAATGTGTATTCTTCATTCAATTCCCATAAAAGTAGAGCACACCAAGCAAGTCTTGCATCAGACTTTCAAACTGACATTGTCAGTGAGGATCCCCATAATCTCCAAGCCAGTATTTCTGAAGTAGCTAGTGATTTACATGAAGAATGCTCAGACCAGAGCACAGAGGTGGGGAGTGATGATCAGTGTAACACTGACAGTCTAAGAAATCAACTTAAAAAAAACGTATTTTCCTTATTCCTAAAGATGCAGGCTATCCTCCATGTCTCAAACACAGCTACTCAAGAAATAGTAGATAGTGAGGAATTGCCACAAAAAGCTGTTGTGCACATCTCACTTTCACAAGACTCCAGCTCTATTGTATCTACTGATCCACTTTCAGATGTGTCATCTCCAGAACGTCTCAGCAGGTGGCCTCCAGGTCCTTTTCCAGTTCCCACATTTGCATTTGTTGACAAGAGACCTAAAGCACGACATCTTAGAAAAGCTTGCATCAACTTTATATGGTTTTAAGGCTTACCCAAGTGATAAAGAGATTGCAGTGGCAGCTGAGGCTCTTGTAGCCAAACATCCCTGCTTGAAAGAAGCAGGATCTGAGACAGGCTGGAATGGTTGGAGAAATAGCATCAAGTTTAAGATGGGCAACTACAGGAACAAGATGAGACAGGCTGGATGTCAGGAGGTCACTGTTAATGCTGGAAAAAGTAGAAGTAATCCTGACAATGAACCTTCACATTCCAACATTAAAAGACCCAAGCAAGCAGAAGTCAACTTCCTACCCAACTTTCCCCAAGGAAAGGATCCTTCAAGCCTTGAGCAGTTGAGGCAGACAATTGTTGAAGAAGTCAAGAAGACTGAGAAGAACCTACCCTTCATTAGAAAGATGATGGAGACCACATTTCCCCTGCACCGACAGACCATAGTGATGTCCTGCCCACCAGTTAACGAGATCATGGACCTCTGGCCTGCTCTCAAAATAGAGTCGGAGGTAATATGGATCAGCTCTCTCTTAAAGTGAAAATTGAATTCTTACTTATTTGGCAGCTATTAGCAGCTTTATAAATGTGTGCGAGATTCTTCAAATTGAACTGATTAAGTGTTTTTTGCTGTATTGTCCTCCTGCTGTTATTTCAATGTAGTTGTATGCAGAGTTCCAGCAGATTACAATTTAGAACCTGCCCAACACATTCTTAGTTGAGTTTGACCGCCATCTTCCTCGACTGATGCCCTTTTTCAGACAGAAGGCTTCAAAAACTGGGAAGACAGCAGATGCCCTGGCTGAAATTTTAAAAATCCATGATGAACAGGTAAATACATTATTACACATTTCATAGGTTGAACAAGTGGAACATTGGACAGGTTCAATGATTCAAATGAGCTTTTTGAATTTTGCAATTAGTCCACTTTGTGTTTGCTATTTGTCTGACTGCATTAAAGATGTGAACAGATTATTTGTGGACATATGATATGACTGTTTAAAATCATACAATTCTGTTTTTATCTGGAAATAGGAACTCCATGACATCCACACCAAGCGCACTACTGTTCTCCACGCCCTTCCTGTGTATCTGCGCGAGGACGTCTCCGGATTTTTCAGAACCTGCCCAGTGAGTCTCCTTAAGTATCTAACATATACTCAGTTTTATGACTTACCTTTGTTTAGTCTACCCATACAGTTTCCATGTATGGTCTGTTTTCTTTCTCCTCACTACAAAGGAATTGAATTGGCGTTTTGTTCAAAGTGATAAGATGTTCAGTAAAAATTTTCCTGTATATGTCCTTTAGCTTAGTTTCAGTCTATCTCACACCACTTTGATTCTCTGGTAAATTGGCTAATTTATGTGTGCAGAACATGGATCTTCTGTTTTTCACCTCTTACAATGAGACTCAGGTCTCCCATGTAAAAGAGGTGTTGGATCTCAACAAGACTTTGTAAAATAAAGATAAATTATGTCACCTGTTCTATTCCATGGGTTAGACTGTGATTAGTATCTCTTTTCATTCATTCAGGACAAGTCTGATGAGCCAGAGCTTAATGGTGTTGCAGTGGCCCTCCTTAGTGTCATCAGTGACCATGACACAAGTCCAGTTCACTACCAGCTTGTGAAAATCTCTGTCATCATTGAAAGTGATGCCGTGGTCAGTCTCTCCAAATTTGGCGATGCCTTCCTGGTAATGTTTGGACTGATCATGTACTACACCTCAGCTATCCCAAATCACTGACCACCACTTTTGAATTCACTCAAAAGATTTTACTTGGTCTAGAAAGTGGTAAACTGTCACCCAGGTTGCAGTGCCTCAAGAATGACTTGATGATGTACATGTATAAATTCAACTCATCTGAAAGAAGGATGCAGGGTAAAGCATTGTAAAAGACTAGTGCAAAGTTCTCTCCTTTTGTCTAATCAGTTATCAAGCTCCTCTTCTGTGGAATCAGCTCCCAATTTGGGTTCGGGGGGCAGACACCCTCTCTTCGTTTAAGAGTATGCTAAAAACGTTCCTTTTTGATAAAGCCTATATTTAGGGCTGGCTCAGGTGAGTCCTGAACCATCCCTTAGTTATGCTGCTATAGGCTTAAGACTGCTGGGGGACTTCCTAGGACGCACTGAGCTTCTCTCTCCTCCTCTCCCTCTCTATCTGTACGCATTCCTATCCCACTAATACAGGCTACAAACTCCATTTCTTCCTGGTAGTTCCTGTGCTTTCTGTGTTTTTTCGCCTTCTCACTTTCTGCAGGTATTTCCGCCCCTGGAGCTGTAGAGTCTGATGAAAGACTCTACATGAAAGAAAATTTCATCTTTGTATTATTTATCATTATTTTGGATTACTCTGGTTATTTTCCTGACTAAATATTTTTTGTTCTATTTATTTTAATTTATAAATGTTTATTATCTATTTTTCTATTTAATTTCAACTTTTAGCAGTATTAAGTTAGCTGTACTCATTGTAAATGAGGCAATCAGTTGCCTCAAAAAATTTAAGTTTTTAGTCAGGTGGTTTTAAGTATCACGACTCAACATATTTGACTAATCTGGACTAAAAAAATTACACAACACAAACTAATAAACAATGAGTTTTGTGAACATAAAAATGATGTGGTTGTGTACTTATCTTTTTAAGTTCTGTGAACTTATTCCTGTGGTTTGAAAACTTGAAACTTCACGTCATAGTAACTGATAATAATTGAGTTGCCTTAATAGAAAACTGTAAGTCATATTAAGTGCAAATATTTGAGTTGACTTGATGAGCACTTTAATTTAACGGTTATGAAAAGATACAAGTAGCATGTAATCCAAACTTTTATGTTCTGGAAAAATTTGACTTTTAAGTTGATCAACTTGAAAAAATTCAGGCAATCGATTGCCTCAATTTTTTTGAGTTCTGGTAACTTATTCGGGTTTACAGTGTAATGGATGCTGAGGCTCATGGCTACTGTAGTATTTGGTGCCATTAAACATACTGAATCAAAAGAAAAATGTGATTTTCCCAGAAATTAAACTGAAATATTTACACGCAATGGCCATAACATAACCATGTTTGTTTGTTGTTGTTTTTTTTTTATTTATCCGTGAAACTCCCGTGATTATATGTTCAGTAATATTGAGTTGAGATTGCTCATTGTTACTGAACTTTTACTGTGAGAGGGTAAGCAGTTGCACAACCCACTTCCTGTACCTGGTCTATGCCCCTGACCCTGTCAACAAACCTCTGATTCCCCCATTGTTATTCTCTCCTACCTCTCTTAAATGTGACATGAAACATGCATGTTTTGGCACTGGTAATGTCCATATATAATAGAAAAACCACTTTGCTTGAAATCTGATTGAAAAAAGTTGTTCAAAGTTGACTGTGATAAGTCCGATTGCTTATGCATTGGCGATGATATGACATGGGAACTGAGCAGTGGTATGGGTGGAAGATTTATAAAATGCCCCACCAGTTACACCACTGAGCTTGTCATGGTCCACCTGATACCTGGATACAAGCAGAAACTAAAGCTTTCTAAACTTCTTGTGAGGACATCAAAGCAGTGGACCAGTGAAGCTGTGGAGGATCTTCAGGCATGCTTGGATTGTACTGACTGGTATGTTTTCAGGACTGCCACCAACAGTTTGGATGAGTTCATAGAGGCTGTGACATCCTACATCAGCTTCTGTGAGGACAGATGTGTACCATCACACAACAGGGTGAGTTACAACAATGACAAACCCTGGTACACAGCCAAACTCAGACAGCTAAGGTCACAAAAGGAGGAAGCATTTAGGAGTTGAGACAGGCAGGTTCAAAGAGGCAAAGTACAGGTTTAGATGCAAAAAGCGGAAATCAGCTATCTCACCAAAAAGGCCCAACTGTTGCTACTGTCAAAAACAAGGGCAGACTTCAGCGTTTCATTCGCTCTGCAGAAAGAATGATTGCCATCTCTCGAGGACCTGTATGCTTCCAGGACCCTGAGGCGTGCAGGTAAGATTGTGGCTGACCCCTCCCACCCCAGACGCAAACTGTTTGAGACACTCCCATCCGGTAGGACGTTGCAGTCCATCAGAACCAATACTTCTCACCACAAGAACAGTTTCTTCTGTCTGTAGCTGGCCTCATCAACAAGGCCCAGGACTCCCACTGACACGGACCCTTGTCCCCTTCCCACATAGACACTACACGTTACATTAACGCACGGTCCCATCATCATGCTCAACTATTTTGAAGATACGTTAAAAAGTCAGTTTAGCGCTATGTTATTTTGCAAAGACAGCCGGATCAATGGACTCTGTGGTTATAAATAACAGCCTAAACAGTGGCCTAGTTCACACAGTTTAGTTCAGTGCCAATTCCAGAGAGGTTCACCTGTTAGGGCCTCTTCACGCTGAGATATTTTTCAGCGATTTGGGAATCGAGCTGAGCTGGGTTAGCGACGCATTTGCTCTTATGTGCGCCAACGTCTCCACATAAAAAATACTGGGATCCTCTCTGTTTGTCAAGAGAGCTACCGTTTCCCCCGCTGTGCAATTAGGTCTACAGCAGATTAGATGAGGAGCAACGCTCTCTACCCCTACCCCACGTTAATATGAAAACTTACTCCATCCCCGAAAATTCACAAATATGTAACAAAGAGAATCTCTTTTTGGGAACGATTCCCAAGTACATTGTTTTAGCTATGGTGGACCACGAGGCCTTTATATCAAAAAGAGATCGGTCACCCTTTAATTTTATCAACAATAATGTGGATTACTTGGTTCTCTGTCAAGACGGGAGACAGGTTCCCACCAAAGCTTTCCAACCACAATTTAACCAGAAGGTCTCCATCACAGAGTTTTTTCTTCTTCAGTTTTCAGTTTTAAGCTTACTATATTGCTCACAAGATTGAGGGTAACGCAGCAAGGATAGAGGTATGTTGAGCTCCAATAGAGTATTAAATACTCTATTGGAGCTCAACATATAATGATAACGTGTAACGTGTGTGAAGTGGATGGCGCTGCAGACGGTCGCCTTGGTGTGTTGGTGTGTGTTATTTTTTCTTATTTTGTGTGAAAACTCAGTGTTTTGCTACAGCACCGGGAGCTCTTTGACCAGAGAAGCGCTCATGAACATCAGGGCTACAACCCCTGTGAATTCCCACTTTCATCGCTTCATCTGTGGAATTACTGGACATTCTGGTCAAAGGTGCTAACACCTTTGTCCACACAGCGAAACGCTGGAGGAGTGGGAAACGTGCCGGTGCACTCATGCATCTCCGCCGACGCGGATTTCACACACCGCTACCGGGAATATTCCTTTCCAATAAACTGGACGAATTTCAGCTACTGGTGGGGAAGAACAGTGACTTTTCTACATCTTCTATTCTGTGCTTCATTGAGACATGGCTGTGTGGATCGATCCCGGACTCTGTGCTGCAGCTGGCAGGTTTCCAACTCCTCAGAGCGTATCGCCACACGGAACTTTCCGGCAAGACAAAAGGTGGAGGAGTCTGTTTTTATACCAACAGTGGCTGGCGTAATGATGTGACAGTGATGCTGCAACACTGTTCTCCTGATCTGGAATCATTTTTTATCAACTGCAAATCTTTTTACTCCCCCCATGAGTTCGCTTTGTTCATTCTGGTTGGTGTTTACATCCCACCGCAGGATGTCCTACATCAGCTTCTGTGAGGACAGCTGTGTACCATCACGCACCAGCGTGAGTTACAACAACGACAAACCCTGGTTCACAGCCAACCCGTCTCAGACAGCTAAGGTCGCAAAAGGAGGAAGCATTTAGGAGTGGAGACAGAAGCAGGTTCAAAGAGGCAAAGTACAGGTTTAGCAAGGAGGTGAGGGGAGCTAAACGACTGTATTCTGAGAAACTCCAACACCAGTTCTCAGCCAAGGACTCTGCTTCTGTCTGGAAGGGGCTCAGAGAGCTCACCCATTACAAACCCAGAGCCCCCCACTCTGCTAACGACTTGCGCCTGTCCAACAATCTGAACAAGTTCTACTGTCGTTTCGAAAGACAATGGGACAGTCCAGACACAATCCCCTGGGACTCCATCCACCAGCCCCAGGCCACCAGCTTCACCTCTCCCACCACTGCAGGGGCCTGGGCCTCTCCACAACTTCAAACCTCAGAGGCCCCCTCCCCTTCCACAGTGACACCTCTCTCAATCCTGGAGAGGGATGTTAACAGACAATACAAGAGACAGAACCTCCACAAAGCAGCCGGGCCAGACTCTGTCTCTCCATCCACCCTGAAGCACTGTGCTGACCAGCTGTCTCTGGTGTTCACAGATATCTTTAACACTTCACTGGAGATATCCCACATACCAGCCTGCTTCAAAACCTCCACCATTATCCCTGTTACCAAGACACCACGGGCCACAGGAATTAATGACTACAGACCTGTAGTCATTAATTCATATACTACACACCTCAAATCCATCACAGACCCAGTCCTGGACCACCTGCAGTTCGCCTACAGATCTAACAGGTCTGTAGATGATGCAGTAACTTGGCCCTCCACTTCATCCTCCAGCATCTGGACTCCGCTGGAACCTACGCCAGGATCCTGTTTGTGGATTTCAGCTCTGCCTTCAACACCATCATCCCAGCTCTGCTGCAGGACAAGCTCTCTCAGCTGAGCGTCCCTAAATCCACCTGCTGGTGGATCAGAGACTTCCTGTCTGACAGGAGGCAGCACGTGAAGCTGGGAAAAGGTGTCTCTGGCTCCCGGACCATCAGCACCGGTTCTCCTCAAGGCTGCGTTCTTTCCCCTCTACTCTTCTCCCTGTACACCAACAGCTGCACTTCCAGTCACCAGTCTGTCCATTTCCTGAAGTTTGCAGATGACATCACCCTCATCTCTGGTGGGGATGAGTCTGCCTACAGGTGGGAGATTGACCATCTGGTGACCTGGTGCAGCCAGAACTTGGAGCTCAACAATCTCAAGACAGTGGAGATGATTGTGATCTACAGAAAGAACCCAGCCCCACTCACCCCCATCACCCTGAGAGACTCCCCAGTCGACACTGTGGAGTCCGTCCACTTCCTGGGCGCCATCATCTCCCAGGACCTCAAGTGGGAGCTGAACATCAGCTCCATCACCAAGAAAGCAGAGGATGTACTTTCTGCGGCAGCTGAAGAAGATCAGCCTGCCAGAGACGATGATGGTGCACTTCTACACTGCCATCAGTCCATCCTCACCTCCTCCATCACCATCTGGTACTCTACTGCTACTACCAAGGACAAGGGCAGACTGCAGCGTATCATTCGCTCCACAGAGAGGGTGATTGGCTGCATCTCTCCAGGACCTGTACACCTAAAGGACCCTGAGGCGTGCAGGAAAGATTGTAGCCGACCCCTCCCAACCCAGACACAAACTGTTTGAGACTCTCCCCTCTGGCAGGGGTAAAAAACCTCACGCCACAAGAACAGTTTCTTCCCCTCTGCAGCTGGCCTGATAAACAATTATAGTCCCCCGTCGTAATGGGTTACATTAACGCACACTTGTGGACTACAGACCGCACTCAAACCGTTACACATTCCCTTGACAATATTTTGCACATTCCTGCACAGTTTTAGTTTTATTTCATTTTCAATCCTAAAAATATATATTGCACATATTTAGTAATTTTTTTTCATATTAGTACTTTAGTATTTTAATACTACTTTATATTTATGCTTATGTTGACTTTTGCACTACTTGTCTATACTTGTTACGCACCAAGACACCACAGCAAACTTGTATGTGAAAACCTACATGGCAATAAACCCGATTCTGATTCCGATTCTGATTAAGAATCTGTCCAACTCCTAGAAGGTTTTTTTTTTAAAAATGGCAGATAGATTTTTAAACATGTCAATCATGTTGATTTAGGAAGATTTGAATTTGAGCAGATAGACAACTGGCCACTAGAGAAGAATAAAGAGTGGATGGAAGAACGAGTAGTACATAGTGATAGTGAAGATGAAATATTAATCCCTGATCATATTGAAAATAAAGGGGATATTGAAACTCGTGGCATCAGAACACATTTTTGGCTGGAACGAACGTATTGTGACGAGGAAGGCATAGAAAATTGGCAATCTGAACAAGAAATTAACCAAAAATTGTGGTAAATCACAAAAATTATAAATTTGGCTCAAAAAAAAGAAGAGTTTCCTGCAGTACCGTGGGAGGAAGTGATACGAAGCCTGTGGGTGCCGCACACGTTAGCAATAATATTGGAAGGTCTGTGTAGTCGTCCTACTAGTGTAGCCACACTCCCTTTGCGTCCTTTTTTGGGGATTCCTGAGAATTTAACTATAGCGGGAAGAAATAGGGGGGCCGTAGATCGATGGTTGGAGATTAGGACTGTCCCCAGGATGGTAGAGTGGGAATTTGGGTATATTACTAAGATCCCAGCCGAGGACAGGACTGAAGACTTGAGGTACAATCCCACTAGGATACCAAAACGCAAACAAGCTGTAACTGCAGGTAAAATATTAGTGCTGATAAGGACAAGAAGAGAGGGAGAGCCAGAAATCACTAGACAAGGGTAAAGTGCTAAACAGGGATTTATGGAAGCTAAAATGGTAAAAGGGGAAGGTTTACTGACACCAGTGGAGCTAGTAGTGAGGCAGCATCCAGATTATGTTAAACAAATTCAACACTGCATGAAAAAGTGGCACAAACGAACATCAGACAGACTACAGTGGCCTGAGAAGGGAACTTTCACTGCTGGGAACAGAAGCCAGGACTGAAGGTGAATTAACAGGAAACCTCACCATTAATTGGAACACACAACCAACTGAAGGGAAAATATCAAATAGAGATGAGGTTGAAAGTGTGTGTTCCACTGGAACAGTCTGCAGTGAAGAAAGCAAATGTTCCAGCAAGAGATACTGTAAGACTTAGAGCACACTGGCAGACGAAGAGAAAGACAAAAGACACTCACATATGTGCAACCTGCAGTATACTGGATCCAATGGCCAGCTGACTCAGAACTTGCACACCAATGGAGTGTGTGAAAAGCCTGGATACAGAAAGAACTGCCCACAGCACAAGAACCACGACTGCCGCTGCACTGCACTCTGATGTATGATGAGACTCAGCAACATACTGACTACAAAGAATGCTGGACAGAGTTGATTACAGGCAAAATATTATCTGTAATATGTCAAGACCTGTATGTTGGACCACAAGGACCAGCAGCAGCAGTTACTCTACCACCAGAACTACGTCCCTGGTTTCAAGTCACCAGCTCCGTCCCACATGTTACACTCCTGATAGCTAATGGACATGAATCACGTGACCTAGGACTGATGGTGAAGGCAGCATTACAAGTGACTGTATGGAAACCAACTCAGAACACGCATGTGCAGTCATCCTCCGATGGACAATATGTGAAAATATTTCTGCGAGCATATGACAAAGGAACAAGAGCCCAAGTGCTACTAAGTCAGAGATTCCCTACTCAACTGCCACTCTCAGAAGAACATAGTGTGCTACTACATCAGATACCACATGAGTTATGGTCACATCATAAAACAGATGTAGGGCTAGTTAGGTCAGCACAGCCAGTTCACATCAAAGCAAAAGAGGGCATTGTGTACCATTGTATCCCATGAAACCACACCAAATAGCAGGTATAAGACCCACCATCAAGGGCTTGGTAGCAGCAGGTGTGTTAAAACCAACAAAAAGTCTGTGTAATACACCAACTTGTCCAATAAAACAAAATAAACTCTAGTGACTATCGATTGGTGCATGATTTGTGCGCCATTAATTCCACTGTAGATGCAGAAGTACCTGTGGTTCCAGACCCACATACTTTGCTTTCTAATATCCCACATGACGCCTGTTGGTACACAGTCATTGATTTATGCTCAGCATTTGTTAGTGTGCCATTACACCCAGATTCACAGTATCTGTTTGCTTTTACATATCAAGGACAGCAGTACACTGTAAACGCAAACATGGTATTTAATTAAAAATAGTAAATTGACTTAAATCAGTTTTTATCAAATTGCTATTAACACTCGCTTTTAGTAAGTTACTTGTAATTTGTGGTTGAAAAATCTCACCAGCTCAGTCTACTTGAACTGGATTAATTTAGAAAAAGTATGTTTTCGATAATTGTGCTTTTACAAGTACATTTACTCAATACTGCACTTAAGTACAAAGTACTTTAAGTACTTTACTTTTTTTTCATATTACTGTCTACTTTTACTCCACTACATTTCAGAGGGAAATATTGTACTTTTTACATCACTGCATATGTAATAATACATACGCGATATATAATAATAATCAGTAGTATGCTACTTTTAATTTTAATATTTGAAGTATTTCTTTTTGTGGTTATATGTTTTTTACTTAATTAAAATTTTCACTGCAGGAGCTGTATTGTAAAAGAGTAGTTTCACGGAGTGGTATTAGTACTTTTGCTTCGGTTATGGATTTGAAAACTTCGCCGGCTTTTTTTTTTTTTTTCCCGACCTGTGGGCATGCGCAACTCCGTCCTCTCTACGCCTGACGGTATGTCAACAACACACCCGCAACGGACGAGGAGCTGGACCTAATCCCTGCAACAGCACTCGTTAAGGTTATTTTCAGCATTCTTGTGCTTGGCACACTCATTTGGTGAGTAATATTTTACCCTTGTTTAGACCGTTTTCTTTCTGTAAGTAAGCGCCATATTTTTCGTGCTTGCTAGTAATGATGTGTGTTGTAATGTCGGCTAACGCTGCCTCAGAGCTATATAGCTCTGAGCTAGCTGAACTATATTATGGACATAACGTGTCTTACTTTTGTCACGTTAAAGTTGAGGAGAAACTTTAGTGTAGCGGTCGCGGGCGTGCTCGTCACGTGCACGCGCACACCCGCTGTCGGAGTTGATTTTTTTTTCTGAGGCCAGTCATCTATGAGTACTCACTCACGATGAGAGACTGATCCCGGCGGTTTGTGAGTTTCCATGAGCAGGAGGGCATTCACATGGCAGAAGTCTGGATGTATCATTTTATTTTACGCTCGGCTGTTAAGTTAGGACTATGCTAACTTAATGTTATTTTATTTAACCCTCCTCACTTAACACTAGTCATATTTGTAGCTGTGTCGTTTCCATGGTTACCACGTTTAGCGCGCCCAATGAGCGCGCCCACCATATAAAGAGTAGACGCCGCATTGGCTGCTGAGGCCGCTGAGGCACAAGAAATACAGGCGCCATCTTGGACCGGTCACCCGCTCCACTCAGTGTGATCAGTCTGCAGGATCAATGAACTGTCAGCGTGTTTAATCAATCATAACTCTGAATACTAAACTGATTTTCACGGGATTGTTTAATGAAAACGTCATACATGTATATATATATATATATTATATATACAGATATATAGGGAGAGAGAGATAGATAGATATAGATTTTCATTTTTTCTGATATATATGTAGATATACATATTCATTTTTTCTGAGATCTAACTTCTGTCTATTGTGTTTTATCCTATTGATGTATAATGTTGTATTGTTTCTTCAATTTTCAATTTATTAAAATAGCTGAGTAGTGCACAATATGCTTCTGCTTCTCTATCATATATTAGTGTTTTTATATATGTGTGTGTGTGTGTATTATATTATATCATACATAGCATATGAAGAAGAATACACATTGGGGCCCTCTCCAGACTTGTTAATTGACTATCTTTGGAGCCCCCCTTGATCCCCCTTCAGACTGATCAACAATACACAGTGGGGCTCCCCCCCTCAGACCAGGAGCTACTTCCCCTCTGCCACTCTTGACCCTTTGATCTTGCCAACTTGGTGTCCCCTGCAAGTCTGATAGCAAATGTCCCCTTTCTACCTTTTGTCTCCTGTTGTTCTTACGTCACTGCTTTGTTCTTACTGTATAAAACTGTATCTCTGTCTTGACTCTTGGTCCATTCACCGACTCAGATCCGCTCTGTGTCTGTGCACCAGTGTGCTGGCATGCTTGAATAAACTCACACCACCACAGCAAACCTCTAACCTGGACTTGGATTTTTCCTCAACAATTTGGTGCCGTGACCCGGATGGCAACATACTTCCATGGAGACTCCTTTTCCAGTCCAAGGACACACCAGTGACTTCAGATCCAAATTACAGAGGTAAAGGGTCCTTTTGAAAACCCAATTTTTGTTGCTGTGTGTGTTGGAGGTCTGTGAAGCTGGAGTCCCAAAGAAGTTGACGCCATCCGCATTTTTACGTAAGTTTGCTGTGTGGTTGTGAAAAGTGGTTAATTTGGTTTTCTCTGTAGAGATGGTAGGAATGCTTGTATTAAGGAGTTTACACTGTAGAGATGGTAGGAATGCTTGTGCTTTTAAACCTTGGAAATTTGACTCGGTTATAGAGTTGCTTGCCTCTTCCTAACCTAAGAATCTGACTCGGTCTTCTTACGGTCCAAACATTTCAGATTACAGAGTAAATTTTGCTTGCCTCTTCCTAGCCTTAGAATCGGACTCGCTCTTCTTAAGGTTAAACATTTCAGATTACAAAGAAAGGAAATTCGTGGAAATGGCCAATTGGAATAGATCATTGGATCGGACCGAGTGTTTCAGGGAAACACGGCTATCTACTGAGAGATAGAAGAAGGTCACAGTGTTTGGAACACTGCCAGTGTTGGGAACACTGAGGTAATAGTCCAGAGAGACTTGTAAGAAGGAGGCCTACGCAGGATCGGTAGTTTGGGGTAATTTGCTCTTGGGATTAATTAATTCTGTAGGGATCTGATTTTTTCTCCGTACACTTAAAGGAATGGATTGTATCTTTTAAGTAGACATAAAAGACTGGATGACCTGCAATTTCTTGCTGTTAAACTCAGACAAAACTGAAGTTATTGTTCTGGGTCCTAAACACCTGCGATGTATAGATATAGTTACTCTAGATGGCATTGCCCTGGCCTCTAGCACCGCTGTAAGGAGTCTAGGAGTAATCTTTGATCAGGACATGTCCTTTAATACCCATATAAAACAGACTTCAAGGACTGCCTTCTTCCACTTACGTAACATTATAAAAATCAGGCATATCCTGTCTCAAAAAGATGCAGAAAAACTAGTTCATGCATTTGTTACTTCTAGGTTAGATTACTGTAATTCCTTATTATCGGGTTGCCCCGATAAGTCTCTAAAGACTCTCCAGCTGATCCAGAATGCGGCTGCACGTGTACTGACAGGAACTAGCAAAAGAGAACATATTTCTCCGATATTAGCTTCTCTGCACTGGCTCCCTGTGAAATCTAGAATAGAATTTAAGGTCGTCCTCCTCACTTACAAAGCTCTTATTGGTCAGGCACCATCATATCTTAAAGAGCTGATAGTACCGTATTACCCCACTAGAGCACTACGCTCACAGAATGCAGGGTTACTTGTAGTACCTAAAGTCTCTAAAAGTAGAATGGGAGCCAGAGCCTTTAGTTATCAAGCTCCTCTTCTGTGGAATCAGCTCCCAATTTGGGTTCGGGAGGCAGACACCCTCTCTTCGTTTAAGAGTATGCTAAAAACGTTCCTTTTTGATAAAGCCTATAGTTAGGGCTGGCTCAGGTGAGTCCTGAACCATCCCTTAGTTATGCTGTTATATGCTTAAGACTGCTGGGGGACTTCCTAGGACGCACTGAGCTTCTCTCTCCTCCTCTCCCTCTCTATCTGTACGCATTCCTATCCCACTAATACAGGCTACCAACTCCATTTCTTCCTGGTAGTCCTTGTGCTTTCTGTGTTTTTTCGCCTTCTCACTTTCTGCAGGTATTTCTGCCTCTGGAGCTGTAGAGTCTGGATCTGTGATTGCCGGCCGTCTACTGCCCCCATGTTCCTGCTCCACACTCACTGCTGCAGTTGTTATTATTATTAGTCTGATTTGTTGTCTGTCCTCCTGTTCTGTCTCCCCTCTCCCCCTCTCTCCTCCCCTTTCAACTCAACTCGGTCGATGCAGATGGCCGCCCACCCAGAGCCTGGTTCTGCTCGAGGTTTCTACCTGTTAAAAGGGAGTTTTTCCTCGCCACTGTCGCCAAGTGCTTGCTCATGGTGGGAACTGTTGGGTCTCTGTAAATAATATTTTAAAGAGTATGGTCTAGACCTACTCTATGTGAAAGCGTCTTGAGATAACTTTTGTTATGATTTGGCGCTATACAAATAAAATTGTCTTGACTTGACTATTATAATGGATGTGAATTGTTGGCAAAAGTAAGAGAATGAAAGTTTTAGAAGGGATTTTACAGAAAGACAATGGGAAGTTATTTTAGTGGAAGGTCAGAGAAAGAGTTTACCGGTCCTGCAAAAGTACATGTACGATAGTTATGGTACCAATAGTGTTAAATTTGTTGCAACATTGATTAGAATAACTGCAGATGATGGTCTTCTCAAATTTCCCCAGAATGGGACTTTTGACCGGACTAGATTAGAAAATTTTAATGATAAATCGAGCTCGCACATAGATATAAACCAACACTTCTACTTCCTTAAGACAGTGGAAGGATGAAAGTAGTCGCCGTAATGCAGAATCTTAAATAATTTTGCTTACAGATCAAAATAAAAAGTTAGTAGACCAACTGGAATACGAAAACAAAAACAAAAACACAACGCAGACAAAAAAAAAAAAAATTAATTTGAGTAACCAGTTGGCCTACAGAACCACTAAAACAAATGAAAACGATCACATCCAAAACTTTTATCCTGGGAAAGAGATAAAAGAATATAGTTTAAAGTGAAGTGTGAAATTCATGAAGATGAAGAAGGGTGGACTCCAAACCTTGGAGTCACAGAGAGCTAAAGGCAATAGTGGGAGATTTTCCCAAGGATGTCAGGAAATATGCCAAATCCCATCCCAAATGCCTGACATAATGCAATTGTTTAAAACTAACTTTGCCATCCGATTCGAAAGACAAAGTTACTGATGTCTGTGAAATTGCCTACAATCCCACAGACTCCAAAATCACTCCAGATAAAGCACAGACAATTTACAGTGTCATAGCTTTATCAATTTAACAGGAGTTAATATAACAGAATAACTCAACTCCTCTCAAAAAGAATTTAACAGGAGTTAATATAACAGAATAACTCAACTCCTCTCAAAAAGAAATTTAAGGAAAAGAGCAATCGACAGTTGGATGGACAGGAAAACCAATAACTGAACTGGTAAAGATAACTCAGCACAATTGGGGTAACACAGAACAAAGGGAATACAAAATGCATGAAATGTTAATTCTTGTTCAAGTGTCTCACTATACAGGCGGAGCACCCAGAGGAGATCGCAGTGGCAGAGGAACCTTGAAAAGTGAGAACTGAGGCCAAGGACGTGAGAAAAATGTCACCTTTTCTCAAACAATGACCAAGGGAACTGCTTCTATTGTGGTGAGCCAAATCATTGGGTAAGAAACTGACCATATAGAAGCATCTCAATCTACCCTGCCTGCGGCACCTCCAGTGAGTAGACAAATGGAAGACCAACAAACCCCAAAGCCCTACTAATAGAGCTGTACCAAATTGAAACAGAAGGAAATGTGACCCAAGCTTTGTTTTTTATTTTTTAAATTAAGAACCTTATTTAATCGTAGATGTTAATGGAAAATCAACATCATTTCTGGTTCTCTTTCAACTCTTAAAACAACAAAAACCATACATTTCAAAACAGCCAAAGAAACAGCAAGGGCTGTGGGGGTTGGAGGCATTCCTATGAGTCTACCTGTATCTGAGCCTATTGTAGTATCCATAGGTACTTTAACTGAGAGCATGTCATGTTTTACAACTTCACACTCCTTTCTTCTTTCAGACACCACACCCATGAAGCTATTAAGGCGAGATTTGTTAGGTTAACTAAACTGCACCATCTATTCCACACCAGATGGCATCTTTTTACAGAATAAAAGATAACACAACAGCTGTACTAACAGCTCTGATAGACCAAAATCAAACTATGAGTGAAGGAAAAGTGAAATTATATGATAGAATTGTGTCCAGTGTGACCTTGTCAGTATGGGCCTCCTCCTCTAATGATGTTTGTTTAATCAGAACTGTTAAGCCAGTACAGATATTACTAAAACATAACACCTCCCTGCCAAGGATTTCACAGTATCCTCTTTATCAAGAGTACTGACACTCACTGCTCCACACATTACAGATGTTCCATTCCTAACCCTGCTACTATATCACCTACAGAAGATGATGGTGATCCCCGTAACTGTGGATGTTGTTTTATGTTCATCTAAACCTAGTCCAGATCTTTTAGAAATTAATTTCTCTAACTCTGAACTTCTTTTCTACACTGATGGCTCTGCTTATAGAGAAAATGGTGTGCCGTACGCAGGGTATGCAATTTGTGATAACTTTTCTATTATTGAAAGTGCCACCCCGCCACCCTCAAGCTCCGCCTAAGTAGCTGAGTTGTATGCCCTGAGGAGAGCCTGTCACCAAGTGAAAGGTAAAACTTACCATTATCACAGACTCCAGATACACTTTTGGATGTTTGTATGCCTTTGGTATACTGTGGGCAAACTGAGGATTCATTACATCCTCAGGGACATCTGTTAAACAGGGGAAACTGATTGGAAAACCGCTAGATGCATGTTAACTACCTTCATCTATTGCCGTTTTAATGTGAAGCCCACACCAAATCTAAAGATCCGGTTTTACAAATCTAAAGATCCAGTTTTACGAAGCAATGCTTTGGCCGACCATGCCGCCAAAGCAGCTGCCAAAATTGGTATTCCTCTCCATGTAAAGCTCTGTCTTGCCATACCTGCTAACAACCTTGCTTCTCCTAATGATGTGGGTCTCTTACAGGAGACCACTGATGTGAGAGAGCATAGTTTGTGGCTTTCCCATGGATGTAAATATGTAAACAATTTGTGGGTCCACAATGACGGCCGCGTTGTGGGCTCCCGTGTCTCTGTACCCATGGCTAACACGCAAGTCACATGACTTGTCACGTGTGAGCAAAGGGGGGATGTGTCAGATAGTGTTGGAAGACTGGTTTGCTCCGGGATTTACATCCTATGCACAAAATGAAAAACAGTACAGACAATAATGTCGACACATCCTTCCCCTCGGGTATTTTTTTTTTTTTGAAGCTTTTGAAATTGATTTTATTCATATGCAAAAATGTGATGGATATGAAAATATCCTTGTATGAATGGACATGTTCTCAAACTGGCCTGAAGCATGGCCATGTAAGAAGGCGGACTCTACGTCCATTCCAAATGCCTGTTAAAAGACATTGCGCCAAAATTTGGTACTCCTCAGACCATCAATTCAGACAGAGGTACCCATTTCACTGGACAAATAATGACTGAACTCTGTGAATCACTAGGGATTAAACAAAGGCTACATTGTCCATATCATCCACAGTCTTCAGGGCTAGTTGAAAGACAAAAGGGGGTCTTGAAAATCAACCTAGCCAAACTGTGTGCTGAAACAGGCCTGAGATGGACAATGCTGCTGACGCTAGCCCTAATGTCAATGAGGTCCACACCCATCAGGAAACACAAACTCACACCTCATGAAATTATCACTGGTAGACCAATGACTATACCAAGTTATTCGGTATTATGCATGAAAAAGATGGATCTCCATGCTATGGATGAGTCCATCAGATCATTTTGTTCTGCTCTAACATCTGCCGTTCAGTCAATCCACGGACAAGTGAAAGCTGTCCAGTCTTTTCCTAGTGACAAACCCTGCCACAACATCCAACCAGGAGATTGGGTTTGCGTCAGAGAGTTCCGGCGGAAAAACGCCCTGAAACCCCGCTGGTCCAAACCACAACACGTCCTGCTCACCACCAACACAGCAGTCAAGTGTGAGGGTCGTCCTACTTGGATTCACGCATCCCACTGTAAGAAGACACCGCCTCCACCATGCACCGGAACCCAGCAGAATCCTTCTTCATCCTGTGGGTCCTCTTCCTTACCAACTGCGGAGCCATAGAAGGATGGCTACATCCCTGGGAAAGATCGATTCCCCTGAAGGACAACGCAGGCATCGGAGTCCCAGAAGAAGCTGCAGGACAACCACAGCCATCAAGGGAACAGAGAAACAACATAGACACCAGAGTCTCAAGCAAAGCCACTGCACACCCGACACTGATTATAGCATTAAGAAACAACATCAGACAGAGAAAAGGACCAACAGTAAGCCAAAATGAGTTATGCATGACAAAGAGAAACATCTACAGATACCACAAACGGGACATTCCACAATACCAACAGAGAAAGACACTTGCACATGAACCTCAGCTTTCAACAAACACATACCTCCAATTGGCAAAAATGGTAGCCGATAACAGCCCAAACCCTAAAAACTGTTATGTTTGTGGGTTTATCCCACACAGTACAAGAGAAGGACTCCCACTGATGGCCGTGCCTATTACCTCCTGTGACACCTGCCACGTGTTACACTTTAATTCCACCTATGAACAGTGTGCCTGTCTAAATCCATCACAAACACGACAATTATACTGCAATCAACGTTATACCAACTGTTATTCCTGCAACACTCCTAACCCTCTCACCCTCACAATGGTTCCAAAGACATTCGAATGGTGTGTTGAAGGTAAAGGAAACATTCACTTAGGAATATCCAACTGTGACTCTACATACACTCCATCAGAAGAACGAAGACAACATTCATCATCTGATTCTATTAATGATTATGCCTAGTCACCTGTCTCAGATGTATTTGTAATCCTGATTTTTTGTTTGAAATTGAAGTTGATTATGACTAAGGAGAGTCGTTTTGTATTTTTCACTTGGTTTCAGCATTTTTTTGTTTTCAGTCAAGTTTTCAAGTTTTCAAGTTTCCAGAGTGGAATTGCTCCTGTGTTATGTTTTTTTAAAAAAAAGAAAAAAAAAGTGTGGGTTGAAGAAGAATACACATTGGGGCCCTCTCCAGACTTGTTAATTGACTATCTTTGGAGCCCCCCTTGATCCCCCTTCAGACTGATCAACAATACACAGTGGGCCCCCCCCCCCCCCTCAGACCAGGAGCCACTTCCCCTCTGCCACTCTTGACCCTTTGATCTTGCCAACTTGGTGTCCCCTGCAAGTCTGATAGCAAATGTCCCCTTTCTACCTTTTGTCTCCTGTTGTTCTTACGTCACTGCTTTGTTCTTACTGTATAAAACTGTATCTCTGTCTTGACTCTTGGTCCATTCACCGACTCAGATCCGCTCTGTGTCTGTCAGTGCACCAGTGTGCTGGCATGCTTGAATAAACTCACACCCCCACAGCAAACCTCTAACCTGGACTTGGATTTTTCCTCAACACATATATCACATACCAGAATATTCTATTACCGTTATGCCTATTATGTATATTAAAATACGCCGAATCATGTGTCCGGTATCATGCCTACATGTATGACGTTTGCAGAAAAAAATCCCGTGAAAATCAGTTTAGTATTCAGAGTTATGATTAATTAAATGCATTGACACTTCATTGCACCTGCAGACAGATTACACTGAGTGGAGCGGGTGACCGGTCCAAGATGGCGGCCCCACGTCTCGTCAGCGCCAATAGGCAGTAGCGGTCGATGCGGCGTCTACTCTTTATATGTCTATGCCGCACACTGTTTACTTGCGCAGTGCTTGTCTGATCACACGAGGAGCGCAGTGAGAGCCCGCAGATCAGATTTGGTACAGACAAAAGGGTCTCCCTGTCTGTCTTTTTATCATAGCCTGTTACCATTGCTGGCATACTCATTTATTTAGTTATGTTGTCTAGAATATGTACATTACAATACTGTCTTTGTGGGTAATAGGCCTATGTTACAGTTTTCACTTGTACTGGAAACAAGATGTTTATGAGTTGTGGTGAGCTTTGGTTGTGTTAAATTGTTGTATTCTTCTTAACTGTCCCCTTCCAGGCTCAGGCAGATGGTGATCAATCCACAGTTCCCTTGATACCACATAAGTGAGTCATTTACCATTTACCTTTTGTACTACTGTGTTCATTTGGTAGCTGTTCTTGTCTTAAAGAAGTTAAATGATTAAAAGCTTGATAATTAGATTTTTGCAAGGATTTAGTTTTTTTCTGTTGCTCTGGTATTTCAAGTCTGATACTGCATGTTAGTGTTTTTGTTTTTTGTTTCTATTTTGCCGGGCTTGATGCTAAAATGATCTTTTCTTTTCAGATTCTTTTCAGAAGACAAAAAACTTCCTATGCAGTGGTCGTGTAAGTACTGCACATTTTGTGCTGAAAAGAGGTGCTTCTTACTTAAGCATTACCGCTTAAAACACGGGTGCCACACTCGAATATCACCACTACCGTGCCTTTATAAGGAGTGCCTGTGCACATTTAAATCTTTCAATGCACTCAAAGTCCACTTATCAACATGGCACACTCAAAAGGACCTGGGGAACGTGGGTGAAACTGCTTTCCATTGTCAGCTGTGTGACTTTGTGGAGCCTTGCACTGGAGCTGACTTTTTTACCCATTTACGAAGACATTTGAAGCTGAAGCAAAAGGTTTCCTGTCCATATCAAGGCTGTAGCTTTCAGAGCAATGTTTATTCAACCTTTAATGCACATAAAAGCAAAGAACATCAAGACCACAATAAGATGGCATTCAAACCTGAAATTGTGTCACATAATGTACTTGAGGTACCTCCACCTAATATAAATATTCAACCTGAGGATAGTGCCCCTGAAACTGATCAGGTTGAGTTTGAGGTTACTGAGCTCAATGAAGATGTGGGAGACTTGGAGAGTCAGTTGGAACATAATGTAGCTGCTGTTTTTCTGAAAATGTCATCGATTCTTAACATCTCTGAAAATGCCCTGCAAGAAGTTATAGAGCAGATCAACCAAATTTATGTGCTTTCACAGCCATTGTTACATACCTCGGTTGGAAAAATACTAAATCAACATTGTGGAGATGTTGAGGACTCTTAAGTGAGTGAGATAGCTAAAGTATTTACTGAGAATAATGTATTCCTGAAATTCACTTCTACTAGGGGGTCATTGTCAACCACTAGCAAGCGAACATCATACATTTGAAAAGAATTCTCAGTGGTGACGCCTATTGAGTTTGTCCTAAAAAATGACAGGCAGACAGTTGTGTATATCCCCATACTAAAAATGCTGCAGACATTACTAAACAATGGAGAAATTTTAGATAAGGCCATGTCATCTGAGACAAATTTGTCACAAGGATACAGATCTCACAGGGATGGTTACCGGTTTAAAGACAATTCTCTCTTGACAGAGGAAGAATTCAGGATTGCTCTTTTCTTGTACATAGATGATTTTGAGGTGGCTAAGCCCTTGGGAACCTCCAGAAAGAAACACAAGCTGCCATCTACTGGGTACTTGGAAATCTACACCCTAAATATCGCTCCTCTCTTCATTCCATTCAGCTTGCTCTACTCATCATCGCTGAAGATTATATCAGGACGTTGACTTTAAATGAGAGACCACAGTCTATTGAAGAATTAAAAGTGCAACTGGTAGATAAACTGTCACTGCAGTATGACTTTAAACTGCAGTATGAAGATCAAGACTTCCATAATGCCCTCTGCAATTTGACTGAAATAACTGATTTACCTGAAAGAGCTACACTCAAAATCATCCCTCTTGTGACTCTCCATTTAACCGCATTGTCATCACCCACCACAACATCAGACACTGAGTGCAGCACAGCAGACACTGAGATCCTGTCGACAGGAAGAGCATCACCATCGCTAAGACAACAGTGGCCAGATTTCTTTGACATACCCAATTTCTCAGTTGATGTTGACTATAGACTCAGACAGGCAGATCTTGCCTTTATGAAGGATGGAACACGTATGACTCTACCACGAGATATGAAGCATGACATACTAGAAAAGCTTGCTGAGATGATGTACAGTTTCAAGGCTTACCCTAAAGATGATGACTTCAGCAGTGTTGCAAAAGCACTAATTAGCAAACACCCCTGCCTCACTGAGCCTGGACCACACAGATGGAATGGCTGGAAAAACAGCCTTAAATTATCGCACAAAGCTTCAAAAAGCTGGATGTGAGGATGTAGCAATCAATGGAGGCAAAAGAAGTAAAGGCAACCCAGAAGGAGAATCCTCAAGCAAGAATATCAAACGGCCAAAAAGAGGTGAAGCAAACTACCTACCTAACTTACCTGAAGGACATGATGAAACAAGCCTTGAAAATGCCAGAAAGGTTCTCGTGGAAGAAATGAAGAAGAAACAACCCAATGGCACTCTCATCTCACAAATGATGGACCAATCATTCCCACTACGCAGACAAGAAATTGTAGAAAAGGAACCTGCTGTACAGAACATTGTTGAACGATGGCCAGCACTCTTCACAGACAGGTAAACTATTTTTGTTCTCAACCAATAAAATAATGCCTATCAAAAAGAAATTCAAGGTGTGTGGCTAGAAATCCAAACACACTTGTTGGAATGTTAACACTTCTGCCATCTCTCCATCCCTACCCACCCCTCTCTCTACTTTTCAGGTGTTTGCTGAGTTCAACAGAATCGCAAGTAAGAATCTTGAGGGAGACTTCTTTGAGGCTCTGGACCAGTATACCCCACGTTTCATTGAACTTTTCAAAACAAGAAGGGGAACTGTTGGCCAGAAGCTCAGTGAGCTGATGCAGCACATGAGCTGGATGGTAAGTAGGTTAATTTTGCTTTTGATCTGTGTGATAGTTCATCAATCAAGTTCTAAATGAGATGATCCAGCCCAACCTATTCTATTTCCTGTCTGACTTGTGCTTGTGCCTTGCAAATTACTCTGTTAACTGGTCTTTTCTCTCTCTGTGTATCATTAGACACCAGACGTGACAGTACTTCGCTCTGTTGTCCTCAAAGGCATTCCTATTTTACTTGGTGACGACTCCAGTGAATTCTTCAAGACATGCTCTGTAAGTACTTGCACATAAGAAAAAGTTTGGTCTGCATTAAAATAGAACTATATCTGTGCTGACATAGAAGATGTAATTTTATCTGCACAATATACAATATACATTTTGTACAGTGATTGATGTATTTTGTATGGCAATTCCTCCACAGCTAATCTGAGAGGTATTTAAACAGCCAGTAAATAAAAATGAAATTTGCCACATAAACGTTGTACACATTAATTAATTGTAAATCTAAGGAGCAGGAGTCCAGGCTGAAAAGTCAGTGTCACTGTTTAAGAATATATGGACCTTGTGGACCATAGCTTTAGTTTAATCATACCACATTTATTTTGTTGGTTATATTGTAACAATCCAGTGTGAACACATATTTAAAACCATATTCCCTAGCAAATGCTTTCAACATTAAAAATGAATGTTTTAGAAGAGCATAAATTGCCATGCTGAAGAATGTGTGTGTGTGTCTTTGTAGGGTACAGCGAGAGACGAGGCCCTAGAATGCACTGTCGGTGTGCTGACAGTTGTCAGTGAAGATAATCCTCATGAGGGTCCAAGTTCAGTAGACCTCCAGCCCATCTCCACTGCCATCATTCTGGAGGGAGGTATCATCATGGATCATATAAAAAAACTTGCCTCAGGCAGTTTGTCTGTTATTTGGGCTTACATATGCTTTGCATTTGGATTACCCAAAATGCATGGCAAATACACTCAACTTCATTCAGACTGTGATGCTTGGACTGGGAAAGAAAACCTCCCACCAAAACTGTTAACTTTGAAGAACAGTCTACTGGGTTAGACCAGTAAAGAGCCATCAGCTGTCAGATAGCACTTTGTAAATTATGCAGCAGTTAATGTTCTCCTGTTATCAGAGAAAGTTTTATGCTTTCATGCAACTGAGCTGGCTTGTTTATGATCTCAAAAAACTTTATAAATTCTATTAAAGTGTACCATGTTATGCTAGTATGCTAATGGTGGAAATAGCGCCACCTTGTGTTGCAAAGAGTTGTTAGATAATGTTGTCAGAAAGGAACCTAGCAAGGTTGACCTGTTTACATTTGTGTTTTGGGAAAACTTTTAATAGTTATAATGTAGTACAAATACAAAACCCAAGGAGTGATGTTTTTCTGTGTTGGTTTAAACCTTGGACTGATGCTCGCTTTGGGACACAAAAGCATTTGTTGTACTTTCAGTTTTGATCAGAAATGCAATGATTTTGCATGCACTGAAGTCCTGTAATTATCAGGTGTTTACCTGTTTAATATTGTGAGACTGTTACATGCATAGAATTAGCTCACAAAAATGTGGTTTTATTTTTGCCATGTCCATGTCATGTTCTACAGTCAAATCAAACCACAAGTTTGTTGTTTAGCTGCTGTTTTGTACTTGAATGTACAAGAAAGTGATACTTGGGAACAGAACACTTGAGGCTGAATAATAGATTTAATGCATATTGTTATTACAATAGCCTAACAGACATAGATCACACTATGAGCAATTTTACAACTAGCTTTAAAATACATTAAATATGACAAGAGGATAGAGAACAGTAATTTTATTGTTTATTGTAAGGTTATTACATGAGTGATAAAACACACATTTTATATTGGAGAATTGGAATCAAAAGTAACAATATCGAACATTTATTGTTCAGCCTAGATCTGTCAGTGATGCAATTATTTTTTTAATAAATGTTGTAATGCAGCTGAACAAACCCAGTGAGTGTTCTTTTAAAGTATATGTTTGTGGTGTTTTTCCCTTTATTAGGTAATAACAGCTAAAATAGATAAGAAATGGGAGAAGGACAAGGACCCATTCAAGGAAATTGGTTTGTTTAATTTAACTGAACTGAAATGAACTGAAAAAAAATGAGTGAGTAGTAAGTAGTAGGTATCATAATTCTAAGTGGGGTTAAATTTGTATCAAGCAGTCCACACAAAATGAAAAAATTAAGTTAACACTAAGCATGGCTATTAAGTTACATGAACTTTTTTTTTTTTTTAGTTGTACTACTTGATTTAGTACTGCACACTTAAAATAAACAAGCTTTTCTAACTCACTATTCTTAAGATTACTTTGCTTAATTTGCGACGAGTTTGCATACTTTTTTATTTTTTTTTTTACGGTCAACTAATTAGATTTTACAGTGAGTATACGTACACACGTCTCCCGCAGAGCTATGTTGAAAGTCCCTCAATATTCAGTCGAGTATTGGCTAATGACCTGCAACACCTAGACGTGTCCAGTACAGTACTACAATATGTAGATGATCTCTTGATATGTAGCACCTCCAAAGCTCAATGTGCACAAGACTCAGTCTCAGCCCTGATGGCTTTAGAAAAGGGGGCTCACAAGGTGAGTAAAAATAAATTAGAGTTTTGCCAGACACAGGTTGAATACTTAGGTAGACAACTCTGTGGCACTAAATGAGCTATAGCGCCCTCACAAATTGAGGCAGTATCGAAAGCTCCCAAACCACAAACGGTGAGACACATGTTGTCATTTCTGCCATCTCAGCTCTACTAGAAGCCATACACCATCCAAAAGTGTTAGCCATCATTAAATGCGTAGCTCATCAAAAAACGAATTCCCTGATAGCTAAAGGCAACAACTTAGCAGATGAAGCCGCAAAACGCATAGCTACACCCACCTGTATAGGACCACTGCTAGTAGCTGGAGATTGTGAACCACTAACAAACTTATATATATATATATGAGCTGTATATATGTGCTGCTATATAATAGCAGCACAACATCAGGCAAGTCCATATGCACATTCTGTATGGGCAAAAAGGGGGGCAAGTATAATCACTGAAGAAGGTCCATCACATGGGCTATGGCGAAGTGCACATGGACATATTGTCCTCCCAACATCTTTGGTACAGGTTGCTACACGTAGTGCGCATGGTCAGGACCATTGCACAAGTGGGGAGGTGTTGAGACGCCTTCAAGCAGTCTGGTGGTCACCATTTTTGGCAAGCATGGTTGATAGAACATTGCCAGAATGCTAAGTGTGTGCACATCATAACATTAGGAAAGCATTTTCAGCACCAATCGCATATATTCCACCACCAGAAGGTCCTTTTTGTCATCTAATGTTGGACTATATAGATATGACAGATTGTAGATCCGTGGTTAAATTTTTGTGTAAAGAAGTTTTTTCCAAGATTTGGAATACCAGAGACAGTCAGTTCCGACCTGCGTTTGTAGCTGAGACAATAAAAAAAAGCCCTAAAAATGCTAGGAATCAAACAGAAGTTCAGATGTGTGTATCACCCACAGTCACAGAGAGTAGTGGAAAGGGCAAATGGCATGCTAAAAGCAAAACTTGCAAAAATTAGAGCAGACAGTCAGTATAAAATCAATTGGGTAGATGCATTGCCACTTGCTTTGATGGCTATACGAACACTAACTAACACTAACACTAAGCTAAGAGACTAACACATCTAATACCACACGAGGCACTTACAGGGAGACCGATGCCGGTTCCCTTTTGTAGAGGGCCGTATGCGAGCAATGTGAACGAGAACTAACATGCTACCTACGACACCTAACGCAAATACACAAAGCTGTGCTCCAACAGGTAAAAGCTGTGTCTGAGGACAGAGTAACGCTACAACGAGTAGTGCGGCAATGCGATTTGAACAGATTATATTAGACGACAAAACAACATTGCATATCATAAAAAAACAACACGTTCTATGTCCAATTTCTACTCCCTTCACTAAAAAATGGCACACGACCACTGGCAGATGTATTTTGGCTGTGTGATGACAATCAACAGGTGAAAGTGACCTTACCAGTCGTGCTAACAGGACAGATAACTGTGATTGGTGGACGAACAAGCAAAACGGCCAGGGTCAGTTGAGACACGTTGAAACTGTGGAAGCCCGATGATAAAGTATATGTAGCATGGAACCAAGAGCCCATAGGATTACCTGATGAGCACCAGGCTCTAGGGGAAGATTGGATAAAATCAGGACAAGGGACAGGATGGATACCATTGGTAGGCTCTTTGATAAATAAAAAAAACCTGAGAGACAAACACGTAGCAAGCTCAAATTGGAGCACTAAAAATCAAGCTCTCTCTAAGGTTTGGGAGTGTTTGAATAATCTGTCATGGCGCAAAATCCTACAGGTAATTGGAATGCTCCTGGGTGTTGCATACTTCCAATGACCTCAGCAATGATAAAGAAAGCAACGAGATGTCTTCCAGGACAATTCCCGCTTTAAATCCAAAACGGCATAAATCTGGAGGTAACAATAAGAGAAGATGACAAGGAACCATTGTATGAAAGCATGACGACTCCAAAATAAAAATAAATACCTAAGTAAAAATGATGAAGCGCAGACAACGAAGACGTAAACCTAAATCAAAAATGTCGCATGAGTATCATAAAGATCTGCAAAGAATATTGGATGTGTTACCCAATATAGTTATAGTTTGGCCCAATACCAATAGCACAATCAAAAACTCACGTACAGTATTTAAACTCTTATGTGCACTTCCGAAGACTTTCCATTACCGCCCCTGCCCCAAGAAATCCGAATTGAATCCATAGAAACCTGGTCATGGTCAACTAAAACTTATAATCTACGACAAGGTATCATAGCAGCCTGTCCTAGAATCACTTTAAAATACAAATATGATTTAGTGACTCCCGGAACTCCTCGACGTATACCCCTATGCACTAAGTACACACTAAATATGATCTCATTATATTGTGGGTCACTCTTGTGAGGGAATTTTCCTTCTTGTATGTTAAACTTCTCTCTTGTACGTTAAAGGTAACTTAAGACAGTGCTTCACAGGTCAGGTCAACTGCCTGTCTCTGTTCGCCTGTCTCACTCTGTGTGCCTGACAAGGCCGAGTTGGCTCTGGCCTCTGGTAAACCAAGGTCTGCTAGATATCTTCTGTTTTCGGGTTTAGACACAACAGGCTGGTGCCTGGTTGTTGACGCTGGATAAGACATACTGTACAGAGGCTATGCTGTTGCTAGGACAGCAAATATTGATGTCTTTCCTTGTTTAGATCTGATATCCAATAGAGTCATCACACATGCCAGGCTGAGTTAGGAATAACCCTATTTGGATATAGCGGGACTTATCAGTTCTGGGGAAGGTTAAATACTGAGTTTCAGGACACCATCTTCAGATTTGGGTAGCAGTACGCTGTGATTCACACTCGGTGTTTCCCTTTTCTCCTCGATCGAGCTTCAATAAATATTCCTGTGTAGGACATCCAGGTCTCCTGAAACTTCTTGTTAGAGTGAACCAGCTCTAAGATTTCCATCACAACTCTTATTATTTAGCACACATATGTTACTGCAAAAGAATGGTAGGACAGGAGTAGAGCAGAAGTCAAGATGTTATGAGCAACAGTATGTGTGTGAATACAAATCGATCTTTACAGTAGGTAGACATTTCTACGTAGTATGGAGGAGCTAGAAATTAGCTTAGGGCCTGTTGGTGTATTAATCCTCTCGTATCACCCTTCTGATAGAGACATGGCTGAACGTCCAGGGACTGGTTGGCAGTATGACCTGCATGCACCAATGGGACCTATACACCAGGCTCAGCCTTATCCACCTGGGTGGCCAGCTCAGATGATGACTACAGGTCCCAGGGCTACGTGCACGCACCAACTGGCGGTCCAACCAGCACCTTCCACCACAGGGCTCCGAGGAAACTGGGTGTGCCTCCCGAGATACCCTCAACCACCACCACCACCAGGACTGATGGAGGCATAGATGAGTCCAATCTGCTCACAGGACGAAGAATGAGGACTGGATGACAGCATTACTGGAAACATGGATATGGCAGTCCAAGCATCTACATCAGATCTGCCTCAAACTCAGCCAGGGGGGCCGGTGCAGCCCCCAACCCAGAGTGGCCGCAATACGATGGATCCAGGATTCTACGTCCAGAAGAAACTGACCACACCTAGGGAGGTGGGGCCTATAATCACTCAAACACACACAAACATTGGCCACCTTGCCCCTGCAGCGTTTCAAGGCCCTCCTTGGCAACAAAAAGCCTGCGGAGGTTGCATATATCCGTGCCCTGCGCAAGAGAGTATCAGCACGCCTTAGGGGAAGAGCCAGTCGTCTCTGTTACAAGCAATATGCAAAGGAGAAACAACAGTGGATGGAAGAGAAATGCCGCATGATAAATATGATATGATTGCTGTAGTTCTGACAGGACCTACTGTCCGACAGGACGGTGCTTCCTTGCTTTGATTGGTTCTCTCCGCTCGTTGATAACGCCCCGTGGAAATCAAAAAATTAGAGGTTCCAGACTAGTACGCATTTGTGGATTCGTCTGGTGATGCCAGGCTTTTTTTTTTCATCACTGTGGCGCAAATGGGCTTCCATAACTCTGTCACACCCTAAAGAGACAAAAAGGCAAACAGTACACTGCAGCCCTGGCTAAATCAGTTCACACAGGAATTAAAGAGAGACTGTAGGAAATAAGAACGGCAATGGAAAAAAACAGGTTTACACATTATTTGACCAGTGTCATATTTGGGGTCTTCTGACACAGTGAGCGGCTCATCATGTACAGCCTCATTGTGTACCGTCCAGGCATTGTTGACCTCTGGGATGACATAGGCCTTATGTATGTTGAACCAAGTCACGTCAAGTCAATTTTATTTATATAGCGCCAAATCATAACGTAAGTTATCTCAAGACACTTTTCTCAGAGTATGTCTAGACTAGCCTGGGAACCAGGTGAATCTGTGAGCTAATGTTTCATTTGCTCTGGCAGATACATCTGGCCCTTCTCCCATTCAAATTGATTTCTCTGCCGATTTATCGGGATAACCAATCACAAGCGTTTATTTAGTACGAAGCGGGTTTAAAACGATGACTGACAGAGAGAAGCACCATTCAGGTATCTTTATAAATATCCAAGATATCGCTACCGATAAGGAATGTTCAGCGGCTGGCTACAGTGGCAATATTACATGAACTGGACAGTAAATTTTCTCTCAAAGAAGAACAAACAACTGCACTTAAACTTTTGGGTTGATAAGAAATATGTTTGCCGTAGTTCTGACAGGACGTACCATCCGACAGGACAGCCCTCTGTTGCTCTGATTGGTTCTCTCTGCCCATTGATAGCGTCACTTGGAACTCAAAAATTAAGTGAAAGGTTCCAGACTTATACTCATTTGCGAATTAGTCTGGCGAAGCCAGGCTAGGTCTAGACCAGGGGCCTCAAACTCGCGGCCCGGGGGCCAATTGCGGCCCGCGGGATGATAGTTTGTGGCCCCCGCCTTAATATGAAAGTTTAATGTTAGTGCGGCCCGCGAGTTTGATATGTATGGCATTTTACAGTGTTGTGTGCGGAGCTGAACGAACCTACCAATCACGATGGGGTATATGGCTCGCGGGGGCGGGACATCGGCCGGGCTTGATGTAAGCAGAGAAACATTTCTCAGTGAGTGAAAGATACAGCACATGGATGTATAAAGAGAACAGATACAGCAGCGGTGCCATGCTGTGTTTTCTTCCGGGCCTGGCTGGCTGCCTCGTTTCTATTGGGCACACGCGGACATTCGCCCCAGCGCGCTGCGTTCACAACACTTAAAAAAAAGTTTTCTTAAGTTGCTGCCCAGCGGGTCATTATACATATATAGACGTATCTAAATGTATATATATATATATATATTTATACACACACGTCAATGGCACTTAGAAAGTTAATATGAGGTCTCTCTCTCTGACAAAATAAATCAAAGTGATGCATACGCGGCGGGATAAAAGAAAAGTAAGGAGCTCAATGCAGCCTAATGTAGTCTGCAGTCACATAGCGACACCTGACCATTTGGTCTATGTTCAGAAGAAGGTTAAAGGTTAAAGAACTGTAAATACAGACATTTGAATCTGAATACAGCAGATATAGAAGACTGAAGAAACCACATATAGTCGCTAACTAGAGAAATCTAATTATTATTATTATTTTCATGATTATTATTATTATTTTATTTATTTATTAGTGATTGATTTATTTTCTTATTGATTCTTAATTTCTTTATTTATTTTTTCATTGATTCTTAATTTGTTTATTTATTTTTTCAACTTATTTTGTGTTAAAAAATAAAGAGATTTGAGAAGATTGGAATTTTTTAAACAAAGCTTCTCTTGTGGAAAACCTGATGCGGCCCAGCCTCACCCAGACTCTGCCTCCAGCGGCCCCCAGGTAAATTGAGTTTGAGACCCCTGGTCTAGACCATACTCTTTAAAATATTTACAGAGACCCAACAATTTCCACCATGAGTAGCACTTGGTGAGGAAAAACTCCATTTTAACAGGTAAAAATCTCAAGCTGAACCAGGCTCTGGGTGGGCAGTCATCTGACTCGACAGAGTTGGGTTGAAAGTGGGGTGTGCTGGAGGTGGCTGTGGGTAAGAGGGATGGAGCATGGCCCTGCTGGAGCCCCTGGAGGTGGCTGTGGAGAAGGGGGATGGAGCATGGCTCTTCTAGAGCCTGCTGGAGCCCCTGGCGGGTGTTGGGCTCTGGGGAAGGGGGATGGAGCACAGCCCTGCCAGGGCCTGCTGGAGCCACTGCTGGAGCCAGACTACCAGGGGCACGGAATCATGGACAGATTACCAGGGGCACAAAACCATGGACAGACTACCAGGGGTACAAAACCATGGACGGACTACCATGGGCACAAAACCATGGACGGTCTACCAGGGGCACGAAACCATGGACGGACTACCAGGAGCACGAAGAGTGGACGGGCTACCAGGGGTACGGAGAGTGGATGAACTACCAGAGGTACGAAACTAATTGTGGGATTACCAGGGGCACGAAAAAATTGACGACGGAGTACCAGGGGCACGAAATGTACTGGAAGAAGGCAGAAAGCGAGCGAACTCAAGCGCTTTCGCATTCTTTCGCCTTCTTCCCGTCAACGCAGTTTTTCGTGGTTTTAACTTCTTTTGATGAAATAAGGTGTTTTGTGACTGCCGATGTAGATTTTCTTCACAGAAGCATGATAACACTCATTTCTGCTTTTGTAACAATCTGCAAAGCATGAAACTTGATGAATTACAGCACTTAGAGCAAGTTTCTTTGCCTTTTAACTTCTTTTGATGAAATAAGGTGTTTTGTGACTGCCGATGTAGATTTTCTTCACAGAAGAATGAAAACACTAATTTCTGCTGTTGGCAAAGCATGACACTTGATGAATTACAGCATTTAGAGACAGTTTCTTCGTCTTTTTACTTCTTTTGATGAACTGCGGATGTAGATTTTCTTCACAGAAGAATGAAAACACTCATTTCTGCTGCTGTAACACTGCAAAGCATTAAACTTGATGAATTACAGCATTTAGAGCAAGTTTCTTCGTCCTTTAACTTCTTTTGATGAACTGCCGATGTAGATTTTCTTCACAGAAGAATGAAAACACTCATTTCTGCTGTTGTACGCTGCAAAGCATGAAACTTGATGAATTACAGCATTTACAGCAAGTTTCTTTGTCTTTTAACTACTTTTGATGAACTGCCTGTGTAGACTTTATTCACAGAAGCATGAAAACACTCATTTCTGCTGTTGTAACACTGCAAAGCATGAAACTTGATGAATTACAGCATTTAGAGCAAGTTTCTTCGTCTTTTAACTTCTTTTGATGAAATAAGGTGTTTTGTGACTGCCGATGTAGATTTTCATCACAGAAGCATGAAAACACTCATTTCTGCTGTTGTAACCCTGCAAAGCATGATGAATTACAGCATTTAGAATAAGTTTCTTCATCCTTGAACTTCTTTTGATGAACTTCCGATGTAGATTTTCTTCACAGAAGAATGAAAACACTAATTTCTACTGTTGTAACACTGCAAAGCATGAAACTTGATGAATTACAGCATTTAGAGCAAGTTTCTTTGACTTTTAACTTCTTTTGATGAACTGCCGATGTCACAGTTCAGCGACACCTTCCACTCTACCTGTCAGCCACTCTCTCCTCATCAGCCTCACTCATTTCACCTGCCCACTCACCTGCCGGCAATCATTAATCATGCCCCTATTTATACTCCTCCCTTACACACACTCAGTACCAGATTGTTCCTTACGTATGCTAGACTTTCCAGCGATATTCCCCGGACTGCTTTCCCGTTGCCGACTCTGCCTGCCCTGGACTTTTCCCCTCTGCCTGAATCCGGGTAACCCGACCTGCTTTACCCACGGATTGTTTTCTCGTTGCCGACCCTGCCTGTCCTGGACTTTTCCCCTCTGTCTGAATCCCGGTGAACCGACCTGCCTTACCCACGGACTGTCTTCCTGTTGCCGACCCCGCCAGCCTTGGACCTCTCCCCCCTGCCTGAACCCCGGTAAATACACCTGCTTTCTGTTCCGGTTTCGGAGTGACTCTGTCTGTTGCTACAGCTCAGCTAACAAGGGGGCTAAGAGACTCTGTGACAAACCGCAGCTTGCCCGACGGTCTTTCTGTGTGCCGCTTGTTATACCTGCTGAACGGAAAATAAAGAGTCTTCACGTACCGATCCCTGGGTCTTGTGTGCTGCATTTGGGTCCTTACACCACCCGTTACAGCCAATGTAGATTTTCTTCACAGAAGCATGAAAACACTCATTTCTGCTGTTGTAACACTGCAAAGCATGAAACTTGATGAATTACAGCATTTAAAGCAAGTTTCTTCGTCTTCTAACTTCTTTTGATGAACTGCCGATGTAGATTTTCTTCACAGAAGCATGAAAACACTCATTTCTGCTGTTGTAACACTGCTGTTGTATCTTCTGTAGCGATGATGTAATGATGATGAAGGAATCTCTGCTGACACCGACTTAGTTGTATAAAAAGGTTTATTACAAAAAGTACAGCATCAAAACAAGCACCATGGATTGCCTGTGAGACGATCCGAAGCCAAAGTGAATCTCCCCCGTTTTCCACCCAAACTACACTTCTTAAGGCCTGTTTTAAAACATTCCTACATATTCATGGTATAGCTAATGTGTGGTGACAAGATAGGCTCAGAGCCAACCTCATAACCATACATGGCTATTTTACAGAAAGGGAAGGTAGAACATATAGTTCATGTTGAAACTGATCTCATCTCTTTGGAACTTTAGGAAAACGAACCCCAAGGGGCACCCATCTATAAAGTAGCCAGACCTTGGACATAGGCTTATCTAAACATTTCACACACAAGTATCTAAACATTGGACACACATGGGAGAGACATCTCTCAGCTCAGACACCTCATATTTCCCCCCTTCGAGACTACACAGAGTCTTGAAAAACAAAAGAATAAAACATGCATAAATATAATCGTGATAGAAATAACAATTCCCCCTACATCTGCTTTTTAGAGCATAACTTTTACCATTCTACAGCTTTATGGAGTGTGAGAGTGAAAAACCTGTCCGGCAGCCATCTTCCCTAAAATATCCATCAAACAATCTAGACAGGAAAATTCTCTCACGGTCCCTCTGCCTCAGGCAACCACACATAGCACTCCAAACCAATTAAAAGGAGGAACTTTAATAATTTGTATAGGGATATAACTTAAGCAAATACATGTGAAAACCTCAGAAATAAAATCAAAACAATGTCCAAATTCAGGCCAGTCGCCCCGTCGCACCTTCCAATGGACCTTTCCCTGCCTAAACCCAATTTCCCTAAGCATTAAGGAAAAAAAAGAAAACATCTGAGGTCTCAATATACTCACTCAATATCAGAAAACATCTTTCTCCAAACAATTAGTAAGAAAAGAAAATATTATAAAAGTTTAGTATCATTCATGCAATAGCATATCAAGGAAACATAAAAATGTATATCACACTGCAACTCCTCAGCAGCGTCGACTCTCAACGTAGTGTCGATGTATTGAATCTGAACATTTCGTCAGTGTCCTTGTTCAGAATCCTTCAGTCCATTGTGATTGTCCATTTTTGAGTGTCTGAATCCCTTTAGTATATCTTTCCCCCAATGTCCTTCTGGAAGGAAAGAAAAAACAACCAGTATCTTTTGCAAAACAACAAATGCAAATCAAAAACCACATACAGAAGTGAATGTGAATAGTCACAACATCATATCATTCCATTTTATGATTCACATTTTCCCATTTCCCCCTTTAATCATATCATCCAGTATAACTACTAGATACCAACACAATAATATAAATAGATGTTATTATATCAAGATTAAACATTCAATATGGATACTTTTCCACCAACTTACTTGAGCGACACACCATTAATGCCAATGGAAGTGCTGCTACCCAATTTAAGCCCATGTGCTGACAAATTTTCACAATGCGATTTTTCAAAATACCATTCATTTTCTCACAAATCCCTTGACTTTGTGGATGATATACAGCACCAAGACGTTGTTTAATTCCCAGTTTTTGCAAAATCAATTTCACAGTCTTTATCAACAAACTCTTTTCCATTGTCTGAGGATATCCGATCCGGAAGTCCCCACCTGCTTATGACCTCTCTACACAAAAACTTGGCAACTGACTGAGCATCCTTTCGCTTAGTTGGACAAGCTTCAGGCCATCGCGAAAATCTGTCCACAACGACTAACATATACCTCTTTCCGTCAACTGGTTTTATCATATCAACATAGTCAACAACTACCTCACGCATTGGACCTCTCGGAGTTGGAATGTAACCAGGAGGAACCATCACAAACTCTCCGAACATTGTTTTTCAGACAGTGCATCTGCCTATGACATAGTCAATCTGCTCAAGCCTCCTTTGTGATCTTTCTTCTAACTTCCCCCCTTGCAACATGAGCTCACCCATGTGCTTCTTGAATCATCAGACCCCACAGGTCTGGGGGCGCTATTATCAGCCCCTCATGATTTCTCCAAAGTCCAGTAGAATCTTGTGTAGCACCACGCTCTTGCCACAACTGTTTATCCACTGCAGATGCAGCTTCCTGCATCAGAATCACATCCCTGAGCATAATTTTGTCTTCCAAATTCACTTCATGTGTAACCAGAAGTACTTTGCCCAATTTGTCAGCACCCGTGACTACTTTTGCAGCTTCTTCTGAGAGGCCATATGCCCCTTTTCAGCCAGTATTTGTAACAATTTAATTGAGTCCTGATGACATGTTTCCTCATTTGGTGAACAAATAATAATGTCATCCACATATTGAACAACAGTGCTTTTTAGCATCTTATCTATCCCTGTCAAATCCTCCTTCAATACTTTATTGAAAATGTGTGGACTATGTTTGAACCCTTGTGGCAATCTCTTATACTCATAAAACTGTCCCTTGTATGTAAACCCAAATAAACCCTGACTTTCAGTACTAAGTGGAACACTGAAAAATGCACCACATAAATCTAACACCATAAAATGCGTCGCTTCTGGCGGAATGTGTGCCAACAAAGTATGCGGATCTGGCACCTCTGCTAGAAAATCGGCCACCATCGGCGGTTCACCGCTCTCAAGTCATGTACCATGCGGTAAGAATCATCTGGCTTCTTCAGAGGCAACAAAGGTGTATTACTTTGAGGATTCTGTGTCATCTTCAAAACATCTGCTCTCAAAAGTCCTTCAATTTGTGACTCAATTCCTTGACTTGCTTCTTCTTTCAATGGATACTGGTTCTTCCACGGAGGTCTGACTCCTGGTTGGAGTTCAACTTTCACTGGTTGGGCTGACTTCACCAGTCCAATATCCGTACTATACTGAGCCCACAAACATTCTGGAACTTGTCGCAGCATCTCTTCTTTCATAGAGTCTGAATCCATTTTTGCACTACAAATTGATTCCTGTGTCATCCGCACAACTTGTGGCTGTCCCCATCCTTGAGCAGAAATCATAATTTTGATAAATTGCTGATCTTCACTCCTCAAAATGGCAAGATTATCTTTCACCAGTACAAAAACAGCTTCCTCTGCTTCCGCCATCATTTCTCCTAAGTGATTTTGCTCATATTCTTCCGACACCAACAAAGTCACATGTGGCGCACACTTCTTGATATCGAATTCTCCATTCAAATAATCATCTCTGTCTATCTTCATGGCTTTCTCTTCTTCTCTCTTCTTTACCCTTTCTTCTTTTCTTTTTCCTTTGCAACCCTCTTGTCAGTGTTTTCCTCCTCTTTAGTCTCCTTCTCTCCGGCTTCTGCCCCCTTGTCTTTAACTTCAACAGTCTCCTTCTTTTCTTCTTCTTCCTTTTGCTCCTCTTTCCTTTTTTTTTTTTCCTCGTCGTTTTTCCTTGTCTCCTCATCCCTTTGCTCTACTTTCTTCTTGGCTTCTTTCTTGTGGTCCCAAAATTATGCAACCTGAACTAAATTGAACTTGATTTGGTTGACGACTTACCCATTCCTCTGGGTTTGATTGAACAGCATTCTTGAAATACTTGAGCGTGCAGTGCAATGGATACTCTGGAAGTTTCGCATTGGGCATGTTAGCTACAATGAACTTCTCCCACAATTTAGCTGACTTCAAAAATTCTGCACCAAGATTTCCAATCCAATATACTGAAGAAGCTTCAGTTTCTGTCTTCATTAAAAATTGATTAACAACATCACTTGGCACTTCCACCAGACAGCCGTCTGGTGTACACTTTATTGTACAGTTCAACCTACACGAAGCATCTCTTCCCAAAAGAGCCATAGGTGTATGCTCCGATACCAGTATAGGTATTGTAGTCTTCAGGTGTTTGTAGCAGAGCTCAATTGGTTTCGTGAGAGGAACCAGCTGTTTAACTCCCTCAAACCCAATTGTCCGAATCAATTGACCAGACATGAGGAGATGTATAGCATCTTCAGGCCGAATACAGGTGAAAGCAGCTCCGCTATCCACCAATGCTTCCAATGGTCGATTATTTACTTTCACTTCTATTGTTGGATCTCTTTCCGGCCCTGATACTACCAGCTGACACCCCCCTTTCGAGTCTTCTGGGCACCTCTAGAATCCTGGTTCCGGACCCCTATAAGGGTTCACCGGTCCCTCTGATGGTCTTAGTTGGCCCCTAAATCCTCCTCTGAAATTTCCTCCAAAATTTCCTCCTGGCCTATTGCACTCCCGAGCAAAATGGCCACACTGTCCACAATTATAACATACTTCCGAAGATTGCTGGAAATACGGCTCAAATCTTCCTCTTCCAAAATTTCCTCGACCTCTTCCTCTCCAGGTCTGTGCTTGACCAAAAGCAGGCTGCGGGTAGGAAGCAACTGGAACCACTACTGGTGGCTGGGCTGACTGGAACTGATCTTGATCCGGCAGCAGTTGTGGTAACATTTGATCCATCGGAGACTGACTCTGTATGACCAGAGCCTGTTTCTTCTCTTTCTTGTTATCCACTAGCTGTACTTGATTGAGTTTTCTGAGGATCTCTTGATCTTGCTCTTTCTGGTCCTGTTCCTTTTTCCTATATAGATCCACTTGATGGGCTATATGATCCGTATAAACACTCTACATCATGCTTCCAAGTCCAACCACCTCAGCCAGTTTACTTCTCACTGGTTGGGGCAGCCCCTTCTGTATTTTGGCTCGCAAAATTGACTGCTCCATTTGATTCAAGTCCGGGTCATTTCCTGTCACGTTTCTCCACTTTTGAAAGGCTCTTGATACATAGGCCCTTGGGTTTTCTTCTGGTCCCAGTGGCTCAATGAGAACACTATCGGGATGTACATTTATTGGAAATGTATCTTTCAGTGGCCTCCACACTCGAGCTCTATTTGCAGAAAACAGCTCTGAATCATTCACAGCAGTTCCCATATACCGAATGAGTCCAGCTCTCTGTAGAATCTCTTCCATAGCGGAAACTCCAAGGAGGTTAGCCAAAAGTCTCTTGATGTCTCCCATGGCAAATTGTGTTCCCACCATGAGCTCATCCATCTTTGAAGTCCAAGGATGTGCTCCATCCTGAAGAATAGGTAGCTTCTCCATCATATCTGACATATCTGTATTCTGCCAAGGCTTATACTCCAAATTCTGTCCTCTGACGAACACCGGAAGCATCTTATCATCCTTATCACGCAGATAATATCTGGGAGGATCAGTCTTTCCTTTACCTAAGGATCCTTCTCTGCTCCTTTTTCCTGTTGCCATCTCTGGCCCTGTGGGGGCTGGGGTTAGATCATCTGGTGAATACATTGATCTTCGATGTATTTCATCCAGCGAGACTCTCCGAGCTTGCTCTTCAAGCTCCTTATGCATTTGCCACTCTTCTTCCTCTTCCAAGTCCCATCTAAGCTGTGTTGAGCGTCGTCTTGAGTAGGGAGTATACTCACGCTCCCAATCATTGTCATCATCCCTAGTGACACTATCACTGGTAATAACATATTTTGCGTCTGGTTTTTCCAAAGGTTGTCTTCCTCTTCTTTCAGCTCTGACCAATATTTCCTTCACTGAGGGATCGTATCCTCCAATTGACCTGGTAACATCATCATCATCACTATCATACTCATATCTCCTGGAGGTTGCTTTTCCTGGTCCGAGTTCACTTGACTTCCTCCTTAACATCCCTGGCTTCTTAGACTTGATGAAAGGACGAATCACGATGGTAGTTGTAGCTTTCCCTTCTTCAATCACTCTTCTGTCATCATCTTCAATATGGTATGCACCATCATGACTCAGAACTGGAAGTTGGGGATAGGCTTCCTTAAACTGCACCTCATCCTCATAAGGTGGAGGGTTCTTGATTGGCTCCGTATGCGAAAAAGGTGTATTAATTTCCGCCATTAGTTTTTCTATTTCTTTTGCATTTTTTCGGATTTTTTCTGCGCCTCTATCGTTTTTATCTTTCGCAGCTTTTAACCGTTTCTGTCCCTCATTTTCAAACAATTGGAGAACGCCAAGCTCTGTTTGTCTCTTTTCTTTACGTTGTTCCCCCTTTTTGCCCTTCTTTTGGCCCGCCTTATAGGTGGACACAAGCACCTGCATTGTTTTGATTACATCAGGGTTAAGAGTCCCCTCCACTGGCCATGGTTGGTCAATTTCAGGCCAGCGTTTATGTCATTTCTCCGACATCTTGGCAATACCTTTAATTAAAGGATTACTCTTTTGTACTACATCAACAGGAGTAATTACTTTGGGATTTGGGATCTCAATGTTCTTTTTTGTCATTTTGATGTCTTTTTATATTCCCAAATTATAGATTGAAACTAATTACTAAGACTTTAAACCCCTTAAAGCTATTAAGATCACTTTCCCTCTCTTTTTTTTTTACTTTTTAACTAATCAATTAATCAGCCAATCAATCAATCAATCAATCAATCCGTTTACTTATTTGTTCGTATGTTTATTTATTTATTTTATACGCCACTATTTTGCCACAGTCAATGCGAAAAAGAATGTATGAGGATTGTCAACTTCAAAGGAATCAACAGCTTACTTATTATGGTAGCAACACCCACATCACCAAATCCGCAAACAATATTGACTACACACACAAACAACTCTCAACAGAGTTCAACCACAATACTCCAATAATTAGTCAAATACATTAACTGGTCAGTCCGTTGCCAAGCGTCACTTTGAAATAACTACAGCAAGTATTGCTCATAAATGCGCAAGCAAATAAATGCACTCTATTAACCCCAAATTGAGAAATAGCACCATATATGGAATCAAATCAAATGTATGTCATCCATAATAGCTATGAATGAATTCACATAAAAAACATTTGTAAAGCAGGTGTTTGGAAAAAGAGTTTGTGGATAAAAACTGTACTGGCCTTATTCAGACTGGATTCAGGAGCTGCACATGCTGTTGTCAGCAACCCTCAATCCGTATGATATATGGGCCAGCCAAATTCCTGCCTGCACCTCCTCCTCTTTTTCCTCCCCTTCAGCTCTCTCACAATATAGGAGAACAAAGAGAGAAACAGAAAAGAAATTCAACGTCCCATAATTCTACTAGACCATTTTAACTGCACTATAAACATGCGTACTCCTTTTTCAAACACTAAGTTACAACCACACATCATACATTTCTATTTTTCTATTCTAACTTATTTAACTCTATTAACCCCTTAAATTCCTCAATAATATAGGATTATTACCCACACCTATATTAACAAAATTAAACCTAACCTACAAATATCCCTACCGATCTTTCTACTTCAAGATCACAAATGTCCTTATTGGGAGCTCATATTTAATCAATTAAAATGTCCTCTGAAAGAGGCTCATAAGTTATTACCAATTCTGAAATATCCCCCAAAAAGGCTCATGTGTTTTAGTAGATTCAAAAACGTCCTCTATAGAAAAGGCTCATATGTTTTAACAAACTAAAGAATGTCCTTTGTAGAAAAGGCTCATAAGTTTTAACAGATTCAGGAATGTCCTCTTTAGAGGCTCATAAATTTTAGCAAACTCAAGAATGTCCTCTTTAGAGGCTCATAAATTTTAGAATTAAAAACAGAATATCCTTCCCTGTATTTTAATTAACCTCCTATTGTTGATCATAACCTATATATGCTTATTCAATATAAAATCTACCACATTAATATAAATCACATAAACCACAGCAACTTTTCACTCACAGCCAAACCACAGAGACAGCGTTCTCTACACACACAGCAACCACAGCAGCAGAGTCCAGCTCTACTCACCCCCAGAGAACAATCACTTCAACAATCAAAAACACAAAATATAATCCTAATTTGAAGCTTCTCCTTATTTTTATTTTACTGTAATCTAATTTCTTCTCTTTTTACTCATTTAGGCTTTCGGCATTTAGGCTTTACTCTTTACTCTTTATCTCTTTATCTCTATTTCACTTCTTCACTCTATTTTACTTTTAAAATTATCTAATTGCCCTGGGCCCAGGGTTGTTACTTTCCTCTTTTTATTTTCTAATTCCTCTGACTATTTCTCAAAGCCAACCTTCACGCAGTGTCTAATCTACACATGTCTTACCGTTAAGAAGTTGAGGGCCCACCTTCATTACTCTTGCATGATGTTATTTAGCTCACCTTATCGTTACTAATTAGGCTATTCTACACATTTACTTCAACCTTTTTTATTCCCTTCATTTCTTTATCTTCACTTTATCGACAGCCTATTCCTTTCATGCATGCTTGAGTTCTTCAGTGACTTACAGAAAGCGTCCCTCACATGCACCATCACAGTCCGCATGCATTACTCAGGAAATGTGTGTTTTTTCATCCATCCCTCTTCATTCATACTTAAGCAATTCTTTATGCTTATTCCTTTGCATTCATCAAGCAATTCTTTATGCTTTTTAATGCACACTTATTCTTTAGCACCCTTAATGCTTCTTAATTTTTCCCCCATTCACTTTTGTCCTCGGTCATTGTAATATTTCCAATTACACACATTTCACTGTCCTTTGGCTACCAATACAATGACGGTACAATACTTTATGTCTAGCCCTCTTCTTTTTAGCCTATTTTAACTTTTTTATTACTTTATTACTGCTATTCTTTTCTATTTTTTCTATCAGACTCCCCCCTTTTGCGTTGCGCACTACGCAATAAAACCCAAATTTAGAACGGAGTCTCCCCCCACCATCAACACAGCATGGCACACACACACATGATCCTTGACGGTGCGACTACAGCAGCCACAGAACAAATTCAACGAACACACCAGCGCTCCATCATGTGAGAAATGCTCACCGTATTGGTCGACCAGGAGCGGGAGTAGGTGCGCTGAAGCTGTCAGCGACGCTGCAGGTCACAACACGTCTAGAGTTCGTGACGCCAATTTCTGTTGTATCTTCTGTAGCGATGATGTGATGATGATGAAGGAATCTCCGCTGACACCGACTTAGTTGTATAAAAAGGTTTATTACAAAAATTACAGCGTCAAAACAAGCACCATGGATTGCCTGTGAGAAGATCCGAAGCCAATGTGAATCTCCCCCGTTTTCCACCCAAACTACACTTCTTAAGGCCTGTTTTAAAACATTCCTACATATTCATGGTATAGCTAATGTGTGGTGACAAGATAGGCTCAGAGCCAACCTCATAACCATACATGGCTATTTTACAGAAAGGGAAGGTGGACCATATAGTTCATGTTGAAACTGATCTCATCTCTTTGGAACTTTAGGAAAACGACCCCCAAGGGGCACCCATCTATAAAGTAGCCAGACCTTGGACATAGGCTTATCTAAAAATTTTACACACAAGTATCTAAACATTGGATACACACAAGTATCTAAACATTGGACACACATGGGAGAGACATCTCTCAGCTCAGACACCTCACTGCAAAGCATGAAACTTGATGAATTACAGCATTTAGAGCAAGTTTCGTCGTCTTTTAACTTCTTTTGATGAAATAAGGTGTATTGTGACTGCCGATGTAGATTTTATCACAGAAGCATGAAAACACTCATTTCTGCTGTTGTAACACTGCAAAGCATGAAACTTGAATTACAGCATTTAGAGCAAGTTTCTTCGTCTTTTAACTTCTTTTGTGACTGCCGATGTAGATTTTCTTCACAGAAGCATGAAAACACTCATGTCTGCTGTTGTAACACTGCAAAGCATGAAACTTGATGAATTACAGCATTTAGAGCAAGTTGTTTTCATCTTTGAACTTCTTTTGATGAACTGCCAATGTAGCTTTTCTTCACAGAAGAATGAAAACACTCATTTCTGCTGTTGTAACACTGCAAAGCATGAAACTTGATGAATTACAGCATTTAGAGCAAGTTTCTTCGCCTTTTAACTTCTTTTGATAAAATAAGGTGTTTTGTGACTGCCGATATAGATTTTCTTCACCGAAGCATGAAAACACTCATTTCTGCTGATGGCAAAGCATGAAACTTGATGAATTACAGCATTTAGAGCAAGTTTCTTCGTCTTTTAAATTCTATTGATGAAATAAGATGCTTTGTGACTGCCGATGTAGATTTTCTTCAGAGAATCATGAAAACACTCATTTCTGCTGTTGGCAAAGCATGAAACTTGATGAATTACAGCATTTAGAGCAAATTTCTTCGCCTTTTAACTTCTTTTGATGAAATAAGGTGTTTTGTGACTGCCGATGTAGATTTTCTTCAAAGAAGCATGAAAACACTCATTTCTGCTGTTGTACCACTGTAAAGCATGAAACTTGATGAATTACATTATTTAGAGCAAGTATCTTCGTCGTTTAACTTCTTTTGATGAAATAAGGTGTTTTGTGACTGCTGATGTAGATTGTCTTCACAGAAGCATGAAAACACTCATTTCTGCTGTTGGCAAAGCATGAAACTTGATGAATTACAGCATTTAGAGCAAGTTTCTTCGTCTTTTAACTTCTGTTGATTAAATAAGGTGTTTTGTGACTGCTGATGTAGATTTTCATCACAGAAGCATGAAAACACTAATTTCTGCTGTTGTAACACTGCAAAGCATGAAACTAGATGAATTACAGCATTTAGAGCAAGTTTCTTCGTCCTTTAACTTCTTTTGATAAAATAAGGTGTTTTGTGACTGCCGATATAGATTTTCTTCACCGAAGCATGAAAACACTCATTTCTGCTGATGGCAAAGCATGAAACTTGATGAATTACAGCATTTAGAGCAAGTTTCTTCGTCTTTTAACTTCTTTGGATGAACTGCCGATGTAGCTTTTCTTCACAGAACCATGAAAACACTCATTTCTGCTGTTGTAACACTGCAAAGCATGAAACTTGATGAATTACAGCATTTAGAGCAAGTTTCGTCGTCCTTTAACTTCTTTTGATGAAATAAGGTGTTTTGTGACTGCTGATGTAGATTGTCTTCACAGAATCATGAAAACACTAATTTCTGCTCTTGGCAAAGCATGAAACTTGATGAATTACAGCATTTAGAGCAAGTTTCTTCGTCTTTTAACTTCTTTTGATGAAATGAGGTGTTTTGTGACTGCTGATGTAGATTTTCTTCACAGAAGCATGAAAACACTCATTTCTGCTGTTGTAACACTGCAAAGCATGAAACTTGGTGAATTACAGCATTTAGAGCAAGTTTCTTCGTCTTTTAACATCTTTTGATGAAATAAGGTTTTTTGTGACTGCTGAAAACACGTGAATGAAATCACAGACACGTGACATTTCGCACAAGCACACGTGACACTTCACACATACTCAGACACGTGACACTTCACAAACACTCAGGTGACACTGCACACACACCAGGTGACACTTCTCTCACACACACGTGACACTTCACACACACTTGAGACACTTCACACACACACACTCACACACACGTGACACTTCACACACTCATGTAACACTTCACACACACTCAGGTGACACTTCTCTCACACACGACACACACCTGACATTTCACACAGACACACTCACGTGACATTCACACACACGTGACACTTCAGACACGTGACGCTTCACACACTCACACACTTCACATACGTCACACTTCACACACCTGACAATTCACACAAATGTGACACTTCACGCAGTCACGTTACACTTCACACGTAACACACACGCTACACTTCAAACACACACACGCTACACTTCACGAACACGCAGACGTTACACGTCACGAGCATGCACATTACACTCCTCACACACACAAGTTACACTTCAGACACACACACGTTACATTTCACACGCAGACACGTTACACTTCACACAAACGTACATACACATTACATCTCACACACACGTTCAGACACACAGTTCACAAATGTGACACTTCACACGCACACACAACTGACAATTCACACACACATGTGACACTTCACACACACGTGACATGTCACACATACACATACGTGACAATTCAGTCACACACATACACGTGACACTTCTCACACGTGACATTTCGCAAACACACGACACTTCACACACTCAAGTAACACTGCACACACACTCAGGTGACACTTCTCTCACACACACGTGACACTTCACACACTCACATACACACAAGTGACATTTCACACACACGTGACACTTCTCACACACACGTGACACTTCACACACACTTGAGACACTTGACACACACACACTTCACACACGTGACACTTCTAACACACACGTGACACTTCACACACTCACGTAACACTTCACACACACTCAGTTGACACTTCTCTCACACACGACACGCACGACATTTCACACAGAGACACTCACGTGACATTCACACACACGACACTTTACACGCGTGACGCTTCACACATTCACACACTTCACATACGTCACACTTCACACACCTGACAATTCACACAAATGTGACACTTCATACGCACACACAACTGACAATTCACACACATGTGACACTTCTCACACAAGTGACATTTTGCACACACAACACTTCACACACATACACACGTGACACTTCACACACGTGACACTTCTGACACACACGTGACACTTCAAACACACTCACGTGACACTTCACATACACTCGCATGACTCTTCACAAACACACTGTTTACATACACGTGACACTTCTCACACACGTGACACTTCACACACACACACTCACGTGACACTACAAACATACACGTGAGACACACGTGACACTTCACACACACTCACACACACCTGACACTTCACACACTCACGTAACACTTCACAAACAATCAGGTGACACTTCTCTCACACGTGAGAATTCACCCACACAGACACACACGTGATACTTCACTCACAGACACGTGACATTTCGCACACACACACGGCACTTCACACACACATACACACGTGACATTTCACACACACACAAACACACGTGACACTTCTCACACACACGTGACACTTCACTCACAGACACGTGACATTTCCTACACACACGTGACACTTCACACACACTCACGTGACACTTCACAAACACACAGTTCACACACGTGACACTTCTAACAAACACACGTGACACTTCACACATACTCAGACACGTGACACTTCACACACACACTCACGTGACACTTCAAACACACACGTGTAACTTCACGAACACTAACGTGACACACACGTGACACTTCACAAACACTAACGTGACACACACGTGACACTTCACAAACACTCACACACGGCATTTCACACACACATACACATGTGACACCTCATACAAACACTTGACACTTCACACACACTCACATACACACACGTGACACTTCACACACGTGAAACACTTCACACACACACACTTCACACACGTGACACTTCTCACACACACGTGACACTTCACAAACACTCACACACATGGCACTTCACAAACTTACGTAACACTGCACACACACTCAGGTGACACTTCTCTCACACGTGACAATTCACCCTCACAGACACACACGTGACACTTCACACACACTTCACACACGTGACACTTCTCACACACACACGTGACACTTCACACACTCACACACATTTGACACTTCACACATTCACGTAACACTTCACACACACTCAGGTGACACTTCTCTCACACACGACACACACGTGACATTCACGCACACGCTACACTTCACGAACACACACACAAGTTACACTTCAGACACACACACGTTACATTTCACACACAACACTTCACACACATACACACGTGACACCTCACACACGTGAATCTTCACACACTTCACACACGTGACACTTTACTCACAGACACGTGACATTTCCTACACACACGTGACACTTCACACACACTCACGTGACACTTCACAAACACACAGTTCACACACGTGACACTTCTCACACACAGGTTACCCTTCTAACAAACACACATGACACTTCACACACACACATCAAGTGACACTTCAAACACACACGTGACACTTCACAAACACTCACATGACACACACGTGACACTTCACAAACAATCACACACATGGCACTTCACACACTCACGTAACACTGCACACACACTCAGGTGACACTTCTCTCACACACACAAGTGACACTTCACACACACATACACATGTGACACCTCATACACACACGTGACACTTCACACACACTCACATACACACACGTGACACTTCACACACGTGAGACACTTCACACACACTCAGGTGAGACTTCTCTCACACACGACACACACGTGACATTTCACACAGACACACTCACGTGACATTCACGCACACGCTACATTTCACGAACATGCAGACGTTACACTTCACGAGCATGCACATTACACTACTCAAACACACAAGTTACACTTCAGACACACACACGTTACATATCACACAGAGACACGTTACACTTCACACAAACGTACATACACATTACATCTCACACACACGTTCACACACACAGTTCACAAACGTGACACTTCACACACACACAACTGACAATTCACACATACACGTGACACTTCACACACACGTGACACTTCTGACACACACGTGACACTTCACACACACTCACCTGACACTTCACACACACTCGCGTGACTCTTCAAAAACACACAGTTTACATACACGTGATACTTCTTACACACACGTGACCCTTCACACACACTCACACACACGTGACACTTCACACACACTCACACACAACACTTCACACACATACACAGGTGACACCTCACACACGTGATACTTCACCCACACAGACACACACTTGACACTTCACACACACTTGAGACACTTCACACACACACACTTCACACACGTGACACTTCTAACACACACACGTGACACTTCACACACACTCACACACGTGAAACTTCACACAATCAAGTAACACTTCACAAACACTCAGTTGACACTTCTCTCACACACGACACATGTGACATTTCACACAGACACACTCATGTGACATTCACACACACGTGACACTTCACACACGTGACGCTTCACACACTCACACACTTCACATACATCACACTTCACATACCTGACAATTCACACAAATGTGACACTTCACGCAGTCACGTTACACTTCACACGTAACACACACGCTACACTTCAAAAATACACACGCTACACTTCACGATCACGCAGACATTACACTCCACGAGCATGCACATTACACTCCTCACACACACAAGTTACACTTCATTAACACACACACGTTACATTTAACACACAGACACGTTACACTTCACACAAACGTACATACACATTACATCTCACACACACGTTCACACACACAGTTCACAAACGTGACACTTCACACGCACACACAACTAACAATTCACACACACGTGACACTTCACACACACGTGACATGTCACACACATACACACACGACATTTTGCACACACACAACACTTCACACACACAAACACACGTGACACTTCTCACACACACGTGACACTTCACACACACACACTTCACACACGTGACACTTCTCACACACACGTGACACTTCACACACACACACTTCACACACGTGACACTTCACTCACAGACACATGACATTTCCTACACACATGTGACACTTCACACACACTCACGTGACACTTCACAAACACACAGTTCACACACGTGACACTTCTCACACACACGTTACACTTCTCACAAAAACACGTGACACTTCACACATACTCAGACACGTGACACTTCACACACACACTCACGTGACACTTCAAACACACACGTGACACACACGTGACACTTCACAAACACTTACATGACACACACGTGACACTTAACAAACACACACATACACACGTGACACTTTACACACTTGAGACACTTCACACACTTCACACACGTGAGACACTTCTCACACACACGTGACACTTCAGACATACTCACACACAACACTTCACACACACATACACACGTGACACCTCACACACGTGACACTTCACACACACACAAACACATGTAACACTTCTCACACACGTGACACTTCACACACACACTCACGTGACACTTCAAACATACACGTGAGACACACGTGACACTTCACACACACTCACACACACGTGACACTTCACACACTCACGTAACACTTCACACACAATCAGGTGACACTTCTCTCACACACGTGACAATTCACCCACACAGACACACACGTGATACTTCACTCACAGACACGTGACATTTCGCACACACACACGACACTTCACACACACATACACATGTGACACCTCACACACGTGACACTTCACACACACAAACACACGTGACACTTCTCTCACACACGTGACACTTCACACACACACTTCACACACGTGACACTTCACACACAGACACATGACATTTCCTACACACACGTGACACTTCACACACACTCACGTGACACTTCACAAACACACAGTTCACACACGTGACACTCCTCACACACACGTTACACTTCACACACACACTCACATGACACTTTAAACACACACGTGACACACACGTGACACTTCACAAACACTCACATGACACACACGTGACACTTCACAAACAATCACACACATGGCACTTCACACACTTACGTAACACTGCACACACACTCAGGTGACACTTCTCTCACACACAAGTGACACTTCACACACACATACACACGTGACACCTCATACACCCACATGTTACACTTCACACACACACGTGACACTTCACAAACACTCACATGACACACACGTGACACTTCACACACACTCACGTGACACACACGTGACACTTCACAAACACTCACATGACACACACGTGACACTTCACAAACACTCACGTGACACACACGTGACACTTCAGTCACAGACACGTAACATTTCCTACACACACGTGACACTTCACACACAAATGAGACACTTCACACACACACACTTCATACACGTGACACTTCTCACACACACGTGACACTTCACACACACGTGACACTTCACACACTCACGTAACACCTCACACACACTCAGGTGACACTTCTCTCACACACGACACACACGACATTTCACACAGACACACTGACGTGACATTCACACACGTTGCACTTCACACACGTGACGCTTCACACACTCACACACTTCACATACGTCACACTTCATACACCTAAAAAATTCACACAAATGTGACACTTCACGCAGTCACGTTACACTTTACAGGTGACACACACGCTACACTTCAAACACACACACGCTACACTTCACGAACACGCAGACGTTACACTTCACGAGCATGCACATTACACTCCTCACACACACAAGTTACACTTCAGACACACACACGTTACATTTCACACACAGAAACGTTACACTTCACACAAACGTACATACACATTACATCTCACACACATGTTCACACACATAGTTCACAAATGTGACACTTAACACGCACAAACAACTGACAGTTCATACACACATGTGACACTTCACACACACGTGACATGTCAGACACATACACATACGTGACAATTCAGTCACACACACATACACGTGACACTTCTCACACACGTGACATTTCGCAGACACAACACTTCACACACATACACACGTGACACCTCACACACACGTGACACTTCACACACACAAACACACGTGACACTTCTCACACACGTAACACTTCACACACACACACTTCACACGTGACACTTCATACAAACTCACGTGACACTTAAACACACGTGACACTTCACACATACTCAGACACATGACACTTCACACACAAGTGACACTTCTGACACACACGTGACACTTCACAAACACTCACGTGACACTTCACACACACTCTTCACACACACTCGCGTGACTCTTCACAAACACACAGTTTGCATACACGTGACACTTCTCACACACGTAATACTTCACTCACAGACACGTGACATTTCGCACAAGCACACGTGACACTTCAAACATACTCAGACACGTGACACTTCACACACACACACTCACGTGACACTTCAAACACACACGTGACACAAAAGTGACACTTCACAAACACTCACGTGACACCCACGTGACACTTCACAAACACTCACACACGGCACTTCACACACAAGTGACACTTCTCTCACACACGTGAGACACTTCACACACACACACTTCACACACCTGACACTTCTCACACACACGTGACACTTCACACACACTCACACACACGTGACACTTCACAGACTCACGTAACACTACACACACACTCAGGTGACGCTTCTCTCACACACGACACACACGTGACATTTCACAAAGACACACTCACGTGATATTCACGCACACGTGACACTTCTGACAGACACGTGACACTTCTCACACACGTGACACTTCACACACACTCGCGTGACTCTTTACAAACACACAGTTTACATACACGTGACACTTCTTACACACACACTTCACATACGTTCACGTGACACTTCACAAACACACAGTTCACACACGTGACACTTCTCACACGTGACACTTCTAACAAACACACGTGACACTTCACACATACTCAGACACGTGACACTTCACAAACACTCACGTGACACACATTTGACACTTCACAAACACTCACACATGGCACTTCACACACTCACGTAAAACTGCATACACACTCAGGTGACACTTCTCTCACACACACAAGTGACACTTCACACACATACACATGTGACACCTCATACACACACGTGACACTTCACAAACACTCACAAACACACACGTGACACTTCACACACGTGACACTCCTCACACACACGTGACACTTCACACACACGTGACATGTCAGACACATACACATACGTGACAATTCAGTCACACACATACACGCGACACTTCTCACACACGTGACATTTTGCACACACAACAATTCACACACATACACACGTGACACCTCACACACGTGACACTTCACACACACAAACACACGTGAAACTTCTCACACACGTGACACTTCAAACACACACTTCACACGTGACACTTCACTCACAGACACGTGACATTTCCTACACACACGTGACACTTCACACACTCACGTGACACTTCAAACACACACGTGACACACACGTGACACTTCACAAACACTCACATGACACACACGCGACACTTCTCACACACGTGACATTTTTGCACACACACAACACTTCACACACATACACACGTGACACCTCACATACACGTGACACTTCACACACACACACACTCAAGTGACACTTAAAACACACTCGTGACACACACGTGACACTTCAAACACACACGTGACACACACGTGACACTTCACAAACACTCACGTGACACACACGTGACACTTCACAAACACTCACACACATGGCACTTCACAAACACATACACATGTGACACCTCATACACACACGTGACACTTCACACACACTCACATACACACACGTGACACTTCACACACCTGAGACACTTCACACACACTCAGGTGACACTCCTCTTACACACGACACACGTGACATTTCACACAGACACACTCACGTGACATTCACGCACACGCTACACTTCACGAGCATGCACATTACACTCCTCAAACACCAATTCACACACACATGTGACACTTCACACACGTGACATGTCACAGACATACACATACGTGATAATTCAGTCACACACATACAGGTGACACTTCTCACACACGTGACAATTTGCACACACACAACACTTCACACACATACACACGTGACACCTCACATACACGTGACACTTCACACACACACAAACACTTGACACTTCTCACACACACGTGACATTTCACACACACGACATTTCACTCACAGACACGTGACATTTTCTACACACACGTGACACTTCACACACACTCACGTGACACTTCTCACACACACGTTACACTTCTAACAAACACACGTGACACTTCACACATACTCAGTCACGTGACACTTCACACACACACTCAAGTGACACTTCAAACACACACATGACACACACGTGACACTTCACAAACACTCACAGACATGGCATTTCACACACTCACGTAACACTGCACACACACTCAGGTGACACTTCTCTCACACACACACTCAGGTGACACTTCACACACACATACACATGTGACACCTCATACACACACGTGACACTTAACACACACGTGACACTTCACACTTGTGAGACACTTGACACACACTCTGGTGACACTTCTCTCACACACGACAGACACGTGACAGTTCACACAGACACACTCACGTGACATTCATGCACACGCTACACTTCAGGAACACGCAGACGTTACACTTCACGAGCATGCACATTACACTCCTCACACACAAGTTACACTTCAGACACACACACGACACATTTCACACACAGACACGTTACACTTCACACAAACGTACATACACGCACTTCACACACGTGACACTTCTCACACACACGTGACACTTCACACACACTCACACACACGTGACACTTCACACACTCACGTAACACTTCAGACACACTCAGGTGACACTTCTCTCACACATGACACACGTGACAGTTCACACAGACACACTCACGTGACATTCATGCACACGCTACACTTCAGGAACACGCAGACGTTACACTTCACGAGCATGCACATTACACTCCTCACACACAAGTTACACTTCAGACACACACACGACACATTTCACACACAGACACGTTACACTTCACACAAACGTACATACACGCACTTCACACACGTGACACTTCTCACACACACGTGACACTTCACACACACTCACACACACGTGACACTTCACACACTCACGTAACACTTCAGACACACTCAGGTGACACTTCTCTCACACACGACAGACACGTGACAGTTCACACAGACACACTCACGTGACATTCATGCACACGCTACACTTCAGGAACACGCAGACGTTACACTTCACGAGCATGCACATTACACTCCTCACACACAAGTTACACTTCAGACACACACACGACACATTTCACACACAGACACGTTACACTTCACACAAACGTACATACACGCACTTCACACACGTGACACTTCTCACACACACGTGACACTTCACACACACTCACACACACGTGACACTTCACACACTCACGTAACACTTCAGACACACTCAGGTGACACTTCTCTCACACATGACACACGTGACATTTCACACACACACGTGACACTTCAAATACACACGTGACACACACGTGACACTTCACAAACACTCACGTGACACACACGTGACACTTCAGTCACAGACACCTGACATTTCCTACACACACGTGAAACTTCACACACACTCACGTAACACTTCACACACACACTCAAGTGACACTTCAAACACACACGTGACACACACTTGACACTTCACAAACACTCACATGACACACACGTGACACTTCACAAACACTCACATGACACACACGTGACACTTCACAAACACTCACGTGACACACACGTGACACTTCACAAACACTCACGTGACACACACGTGACACTTCAGTCACAGACACGTAACATTTCCTTCACACTCACGTGACACTTCACACACACTCACGTGACACTTCAAACACTCACATGACACACACGTGACACTTCAAACACACACGTGACACACACGTGACACTTCACAAACACTCACGTGACACACACGTGACACTTCAGTCACAGACACGTGACATTTCCTACACACACGTGACACTTCACACACACTCACGTGACACTTCACAAACACATAGTTCACACACGTGACACTCCTCACACACGTTAGACTTCTAACAAACACACGTTACACTTTACAGGTGACACACACGCTACACTTCAAACACACACACGCTACACTTCACGAACACGCAGACGTTACACTTCACGAGCATGCACATTACACTCCTCACACACAAGTTACACTTCAGACACACACACGTTACATTTCACACACAGAAACGTTACACTTCACACAAACGTACATACACATTACATCTCACACACATGTTCACACACATAGTTCACAAATGTGACACTTAACACGCACAAACAACTGACAGTTCATACACACATGTGACACTTCACACACACGTGACATGTCAGACACATACACATACGTGACAATTCAGTCACACACACATACACGTGACACTTCTCACACACGTGACATTTCGCAGACACAACACTTCACACACATACACACGTGACACCTCACACACACGTGACACTTCACACACACTTCACACGTGACACTTCATACAAACTCACGTGACACTTAAACACACGTGACACTTCACACATACTCGACACATGACACTTCACACACAAGTGACACTTCTGACACACACGTGACACTTCACAAACACTCACGTGACACTTCACACACACTCTTCACACACACTCGCGTGACTCTTCACAAACACACAGTTTACATACACGTGACACTTCTCACACACGTAATACTTCACTCACAGACACGTGACATTTCGCACAAGCACACGTGACACTTCAAACATACTCAGACACGTGACACTTCACACACACACACACTCACGTGACACTTCAATCACACAGGTGACACACACGTGACACTTCACAAAAACTCACATGACACACACGTGACACTTCAAAAACACTCACATGACACACACGTGACACTTCACAAACACTCACATTACACACACGTGACACTTCACAAACACTCACATGACACACACGTGACACTTCAGTCACAGACACGTGACATTTCCTACACACGTGACACTTCACAAACACTCACGTGACACTTCAAACACACACGTGACACACACGTGACACTTCACACACACTCACGTGACATTTCAAACACACACGTGACACACACGTGACACTTCACAAACACTCACATGACACACACGTGACACTTCACAAACACTCACGTGACACACGTGACACTTCAGTCACAGACACGTAACATTTCCTACACACTCACGTGACACTTCACACACACTCACGTGACACACACGTGACCCTTCACAAACACTCACGTGACACACACGTGACACTTCACAAACACTCACGTGACACACACGTGACACTTCACAAACACTCACATGACACACACGTGACCCTTCACAAACACTCACGTGACACACACGTGACACTTCAGTCACAGACATGTGACATTTCCTACACACTCACGTGACACGTCACACACACTCACGTGACACTTCAAACACACACGTGACACACACGTGACACTTCACAAACACTCACATGACACACATGTGACACTTCAAACACACACTTGACACACACGTGACACTTCACAAACACTCACATGACACACACGTGACACTTCACAAACACTCACATGACACACACGTGACACTTCAGTCACAGACACGTGACATTTCCTACACACACGTGACACTTCACACACACTCACGTGACACTTCACACACACACTCAAGTGACACTTCAAACACACACGTGACACACACGTGACACTTCACAAACACTCACATGACACACACATGACACACACGTGACACACACGTGACACTTCACAAACACTCACATGACACACACGTGACACTTCACAAACACTCACATGACACACACGTGACACTTCACAAACACTCACGTGACACACACGTGACACTTAAGTCACAGACACGTGACATTTCCTACACACACGTGACACTTCACACACACTCACGTGACACTTCACACACACACTCAAGTGACACTTCAAACACACACGTGACACACACGTGACACTTCACAAACACTCACATGACACACACGTGACACACACGTGACACTTCACAAACACTCAAATGACACACACGTGACACTTAACAAACACTCACGTGACACACACGTGACACTTCACAAACTCTCACGTGACACACACGTGACACTTCACAAACACTCACGTGACACACACGTGACACTTCAGTCACAGACACGTAACATTTCCTACACACTCACGTGACACTTCACACACACTCACGTGACACTTCACAAACACACAGTTCACACACGTGACACTCCTCACACACACGTTACACTTCTAACAAACACACGTGAGACTTCACATATACTCAGACACGTGACACTTCACACACACACTCACGTGACACTTCAATCACACAGGTGACACACACGTGACACTTCACAAACACTCACATGACACACACGTGACACTTCACAAACACTCACATGACACACACGTGACACTTCACAAACACTCACGTGACACACGTGACACTTCAGTCACAGACACGTGACATTTGCTACACACACGTGATACTTCACACACACTCACGTGACACTTCACACACAAACACGTGACACTTCACACCCACATGTTACACTTCACACACACGTGACACTCAACACACGTGACACTTCTGACACACACGTGACACTTCACACACACTCACGTGACACTTCACACACTCACGTGACACTTCAAACACACGTGACACTTCACAAACACTCACGTGACACACGTGACACTTCACAAACACTCACGTGACACACGTGACACTTCAGTCACTGACACGTGACATTTCCTACACACACGTGACACTTCACACACACTCACGTGACACTTCACACACACACTCAAGTGACACTTCAAACACACACGTGACACACGTGACACTTCACAAACACTCACATGACACAGACGTGAGACTTCACAAACACTCACATGACACACACGTGACACTTCACAAACACTCACGTGACACACACGTTACACTTCAGTCACAGACACGTGACATTTCCTACACAAACGTGACACTTCACACACACTCACGTGACACTTCACACACACACTCAAGTGACACTTCAAACACACACGTGACACACACGTGAAACTTCACAAACACTCACATGACACACACTTGACACTTCAAACACACACGTGACACACACGTGACACTTCACAAACACTCACGTGACACTTCACAAACACTCACGTGACACACACTTGACACTTCACACACACTCACGTGACACTTCACAAACACATAGTTCACACACGTGACACTCCTCACACACACGTTACACTTCTAACAAACACACGTGACACTTCACATATACTCAGACACGTGACACTTCACACACACACATTGACGTGACACTTCAATCACACAGGTGACACACACGTGACACTTCACAAACACTCACATGACACACACGTGACACTTCACAAACACTCACATGACACACACGTGACACTTCACAAACACTCACGTGACACACGTGACACTTCACAAACACTCACGTGACACACGTGACACTTCACACACACTCACGTGACACTTCACAAACACATAGTTCACACACGTGACACTCCTCACACACACGTTACACTTCTAACAAACACACGTGACACTTCACATATACTCAGACACGTGACACTTCACACACACACATTGACGTGACACTTCAATCACACAGGTGACACACACGTGACACTTCACAAACACTCACATGACACACACGTGACACTTCACAAACACTCACATGACACACACGTGACACTTCATAAACACTCACATGACACACACGTGACACTTCACAAACACTCACGTGACACACACGTGACACTTCAGTCACAGACACGTGACATTTCCTACACACACCTGAAACTTCACACACACTCACGTGACACTTCACACACACACACTCAAGTGACACTTCAAACACACACGTGACACTTCACAAGCACTCACATGACACACACGTGACACTTCACAAACACTCACGTGACACACACGTGACACTTCACAAACTCTCACGTGACACACACGTGACACTTCACAAACACTCACATGACACACACGTGACACTTCACAAACACTCACGTGACACACGTGACACTTCACACACACTCACGTGACACTTCACAAACACATAGTTCACACACGTGACACTCCTCACACACACGTTACACTTCTAACAAACACACGTGACACTTCACATATACTCAGACACGTGACACTTCACACACACACATTGACGTGACACTTCAATCACACAGGTGACACACACGTGACACTTCACAAACACTCACATGACACACACGTGACACTTCACAAACACTCACATGACACACACGTGACACTTTACAAACACTCACGTGACACACGTGACACTTCAGTCACAGACACGTGACATTTGCTACACGCACGTGATACTTCAGTCACAGACACGTGACATTTGCTACACACACGTGATACTTCACACACACTCATGTGACAATTCAAACACACATGTGACACACACCTGACACTTCACACACACTCACGTGACACTTCAAACACACACGTGACACACACGTGACACTTCACAAACACTCACATGACACACACGTGACACTTCAAAAACACTCACTTGAAACACACGTGACACTTCACAACCACTCACATGACACACACGTGACACTTCATAAACACTCACATGACACACACGTGACACTTCACAAACACTCACGTGACACACACGTGACACTTCAGTCACAGACACGTGACATTTCCTACACACACCTGAAACTTCACACACACTCACGTGACACTTCACACACACACACTCAAGTGACACTTCAAACACACACGTGACACTTCACAAGCACTCACATGACACACACGTGACACTTCACAAACTCTCACGTGACACACACGTGACACTTCAAACACACACGTGACACACACGTGACACTTCACAAACACTCACATGACACACACGTGACACACACGTGACACTTCACAAACACTCACATGACACACACGTGACACTTCACAACCACTCACTTGACACACACGTGACACTTCACAAACACTCACATGACACACACGTGACACTTCAGTCACAGACACGTGACATTTCCTACACACGTGACACTTCACACACACTCACGTGACACTTCAAACACACACGTGACACTTCACAAACACTCACATGACACACACGTGACACATCACAAACACTCACTTGACACACACGTGACACTTCACAACCACTCACACAAGTGACACTTCACAAACACTCACATGACACACACGACACTTCACAAACACTCACGTGACACACACGTGACACTTCAGTCACAGACACGTGACATTTCCTACACACTCACGTGACACTTCACACACACTCACGTGACACTTCACACACACTCACGTGACACTGCACACACACACACTCAAGTGACACTTCACAAACACTCACATGACACACACGTGACACTTCAGAAACACTAACGTGACACACGTGACACTTCACACACACTCACGTGACACTTCAAACACACACGTGACACACACGTGAAGCTTCACAAACACTCACGTGACACTTCACAAACACTCACATGAGACACACGTGACACACACGTGACACTTCAGTCACAGACACGTGACATTTCCTACACACACGTGACACTTCACACACACTCACGTGACACTTCAAAAACACATGTGACACACACGTGACACTTCAAAAACACACACGTGACACACACGTGACACTTCACACACAGACACGTGACATTTCCTACACACTCAGGTGACACTTCACACAAACTCACGTGACACTTCACACACACACACTCAAGTTACACTTCAAACACACACGTGACACACACGTGACACTTCACAAACACTCACATGACACACGTGACACTTCACAAACACTCACATGACACACACGTGACACTTCACAAACACTCAAGTGACATACACGTTACACTTCAGTCACAGACACGTGACATTTCCTACACACACGTGACACTTCACACACACTCACGTGACACTTCACACACACACTCAAGTGACACTTCAAACACACACGTGACACACACGTGACACTTCACAAACACTCACATGACACACCTGACACACACGTGACACTTCACAAACACTCACATGACACACGTGACACTTCACAAACACTCACATGACACACACGTGACACTTCACAAACACTCACGTGACACACTCACGTGACACACACGTGACACTTCAGTCACAGACACGTGACATTTGCTACACACACACGTGACACACACGTGACACTTCAGTCACAGACACGTGACATTTGCTACACACACGTGATACTTCACACACACTCACGTGACACTTCACACACAGCCTCAAATGACACTTCAAACACACACGTGACACACGTGACACTTCACAAACACTCACATGACACACACGTGACACTTCACAAACACTCACATTACACACACGTGACACTTCACAAACACTCACATGACACACACGTGACACTTCAGTCACAGACACGTGGCATTTCCTACACACACGTGACACTTCACACACACTCACGTGACACTTCAAATACACACGTGACACACACGTGACACTTCACAAACACTCACGTGACACACACGTGACACTTCAGTCACAGACACCTGACATTTCCTACACACACGTGAAACTTCACACACACTCACGTAACACTTCACACACACACTCAAGTGACACTTCAAACACACACGTGACACACACGTGACACTTCACAAACACTCACATGACACACACGTGACACTTCACAAACACTCACATGACACACACGTGACACACACGTGACACTTCACAAACACTCACATGACACACACGTGACACTTCACAAACACTCACGTGACACACACGTGACACTTCACAAACACTCACGTGACACACACGTGACACTTCAGTCACAGACACGTAACATTTCCTACACACTCACGTGACACTTCACAAACACTCACGTGACACTTCAAACACTCACATGACACACACGTGACACTTCAAACACACACGTGACACACACGTGACACTTCACAAACACTCACGTGACACACACGTGACACTTCAGTCACAGACACGTGACATTTCCTACACACACGTGACACTTCACACACACTCACGTGACACTTCACAAACACATAGTTCACACACGTGACACTCCTCACACACACGTTAGACTTCTAACAAACACACGTGACACTTCACATATACTCAGACACGTGACACTTCACACACACACACTCACGTGACACTTCAATCACACAGGTGACACACACGTGACACTTCACAAAAACTCACATGACACACACGTGACACTTCAAAAACACTCACATGACACACACGTGACACTTCACAAACACTCACATTACACACACGTGACACTTCACAAACACTCACATGACACACACGTGACACTTCAGTCACAGACACGTGACATTTCCTACACACGTGACACTTCACAAACACTCACGTGACACTTCAAACACACACGTGACACACACGTGACACTTCACACACACTCACGTGACACTTCAAACACACACAAGACACACACGTGACACTTCACAAACACTCACATGACACACACGTGACACTTCACAAACACTCACGTGACACACACGTGACACTTCACAAACACTCACATGACACACACGTGACCCTTCACAAACACTCACGTGACACACACGTGACACTTCACAAACACACACGTGACACACACGTGACACTTCACAAACACTCACATGACACACACGTGACCCTTCAGTCACAGACACGTGACATTTCCTACACACACGTGACACTTCACACACACTCACGTGACACTTCACACACACACTCAAGTGACACTTCAAACACACACGTGACACACACGTGACACTTCACAAACACTCACATGACACACACATGACACACACGTGACACACACGTGACACTTCACAAACACTCACATGACACACACGTGACACTTCACAAACACTCACATGACACACACGTGACACTTCACAAACACTCACGTGACACACACGTGACACTTAAGTCACAGACACGTGACATTTCCTACACACACGTGACACTTCACACACACACACGTGACACACACGTGACACTTCACAAACACTCACATGACACACACGTGACACACACGTGACACTTCACAAACACTCAAATGACACACACGTGACACTTAACAAACACTCACGTGACACACACGTGACACTTCACAAACTCTCACGTGACACACACGTGACTCTTCACAAACACTCACGTGACACACACGTGACACTTCAGTCACAGACACGTAACATTTCCTACACACTCACGTGACACTTCACACACACTCACGTGACACTTCACAAACACACAGTTCACACACGTGACACTCCTCACACACACGTTACACTTCTAACAAACACACGTGACACTTCACATATACTCAGACACGTGACACTTCACACACACACTCACGTGACACTTCAATCACACAGGTGACACACACGTGACACTTCACAAACACTCACATGACACACACGTGACACTTCACAAACACTCACATGACACACACGTGACACTTCACAAACACTCACGTGACACACGTGACACTTCAGTCACAGACACGTGACATTTGCTACACACACGTGATACTTCACACACACTCACGTGACACTTCACACACAAACACGTGACACTTCACACCCACATGTTACACTTCACACACACGTGACACTCAACACACGTGACACTTCTGACACACACGTGACACTTCACACACACTCACGTGACACTTCACACACTCACGTGACACTTCAAACACACGTGACACTTCACAAACACTCACGTGACACACGTGACACTTCACAAACACTCACGTGACACACGTGACACTTCAGTCACTGACACGTGACATTTCCTACACACACGTGACACTTCACACACACTCACGTGACACTTCACACACACACTCAAGTGACACTTCAAACACACACGTGACACACGTGACACTTCACAAACACTCACATGACACAGACGTGAGACTTCACAAACACTCACATGACACACACGTGACACTTCACAAACACTCACGTGACACACACGTTACACTTCAGTCACAGACACGTGACATTTCCTACACAAACGTGACACTTCACACACACTCACGTGACACTTCACACACACACTCAAGTGACACTTCAAACACACACGTGACACACACGTGAAACTTCACAAACACTCACATGACACACACTTGACACTTCAAACACACACGTGACACACACGTGACACTTCACAAACACTCACATGACACACGTGACACTTCACAAACACTCACATGACACACACGTGACACTTCACAAACACTCAAGTGACATACACGTTACACTTCAGTCACAGACACGTGACATTTCCTACACACACGTGACACTTCACACACACTCACGTGACACTTCACACACACACTCAAGTGACACTTCAAACACACACGTGACACACACGTGACACTTCACAAACACTCACATGACACACACCTGACACACACGTGACACTTCACAAACACATGACACACGTGACACTTCACAAACACTCACATGACACACACGTGACACTTCACAAACACTCACGTGACACACTCACGTGACACACACGTGACACTTCAGTCACAGACACGTGACATTTGCTACACACACACGTGACACACACGTGACACTTCAGTCACAGACACGTGACATTTGCTACACACACGTGATACTTCACACACACTCACGTGACACTTCACACACAGCCTCAAATGACACTTCAAACACACACGTGACACACGTGACACTTCACAAACACTCACATGACACACACGTGACACTTCACAAACACTCACATTACACACACGTGACACTTCACAAACACTCACATGACACACACGTAACACTTCAGTCACAGACACGTGGCATTTCCTACACACACGTGACACTTCACACACACTCACGTGACACTTCAAATACACACGTGACACACACGTGACACTTCACAAACACTCACGTGACACACACGTGACACTTCAGTCACAGACACCTGACATTTCCTACACACACGTGAAACTTCACACACACTCACGTAACACTTCACACACACACTCAAGTGACACTTCAAACACACACGTGACACACACGTGACACTTCACAAACACTCACATGACACACACGTGACACTTCACAAACACTCACATGACACACACGTGACACACACGTGACACTTCACAAACACTCACATGACACACACGTGACACTTCACAAACACTCACGTGACACACACGTGACACTTCACAAACACTCACGTGACACACACGTGACACTTCAGTCACAGACACGTAACATTTCCTACACACTCACGTGACACTTCACACACACTCACGTGACACTTCAAACACTCACATGACACACACGTGACACTTCAAACACACACGTGACACACACGTGACACTTCACAAACACTCACATGACACACACGTGACACACACGTGACACTTCACAAACACTCAAATGACACACACGTGACACTTAACAAACACTCACGTGACACACACGTGACACTTCACAAACTCTCACGTGACACACACGTGACTCTTCACAAACACTCACGTGACACACACGTGACACTTCAGTCACAGACACGTAACATTTCCTACACACTCACGTGACACTTCACACACACTCACGTGACACTTCACAAACACACAGTTCACACACGTGACACTCCTCACACACACGTTACACTTCTAACAAACACACGTGACACTTCACATATACTCAGACACGTGACACTTCACACACACACTCACGTGACACTTCAATCACACAGGTGACACACACGTGACACTTCACAAACACTCACATGACACACACGTGACACTTCACAAACACTCACATGACACACACGTGACACTTCACAAACACTCACGTGACACACGTGACACTTCAGTCACAGACACGTGACATTTGCTACACACACGTGATACTTCACACACACTCACGTGACACTCCACACACAAACACGTGACACTTCACACCCACATGTTACACTTCACACACACGTGACACTTCACACACACTCACGTGACACTTCACACACTCAAGTGACACTTCAAACACACACGTGACACACGTGACACTTCACAAACACTCACATGACACAGACGTGAGACTTCACAAACACTCACATGACACACACGTGACACTTCACAAACACTCACGTGACACACACGTTACACTTCAGTCACAGACACGTGACATTTCCTACACAAACGTGACACTTCACACACACTCACGTGACACTTCACACACACACTCAAGTGACACTTCAAACACACACGTGACACACACGTGAAACTTCACAAACACTCACATGACACACACTTGACACTTCAAACACACACGTGACACACACGTGACACTTCACAAACACTCACGTGACACTTCACAAACACTCACATGACACACACGTGACACTTCACAAACACTCACTTGACACACGTGACACTTCACACACACTCACGTGACACTTCACAAACACATAGTTCACACACGTGACACTCCTCACACACACGTTACACTTCTAACAAACACACGTGACACTTCACATATACTCAGACACGTGACACTTCACACACACACATTGACGTGACACTTCAATCACACAGGTGACACACACGTGACACTTCACAAACACTCACATGACACACACGTGACACTTCACAAACACTCACGTGACACACGTGACACTTCAGTCACAGACACGTGACATTTGCTACACGCACGTGATACTTCAGTCACAGACACGTGACATTTGCTACACACACGTGATACTTCACACACACTCATGTGACAATTCAAACACACATGTGACACACACGTGACACTTCACACACACTCACGTGACACTTCAAACACACACGTGACACACACGTGACACTTCACAAACACTCACATGACACACACGTGACACTTCAAAAACACTCACTTGAAACACACGTGACACTTCACAACCACTCACATGACACACACGTGACACTTCATAAACACTCACATGACACACACGTGACACTTCACAAACACTCACGTGACACACACGTGACACTTCAGTCACAGACACGTGACATTTCCTACACACACCTGAAACTTCACACACACTCACGTGACACTTCACACACACACACTCAAGTGACACTTCAAACACACACGTGACACTTCAAAAGCACTCACATGACACACACGTGACACTTCACAAACACTCACGTGACACACACGTGACACTTCACAAACTCTCACGTGACACACACGTGACACTTCACAAACACTCACGTGACACTTCACATACACACAGTTCACACACGTGACACTCCTCACACACACGTTACACTTCTAACAAACACACGTGACACTTCACATATACTCAGACACGTGACACTTCACACACACACACTCACGTGACACTTCAATCACACAGGTGATACACACCTGACACTTCACAAACACTCACATGACACACACGTGACACTTCACAAACACAAACATGACACACGTGACACTTCACAAACACAAACATGACACACGTGACACTTCACAAACACTCACGTGACACACGTGACACTTCAGTCACAGACACGTGACATTTGCTACACACACGTGATACTTCACACACACTCACGTGACACTTCACACACACACTCAAGTGACACTTTAAACACACACGTGACACACACTGACACTTCACAAACACTCACATGACACACACGTGACACTTCACGAACACTCACGTGACACACACGTGACACTTCAGTCACAGACACGTGACATTTCCTACACACACGTGACACTTCACACACACTCACGTGACACTTCACACACACACTCAAGTGACACTTCAAACACACACGTGACACACACGTGACACTTCACAAACACTCACATGACACACACGTGACACACACGTGACACTTCACAAACACTCACATGACACACACGTGACACTTCACAACCACTCACTTGACACACACGTGACACTTCACAAACACTCACATGACACACACGTGACACTTCAGTCACAGACACGTGACATTTCCTACACACGTGACACTTCACACAAACTCACGTGACACTTCAAACACACACGTGACACACACGTGACACTTCACACACACTCACGTGACACTTCAAACACACACGTGACACTTCACAAACACTCACATGACACACACGTGACACATCACAAACACTCACTTGACACACACGTGACACTTCACAACCACTCACACAAGTGACACTTCACAAACACTCACATGACACACACGACACTTCACAAACACTCACGTGACACACGTGACACTTCAGTCACAGACACGTGACATTTCCTACACACTCACGTGACACTTCACACACACTCACGTGACACTTCAAACACACACGTGACACACACGTGACACTTCACAAACACTCACATGACACACGTGACACTTCACACACAGACACGTGACATTTCCTACACACTCACGTGACACTTCACACACACTCACGTGACACTTCACACACACACACTCAAGTGACACTTCAAACACACACGTGACACACACGTGACACTTCACAAACACTCACATGACACACGTGACACTTCACAAACACTCACATGACACACACGTGACCCTTCACAAACACTCAAGTGACATACACGTTACACTTCAGTCACAGACACGTGACATTTCCTACACACACGTGACACTTCACACACACTCACGTGACACACGTGAAACTTCACAAACACTCACATGACATACACGTGACACTTCACAAACACTCACGTGACACACTCACGTGACACACACGTGACACTTCAGTCACAGACACGTGACATTTGCTACACACACGTGACACACACGTGACACTTCAGTTACAGACACGTGACATTTGCTACACACACGTGATACTTCACACACACTCACGTGACACTTCACACACAGCCTCAAATGACACTTCAAACACACACGTGACACACACGTGACACTTCACAAACACTCACATGACACACACTTGACACTTCACACTCACTTGACACACACGTGACACTTCACAACCACTCACATGACACACACGTGACACTTCACAAACACTCACATGACACACACGTGACACTTCACAAACACTCACATGACACACACGTGACACTTCAGTCACAGACACGTGACATTTCTTACACACACGTGAAACTTCACACACACTCACGTGACACTTCACACACACACACTCAAGTGACACTTCAAACACACACGTGACACACACGTGACACTTCACAAACACTCACATGACATACACGTGACACTTCACAAACACTCATGTGACACACACATGACACTTCAGTCACAGACACGTAACATTTCCTACACACTCACGTGACACTTCACACACACTCACGTGACACTTCAAACACACACGTGACACACACGTGACACTTCAAACACACACGTGACACACACGTGACACTTCACAAACACTCACTTGACAGACACGTGACACTTAACAAACACTCAAAAGACACACACTTGACACTTAACAAACACTCACATGACACACACGTGACACTTCACAAACACTCACGTGACACACACGTGACACTTCACAAACACTCATGTGACACACGTGACACTTCAGTCACAGACACGTAACATTTCCTACACACTCACGTGACACTTCACACACACTCACGTGACACTTCAAACACACACGTGACACACACGTGACACTTCACAAACACTCACATGACACACACGTGACACTTCACAAACACTCACATGACACACACGTGACACTTCACAAACACTCACGTGACACACACGTGACACTTCAGTCACAGACATGTGACATTTCCTACACACACGTGACACTTCACACACACTCACGTGACAATTCACACACACACTCAAGTGACACTTCAACCACACACGTGACACACACGTGACACTTCACAAACACTCACATGACACAGACGTGACACACACGTGACACTTCACAAACACTCACATGACACACGTGACACTTCACAAACACTCACGTGACACACACGTGACACTTCAGTCACAGACACGTGACATTTCCTACACACACCTGAAACTTCACACACACTCACGTGACACTTCACACACACACACTCAAGTGACACTTCAAACACACACCTGACACTTCACAAGCACTCACATGACACACACGTGACACTTCACAAACACTCACGTGACACTTCACAAACACACAGTTCACACACGTGACACTCCTCACACACACGTTACACTTCTAACAAACACACGTGACACTTCACATATACTCAGACATGTGACACTTCACACACACACTCACGTGACACTTCAATCACACAGGTGACACACACGTGACACTTCACAAACACTCACATGACACACACGTGACACTTCACAAACACTCACATGACACACACGTGACACTTCACACACACTCACGTGACACTTCACACACACACACTCAAGTGACACTTCAAACACACACCTGACACTTCACAAGCACTCACATGACACACACGTGACACTTCACAAACACTCACGTGACACTTCACAAACATACAGTTCACACACGTGACACTCCTCACACACACGTTACACTTCTAACAAACACACGTGACACTTCACATATACTCAGACATGTGACACTTCACACACACACTCACGTGACACTTCAATCACACAGGTGACACACACGTGACACTTCACAAACACTCACATGACACACACGTGACACTTCACAAACACTCACATGACACACACGTGACACTTCACAAACACTCACGTGACACACGTGACACTTCAGTCACAGACACGTGACATTTGCTACACACACGTGATACTTCACACACACTCACGTGACACTTCACACACAAACACTCACGTGACACTTCACACCCACATGTAACACTTCACACACACGTGACACTTCACACACGTGACACTTCTGACACACACGTGACACTTCACACACACTCACGTGACACTTCACACACACTCGCGTGACTCTTCACAGACACACTCAAGTGATACTTCACAAACACTCGCATGACACACACGTGACACTTCACAAACACTCACATGACACACACGTGACACTTCACGAACACTCACGTGACACACATGTGACACTTCAGTCACAGACACGTGACATTTCCTACACACGTGACACTTCACACACACTCACGTGACACGTCACACACACACTGAAGTGACACTTCAAACACACACGTGACACACACGTGACACTTCACAAACACTCACATGACACACACGTGACACACACGTGACACTTCACAAACACTCACATGACACACACGTGACACTTCACAAACACTCACATGACACACACGTGACACTTCAGTCACAGACACGTGACATTTCCTACACACGTGACACTTCACACACACTCACGTGACACTTCAAACACACACGTGACACACACGTGACACTTCACACACACTCACGTGACACTTCAAACACACACGTGACACACACGTGACACTTCACAAACACTCACATGACACACACGTGACACTTCACAAACACTCACATTACACACGTGACACTTCACAAACACTCACATTACACACACGTAACTCTTCACAAACACTCACATGACACACACGTGACACTTCAGTCACAGACACGTGACATTTCCTACACACGTGACACTTCACACACACTCACGTGACACTTCAAACACACACGTGACACACACGTGACACTTCACACACACTCACGTGACACTTCAAACACACACGTGACACACACGTGACACTTCACAAACACTCACATGACACACACGACACTTCACACTCACGTGACACACACGTGACACTTCAGTCACAGACACGTGACATTTCCTACACACTCACGTGACACTTCACACACACTCACGTGACACTTCACACACACTCACGTGACACTGCACACACACACACTCAAGTGACACTTCACAAACACTCACATGACACACACGTGACACTTCAGAAACACTCACGTGACACACGTGACACTTCAGTCACAGACACGTGACATTTCCTACACACTCACGTGGCACTTCACACACACTCACGTGACACTTCAAACACACACGTGACACACACGTGACACTTCACAAACACTCACGTGACACTTCACAAACACTCACATGACACACACGTGACACACACGTGACACTTCAGTCACAGACACGTGACATTTCCTACACACACACGTGACACTTCACACACACTCACGTGACACTTCAAAAACACACGTGACACACAGGTGACACTTCAAAAACACACGTGACACACACGTGACACTTCACAAACACTCACATGACACACGTGACACTTCAGTCACAGACACGTGACATTTCCTACACACACACGTGACACTTCACAAACACTCACGTGACACTTCACAAACACTCATGTGACACACACGTGACACTTCAGTCACAGACACGTAACATTTCCTACACACTCACGTGACACTTCACACACACTCACGTGACACTTAAACACACACGTGACACACACGTGACACTTCACAAACACTCACATGACACACACGTGACACTTCAAACACACACGTGACACACACGTGACACTTCACAAACACTCACGTGACACACACGTGACACTTCACAAACACTCACATGACACACGTGACACACACGTGACACTTCACAAACACTCAAATGACACACACTTGACACTTAACAAACACTCACATGACACACACGTGACACTTCACAAACACTCACGTGACACACACGTGACACTTCACAAACACTCATGTGACACACACGTGACACTTCAGTCACAGACACGTAACATTTCCTACACACTCACGTGACACTTCACACACACTCACGTGACACTTCAAACACACACGTGACACACACGTGACACTTCACAAACATTCACATGACACACACGTGACACTTCAAACACACACGTGACACACACGTGACACTTCACAAACACTCACATGACACACGTGACACTTCACAAACACTCACGTGACACACACGTGACACTTCAGTCACAGACACGTGACATTTCCTACACACACGTGACACTTCAAACACACTCACGTGACAATTCACGCACACACTCAAGTGACACTTCAAACACACAGGTGACACACACGTGACACTTCACAAACACTCACATGACACACGTGACACACACGTGACACTTCACAAACACTCACGTGACACACGTGACACTTCAGTCACAGACACGTGACATTTGCTACACACACGTGATACTTCACACACACTCACGTGACACTTCACACACAAACACTCACGTGACACTTCACACCCACATGTAACACTTCACACACACGTGACACTTCACACACGTGACACTTCTGACACACACGTGACACTTCACACACACTCACGTGACACTTCACACACACTCGCGTGACTCTTCACAGACACACTCAAGTGATACTTCACAAACACTCGCATGACAAACACGTGACACTTCACAAACACTCACATGACACACACGTGACACTTCACGAACACTCACGTGACACACATGTGACACTTCAGTCACAGACACGTGACATTTCCTACACACACGTGACACTTCACACACACTCACCTGACACTTCACACACACACTCAAGTGACACTTCAAACACACACGTGACACACACGTGACACTTCACAAACACTCACATGACACACACGTGACACACACGTGACACTTCACAAACACTCACATGACACACACGTGACACTTCACAACCACTCACTTGACACACACGTGACACTTCACAAACACTCACGTGACACACACGTGACGCTTCAGTCACAGACACGTGACATTTGCTACACACACGTGATACTTCACACACACTCACGTGACACTTCACACACACACTCAAATGACACTTCAAACACACACGTGACACACACGTGACACTTCACAAACACTCACATTACACACACGTGACACTTCACAAACACTCACATGACACACACGTGACACTTCAGTCACAGACACGTGACATTTCCTACACACGTGACACTTCACACACACTCACGTGACACTTCAAACACACACGTGACACACACGTGACACTTCACACACACTCACGTGACACTTCAAACACACACGTGACACACACGTGACACTTCACAAACACTCACATGACACACACGTGACACTTCACAAACACTCACATTACACACACGTGACACTTCACAAACACTCACATTACACACACGTGACTCTTCACAAACACTCACATGACACACGTGACACTTCAGTCACAGACACGTGACATTTCCTACACATGTGACACTTCACACACACTCACGTGACACTTCAAACACACACGTGACACACACGTGACACTTCACACACACTCACGTGACACTTCAAACACACACGTGACACACACGTGACACTTCACAAACACTCACATGACACACGTGACACACACGTGACACTTCACAAACACTCAAATGACACACACTTGACACTTCACAAACACTCACATGACACACACGTGACACTTCACAAACACTCACGTGACACACACGTGAAACTTCAGTCACAGACACGTGACATTTGCTACACACGTGATACTTCACACACACTCACGTGACACTTCACACACACACTCAAATGACACTTCAAACACACACGTGACACACACGTGACACTTCACAAACACTCACATGACACACACGTGACACTTCACAATCACTCACATTACACACACGTGACACTTCACACACACTCACGTGACACTTCACAAACACACAGTTCACACACGTGACACTCCTCACACACACGTTACACTTCTAACAAACACAAGTGACACTTCACACATACTCAGACACGTGACACTTCTCACACACACTCATGTGACACTTCAAACACACACGTGACACACACGTGACAATTCACAAACACTCACGTGACACACACGTGACAATTCACAAACACTCACGTGACACACGTGACACTTCACAAACACTCACATGACACACGTGACACTTCAGTCACAGACACGTGACATTTCCTACACACGTGACACTTCACAAACACTCACGTGACACTTCAAACACACACGTGACACACACGTGACACTTCACAAACACTCACATGACACACACGTGACACTTCACAAACACTCACATGACACACACGTGACCCTTCACAAACACTCACGTGACACACACGTGACACTTCAGTCACAGACACGTGACATTTCCTACACACTCACGTGACACGTCACACACACTCACGTGACACTTCAAACACACACGTGACACACACGTGACACTTCACAAACACTCACATGACACACACATGACACTTCACAAACACTCACGTGACACACACGTGACACTTCAGTCACAGACACGTGACATTTCCTACACACACGTGACACTTCACACACACTCACGTGACACTTCACACACACACTCAAGTGACATTTCAAACACACACGTGACACACACGTGACACTTCACAAACACTCACATGACACACACATGACACATACGTGACACACACGTGACACTTTACAAACACTCACATGACACACACATGACATTTCACAAACACTCACATGACACACACGTGACACTTCACAAAAACTCACGTGACACACACGTGACGCTTCAGTCACAGACACGTGACATTTGCTACACACACGTGATACTTCACACACACTCACGTGACACTTCACACACACACTCAAATGACACTTCAAACACACACGTGACACAAACGTGACACTTCAAAAACACTCACATGACACACACGTGACACTTCAGTCACAGACACGTGACATTTCCTACACACGTGACACTTCACACACACTCACGTGACACTTCAAACACACACGTGACACACACGTGACACTTCACACACACTCACGTGACACTTCAAACACACACGTGACACACACGTGACACTTCAAACACACACGTGACACACACGTGACACTTCAAACACACACGTGACACACACGTGACACTTCACAAACACTCACATGACACACACGTGACACTTCACAAACACTCACTTGACACACACGTGACACTTCACAACCACTCACATGACACACACGTGACACTTCACAAACACTCACATGACACACACGTGACACTTCAAAAACACTCACGTGACACACACGTGACACTTCAGTCACAGACACGTGACATTTCCTACACACACGACACTTCACACACACTCACGTGACACTTCACACACACACTCAAGTGACACTTCAAACACACACGTGACACTCACGTGACACTTCACACACACTCACGTGACACTTCACACACACACTCAAGTGACACTTCAAACACACACGTGACACACACGTGACATTTCACAAACACTCACATGACACACACGTGACACTTCACACACACTCACGTGACACTTCACAAACACTCACATGACACACACATGACACACACGTGACACTTCACAAACACTCACATGACACACACGTGACACTTCACAAACACTCACATGACACACGTGACACTTCACAAACACCCACGTGACACACACGTGACGCTTCAGTCACAGACACGTGACATTTGCTACACACGTGACACTTCACACACACTCACGTGACACTTCAAACACACATGTGACACTTCACACACACTCACGTGACACTTCAAACACACACGTGACACACACGTGACACTTCACAAACACTCACATGACACACACGTGACACTTCACAAACACTCACTTGACACACACGTGACACTTCAAAACCACTCACATGACACACACGTGACACTTCACAAACACTCACATGACACACACGTGACACTTCACAAACACTCACGTGACACACACGTGACACTTCAGTCACAGACACGTGACATTTCCTACACATACGTGATACTTCACACACACTCACGTGACACTTCACACACACACTCAAGTGACACTTCAAACACACACTTGACACACACGTGACATTTCACAAACACTCACATGACACACACGTGACACACACGTGACACTTCACAAACACTCACATGACACACACGTGACACTTCACAAACACTCACGTGACACACACGTGACACTTCACAAACACTCACATGACACACACGTGACACTTCACAAACACTCACATGACACACACGTGACACTTCACACACACTCACGTGACACTTCACAAACACTCACATGACACACACATGACACACACGTGACACTTCACAAACACTCACATGACACACACGTGACACTTCACAAACACTCACATGACACACGTGACACTTCACACACACTCACGTGACACTTCACACACACACTCAAGTGACACTTCAAACACACACGTGACACACACGTGACATTTCACAAACACTCACATGACACACACGTGACACTTCACACACACTCACGTGACACTTCACAAACACTCACATGACACACACATGACACACACGTGACACTTCACAAACACTCACATGACACACACGTGACACTTCACAAACACTCACATGACACACGTGACACTTCACAAACACCCACGTGACACACACGTGACGCTTCAGTCACAGACACGTGACATTTGCTACACACGTGACACTTCACACACACTCACGTGACACTTCAAACACACACGTGACACTTCACACACACTCACGTGACACTTCAAACACACACGTGACACACACGTGACACTTCACAAACACTCACATGACACACGTGACACTTCACAAACACTCACTTGACACACACGTGACACTTCAAAACCACTCACATGACACACGTGACACTTCACAAACACTCACATGACACACACGTGACACTTCACAAACACTCACGTGACACACACGTGACACTTCAGTCACAGACACGTGACATTTCCTACACAAACGTGATACTTCACACACACTCACGTGACACTTCACACACACACTCAAGTGACACTTCAAACACACACTTGACACACACGTGACATTTCACAAACACTCACATGACACACACGTGACACACACGTGACACTTCACAAACACTCACATGACACACACGTGACACTTCACAAACACTCACGTGACACACACGTGACACTTCACAAACACTCACATGACACACACGTGACACTTCACAAACACTCACATGTCACACACGTGACACTTCACAAACACTCACGTGACACACACGTGACGCTTCAGTCACAGACACGTGACATTTGCTACACACACGTGATACTTCACACACACTCACGTGACACTTCACACACACACACTCAAGTGACACTTCAAACACACACTTGACACACACGTGACATTTCACAAACACTCACATGACACACACGTGACACACACGTGACACTTCACAAACACTCACATGACACACACGTGACACTTCACAAACACTCACGTGACACACACGTGACACTTCACAAACACTCACATGACACACACGTGACACTTCACAAACACTCACATGTCACACACGTGACACTTCACAAACACTCACGTGACACACACGTGACGCTTCAGTCACAGACACGTGACATTTGCTACACACACGTGATACTTCACACACACTCACGTGACACTTCACACACACTCAAATGACACTTCAAACACACACGTGACACAAACATGACACTTCACAAACACTCACATGACACACACGTGACACTTCACAAACACTCACATGACACACACGTGACACTTCAGTCACAGACACGTGACATTTCCTACACACGTGACACTTCACACACACTCACGTGACACTTCAAACACACACGTGACACACACGTGACACTTCACACACACTCACGTGACACTTCAAAAACACACGTGACACACACGTGACACTTCACAAACACTCACATGACACACACGTAACACTTCACAAACACTCACATGACACACACGTGACACTTCACAAACACTCACGTGACACACACGTGACACTTCAGTCACAGACACGTGACATTTCCTACACACACGTGACACTTCACACACACTCACGTGACACTTCACACACACACTCAAGTGACACTTCAAACACACGTGACACTCACGTGACACTTCACACACACTCACGTGACACTTCACACACACACTCAAGTGACACTTCAAACACACACGTGACACACACGTGACACTTCACAAACACTCACATGACACACACGTGACACTTCACAAACACTCACGTGACACACACGTGACACTTCACAAACACTCACCTGACACACACGTGACACTTCACAAACACTCACCTGACACACACGTGACACTTCAGTCACAGACACGTAACATTTCCTACACACTCACGTGACACTTCACACACACTCACGTGACACTTCAAACACACACGTGACACACACGTGACACTTCACAAACACTCACATGACACACACGTGACCCTTCACAAACACTCACGTGACACACACGTGACCCTTCACAAACACTCACGTGACACACACGTGACACTTCAGTCACAGACACGTGACATTTCCTACACACGTGACACTTTAAACACACTCACGTGACACTTCACACACACACTCAAGTGACACTTCAAACACACACGTGACACACACGTGACACTTCACAAACACTCACATGACACACACGTGACACTTCACACACTCAAGTGACACTTCAAACACACACGTGACACACACGTGACACTTCACAAACACTCACATGACACACACGACACACACGTGACACACACGTGACACTTCACAAACACTCACATGACACACACGTGACACTTCACAAACACTCACGTGACACACACGTGACGCTTCAGTCACAGACACGTGACATTTGCTACACACACGTGATACTTCACACACACTCACGTGACACTTCACACACACACTCAAGTGACACTTCAAACACACGTGACACACACGTGACACTTCACAAACACTCACATGACACACACGTGACACACACGTGACATTTCACAAACACTCACATGACACACACGTGACACTTCACAAACACTCACGTGACACACACGTGACACTTCAGTCACAGACACGTGACATTTGCTACACACGTGATACTTCACACACACTCACGTGACACTTCAAACACACACGTGACACACACGTGACACTTCAAACACACACGTGACACACACGTGACACTTCAAACACACACGTGACACTCACGTGACACTTCACACACACTCACGTGACACTTCACACACACACTCAAGTGACACTTCAAACACACACGTGACACACACGTGACACTTCACAAACACTCACATGACACACACGTGACACACACGTGACACTTCACAAACACTCACATGACACACACGTGACACTTCACACACACTCACGTGACACTTCACAAACACTCACATGACACACACGTGACACACACGTGACACTTCACAAACACTCACATGACACACACGTGACACTTCACAAACACTCACATGACACACGTGACACTTCACAAACACCCACGTGACACACACGTGATGCTTCAGTCACAGACACGTGACATTTGCTACACACGTGATACTTCACACACACACTCAAATGACACTTCAAACACACACGTGACACAAACGTGACACTTCACAAACACTCACATGACACAAATGTGACACTTCACAAACACTCACATTACACACACGTGACACTTCACAAACACTCACATGACACACACGTGACACTTCAGTCACAGACACGTGACATTTCCTACACACGTGACACTTCACACACACTCACGTGACACTTCAAACACACACGTGACACACACGTGACACTTCACACACACTCACGTGACACTTCAAACACACACGTGACACACACTTGACACTTCACAAACACTCACATGACACACGTGACACTTCACAAACACTCACTTGACACACACGTGACACTTCAAAACCACTCACATGACACACACGTGACACTTCACAAACACTCACATGACACACACGTGACACGTCACAAACACTCACGTGACACACACGTGACACTTCAGTCACAGACACGTGACATTTCCTACACACGTGACACTTCACACACACTCACGTGACACTTCACACACACACTCAAGTGACACTTCAAACACACACGTGACACACACGTGACATTTCACAAACACTCACATGACACACACGTGACACACACGTGACACTTCACAAACACTCACATGACACACACGTGACACTTCACAAACACTCACATGACACACACGTGACACGTCACAAACACTCACGTGACACACACGTGACACTTCAGTCACAGACACGTGACATTTCCTACACACGTGACACTTCACACACACTCACGTGACACTTCACACACACACTCAAGTGACACTTCAAACACACACGTGACACACACGTGACACACACGTGACACTTCACAAACACTCACATGACACACACGTGACACTTCACAAACACTCACGTGACACACACGTGACACTTCACAAACGCTCACATGACACACACGTGACACTTCACAAACACTCACATGTCACACACGTGACACTTCACAAACACTCACGTGACACACACGTGACGCTTCAGTCACAGACACGTGACATTTGCTACACACACGTGATACTTCACACACACTCACGTGACACTTCACACACACACTCAAATGACACTTCAAACACACACGTGACACAAACGTGACACTTCACAAACACTCACATGACACACACGTGACACTTCACAAACACTCACATGACACACACGTGACACTTCAGTCACAGACACGTGACATTTCCTACACACGTGACACTTCACACACACTCACGTGACACTTCAAACACACACGTGACACACACGTGACACTTCACACACACTCACGTGACACTTCAAACACACACGTGACACACACGTGACACTTCACAAACACTCACATGACACACACGTGACACTTCACAAACACTCACTTGACACACACGTGACACTTCACAACCACTCACATGACACACACGTGACACTTCACAAACACTCACATGACACACACGTGACACTTCACAAACACTCACGTGACACACACGTGACACTTCAGTCACAGACACGTGACATTTCCTACACACACGTGACACTTCACACACACTCACGTGACACTTCACACACACACTCAAGTGACACTTCAAACACACACGTGACACTCACGTGACACTTCACACACACTCACGTGACACTTCACACACACACTCAAGTGACACTTGAAACACACACGTGACACACACGTGACACTTCACAAACACTCACATGACACACACGTGACACTTCACAAACACTCACATGACACACACGTGACACTTCACAAACACTCACGTGACACACACGTGACACTTCACAAACACTCACCTGACACACACGTGACACTTCACAAACACTCACGTGACACACACGTGACACTTCAGTCACAGACACGTAACATTTCCTACACACTCACGTGACACTTCACACACACTCACGTGACACTTCAAACACACACGTGACACACACGTGACACTTCACAAACACTCACATGACACACACGTGACCCTTCACAAACACTCACGTGACACACACGTGACACTTCACAAACACTCACATGACACACGTGACACTTCACAAACACTCACGTGACACTTCAGTCACAGACACGTGACATTTCCTACACACGTGACACTTTACACACACTCACGTGACACTTCACACACACACTCAAGTGACACTTCAAACACACACGACACACACGTGACACTTCACAAACACTCACATGACACACACGTGACACTTCACACACACTCAAGTGACACTTCAAACACACACGTGACACACACGTGACACTTCACAAACACTCACATGACACACACATGACACACACGTGACACACACGTGACACTTCACAAACACTCACATGACACACACGTGACACTTCACAAACACTCACGTGACACACACGTGACGCTTCAATCACAGACACGTGACATTTGCAACACACGTGATACTTCACACACACTCACGTGACACTTCACACACACACTCAAATGACACTTCAAACACACACGTGACACAAACGTGACACTTCACACACACTCACGTGACACTTCACACACACACTCAAGTGACACTTCAAACACACACGTGACACACACCTGACACTTCACAAACACTCACATGACACACACGTGACACACACGTGACACTTCACAGACACACACGTGACACTTCACAAACACTCACGTGACACACACGTGACACTTCAGTCACAGACACGTGACATTTGCTACACACGTGATACTTCACACACACTCACGTGACACTTCAAACACACACGTGACACACACGTGACACTTCACACACACTCACGTGACACTTCAAACACACACGTGACACACACGTGACACTTCAAACACACACGTGACACACACGTGACACTTCACAAACACTCACATGACACACACGTGACACTTCACAAACACTCACTTGACACACACGTGACACTTCACAACCACTCACATGACACACACGTGACACTTCACAAACACTCACATGACACACACGTGACACTTCACAAACACTCACTTGACACACACGTGACACACACGTGACACTTCACAAACACTCACGTGACACACACGTGACACTTCACAAACACTCACGTGACACACACGTGACACTTCAGTCACAGACACGTAACATTTCCTACACACTCACGTGACACTTCACACACACTCACGTGACACTTCAAACACACACGTGACACACACGTGACACTTCACAAACACTCACATGACACACACGTGACCCTTCACAAACACTCACGTGACACACACGTGACACTTCAGTCACAGACACGTGACATTTCCTACACACTCACGTGACACTTCACACACACTCACGTGACACTTCAAACACACACGTGACACACACGTGACACTTCATAAACACTCACATGACACACACGTGACACTTCAAACACACACGTGACACACACGTGACACTTCACAAACACTCACATTAAACACACGTGACACTTCACAAACACTCACATGACACACACGTGACACTTCAGTCACAGACACGTGACATTTCCTACACACGTGACACTTCACACACACTCACGTGACACTTCAAACACACACGTGACACACACGTGACACTTCACAAACACACACATGACACACACGTGACACTTCACAAACACTCACTTGAAACACACGTTACACTTCACAACCACTCACATGACACACACGTGACACTTCACAAACACTCACATGACACATGTGACACTTCACAAACACTCACGTGACACACACGTGACAATTCAGTCACAGACACGTGACATTTCCTACACACACGTGACACTTCACACACACTCACGTGACACTTCACACACACACTTTAGTGACACTTCAAACACACACGTGACACACACGTGACATTTCACAAACACTCACATGACACACACGTGACACACACGTGACACTTCACACACACTCATGTGACACACACGTGACCCTTCACAAACACTCACGTGACACACACGTGACATTTCACAAACACACACGTGACACACACGTGACACTTCACAACCACTCACATGACACACACGTGACACTTCAGTCACAGACACGTAACATTTCCTACACACTCACGTGACACTTCACACACACTCACATGACACACACGTGACCCTTCACAAACACTCACGTGACACACATGTGACATTTCACAAACACACACGTGACACACACGTGACACTTCACAAACACTCACATGACACACACGTGACCCTTCACAAACACTCACGTGACACACACGTGACACTTCAGTCACAGACACGTGACATTTCCTACACACTCACGTGACACGTCACACACACTCACGTGACACTTCAAACACACACGTGACACTTCACAAACACTCACATGACACACACATGACACACACGTAACACACGTGACACTTCACAAACACTCACATGACACACACGTGACACTTCACAAACACTCACGTGACACACACGTGACGCTTCAGTCACAGACACGTGACATTTGCAACACACACGTGATACTTCACACACACTCACGTGACACTTCACACACACACTCAAATGACACTTCAAACACACACGTGACACAAACGTGACACTTCACAAACACTCACATGACACACACGTGACACTTCAGTCACAGACACGTGACATTTCCTACACACGTGACACTTCACACACACTCACGTGACACACACGTGACACTTCAGTCACAGACACGTGACATTTCCTACACACTCACGTGACACGTCACACACACTCACGTGACACTTCAAACACACACGTGACACACACGTGACACTTCACAAACACTCACATGACACACACATGACACACACGTAACACACACGTGACACTTCACAAACACTCACATGACACACACGTGACACTTCACAAACACTCACGTGACACACACGTGACGCTTCAGTCACAGACACGTGACATTTGCAACACACACGTGATACTTCACACACACTCACGTGACACTTCACACACACACTCAAATGACACTTCAAACACACACGTGACACAAACGTGACACTTCACAAACACTCACATGACACACACGTGACACTTCAGTCACAGACACGTGACATTTCCTACACACGTGACACTTCACACACACTCACGTGACACTTCACACACACTCACGTGACACACACGTGACACTTCAGTCACAGACACGTGACATTTCCTACACACTCACGTGACACGTCACACACACTCACGTGACACTTCAAACACACACGTGACACACACGTGACACTTCACAAACACTCACATGACACACACATGACACACACGTAACACACACGTGACACTTCACAAACACTCACATGACACACACGTGACACTTCACAAACACTCACGTGACACACACGTGACGCTTCAGTCACAGACACGTGACATTTGCAACACACACGTGATACTTCACACACACTCACGTGACACTTCACACACACACTCAAATGACACTTCAAACACACACGTGACACAAACGTGACACTTCACAAACACTCACATGACACACACGTGACACTTCAGTCACAGACACGTGACATTTCCTACACACGTGACACTTCACACACACTCACGTGACACTTCAAACACACACGTGACACACACGTGACACTTCACACACACTCACGTGACACTTCAAACACACACGTGACACACACGTGACACTTCAAACACACGTGACACACACGTGACACTTCAAACACACACGTGACACACACGTGACACTTCACAAACACTCACATGACACACACGTGACACTTCACAAACACTCACTTGACACACACGTGACACTTCAGTCACAGACACGTGACATTTCCTACACACACGACACTTCACACACACTCACGTGACACTTCACACACACACTCAAGTGACACTTCAAACACACACGTGACACTCACGTGACACTTCACACACACTCACGTGACACTTCACACACACTCAAGTGACACTTCAAACACACACATGACACACACGTGACACTTCACAAACACTCAGGTGACACACACGTGACGCTTCAGTCACAGACACGTGACATTTGCTACACACACGTGATACTTCACACACACTCACGTGACACTTCACACACACACTCAAATGACACTTCAAACACACACGTGACACAAACGTGACACTTCACAAACACTCACATGACACACACGTGACACTTCAGTCACTGACACGTGACATTTTCTACACACGTGACACTTCACACACACTCACGTGACACTTCAAACACACACGTGACACACATGTGACACTTCAAACACACACGTGACACACACGTGACACTTCAAACACACGCGTGACACACACGTGACACTTCACAAACACTCACATGACACACACGTGACACTTCACAAACACTCACTTGACACACACGTGACACTTCACAACCACTCACATGACAAACACGTGACACTTCACAAACACTCACATGACTCACACGTGACACTTCACACATACTCACGTGACACACACGTGACACTTCAGTCACAGACACGTGACATTTCCTACACACACGACACTTCACACACACTCACGTGACACTTCACACACACACTCAAGTGACACTTCAAACACACACGTGACACTCACGTGACACTTCACACACACTCACGTGACACTTCACACACACACTCAAGTGACACTTCAAACACACACGTGACACACAAATGACACTTCACAAACACTCACATGACACACACGTGACACACACGTGACACTTCACAAACACTCACATGACACACACGTGACACTTCAGACACAGACACGTGACATTTCCTACACACACGTGAAACTTCACACACACTCACGTAACACTTCACACACACTCAAGTGACACTTGTGACACAAACGTGACACTTCACAAACACTCACATGACACACACGTGACACTTCACAAACACTCACGTGACACACACGTGACACTTCACAAACACTCACGTGACACACACGTGACACTTCACAAACACTCACGTGACACACGTGACATTTCAGTCACAGACACGTAACATTTCCTACACACTCACGTGACACTTCACACTCACTCACGTGACACACACGTGACCCTTCACAAACACTCACGTGACACACACGTGACACTTCACAAACACACACGTGACACACACGTGACACTTCACAAACACTCACATGACACACACGTGACCCTTCACAAACACTCACGTGACACACACGTGACACTTCAGTCACAGACACGTGACATTTCCTACACACTCACGTGACACTTCACACACACTCAAGTGACACTTCAAACACACGTGACACACACGTGACACTTCACAAACACTCACATATCACACACATGACACACACGTGACACACACGTGACACTTCAGTCACAGACACGTGACATTTCCTACACACGTGACACTTCACAAACACTCACGTGACACTTCAAACACACACGTGACACACACGTGACACTTCACACACACTCACGTGACACTTCAAACACACACGTGACACACACGTGACACTTCACAAACACTCACATGACACACACGTGACACTTCACAAACACTCACTTGACACACACGTGACACTTCACAACCACTCACATGACACACACGTGACACTTCGCAAACACTCACATGACACACACGTGACACTTCACAAACACTCACGTGACACACACGTGACACTTCAGTCACAGACACATGACATTTCCTACACACACGACACTTCACACACACTCACGTGACACTTCACACGCACACTCAAGTGACACTTCAAACACACACGTGACACTCACGTGACACTTCACACACACTCACGTGACACTTCACACACACTCAAGTGACACTTCAAACACACACGTGACACACACGTGACACTTCACAAACACTCACATGACACACACGTTACACACACGTGACACTTCACAAACACTCAAATGACACACACGTGACACTTCACAAACACTCACGTGACACACACGTGACACTTCACAAACTCTCACGTGACACACACGTGACACTTCACAAACACTCACGTGACACACACGTGACACTTCAGTCACAGACACGTAACATTTCCTACACACTCACGTGACACTTCACACACTCATGTGACACTTCAAACACACATGTGACACACACGTGACACTTCACAACCACTCACATGACACACACGTGACCCTTCACAAACACTCACGTGACACACACGTGACACTTCAGTCACAGACACGTGACATTTCCTACACACTCACTTGACACTTCACACACACTCACGTGACACTTCAAACACACACGTGACACACACGTGACACTTCACAAACACTCACCTGACACACACGTGACACTTCACAAACACTCACGTGACACACACGTGACACTTCAGTCACAGACACGTAACATTTCCTACACACTCACGTGACACTTCAAACACACACGTGACACACACGTGACACTTCACAAACACTCACATGACACACACGTGACCCTTCACAAACACTCACGTGACACACACATGACACTTCACAAACACTCACATGACACACGTGACACTTCACAAACACTCACGTGACACACACGTGACACTTCAGTCACAGACACGTGACATTTCCTACACACGTGACACTTCACACACACTCACGTGACACTTCAAACACACACGTGACACACACGTGACACTTCACACACACTCACGTGGCACTTCACACACACTCACGTGACACTTCAAACACACACGTGACACACACGTGACACTTCACAAACACTCACGTGACACTTCACAAACACTCACATGACACACACGTGACACTTCAGTCACAGACACGTGACATTTCCTACACACACACGTGACACTTCACACACACTCACGTGACACTTCAAAAACACACGTGACACACAGGTGACACTTCAAAAACACACGTGACACACACGTGACACTTCACAAACACTCACATGACACACGTGACACTTCAGTCACAGACACGTGACATTTCCTACACACACACGTGACACTTCACAAACACTCACGTGACACTTCACAAACACTCATGTGACACACACGTGACACTTCAGTCACAGACACGTAACATTTCCTACACACTCACGTGACACTTCACACACACTCACGTGACACTTAAACACACACGTGACACACACGTGACACTTCACAAACACTCACATGACACACACGTGACACTTCAAACACACACGTGACACACACGTGACACTTCACAAACACTCACGTGACACACACGTGACACTTCACAAACACTCACATGACACACGTGACACACACGTGACACTTCACAAACACTCAAATGACACACACTTGACACTTAACAAACACTCACATGACACACACGTGACACTTCACAAACACTCACGTGACACACACGTGACACTTCACAAACACTCATGTGACACACACGTGACACTTCAGTCACAGACACGTAACATTTCCTACACACTCACGTGACACTTCACACACACTCACGTGACACTTCAAACACACACGTGACACACACGTGACACTTCACAAACACTCACATGACACACACGTGACACTTCAAACACACACGTGACACACACGTGACACTTCACACACACTCACGTGACACTTCAAACACACACGTGACACACACGTGACACTTCACAAACACTCACATGACACACACGTGACACTTCACAAACACTCACTTGACACACACGTGACACTTCACAACCACTCACATGACACACACGTGACACTTCGCAAACACTCACATGACACACACGTGACACTTCACAAACACTCACGTGACACACACGTGACACTTCAGTCACAGACACATGACATTTCCTACACACACGACACTTCACACACACTCACGTGACACTTCACACGCACACTCAAGTGACACTTCAAACACACACGTGACACTCACGTGACACTTCACACACACTCACGTGACACTTCACACACACTCAAGTGACACTTCAAACACACACGTGACACACACGTGACACTTCACAAACACTCACATGACACACACGTTACACACACGTGACACTTCACAAACACTCAAATGACACACACGTGACACTTCACAAACACTCACGTGACACACACGTGACACTTCACAAACTCTCACGTGACACACACGTGACACTTCACAAACACTCACGTGACACACACGTGACACTTCAGTCACAGACACGTAACATTTCCTACACACTCACGTGACACTTCACACACTCATGTGACACTTCAAACACACATGTGACACACACGTGACACTTCACAACCACTCACATGACACACACGTGACCCTTCACAAACACTCACGTGACACACACGTGACACTTCAGTCACAGACACGTGACATTTCCTACACACTCACTTGACACTTCACACACACTCACGTGACACTTCAAACACACACGTGACACACACGTGACACTTCACAAACACTCACCTGACACACACGTGACACTTCACAAACACTCACGTGACACACACGTGACACTTCAGTCACAGACACGTAACATTTCCTACACACTCACGTGACACTTCAAACACACACGTGACACACACGTGACACTTCACAAACACTCACATGACACACACGTGACCCTTCACAAACACTCACGTGACACACACATGACACTTCACAAACACTCACATGACACACGTGACACTTCACAAACACTCACGTGACACACACGTGACACTTCAGTCACAGACACGTGACATTTCCTACACACGTGACACTTCACACACACTCACGTGACACTTCAAACACACACGTGACACACACGTGACACTTCACACACACTCACGTGGCACTTCACACACACTCACGTGACACTTCAAACACACACGTGACACACACGTGACACTTCACAAACACTCACGTGACACTTCACAAACACTCACATGACACACACGTGACACTTCAGTCACAGACACGTGACATTTCCTACACACACACGTGACACTTCACACACACTCACGTGACACTTCAAAAACACACGTGACACACAGGTGACACTTCAAAAACACACGTGACACACACGTGACACTTCACAAACACTCACATGACACACGTGACACTTCAGTCACAGACACGTGACATTTCCTACACACACACGTGACACTTCACAAACACTCACGTGACACTTCACAAACACTCATGTGACACACACGTGACACTTCAGTCACAGACACGTAACATTTCCTACACACTCACGTGACACTTCACACACACTCACGTGACACTTAAACACACACGTGACACACACGTGACACTTCACAAACACTCACATGACACACACGTGACACTTCAAACACACACGTGACACACACGTGACACTTCACAAACACTCACGTGACACACACGTGACACTTCACAAACACTCACATGACACACGTGACACACACGTGACACTTCACAAACACTCAAATGACACACACTTGACACTTAACAAACACTCACATGACACACACGTGACACTTCACAAACACTCACGTGACACACACGTGACACTTCACAAACACTCATGTGACACACACGTGACACTTCAGTCACAGACACGTAACATTTCCTACACACTCACGTGACACTTCACACACACTCACGTGACACTTCAAACACACACGTGACACACACGTGACACTTCACAAACACTCACATGACACACACGTGACACTTCAAACACACACGTGACACACACGTGACACTTCACAAACACTCACATGACACACGTGACACTTCACAAACACTCACGTGACACACACGTGACACTTCAGTCACAGACACGTGACATTTCCTACACACACGTGACACTTCAAACACACTCACGTGACAATTCACGCACACACTCAAGTGACACTTCAAACACACAGGTGACACACACGTGACACTTCACAAACACTCACATGACACACGTGACACACACGTGACACTTCACAAACACTCACGTGACACACGTGACACTTCAGTCACAGACACGTGACATTTGCTACACACACGTGATACTTCACACACACTCACGTGACACTTCACACACAAACACTCACGTGACACTTCACACCCACATGTAACACTTCACACACACGTGACACTTCACACACGTGACACTTCTGACACACACGTGACACTTCACACACACTCACGTGACACTTCACACACACTCGCGTGACTCTTCACAGACACACTCAAGTGATACTTCACAAACACTCGCATGACAAACACGTGACACTTCACAAACACTCACATGACACACACGTGACACTTCACGAACACTCACGTGACACACATGTGACACTTCAGTCACAGACACGTGACATTTCCTACACACACGTGACACTTCACACACACTCACCTGACACTTCACACACACACTCAAGTGACACTTCAAACACACACGTGACACACACGTGACACTTCACAAACACTCACATGACACACACGTGACACACACGTGACACTTCACAAACACTCACATGACACACACGTGACACTTCACAACCACTCACTTGACACACACGTGACACTTCACAAACACTCACGTGACACACACGTGACGCTTCAGTCACAGACACGTGACATTTGCTACACACACGTGATACTTCACACACACTCACGTGACACTTCACACACACACTCAAATGACACTTCAAACACACACGTGACACACACGTGACACTTCACAAACACTCACATTACACACACGTGACACTTCACAAACACTCACATGACACACACGTGACACTTCAGTCACAGACACGTGACATTTCCTACACACGTGACACTTCACACACACTCACGTGACACTTCAAACACACACGTGACACACACGTGACACTTCACACACACTCACGTGACACTTCAAACACACACGTGACACACACGTGACACTTCACAAACACTCACATTACACACACGTGACACTTCACAAACACTCACATTACACACACGTGACACTTCACAAACACTCACATTACACACACGTGACTCTTCACAAACACTCACATGACACACGTGACACTTCAGTCACAGACACGTGACATTTCCTACATATGTGACACTTCACACACACTCACGTGACACTTCAAACACACACGTGACACACACGTGACACTTCACACACACTCACGTGACACTTCAAACACACACGTGACACACACGTGACACTTCACAAACACTCACATGACACACGTGACACACACGTGACACTTCACAAACACTCAAATGACACACACTTGACACTTCACAAACACTCACATGACACACACGTGACACTTCACAAACACTCACGTGACACACACGTGAAACTTCAGTCACAGACACGTGACATTTGCTACACACGTGATACTTCACACACACTCACGTGACACTTCACACACACACTCAAATGACACTTCAAACACACACGTGACACACACGTGACACTTCACAAACACTCACATGACACACACGTGACACTTCACAATCACTCACATTACACACACGTGACACTTCACACACACTCACGTGACACTTCACAAACACACAGTTCACACACGTGACACTCCTCACACACACGTTACACTTCTAACAAACACAAGTGACACTTCACACATACTCAGACACGTGACACTTCTCACACACACTCATGTGACACTTCAAACACACACGTGACACACACGTGACAATTCACAAACACTCACGTGACACACACGTGACAATTCACAAACACTCACGTGACACACGTGACACTTCACAAACACTCACATGACACACGTGACACTTCAGTCACAGACACGTGACATTTCCTACACACGTGACACTTCACAAACACTCACGTGACACTTCAAACACACACGTGACACACACGTGACACTTCACACACTCACGTGACACTTCAAACACACACGTGACACACACGTGACACTTCACAAACACTCACATGACACACACGTGACACTTCACAAACACTCACATGACACACACGTGACCCTTCACAAACACTCACGTGACACACACGTGACACTTCAGTCACAGACACGTGACATTTCCTACACACTCACGTGACACGTCACACACACTCACGTGACACTTCAAACACACACGTGACACACACGTGACACTTCACAAACACTCACATGACACACACATGACACTTCAAACACACACGTGACACACGTGACACTTCACAAACACTCACATGAGACACACGTGACACTTCACAAACACTCACGTGACACACACGTGACACTTCAGTCACAGACACGTGACATTTCCTACACACACGTGACACTTCACACACACTCACGTGACACTTCACACACACACTCAAGTGACATTTCAAACACACACGTGACACACACGTGACACTTCACAAACACTCACATGACACACACATGACACATACGTGACACACACGTGACACTTTACAAACACTCACATGACACACACATGACATTTCACAAACACTCACATGACACACACGTGACACTTCACAAAAACTCACGTGACACACACGTGACGCTTCAGTCACAGACACGTGACATTTGCTACACACACGTGATACTTCACACACACTCACGTGACACTTCACACACACACTCAAATGACACTTCAAACACACACGTGACACAAACGTGACACTTCACAAACACTCACATGACACACACGTGACACTTCAGTCACAGACACGTGACATTTCCTACACACGTGACACTTCACACACACTCACGTGACACTTCAAACACACACGTGACACACACGTGACACTTCACACACACTCACGTGACACTTCAAACACACACGTGACACACACGTGACACTTCAAACACACACGTGACACACACGTGACACTTCAAACACACACGTGACACACACGTGACACTTCACAAACACTCACATGACACACACGTGACACTTCACAAACACTCACTTGACACACACGTGACACTTCACAACCACTCACATGACACACACGTGACACTTCACAAACACTCACATGACACACACGTGACACTTCAAAAACACTCACGTGACACACACGTGACACTTCAGTCACAGACACGTGACATTTCCTACACACACGACACTTCACACACACTCACGTGACACTTCACACACACACTCAAGTGATACTTCAAACACACACGTGACACTCACGTGACACTTCACACACACTCACGTGACACTTCACACACACACTCAAGTGACACTTCAAACACACACGTGACACACACGTGACATTTCACAAACACTCACATGACACACACGTGACACTTCACACACACTCACGTGACACTTCACAAACACTCACATGACACACACATGACACACACGTGACACTTCACAAACACTCACATGACACACACGTGACACTTCACAAACACTCACATGACACACGTGACACTTCACAAACACCCACGTGACACACACGTGACGCTTCAGTCACAGACACGTGACATTTGCTACACACGTGACACTTCACACACACTCACGTGACACTTCAAACACACATGTGACACTTCACACACACTCACGTGACACTTCAAACACACACGTGACACACACGTGACACTTCACAAACACTCACATGACACACACGTGACACTTCACAAACACTCACTTGACACACACGTGACACTTCAAAACCACTCACATGACACACACGTGACACTTCACAAACACTCACATGACACACACGTGACACTTCACAAACACTCACGTGACACACACGTGACACTTCAGTCACAGACACGTGACATTTCCTACACATACGTGATACTTCACACACACTCACGTGACACTTCACACACACACTCAAGTGACACTTCAAACACACACTTGACACACACGTGACATTTCACAAACACTCACATGACACACACGTGACACACACGTGACACTTCACAAACACTCACATGACACACACGTGACACTTCACAAACACTCACGTGACACACACGTGACACTTCACAAACACTCACATGACACACACGTGACACTTCACAAACACTCACATGACACACACGTGACACTTCACACACACTCACGTGACACTTCACAAACACTCACATGACACACACATGACACACACGTGACACTTCACAAACACTCACATGACACACACGTGACACTTCACAAACACTCACATGACACACGTGACACTTCACACACACTCACGTGACACTTCACACACACACTCAAGTGACACTTCAAACACACACGTGACACACACGTGACATTTCACAAACACTCACATGACACACACGTGACACTTCACACACACTCACGTGACACTTCACAAACACTCACATGACACACACGACACACACGTGACACTTCACAAACACTCACATGACACACACGTGACACTTCACAAACACTCACATGACACACGTGACACTTCACAAACACCCACGTGACACACACGTGACGCTTCAGTCACAGACACGTGACATTTGTTACACACGTGACACTTCACACACTCACGTGACACTTCAAACACACACGTGACACTTCACACACACTCACGTGACACTTCAAACACACACGTGACACACACGTGACACTTCACAAACACTCACATGACACACACGTGACACTTCACAAACACTCACTTGACACACACGTCACACTTCAAAACCACTCACATGACACACGTGACACTTCACAAACACTCACATGACACACACGTGACACTTCACAAACACTCACGTGACACACACGTGACACTTCAGTCACAGACACGTGACATTTCCTACACAAACGTGATACTTCACACACACTCACGTGACACTTCACACACACACTCAAGTGACACTTCAAACACACACTTGACACACACGTGACATTTCACAAACACTCACATGACACACACGTGACACACACGTGACACTTCACAAACACTCACATGACACACACGTGACACTTCACAAACACTCACGTGACACACACGTGACACTTCACAAACACTCACATGACACACACGTGACACTTCACAAACACTCACATGTCACACACGTGACACTTCACAAACACTCACGTGACACACACGTGACGCTTCAGTCACAGACACGTGACATTTGCTACACACACGTGATACTTCACACACACTCACGTGACACTTCACACACACACACTCAAGTGACACTTCAAACACACACTTGACACACACGTGACATTTCACAAACACTCACATGACACACACGTGACACACACGTGACACTTCACAAACACTCACATGACACACACGTGACACTTCACAAACACTCACGTGACACACACGTGACACTTCACAAACACTCACATGACACACACGTGACACTTCACAAACACTCACATGTCACACACGTGACACTTCACAAACACTCACGTGACACACACGTGACGCTTCAGTCACAGACACGTGACATTTGCTACACACACGTGATACTTCACACACACTCACGTGACACTTCACACACACTCAAATGACACTTCAAACACACACGTGACACAAACATGACACTTCACAAACACTCACATGACACACACGTGACACTTCACAAACACTCACATGACACACACGTGACACTTCAGTCACAGACACGTGACATTTCCTACACACGTGACACTTCACACACACTCACGTGACACTTCAAACACACACGTGACACACACGTGACACTTCACACACACTCACGTGACACTTCAAAAACACACGTGACACACACGTGACACTTCACAAACACTCACATGACACACACGTAACACTTCACAAACACTCACATGACACACACGTGACACTTCACAAACACTCACGTGACACACACGTGACACTTCAGTCACAGACACGTGACATTTCCTACACACACGTGACACTTCACACACACTCACGTGACACTTCACACACACACTCAAGTGACACTTCAAACACACGTGACACTCACGTGACACTTCACACACACTCACGTGACACTTCACACACACACTCAAGTGACACTTCAAACACACACGTGACACACACGTGACACTTCACAAACACTCACATGACACACACGTGACACTTCACAAACACTCACGTGACACACACGTGACACTTCACAAACACTCACCTGACACACACGTGACACTTCACAAACACTCACCTGACACACACGTGACACTTCAGTCACAGACACGTAACATTTCCTACACACTCACGTGACACTTCACACACACTCACGTGACACTTCAAACACACACGTGACACACACGTGACACTTCACAAACACTCACATGACACACACGTGACCCTTCACAAACACTCACGTGACACACACGTGACCCTTCACAAACACTCACGTGACACACACGTGACACTTCAGTCACAGACACGTGACATTTCCTACACACGTGACACTTTAAACACACTCACGTGACACTTCACACACACACTCAAGTGACACTTCAAACACACACGTGACACACACGTGACACTTCACAAACACTCACATGACACACACGTGACACTTCACACACTCAAGTGACACTTCAAACACACACGTGACACACACGTGACACTTCACAAACACTCACATGACACACGACACACACGTGACACACACGTGACACTTCACAAACACTCACATGACACACACGTGACACTTCACAAACACTCACGTGACACACACGTGACGCTTCAGTCACAGACACGTGACATTTGCTACACACACGTGATACTTCACACACACTCACGTGACACTTCACACACACACTCAAGTGACACTTCAAACACACGTGACACACACGTGACACTTCACAAACACTCACATGACACACACGTGACACACACGTGACATTTCACAAACACTCACATGACACACACGTGACACTTCACAAACACTCACGTGACACACACGTGACACTTCAGTCACAGACACGTGACATTTGCTACACACGTGATACTTCACACACACTCACGTGACACTTCAAACACACACGTGACACACACGTGACACTTCAAACACACACGTGACACACACGTGACACTTCAAACACACACGTGACACTCACGTGACACTTCACACACACTCACGTGACACTTCACACACACACTCAAGTGACACTTCAAACACACACGTGACACACACGTGACACTTCACAAACACTCACATGACACACACGTGACACACACGTGACACTTCACAAACACTCACATGACACACACGTGACACTTCACACACACTCACGTGACACTTCACAAACACTCACATGACACACACGTGACACACACGTGACACTTCACAAACACCCACGTGACACACACGTGATGCTTCAGTCACAGACACGTGACATTTGCTACACACGTGATACTTCACACACACACTCAAATGACACTTCAAACACACACGTGACACAAACGTGACACTTCACAAACACTCACATGACACAAATGTGACACTTCACAAACACTCACATTACACACACGTGACACTTCACAAACACTCACATGACACACACGTGACACTTCAGTCACAGACACGTGACATTTCCTACACACGTGACACTTCACACACACTCACGTGACACTTCAAACACACACCTGACACACACGTGACACTTCACACACACTCACGTCACACTTCAAACACACACGTGACACACACTTGACACTTCACAAACACTCACATGACACACGTGACACTTCACAAACACTCACTTGACACACACGTGACACTTCAAAACCACTCACATGACACACACGTGACACTTCACAAACACTCACATGACACACACGTGACACGTCACAAACACTCACGTGACACACACGTGACACTTCAGTCACAGACACGTGACATTTCCTACACACGTGACACTTCACACACACTCACGTGACACTTCACACACACACTCAAGTGACACTTCAAACACACACGTGACACACACGTGACACACACGTGACACTTCACAAACGCTCACGTGACACACACGTGACACTTCACAAACGCTCACATGACACACACGTGACACTTCACAAACACTCACGTGTCACACACGTGACACTTCACAAACACTCACGTGACACACACGTGACGCTTCAGTCACAGACACGTGACATTTGCTACACACACGTGATACTTCACACACACTCACGTGACACTTCACACACACACTCAAATGACACTTCAAACACACACGTGACACAAACGTGACACTTCACAAACACTCACATGACACACACGTGACACTTCACAAACACTCACATGACACACACGTGACACTTCAGTCACAGACACGTGACATTTCCTACACACGTGACACTTCACACACACTCACGTGACACTTCAAACACACACGTGACACACACGTGACACTTCACACACACTCACGTGACACTTCAAACACACACGTGACACACACGTGACACTTCACAAACACTCACATGACACACACGTGACACTTCACAAACACTCACTTGACACACACGTGACACTTCACAACCACTCACATGACACACACGTGACACTTCACAAACACTCACATGACACACACGTGACACTTCACAAACACTCACGTGACACACACGTGACACTTCAGTCACAGACACGTGACATTTCCTACACACACGTGACACTTCACACACACTCACGTGACACTTCACACACACACTCAAGTGACACTTCAAACACACACGTGACACTCACGTGACACTTCACACACACTCACGTGACACTTCACACACACACTCAAGTGACACTTGAAACACACACGTGACACACACGTGACACTTCACAAACACTCACATGACACACACGTGACACTTCACAAACACTCACATGACACACACGTGACACTTCACAAACACTCACGTGACACACACGTGACACTTCACAAACACTCACCTGACACACACGTGACACTTCACAAACACTCACGTGACACACACGTGACACTTCAGTCACAGACACGTAACATTTCCTACACACTCACGTGACACTTCACACACACTCACGTGACACTTCAAACACACACGTGACACACACGTGACACTTCACAAACACTCACATGACACACACGTGACCCTTCACAAACACTCACGTGACACACACGTGACACTTCACAAACACTCACATGACACACGTGACACTTCACAAACACTCACGTGACACTTCAGTCACAGACACGTGACATTTCCTACACACGTGACACTTTACACACACTCACGTGACACTTCACACACACACTCAAGTGACACTTCAAACACACACGTGACACACACGTGACACTTCACAAACACTCACATGACACACACGTGACACTTCACACACACTCAAGTGACACTTCAAACACACACGTGACACACACGTGACACTTCACAAACACTCACATGACACACACATGACACACACGTGACACACACGTGACACTTCACAAACACTCACATGACACACACGTGACACTTCACAAACACTCACGTGACACACACGTGACGCTTCAATCACAGACACGTGACATTTGCAACACACGTGATACTTCACACACACTCACGTGACACTTCACACACACACTCAAATGACACTTCAAACACACACGTGACACAAACGTGACACTTCACACACACTCACGTGACACTTCACACACACACTCAAGTGACACTTCAAACACACACGTGACACACACCTGACACTTCACAAACACTCACATGACACACACGTGACACACACGTGACACTTCACAGACACACACGTGACACTTCACAAACACTCACGTGACACACACGTGACACTTCAGTCACAGACACGTGACATTTGCTACACACGTGATACTTCACACACACTCACGTGACACTTCAAACACACACGTGACACACACGTGACACTTCACACACACTCACGTGACACTTCAAACACACACGTGACACACACGTGACACTTCAAACACACACGTGACACACACGTGACACTTCACAAACACTCACATGACACACACGTGACACTTCACAAACACTCACTTGACACACACGTGACACTTCACAACCACTCACATGACACACACGTGACACTTCACAAACACTCACATGACACACACGTGACACTTCACAAACACTCACTTGACACACACGTGACACACACGTGACACTTCACAAACACTCACGTGACACACACGTGACACTTCACAAACACTCACGTGACACACACGTGACACTTCAGTCACAGACACGTAACATTTCCTACACACTCACGTGACACTTCACACACACTCACGTGACACTTCAAACACACACGTGACACACACGTGACACTTCACAAACACTCACATGACACACACGTGACCCTTCACAAACACTCACGTGACACACACGTGACACTTCAGTCACAGACACGTGACATTTCCTACACACTCACGTGACACTTCACACACACTCACGTGACACTTCAAACACACACGTGACACACACGTGACACTTCATAAACACTCACATTAAACACACGTGACACTTCACAAACACTCACATGACACACACGTGACACTTCAGTCACAGACACGTGACATTTCCTACACACGTGACACTTCACACACACTCACGTGACACTTCAAACACACACGTGACACACACGTGACACTTCACAAACACACACATGACACACACGTGACACTTCACAAACACTCACTTGAAACACACGTTACACTTCACAACCACTCACATGACACACACGTGACACTTCACAAACACTCACATGACACATGTGACACTTCACAAACACTCACGTGACACACACGTGACAATTCAGTCACAGACACGTGACATTTCCTACACACACGTGACACTTCACACACACTCACGTGACACTTCACACACACACTTTAGTGACACTTCAAACACACACGTGACACACACGTGACATTTCACAAACACTCACATGACACACACGTGACACACACGTGACACTTCACAAACACTCACGTGACACACACGTGACACTTCAGTCACAGACACGTAACATTTCCTACACACTCACGTGACACTTCACACACACTCATGTGACACACACGTGACCCTTCACAAACACTCACGTGACACACACGTGACATTTCACAAACACACACGTGACACACACGTGACACTTCACAACCACTCACATGACACACACGTGACACTTCAGTCACAGACACGTAACATTTCCTACACACTCACGTGACACTTCACACACACTCACATGACACACACGTGACCCTTCACAAACACTCACGTGACACACATGTGACATTTCACAAACACACACGTGACACACACGTGACACTTCACAAACACTCACATGACACACACGTGACCCTTCACAAACACTCACGTGACACACACGTGACACTTCAGTCACAGACACGTGACATTTCCTACACACTCACGTGACACGTCACACACACTCACGTGACACTTCAAACACACACGTGACACTTCACAAACACTCACATGACACACACATGACACACACGTAACACACGTGACACTTCACAAACACTCACATGACACACACGTGACACTTCACAAACACTCACGTGACACACACGTGACGTTTCAGTCACAGACACGTGACATTTGCAACACACACGTGATACTTCACACACACTCACGTGACACTTCACACACACACTCAAATGACACTTCAAACACACACGTGACACAAACGTGACACTTCACAAACACTCACATGACACACACGTGACACTTCAGTCACAGACACGTGACATTTCCTACACACGTGACACTTCACACACACTCACGTGACACACACGTGACACTTCAGTCACAGACACGTGACATTTCCTACACACTCACGTGACACGTCACACACACTCACGTGACACTTCAAACACACACGTGACACACACGTGACACTTCACAAACACTCACATGACACACACGACACACACGTAACACACACGTGACACTTCACAAACACTCACATGACACACACGTGACACTTCACAAACACTCACGTGACACACACGTGACGCTTCAGTCACAGACACGTGACATTTGCAACACACACGTGATACTTCACACACACTCACGTGACACTTCACACACACACTCAAATGACACTTCAAACACACACGTGACACAAACGTGACACTTCACAAACACTCACATGACACACACGTGACACTTCAGTCACAGACACGTGACATTTCCTACACACGTGACACTTCACACACACTCACGTGACACTTCACACACACTCACGTGACACACACGTGACACTTCAGTCACAGACACGTGACATTTCCTACACACTCACGTGACACGTCACACACACTCACGTGACACTTCAAACACACACGTGACACACACGTGACACTTCACAAACACTCACATGACACACACATGACACACACGTAACACACACGTGACACTTCACAAACACTCACATGACACACACGTGACACTTCACAAACACTCACGTGACACACACGTGACGCTTCAGTCACAGACACGTGACATTTGCAACACACACGTGATACTTCACACACACTCACGTGACACTTCACACACACACTCAAATGACACTTCAAACACACACGTGACACAAACGTGACACTTCACAAACACTCACATGACACACACGTGACACTTCAGTCACAGACACGTGACATTTCCTACACACGTGACACTTCACACACACTCACGTGACACTTCAAACACACACGTGACACACACGTGACACTTCACACACACTCACGTGACACTTCAAACACACACGTGACACACACGTGACACTTCACAAACACTCACATGACACACACGTGACACTTCACAAACACTCACTTGACACTTCAAACACACGCGTGACACACACGTGACACTTCACAAACACTCACATGACACACACGTGACACTTCACAAACACTCACTTGACACACACGTGACACTTCACAACCACTCACATGACAAACACGTGACACTTCACAAACACTCACATGACTCACACGTGACACTTCACACATACTCACGTGACACACACGTGACACTTCAGTCACAGACACGTGACATTTCCTACACACACGACACTTCACACACACTCACGTGACACTTCACACACACACTCAAGTGACACTTCAAACACACACGTGACACTCACGTGACACTTCACACACACTCACGTGACACTTCACACACACACTCAAGTGACACTTCAAACACACACGTGACACACAAATGACACTTCACAAACACTCACATGACACACACGTGACACACACGTGACACTTCACAAACACTCACATGACACACACGTGACACTTCAGACACAGACACGTGACATTTCCTACACACACGTGAAACTTCACACACACTCACGTAACACTTCACACACACTCAAGTGACACTTGTGACACAAACGTGACACTTCACAAACACTCACATGACACACACGTGACACTTCAGTCACTGACACGTGACATTTTCTACACACGTGACACTTCACACACACTCACGTGACACTTCAAACACACACGTGACACACATGTGACACTTCAAACACACACGTGACACACACGTGACACTTCAAACACACGCGTGACACACACGTGACACTTCACAAACACTCACATGACACACACGTGACACTTCACAAACACTCACTTGACACACACGTGACACTTCACAACCACTCACATGACAAACACGTGACACTTCACAAACACTCACATGACTCACACGTGACACTTCACACATACTCACGTGACACACACGTGACACTTCAGTCACAGACACGTGACATTTCCTACACACACGACACTTCACACACACTCACGTGACACTTCACACACACACTCAAGTGACACTTCAAACACACACGTGACACTCACGTGACACTTCACACACACTCACGTGACACTTCACACACACACTCAAGTGACACTTCAAACACACACGTGACACACAAATGACACTTCACAAACACTCACATGACACACACGTGACACACACGTGACACTTCACAAACACTCACATGACACACACGTGACACTTCAGACACAGACACGTGACATTTCCTACACACACGTGAAACTTCACACACACTCACGTAACACTTCACACACACTCAAGTGACACTTGTGACACACACGTGACACTTCACAAACACTCACATGACACACACGTGACACTTCACAAACACTCACGTGACACACACGTGACACTTCACAAACACTCACGTGACACACACGTGACACTTCACAAACACTCACGTGACACACGTGACATTTCAGTCACAGACACGTAACATTTCCTACACACTCACGTGACACTTCACACTCACTCACGTGACACACACGTGACCCTTCACAAACACTCACGTGACACACACGTGACACTTCACAAACACACACGTGACACACACGTGACACTTCACAAACACTCACATGACACACACGTGACCCTTCACAAACACTCACGTGACACACACGTGACACTTCAGTCACAGACACGTGACATTTCCTACACACTCACGTGACACTTCACACACACTCAAGTGACACTTCAAACACACGTGACACACACGTGACACTTCACAAACACTCACATATCACACACATGACACACACGTGACACACACGTGACACTTCAGTCACAGACACGTGACATTTCCTACACACGTGACACTTCACAAACACTCACGTGACACTTCAAACACACACGTGACACACACGTGACACTTCACACACACTCACGTGACACTTCAAACACACACGTGACACACACGTGACACTTCACAAACACTCACATGACACACACGTGACACTTCACAAACACTCACTTGACACACACGTGACACTTCACAACCACTCACATGACACACACGTGACACTTCGCAAACACTCACATGACACACACGTGACACTTCACAAACACTCACGTGACACACACGTGACACTTCAGTCACAGACACATGACATTTCCTACACACACGACACTTCACACACACTCACGTGACACTTCACACGCACACTCAAGTGACACTTCAAACACACACGTGACACTCACGTGACACTTCACACACACTCACGTGACACTTCACACACACTCAAGTGACACTTCAAACACACACGTGACACACACGTGACACTTCACAAACACTCACATGACACACACGTTACACACACGTGACACTTCACAAACACTCAAATGACACACACGTGACACTTCACAAACACTCACGTGACACACACGTGACACTTCACAAACTCTCACGTGACACACACGTGACACTTCACAAACACTCACGTGACACACACGTGACACTTTAGTCACAGACACGTAACATTTCCTACACACTCACGTGACACTTCACACACTCATGTGACACTTCAAACACACATGTGACACACACGTGACACTTCACAACCACTCACATGACACACACGTGACCCTTCACAAACACTCACGTGACACACACGTGACACTTCAGTCACAGACACGTGACATTTCCTACACACTCACTTGACACTTCACACACACTCACGTGACACTTCAAACACACACGTGACACACACGTGACACTTCACAAACACTCACCTGACACACACGTGACACTTCACAAACACTCACGTGACACACACGTGACACTTCAGTCACAGACACGTAACATTTCCTACACACTCACGTGACACTTCAAACACACACGTGACACACACGTGACACTTCACAAACACTCACATGACACACACGTGACCCTTCACAAACACTCACGTGACACACACATGACACTTCACAAACACTCACATGACACACGTGACACTTCACAAACACTCACGTGACACACACGTGACACTTCAGTCACAGACACGTGACATTTCCTACACACGTGACACTTTACACACACTCACGTGACACTTCACACACACACTCAAGTGACACTTCAAACACACACGTGACACACACGTGACACTTCACAAACACTCACATGACACACACGTGACACTTCACACACACTCAAGTGACACTTCAAACACACACGTGACACACACGTGACACTTCACAAACACTCACATGACACACACATGACACACACGTGACACACACGTGACACTTCACAAACACTCACATGACACACACGTGACACTTCACAAACACTCACGTGACACACACGTGACGCTTCAGTCACAGACACGTGACATTTGCAACACACACGTGATACTTCACACACACTCACGTGACACTTCACACACACAGTCAAATGACACTTCAAACACACACGTGACACAAACGTGACACTTCACACACACTCACGTGACACTTCACACACACACTCAAGTGACACTTCAAACACACACGTGACACACACCTGACACTTCACAAACACTCACATGACACACACGTGACACACACGTGACACTTCACAAACACTCACATGACACACACGTGACACTTCACAAACACTCACGTGACACACACGTGACACTTCAGTCACAGACACGTGACATTTGCTACACACGTGATACTTCACACACACTCACGTGACACTTCAAACACACACGTGACACACACGTGACACTTCACACACACTCACGTGACACTTCAAACACACACGTGACACACACGTGACACTTCAAACACACACGTGACACACACGTGACACTTCAAACACACACGTGACACACACGTGACACTTCACAAACACTCACATGACACACACGTGACACTTCACAAACACTCACTTGACACACACGTGACACTTCACAACCACTCACATGACACACACGTGACACTTCACAAACACTCACATGACACACACGTGACACACACGTGACACTTCACAAACACTCACATGACACACACGTGACACTTCACAAACACTCACGTGACACACACATGACACTTCACAAACACTCACGTGACACACACGTGACACTTCAGTCACAGACACGTAACATTTCCTACACACTCACGTGACACTTCACACACACTCACGTGACACTTCAAACACACACGTGACACACACGTGACACTTCACAAACACTCACATGACACACACGTGACCCTTCACAAACACTCACGTGACACACACGTGACACTTCAGTCACAGACACGTGACATTTCCTACACACTCACGTGACACTTCACACACACTCACGTGACACTTCAAACACACACGTGACACACACGTGACACTTCATAAACACTCACATGACACACGTGACACTTCAAACACACACGTGACACACACGTGACACTTCACAAACACTCACATTACACACACGTGACACTTCACAAACACTCACATGACACACACGTGACACTTCAGTCACAGACACGTGACATTTCCTACACACGTGACACTTCACACACACTCACGTGACACTTCAAACACACACGTGACACACACGTGACACTTCACACACACTCACGTGACACTTCAAACACACACGTGACACACACGTGACACTTCACAAACACTCACATGACACACACGTTACACTTCACAACCACTCACATGACACACACGTGACACTTCAAAACCACTCACATGACACACACGTGACACATCACAAACACTCACATGACACACACGTGACACGTCACAAACACTCACGTGACACACAGGTGACACTTCAGTCACAGACACGTGACATTTCCTACACACGTGACACCTTACACACACTCACGTGACACTTCACACACACACTCAAGTGACACTTCAAACACACACGTGACACACACGTGACACTTCACAAACACTCACATGACACACACGTGACACTTCACACACACTCAAGTGACACTTCAAACACACACGTGACACACACGTGACACTTCACAAACACTCACATGACACACACATGACACACACGTGACACACACGTGACACTTCACAAACACTCACATGACACACACGTGACACTTCACAAACACTCACGTGACACACACGTGACGCTTCAGTCACAGACACGTGACATTTGCAACACACACGTGATACTTCACACACACTCACGTGACACTTCACACACACAGTCAAATGACACTTCAAACACACACGTGACACAAACGTGACACTTCACACACACTCACGTGACACTTCACACACACACTCAAGTGACACTTCAAACACACACGTGACACACACCTGACACTTCACAAACACTCACATGACACACACGTGACACACACGTGACACTTCACAAACACTCACATGACACACACGTGACACTTCACAAACACTCACGTGACACTTCACAAACACTCACATGACACACACGTGACACTTCACAAACACTCACGTGACACACACGTGACACTTCACAAACACTCACGTGACACACACGTGACACTTCAGTCACAGACACGTAACATTTCCTACACACTCACGTGACACTTCACACACACTCACGTGACACTTCAAACACACACGTGACACACACGTGACACTTCACAAACACTCACATGACACACACGTGACCCTTCACAAACACTCACGTGACACACACGTGACACTTCAGTCACAGACACGTGACATTTCCTACACACTCACGTGACACTTCACACACACTCACGTGACACTTCAAACACACACGTGACACACACGTGACACTTCATAAACACTCACATGACACACGTGACACTTCAAACACACACGTGACACACACGTGACACTTCACAAACACTCACATTACACACACGTGACACTTCACAAACACTCACATGACACACACGTGACACTTCTGTCACAGACACGTGACATTTCCTACACACGTGACACTTCACACACACTCACGTGACACTTCAAACACACACGTGACACACACGTGACACTTCACAAACACACACATGACACACACGTGACACTTCACAAACACTCACTTGAAACACACGTTACACTTCACAACCACTCACATGACACACACGTGACACTTCACAAACACTCACATGACACATGTGACACTTCACAAACACTCACGTGACACACACGTGACAATTCAGTCACAGACACGTGACATTTCCTACACACACGTGACACTTCACACACACTCACGTGACACTTCACACACACACTTTAGTGACACTTCAAACACACACGTGACACACACGTGACATTTCACAAACACTCACATGACACACACGTGACACACACGTGACACTTCACAAACACTCACGTGACACACACGTGACACTTCAGTCACAGACACGTAACATTTCCTACACACTCACGTGACACTTCACACACACTCATGTGACACACACGTGACCCTTCACAAACACTCACGTGACACACACGTGACATTTCACAAACACACACGTGACACACACGTGACACTTCACAACCACTCACATGACACACACGTGACACTTCAGTCACAGACACGTAACATTTCCTACACACTCACGTGACACTTCACACACACTCACATGACACACACGTGACCCTTCACAAACACTCACGTGACACACACGTGACACTTCAGTCACAGACACGTGACATTTCCTACACACTCACGTGACACGTCACACACACTCACGTGACACTTCAAACACACACGTGACACACATGTGACACTTCACAAACACTCACATGACACACACATGACACACACGTAACACACACGTGACACTTCACAAACACTCACATGACACACACGTGACACTTCACAAACACTCACGTGACACACACGTGACGCTTCAGTCACAGACACGTGACATTTGCAACACACACGTGATACTTCACACACACTCACGTGACACTTCACACACACACTCAAATGACACTTCAAACACACACGTGACACAAACGTGACACTTCACAAACACTCACATGACACACACGTGACACTTCAGTCAGACACGTGACATTTCCTACACACGTGACACTTCAAACACACACGTGACACACACGTGACACTTCACACACACTCACGTGACACTTCAAACACACACGTGACACACACGTGACACTTCAAACACACACGTGACACACACGTGACACTTCACAAACACTCACTTGACACACACGTGACACTTCAGTCACAGACACGTGACATTTCCTACACACACGACACTTCACACACACTCACGTGACACTTCACACACACACTCAAGTGACACTTCAAACACACACGTGACACTCACGTGACACTTCACACACACTCACGTGACACTTCACACACACTCAAGTGACACTTCAAACACACACATGACACACACGTGACACTTCACAAACACTCACGTGACACACACGTGACGCTTCAGTCACAGACACGTGACATTTGCTACACACACGTGATACTTCACACACACTCACGTGACACTTCACACACACACTCAAATGACACTTCAAACACACACGTGACACAAACGTGACACTTCACAAACACTCACATGACACACACGTGACACTTCAGTCACAGACACGTGACATTTTCTACACACGTGACACTTCACACACACTCACGTGACACTTCAAACACACACGTGACACACACGTGACACTTCACACACACTCACGTGACACACACGTGACACTTCACACACACTCACGTGACACTTCAAACACACACGTGACACACACGTGACACTTCAAACACACACGTGACACACACGTGACACTTCAAACACACGCGTGACACACACGTGACACTTCACAAACACTCACATGACACACACGTGACACTTCACAAACACTCACTTGACACACACGTGACACTTCACAACCACTCACATGACAAACACGTGACACTTCACAAACACTCACATGACACACACGTGACACTTCACAAACACTCACGTGACACACACGTGACACTTCAGTCACAGACACGTAACATTTCCTACACACTCACGTGACACTTCAAACACACACGTGACACACACGTGACACTTCACAAACACTCACATGACACACACGTGACCCTTCACAAACACTCACGTGACACACACATGACACTTCACAAACACTCACATGACACACGTGACACTTCACAAACACTCAAGTGACACACACGTGACACTTCAGTCACAGACACGTGACATTTCCTACACACGTGACACTTTACACACACTCACGTGACACTTCACACACACACTCAAGTGACACTTCAAACACACACGTGACACACACGTGACACTTCACAAACACTCACATGACACACACGTGACACTTCACACACACTCAAGTGACACTTCAAACACACACGTGACACACACGTGACACTTCACAAACACTCACATGACACACACATGACACACACGTGACACACACGTGACACTTCACAAACACTCACATGACACACACGTGACACTTCACAAACACTCACGTGACACACACGTGACGCTTCAGTCACAGACACGTGACATTTGCAACACACACGTGATACTTCACACACACTCACGTGACACTTCACACACACAGTCAAATGACACTTCAAACACACACGTGACACAAACGTGACACTTCACACACACTCACGTGACACTTCACACACACACTCAAGTGACACTTCAAACACACACGTGACACACACCTGACACTTCACAAACACTCACATGACACACACGTGACACACACGTGACACTTCACAAACACTCACATGACACACACGTGACACTTCACAAACACTCACGTGACACACACGTGACACTTCAGTCACAGACACGTGACATTTGCTACACACGTGATACTTCACACACACTCACGTGACACTTCAAACACACACGTGACACACACGTGACACTTCACACACACTCACGTGACACTTCAAACACACACGTGACACACACGTGACACTTCAAACACACACGTGACACACACGTGACACTTCAAACACACACGTGACACACACGTGACACTTCACAAACACTCACATGACACACACGTGACACTTCACAAACACTCACTTGACACACACGTGACACTTCACAACCACTCACATGACACACACGTGACACTTCACAAACACTCACATGACACACACGTGACACACACGTGACACTTCACAAACACTCACATGACACACGTGACACTTCACAAACACTCACGTGACACACACGTGACACTTCACAAACACTCACGTGACACACACGTGACACTTCAGTCACAGACACGTAACATTTCCTACACACTCACGTGACACTTCACACACACTCACGTGACACTTCAAACACACACGTGACACACACGTGACACTTCACAAACACTCACATGACACACACGTGACCCTTCACAAACACTCACGTGACACACACGTGACACTTCAGTCACAGACACGTGACATTTCCTACACACTCACGTGACACTTCACACACACTCACGTGACACTTCAAACACACACGTGACACTTCAAACACACACGTGACACACACGTGACACTTCATAAACACTCACATGACACACGTGACACTTCAAACACACACGTGACACACACGTGACACTTCACAAACACTCACATTACACACACGTGACACTTCACAAACACTCACATGACACACACGTGAAACTTCAGTCACAGACACGTGACATTTCCTACACACGTGACACTTCACACACACTCACGTGACACTTCAAACACACACGTGACACACACGTGACACTTCACAAACACACACATGACACACACGTGACACTTCACAAACACTCACTTGAAACACACGTTACACTTCACAACCACTCACATGACACACACGTGACACTTCACAAACACTCACATGACACATGTGACGCTTCACAAACACTCACGTGACACACACGTGACAATTCAGTCACAGACACGTGACATTTCCTACACACACGTGACACTTCACACACACTCACGTGACACTTCACACACACACTTTAGTGACACTTCAAACACACACGTGACACACACGTGACATTTCACAAACACTCACATGACACACACGTGACACACACGTGACACTTCACAAACACTCACGTGACACACACGTGACACTTCAGTCACAGACACGTAACATTTCCTACACACTCACGTGACACTTCACACACACTCATGTGACACACACGTGACCCTTCACAAACACTCACGTGACACACACGTGACATTTCACAAACACACACGTGACACACACGTGACACTTCACAACCACTCACATGACACACACGTGACACTTCAGTCACAGACACGTAACATTTCCTACACACTCACGTGACACTTCACACACACTCACATGACACACACGTGACCCTTCACAAACACTCACGTGACACACACGTGACACTTCAGTCACAGACACGTGACATTTCCTACACACTCACGTGACACGTCACACACACTCACGTGACACTTCAAACACACACGTGACACACATGTGACACTTCACAAACACTCACATGACACACACATGACACACACGTAACACACACGTGACACTTCACAAACACTCACATGACACACACGTGACACTTCACAAACACTCACGTGACACACACGTGACGCTTCAGTCACAGACACGTGACATTTGCAACACACACGTGATACTTCACACACACTCACGTGACACTTCACACACACACTCAAATGACACTTCAAACACACACGTGACACAAACGTGACACTTCACAAACACTCACATGACACACACGTGACACTTCAGTCAGACACGTGACATTTCCTACACACGTGACACTTCAAACACACAGGTGACACACACGTGACACTTCACACACACTCACGTGGTACTTCAAACACACACGTGACACACACGTGACACTTCAAACACACACGTGACACACACGTGACACTTCAAACACACACGTGACATTTCCTACACACACGACACTTCACACACAATCACGTGACACTTCACACACACACTCAAGTGACACTTCAAACACACACGTGACACTCACGTGACACTTCACACACACTCACGTGACACTTCACACACACTCAAGTGACACTTCAAACACACACATGACACACACGTGACACTTCACAAACACTCACGTGACACACACGTGACGCTTCAGTCACAGACACGTGACATTTGCTACACACACGTGATACTTCACACACACTCACGTGACACTTCACACACACACTCAAATGACACTTCAAACACACACGTGACACAAACGTGACACTTCACAAACACTCACATGACACACACGTGACACTTCAGTCACAGACACGGGACATTTTCTACACACGTGACACTTCACACACACTCACGTGACACTTCAAACACACACGTGACACACACGTGACACTTCACACACACTCACGTGACACACACGTGACACTTCACACACACTCACGTGACACTTCAAACACACACGTGACACACACGTGACACTTCAAACACACACGTGACACACACGTGACACTTCAAACACACGCGTGACACACACGTGACACTTCACAAACACTCACATGACACACACGTGACACTTCACAAACACTCACTTGACACACACGTGACACTTCACAACCACTCACATGACAAACACGTGACACTTCACAAACACTCACATGACACACACGTGACACTTCACACATACTCACGTGACACACACGTGACACTTCAGTCACAGACACGTGACATTTCCTACACACACGACACTTCACACACACTCACGTGACACTTCACACACACACTCAAGTGACACTTCAAACACACACGTGACACTCACGTGACACTTCACACACACTCACGTGACACTTCACACACACACTCAAGTGACACTTCAAACACACACGTGACACACAAATGACACTTCACAAACACTCACATGACACACACGTGACACACACGTGACACTTCACAAACACTCACATGACACACACGTGACACTTCAGACACACTCACGTGACACTTAACAAACACTCACATGACACACACGTGACACACACGTGACACTTCACAAACACTCACATGACACACACGTGACACTTCACAAACACTCACATGACACACGTGACACTTCACAAACACCCACGTGACACACACGTGATGCTTCAGTCACAGACACGTGACATTTGCTACACACGTGATACTTCACACACACACACTCAAATGACACTTCAAACACACACGGGACACAAACGTGACACTTCACAAACACTCACATGACACATGTGACACTTCACAAACACTCACGTGACACACACGTGACAATTCAGTCACAGACACGTGACATTTCCTACACACACGTGACACTTCACACACACTCACGTGACACTTCACACACACACTTTAGTGACACTTCAAACACACACGTGACACACACGTGACATTTCACAAACACTCACATGACACACACGTGACACACACGTGACACTTCACAAACACTCACGTGACACACACGTGACACTTCAGTCACAGACACGTGACATTTCCTACACACACGTGACACTTCACACACACTCACGTGACACTTCACACACACACTCAAGTGACACTTCAAACACACACGTGACACACACGTGACATTTCACAAACACTCACATGACACACACGTGACACACACGTGACACTTCACAAACACTCACATGACACACACGTGACACTTCACAAACACTCACGTGACACACACGTGACACTTCACAACCACTCACATGACACACACGTGACACTTCACAAACACTCACATGACACACACGTGACACTTCAAAAACACTCACGTGACACACACGTGACACTTCAGTCACAGACACGTGACATTTCCTACACACACGACACTTCACACACACTCACGTGACACTTCACACACACACTCAAGTGACACTTCAAACACACACGTGACACTCACGTGACACTTCACACACACTCACGTGACACTTCACACACACACTCAAGTGACACTTCAAACACACACGTGACACTTCACAAACACTCACATGACACACACAAGACACACACGTGACACTTCACAAACACTCACATGACACACACGTGACACTTCACAAACACTCACATGACACACACGTGACACACACGTGACACTTCACAAACACTCACATGACACACACGTGACACTTCACAAACACTCACATGACACACGTGACACTTCACAAACACCCACGTGACACACACGTGATGCTTCAGTCACAGACACGTGACATTTGCTACACACGTGATACTTCACACACACACTCAAATGACACTTCAAACACACACGTGACACAAACGTGACACTTCACAAACACTCACATGACACAAATGTGACACTTCACAAACACTCACATTACACACACGTGACACTTCACAAACACTCACATGACACACACGTGACACTTCAGTCACAGACACGTGACATTTCCTACACACGTGACACTTCACACACACTCACGTGACACTTCAAACACACACGTGACACACACGTGACACTTCACACACACGCACGTGACACTTCACACACACTCATGTGACACACACGTGACCCTTCACAAAAACTCACGTGACACACACGTGACATTTCACAAACACACACGTGACACACACGTGACACTTCACAACCACTCACATGACACACACGTGACACTTCAGTCACAGACACGTAACATTTCCTACACACTCACGTGACACTTCACACACACTCACATGACACACACGTGACCCTTCACAAACACTCACGTGACACACACGTGACATTTCACAAACACACACGTGACACTTCACAAACACTCACATGACACACACGTGACCCTTCACAAACACTCACGTGACACACACTTGACACTTCAGTCACAGACACGTGACATTTCCTACACACTCACGTGACACGTCACACACACTCACGTGACACTTCAAACACACACGTGACACACACGTGACACTTCACAAACACTCACATGACACACATGTGACACTTCAAACACACACGTGACACACACGTGACACTTCACAAACACTCACATGACACACACGTGACACTTCACAAACACTCACGTGACACACACGTGACACTTCAGTCACAGACACGTGACATTTCCTACACACACGTGACACTTCACACACACTCACGTGACACTTCACACACACACTTTAGTGACACTTCAAACACACACGTGACACACACGTGACATTTCACAAACACTCACATGACACACACGTGACACACACGTGACACTTCACAAACACTCACATGACACACACATGACACTTCACAAACACTCACATGACACACACGTGACACTTCAGTCACAGACACGTGACATTTCCTACACACGTGACACTTCACACACACTCACGTGACACTTCAAACACACACGTGACACACACGTGACACTTCACACACACGCACGTGACACTTCAAACACACACGTGACACACACGTGACACTTCACAAACACTCACATGACACACACGTGACACTTCACAAACACTCACTTGACACACACGTGACACTTCAAAACTACTCACATGACACACACGTCACACTTCACAAACACTCACATGACACACGTGACACTTCACAAACACTCACGTGACACACACGTGACACTTCAGTCACAGACACGTGACATTTCCTACACACACGTGACACTTCACACACACTCACGTGACACTTCACACACACACTCAAGTGACACTTCAAACACACACGTGACACACACGTGACATTTCACAAACACTCACATGACACACGTGACACACACGTGACACTTCACAAACACTCACATGACACACACGTGACACTTCACAAACACTCACGTGACACACACGTGACACTTCACAAACACTCACATGACACACACGTGACACTTCACAAACACTCACATGTCACACACGTGACACTTCACAAACACTCACGTGACACACACGTGACGCTTCAGTCACAGACACGTGACATTTGCTACACACACGTGATACTTCACACACACTCACGTGACACTTCACACACACACTCAAATGACACTTCAAACACACACGTGACACAAACGTGACACTTCACACAAACTCACGTGACACTTCAAACACACACGTGACACACACGTGACACTTCACAAACACTCACATATCACACACGTGACACTTCAAACACACGTGACACACACGTGACACTTCACAAACACTCACGTGACACACGTGACACTTCAGTCACAGACACGTGACATTTCCTACACACGTGACACTTCACACACACTCACGTGACACTTCACAAACACATAGTTCACACACGTGACACTCCTCACACACACGTTACACTTCTAACAAACACACGTGACACTTCACATATACTCAGACACGTGACACTTCACACACACACACTCACGTGACACTTCAATCACACAGGTGACACACACGTGACACTTCACAAACACTCACATGACACACACGTGACACTTCACAAACACTCACATGACACCCACGTGACACTTCACAAACACTCACGTGACACACGTGACACTTCAGTCACAGACACGTGACATTTGCTACACACACGTGATACTTCACACACACTCATTTGACACTTCAAACACACACGTGACACACACGTGACACTTCACACACACTCACGTGACACTTCAAACACACACGTGACACACACGTGACACTTCACAAACACTCACATGACACACACGTGACACTTCACAAACACTCACTTGAAACACACGTGACACTTCACAACCACTCACATGACACACGTGACACTTCATAAACACTCACATGACACACACGTGACACTTCACAAACACTCACGTGACACTTCAGTCACAGACACGTGACATTTCCTACACACGTGACACTTCACACACACTCACGTGACACTTCAAACACACACGTGACACACACGTGACACTTCACAAACACTCACATGACACACACGTGACACTTCACAAACACTCACTTGAAACACACCTGACACTTCACAACCACTCACATGACACACACGTGACACTTCACAAACACTCACATGACACATGTGACACTTCACAAACACTCACGTGACACACACGTGACAATTCAGTCACAGACACGTGACATTTCCTACACACACGTGACACTTCACACACACTCACGTGACACTTCACACACACACTTTAGTGACACTTCAAACACACACGTGACACACACGTGACATTTCACAAACACTCACATGACACACACGTGACACACACGTGACACTTCACAAACACTCACGTGACACACACGTGAAACTTCACAAACACTCACGTGACACACACGTGACACTTCACAAACACTCACGTGACACACACGTGACACTTCAGTCACAGACACGTAACATTTCCTACACACTCACGTGACACTTCACACACACTCATGTGACACACACGTGACCCTTCACAAACACTCACGTGACACACACGTGACATTTCACAAACACACACGTGACACACACGTGACACTTCACAACCACTCACATGACACACACGTTACACTTCTAACAAACACACGTGACACTTCACATATACTCAGACACGTGACACTTCACACACACACACTCACTTGACACTTCAATCACACAGGTGACACACACGTGACACTTCACAAACACTCACATGACACACACGTGACACTTCACAAACACTCACATGACACCCACGTGACACTTCACAAACACTCACGTGACACACGTGACACTTCAGTCACAGACACGTGACATTTGCTACACACACGTGATACTTCACACACACTCATTTGACACTTCAAACACACACGTGACACACACGTGACACTTCACACACACTCACGTGACACTTCAAACACACACGTGACACACACGTGACACTTCACAAACACTCACATGACACACACGTGACACTTCACAAACACTCACTTGAAACACACGTGACACTTCACAACCACTCACATGACACACGTGACACTTCATAAACACTCACATGACACACACGTGACACTTCACAAACACTCACGTGACACTTCAGTCACAGACACGTGACATTTCCTACACACGTGACACTTCACACACACTCACGTGACACTTCAAACACACACGTGACACACACGTGACACTTCACAAACACTCACATGACACACACGTGACACTTCACAAACACTCACTTGAAACACACCTGACACTTCACAACCACTCACATGACACACACGTGACACTTCACAAACACTCACATGACACATGTGACACTTCACAAACACTCACGTGACACACACGTGACAATTCAGTCACAGACACGTGACATTTCCTACACACGTGACACTTCACACACACTCACGTGACACTTCACACACACACTTTAGTGACACTTCAAACACACACGTGACACACACGTGACATTTCACAAACACTCACATGACACACACGTGACACACACGTGACACTTCACAAACACTCACGTGACACACACGTGACACTTCAGTCACAGACACGTAACATTTCCTACACACTCACGTGACACTTCACACACACTCATGTGACACACACGTGACCCTTCACAAACACTCACGTGACACACACGTGACATTTCACAAACACACACGTGACACACACGTGACACTTCACAACCACTCACATGACACACACGTGACACTTCAGTCACAGACACGTGACATTTCCTACACACGTGACACTTCACACACACTCACGTGACACTTCAAACACACACGTGACACACACGTGACACTTCACAAACACTCACATGACACACACGTGACACTTCACAAACACTCACTTGACACACACGTGACACTTCACAAACACTCACATGACACACACGTGACACTTCACAAACACTCACGTGACACACACGTGACAGTTCAGTCACAGACACGTGACATTTGCTACACACGTGATACTTCAAACACACTCACGTGACACTTCACACACACACTCAAATGACACTTCAAACACACACGTGACACACACGTGACACTTCAAACACACACGTGACACTTCACAAACACTCACATGACACACACGTGACACTTCAAACACACACGTGACACACACGTGACACTTCACAAACACTCACATGACACACGTGACACTTCACAAAAACTCACATGACACACACGTGACACTTCACAAACACTCACGTGACACACGTGACACTTCAGTCACAGACACGTGACATTTCCTACACACACGTGACACTTCACACACTCACGTGACACTTCAAACACACGTGACACTTCACAAACACTCCCATGACACACAAGTGACACTTCACAAACACTCACATGACACACAGGTGACACTTCACAAACACTCACGTGACACACACGTGACACTTCAGTCACAGACTAGTGACATTTCCTACACACTCACGTGACACTTCACACACACTCACGTGACACTTCACACACACACACTCAAGTGACACTTCACAAACACTCACATGACACACACGTGACACTTCAGAAACACTCACGTGACACACACGTGACACTTCAGTCACAGACACGTGACATTTCCTACACACTCACGTGACTCTTCACACACACTCACGTGACACTTCAAACACACACGTGACACACGTGACACTTCACAAACACTCACGTGACACTTCCCAAACACTCACATGACACATACGTGACACACACGTGACACTTCAGTCACAGACACGTGACATTTCCTACATACACGTGACACTTCACACACACTCACGTGACACTTCAAACACACACGTGACACACACGTGACACTTCACAAACACTCACATGACACACGTGACACTTCACAAACACTCACATGACACACACGTGACACTTCACAATCACTCACGTGACACACGTGACACTTCACAAACACTCACGTGACACACACGTGACCCTTCACAAACACTCACGTGACACACACGTGACCCTTCACAAACACTCACGTGACACACACGTGACACTTCAGTCACAGACACGTGACATTTCCTACACACACGTGAAACTTCACACACACTCACGTAACACTTCACACACACACTCAAGTGACACTTCAAACACACACGTGACACACACGTGACACTTCAAAAACACTCACATGACACACACGTGACACTTCACAAACACTCACGTGACACACACGTGACACTTCAGTCACAGACACGTAACATTTCCTACACACTCACGTGACACTTCACACAAACTCACGTGACACTTCAAACACACACGTGACACACACGTGACACTTCACAAACACTCACATATCACACACGTGACACTTCAAACACACACGTGACACACACGTGACACTTCACAAACACTCACGTGACACACACGTGACACTTCAGTCACAGACACGTGACATTTCCTACACACGTGACACTTCACACACACTCACGTGACACTTCACAAACACATAGTTCACACACGTAACACTCCTCACACACACGTTACACTTCTAACAAACACACGTGACACTTCACATATACTCAGACACGTGACACTTCACACACACACACTCACGTGACACTTCAATCACACAGGTGACACACACGTGACACTTCACAAACACTCACATGACACACACGTGACACTTCACAAACACTCACATGACACACACGTGACACTTCACAAACACTCACGTGACACACGTGACACTTCAGTCACAGACACGTGACATTTGCTACACACACGTGATACTTCACACACACTCATTTGACACTTCAAACACACACGTGACACACGTGACACTTCACACACACTCACGTGACACTTCACACCCACATGTTACACTTCACACAGACGTGACACTTCACACACATGACACTTCTGACACACGTGACACTTCACACACACTCACGTGACACTTCACACACACTCGCGTGACTCTTCACAAACACACAGTTTACATACACGTGACACTTCTCACACACGTGACACTTCACACACGTGACACTTCACTCACACACACTCACGTGACACTTCAAACACACACGTTACATTTCACACACAGACACGTTACACTTCACACAAACGTACATACACATTGCATCTCACACACGTTCACACACATAGTTCATAAACGTGACACTTCACACGCACACACAACTGACAATTCACACACACATGTGACACTTCACACACACGTGACATGTCAGACACATACACATACGTGACAATTCAGTCACACACACATGCACGTGACACTTCTCACACACGTGACATTTCGCACACACACAACACTTCACACACATACACACGTGACACCTCACACACACGTGACACTTCACACACACAAACACAGGTGACACTTCTCACACACGTGACACTTCACACACACACTTCACACGTGACACTTCACTCACAGACACGTGACATTTCCTACACACACGTGATACTTTACACACACTCACTTGACACTTCACACACGTGAGACACTTCACACACACTCAGGTGACACTTCTCTCACACACGACACACACGTGACATTTCACACAGACACAGTCACGTGACATTCACGCACACGCTACACTTCACGAACACACAGACGTTACACTTCACGAGCATGCACATTACACTCCTCAAACACACAAGTTACACTTCAGACACACACACGTTACATTTCACACACAGACACGTTACACACTTCACACAAACGTACATACACATTACATCTCACACACACGTTCACACACACAGTTCACAAACGTGACACTTCACACACACACAACTGACAATTCACACATACACGTGACACTTCTCACACACGTGAAACTTCACACACAAACACACACGTGACACTTCACACCCACATGTTACACTTCACACACGTGACACTTCACACACACGTGACACTTCTGACACACACGTGACACTTTACACACACTCACGTGACACTTCACACACACTCGCATGACTCTTCACAAACACACAGTTTACATACACGTGACACTACTCACACACGTGACACTTCACACACACACTCACGTGACACTTCAAACAATCAAGTGAGACACACGTGACACTTCACACACACTCACACACACGACACTTCACACACTCAGGTAAGACTTCACAAACAATCAGGTGACACTTCTCTCACACACGTGACAATTCACCCACACAGAGACACACGTGATACTTCACTCACAGACACGTGACATTTTGCACACACACACGACACTTCAAACACATACACACGTGACACCTCACACACGTGACACTTCACACACACAAACACACGTGACACTTCTCACACGTGACACTTCACACACACACACTTCACACACGTGACACTTCACTCACAGACACGTGACATTACCTACAAAAACACGTGACACTTCACACACACTCACGTGACACTTCACAAACACAAAGTTCACACACTTGACACTTCTCACACACGTGACACTTCTAACAAACACACGTGACACTTCACACATACTCAGACACGTGACACATCACACACACACTCACGTGACACTTCAAACACACACGTGACACTTCACAAACACTCGCGTGACTGTTCACAAACACACAGTTTACATACACGTGACACTTCTCACACACGTGACACTTCACACCCTCACGTGACACTTCACACACTCACGTGACTCTTCACAAACACACAGTTTACATACACGTGACACTTCTCACACACGTGACACTTCACAAACACATACACACGTGACACTTCAAACACACACGTGACACACACGTGACACTTCACAAACACTCACACACGACACTTCACACACTCACGTAACACTGCACACACACTCAGGTGACACTTCTCTCACACACACGTGACACTTCACACACACATACACACGTGACACCTCATACACACGTGACACTTCACACACACTCACACACGTGACACTTCACACACTCAGGTGACACTTCTCTCACACACAACACACACGTGACATTTCACACAGACATGCTTACGTGACATTCACACACACGTGACACTTCACACACGTGACGCTTCACACACTCACATGACACACACGTGACACTTCACAACCACTCACATGACACACACGTGACACTTCACTGACACTCACGTGACACACGTGACACTTCAGTCACAGACACGTGACATTTCCTACACACACGTGAAACTTCACACACACTCACGTAACACTTCACACACACACACTCAAGTGACACTTCAAACACACACGTGACACACACGTGACACTTCACAAACACTCACATGACACACACGTGACACTTCACAAACACTCACGTGACACACACGTGACACTTCACAAACACTCACATGACACACACGTGACACTTCACAACCACTCACATGACACACACGTGACAGTTCACTGACACTCACGTGACACACACGTGACACTTCAGTCACAGACACGTGACATTTCCTACACACACGTGAAACTTCACACACACTCACGTAACACTTCACACACACACACTCAAGTGACACTTCAAACACACACGTGACACACACGTGACACTTCACAAACACTCACATGACACACACGTGACACTTCACAAACACTCACGTGACACACACGTGACACTTCAGTCACAGACACGTAACATTTCCTACACACTCATGTGACACTTCACACACACTCACGTGACACTTCAAACACACACGTGACACACACGTGACACTTCACAAACACTCACATGACACACACGTGACACTTCAAACACACACGTGACACAAACGTGACACTTCACAAACACTCACATGTGACACTTCACACACGTGAGACACTTCACACACACTCAGTTGACACTTCTCTCACACACGACTCACACGTGACATTTCACACAAACACTCACATGACACACACGTGACACTTCACAAACACCCACATGACACACACGTGACACTTCACAAACACTCACATGACACACGTTACACTTCAGTCACAGACACGTGACATTTGCTACACACACGTGATACTTCACACACTCACGTGACACTTCACACACAAACACTCACGTGACACTTCACACCCACATGTTACACTTCACACAGACGTGACACTTCACACACGTGACACTTATGACACACACGTGACACTTCACACACACTCACGTGACACTTCACACACACTCGCGTGACTCTTCACAAACACACAGTTTACATACACGTGACACTTCTCACACACGTGACACTTCACACACGTGACACTTCACTCACACACACTCACGTGACACTTCAAACACACACGTGACACACACGTGACACTTCACAAACACTCACGTGACACACACGTGACACTTCACACACACTCACATACACACACGTGACACTTCACACACGTGAGACACTTCACACACACTCAGTTGACACTTCTCTCACACACGACTCACACGTGACATTTCACACAGACACTCACGTGACATTCATGCACACGCTACACTTCACGAACACGCAGACGTTAAACTTCACGAGCATGCACATTACACTCCTCAAACACCAATTCACACACATGTGACATTTCACACACGCGACATGTCACAGACATACACATACGTGATAATTCAGTCACACACATACACGTGACACTTCTCACACACGTGACATTTCGCACACACACAACACTTCACACACATACACACGTGACACCTCACATACACGTGACACTTCACACACACAAACACTTGACACTTCTCACACACACGTGACACACACGTGACACTTCACTCACAGACACATGACATTTCCTACACACACGTGACACTTCACACACACTCACATGACTCTTCACAAACACACAGTTTACATACACGTGACACTTCTCACACACGTGATACTTCACTCACAGACACGTGACATTTCGCAAAAGCACACGTGACACTTCACACATACTCAGACACGTGACACTTCACACACACTCACGTGACACTTCAAACACACACGTGACACACACGTGACACTTCACAATCACTCACGTGACACACACGTGACACCTCACAAACACTCACACACGGCACTTCACACACTCACGTAAAACTGCACACACACTCAAGTGACACTTCACACACATAAACATGTGACACCACATACACACACGTGACACTTCACACACTCACATACAAACGTGACACTTCACACATGTGAGACACTTCACACACACACACTTCACACACGTGACACTTCTCACACACGTGACACTTCACACACACTCACACACACGTGACACTTCACACACTCACGTAACACTTCACACACACTCAGGTGACACTTCTCTCACACACGACACACACGTGACATTTCACAAAGACACACTCACGTGACATTCACGCACAGGCTACACTTCACAAACACGCAGACGTTACACTTCACGAGCATGCACATTACACTCCTCACACACACAAGTTACACTTCAGACACACACGTTACATTTCACACACAGACACGTTACACTTCACACAAACGTACATACACATTGCATCTCACACACGTTCACACACATAGTTCATAAACGTGACACTTCACACGCACACACAACTGACAATTCACACACACATGTGACACTTCACACACACGTGACATGTCAGACACATACACATACGTGACAATTCAGTCACACACACATGCACGTGACACTTCTCACACACGTGACATTTCGCACACACACAACACTTCACACACATACACACGTGACACCTCACACACACGTGACACTTCACACACACAAACACAGGTGACACTTCTCACACACGTGACACTTCACACACACACTTCACACGTGACACTTCACTCACAGACATGTGACATTTCCTACACACGTGACACTTTACACACACTCACTTGACACTTCACACACGTGAGACACTTCACACACACTCAGGTGACACTTCTCTCACACACGACACACACGTGACATTTCACACAGACACAGTCACGTGACATTCACGCACACGCTACACTTCACGAACACACAGACGTTACACTTCACGAGCATGCACATTACACTCCTCAAACACACAAGTTACACTTCAGACACACACACGTTACATTTCACACACAGACACGTTACACACTTCACACAAACGTACATACACATTACATCTCACACACACGTTCACACACACAGTTCACAAACGTGACACTTCACACACACACACAACTGACAATTCACACATACACGTGACACTTCTCACACACGTGAAACTTCACACAAACACACACGTGACACTTCACACCCACATGTTACACTTCACACACACGTGACACTTCACACACAAACACACACGTGACACTTCACACCCACATGTTACACTTCACACACACGTGACACTTCACACACACGTGACACTTCTGACACACACGTGACACTTTACACACACTCACGTGACACTTCACACACACTCGCGTGACTCTTCACAAACACACAGTTTACATACACGTGACACTACTCACACACGTGACACTTCACACACACACTCACGTGACACTTCAAACAATCAAGTGAGACACACGTGACACTTCACACACACTCACACACACGACACTTCACACACTCAGGTAAGACTTCACAAACAATCAGGTGACACTTCTCTCACACACGTGACAATTCACCCACACAGAGACACACGTGATACTTCACTCACAGACACGTGACATTTTGCACACACACACGACACTTCACACACACATACACACATGACACCTCACACACGTGACACTTCACACACACAAACACACGTGACACTTCTCACACGTGACACTTCACACACACACACTTCACACACGTGACACTTCACTCACAGACACGTGACATTACCTACAAAAACATGTGACACTTCACACACACTCACGTGACACTTCACAAACACAAAGTTCACACACTTGACACTTCTCACACACGTGACACTTCTAACAAACACACGTGACACTTCACACATACTCAGACACGTGACACATCACACACACACTCACGTGACACACACGTGACACTTCACAAACACTCGCGTGACTGTTCACAAACACACAGTTTACATACACGTGACACTTCACACCCTCACGTGACACTTCACACACTCACGTGACTCGTCACAAACACACAGTTTACATACACGTGACACTTCTCACACACGTGACACTTCACAAACACATACACACGTGATACTTCACTCACAGACACGTGACATTTCGCACAAGCACGCGTGACACTTCACACATACTCAGACACGTGACACATCACACACACTCACGTGACACTTCAAACACACACGTGACACACACGACACTTCACACACTCACGTAACACTGCACACACACTCAGGTGACACTTCTCTCACACACACGTGACACTTCACACACACATACACACGTGACACCTCATACACACGTGACACTTCACACACACTCACACACGTGACACTTCACACACTCAGGTGACACTTCTCTCACACACAACACACACGTGACATTTCACACAGACACGCTCACGTGACATTCACACACACGTGACACTTCACACACGTGACGCTTCACACACTCACAGACTTCAAATACGTCACACTTCACACACCTGACAATTAACACAAATGTGACACTTCACGCAGTCACGTTACACTTCACACGTAACACACACGCTACACTTCAAACACACACACGCTACACTTCACGAACACGCAGACGTTACACTTCACGAGCATGCACATTACACTCCTCAAACACACAAGTTACACTTCAGACACACACACATTACATTTCACACACAGACACGTTACACTTCACACAAATGTACATACACATTACATCTCACACACAGGTTCACACACACAGTTCACAAACGTGACACTTCACACGCACACAGAACTGACAATTCACACATACACGTGACACTTCTCACACACGTGACACTTCACACACGAACACACGTGACACTTCACACCCACATGTTACACTTCACACACACGTGACACTTCACACACGTGACACTTCTGACACACACGTGACACTTCTGACACACACGTGACACTTCACACACACTCACTTGACACTTCACACACACTCGCGTGACTCTTCACACACAGTTTACATACACGTGACACTTCTCACACACGTGACACGTGGCCCGGCGTCTCCCCAGTTTTCGCAACTTTGTAGTACTTTTACTGCTCATTTCGGGTCTGTTTGTTCAAAACAGTAGTGGTTTCACATCATACACCCGACTGGAGCTTTTGGACATAAGACTACATTTTTCGGACACTTTTATCACCGATCTGCCACTCATCCCTGAGATCTCCAGAACACCGGAGGCTTCGCACTCTACCCGGCCGGGCGGAAGTGAACAAAGACGGCGCCGAGATCGTAAACAAAGGCGGGGGAAGCGCGGAGGACTGAGAGCTAAGCTAAGGCTAACACCACACCGGCTCTCTCTGCCCAGCATCTTCCTCGCTAATGTGAGATCTCTGGTGAACAAAATGGACGAGATACGACTCCGCTTCAATAACAGCAAGAGACTTCTGGACTGCAATGTCATGATTTTCACCGAAACATGGCTACACGGAGGCATACCGGACAGTGCTATCGAGCTAGCCGGACGCTACACACACCGGGCAGATAGATCAGCTGATGACTCCGGTAAGACCAGAGGGGGAGGACTGTGCATTTATGTCAACAAAGCTTGGTGTACGGACTCTGTTACTCTTCGAAGTCACTGCTCAGCTAACCTAGAGTTCATCATGGTTAAGTGTACACCCTTCTATCTGCCACGGGAGTTCACATCCAACATCATCACCGCTGCTTATATTCCACCGGATGCTAATGCCAAGCTAGCAATGAAGGAACTTCATGCAGCCATTAGCAAACAACAGACTGATCACCCGGAGGCTGCTTTTATTGTTGCGGGTGATTTTAATCATTCCAACTTAAAGACAGTGCTCCCCAAATTCCACCAGCATGTTTCCTGCCACACCAGAGGAAACAAAACTTTGGACCATGTTTACACAAACATAGCTGCTGCCTACACTGCGACCCCCCTCCCCCACCTCGGGCAGTCGGATCACCTCTCTCTGTTCCTCACCCCCAAATATTCACCCCTCATCAACCGTGTGAAGCCATCAGTGAGGACTATCAAGGTGTGGCCAGCGGGGACAGACTCTGTACTCCAGGACAGGTTTCAACACACAGACTAGAGTATGTTTGCTTCTCAGGCCACCTCTGGCTCACACACAGACATTAACATCTATGCTTCCTCTGTCATGGATTACATCACCACTATCATCGATGGCGTCACGACAGAGAAGAAGATCACCACATACCCCAACCAGAAGCCATGGATGAGCAAGGAGGTGCGGCTCCTGCTAAAGCCCCGCAACACAGCCTTCAGATCAGGGGATGCACAGGCCTACAGCACATCCAGGACTAACCTGAGGAGGGGCATCAAGAAGGCCAAGAACTGCTACAAGCAAGAAATAGAGGGTCACTTCTCCAACTCCGACCCCAGACGCATGTGGCAGGGCATCCAGGCCATCACCGACTACGAACCCAGCAACCTCACCCCCACAGCCACAGACATCTCCTTCCTGAACGAGCTTAACAACTTCTATGCTCGCTTCGAGAGGGAAAACAGAGACAGAGCCACCAAGACAACACTCCCAGCAGATCACCAGCCCACCACACTCTCCTCCACTGTTGTCCACACGGCACTGAGCCGGATCAACGCACGCAAGGCTGCTGGACCTGACGGCATTCCTGGACGTGTGCTCAGGGCATGTGCAGAACAGCTCACTGGGATCTTCACGGACATTTTCAACCTGTCCCTTGCCCAAGAAGCTGTGCCGACATGCTTTAAAGCTACATCCATCGCGCCAGTGCCGAAACATTCCAAGCCAACGTGCCTCAATGACTACCGCCCTGTAGCACTCACACCCATCATCATGAAGTGCTTTGAGCGGCTGGTCCTGGCACACCTGAAGGACTCCCTCCCACCCACACTGGACCCACACCAGTTTGCCTACCGCAGCAATAGGAGCATAGACGACGCAGTCTCCACAGCACTGCACTCTGTGCTCACTCACCTGGACAACACCAACACCTACGCGAGATTGCTGTTTGCTGACTTCAGCTCAGCTTTCAACACTGTCATCCCCTCCAAGTTAATCACTAAACTTGGAGACCTGGGCACCAACACCTCCCTCTGCAACTGGATCATGGACTTTCTGACTAACAGACCACAACATGTTAGGTCAGGTCACACCTGCTCCACCACTGTCTTACTCAGCACTGGTGTGCCACAGGGCTGTGTGCTCAGCCCATTCCTCTACTCCCTCTTCACCTACAACTGCAGACCTATGCATGGCTCCAACTCCATCATCAAGTTCGCAGACGACACCACGGTGATTGGTCTCATCAGCAACAACGATGAGACAGCCTACAGGGAAGAGGTACAGCACCTGGCCACATGGTGCACCGAAAATAACCTGCTCCTAAACACCAGCAAAACCAAGGAGCTCATCGTGGACTTCAGGAAGAAGAAAAGAAGCATGCACTCGCCCATCCAAATCAATGGGATGGATGTTGAGCGTGTCTCCAGCTTCAAGTTCCTGGGGACCCACATCTCGGAAGACCTGTCTTGGACCACCAACACCTCCAGCCTTGTCAAGAAAGCTCACCAGCGCCTCTTCTTCCTGAGGACACTGAAGAAAAACCATCTGTCTTCAGCCATCCTGGTGAACTTTTACCGCTGTGTGATCGAGAGCATCCTAAGTTGAGGTTGTCAACTTAAGCAACTATGGTGCAATATTCAGTTAAAAGATACAGCTGCCACTCTGGACTATATTTTAATATATTTTGCAGATCTAGCCAGCATAATTGCCACGGTACACTGTAAACCTGAATGTTCAAAGTAATTAAATAAATTAAGTAGTGTATACTCAAAGTTTAAATAAAGTTCTACTAACTTAATTATGTCAAGTTCATGTAAAATGTTCTTCCTTTTTGAGTAACTTAAACTAATATTATTTGATTAAATTGAACTATTTGTATATTAAGTAAGCATAACTTAAAAACATAAATTAAGCACAACTTAATAGAATTAAGTAATTACATATACGAATGGTAGTCTTCTATTGTTTCAAATAGGTAGGATTTAATAATAAACTTCATTTATATAGCACATGCCAAAATACAATAAAATCTCAAACTGCTTCATCCAGTAAAATTGATCATAAAAAATAAATTGCAATCATAATAAAACACCAGCAACAATTTGATTTGGGAAATGGTCTTAAATACATTAGACATTAGTAGAAGACAAAATGTAGCCTATTTATTTTAATCGTTATGTCTTATCAGTTTAATGTAGCCTATATATTTTTTTATTTTTCCCTTAAGTGTCGAGGGATCAATTTTTATTCTGAGTCTCTGATTCCCCCTCCGAAGCAGAAGGTGGCGCTAATGCGCATGATACACTGATTTCTTACCGCTCTTTTGAAAAAATAAAAGAAGAAGAAAAGGTTGGGCGCGAGCAGGAGCAAGCAGCGCGAGCGACGCGAAGTAGCGGATACCGAAAAGCATCACTGGACTTACTGTAAGTTTTGAATGTTAATATTAGTATATTGTTAATATACTAACATTTAGTTGCATTTTGTGTGTCGAAAAGAATAGCAGAGATGGCGGTTTCCTGTTTTTATGTGCTTTGCTGCTCTCCCCGAGGGAAACCTTTTGTTAGCAGGGCTAGCTAGAAATTACGTTATCATTGATTTAACCACGCAGTTTAAGTTCAAGTGCTGCTGCTTTTCTTTACAGTCATTAGTGTGGATGCCCAAAGGGCATTAAACTTTTAACCTAGTACTCAACTTGTAAAAATCTTTTACCGTTTTTAAACTATCACACCTTAAAGCTGAGCATGTTACATCTGTGTCTGTGCTGCCCCTGTTGTTGCTCTCCTCCCCTCCTTGTGTTTCTCCTCCCTCCTAGGGGCGGGTCCCAGACTCTGGCAGCTACTGCAGGGCACACCTGAAGCTCATCACTCATCAACCTCAGCTCAAATACACCGGCTCTGCATTCACTCATCGCCAGATCTTTACAGTTTTTCATGCGGTAACTTATCCGGCTCCTCTTTTGCTTCCCTTGAGATTTTTTCGTGACTCTCCAGTGGTTTTTTTTTGCTCCCCTAGCTTCTCCATGTTTCCTGGCCTGTTTTGACCCTCTCCTCCTGTATCCTCAGACCTCCTGCCCTGCATAGCCCAGCTGCTCTGGACCCGCTCCTCACCTGGACCCTCTCCCCTTCGTCGTCTACCTCGAGTCCCCGCTTCCCCAGCAAGTTGGTCCCCTGCTCGTCTGTCCCACCTTCCCCTATACTGAAATAAACCCTGTGCATGTGAATCTTCAGCGTCCGTTCATTGGTCCTTTTAAACCACCGGTGTCACAGAGCAGGTTTTTACTCCAAATCTGCGTTTAACATGAGTGTGTGTTGCGCCTGCTAGAGTGCAGCAGCACAGAAAAAGTCCGTCAAATAATAAAACAGAAACTGATTTCCAACATGATTTGGCAGTGTAAGTTGTGCGCAGCTTCTTTCACCTCCAGAATACAGTTATTTAGACACTACAGGCTGCAGCACAGCCACTACTCCAGAATCATCCCTCTTCCATGCCTCTACACTGATTGCATTTGTACATTTCAGACACTTAATGCACTGAGTACTCATTTGTCAAGATATACAGCACAATTTAGCAGTTGTGCAGAGCAGAGTCAGGGGCCTGTGTTATTTAAATGCACTTTATGCACATTTCAGCAACCCTTTTCTGAATCTGCCCTTTTCAGTCATCTCAGAAAGCATTTGAAAAATCATGAAACAGTGACATGCCCATATAAGGATTGTAGCTATAGCACAAATGTGTACTCTTCATTCAATTCCCATAAAAGTAGAGCACACCAAGCAAGTCTTGCATCAGACTTTCAAACTGACATTGTCAGTGAGGATCCCCATAATCTCCAAGCCAGTATTTCTGAAGTAGCTAGTGATTTACATGAAGAATGCTCAGACCAGAGCACAGAGGTGGGGAATGATGATCAGTGTAACACTGACAGTCTAAGAAATCAACTTAAAAAAAACGTATCTTCCTTATTCCTAAAGATGCAGGCTATCCTCCATGTCTCAAACACAGCTACTCAAGAAATAGTAGATAGTGAGGAATTGCCACAAAAACTGTTGTGCACATCTCACTTTCACAAGACTCCAGCTCTATTGCATCTACTGATCCACTTTCAGATGTGTCATCTCCAGAACGTCTCAGCAGGTGGCCTCCAGGTCCTTTTCCAGTTCCCACATTTGCATTTGTTGACAAGAGACCTAAAGCACGACATCTTAGAAAAGCTTGCATCTACTTTATATGGTTTTAAGGCTTACCCAAGTGATAAAGAGATTGCAGTGGCAGCTGAGGCTCTTGTAGCCAAACATCCCTGCTTGAAGGAAGCAGGATCTGAGACAGGCTGGAATGGTTGGAGAAATAGCATCAAGTTTAAGATGGGCAACTACAGGAACAAGATGAGACAGGCTGGATGTCAGGAGGTCACTGTTAATGCTGGAAAAAGAAGTAGAAGTAATCCTGACAATGAACCTTCACATTCCAACATTAAAAGACCCAAGCAAGCAGAAGTCAACTTCCTACCCAACTTTCCCCAAGGAAAGGATCCTTCAAGCCTTGAGCAGTTGAGGCAGACAATTGTTGAAGAAGTCAAGAAGACTGAGAAGAACCTACCCTTCATTAGAAAGATGATGGAGACCACATTTCCCCTGCACCGACAGACCATAGTGATGTCCTGCCCACCAGTTAACGAGATCATGGACCTCTGGCCTGCTCTCAAAATAGAGTCGGAGGTAATATGGATCAGCTCTCTCTTAAAGTGAACATTGAATTCTTACTTATTTGGCAGCTATTAGCAGCTTTATAAATGTGTGCGAGATTCTTCAAATTGAACTGATTAAGTGTTTTTTGCTGTATTGTCCTCCTGCTGTTATTTCAATGTAGTTGTATGCAGAGTTCCAGCGGATTACAATTTAGAACCTGCCCAACACATTCTTAGCTGAGTTTGACCCCCATCTTCCTCGACTGATGCCCTTTTTCAGACAGAAGGCTTCAAAAACTGGGAAGACAGCAGATGCCCTGGCTGAAATTTTAAAAATCCATGATGAACAGGTAAATACATTATTACACATTTCATAGGTTGAACAAGTGGAACATTGGACAGGTTCAATGATTCAAATGAGCTTTTTGAATTTTGCAATTAGTCTCTATCTGCGCGAGGACGTCTCCGGATTTTTCAGAACCTGCCCAGTGAGTCTCCTTAAGTATCTAACATATACTCAGTTTTATGACTTACCTTTGTTTAGTCTACCCATACAGTTTCCATGTATGGTCTGTTTTCTTTCTCCTCACTACAAAGGAACTGAATTGGCGTTTTGTTCAAAGTGATAAGATGTTCAGTAAAAATTTTCCTGTATATGTCCTTTAGCTTAGTTTCAGTCTATCTCACACCACTTTGATTCTCTGGTAAATTGGCTAATTTATGTGTGCAGAACATGGATCTTCTGTTTTTCACCTCTTACAATGAGACTCAGGTCTCCCATGTAAAAGAGGTGTTGGATCTCAACAAGACTTTGTAAAATAAAGATAAATTATGTCATCTGTTCTATTCCATGGGTTAGACTGTGATTAGTATCTCTTTTCATTCATTCAGGACAAGTCTGATGAGCCAGAGCTTGATGGTGTTTCAGTGGCCCTCCTTAGTGTCATCAGTGACCATGACACAAGTCCAGTTCACTACCAGCCTGTGAAAATCTCTGTCATCATTGAAAGTGATGCCGTGGTCAGTCTCCCCAAATTTGGCGATGCCTTCCTGGTAATGTTTGGACTGATCTATGTACTACACCTCAGCTATCCCAAATCACTGACCACCACTTTTGAATTCACTCAAAAGATTTTACTTGGTCTAGAAAGTGGTAAACTGTCACACAGGTTGCAGTGCCTCAAGAATGACTTGATGATGTATATGTAGAAACTCAACTCATCTGAAAGAAGGATGCAGGGTAAAGCATTGTAAAAGACTAGTGCAAAGTTCTCTCCTTTTGTCTAAATAATGCTTCAAAAAGTTATTGCACTACTCTGCAGGTGTTCAGCCAAAAGGCCCGAATTACACAATGTGCCTTTGTTCTCATTACAATGCAAAAGTCATGCTAATGTTTTATATGTTTTAATGTTTTTCTTAATGCTATTTCTCAGCCATTGTGGGCTGCGCAAGATGACCCAAATTTCACTCTGCATTTGATACTGGTTAATGATTCAGAGTTTTAAGTGAAAATGTTCTTAAACAGTCTATAGCATTTTTGTAATTGCATTTATTGCTGCCCTATTGCCTTACTAGCTAGGTACTAGGTATTAGCCAGAAAGCCAAAAGCACACTTTAAGGCTTTTTTTGTTTGTTTGTTTTTTTTGTATAGCTGTAACAAAAGAAAATTTCATCTTTGTATTATTTATCATTATTTTGGATTACTCTGGTTATTTTCCTGACTAAATATTTTTTGTTCTATTTATTTTAATTTATAAATGTTTATTATCTATTTTTCTATTTAATTTCAACTTTTAGCAGTATTAAGTTAGCTGTACTCATTGTAAATGAGGCAATCAATTGCCTCAAAAAATTTAAGTTTTTAGTCAGGTGGTTTTAAGTATCACGACTCAACATATTTGACTAATCTGGACTAAAAAAATTACACAACACAAACTAATAAACAATGAGTTTTGTGAACATAAAAATGATGTGGTTGTGTACTTACCTTTTTAAGTTCTGTGAACTTATTCCTGTGGTTTGAAAACTTGAAACTTTACGTCATAGTAACTGATAATAATTGAGTTGCCTTAATAGAAAACTGTAAGTCATATTAAGTGCAAATATTTGAGTTGACTTGATGAGCACTTTAATTTAACGGTTATGAAAAGATACAAGTAGCATGTAATCCAAACTTTTATGTTCTGGAAAAATTTGACTTTTAAGTTGATCAACTTGAAAAAATTCAGGCAATCGATTGCCTCAATTGTATTGAGTTCTGGTAACTTATTCGGGTTTACAGTGTAACGGATGCTGAGGCTCATGGCTACTGTAGTATTTGGTGCCATTAAACATACTGAATCAAAAGAAAAATGTGATTTTCCCAGAAATTAAACTGAAATATTTACACGCAATGGCCATAACATAACCATGTTTGTTTGTTGTTGTTTTTTTTTTATTTATCCGTGAAACTCCCGTGATTATATGTTCAGTAATATTGAGTTGAGATTGCTCATTGTTACTGAACTTTTACTGTGAGAGGGTAAGCAGTTGCACAACCCACTTCCTGTACCTGGTCTATGCCCCTGACCCTGTCAACAAACCTCTGATTCCCTCATTGTTATTCTCTCCTACCTCTCTTAAATGTGACATGAAACATGCATGTTTTGGCACTGGTAATGTCCATATATAATAGAAAAACCACTTTGCTTGAAATCTGATTGAAAAAAGTCCGATTGCTTATGCATTGGCGATGATATGACATGGGAACTGAGCAGTGGTATGGGTGGAAGATTTATAAAATGCCCCACCAGTTACACCACTGAGCTTGTCATGGTCCACCTGATACCTGGATACAAGCAGAAACTAAAGCTTTCTAAACTTCTTGTGAGGACATCAAAGCAGTGGACCAGTGAAGCTGTGGAGGATCTTCAGGCATGCTTGGATTGTACTGACTGGTATGTTTTCAGGACTGCCACCAACAGTTTGGATGAGTTCATAGAGGCTGTGACATCCTACATCAGCTTCTGTGAGGACAGATGTGTACCATCACACAACAGGGTGAGTTACAACAATGACAAACCCTGGTACACAGCCAAACTCAGACAGCTAAGGTCGCAAAAGGAGGAAGCATTTAGGAGTTGAGACAGGCAGGTTCAAAGAGGCAAAGTACAGGTTTAGATGCAAAAAGTGGAAATCAGCTATCTCACCAAAAAGGCCCAACAGAAGACGTACTTTTAATGAAGAAGTTCAGCCTGCCAAAGACAACCATCATTGAGCGTACCATCTGGTACGCTGTTGCTACTGTCAAAAACAAGGGCAGACTTCAGCGTTTCATTCGCTCTGCAGAAAGAATGATTGCCATCTCTCGAGGACCTGTATGCTTCCAGGACCCTGAGGCGTGCAGGTAAGATTGTGGCTGACCCCTCCCACCCCAGACGCAAACTGTTTGAGACACTCCCATCCGGTAGGACGTTGCAGTCCATCAGAACCAATACTTCTCACCACAAGAACAGTTTCTTCTGTCTGTAGCTGACCTCATCAACAAGGCCCAGGACTGACACGAACCCTTGTCCCCTTCCCATATGGACACTACACGTTACATTAACGCACGGTCCCATCATCATGCTCAACTATTTTGAAGATACGTTAAAAAGTCAGTTTAGCGCTGGGTTATTTTGCAAAGACACGGCCAGATCAATGGACTCTGTGGTTATAAATAACAGCCTAAACAGTGGCCTAGTTCACACAGCTCAGTTCAGTGCCAATTCCAGAGAGGTTCACCTGTTAGGGCCTCTTCACACTGAGATATTTTTCAGCGATTTGGGAATCGAGCTGAGCTGGGTTAGCGACGCATTTGCTCTTATGTGCGCCAACGTCTCCACATAAAAAATACTGGGATCCTCTCTGTTTGTCAAGAGAGCTACCGTTTCCCCCGCTGTGCAATTAGGTCTACAGCAGATTAGATGAGGAGCAACGCTCTCTACCCCTACCCCACGTTAATATGAAAACTTACTCCATCCCCGAAAATTCACAAATATGTAACAAAGAGAATCTCTTTTTGGGAACGATTCCCAAGTACATTGTTTCAGCTATGGTGGACCACGAGGCCTTTATATCAAAAAGAGATCGGTCACCCTTTAATTTTATCAACAATAATGTGGATTACTTGGTTCTCTGTCAAGACGGGAGACAGGTTCCCACCAAAGCTTTCCAACCACAATTTAACCAGAAGGTCTCCATCACAGAGTTTTTTCTTCTTCAGTTTTCAGTTTTAAGCTTACTATATTGCTCACAAGATTGAGGGTAACGCAGCAAGGATAGAGGTATGTTGAGCTCCAATAGAGTATTTAATTAAACATTAAATTAAATACTCTATTGGAGCTCAACATATAATGATAACGTGTAACGTGTGTGTGTGTGAAGTGGATGGCGCTGCAGACGGTCGCCTTGGTGTGTTGGTGTGTGTTATTTTTTCTTATTTTGTGTGAAAACTCAGTGTTTTGCTACAGCACCGAGAGCTCTTTGACCAGAGAAGCGCTCATGAACATCAGGGCTACAACCCCTGTGAATTCCCACTTTCATCGCTTCATCTGTGGAATTACTGGACATTCTGGTCAAAGGTGCCAACACCTTTGTCCACACAGCGAAACGCTGGAGGAGTGGGAAACGTGCCGGTGCACTCATGCATCTCCGTCGACGCGGATTTCACACACCGCTACCGGGAATATTCCTTTCCAATAAACTGGACGAATTTCAGCTACTGGTGGGGAAGAACAGTGACTTTTCTACATCTTCTATTCTGTGCTTCATTGAGACGTGGCTGTGTGGATCGATCCCGGACTCTGTGCTGCAGCTGGCAGGTTTCCAACTCCTCAGAGCGTATCGCCACACGGAACTTTCCGGCAAGACAAAAGGTGGAGGAGTCTGTTTTTATACCAACAGTGGCTAGCGTAATGATGTGACAGTGATGCTGCAACACTGTTCTCCTGATCTGGAATCATTTTTTATCAACTGCAAATCTTTTTACTCCCCCCATGAGTTCGCTTTGTTCATTCTGGTTGGTGTTTACATCCCACCGCAGGCCAACGTGCAGGAGGCCCAGTGCACGCTCGCCGGCCAGATACTGTGCGTGGAGCGGACAAACCCCGACTTATTGTCCTTGGGGACTCTGACTAAGGAAATCTCACACATGAACTCCCAAAATACCGACAGTTCATTAAGTGCCCGACCAGAGAGGAGAATACCTTGGATCATTGTGTCCTCTGAGCTACACTAGGAAACTCTGACCACCACATCATGGTCCACCTGATTCCTGCATACAGGCAGAAGTTAAAGCTCTGTAAACCTGTCGTGAGGACATCAAAGCAGTGGACCAGTGAGACTGTGGAGGATCTTCAGATGTGTTTGGACTGTACTGACTGGGATGTTTTCAGGACTGCCACCAACAGTCTGGATTAGTTCACAGAGGCTGTGATGTCCTACATCAGCTTCTGTGAGGACAGCTGTGTACCATCACGCACCAGCGTGAGTTACAACAACGACAAACCCTGGTTCACAGCTGAGGTGTCTGAGCTGAGAGATGTCTCTCCCATGTGTGTCCAATGTTTAGATACTTGTGTGGATCCAATGTTTAGATACTTGTGTGGGAAATGTTTAGATAAGCCTATGTCCAAGGTCTGGCTATTTTCATAGATGGGTGCCCCTTGGGGGTTGTTTTCCTAAAGTTCCAAAGAGATGAGATCAGTTTCAACCTGAACTATAGGTTCCACCTTCCCTTTCTGTAAAATAGCCATGTATGGTTATGAGGTTGGCTCTGAGCCTATCTTGTCACCACACATTAGCTATACCATGAGGCTTTAAAAGGTGTAGTTTGAGTGGAAAACGGGGGAGATTCACATTGGCTTCGGATCTTCTCACAGGCAATCCATGGTGCTTGTTTTGACGCTGTACTTTTTGTAATAAACCTTTTTATACAACTAAGTCGGTGTCAGCGGAGATTCCTTCATCGTCATCACATCATCGCTACAGAAGATACAACACAGCCAACCCGTCTCAGACAGCTAAGGTCGCAAAAGGAGGAAGCATTTAGGAGTGGAGACAGAAGCAGGTTCAAAGAGGCAAAGTACAGGTTTAGCAAGGAGGTGAGGGGAGCTAAACGACTGTATTCTGAGAAACTCCAACACCAGTTCTCAGCCAAGGACTCTGCTTCTGTCTGGAAGGGGCTCAGAGAGCTCACCCATTACAAACCCAGAGCCCCCCACTCTGCTAACGACTTGCGCCTGTCCAACAATCTGAACAAGTTCTACTGTCGTTTCGAAAGACAATGGGACAGTCCAGACACAATCCCCTGGGACTCCATCCACCAGCCCCAGGCCACCAGCTTCACCTCTCCCACCACTGCAGGGGCCTGGGCCTCTCCACAACTTCAAACCTCAGAGGCCCCCTTCCCGTCCACAGTGACACCTCTCTCAATCCTGGAGAGGGATGTTAACAGACAATACAAGAGACAGAACCTCCACAAAGCAGCCGGGCCAGACTCTGTCTCTCCATCCACCCTGAAGCACTGTGCTGACCAGCTGTCTCTGGTGTTCACAGATATCTTTAACACTTCACTGGAGATATCCCACATACCAGCCTGCTTCAAATGTTCCAGCAAGAGATACTGTAAGACTTAGAGCACACTGGCAGACGAAGAGAAAGACAAAAGACACTCACATATGTGCAGCCTGCAGTATACTGGATCCAATGGCCAGCTGACTCAGAACTTGCACACCAATGGAGTGTGTGAAAAGCCTGGATACAGAAAGAACTGCCCACAGCACAAGAACCACGACTGCCGCTGCACTGCACTCTGATGTATGATGAGACTCAGCAACATACTGACTACAAAGAATGCTGGACAGAGTTGATTACAGGCAAAATATTATCTGTAATATGTCAAGACCTGTATGTTGGACCACAAGGACCAGCAGCAGCAGTTACTCTACCACCAGAACTACGTCCCTGGTTTCAAGTCACCAGCTCCGTCCCACATGTTACACTCCTGATAGCTAATGGACATGAATCACGTGACCTAGGACCGATGGTGAAGGCAGCACTACAAGTGACTGTATGGAAACCAACTCAGAACACGCATGTGCAGTCATCCTCCGATGGACAATATGTGAAAATATTTCTGCGAGCATATGACAAAGGAACAAGAGCCCAAGTGCTACTAAGTCAGAGATTCCCTACTCAACTGCCACTCTCAGAAGAACATAGTGTGCTACTACATCAGATACCACATGAGTTATGGTCACATCATAAAACAGATGTAGGGCTAGTTAGGTCAGCACAGCCAGTTCACATCAAAGCAAAAGAGGGCATTGTGTTGCCATACCAAAAACAATATCCCATGAAACCACACCAAATAGCAGGTATAAGACCCACCATCAAGGGCTTGGTTGCAGCAGGTGTGTTAAAACCAACAAAAAGTCTGTGTAATACACCAACTTGTCCAATAAAACAAAATAAACTCTAGTGACTATCGATTGGTGCATGATTTGTGCGCCATTAATTCCACTGTAGATGCAGAAGTACCTGTGGTTCCAGACCCAAATACTTTGCTTTCTAATATCCCACATGACGCCTGTTGGTACACAGTCATTGATTTATGCTCAGCATTTGTTAGTGTGCCATTACACCCAGATTCACAGTATCTGTTTGCTTTTACATATCAAGGACAGCAGTACACTGTAAATGCAAACATGGTATTTAATTAAAAATAGTAAATTGACTTAAATCAGTTTTTATCAAATTGCTATTAACACTCACTTTTAGTAAGTTACTTGTAATTTGTGGTTGAAAAATCTCACCAGCTCAGTCTACTTGAACTGGATTAATTTAGAAAAAGTATGTTTTCGATAATTGTGCTTTTACAAGTACATTTACTCAATACTGCACTTAAGTACAAAGTACTTTAAGTACTTTACTTTTTTTTTCATATTACTGTCTACTTTTACTCCACTACATTTCAGAGGGAAATATTGTACTTTTTACATCACTGCATATGTAATAATACATACGCGATATATAATAATAATCAGTAGTATGCTACTTTTAATTTTAATATTTTAAGTATTTCTTTTTGTGGTTATATGTTTTTTACTTAATTGAAATTTTCACTGCAGGAGCTGTATTGTAAAAGAGTAGTTTCACGGAGTGGTATTAGCACTTTTGCTTCGATTTGAAAACTTCGCCGGCTTTTTTTTTTTTTTTCCCGACCTGTGGGCATGCGCAACTCCGTCCTCTCTACGCCTGACGGTATGTCAACAACACACCCGCAACGGACGAGGAGCTGGACCTAATCCCTGCAACAGCACTCGTTAAGGTTATTTTCAGCATTCTTGTGCTTGGCACACTCATTTGGTGAGTAATATTTTACCCTTGTTTAGACCGTTTTCTTTCTGTAAGTAAGCGCCATATTTTTCGTGCTTGCTAGTAATGATGTGTGTTGTAATGTCGGCTAACGCTGCCTCAGAGCTATATAGCTCTGAGCTAGCTGAACTATATTATGGACATAACGTGTCTTACTTTTGTCACGTTAAAGTTGAGGAGAAACTTTAGTGTAGCGGTCGCGGGCGTGCTCGTCACGTGCACGCGCACACCCGCTGTCGGAGTTGATTTTTTTTTCTGAGGCCAGTCATCTATGAGTACTCACTCACGATGAGAGACTGATCCCGGCGGTTTGTGAGTTTCCATGAGCAGGAGGGCATTCACATGGCAGAACATCAGAACAAGTCTGGATGTATCATTTTATTTTACGCTCGGCTGTTAAGTTAGGACTATGCTAACTTAATGTTATTTTATTTAACCCTCCTCACTTAACACTAGTCATATTTGTAGCTGTGTCGTTTCCATGGTTACCACGTTTAGCGCGCCCAATGAGCCGGTCACCCGCTCCACTCAGTGTGATCATTCTGCAGGATCAATGAACTGTCAGCGTGTTTAATCAATCATAACTCTGAATACTAAACTGATTTTCACGGGATTGTTTAATGCAAACGTCACACATATATATATTATATATACAGATATATAGGGAGAGAGAGATAGATAGATAGATATAGATTTTCATTTTTTTTTATATATATGTAGATATACATATTCATTTTTTCTGAGATCTAACTTCTGTCTATTGTGTTTTATCTTATATTGATGTATAATGTTGTATTGTTTCTTAATTTTTCAACTTATTAAAATAGCTGAGTAGTACACAATCTGCTTCTGCTTCTCTATCATATATTAGTGTTTTTATATATATGTGTGTGTGTGTGTATTATATTATATCATACATAGCATATATCACATACCAGAATATTCTATTACCGTTATGCTTATTATGTATATTAAAATACGCCGAATCATGTGTCCGGTATCATGTATGACGTTTGCAGAAAAAAATCCCGTGAAAATCAGTTTAGTATTCAGAGTTATGATTAATTAAATGCATTGACACTTCATTGTACCTGCAGACAGATTACACTGAGTGGAGCGGGTGACCGGTCCAAGATGGCGGCCCCACGTCTCGTCAGCGCCAATAGGCAGTAGCGGTCGATGCGGCGTCTACTCTTTATATGTCTATGCCGCACACTGTTTACTTGCGCAGTGCTTGTCTGATCACACGAGGAGCGCAGTGAGAGCCCGCAGATCAGATTTGGGACAGACAAAAGGGTCTCCCTGTCTGTCTTTTTATCATAGCCTGTTACCATTGCTGGCATACTCGGTGGCCTAAGTTATTCTTTAAGGTTATGTTGTCTAGAATATGTACATTACAATACTGTCTTTGTGGGTAATAGGCCTATGTTACAGTTTTCACTTGTACTGGAAACAAGATGTTTATGAGTTGTGGTGAGCTTTGGTTGTGTTAAATTGTTGTATTCTTCTTAACTGTCCCCTTCCAGGCTCAGGCAGATGGTGATCAATCCACAGTTCCCTTGATACCACATAAGTGAGTCATTTACCATTTACCTTTTGTACTGCTGTGTTCATTTGGTAGCTGTTCTTGTCTTAAAGAAGTTAAATGATTAAAAGCTTGATAATTAGATAGATTTTTGCAAGGATTTAGTTTTTTTCTGTTGCTCTGGTATTTCAAGTCTGATACTGCATGTTAGTGTTTTTGTTTTTTGTTTCTATTTTGCCGGGCTTGATGCTAAAATGATCTTTTCTTTTCAGATTTTTCAAGAAGACAAAAAACTTCCTATGCAGTGGTTGTGTAAGTACTGCACATTTTGTGCTGAAAAGAGGTGCTTCTTACTTAAGCATTACCGCTTAAAACACGGGTGCCACACTCGAATATCACCACTACCGTGCCTTTATAAGGAGTGCCTGTGCACATTTAAATCTTTCAATGCACTCAAAGTCCACTTATCAACATGGCACACTCAAAAGGACCTGGGGAACGTGGGTGAAACTGCTTTCCATTGTCAGCTGTGTGACTTTGTGGAGCCTTGCACGGGAGCTGACTTTTTTACCCATTTACGAAGACATTTGAAGCTGAAGCAAAAGGTTTCCTGTCCATATCAAGGCTGTAGCTTTCAGAGCAATGTTTATTCAACCTTTAATGCACATAAAAGCAAAGAACATCAAGACCACAATAAGATGGCATTCAAACCTGAAATTGTGTCACATAATGTACTTGAGGTACCTCCACCTAATATAAATATTCAACCTGAGGATAGTGCCCCTGAAACTGATCAGGTTGAGTTTGAGGTTACTGAGCTCAATGAAGATGTGGGAGACTTGGAGAGTCAGTTGGAACATAATGTAGCTGCTGTTTTTCTGAAAATGTCATCGATTCTTAACATCTCTGAAAATGCCCTGCAAGAAGTTATAGAGCAGATCAACCAAATTTATGTGCTTTCACAGCCATTGTTACATACCTCGGTTGGAAAAATACTAAATCAACATTGTGGAGATGTTGAGGACTCTTAAGTGAGTGAGATAGCTAAAGTATTTACTGAGAATAATGTATTCCTGAAATTCACTTCTACTAGGGGGTCATTGTCAACCACTAGCAAGCGAACATCATACATTTGAAAAGAATTCTCAGTGGTGACGCCTATTGAGTTTGTCCTAAAAAATGACAGGCAGACAGTTGTGTATATCCCCATACTAAAAATGCTGCAGACATTACTAAACAATGGAGAAATTTTAGATAAGGCCATGTCATCTGAGACAAATTTGTCACAAGGATACAGATCTCACAGGGATGGTTACCGGTTTAAAGACAATTCTCTCTTGACAGAGGAAGAATTCAGGATTGCTCTTTTCTTGTACATAGATGATTTTGAGGTGGCTAAGCCCTTGGGAACCTCCAGAAAGAAACACAAGCTGCCATCTACTGGGTACTTGGAAATCTACACCCTAAATATCGCTCCTCTCTTCATTCCATTCAGCTTGCTCTACTCATCATCGCTGAAGATGATATCAGGAAGTTGACTTTAAATGAGAGACCACAGTCTATTGAAGAATTAAAAGTGCAACTGGTAGATAAACTGTCACTGCAGTATGACTTTAAACTGCAGTATGAAGATCAAGACTTCCATAATGCCCTCTGCAATTTGACTGAAATAACTGATTTACCTGAAAGAGCTACGCTCAAAATCATCCCTCTTGTGACTCTCCATTTAACCGCATTGTCATCACCCACCACAACATCAGACACTGAGTGCAGCACAGCAGACACTGAGATCCTGTCGACAGGAAGAGCATCACCATCGCTAAGACAACAGTGGCCAGATTTCTTTGACATACCCAATTTCTCAGTTGATGTTGACTATAGACTCAGACAGGCAGATCTTGCCTTTATGAAGGATGGAACACGTATGACTCTACCACGAGATATGAAGCATGACATACTAGAAAAGCTTGCTGAGACGATGTACAGTTTCAAGGCTTACCCTAAAGATGATGACTTCAGCAGTGTTGCAAAAGCACTAATTAGCAAACACCCCTGCCTCACTGAGCCTGGACCACACAGATGGTATGGCTGGAAAAACAGCCTTAAATTATCGCACAAAGCTTCAAAAAGCTGGATGTGAGGATGTAGCAATCAATGGAGGCAAAAGAAGTAAAGGCAACCCAGAAGGAGAATCCTCAAGCAAGAATATCAAACGGCCAAAAAGAGGTGAAGCAAACTACCTACCTAACTTACCTGAAGGACATGATGAAACAAGCCTTGAAAATGCCAGAAAGGTTCTCGTGGAAGAAATGAAGAAGAAACAACCCAATGGCACTCTCATCTCACAAATGATGGACCAATCATTCCCACTACGCAGACAAGAAATTGTAGAAAAGGAACCTGCTGTACAGAACATTGTTGAACGATGGCCAGCACTCTTCACAGACAGGTAAACTATTTTTGTTCTCAACCAATAAAATAATGCCTATCAAAAAGAAATTCAAGGTGTGTGGCTAGAAATCCAAACACACTTGTTGGAATGTTAACACTTCTGCCATCTCTCCATCCCTACCCACCCCTCTCTCTACTTTTCAGGTGTTTGCTGAGTTCAACAGAATCGCAAGTAAGAATCTTGAGGGAGACTTCTTTGAGGCTCTGGACCAGTATACCCCACGTTTCATTGAACTTTTCAAAACAAGAAGGGGAACTGTTGGCCAGAAGCTCAGTGAGCTGATGCAGCACATGAGCTGGATGGTAAGTAGGTTAATTTTGCTTTTGATCTGTGTGATAGTTCATCAATCAAGTTCTAAATGAGATGATCCAGCCCAACCTATTCTATTTCCTGTCTGACTTGTGCTTGTGCCTTGCAAATTACTCTGTTAACTGGTCTTTTCTCTCTCTGTGTATCATTAGACACCAGACGTGACAGTACTTCGCTCTGTTGTCCTCAAAGGCATTCCTATTTTACTTGGTGACGACTCCAGTGAATTCTTCAAGACATGCTCTGTAAGTACTTGCACATAAGAAAAAGTTTGGTCTGCATTAAAATAGAACTATATCTGTGCTGACATAGAAGATGTAATTTTATCTGCACAATATACAATATACATTTTGTACAGTGATTGATGTATTTTGTATGGCAATTCCTCCACAGCTAATCTGAGAGGTATTTAAACAGCCAGTAAATAAAAATGAAATTTGCCACATAAACGTTGTACACATTAATTAATTGTAAATCTAAGGAGCAGGAGTCCAGGCTGAAAAGTCAGTGTCACTGTTTAAGAATATATGGACCTTGTGGACCATAGCTTTAGTTTAATCATACCACATTTATTTTGTTGGTTATATTGTAACAATCCAGTGTGAACACATATTTAAAACCATATTCCCTAGCAAATGCTTTCAACATTAAAAATGAATGTTTTAGAAGAGCATAAATTGCCATGCTGAAGAATGTGTGTGTGTGTCTTTGTAGGGTACAGCGAGAGACGAGGCCCTAGAATGCACTGTCGGTGTGCTGACAGTTGTCAGTGAAGATAATCCTCATGAGGGTCCAAGTTCAGTAGACCTCCAGCCCATCTCCACTGCCATCATTCTGGAGGGAGGTATCATGGATCATATAAAAAAACTTGCCTCAGGCAGTTTGTCTGTTATTTGGGCTTACATATGCTTTGCATTTGGATTACCCAAAATGCATGGCAAATACACTCAACTTCATTCAGACTGTGATGCTTGGACTGGGAAAGAAAACCTCCCACCAAAACTGTTAACTTTGAAGAACAGTCTACTGGGTTAGACCAGTAAAGAGCCATCAGCTGTCAGATAGCACTTTGTAAATTATGCAGCAGTTAATGTTCTCCTGTTATCAGAGAAAGTTTTATGCTTTCATGCAACTGAGCTGGCTTGTTTATGATCTCAAAAAAAAAAAAAATTCTATTAAAGTGTACCATGTTATGCTAGTATGCTAATGGTGGAAATAGCGCCACCTTGTGTTGCAAAGAGTTGTTAGATAATGTTGTCAGAAAGGAACCTAGCAAGGTTGACCTGTTTACATTTGTGTTTTGGGAAAACTTTTAATTATAGTAGTTATAATGTAGTACAAATACAAAACCCAAGGAGTGATGTTTTCCTGTGTTGGTTTAAACCTTGGACTGATGCTCGCTTTGGGACACAAAAGCATTTGTTGTACTTTCAGTTTTGATCAGAAATGCAATGATTTTGCATGCACTGAAGTCCTGTAATTATCAGGTGTTTACCTGTTTAATATTGTGAGACTGTTACATGCATAGAATTAGCTCACAAAAATGTGGTTTTATTTTTGCCATGTCCATGTCATGTTCTACAGTCAAATCAAACCACAAGTTTGTTGTTTAGCTGCTGTTTTGTACTTGAATGTACAAGAAAGTGATACTTGGGAACAGAACACTTGAGGCTGAATAATAGATTTAATGCATATTGTTATTACAATAGCCTAACAGACATAGATCACACTATGAGCAATTTTACAACTAGCTTTAAAATACATTAAATATGACAAGAGGATAGAGAACAGTAATTTTATTGTTTATTGTAAGGTTATTACATGAGTGATAAAACACACATTTTATATTGGAGAATTGGAATCAAAAGTAACAATATCGAACATTTATTGTTCAGCCTAGATCTGTCAGTGATGCAATTATTTTTTTAATAAATGTTGTAATGCAGCTGAACAAACCCAGTGAGTGTTCTTTTAAAGTATATGTTTGTGGTGTTTTTCCCTTTATTAGGTAATAACAGCTAAAATAGATAAGAAATGGGAGAAGGACAAGGACCCATTCAAGGAAATTGGTTTGTTTAATTTAACTGAACTGAAATGAACTGAAAAAAAATGAGTGAGTAGTAAGTAGTAGGTATCATAATTCTAAGTGGGGTTAAATTTGTATCAAGCAGTCCACACAAAATGAAACAATTAAGTTAACACTAAGCATGGCTATTAAGTTACATGAACTTTTTTTTTTTTTTTTAGTTGTACTACTTGATTTGGTACTGCACACTTAAAATAAACAAGCTTTTCTAACTCACTATTCTTAAGATTACTTTGCTTAATTTGCAACGAGTTTGCATACTTTTTTTAAGTAAGGTCAACTAATTAGATTTTACAGTGAGTATACGTACACACGTCTCCCGCAGAGCTATGTTGAAAGTCCCTCAATATTCAGTCGAGTATTGGCTAATGACCTGCAACACCTAGACGTGTCCAGTACAGTACTACAATATGTAGATGATCTCTTGATATGTAGCACCTCCAAAGCTCAATGTGCACAAGACTCAGTCTCAGCCCTGATGGCTTTAGAAAAGGGGGCTCACAAGGTGAGTAAAAATAAATTACAGTTTTGCCAGACACAGGTTGAATACTTAGGTAGACAACTCTGTGGCACTAAATGAGCTATAGTGCCCTCACAAATTGAGGCAGTATCGAAAGCTCCCAAACCACAAACGGTGAGACACATGTTGTCATTTCTGCCATCTCAGCTTTACTAGAAGCCATACACCATCCAAAAGTGTTAGCCATCATTAAATGCGTAGCTCATCAAAAAACGAATTCCCTGATAGCTAAAGGCAACAACTTAGCAGATGAAGCCGCAAAACGCATAGCTACACCCACCTGTATAGGACCACTGCTAGTAGCTGGAGATTGTGAACCACTGACAAACTTATATATATATATATATATATATATATATATATATATATATATGAGCTATATATATGTGCTGCTATATAATAGCAGCACAACATCAGGCAAGTCCATATGCACATTCTGTATGGGCAAAAAGGGGGGCAAGTATAATCACTGAAGAAGGTCCATCACATGGGCTATGGCGAAGTGCACATGGACATATTGTCCTCCCAACATCTTTGGTACAGGTTGCTACACGTAGTGCGCATGGTCAGGACCATTGCACAAGTGGGGAGGTGTTGAGACGCCTTCAAGCAGTCTGGTGGTCACCATTTTTCCGACCTGCGTTTGTAGCTGAGACAATAAAAAAAACCCTAAAAATGCTAGGAATCAAACAGAAGTTCAGATGTGTGTATCACCCACAGTCACAGAGAGTAGTGGAAAGGGCAAATGGCATGCTAAAAGCAAAACTTGCAAAAATTAGAGCAGACAGTCAGTATAAAATCAATTGGGTAGATGCATTGCCACTTGCTTTGATGGCTATAAGAACACTAACTAACACTAACACTAAGCTAAGAGACTAACACATCTAATACCACACGAGGCACTTACAGGGAGACCGATGCCGGTTCCCTTTTGTAGAGGGCTGTATGCGAGCAATGTGAACGAGAACTAACATGCTACCTACGACACCTAACGCAAATACACAAAGCTGTGCTCCAACAGGTAAAAGCTGTGTCTGAGGACAGAGACGCTGACATTCCAGAGCAGCTAAGGAGAGTTGAACCTGGAGACTGGGTCTACGTAAAGGTGTTCAAACGAAAGTGGGACCAACCAAGGTGAGAAGGACCCTTTAAGGTTATCCTAACTACCCCAACTGCGCTGAAAGTAGAGGGTAAGAAATGTTGGTTCCATTTAAACCATTGCTGCAGAGCGAGGGATCCAGGTGAGACAGCAAGGGCACAGCACGATCCAGAAAGGGACGGTAAAGCCTCCCAACTGGAAGATAGACAGCTTCAAGATCCAAGGACAAAGATGATCACAGAGACTGGCTGAGAGGAGGAGTACCAGTAAACAACGTAATCACACTCACGTATATAAAGTCAGCTCAATACAATCAAACATTGACATTAGGACCAGAAGGCATAAAAATAGACACGCATGTGGTTCACAGACAATGCCTAAAAGAAGGGACAGTGATGGTAGTGGTACAATGTTCACGAAATCAATGCACATAGATAAACCTACACCAAACCATGACAGCTGAAGAAGCAACCAAATTGACCCAAATTTAAGTAAAATGAGGTGTCTGAGCTGAGAGATGTCTCTCCCATGTGTGTCCAATGTTTAGATACTTGTGTGGATCCAATGTTTAGATACTTGTGTGGGAAATGTTTAGATAAGCCTATGTCCAAGGTCTGGCTACTTTCATAGATGGGTGCCCCTTGGGGGTTGTTTTCCTAAAGTTCCAAAGAGATGAGATCAGTTTCAACCTGAACTATAGGTTCCACCTTACCTTTCTGTAAAATAGCCATGTATGGTTATGAGGTTGGCTCTGAGCCTATCTTGTCACCACACATTAGCTATACCATGAGGCTTTAAAAGGTGTAGTTTGAGTGGAAAACGGGGGAGATTCACATTGGCTTCGGATCTTCTCACAGGCAATCCATGGTGCTTGTTTTGACGCTGTACTTTTTGTAATAAACCTTTTTATACAACTAAGTCGGTGTCAGCGGAGATTCCTTCATCATCATCACATCATCGCTACAGAAGATACAACACAGCCAACCCGTCTCAGACAGCTAAGGTCCCAAAAGGAGGAAGCATTTAGGAGTGGAGACAGAAGCAGGTTCAAAGAGGCAAAGTACAGGTTTAGCAAGGAGGTGAGGGGAGCTAAATGACTGTATTCTGAGAAACTCCAACACCAGTTCTCAGCCAAGGACTCTGCTTCTGTCTGGAAGGGGCTCAGAGAGCTCACCCATTACAAACCCAGAGCCCCCCACTCTGCTAACGACTTGCGCCTGTCCAACAATCTGAACAAGTTCTACTGTCGTTTCGAAAGACAATGGGACAGTCCAGACACAATCCCCTGGGACTCCATCCACCAGCCCCAGGCCACCAGCTTCACCTCTCCCACCACTGCAGGGGCCTGGGCCTCTCCACAACTTCAAACCTCAGAGGCCCCCTTCCCGTCCACAGTGACACCTCTCTCAATCCTGGAGAGGGATGTTAACAGACAATACAAGAGACAGAACCTCCACAAAGCAGCCGGGCCAGACTCTGTCTCTCCATCCACCCTGAAGCACTGTGCTGACCAGCTGTCTCTGGTGTTCACAGATATCTTTAACACTTCACTGGAGATATCCCACATACCAGCCTGCTTCAAATGTTCCAGCAAGAGATACTGTAAGACTTAGAGCACACTGGCAGACGAAGAGAAAGACAAAAGACACTCACATATGTGCAGCCTGCAGTATACTGGATCCAATGGCCAGCTGACTCAGAACTTGCACACCAATGGAGTGTGTGAAAAGCCTGGATACAGAAAGAACTGCCCACAGCACAAGAACCACGACTGCCGCTGCACTGCACTCTGATGTATGATGAGACTCAGCAACATACTGACTACAAAGAATGCTGGACAGAGTTGATTACAGGCAAAATATTATCTGTAATATGTCAAGACCTGTATGTTGGACCACAAGGACCAGCAGCAGCAGTTACTCTACCACCAGAACTACGTCCCTGGTTTCAAGTCACCAGCTCCGTCCCACATGTTACACTCCTGATAGCTAATGGACATGAATCACGTGACCTAGGACCGATGGTGAAGGCAGCACTACAAGTGACTGTATGGAAACCAACTCAGAACACACATGTGCAGTCATCCTCCGATGGACAATATGTGAAAATATTTCTGCGAGCATATGACAAAGGAACAAGAGCCCAAGTGCTACTAAGTCAGAGATTCCCTACTCAACTGCCACTCTCAGAAGAACATAGTGTGCTACTACATCAGATACCACATGAGTTATGGTCACATCATAAAACAGATGTAGGGCTAGTTAGGTCAGCACAGCCAGTTCACATCAAAGCAAAAGAGGGCATTGTGTTGCCATACCAAAAACAATATCCCATGAAACCACACCAAATAGCAGGTATAAGACCCACCATCAAGGGCTTGGTAGCAGCAGGTGTGTTAAAACCAACAAAAAGTCTGTGTAATACACCAACTTGTCCAATAAAACAAAATAAACTCTAGTGACTATCGATTGGTGCATGATTTGTGCGCCATTAATTCCACTGTAGATGCAGAAGTACCTGTGGTTCCAGACCCACATACTTTGCTTTCTAATATCCCACATGACGCCTGTTGGTACACAGTCATTGATTTATGCTCAGCATTTGTTAGTGTGCCATTACACCCAGATTCACAGTATCTGTTTGCTTTTACATATCAAGGACAGCAGTACACTGTAAATGCAAACATGGTATTTAATTAAAAATAGTAAATTGACTTAAATCAGTTTTTATCAAATTGCTATTAACACTCACTTTTAGTAAGTTACTTGTAATTTGTGGTTGAAAAATCTCACCAGCTCAGTCTACTTGAACTGGATTAATTTAGAAAAAGTATGTTTTCGATAATTTGGCTTTTACAAGTACATTTACTCAATACTGCACTTAAGTACAAAGTACTTTAAGTACTTTACTTTTTTTTTCATATTACTGTCTACTTTTACTCCACTACATTTCAGAGGGAAATATTGTACTTTTTACATCACTGCATATGTAATAATACATACGCGATATATAATAATAATCAGTAGTATGCTACTTTTAATTTTAATATTTTAAGTATTTCTTTTTGTGGTTATATGTTTTTTACTTAATTTAAATTTTCACTGCAGGAGCTGTATTGTAAAAGAGTAGTTTCACGGAGTGGTATTAGTACTTTTGCTTCGATTTGAAAACTTCGCCGGCTTTTTTTTTTTTTTTCCCGACCTGTGGGCATGCGCAACTCCGTCCTCTCTACGCCTGACGGTATGTCAACAACACACCCGCAACGGACGAGGAGCTGGACCTAATCCCTGCAACAGCACTCGTTAAGGTTATTTTCAGCATTCTTGTGCTTGGCACACTCATTTGGTGAGTAATATTTTACCCTTGTTTAGACCGTTTTCTTTCTGTAAGTAAGCGCCATATTTTTCGTGCTTGCTAGTAATGATGTGTGTTGTAATGTCGGCTAACGCTGCCTCAGAGCTATATAGCTCTGAGCTAGCTGAACTATATTATGGACATAACGTGTCTTACTTTTGTCACGTTAAAGTTGAGGAGAAACTTTAGTGTAGCGGTCGCGGGCGTGCTCGTCACGTGCACGCGCACACCCGCTGTCGGAGTTGATTTTTTTTTCTGAGGCCAGTCATCTATGAGTACTCACTCACGATGAGAGACTGATCCCGGCGGTTTGTGAGTTTCCATGAGCAGGAGGGCATTCACATGGCAGAACATCAGAACAAGTCTGGATGTATCATTTTATTTTACTCTCGGCTGTTAAGTTAGGACTATGCTAACTTAATGTTATTTTATTTAACCCTTCTCACTTAACACTAGTCATATTTGTAGCTGTGTCGTTTCCATGGTTACCACGTTTAGCGCGCCCAATGAGCCGGTCACCCGCTCCACTCAGTGTGATCATTCTGCAGGATCAATGAACTGTCAGCGTGTTTAATCAATCATAACTCTGAATACTAAACTGATTTTCACGGGATTGTTTAATGCAAACGTCACACATGTATATATATATATATATATATATATATATATATATATATATATATATTATATATACAGATATATAGGGAGAGAGAGATAGATAGATAGATATAGATTTTCATTTTTTTTGATATATATGTAGATATACATATTCATTTTTTCTGAGATCTAACTTCTGTCTATTGTGTTTTATCTTATATTGATGTATAATGTTGTATTGTTTCTTCATTTTTCAACTTATAAAAATAGCTGAGTAGTACACAATCTGCTTCTGCTTCTCTATCATATATTAGTGTTTTTATATATATGTGTGTGTGTGTGTATTATATTATATCATACATAGCATATATCACATACCAGAATATTCTATTACCGTTATGCCTATTATGTATATTAAAATACGCCGAATCATGTGTCCGGTATCATGCCTACATGTATGACGTTTGCAGAAAAAAATCCCGTGAAAATCAGTTTAGTATTCAGAGTTATGATTAATTAAATGCATTGACACTTCATTGTACCTGCAGACAGATTACACTGAGTGGAGCGGGTGACCGGTCCAAGATGGCGGCCCCACGTCTCGTCAGCGCCAATAGGCAGTAGCGGTCGATGCGGCGTCTACTCTTTATATGTCTATGCCGCACACTGTTTACTTGCGCAGTGCTTGTCTGATCACACGAGGAGCGCAGTGAGAGCCCGCAGATCAGATTTGGGACAGACAAAAGGGTCTCCCTGTCTGTCTTTTTATCATAGCCTGTTACCATTGCTGGCATACTCAGTGGCCTAAGTTATTCTTTAAGGTTATGTTGTCTAGAATATGTACATTACAATACTGTCTTTGTGGGTAATAGGCCTATGTTACAGTTTTCACTTGTACTGGAAACAAGATGTTTATGAGTTGTGGTGAGCTTTGGTTGTGTTAAATTGTTGTATTCTTCTTAACTGTCCCCTTCCAGGCTCAGGCAGATGGTGATCAATCCACAGTTCCCTTGATACCACATAAGTGAGACATTACCATTTACCTTTTGTACTGCTGTGTTCATTTGGTAGCTGTTCTTGTCTTAAAGAAGTTAAATGATTAAAAGCTTGATAATTAGATAGATTTTTGCAAGGATTTAGTTTTTTTCTGTTGCTCTGGTATTTCAAGTCTGATACTGCATGTTAGTGTTTTTGTTTTTTGTTTCTATTTTGCCGGGCTTGATGCTAAAATGATCTTTTCTTTTCAGATTTTTCAAGAAGACAAAAAACTTCCTATGCAGTGGTCGTGTAAGTACTGCACATTTTGTGCTGAAAAGAGGTGCTTCTTACTTAAGCATTACCGCTTAAAACACGGGTGCCACACTCGAATATCACCACTACCGTGCCTTTATAAGGAGTGCCTGTGCACATTTAAATCTTTCAATGCACTCAAAGTCCACTTATCAACATGGCACACTCAAAAGGACCTGGGGAACGTGGGTGAAACTGCTTTCCATTGTCAGCTGTGTGACTTTGTGGAGCCTTGCACTGGAGCTGACTTTTTTACCCATTTACGAAGACATTTGAAGCTGAAGCAAAAGGTTTCCTGTCCATATCAAGGCTGTAGCTTTCAGAGCAATGTTTATTCAACCTTTAATGCACATAAAAGCAAAGAACATCAAGACCACAATAAGATGGCATTCAAACCTGAAATTGTGTCACATAATGTACTTGAGGTACCTCCACCTAATATAAATATTCAACCTGAGGATAGTGCCCCTGAAACTGATCAGGTTGAGTTTGAGGTTACTGAGCTCAATGAAGATGTGGGAGACTTGGAGAGTCAGTTGGAACATAATGTAGCTGCTGTTTTTCTGAAAATGTCATCGATTCTTAACATCTCTGAAAATGCCCTGCAAGAAGTTATAGAGCAGATCAACCAAATTTATGTGCTTTCACAGCCATTGTTACATACCTCGGTTGGAAAAATACTAAATCAACATTGTGGAGATGTTGAGGACTCTTAAGTGAGTGAGATAGCTAAAGTATTTACTGAGAATAATGTATTCCTGAAATTCACTTCTACTAGGGGGTCATTGTCAACCACTAGCAAGCGAACATCATACATTTGAAAAGAATTCTCAGTGGTGACGCCTATTGAGTTTGTCCTAAAAAATGACAGGCAGACAGTTGTGTATATCCCCATACTAAAAATGCTGCAGACATTACTAAACAATGGAGAAATTTTAGATAAGGCCATGTCATGTGAGACAAATTTGTCACAAGGATACAGATCTCACAGGGATGGTTACCGGTTTAAAGACAATTCTCTCTTGACAGAGGAAGAATTCAGGATTGCTCTTTTCTTGTACATAGATGATTTTGAGGTGGCTAAGCCCTTGGGAACCTCCAGAAAGAAACACAAGCTGCCATCTACTGGGTACTTGGAAATCTACACCCTAAATATCGCTCCTCTCTTCATTCCATTCAGCTTGCTCTACTCATCATCGCTGAAGATGATATCAGGAAGTTGACTTTAAATGAGAGACCACAGTCTATTGAAGAATTAAAAGTGCAACTGGTAGATAAACTGTCACTGCAGTATGACTTTAAACTGCAGTATGAAGATCAAGACTTCCATAATGCCCTCTGCAATTTGACTGAAATAACTGATTTACCTGAAAGAGCTACGCTCAAAATCATCCCTCTTGTGACTCTCCATTTAACCGCATTGTCATCACCCACCACAACATCAGACACTGAGTGCAGCACAGCAGACACTGAGATCCTGTCGACAGGAAGAGCATCACCATCGCTAAGACAACAGTGGCCAGATTTCTTTGACATACCCAATTTCTCAGTTGATGTTGACTATAGACTCAGACAGGCAGATCTTGCCTTTATGAAGGATGGAACACGTATGACTCTACCACGAGATATGAAGCATGACATACTAGAAAAGCTTGCTGAGACGATGTACAGTTTCAAGGCTTACCCTAAAGATGATGACTTCAGCAGTGTTGCAAAAGCACTAATTAGCAAACACCCCTGCCTCACTGAGCCTGGACCACACAGATGGTATGGCTGGAAAAACAGCCTTAAATTATCGCACAAAGCTTCAAAAAGCTGGATGTGAGGATGTAGCAATCAATGGAGGCAAAAGAAGTAAAGGCAACCCAGAAGGAGAATCCTCAAGCAAGAATATCAAACGGCCAAAAAGAGGTGAAGCAAACTACCTACCTAACTTACCTGAAGGACATGATGAAACAAGCCTTGAAAATGCCAGAAAGGTTCTCGTGGAAGAAATGAAGAAGAAACAACCCAATGGCACTCTCATCTCACAAATGATGGACCAATCATTCCCACTACGCAGACAAGAAATTGTAGAAAAGGAACCTGCTGTACAGAACATTGTTGAACGATGGCCAGCACTCTTCACAGACAGGTAAACTATTTTTGTTCTCAACCAATAAAATAATGCCTATCAAAAAGAAATTCAAGGTGTGTGGCTAGAAATCCAAACACACTTGTTGGAATGTTAACACTTCTGCCATCTCTCCATCCCTACCCACCCCTCTCTCTACTTTTCAGGTGTTTGCTGAGTTCAACAGAATCGCAAGTAAGAATCTTGAGGGAGACTTCTTTGAGGCTCTGGACCAGTATACCCCACGTTTCATTGAACTTTTCAAAACAAGAAGGGGAACTGTTGGCCAGAAGCTCAGTGAGCTGATGCAGCACATGAGCTGGATGGTAAGTAGGTTAATTTTGCTTTTGATCTGTGTGATAGTTCATCAATCAAGTTCTAAATGAGATGATCCAGCCCAACCTATTCTATTTCCTGTCTGACTTGTGCTTGTGCCTTGCAAATTACTCTGTTAACTGGTCTTTTCTCTCTCTGTGTATCATTAGACACCAGACGTGACAGTACTTCGCTCTGTTGTCCTCAAAGGCATTCCTATTTTACTTGGTGACGACTCCAGTGAATTCTTCAAGACATGCTCTGTAAGTACTTGCACATAAGAAAAAGTTTGGTCTGCATTAAAATAGAACTATATCTGTGCTGACATAGAAGATGTAATTTTATCTGCACAATATACAATATACATTTTGTACAGTGATTGATGTATTTTGTATGGCAATTCCTCCACAGCTAATCTGAGAGGTATTTAAACAGCCAGTAAATAAAAATGAAATTTGCCACATAAACGTTGTACACATTAATTAATTGTAAATCTAAGGAGCAGGAGTCCAGGCTGAAAAGTCAGTGTCACTGTTTAAGAATATATGGACCTTGTGGACCATAGCTTTAGTTTAATCATACCACATTTATTTTGTTGGTTATATTGTAACAATCCAGTGTGAACACATATTTAAAACCATATTCCCTAGCAAATGCTTTCAACATTAAAAATGAATGTTTAGAAGAGCATAAATTGCCATGCTGAAGAATGTGTGTGTGTGTCTTTGTAGGGTACAGCGAGAGACGAGGCCCTAGAATGCACTGTCGGTGTGCTGACAGTTGTCAGTGAAGATAATCCTCATGAGGGTCCAAGTTCAGTAGACCTCCAGCCCATCTCCACTGCCATCATTCTGGAGGGAGGTATCATCATGGATCATATAAAAAAACTTGCCTCAGGCAGTTTGTCTGTTATTTGGGCTTACATATGCTTTGCATTTGGATTACCCAAAATGCATGGCAAATACACTCAACTTCATTCAGACTGTGATGCTTGGACTGGGAAAGAAAACCTCCCACCAAAACTGTTAACTTTGAAGAACAGTCTACTGGGTTAGACCAGTAAAGAGCCATCAGCTGTCAGATAGCACTTTGTAAATTATGCAGCAGTTAATGTTCTCCTGTTATCAGAGAAAGTTTTATGCTTTCATGCAACTGAGCTGGCTTGTTTATGATCTCAAAAAAAAAAAAAATTCTATTAAAGTGTACCATGTTATGCTAGTATGCTAATGGTGGAAATAGCGCCACCTTGTGTTGCAAAGAGTTGTTAGATAATGTTGTCAGAAAGGAACCTAGCAAGGTTGACCTGTTTACATTTGTGTTTTGGGAAAACTTTTAATTATAGTAGTTATAATGTAGTACAAATACAAAACCCAAGGAGTGATGTTTTCCTGTGTTGGTTTAAACCTTGGACTGATGCTCGCTTTGGGACACAAAAGCATTTGTTGTACTTTCAGTTTTGATCAGAAATGCAATGATTTTGCATGCACTGAAGTCCTGTAATTATCAGGTGTTTACCTGTTTAATATTGTGAGACTGTTACATGCATAGAATTAGCTCACAAAAATGTGGTTTTATTTTTGCCATGTCCATGTCATGTTCTACAGTCAAATCAAACCACAAGTTTGTTGTTTAGCTGCTGTTTTGTACTTGAATGTACAAGAAAGTGATACTTGGGAACAGAACACTTGAGGCTGAATAATAGATTTAATGCATATTGTTATTACAATAGCCTAACAGACATAGATCACACTATGAGCAATTTTGCAACTAGCTTTAAAATACATTAAATATGACAAGAGGATAGAGAACAGTCATTTTATTGTTTATTGTAAGGTTATTACATGAGTGATAAAACACACATTTTATATTGGAGAATTGGAATCAAAAGTAACAATATCGAACATTTATTGTTCAGCCTAGATCTGTCAGTGATGCAATTATTTTTTTAATAAATGTTGTAATGCAGCTGAACAAACCCAGTGAGTGTTCTTTTAAAGTATATGTTTGTGGTGTTTTTCCCTTTATTAGGTAATAACAGCTAAAATAGATAAGAAATGGGAGAAGGACAAGGACCCATTCAAGGAAATTGGTTTGTTTAATTTAACTGAACTGAAATGAACTGAAAAAAAATGAGTGAGTAGTAAGTAGTAGGTATCATAATTCTAAGTGGGGTTAAATTTGTATCAAGCAGTCCACACAAAATGAAAAAATTAAGTTAACACTAAGCATGGCTATTAAGTTACATGAACTTTTTTTTTTTTTTTTTAGTTGTACTACTTGATTTGGTACTGCACACTTAAAATAAACAAGCTTTTCTAACTCACTATTCTTAAGATTACTTTGCTTAATTTGCAACGAGTTTGCATACTTTTTTTAAGTAAGGTCAACTAATTAGATTTTACAGTGAGTATACGTACACACGTCTCCCGCAGAGCTATGTTGAAAGTCCCTCAATATTCAGTCGAGTATTGGCTAATGACCTGCAACACCTAGACGTGTCCAGTACAGTACTACAATATGTAGATGATCTCTTGATATGTAGCACCTCCAAAGCTCAATGTGCACAAGACTCAGTCTCAGCCCTGATGGCTTTAGAAAAGGGGGCTCACAAGGTGAGTAAAAATAAATTACAGTTTTGCCAGACACAGGTTGAATACTTAGGTAGACAACTCTGTGGCACTAAATGAGCTATAGTGCCCTCACAAATTGAGGCAGTATCGAAAGCTCCCAAACCACAAACGGTGAGACACATGTCGTCATTTCTGCCATCTCAGCTTTACTAGAAGCCATACACCATCCAAAAGTGTTAGCCATCATTAAATGCGTAGCTCATCAAAAAACGAATTCCCTGATAGCTAAAGGCAACAACTTAGCAGATGAAGCCGCAAAACGCATAGCTACACCCACCTGTATAGGACCACTGCTAGTAGCTGGAGATTGTGAACCACTGACAAACTTATATATATATGATATATATATATATATATATATATATATATATGAGCTATATATATGTGCTGCTATGTAATAGCAGCACAACATCAGGCAAGTCCATATGCACATTCTGTATGGGCAAAAAGGGGGGCAAGTATAATCACTGAAGAAGGTCCATCACATGGGCTATGGCGAAGTGCACATGGACATATTGTCCTCCCAACATCTTTGGTACAGGTTGCTACACGTAGTGCGCATGGTCAGGACCATTGCACAAGTGGGGAGGTGTTGAGACGCCTTCAAGCAGTCTGGTGGTCACCATTTTTCCGACCTGCGTTTGTAGCTGAGACAATAAAAAAAGCCCTAAAAATGCTAGGAATCAAACAGAAGTTCAGATGTGTGTATCACCCACAGTCACAGAGAGTAGTGGAAAGGGCAAATGGCATGCTAAAAGCAAAACTTGCAAAAATTAGAGCAGACAGTCAGTATAAAATCAATTGGGTAGATGCATTGCCACTTGCTTTGATGGCTATACGAACACTAACTAACACTAACACTAAGCTAAGAGACTAACACATCTAATACCACACGAGGCACTTACAGGGAGACCGATGCCGGTTCCCTTTTGTAGAGGGCCGTATGCGAGCAATGTGAACGAGAACTAACATGCTACCTACGACACCTAACGCAAATACACAAAGCTGTGCTCCAACAGGTAAAAGCTGTGTCTGAGGACAGAGACGCTGACATTCCAGAGCAGCTAAGGAGAGTTGAACCTGGAGACTGGGTCTACGTAAAGGTGTTCAAACGAAAGTGGGACCAACCAAGGTGAGAAGGACCCTTTAAGGTTATCCTAACTACCCCAACTGCGCTGAAAGTAGAGGGTAAGAAATGTTGGTTCCATTTAAACCATTGCTGCAGAGCGAGGGATCCAGGTGAGACAGCAAGGGCACAGCACGATCCAGAAAGGGACGGTGAAGCCTCCCAACTGGAAGATAGACAGCTTCAAGATCCAAGGACAAAGATGATCACAGAGACTGGCTGAGAGGAGGAGTACCAGTAAACAACGTAATCACACTCACGTATATAAAGTCAGCTCAATACAATCAAACATTGACATTAGGACCAGAAGGCATAAAAATAGACACGCATGTGGTTCACAGACAATGCCTAAAAGAAGGGACAGTGATGGTAGTGGTACAATGTTCACGAAATCAATGCACATAGATAAACCTACACCAAACCATGACAGCTGAAGAAGCAACCAAATTGACCCAAATTTAAGTAAAATGAGGTGTCTGAGCTGAGAGATGTCTCTCCCATGTGTGTCCAATGTTTAGATACTTGTGTGGATCCAATGTTTAGATACTTGTGTGGGAAATGTTTAGATAAGCCTATGTCCAAGGTCTGGCTACTTTCATAGATGGGTGCCCCTTGGGGGTTGTTTTCCTAAAGTTCCAAAGAGATGAGATCAGTTTCAACCTGAACTATAGGTTCCACCTTCCCTTTCTGTAAAATAGCCATGTATGGTTATGAGGTTGGCTCTGAGCCTATCTTGTCACCACACATTAGCTATACCATGAGGCTTTAAAAGGTGTAGTTTGAGTGGAAAACGGGGGAGATTCACATTGGCTTCGGATCTTCTCACAGGCAATCCATGGTGCTTGTTTTGACGCTGTACTTTTTGTAATAAACCTTTTTATACAACTAAGTCGGTGTCAGCGGAGATTCCTTCATCATCATCACATCATCGCTACAGAAGATACAACACAGCCAACCCGTCTCAGACAGCTAAGGTCGCAAAAGGAGGAAGCATTTAGGAGTGGAGACAGAAGCAGGTTCAAAGAGGCAAAGTACAGGTTTAGCAAGGAGGTGAGGGGAGCTAAACGACTGTATTCTGAGAAACTCCAACACCAGTTCTCAGCCAAGGACTCTGCTTCTGTCTGGAAGGGGCTCAGAGAGCTCACCCATTACAAACCCAGAGCCCCCCACTCTGCTAACGACTTGCGCCTGTCCAACAATCTGAACAAGTTCTACTGTCGTTTCGAAAGACAATGGGACAGTCCAGACACAATCCCCTGGGACTCCATCCACCAGCCCCAGGCCACCAGCTTCACCTCTCCCACCACTGCAGGGGCCTGGGCCTCTCCACAACTTCAAACCTCAGAGGCCCCCTTCCCGTCCACAGTGACACCTCTCTCAATCCTGGAGAGGGATGTTAACAGACAATACAAGAGACAGAACCTCCACAAAGCAGCCGGGCCAGACTCTGTCTCTCCATCCACCCTGAAGCACTGTGCTGACCAGCTGTCTCTGGTGTTCACAGATATCTTTAACACTTCACTGGAGATATCCCACATACCAGCCTGCTTCAAATGTTCCAGCAAGAGATACTGTAAGACTTAGAGCACACTGGCAGACGAAGAGAAAGACAAAAGACACTCACATATGTGCAGCCTGCAGTATACTGGATCCAATGGCCAGCTGACTCAGAACTTGCACACCAATGGAGTGTGTGAAAAGCCTGGATACAGAAAGAACTGCCCACAGCACAAGAACCACGACTGCCGCTGCACTGCACTCTGATGTATGATGAGACTCAGCAACATACTGACTACAAAGAATGCTGGACAGAGTTGATTACAGGCAAAATATTATCTGTAATATGTCAAGACCTGTATGTTGGACCACAAGGACCAGCAGCAGCAGTTACTCTACCACCAGAACTACGTCCCTGGTTTCAAGTCACCAGCTCCGTCCCACATGTTACACTCCTGATAGCTAATGGACATGAATCACGTGACCTAGGACCGATGGTGAAGGCAGCACTACAAGTGACTGTATGGAAACCAACTCAGAACACACATGTGCAGTCATCCTCCGATGGACAATATGTGAAAATATTTCTGCGAGCATATGACAAAGGAACAAGAGCCCAAGTGCTACTAAGTCAGAGATTCCCTACTCAACTGCCACTCTCAGAAGAACATAGTGTGCTACTACATCAGATACCACATGAGTTATGGTCACATCATAAAACAGATGTAGGGCTAGTTAGGTCAGCACAGCCAGTTCACATCAAAGCAAAAGAGGGCATTGTGTTGCCATACCAAAAACAATATCCCATGAAACCACACCAAATAGCAGGTATAAGACCCACCATCAAGGGCTTGGTAGCAGCAGGTGTGTTAAAACCAACAAAAAGTCTGTGTAATACACCAACTTGTCCAATAAAACAAAATAAACTCTAGTGACTATCGATTGGTGCATGATTTGTGCGCCATTAATTCCACTGTAGATGCAGAAGTACCTGTGGTTCCAGACCCACATACTTTGCTTTCTAATATCCCACATGACGCCTGTTGGTACACAGCATTTGTTAGTGTGCCATTACACCCAGATTCACAGTATCTGTTTGCTTTTACATATCAAGGACAGCAGTACACTGTAAATGCAAACATAGTATTTAATTAAAAATAGTAAATTGACTTAAATCAGTTTTTATCAAATTGCTATTAACACTCACTTTTAGTAAGTTACTTGTAATTTGTGGTTGAAAAATCTCACCAGCTCAGTCTACTTGAACTGGATTAATTTAGAAAAAGTATGTTTTCGATAATTGTGCTTTTACAAGTACATTTACTCAATACTGCACTTAAGTACAAAGTACTTTAAGTACTTTACTTTTTTTTTCATATTACTGTCTACTTTTACTCCACTACATTTCAGAGGGAAATATTGTACTTTTTACATCACTGCATATGTAATAATACATACGCGATATATAATAATAATCAGTAGTATGCTACTTTTAATTTTAATATTTTAAGTATTTCTTTTTGTGGTTATATGTTTTTTACTTAATTGAAATTTTCACTGCAGGAGCTGTATTGTAAAAGAGTAGTTTCACGGAGTGGTATTAGTACTTTTGCTTCGATTTGAAAACTTCGCCGGCTTTTTTTTTTTTTTTCCCGACCTGTGGGCATGCGCAACTCCGTCCTCTCTACGCCTGACGGTATGTCAACAACACACCCGCAACGGACGAGGAGCTGGACCTAATCCCTGCAACAGCACTCGTTAAGGTTATTTTCAGCATTCTTGTGCTTGGCACACTCATTTGGTGAGTAATATTTTACCCTTGCTTAGACCGTTTTCTTTCTGTAAGTAAGCGCCATATTTTTCGTGCTTGCTAGTAATGATGTGTGTTGTAATGTCAGCTAACGCTGCCTCAGAGCTATATAGCTCTGAGCTAGCTGAACTATATTATGGACATAACGTGTCTTACTTTTGTCACGTTAAAGTTGAGGAGAAACTTTAGTGTAGCGGTCGCGGGCGTGCTCGTCACGTGCACGCGCACACCCGCTGTCGGAGTTGATTTTTTTTTCTGAGGCCAGTCATCTATGAGTACTCACTCACGATGAGAGACTGATCCCGGCGGTTTGTGAGTTTCCATGAGCAGGAGGGCATTCACATGGCAGAACATCAGAACAAGTCTGGATGTATCATTTTATTTTACGCTCGGCTGTTAAGTTAGGACTATGCTAACTTAATGTTATTTTATTTAACCCTCCTCACTTAACACTAGTCATATTTGTAGCTGTGTCGTTTCCATGGTTACCACGTTTAGCGCGCCCAATGAGCCGGTCACCCGCTCCACTCAGTGTGATCATTCTGCAGGATCAATGAACTGTCAGCGTGTTTAATCAATCATAACTCTGAATACTAAACTGATTTTCACGGGATTGTTTAATGCAAACGTCACACATGTATATATATAATATATATATATATATTATATATACAGATATATAGGGAGAGAGAGATAGATAGATAGATATAGATTTTAATTTTTTTGATATATATGTAGATATACATATTCATTTTTTCTGAGATCTAACTTCTGTCTATTGTGTTTTATCTTATATTGATGTATAATGTTGTATTGTTTCTTCATTTTTCAACTTATTAAAATAGCTGAGTAGTACACAATCTGCTTCTGCTTCTCTATCATATATTAGTGTTTTTATATATATGTGTGTGTGTGTGTGTGTATTATATTATATCATACATAGCATATATCACATACCAGAATATTCTATTACCGTTATGCCTATTATGTATATTAAAATACGCCGAATCATGTGTCCGGTATCATGCCTACATGTATGACGTTTGCAGAAAAAAATCCCGTGAAAATCAGTTTAGTATTCAGAGTTATGATTAATTAAATGCATTGACACTTCATTGTACCTGCAGACAGATTACACTGAGTGGAGCGGGTGACCGGTCCAAGATGGCGGCCCCACGTCTCGTCAGCGCCAATAGGCAGTAGCGGTCGATGCGGCGTCTACTCTTTATATGTCTATGCCGCACACTGTTTACTTGCGCAGTGCTTGTCTGATCACACGAGGAGTGCAGTGAGAGCCCGCAGATCAGATTTGGGACAGACAAAAGGGTCTCCCTGTCTGTCTTTTTATCATAGCCTGTTACCATTGCTGGCATACTCAGTGGCCTAAGTTATTCTTTAAGGTTATGTTGTCTAGAATATGTACATTACAATACTGTCTTTGTGGGTAATAGGCCTATGTTACAGTTTTCACTTGTACTGGAAACAAGATGTTTATGAGTTGTGGTGAGCTTTGGTTGTGTTAAATTGTTGTATTCTTCTTAACTGTCCCCTTCCAGGCTCAGGCAGATGGTGATCAATCCACAGTTCCCTTGATACCACATAAGTGAGTCATTTACCATTTACCTTTTGTACTGCTGTGTTCATTTGGTAGCTGTTCTTGTCTTAAAGAAGTGAAATGATTAAAAGCTTGATAATTAGATAGATTTTTGCAAGGATTTAGTTTTTTTCTGTTGCTCTGGTATTTCAAGTCTGATACTGCATGTTAGTGTTTTTGTTTTTTGTTTCTATTTTGCCGGGCTTGATGCTAAAATGATCTTTTCTTTTCAGATTTTTCAAGAAGACAAAAAACTTCCTATGCAGTGGTCGTGTAAGTACTGCACATTTTGTGCTGAAAAGAGGTGCTTCTTACTTAAGCATTACCGCTTAAAACACGGGTGCCACACTCGAATATCACCACTACCGTGCCTTTATAAGGAGTGCCTGTGCACATTTAAATCTTTCAATGCACTCAAAGTCCACTTATCAACATGGCACACTCAAAAGGACCTGGGGAACGTGGGTGAAACTGCTTTCCATTGTCAGCTGTGTGACTTTGTGGAGCCTTGCACTGGAGCTGACTTTTTTACCCATTTACGAAGACATTTGAAGCTGAAGCAAAAGGTTTCCTGTCCATATCAAGGCTGTAGCTTTCAGAGCAATGTTTATTCAACCTTTAATGCACATAAAAGCAAAGAACATCAAGACCACAATAAGATGGCATTCAAACCTGAAATTGTGTCACATAATGTACTTGAGGTACCTCCACCTAATATAAATATTCAACCTGAGGATAGTGCCCCTGAAACTGATCAGGTTGAGTTTGAGGTTACTGAGCTCAATGAAGATGTGGGAGACTTGGAGAGTCAGTTGGAACATAATGTAGCTGCTGTTTTTCTGAAAATGTCATCGATTCTTAACATCTCTGAAAATGCCCTGCAAGAAGTTATAGAGCAGATCAACCAAATTTATGTGCTTTCACAGCCATTGTTACATACCTCGGTTGGAAAAATACTAAATCAACATTGTGGAGATGTTGAGGACTCTTAAGTGAGTGAGATAGCTAAAGTATTTACTGAGAATAATGTATTCCTGAAATTCACTTCTACTAGGGGGTCATTGTCAACCACTAGCAAGCGAACATCATACATTTGAAAAGAATTCTCAGTGGTGACGCCTATTGAGTTTGTCCTAAAAAATGACAGGCAGACAGTTGTGTATATCCCCATACTAAAAATGCTGCAGACATTACTAAACAATGGAGAAATTTTAGATAAGGCCATGTCATCTGAGACAAATTTGTCACAAGGATACAGATCTCACAGGGATGGTTACCGGTTTAAAGACAATTCTCTCTTGACAGAGGAAGAATTCAGGATTGCTCTTTTCTTGTACATAGATGATTTTGAGGTGGCTAAGCCCTTGGGAACCTCCAGAAAGAAACACAAGCTGCCATCTACTGGGTACTTGGAAATCTACACCCTAAATATCGCTCCTCTCTTCATTCCATTCAGCTTGCTCTACTCATCATCGCTGAAGATGATATCAGGAAGTTGACTTTAAATGAGAGACCACAGTCTATTGAAGAATTAAAAGTGCAACTGGTAGATAAACTGTCACTGCAGTATGACTTTAAACTGCAGTATGAAGATCAAGACTTCCATAATGCCCTCTGCAATTTGACTGAAATAACTGATTTACCTGAAAGAGCTACGCTCAAAATCATCCCTCTTGTGACTCTCCATTTAACCGCATTGTCATCACCCACCACAACATCAGACACTGAGTGCAGCACAGCAGACACTGAGATCCTGTCGACAGGAAGAGCATCACCATCGCTAAGACAACAGTGGCCAGATTTCTTTGACATACCCAATTTCTCAGTTGATGTTGACTATAGACTCAGACAGGCAGATCTTGCCTTTATGAAGGATGGAACACGTATGACTCTACCACGAGATATGAAGCATGACATACTAGAAAAGCTTGCTGAGACGATGTACAGTTTCAAGGCTTACCCTAAAGATGATGACTTCAGCAGTGTTGCAAAAGCACTAATTAGCAAACACCCCTGCCTCACTGAGCCTGGACCACACAGATGGTATGGCTGGAAAAACAGCCTTAAATTATCGCACAAAGCTTCAAAAAGCTGGATGTGAGGATGTAGCAATCAATGGAGGCAAAAGAAGTAAAGGCAACCCAGAAGGAGAATCCTCAAGCAAGAATATCAAACGGCCAAAAAGAGGTGAAGCAAACTACCTACCTAACTTACCTGAAGGACATGATGAAACAAGCCTTGAAAATGCCAGAAAGGTTCTCGTGGAAGAAATGAAGAAGAAACAACCCAATGGCACTCTCATCTCACAAATGATGGACCAATCATTCCCACTACGCAGACAAGAAATTGTAGAAAAGGAACCTGCTATACAGAACATTGTTGAACGATGGCCAGCACTCTTCACAGACAGGTAAACTATTTTTGTTCTCAACCAATAAAATAATGCCTATCAAAAAGAAATTCAAGGTGTGTGGCTAGAAATCCAAACACACTTGTTGGAATGTTAATACTTCTGCCATCTCTCCATCCCTACCCACCCCTCTCTCTACTTTTCAGGTGTTTGCTGAGTTCAACAGAATCGCAAGTAAGAATCTTGAGGGAGACTTCTTTGAGGCTCTGGACCAGTATACCCCACGTTTCATTGAACTTTTCAAAACAAGAAGGGGAACTGTTGGCCAGAAGCTCAGTGAGCTGATGCAGCACATGAGCTGGATGGTAAGTAGGTTAATTTTGCTTTTGATCTGTGTGATAGTTCATCAATCAAGTTCTAAATGAGATGATCCAGCCCAACCTATTCTATTTCCTGTCTGACTTGTGCTTGTGCCTTGCAAATTACTCTGTTAACTGGTCTTTTCTCTCTCTGTGTATCATTAGACACCAGACGTGACAGTACTTCGCTCTGTTGTCCTCAAGGCATTCCTATTTTACTTGGTGACGACTCCAGTGAATTCTTCAAGACATGCTCTGTAAGTACTTGCACATAAGAAAAAGTTTGGTCTGCATTAAAATAGAACTATATCTGTGCTGACATAGAAGATGTAATTTTATCTGCACAATATACAATATACATTTTGTACAGTGATTGATGTATTTTGTATGGCAATTCCTCCACAGCTAATCTGAGAGGTATTTAAACAGCCAGTAAATAAAAATGAAATTTGCCACATAAACGTTGTACACATTAATTAATTGTAAATCTAAGGAGCAGGAGTCCAGGCTGAAAAGTCAGTGTCACTGTTTAAGAATATATGGACCTTGTGGACCATAGCTTTAGTTTAATCATACCACATTTATTTTGTTGGTTATATTGTAACAATCCAGTGTGAACACATATTTAAAACCATATTCCCTAGCAAATGCTTTCAACATTAAAAATGAATGTTTTAGAAGAGCATAAATTGCCATGCTGAAGAATGTGTGTGTGTGTCTTTGTAGGGTACAGCGAGAGACGAGGCCCTAGAATGCACTGTCGGTGTGCTGACAGTTGTCAGTGAAGATAATCCTCATGAGGGTCCAAGTTCAGTAGACCTCCAGCCCATCTCCACTGCCATCATTCTGGAGGGAGGTATCATCATGGATCATATAAAAAAACTTGCCTCAGGCAGTTTGTCTGTTATTTGGGCTTACATATGCTTTGCATTTGGATTACCCAAAATGCATGGCAAATACACTCAACTTCATTCAGACTGTGATGCTTGGACTGGGAAAGAAAACCTCCCACCAAAACTGTTAACTTTGAAGAACAGTCTACTGGGTTAGACCAGTAAAGAGCCATCAGCTGTCAGATAGCACTTTGTAAATTATGCAGCAGTTAATGTTCTCCTGTTATCAGAGAAAGTTTTATGCTTTCATGCAACTGAGCTGGCTTGTTTATGATCTCAAAAAAAAAAAAAATTCTATTAAAGTGTACCATGTTATGCTAGTATGCTAATGGTGGAAATAGCGCCACCTTGTGTTGCAAAGAGTTGTTAGATAATGTTGTCAGAAAGGAACCTAGCAAGGTTGACCTGTTTACATTTGTGTTTTGGGAAAACTTTTAATTATAGTAGTTATAATGTAGTACAAATACAAAACCCAAGGAGTGATGTTTTTCTGTGTTGGTTTAAACCTTGGACTGATGCTCGCTTTGGGACACAAAAGCATTTGTTGTACTTTCAGTTTTGATCAGAAATGCAATGATTTTGCATGCACTGAAGTCCTGTAATTATCAGGTGTTTACCTGTTTAATATTGTGAGACTGTTACATGCATAGAATTAGCTCACAAAAATGTGGTTTTATTTTTGCCATGTCCATGTCATGTTCTACAGTCAAATCAAACCACAAGTTTGTTGTTTAGCTGCTGTTTTGTACTTGAATGTACAAGAAAGTGATACTTGGGAACAGAACACTTGAGGCTGAATAATAGATTTAATGCATATTGTTATTACAATAGCCTAACAGACATAGATCACACTATGAGCAATTTTACAACTAGCTTTAAAATACATTAAATATGACAAGAGGATAGAGAACAGTAATTTTATTGTTTATTGTAAGGTTATTACATGAGTGATAAAACACACATTTTATATTGGAGAATTGGAATCAAAAGTAACAATATCGAACATTTATTGTTCAGCCTAGATCTGTCAGTGATGCAATTATTTTTTTAATAAATGTTGTAATGCAGCTGAACAAACCCAGTGAGTGTTCTTTTAAAGTATATGTTTGTGGTGTTTTTCCCTTTATTAGGTAATAACAGCTAAAATAGATAAGAAATGGGAGAAGGACAAGGACCCATTCAAGGAAATTGGTTTGTTTAATTTAACTGAACTGAAATGAACTGAAAAAAAATGAGTGAGTAGTAAGTAGTAGGTATCATAATTCTAAGTGGGGTTAAATTTGTATCAAGCAGTCCACACAAAATGAAAAAATTAAGTTAACACTAAGCATGGCTATTAAGTTACATGAACTTTTTTTTTTTTTTTTTAGTTGTACTACTTGATTTGGTACTGCACACTTAAAATAAACAAGCTTTTCTAACTCACTATTCTTAAGATTACTTTGCTTAATTTGCAACGAGTTTGCATACTTTTTTTAAGTAAGGTCAACTAATTAGATTTTACAGTGAGTATACGTACACACGTCTCCCGCAGAGCTATGTTGAAAGTCCCTCAATATTCAGTCGAGTATTGGCTAATGACCTGCAACACCTAGACGTGTCCAGTACAGTACTACAATATGTAGATGATCTCTTGATATGTAGCACCTCCAAAGCTCAATGTGCACAAGACTCAGTCTCAGCCCTGATGGCTTTAGAAAAGGGGGCTCACAAGGTGAGTAAAAATAAATTACAGTTTTGCCAGACACAGGTTGAATACTTAGGTAGACAACTCTGTGGCACTAAATGAGCTATAGTGCCCTCACAAATTGAGGCAGTATCGAAAGCTCCCAAACCACAAACGGTGAGACACATGTCGTCATTTCTGCCATCTCAGCTTTACTAGAAGCCATACACCATCCAAAAGTGTTAGCCATCATTAAATGCGTAGCTCATCAAAAAACGAATTCCCTGATAGCTAAAGGCAACAACTTAGCAGATGAAGCCGCAAAACGCATAGCTACACCCACCTGTATAGGACCACTGCTAGTAGCTGGAGATTGTGAACCACTGACAAACTTATATATATATGATATATATATATATATATATGAGCTATATATATGTGCTGCTATGTAATAGCAGCACAACATCAGGCAAGTCCATATGCACATTCTGTATGGGCAAAAAGGGGGGCAAGTATAATCACTGAAGAAGGTCCATCACATGGGCTATGGCGAAGTGCACATGGACATATTGTCCTCCCAACATCTTTGGTACAGGTTGCTACACGTAGTGCGCATGGTCAGGACCATTGCACAAGTGGGGAGGTGTTGAGACGCCTTCAAGCAGTCTGGTGGTCACCATTTTTCCAACCTGCGTTTGTAGCTGAGACAATTTTGCAAGGAAGGTTTTTTTCTGTTGCTCTGGTATTTCAAGTCTGATACTGCATGTTAGTGTTTTTGTTTTGTGTTTCTATTTTGCCGGGCTTGATGCTAAAATGATCTTTTCTTTTCAGATTTTTCAAGAAGACAAAAAACTTCCTATGCAGTGGTTGTGTAAGTACTGCACATTTTGTGCTGAAAAGAGGTGCTTCTTACTTAAGCATTACCGCTTAAAACACGGGTGCCACACTCGAATATCACCACTACCGTGCCTTTATAAGGAGTGCCTGTGCACATTTAAATCTTTCAATGCACTCAAAGTCCACTTATCAACATGGCACACTCAAAAGGACCTGGGGAACGTGGGTGAAACTGCTTTCCATTGTCAGCTGTGTGACTTTGTGGAGCCTTGCACTGGAGCTGACTTTTTTACCCATTTACGAAGACATTTGAAGCTGAAGCAAAAGGTTTCCTGTCCATATCAAGGCTGTAGCTTTCAGAGCAATGTTTATTCAACCTTTAATGCACATAAAAGCAAAGAACATCAAGACCACAATAAGATGGCATTCAAACCTGAAATTGTGTCACATAATGTACTTGAGGTACCTCCACCTAATATAAATATTCAACCTGAGGATAGTGCCCCTGAAACTGATCAGGTTGAGTTTGAGGTTACTGAGCTCAATGAAGATGTGGGAGACTTGGAGAGTCAGTTGGAACATAATGTAGCTGCTGTTTTTCTGAAAATGTCATCGATTCTTAACATCTCTGAAAATGCCCTGCAAGAAGTTATAGAGCAGATCAACCAAATTTATGTGCTTTCACAGCCATTGTTACATACCTCGGTTGGAAAAATACTAAATCAACATTGTGGAGATGTTGAGGACTCTTAAGTGAGTGAGATAGCTAAAGTATTTACTGAGAATAATGTATTCCTGAAATTCACTTCTACTAGGGGGTCATTGTCAACCACTAGCAAGCGAACATCATACATTTGAAAAGAATTCTCAGTGGTGACGCCTATTGAGTTTGTCCTAAAAAATGACAGGCAGACAGTTGTGTATATCCCCATAGTAAAAATGCTGCAGACATTACTAAACAATGGAGAAATTTTAGATAAGGCCATGTCATCTGAGACAAATTTGTCACAAGGATACAGATCTCACAGGGATGGTTACCGGTTTAAAGACAATTCTCTCTTGACAGAGGAAGAATTCAGGATTGCTCTTTTCTTGTACATAGATGATTTTGAGGTGGCTAAGCCCTTGGGAACCTCCAGAAAGAAACACAAGCTGCCATCTACTGGGTACTTGGAAATCTACACCCTAAATATCGCTCCTCTCTTCATTCCATTCAGCTTGCTCTACTCATCATCGCTGAAGATGATATCAGGAAGTTGACTTTAAATGAGAGACCACAGTCTATTGAAGAATTAAAAGTGCAACTGGTAGATAAACTGTCACTGCAGTATGACTTTAAACTGCAGTATGAAGATCAAGACTTCCATAATGCCCTCTGCAATTTGACTGAAATAACTGATTTACCTGAAAGAGCTACGCTCAAAATCATCCCTCTTGTGACTCTCCATTTAACCGCATTGTCATCACCCACCACAACATCAGACACTGAGTGCAGCACAGCAGACACTGAGATCCTGTCGACAGGAAGAGCATCACCATCGCTAAGACAACAGTGGCCAGATTTCTTTGACATACCCAATTTCTCAGTTGATGTTGACTATAGACTCAGACAGGCAGATCTTGCCTTTATGAAGGATGGAACACGTATGACTCTACCACGAGATATGAAGCATGACATACTAGAAAAGCTTGCTGAGACGATGTACAGTTTCGAGGCTTACCCTAAAGATGATGACTTCAGCAGTGTTGCAAAAGCACTAATTAGCAAACACCCCTGCCTCACTGAGCCTGGACCACACAGATGGTATGGCTGGAAAAACAGCCTTAAATTATCGCACAAAGCTTCAAAAAGCTGGATGTGAGGATGTAGCAATCAATGGAGGCAAAAGAAGTAAAGGCAACCCAGAAGGAGAATCCTCAAGCAAGAATATCAAACGGCCAAAAAGAGGTGAAGCAAACTACCTACCTAACTTACCTGAAGGACATGATGAAACAAGCCTTGAAAATGCCAGAAAGGTTCTCGTGGAAGAAATGAAGAAGAAACAACCCAATGGCACTCTCATCTCACAAATGATGGACCAATCATTCCCACTACGCAGACAAGAAATTGTAGAAAAGGAACCTGCTGTACAGAACATTGTTGAACGATGGCCAGCACTCTTCACAGACAGGTAAACTATTTTTGTTCTCAACCAATAAAATAATGCCTATCAAAAAGAAATTCAAGGTGTGTGGCTAGAAATCCAAACACACTTGTTGGAATGTTAACACTTCTGCCATCTCTCCATCCCTACCCACCCCTCTCTCTACTTTTCAGGTGTTTGCTGAGTTCAACAGAATCGCAAGTAAGAATCTTGAGGGAGACTTCTTTGAGGCTCTGGACCAGTATACCCCACGTTTCATTGAACTTTTCAAAACAAGAAGGGGAACTGTTGGCCAGAAGCTCAGTGAGCTGATGCAGCACATGAGCTGGATGGTAAGTAGGTTAATTTTGCTTTTGATCTGTGTGATAGTTCATCAATCAAGTTCTAAATGAGATGATCCAGCCCAACCTATTCTATTTCCTGTCTGACTTGTGCTTGTGCCTTGCAAATTACTCTGTTAACTGGTCTTTTCTCTCTCTGTGTATCATTAGACACCAGACGTGACAGTACTTCGCTCTGTTGTCCTCAAGGCATTCCTATTTTACTTGGTGACGACTCCAGTGAATTCTTCAAGACATGCTCTGTAAGTACTTGCACATAAGAAAAAGTTTGGTCTGCATTAAAATAGAACTATATCTGTGCTGACATAGAAGATGTAATTTTATCTGCACAATATACAATATACATTTTGTACAGTGATTGATGTATTTTGTATGGCAATTCCTCCACAGCTAATCTGAGAGGTATTTAAACAGCCAGTAAATAAAAATGAAATTTGCCACATAAACGTTGTACACATTAATTAATTGTAAATCTAAGGAGCAGGAGTCCAGGCTGAAAAGTCAGTGTCACTGTTTAAGAATATATGGACCTTGTGGACCATAGCTTTAGTTTAATCATACCACATTTATTTTGTTGGTTATATTGTAACAATCCAGTGTGAACACATATTTAAAACCATATTCCCTAGCAAATGCTTTCAACATTAAAAATGAATGTTTTAGAAGAGCATAAATTGCCATGCTGAAGAATGTGTGTGTGTGTCTTTGTAGGGTACAGCGAGAGACGAGGCCCTAGAATGCACTGTCGGTGTGCTGACAGTTGTCAGTGAAGATAATCCTCATGAGGGTCCAAGTTCAGTAGACCTCCAGCCCATCTCCACTGCCATCATTCTGGAGGGAGGTATCATCATGGATCATATAAAAAAACTTGCCTCAGGCAGTTTGTCTGTTATTTGGGCTTACATATGCTTTGCATTTGGATTACCCAAAATGCATGGCAAATACACTCAACTTCATTCAGACTGTGATGCTTGGACTGGGAAAGAAAACCTCCCACCAAAACTGTTAACTTTGAAGAACAGTCTACTGGGTTAGACCAGTAAAGAGCCATCAGCTGTCAGATAGCACTTTGTAAATTATGCAGCAGTTAATGTTCTCCTGTTATCAGAGAAAGTTTTATGCTTTCATGCAACTGAGCTGGCTTGTTTATGATCTCAAAAAAAAAAAAAATTCTATTAAAGTGTACCATGTTATGCTAGTATGCTAATGGTGGAAATAGCGCCACCTTGTGTTGCAAAGAGTTGTTAGATAATGTTGTCAGAAAGGAACCTAGCAAGGTTGACCTGTTTACATTTGTGTTTTGGGAAAACTTTTAATTATAGTAGTTATAATGTAGTACAAATACAAAACCCAAGGAGTGATGTTTTTCTGTGTTGGTTTAAACCTTGGACTGATGCTCGCTTTGGGACACAAAAGCATTTGTTGTACTTTCAGTTTTGATCAGAAATGCAATGATTTTGCATGCACTGAAGTCCTGTAATTATCAGGTGTTTACCTGTTTAATATTGTGAGACTGTTACATGCATAGAATTAGCTCACAAAAATGTGGTTTTATTTTTGCCATGTCCATGTCATGTTCTACAGTCAAATCAAACCACAAGTTTGTTGTTTAGCTGCTGTTTTGTACTTGAATGTACAAGAAAGTGATACTTGGGAACAGAACACTTGAGGCTGAATAATAGATTTAATGCATATTGTTATTACAATAGCCTAACAGACATAGATCACACTATGAGCAATTTTACAACTAGCTTTAAAATACATTAAATATGACAAGAGGATAGAGAACAGTAATTTTATTGTTTATTGTAAGGTTATTACATGAGTGATAAAACACACATTTTATATTGGAGAATTGGAATCAAAAGTAACAATATCGAACATTTATTGTTCAGCCTAGATCTGTCAGTGATGCAATTATTTTTTTAATAAATGTTGTAATGCAGCTGAACAAACCCAGTGAGTGTTCTTTTAAAGTATATGTTTGTGGTGTTTTTCCCTTTATTAGGTAATAACAGCTAAAATAGATAAGAAATGGGAGAAGGACAAGGACCCATTCAAGGAAATTGGTTTGTTTAATTTAACTGAACTGAAATGAACTGAAAAAAAATGAGTGAGTAGTAAGTAGTAGGTATCATAATTCTAAGTGGGGTTAAATTTGTATCAAGCAGTCCACACAAAATGAAAAAATTAAGTTAACACTAAGCATGGCTATTAAGTTACATGAACTTTTTTTTTTTTTTTTTAGTTGTACTACTTGATTTGGTACTGCACACTTAAAATAAACAAGCTTTTCTAACTCACTATTCTTAAGATTACTTTGCTTAATTTGCAACGAGTTTGCATACTTTTTTTAAGTAAGGTCAACTAATTAGATTTTACAGTGAGTATACGTACACACGTCTCCCGCAGAGCTATGTTGAAAGTCCCTCAATATTCAGTCGAGTATTGGCTAATGACCTGCAACACCTAGACGTGTCCAGTACAGTACTACAATATGTAGATGATCTCTTGATATGTAGCACCTCCAAAGCTCAATGTGCACAAGACTCAGTCTCAGCCCTGATGGCTTTAGAAAAGGGGGCTCACAAGGTGAGTAAAAATAAATTACAGTTTTGCCAGACACAGGTTGAATACTTAGGTAGACAACTCTGTGGCACTAAATGAGCTATAGTGCCCTCACAAATTGAGGCAGTATCGAAAGCTCCCAAACCACAAACGGTGAGACACATGTCGTCATTTCTGCCATCTCAGCTTTACTAGAAGCCATACACCATCCAAAAGTGTTAGCCATCATTAAATGCGTAGCTCATCAAAAAACGAATTCCCTGATAGCTAAAGGCAACAACTTAGCAGATGAAGCCGCAAAACGCATAGCTACACCCACCTGTATAGGACCACTGCTAGTAGCTGGAGATTGTGAACCACTGACAAACTTATATATATATGATATATATATATATATATATGAGCTATATATATGTGCTGCTATGTAATAGCAGCACAACATCAGGCAAGTCCATATGCACATTCTGTATGGGCAAAAAGGGGGGCAAGTATAATCACTGAAGAAGGTCCATCACATGGGCTATGGCGAAGTGCACATGGACATATTGTCCTCCCAACATCTTTGGTACAGGTTGCTACACGTAGTGCGCATGGTCAGGACCATTGCACAAGTGGGGAGGTGTTGAGACGCCTTCAAGCAGTCTGGTGGTCACCATTTTTCCAACCTGCGTTTGTAGCTGAGACAATTTTGCAAGGAAGGTTTTTTTCTGTTGCTCTGGTATTTCAAGTCTGATACTGCATGTTAGTGTTTTTGTTTTGTGTTTCTATTTTGCCGGGCTTGATGCTAAAATGATCTTTTCTTTTCAGATTTTTCAAGAAGACAAAAAACTTCCTATGCAGTGGTTGTGTAAGTACTGCACATTTTGTGCTGAAAAGAGGTGCTTCTTACTTAAGCATTACCGCTTAAAACACGGGTGCCACACTCGAATATCACCACTACCGTGCCTTTATAAGGAGTGCCTGTGCACATTTAAATCTTTCAATGCACTCAAAGTCCACTTATCAACATGGCACACTCAAAAGGACCTGGGGAACGTGGGTGAAACTGCTTTCCATTGTCAGCTGTGTGACTTTGTGGAGCCTTGCACTGGAGCTGACTTTTTTACCCATTTACGAAGACATTTGAAGCTGAAGCAAAAGGTTTCCTGTCCATATCAAGGCTGTAGCTTTCAGAGCAATGTTTATTCAACCTTTAATGCACATAAAAGCAAAGAACATCAAGACCACAATAAGATGGCATTCAAACCTGAAATTGTGTCACATAATGTACTTGAGGTACCTCCACCTAATATAAATATTCAACCTGAGGATAGTGCCCCTGAAACTGATCAGGTTGAGTTTGAGGTTACTGAGCTCAATGAAGATGTGGGAGACTTGGAGAGTCAGTTGGAACATAATGTAGCTGCTGTTTTTCTGAAAATGTCATCGATTCTTAACATCTCTGAAAATGCCCTGCAAGAAGTTATAGAGCAGATCAACCAAATTTATGTGCTTTCACAGCCATTGTTACATACCTCGGTTGGAAAAATACTAAATCAACATTGTGGAGATGTTGAGGACTCTTAAGTGAGTGAGATAGCTAAAGTATTTACTGAGAATAATGTATTCCTGAAATTCACTTCTACTAGGGGGTCATTGTCAACCACTAGCAAGCGAACATCATACATTTGAAAAGAATTCTCAGTGGTGACGCCTATTGAGTTTGTCCTAAAAAATGACAGGCAGACAGTTGTGTATATCCCCATAGTAAAAATGCTGCAGACATTACTAAACAATGGAGAAATTTTAGATAAGGCCATGTCATCTGAGACAAATTTGTCACAAGGATACAGATCTCACAGGGATGGTTACCGGTTTAAAGACAATTCTCTCTTGACAGAGGAAGAATTCAGGATTGCTCTTTTCTTGTACATAGATGATTTTGAGGTGGCTAAGCCCTTGGGAACCTCCAGAAAGAAACACAAGCTGCCATCTACTGGGTACTTGGAAATCTACACCCTAAATATCGCTCCTCTCTTCATTCCATTCAGCTTGCTCTACTCATCATCGCTGAAGATGATATCAGGAAGTTGACTTTAAATGAGAGACCACAGTCTATTGAAGAATTAAAAGTGCAACTGGTAGATAAACTGTCACTGCAGTATGACTTTAAACTGCAGTATGAAGATCAAGACTTCCATAATGCCCTCTGCAATTTGACTGAAATAACTGATTTACCTGAAAGAGCTACGCTCAAAATCATCCCTCTTGTGACTCTCCATTTAACCGCATTGTCATCACCCACCACAACATCAGACACTGAGTGCAGCACAGCAGACACTGAGATCCTGTCGACAGGAAGAGCATCACCATCGCTAAGACAACAGTGGCCAGATTTCTTTGACATACCCAATTTCTCAGTTGATGTTGACTATAGACTCAGACAGGCAGATCTTGCCTTTATGAAGGATGGAACACGTATGACTCTACCACGAGATATGAAGCATGACATACTAGAAAAGCTTGCTGAGACGATGTACAGTTTCGAGGCTTACCCTAAAGATGATGACTTCAGCAGTGTTGCAAAAGCACTAATTAGCAAACACCCCTGCCTCACTGAGCCTGGACCACACAGATGGTATGGCTGGAAAAACAGCCTTAAATTATCGCACAAAGCTTCAAAAAGCTGGATGTGAGGATGTAGCAATCAATGGAGGCAAAAGAAGTAAAGGCAACCCAGAAGGAGAATCCTCAAGCAAGAATATCAAACGGCCAAAAAGAGGTGAAGCAAACTACCTACCTAACTTACCTGAAGGACATGATGAAACAAGCCTTGAAAATGCCAGAAAGGTTCTCGTGGAAGAAATGAAGAAGAAACAACCCAATGGCACTCTCATCTCACAAATGATGGACCAATCATTCCCACTACGCAGACAAGAAATTGTAGAAAAGGAACCTGCTGTACAGAACATTGTTGAACGATGGCCAGCACTCTTCACAGACAGGTAAACTATTTTTGTTCTCAACCAATAAAATAATGCCTATCAAAAAGAAATTCAAGGTGTGTGGCTAGAAATCCAAACACACTTGTTGGAATGTTAACACTTCTGCCATCTCTCCATCCCTACCCACCCCTCTCTCTACTTTTCAGGTGTTTGCTGAGTTCAACAGAATCGCAAGTAAGAATCTTGAGGGAGACTTCTTTGAGGCTCTGGACCAGTATACCCCACGTTTCATTGAACTTTTCAAAACAAGAAGGGGAACTGTTGGCCAGAAGCTCAGTGAGCTGATGCAGCACATGAGCTGGATGGTAAGTAGGTTAATTTTGCTTTTGATCTGTGTGATAGTTCATCAATCAAGTTCTAAATGAGATGATCCAGCCCAACCTATTCTATTTCCTGTCTGACTTGTGCTTGTGCCTTGCAAATTACTCTGTTAACTGGTCTTTTCTCTCTCTGTGTATCATTAGACACCAGACGTGACAGTACTTCGCTCTGTTGTCCTCAAGGCATTCCTATTTTACTTGGTGACGACTCCAGTGAATTCTTCAAGACATGCTCTGTAAGTACTTGCACATAAGAAAAAGTTTGGTCTGCATTAAAATAGAACTATATCTGTGCTGACATAGAAGATGTAATTTTATCTGCACAATATACAATATACATTTTGTACAGTGATTGATGTATTTTGTATGGCAATTCCTCCACAGCTAATCTGAGAGGTATTTAAACAGCCAGTAAATAAAAATGAAATTTGCCACATAAACGTTGTACACATTAATTAATTGTAAATCTAAGGAGCAGGAGTCCAGGCTGAAAAGTCAGTGTCACTGTTTAAGAATATATGGACCTTGTGGACCATAGCTTTAGTTTAATCATACCACATTTATTTTGTTGGTTATATTGTAACAATCCAGTGTGAACACATATTTAAAACCATATTCCCTAGCAAATGCTTTCAACATTAAAAATGAATGTTTTAGAAGAGCATAAATTGCCATGCTGAAGAATGTGTGTGTGTGTCTTTGTAGGGTACAGCGAGAGACGAGGCCCTAGAATGCACTGTCGGTGTGCTGACAGTTGTCAGTGAAGATAATCCTCATGAGGGTCCAAGTTCAGTAGACCTCCAGCCCATCTCCACTGCCATCATTCTGGAGGGAGGTATCATCATGGATCATATAAAAAAACTTGCCTCAGGCAGTTTGTCTGTTATTTGGGCTTACATATGCTTTGCATTTGGATTACCCAAAATGCATGGCAAATACACTCAACTTCATTCAGACTGTGATGCTTGGACTGGGAAAGAAAACCTCCCACCAAAACTGTTAACTTTGAAGAACAGTCTACTGGGTTAGACCAGTAAAGAGCCATCAGCTGTCAGATAGCACTTTGTAAATTATGCAGCAGTTAATGTTCTCCTGTTATCAGAGAAAGTTTTATGCTTTCATGCAACTGAGCTGGCTTGTTTATGATCTCAAAAAAAAAAAAAATTCTATTAAAGTGTACCATGTTATGCTAGTATGCTAATGGTGGAAATAGCGCCACCTTGTGTTGCAAAGAGTTGTTAGATAATGTTGTCAGAAAGGAACCTAGCAAGGTTGACCTGTTTACATTTGTGTTTTGGGAAAACTTTTAATTATAGTAGTTATAATGTAGTACAAATACAAAACCCAAGGAGTGATGTTTTTCTGTGTTGGTTTAAACCTTGGACTGATGCTCGCTTTGGGACACAAAAGCATTTGTTGTACTTTCAGTTTTGATCAGAAATGCAATGATTTTGCATGCACTGAAGTCCTGTAATTATCAGGTGTTTACCTGTTTAATATTGTGAGACTGTTACATGCATAGAATTAGCTCACAAAAATGTGGTTTTATTTTTGCCATGTCCATGTCATGTTCTACAGTCAAATCAAACCACAAGTTTGTTGTTTAGCTGCTGTTTTGTACTTGAATGTACAAGAAAGTGATACTTGGGAACAGAACACTTGAGGCTGAATAATAGATTTAATGCATATTGTTATTACAATAGCCTAACAGACATAGATCACACTATGAGCAATTTTACAACTAGCTTTAAAATACATTAAATATGACAAGAGGATAGAGAACAGTAATTTTATTGTTTATTGTAAGGTTATTACATGAGTGATAAAACACACATTTTATATTGGAGAATTGGAATCAAAAGTAACAATATCGAACATTTATTGTTCAGCCTAGATCTGTCAGTGATGCAATTATTTTTTTAATAAATGTTGTAATGCAGCTGAACAAACCCAGTGAGTGTTCTTTTAAAGTATATGTTTGTGGTGTTTTTCCCTTTATTAGGTAATAACAGCTAAAATAGATAAGAAATGGGAGAAGGACAAGGACCCATTCAAGGAAATTGGTTTGTTTAATTTAACTGAACTGAAATGAACTGAAAAAAAATGAGTGAGTAGTAAGTAGTAGGTATCATAATTCTAAGTGGGGTTAAATTTGTATCAAGCAGTCCACACAAAATGAAAAAATTAAGTTAACACTAAGCATGGCTATTAAGTTACATGAACTTTTTTTTTTTTTTTTTAGTTGTACTACTTGATTTGGTACTGCACACTTAAAATAAACAAGCTTTTCTAACTCACTATTCTTAAGATTACTTTGCTTAATTTGCAACGAGTTTGCATACTTTTTTTAAGTAAGGTCAACTAATTAGATTTTACAGTGAGTATACGTACACACGTCTCCCGCAGAGCTATGTTGAAAGTCCCTCAATATTCAGTCGAGTATTGGCTAATGACCTGCAACACCTAGACGTGTCCAGTACAGTACTACAATATGTAGATGATCTCTTGATATGTAGCACCTCCAAAGCTCAATGTGCACAAGACTCAGTCTCAGCCCTGATGGCTTTAGAAAAGGGGGCTCACAAGGTGAGTAAAAATAAATTACAGTTTTGCCAGACACAGGTTGAATACTTAGGTAGACAACTCTGTGGCACTAAATGAGCTATAGTGCCCTCACAAATTGAGGCAGTATCGAAAGCTCCCAAACCACAAACGGTGAGACACATGTCGTCATTTCTGCCATCTCAGCTTTACTAGAAGCCATACACCATCCAAAAGTGTTAGCCATCATTAAATGCGTAGCTCATCAAAAAACGAATTCCCTGATAGCTAAAGGCAACAACTTAGCAGATGAAGCCGCAAAACGCATAGCTACACCCACCTGTATAGGACCACTGCTAGTAGCTGGAGATTGTGAACCACTGACAAACTTATATATATATGATATATATATATATATATATGAGCTATATATATGTGCTGCTATGTAATAGCAGCACAACATCAGGCAAGTCCATATGCACATTCTGTATGGGCAAAAAGGGGGGCAAGTATAATCACTGAAGAAGGTCCATCACATGGGCTATGGCGAAGTGCACATGGACATATTGTCCTCCCAACATCTTTGGTACAGGTTGCTACACGTAGTGCGCATGGTCAGGACCATTGCACAAGTGGGGAGGTGTTGAGACGCCTTCAAGCAGTCTGGTGGTCACCATTTTTCCAACCTGCGTTTGTAGCTGAGACAATTTTGCAAGGAAGGTTTTTTTCTGTTGCTCTGGTATTTCAAGTCTGATACTGCATGTTAGTGTTTTTGTTTTGTGTTTCTATTTTGCCGGGCTTGATGCTAAAATGATCTTTTCTTTTCAGATTTTTCAAGAAGACAAAAAACTTCCTATGCAGTGGTTGTGTAAGTACTGCACATTTTGTGCTGAAAAGAGGTGCTTCTTACTTAAGCATTACCGCTTAAAACACGGGTGCCACACTCGAATATCACCACTACCGTGCCTTTATAAGGAGTGCCTGTGCACATTTAAATCTTTCAATGCACTCAAAGTCCACTTATCAACATGGCACACTCAAAAGGACCTGGGGAACGTGGGTGAAACTGCTTTCCATTGTCAGCTGTGTGACTTTGTGGAGCCTTGCACTGGAGCTGACTTTTTTACCCATTTACGAAGACATTTGAAGCTGAAGCAAAAGGTTTCCTGTCCATATCAAGGCTGTAGCTTTCAGAGCAATGTTTATTCAACCTTTAATGCACATAAAAGCAAAGAACATCAAGACCACAATAAGATGGCATTCAAACCTGAAATTGTGTCACATAATGTACTTGAGGTACCTCCACCTAATATAAATATTCAACCTGAGGATAGTGCCCCTGAAACTGATCAGGTTGAGTTTGAGGTTACTGAGCTCAATGAAGATGTGGGAGACTTGGAGAGTCAGTTGGAACATAATGTAGCTGCTGTTTTTCTGAAAATGTCATCGATTCTTAACATCTCTGAAAATGCCCTGCAAGAAGTTATAGAGCAGATCAACCAAATTTATGTGCTTTCACAGCCATTGTTACATACCTCGGTTGGAAAAATACTAAATCAACATTGTGGAGATGTTGAGGACTCTTAAGTGAGTGAGATAGCTAAAGTATTTACTGAGAATAATGTATTCCTGAAATTCACTTCTACTAGGGGGTCATTGTCAACCACTAGCAAGCGAACATCATACATTTGAAAAGAATTCTCAGTGGTGACGCCTATTGAGTTTGTCCTAAAAAATGACAGGCAGACAGTTGTGTATATCCCCATAGTAAAAATGCTGCAGACATTACTAAACAATGGAGAAATTTTAGATAAGGCCATGTCATCTGAGACAAATTTGTCACAAGGATACAGATCTCACAGGGATGGTTACCGGTTTAAAGACAATTCTCTCTTGACAGAGGAAGAATTCAGGATTGCTCTTTTCTTGTACATAGATGATTTTGAGGTGGCTAAGCCCTTGGGAACCTCCAGAAAGAAACACAAGCTGCCATCTACTGGGTACTTGGAAATCTACACCCTAAATATCGCTCCTCTCTTCATTCCATTCAGCTTGCTCTACTCATCATCGCTGAAGATGATATCAGGAAGTTGACTTTAAATGAGAGACCACAGTCTATTGAAGAATTAAAAGTGCAACTGGTAGATAAACTGTCACTGCAGTATGACTTTAAACTGCAGTATGAAGATCAAGACTTCCATAATGCCCTCTGCAATTTGACTGAAATAACTGATTTACCTGAAAGAGCTACGCTCAAAATCATCCCTCTTGTGACTCTCCATTTAACCGCATTGTCATCACCCACCACAACATCAGACACTGAGTGCAGCACAGCAGACACTGAGATCCTGTCGACAGGAAGAGCATCACCATCGCTAAGACAACAGTGGCCAGATTTCTTTGACATACCCAATTTCTCAGTTGATGTTGACTATAGACTCAGACAGGCAGATCTTGCCTTTATGAAGGATGGAACACGTATGACTCTACCACGAGATATGAAGCATGACATACTAGAAAAGCTTGCTGAGACGATGTACAGTTTCGAGGCTTACCCTAAAGATGATGACTTCAGCAGTGTTGCAAAAGCACTAATTAGCAAACACCCCTGCCTCACTGAGCCTGGACCACACAGATGGTATGGCTGGAAAAACAGCCTTAAATTATCGCACAAAGCTTCAAAAAGCTGGATGTGAGGATGTAGCAATCAATGGAGGCAAAAGAAGTAAAGGCAACCCAGAAGGAGAATCCTCAAGCAAGAATATCAAACGGCCAAAAAGAGGTGAAGCAAACTACCTACCTAACTTACCTGAAGGACATGATGAAACAAGCCTTGAAAATGCCAGAAAGGTTCTCGTGGAAGAAATGAAGAAGAAACAACCCAATGGCACTCTCATCTCACAAATGATGGACCAATCATTCCCACTACGCAGACAAGAAATTGTAGAAAAGGAACCTGCTGTACAGAACATTGTTGAACGATGGCCAGCACTCTTCACAGACAGGTAAACTATTTTTGTTCTCAACCAATAAAATAATGCCTATCAAAAAGAAATTCAAGGTGTGTGGCTAGAAATCCAAACACACTTGTTGGAATGTTAACACTTCTGCCATCTCTCCATCCCTACCCACCCCTCTCTCTACTTTTCAGGTGTTTGCTGAGTTCAACAGAATCGCAAGTAAGAATCTTGAGGGAGACTTCTTTGAGGCTCTGGACCAGTATACCCCACGTTTCATTGAACTTTTCAAAACAAGAAGGGGAACTGTTGGCCAGAAGCTCAGTGAGCTGATGCAGCACATGAGCTGGATGGTAAGTAGGTTAATTTTGCTTTTGATCTGTGTGATAGTTCATCAATCAAGTTCTAAATGAGATGATCCAGCCCAACCTATTCTATTTCCTGTCTGACTTGTGCTTGTGCCTTGCAAATTACTCTGTTAACTGGTCTTTTCTCTCTCTGTGTATCATTAGACACCAGACGTGACAGTACTTCGCTCTGTTGTCCTCAAGGCATTCCTATTTTACTTGGTGACGACTCCAGTGAATTCTTCAAGACATGCTCTGTAAGTACTTGCACATAAGAAAAAGTTTGGTCTGCATTAAAATAGAACTATATCTGTGCTGACATAGAAGATGTAATTTTATCTGCACAATATACAATATACATTTTGTACAGTGATTGATGTATTTTGTATGGCAATTTCTCCACAGCTAATCTGAGAGGTATTTAAACAGCCAGTAAATAAAAATGAAATTTGCCACATAAACGTTGTACACATTAATTAATTGTAAATCTAAGGAGCAGGAGTCCAGGCTGAAAAGTCAGTGTCACTGTTTAAGAATATATGGACCTTGTGGACCATAGCTTTAGTTTAATCATACCACATTTATTTTGTTGGTTATATTGTAACAATCCAGTGTGAACACATATTTAAAACCATATTCCCTAGCAAATGCTTTCAACATTAAAAATGAATGTTTTAGAAGAGCATAAATTGCCATGCTGAAGAATGTGTGTGTGTGTCTTTGTAGGGTACAGCGAGAGACGAGGCCCTAGAATGCACTGTCGGTGTGCTGACAGTTGTCAGTGAAGATAATCCTCATGAGGGTCCAAGTTCAGTAGACCTCCAGCCCATCTCCACTGCCATCATTCTGGAGGGAGGTATCATCATGGATCATATAAAAAAACTTGCCTCAGGCAGTTTGTCTGTTATTTGGGCTTACATATGCTTTGCATTTGGATTACCCAAAATGCATGGCAAATACACTCAACTTCATTCAGACTGTGATGCTTGGACTGGGAAAGAAAACCTCCCACCAAAACTGTTAACTTTGAAGAACAGTCTACTGGGTTAGACCAGTAAAGAGCCATCAGCTGTCAGATAGCACTTTGTAAATTATGCAGCAGTTAATGTTCTCCTGTTATCAGAGAAAGTTTTATGCTTTCATGCAACTGAGCTGGCTTGTTTATGATCTCAAAAAAAAAAAAAATTCTATTAAAGTGTACCATGTTATGCTAGTATGCTAATGGTGGAAATAGCGCCACCTTGTGTTGCAAAGAGTTGTTAGATAATGTTGTCAGAAAGGAACCTAGCAAGGTTGACCTGTTTACATTTGTGTTTTGGGAAAACTTTTAATTATAGTAGTTATAATGTAGTACAAATACAAAACCCAAGGAGTGATGTTTTTCTGTGTTGGTTTAAACCTTGGACTGATGCTCGCTTTGGGACACAAAAGCATTTGTTGTACTTTCAGTTTTGATCAGAAATGCAATGATTTTGCATGCACTGAAGTCCTGTAATTATCAGGTGTTTACCTGTTTAATATTGTGAGACTGTTACATGCATAGAATTAGCTCACAAAAATGTGGTTTTATTTTTGCCATGTCCATGTCATGTTCTACAGTCAAATCAAACCACAAGTTTGTTGTTTAGCTGCTGTTTTGTACTTGAATGTACAAGAAAGTGATACTTGGGAACAGAACACTTGAGGCTGAATAATAGATTTAATGCATATTGTTATTACAATAGCCTAACAGACATAGATCACACTATGAGCAATTTTACAACTAGCTTTAAAATACATTAAATATGACAAGAGGATAGAGAACAGTAATTTTATTGTTTATTGTAAGGTTATTACATGAGTGATAAAACACACATTTTATATTGGAGAATTGGAATCAAAAGTAACAATATCGAACATTTATTGTTCAGCCTAGATCTGTCAGTGATGCAATTATTTTTTTAATAAATGTTGTAATGCAGCTGAACAAACCCAGTGAGTGTTCTTTTAAAGTATATGTTTGTGGTGTTTTTCCCTTTATTAGGTAATAACAGCTAAAATAGATAAGAAATGGGAGAAGGACAAGGACCCATTCAAGGAAATTGGTTTGTTTAATTTAACTGAACTGAAATGAACTGAAAAAAAATGAGTGAGTAGTAAGTAGTAGGTATCATAATTCTAAGTGGGGTTAAATTTGTATCAAGCAGTCCACACAAAATGAAAAAATTAAGTTAACACTAAGCATGGCTATTAAGTTACATGAACTTTTTTTTTTTTTTTTTAGTTGTACTACTTGATTTGGTACTGCACACTTAAAATAAACAAGCTTTTCTAACTCACTATTCTTAAGATTACTTTGCTTAATTTGCAACGAGTTTGCATACTTTTTTTAAGTAAGGTCAACTAATTAGATTTTACAGTGAGTATACGTACACACGTCTCCCGCAGAGCTATGTTGAAAGTCCCTCAATATTCAGTCGAGTATTGGCTAATGACCTGCAACACCTAGACGTGTCCAGTACAGTACTACAATATGTAGATGATCTCTTGATATGTAGCACCTCCAAAGCTCAATGTGCACAAGACTCAGTCTCAGCCCTGATGGCTTTAGAAAAGGGGGCTCACAAGGTGAGTAAAAATAAATTACAGTTTTGCCAGACACAGGTTGAATACTTAGGTAGACAACTCTGTGGCACTAAATGAGCTATAGTGCCCTCACAAATTGAGGCAGTATCGAAAGCTCCCAAACCACAAACGGTGAGACACATGTCGTCATTTCTGCCATCTCAGCTTTACTAGAAGCCATACACCATCCAAAAGTGTTAGCCATCATTAAATGCGTAGCTCATCAAAAAACGAATTCCCTGATAGCTAAAGGCAACAACTTAGCAGATGAAGCCGCAAAACGCATAGCTACACCCACCTGTATAGGACCACTGCTAGTAGCTGGAGATTGTGAACCACTGACAAACTTATATATATATGATATATATATATATATATATGAGCTATATATATGTGCTGCTATGTAATAGCAGCACAACATCAGGCAAGTCCATATGCACATTCTGTATGGGCAAAAAGGGGGGCAAGTATAATCACTGAAGAAGGTCCATCACATGGGCTATGGCGAAGTGCACATGGACATATTGTCCTCCCAACATCTTTGGTACAGGTTGCTACACGTAGTGCGCATGGTCAGGACCATTGCACAAGTGGGGAGGTGTTGAGACGCCTTCAAGCAGTCTGGTGGTCACCATTTTTCCAACCTGCGTTTGTAGCTGAGACAATTTTGCAAGGAAGGTTTTTTTCTGTTGCTCTGGTATTTCAAGTCTGATACTGCATGTTAGTGTTTTTGTTTTGTGTTTCTATTTTGCCGGGCTTGATGCTAAAATGATCTTTTCTTTTCAGATTTTTCAAGAAGACAAAAAACTTCCTATGCAGTGGTTGTGTAAGTACTGCACATTTTGTGCTGAAAAGAGGTGCTTCTTACTTAAGCATTACCGCTTAAAACACGGGTGCCACACTCGAATATCACCACTACCGTGCCTTTATAAGGAGTGCCTGTGCACATTTAAATCTTTCAATGCACTCAAAGTCCACTTATCAACATGGCACACTCAAAAGGACCTGGGGAACGTGGGTGAAACTGCTTTCCATTGTCAGCTGTGTGACTTTGTGGAGCCTTGCACTGGAGCTGACTTTTTTACCCATTTACGAAGACATTTGAAGCTGAAGCAAAAGGTTTCCTGTCCATATCAAGGCTGTAGCTTTCAGAGCAATGTTTATTCAACCTTTAATGCACATAAAAGCAAAGAACATCAAGACCACAATAAGATGGCATTCAAACCTGAAATTGTGTCACATAATGTACTTGAGGTACCTCCACCTAATATAAATATTCAACCTGAGGATAGTGCCCCTGAAACTGATCAGGTTGAGTTTGAGGTTACTGAGCTCAATGAAGATGTGGGAGACTTGGAGAGTCAGTTGGAACATAATGTAGCTGCTGTTTTTCTGAAAATGTCATCGATTCTTAACATCTCTGAAAATGCCCTGCAAGAAGTTATAGAGCAGATCAACCAAATTTATGTGCTTTCACAGCCATTGTTACATACCTCGGTTGGAAAAATACTAAATCAACATTGTGGAGATGTTGAGGACTCTTAAGTGAGTGAGATAGCTAAAGTATTTACTGAGAATAATGTATTCCTGAAATTCACTTCTACTAGGGGGTCATTGTCAACCACTAGCAAGCGAACATCATACATTTGAAAAGAATTCTCAGTGGTGACGCCTATTGAGTTTGTCCTAAAAAATGACAGGCAGACAGTTGTGTATATCCCCATAGTAAAAATGCTGCAGACATTACTAAACAATGGAGAAATTTTAGATAAGGCCATGTCATCTGAGACAAATTTGTCACAAGGATACAGATCTCACAGGGATGGTTACCGGTTTAAAGACAATTCTCTCTTGACAGAGGAAGAATTCAGGATTGCTCTTTTCTTGTACATAGATGATTTTGAGGTGGCTAAGCCCTTGGGAACCTCCAGAAAGAAACACAAGCTGCCATCTACTGGGTACTTGGAAATCTACACCCTAAATATCGCTCCTCTCTTCATTCCATTCAGCTTGCTCTACTCATCATCGCTGAAGATGATATCAGGAAGTTGACTTTAAATGAGAGACCACAGTCTATTGAAGAATTAAAAGTGCAACTGGTAGATAAACTGTCACTGCAGTATGACTTTAAACTGCAGTATGAAGATCAAGACTTCCATAATGCCCTCTGCAATTTGACTGAAATAACTGATTTACCTGAAAGAGCTACGCTCAAAATCATCCCTCTTGTGACTCTCCATTTAACCGCATTGTCATCACCCACCACAACATCAGACACTGAGTGCAGCACAGCAGACACTGAGATCCTGTCGACAGGAAGAGCATCACCATCGCTAAGACAACAGTGGCCAGATTTCTTTGACATACCCAATTTCTCAGTTGATGTTGACTATAGACTCAGACAGGCAGATCTTGCCTTTATGAAGGATGGAACACGTATGACTCTACCACGAGATATGAAGCATGACATACTAGAAAAGCTTGCTGAGACGATGTACAGTTTCGAGGCTTACCCTAAAGATGATGACTTCAGCAGTGTTGCAAAAGCACTAATTAGCAAACACCCCTGCCTCACTGAGCCTGGACCACACAGATGGTATGGCTGGAAAAACAGCCTTAAATTATCGCACAAAGCTTCAAAAAGCTGGATGTGAGGATGTAGCAATCAATGGAGGCAAAAGAAGTAAAGGCAACCCAGAAGGAGAATCCTCAAGCAAGAATATCAAACGGCCAAAAAGAGGTGAAGCAAACTACCTACCTAACTTACCTGAAGGACATGATGAAACAAGCCTTGAAAATGCCAGAAAGGTTCTCGTGGAAGAAATGAAGAAGAAACAACCCAATGGCACTCTCATCTCACAAATGATGGACCAATCATTCCCACTACGCAGACAAGAAATTGTAGAAAAGGAACCTGCTGTACAGAACATTGTTGAACGATGGCCAGCACTCTTCACAGACAGGTAAACTATTTTTGTTCTCAACCAATAAAATAATGCCTATCAAAAAGAAATTCAAGGTGTGTGGCTAGAAATCCAAACACACTTGTTGGAATGTTAACACTTCTGCCATCTCTCCATCCCTACCCACCCCTCTCTCTACTTTTCAGGTGTTTGCTGAGTTCAACAGAATCGCAAGTAAGAATCTTGAGGGAGACTTCTTTGAGGCTCTGGACCAGTATACCCCACGTTTCATTGAACTTTTCAAAACAAGAAGGGGAACTGTTGGCCAGAAGCTCAGTGAGCTGATGCAGCACATGAGCTGGATGGTAAGTAGGTTAATTTTGCTTTTGATCTGTGTGATAGTTCATCAATCAAGTTCTAAATGAGATGATCCAGCCCAACCTATTCTATTTCCTGTCTGACTTGTGCTTGTGCCTTGCAAATTACTCTGTTAACTGGTCTTTTCTCTCTCTGTGTATCATTAGACACCAGACGTGACAGTACTTCGCTCTGTTGTCCTCAAAGGCATTCCTATTTTACTTGGTGACGACTCCAGTGAATTCTTCAAGACATGCTCTGTAAGTACTTGCACATAAGAAAAAGTTTGGTCTGCATTAAAATAGAACTATATCTGTGCTGACATAGAAGATGTAATTTTATCTGCACAATATACAATATACATTTTGTACAGTGATTGATGTATTTTGTATGGCAATTCCTCCACAGCTAATCTGAGAGGTATTTAAACAGCCAGTAAATAAAAATGAAATTTGCCACATAAACGTTGTACACATTAATTAATTGTAAATCTAAGGAGCAGGAGTCCAGGCTGAAAAGTCAGTGTCACTGTTTAAGAATATATGGACCTTGTGGACCATAGCTTTAGTTTAATCATACCACATTTATTTTGTTGGTTATATTGTAACAATCCAGTGTGGACACATATTTAAAACCATATTCCCTAGCAAATGCTTTCAACATTAAAAATGAATGTTTAGAAGAGCATAAATTGCCATGCTGAAGAATGTGTGTGTGTGTCTTTGTAGGGTACAGCGAGAGACGAGGCCCTAGAATGCACTGTCGGTGTGCTGACAGTTGTCAGTGAAGATAATCCTCATGAGGGTCCAAGTTCAGTAGACCTCCAGCCCATCTCCACTGCCATCATTCTGGAGGGAGGTATCATCATGGATCATATAAAAAAACTTGCCTCAGGCAGTTTGTCTGTTATTTGGGCTTACATATGCTTTGCATTTGGATTACCCAAAATGCATGGCAAATACACTCAACTTCATTCAGACTGTGATGCTTGGACTGGGAAAGAAAACCTCCCACCAAAACTGTTAACTTTGAAGAACAGTCTACTGGGTTAGACCAGTAAAGAGCCATCAGCTGTCAGATAGCACTTTGTAAATTATGCAGCAGTTAATGTTCTCCTGTTATCAGAGAAAGTTTTATGCTTTCATGCAACTGAGCTGGCTTGTTTATGATCTCAAAAAAAAAAAAAATTCTATTAAAGTGTACCATGTTATGCTAGTATGCTAATGGTGGAAATAGCGCCACCTTGTGTTGCAAAGAGTTGTTAGATAATGTTGTCAGAAAGGAACCTAGCAAGGTTGACCTGTTTACATTTGTGTTTTGGGAAAACTTTTAATTATAGTAGTTATAATGTAGTACAAATACAAAACCCAAGGAGTGATGTTTTTCTGTGTTGGTTTAAACCTTGGACTGATGCTCGCTTTGGGACACAAAAGCATTTGTTGTACTTTCAGTTTTGATCAGAAATGCAATGATTTTGCATGCACTGAAGTCCTGTAATTATCAGGTGTTTACCTGTTTAATATTGTGAGACTGTTACATGCATAGAATTAGCTCACAAAAATGTGGTTTTATTTTTGCCATGTCCATGTCATGTTCTACAGTCAAATCAAACCACAAGTTTGTTGTTTAGCTGCTGTTTTGTACTTGAATGTACAAGAAAGTGATACTTGGGAACAGAACACTTGAGGCTGAATAATAGATTTAATGCATATTGTTATTACAATAGCCTAACAGACATAGATCACACTATGAGCAATTTTGCAACTAGCTTTAAAATACATTAAATATGACAAGAGGATAGAGAACAGTCATTTTATTGTTTATTGTAAGGTTATTACATGAGTGATAAAACACACATTTTATATTGGAGAATTGGAATCAAAAGTAACAATATCGAACATTTATTGTTCAGCCTAGATCTGTCAGTGATGCAATTATTTTTTTAATAAATGTTGTAATGCAGCTGAACAAACCCAGTGAGTGTTCTTTTAAAGTATATGTTTGTGGTGTTTTTCCCTTTATTAGGTAATAACAGCTAAAATAGATAAGAAATGGGAGAAGGACAAGGACCCATTCAAGGAAATTGGTTTGTTTAATTTAACTGAACTGAAATGAACTGAAAAAAAATGAGTGAGTAGTAAGTAGTAGGTATCATAATTCTAAGTGGGGTTAAATTTGTATCAAGCAGTCCACACAAAATGAAAAAATTAAGTTAACACTAAGCATGGCTATTAAGTTACATGAACTTTTTTTTTTTTTTTTTTTAGTTGTACTACTTGATTTGGTACTGCACACTTAAAATAAACAAGCTTTTCTAACTCACTATTTTTAAGATTACTTTGCTTAATTTGCAACGAGTTTGCATACTTTTTTTAAGTAAGGTCAACTAATTAGATTTTACAGTGAGTATACGTACACACGTCTCCCGCAGAGCTATGTTGAAAGTCCCTCAATATTCAGTCGAGTATTGGCTAATGACCTGCAACACCTAGACGTGTCCAGTACAGTACTACAATATGTAGATGATCTCTTGATATGTAGCACCTCCAAAGCTCAATGTGCACAAGACTCAGTCTCAGCCCTGATGGCTTTAGAAAAGGGGGCTCACAAGGTGAGTAAAAATAAATTACAGTTTTGCCAGACACAGGTTGAATACTTAGGTAGACAACTCTGTGGCACTAAATGAGCTATAGTGCCCTCACAAATTGAGGCAGTATCGAAAGCTCCCAAACCACAAACGGTGAGACACATGTCGTCATTTCTGCCATCTCAGCTTTACTAGAAGCCATACACCATCCAAAAGTGTTAGCCATCATTAAATGCGTAGCTCATCAAAAAACGAATTCCCTGATAGCTAAAGGCAACAACTTAGCAGATGAAGCCGCAAAACGCATAGCTACACCCACCTGTATAGGACCACTGCTAGTAGCTGGAGATTGTGAACCACTGACAAACTTATATATATATGATATATATATATATATATATATGAGCTATATATATGTGCTGCTATGTAATAGCAGCACAACATCAGGCAAGTCCATATGCACATTCTGTATGGGCAAAAAGGGGGGCAAGTATAATCACTGAAGAAGGTCCATCACATGGGCTATGGCGAAGTGCACATGGACATATTGTCCTCCCAACATCTTTGGTACAGGTTGCTACACGTAGTGCGCATGGTCAGGACCATTGCACAAGTGGGGAGGTGTTGAGACGCCTTCAAGCAGTCTGGTGGTCACCATTTTTCCGACCTGCGTTTGTAGCTGAGACAATTTTGCAAGGAAGGTTTTTTTCTGTTGCTCTGGTATTTCAAGTCTGATACTGCATGTTAGTGTTTTTGTTTTTTGTTTCTATTTTGCCGGGCTTGATGCTAAAATGATCTTTTCTTTTCAGATTTTTCAAGAAGACAAAAAACTTCCTATGCAGTGGTTGTGTAAGTACTGCACATTTTGTGCTGAAAAGAGGTGCTTCTTACTTAAGCATTACCGCTTAAAACACGGGTGCCACACTCGAATATCACCACTACCGTGCCTTTATAAGGAGTGCCTGTGCACATTTAAATCTTTCAATGCACTCAAAGTCCACTTATCAACATGGCACACTCAAAAGGACCTGGGCAACGTGGGTGAAACTGCTTTCCATTGTCAGCTGTGTGACTTTGTGGAGCCTTGCACTGGAGCTGACTTTTTTACCCATTTACGAAGACATTTGAAGCTGAAGCAAAAGGTTTCCTGTCCATATCAAGGCTGTAGCTTTCAGAGCAATGTTTATTCAACCTTTAATGCACATAAAAGCAAAGAACATCAAGACCACAATAAGATGGCATTCAAACCTGAAATTGTGTCACATAATGTACTTGATGTACCTCCACCTAATATAAATATTCAACCTGAGGATAGTGCCCCTGAAACTGATCAGGTTGAGTTTGAGGTTACTGAGCTCAATGAAGATGTGGGAGACTTGGAGAGTCAGTTGGAACATAATGTAGCTGCTGTTTTTCTGAAAATGTCATCAATTCTTAACATCTCTGAAAATGCCCTGCAAGAAGTTATAGAGCAGATCAACCAAATTTATGTGCTTTCACAGCCATTGTTACATACCTCGGTTGGAAAAATACTAAATCAACATTGTGGAGATGTTGAGGACTCTTAAGTGAGTGAGATAGCTAAAGTATTTACTGAGAATAATGTATTCCTGAAATTCACTTCTACTAGGGGGTCATTGTCAACCACTAGCAAGCGAACATCATACATTTGAAAAGAATTCTCAGTGGTGACGCCTATTGAGTTTGTCCTAAAAAATGACAGGCAGACAGTTGTGTATATCCCCATACTAAAAATGCTGCAGACATTACTAAACAATGGAGAAATTTTAGATAAGGCCATGTCATCTGAGACAAATTTGTCACAAGGATACAGATCTCACAGGGATGGTTACCGGTTTAAAGACAATTCTCTCTTGACAGAGGAAGAATTCAGGATTGCTCTTTTCTTGTACATAGATGATTTTGAGGTGGCTAAGCCCTTGGGAACCTCCAGAAAGAAACACAAGCTGCCATCTACTGGGTACTTGGAAATCTACACCCTAAATATCGCTCCTCTCTTCATTCCATTCAGCTTGCTCTACTCATCATCGCTGAAGATGATATCAGGAAGTTGACTTTAAATGAGAGACCACAGTCTATTGAAGAATTAAAAGTGCAACTGGTAGATAAACTGTCACTGCAGTATGACTTTAAACTGCAGTATGAAGATCAAGACTTCCATAATGCCCTCTGCAATTTGACTGAAATAACTGATTTACCTGAAAGAGCTACGCTCAAAATCATCCCTCTTGTGACTCTCCATTTAACCGCATTGTCATCACCCACCACAACATCAGACACTGAGTGCAGCACAGCAGACACTGAGATCCTGTCGACAGGAAGAGCATCACCATCGCTAAGACAACAGTGGCCAGATTTCTTTGACATACCCAATTTCTCAGTTGATGTTGACTATAGACTCAGACAGGCAGATCTTGCCTTTATGAAGGATGGAACACGTATGACTCTACCACGAGATATGAAGCATGACATACTAGAAAAGCTTGCTGAGACGATGTACAGTTTCGAGGCTTACCCTAAAGATGATGACTTCAGCAGTGTTGCAAAAGCACTAATTAGCAAACACCCCTGCCTCACTGAGCCTGGACCACACAGATGGTATGGCTGGAAAAACAGCCTTAAATTATCGCACAAAGCTTCAAAAAGCTGGATGTGAGGATGTAGCAATCAATGGAGGCAAAAGAAGTAAAGGCAACCCAGAAGGAGAATCCTCAAGCAAGAATATCAAACGGCCAAAAAGAGGTGAAGCAAACTACCTACCTAACTTACCTGAAGGACATGATGAAACAAGCCTTGAAAATGCCAGAAAGGTTCTCGTGGAAGAAATGAAGAAGAAACAACCCAATGGCACTCTCATCTCACAAATGATGGACCAATCATTCCCACTACGCAGACAAGAAATTGTAGAAAAGGAACCTGCTGTACAGAACATTGTTGAACGATGGCCAGCACTCTTCACAGACAGGTAAACTATTTTTGTTCTCAACCAATAAAATAATGCCTATCAAAAAGAAATTCAAGGTGTGTGGCTAGAAATCCAAACACACTTGTTGGAATGTTAACACTTCTGCCATCTCTCCATCCCTACCCACCCCTCTCTCTACTTTTCAGGTGTTTGCTGAGTTCAACAGAATCGCAAGTAAGAATCTTGAGGGAGACTTCTTTGAGGCTCTGGACCAGTATACCCCACGTTTCATTGAACTTTTCAAAACAAGAAGGGGAACTGTTGGCCAGAAGCTCAGTGAGCTGATGCAGCACATGAGCTGGATGGTAAGTAGGTTAATTTTGCTTTTGATCTGTGTGATAGTTCATCAATCAAGTTCTAAATGAGATGATCCAGCCCAACCTATTCTATTTCCTGTCTGACTTGTGCTTGTGCCTTGCAAATTACTCTGTTAACTGGTCTTTTCTCTCTCTGTGTATCATTAGACACCAGACGTGACAGTACTTCGCTCTGTTGTCCTCAAAGGCATTCCTATTTTACTTGGTGACGACTCCAGTGAATTCTTCAAGACATGCTCTGTAAGTACTTGCACATAAGAAAAAGTTTGGTCTGCATTAAAATAGAACTATATCTGTGCTGACATAGAAGATGTAATTTTATCTGCACAATATACAATATACATTTTGTACAGTGATTGATGTATTTTGTATGGCAATTCCTCCACAGCTAATCTGAGAGGTATTTAAACAGCCAGTAAATAAAAATGAAATTTGCCACATAAACGTTGTACACATTAATTAATTGTAAATCTAAGGAGCAGGAGTCCAGGCTGAAAAGTCAGTGTCACTGTTTAAGAATATATGGACCTTGTGGACCATAGCTTTAGTTTAATCATACCACATTTATTTTGTTGGTTATATTGTAACAATCCAGTGTGGACACATATTTAAAACCATATTCCCTAGCAAATGCTTTCAACATTAAAAATGAATGTTTAGAAGAGCATAAATTGCCATGCTGAAGAATGTGTGTGTGTGTCTTTGTAGGGTACAGCGAGAGACGAGGCCCTAGAATGCACTGTCGGTGTGCTGACAGTTGTCAGTGAAGATAATCCTCATGAGGGTCCAAGTTCAGTAGACCTCCAGCCCATCTCCACTGCCATCATTCTGGAGGGAGGTATCATCATGGATCATATAAAAAAACTTGCCTCAGGCAGTTTGTCTGTTATTTGGGCTTACATATGCTTTGCATTTGGATTACCCAAAATGCATGGCAAATACACTCAACTTCATTCAGACTGTGATGCTTGGACTGGGAAAGAAAACCTCCCACCAAAACTGTTAACTTTGAAGAACAGTCTACTGGGTTAGACCAGTAAAGAGCCATCAGCTGTCAGATAGCACTTTGTAAATTATGCAGCAGTTAATGTTCTCCTGTTATCAGAGAAAGTTTTATGCTTTCATGCAACTGAGCTGGCTTGTTTATGATCTCAAAAAAAAAAAAAATTCTATTAAAGTGTACCATGTTATGCTAGTATGCTAATGGTGGAAATAGCGCCACCTTGTGTTGCAAAGAGTTGTTAGATAATGTTGTCAGAAAGGAACCTAGCAAGGTTGACCTGTTTACATTTGTGTTTTGGGAAAACTTTTAATTATAGTAGTTATAATGTAGTACAAATACAAAACCCAAGGAGTGATGTTTTTCTGTGTTGGTTTAAACCTTGGACTGATGCTCGCTTTGGGACACAAAAGCATTTGTTGTACTTTCAGTTTTGATCAGAAATGCAATGATTTTGCATGCACTGAAGTCCTGTAATTATCAGGTGTTTACCTGTTTAATATTGTGAGACTGTTACATGCATAGAATTAGCTCACAAAAATGTGGTTTTATTTTTGCCATGTCCATGTCATGTTCTACAGTCAAATCAAACCACAAGTTTGTTGTTTAGCTGCTGTTTTGTACTTGAATGTACAAGAAAGTGATACTTGGGAACAGAACACTTGAGGCTGAATAATAGATTTAATGCATATTGTTATTACAATAGCCTAACAGACATAGATCACACTATGAGCAATTTTGCAACTAGCTTTAAAATACATTAAATATGACAAGAGGATAGAGAACAGTCATTTTATTGTTTATTGTAAGGTTATTACATGAGTGATAAAACACACATTTTATATTGGAGAATTGGAATCAAAAGTAACAATATCGAACATTTATTGTTCAGCCTAGATCTGTCAGTGATGCAATTATTTTTTTAATAAATGTTGTAATGCAGCTGAACAAACCCAGTGAGTGTTCTTTTAAAGTATATGTTTGTGGTGTTTTTCCCTTTATTAGGTAATAACAGCTAAAATAGATAAGAAATGGGAGAAGGACAAGGACCCATTCAAGGAAATTGGTTTGTTTAATTTAACTGAACTGAAATGAACTGAAAAAAAATGAGTGAGTAGTAAGTAGTAGGTATCATAATTCTAAGTGGGGTTAAATTTGTATCAAGCAGTCCACACAAAATGAAAAAATTAAGTTAACACTAAGCATGGCTATTAAGTTACATGAACTTTTTTTTTTTTTTTTTTTAGTTGTACTACTTGATTTGGTACTGCACACTTAAAATAAACAAGCTTTTCTAACTCACTATTTTTAAGATTACTTTGCTTAATTTGCAACGAGTTTGCATACTTTTTTTAAGTAAGGTCAACTAATTAGATTTTACAGTGAGTATACGTACACACGTCTCCCGCAGAGCTATGTTGAAAGTCCCTCAATATTCAGTCGAGTATTGGCTAATGACCTGCAACACCTAGACGTGTCCAGTACAGTACTACAATATGTAGATGATCTCTTGATATGTAGCACCTCCAAAGCTCAATGTGCACAAGACTCAGTCTCAGCCCTGATGGCTTTAGAAAAGGGGGCTCACAAGGTGAGTAAAAATAAATTACAGTTTTGCCAGACACAGGTTGAATACTTAGGTAGACAACTCTGTGGCACTAAATGAGCTATAGTGCCCTCACAAATTGAGGCAGTATCGAAAGCTCCCAAACCACAAACGGTGAGACACATGTCGTCATTTCTGCCATCTCAGCTTTACTAGAAGCCATACACCATCCAAAAGTGTTAGCCATCATTAAATGCGTAGCTCATCAAAAAACGAATTCCCTGATAGCTAAAGGCAACAACTTAGCAGATGAAGCCGCAAAACGCATAGCTACACCCACCTGTATAGGACCACTGCTAGTAGCTGGAGATTGTGAACCACTGACAAACTTATATATATATGATATATATATATATATATATGAGCTATATATATGTGCTGCTATGTAATAGCAGCACAACATCAGGCAAGTCCATATGCACATTCTGTATGGGCAAAAAGGGGGGCAAGTATAATCACTGAAGAAGGTCCATCACATGGGCTATGGCGAAGTGCACATGGACATATTGTCCTCCCAACATCTTTGGTACAGGTTGCTACACGTAGTGCGCATGGTCAGGACCATTGCACAAGTGGGGAGGTGTTGAGACGCCTTCAAGCAGTCTGGTGGTCACCATTTTTCCGACCTGCGTTTGTAGCTGAGACAATTTTGCAAGGAAGGTTTTTTTCTGTTGCTCTGGTATTTCAAGTCTGATACTGCATGTTAGTGTTTTTGTTTTTTGTTTCTATTTTGCCGGGCTTGATGCTAAAATGATCTTTTCTTTTCAGATTTTTCAAGAAGACAAAAAACTTCCTATGCAGTGGTTGTGTAAGTACTGCACATTTTGTGCTGAAAAGAGGTGCTTCTTACTTAAGCATTACCGCTTAAAACACGGGTGCCACACTCGAATATCACCACTACCGTGCCTTTATAAGGAGTGCCTGTGCACATTTAAATCTTTCAATGCACTCAAAGTCCACTTATCAACATGGCACACTCAAAAGGACCTGGGCAACGTGGGTGAAACTGCTTTCCATTGTCAGCTGTGTGACTTTGTGGAGCCTTGCACTGGAGCTGACTTTTTTACCCATTTACGAAGACATTTGAAGCTGAAGCAAAAGGTTTCCTGTCCATATCAAGGCTGTAGCTTTCAGAGCAATGTTTATTCAACCTTTAATGCACATAAAAGCAAAGAACATCAAGACCACAATAAGATGGCATTCAAACCTGAAATTGTGTCACATAATGTACTTGATGTACCTCCACCTAATATAAATATTCAACCTGAGGATAGTGCCCCTGAAACTGATCAGGTTGAGTTTGAGGTTACTGAGCTCAATGAAGATGTGGGAGACTTGGAGAGTCAGTTGGAACATAATGTAGCTGCTGTTTTTCTGAAAATGTCATCGATTCTTAACATCTCTGAAAATGCCCTGCAAGAAGTTATAGAGCAGATCAACCAAATTTATGTGCTTTCACAGCCATTGTTACATACCTCGGTTGGAAAAATACTAAATCAACATTGTGGAGATGTTGAGGACTCTTAAGTGAGTGAGATAGCTAAAGTATTTACTGAGAATAATGTATTCCTGAAATTCACTTCTACTAGGGGGTCATTGTCAACCACTAGCAAGCGAACATCATACATTTGAAAAGAATTCTCAGTGGTGACGCCTATTGAGTTTGTCCTAAAAAATGACAGGCAGACAGTTGTGTATATCCCCATACTAAAAATGCTGCAGACATTACTAAACAATGGAGAAATTTTAGATAAGGCCATGTCATCTGAGACAAATTTGTCACAAGGATACAGATCTCACAGGGATGGTTACCGGTTTAAAGACAATTCTCTCTTGACAGAGGAAGAATTCAGGATTGCTCTTTTCTTGTACATAGATGATTTTGAGGTGGCTAAGCCCTTGGGAACCTCCAGAAAGAAACACAAGCTGCCATCTACTGGGTACTTGGAAATCTACACCCTAAATATCGCTCCTCTCTTCATTCCATTCAGCTTGCTCTACTCATCATCGCTGAAGATGATATCAGGAAGTTGACTTTAAATGAGAGACCACAGTCTATTGAAGAATTAAAAGTGCAACTGGTAGATAAACTGTCACTGCAGTATGACTTTAAACTGCAGTATGAAGATCAAGACTTCCATAATGCCCTCTGCAATTTGACTGAAATAACTGATTTACCTGAAAGAGCTACGCTCAAAATCATCCCTCTTGTGACTCTCCATTTAACCGCATTGTCATCACCCACCACAACATCAGACACTGAGTGCAGCACAGCAGACACTGAGATCCTGTCGACAGGAAGAGCATCACCATCGCTAAGACAACAGTGGCCAGATTTCTTTGACATACCCAATTTCTCAGTTGATGTTGACTATAGACTCAGACAGGCAGATCTTGCCTTTATGAAGGATGGAACACGTATGACTCTACCACGAGATATGAAGCATGACATACTAGAAAAGCTTGCTGAGACGATGTACAGTTTCGAGGCTTACCCTAAAGATGATGACTTCAGCAGTGTTGCAAAAGCACTAATTAGCAAACACCCCTGCCTCACTGAGCCTGGACCACACAGATGGTATGGCTGGAAAAACAGCCTTAAATTATCGCACAAAGCTTCAAAAAGCTGGATGTGAGGATGTAGCAATCAATGGAGGCAAAAGAAGTAAAGGCAACCCAGAAGGAGAATCCTCAAGCAAGAATATCAAACGGCCAAAAAGAGGTGAAGCAAACTACCTACCTAACTTACCTGAAGGACATGATGAAACAAGCCTTGAAAATGCCAGAAAGGTTCTCGTGGAAGAAATGAAGAAGAAACAACCCAATGGCACTCTCATCTCACAAATGATGGACCAATCATTCCCACTACGCAGACAAGAAATTGTAGAAAAGGAACCTGCTGTACAGAACATTGTTGAACGATGGCCAGCACTCTTCACAGACAGGTAAACTATTTTTGTTCTCAACCAATAAAATAATGCCTATCAAAAAGAAATTCAAGGTGTGTGGCTAGAAATCCAAACACACTTGTTGGAATGTTAACACTTCTGCCATCTCTCCATCCCTACCCACCCCTCTCTCTACTTTTCAGGTGTTTGCTGAGTTCAACAGAATCGCAAGTAAGAATCTTGAGGGAGACTTCTTTGAGGCTCTGGACCAGTATACCCCACGTTTCATTGAACTTTTCAAAACAAGAAGGGGAACTGTTGGCCAGAAGCTCAGTGAGCTGATGCAGCACATGAGCTGGATGGTTAGTAGGTTAATTTTGCTTTTGATCTGTGTGATAGTTCATCAATCAAGTTCTAAATGAGATGATCCAGCCCAACCTATTCTATTTCCTGTCTGACTTGTGCTTGTGCCTTGCAAATTACTCTGTTAACTGGTCTTTTCTCTCTCTGTGTATCATTAGACACCAGACGTGACAGTACTTCGCTCTGTTGTCCTCAAAGGCATTCCTATTTTACTTGGTGACGACTCCAGTGAATTCTTCAAGACATGCTCTGTAAGTACTTGCACATAAGAAAAAGTTTGGTCTGCATTAAAATAGAACTATATCTGTGCTGACATAGAAGATGTAATTTTATCTGCACAATATACAATATACATTTTGTACAGTGATTGATGTATTTTGTATGGCAATTCCTCCACAGCTAATCTGAGAGGTATTTAAACAGCCAGTAAATAAAAATGAAATTTGCCACATAAACGTTGTACACATTAATTAATTGTAAATCTAAGGAGCAGGAGTCCAGGCTGAAAAGTCAGTGTCACTGTTTAAGAATATATGGACCTTGTGGACCATAGCTTTAGTTTAATCATACCACATTTATTTTGTTGGTTATATTGTAACAATCCAGTGTGAACACATATTTAAAACCATATTCCCTAGCAAATGCTTTCAACATTAAAAATGAATGTTTTAGAAGAGCATAAATTGCCATGCTGAAGAATGTGTGTGTGTGTCTTTGTAGGGTACAGCGAGAGACGAGGCCCTAGAATGCACTGTCGGTGTGCTGACAGTTGTCAGTGAAGATAATCCTCATGAGGGTCCAAGTTCAGTAGACCTCCAGCCCATCTCCACTGCCATCATTCTGGAGGGAGGTATCATCTTGGATCATATAAAAAAACTTGCCTCAGGCAGTTTGTCTGTTATTTGGGCTTACATATGCTTTGCATTTGGATTACCCAAAATGCATGGCAAATACACTCAACTTCATTCAGACTGTGATGCTTGGACTGGGAAAGAAAACCTCCCACCAAAACTGTTAACTTTGAAGAACAGTCTACTGGGTTAGACCAGTAAAGAGCCATCAGCTGTCAGATAGCACTTTGTAAATTATGCAGCAGTTAATGTTCTCCTGTTATCAGAGAAAGTTTTATGCTTTCATGCAACTGAGCTGGCTTGTTTATGATCTCAAAAAAAAAAAAATTCTATTAAAGTGTACCATGTTATGCTAGTATGCTAATGGTGGAAATAGCGCCACCTTGTGTTGCAAAGAGTTGTTAGATAATGTTGTCAGAAAGGAACCTAGCAAGGTTGACCTGTTTACATTTGTGTTTTGGGAAAACTTTTAATTATAGTAGTTATAATGTAGTACAAATACAAAACCCAAGGAGTGATGTTTTTCTGTGTTGGTTTAAACCTTGGACTGATGCTCGCTTTGGGACACAAAAGCATTTGTTGTACTTTCAGTTTTGATCAGAAATGCAATGATTTTGCATGCACTGAAGTCCTGTAATTATCAGGTGTTTACCTGTTTAATATTGTGAGACTGTTACATGCATAGAATTAGCTCACAAAAATGTGGTTTTATTTTTGCCATGTCCATGTCATGTTCTACAGTCAAATCAAACCACAAGTTTGTTGTTTAGCTGCTGTTTTGTACTTGAATGTACAAGAAAGTGATACTTGGGAACAGAACACTTGAGGCTGAATAATAGATTTAATGCAAATTGTTATTACAATAGCCTAACAGACATAGATCACACTATGAGCAATTTTACAACTAGCTTTAAAATACATTAAATATGACAAGAGGATAGAGAACAGTAATTTTATTGTTTATTGTAAGGTTATTACATGAGTGATAAAACACACATTTTATATTGGAGAATTGGAATCGAAAGTAACATTATCGAACATTTATTGTTCAGCCTAGATCTGTCAGTGATGCAATTATTTTTTTAATAAATGTTGTAATGCAGCTGAACAAACCCAGTGAGTGTTCTTTTAAAGTATATGTTTGTGGTGTTTTTCCCTTTATTAGGTAATAACAGCTAAAATAGATAAGAAATGGGAGAAGGACAAGGACCCATTCAAGGAAATTGGTTTGTTTAATTTAACTGAACTGAAATTAACTGAAAAAAAATGAGTGAGTAGTAAGTAGTAGGTATCATAATTCTAAGTGGGGTTAAATTTGTATCAAGCAGTCCACACAAAATGAAAAAAATTAAGTTAACACTAAGCATGGCTATTAAGTTACATGAACTTTTTTTTTTTTTTTTAGTTGTACTACTTGATTTGGTACTGCACACTTAAAATAAACAAGCTTTTCTAACTCACTATTCTTAAGATTACTTTGCTTAATTTGCAACGAGTTTGCATACTTTTTTTAAGTAAGGTCAACTAATTAGATTTTACAGTGAGTATACGTACACACGTCTCCCGCAGAGCTATGTTGAAAGTCCCTCAATATTCAGTCGAGTATTGGCTAATGACCTGCAACACCTAGACGTGTCCAGTACAGTACTACAATATGTAGATGATCTCTTGATATGTAGCACCTCCAAAGCTCAATGTGCACAAGACTCAGTCTCAGCCCTGATGGCTTTAGAAAAGGGGGCTCACAAGGTGAGTAAAAATAAATTACAGTTTTGCCAGACACAGGTTGAATACTTAGGTAGACAACTCTGTGGCACTAAATGAGCTATAGTGCCCTCACAAATTGAGGCAGTATCGAAAGCTCCCAAACCACAAACGGTGAGACACATGTCGTCATTTCTGCCATCTCAGCTTTACTAGAAGCCATACACCATCCAAAAGTGTTAGCCATCATTAAATGCGTAGCTCATCAAAAAACGAATTCCCTGATAGCTAAAGGCAACAACTTAGCAGATGAAGCCGCAAAACGCATAGCTACACCCACCTGTATAGGACCACTGCTAGTAGCTGGAGATTGTGAACCACTGACAAACTTATATATATATGATATATATATATATATATATATATATATATATATATGAGCTATATATATGTGCTGCTATGTAATAGCAGCACAACATCAGGCAAGTCCATATGCACATTCTGTATGGGCAAAAAGGGGGGCAAGTATAATCACTGAAGAAGGTCCATCACATGGGCTATGGCGAAGTGCACATGGACATATTGTCCTCCCAACATCTTTGGTACAGGTTGCTACACGTAGTGCGCATGGTCAGGACCATTGCACAAGTGGGGAGGTGTTGAGACGCCTTCAAGCAGTCTGGTGGTCACCATTTTTCCGACCTGCGTTTGTAGCTGAGACAATAAAAAAAGCCCTAAAAATGCTAGGAATCAAACAGAAGTTTAGATGTGTGTATCACCCACAGTCACAGAGAGTAGTGGAAAGGGCAAATGGCATGCTAAAAGCAAAACTTGCAAAAATTAGAGCAGACAGTCAGTATAAAATCAATTGGGTAGATGCATTGCCACTTGCTTTGATGGCTATACGAACACTAACTAACACTAACACTAAGCTAAGAGATTAACACATCTAATACCACACGAGGCACTTACGGGGAGACCGATGCCGGTTCCCTTTTGTAGAGGGCCGTATGCGAGCAATGTGAACGAGAACTAACATGCTACCTACGACACCTAACGCAAATACACAAAGCTGTGCTCCAACAGGTAAAAGCTGTGTCTGAGGACAGAGACGCTGACATTCCAGAGCAGCTAAGGAGAGTTGAACCTGGAGACTGGGTCTACGTAAAGGTGTTCAAACGAAAGTGGGACCAACCAAGGTGAGAAGGACCCTTTAAGGTTATCCTAACTACCCCAACTGCGCTGAAAGTAGAGGGTAAGAAATGTTGGTTCCATTTAAACCATTGCTGCAGAGCGAGGGATCCAGGTGAGACAGCAAGGGCACAGCACGATCCAGAAAGGGACGGTGAAGCCTCCCAACTGGAAGATAGACAGCTTCAAGATCCAAGGACAAAGATGATCACAGAGACTGGCTGAGAGGAGGAGTACCAGTAAACAACGTAATCACACTCACGTATATAAAGTCAGCTCAATACAATCAAACATTGACATTAGGACCAGAAGGCATTAAAAATAGACACGCATGTGGTTCACAGACAATGCCTAAAAGAAGGGACAGTGATGGTAGTGGTACAATGTTCACGAAATCAATGCACATAGATAAACCTACACCAAACCATGACAGCTGAAGAAGCAACCAAATTGACCCAAATTTAAGTAAAATGAGGTGTCTGAGCTGAGAGATGTCTCTCCCATGTGTGTCCAATGTTTAGATACTTGTGTGGATCCAATGTTTAGATACTTGTGTGGGAAATGTTTAGATAAGCCTATGTCCAAGGTCTGGCTACTTTCATAGATGGGTGCCCCTTGGGGGTTGTTTTCCTAAAGTTCCAAAGAGATGAGATCAGTTTCAACCTGAACTATAGGTTCCACCTTCCCTTTCTGTAAAATAGCCATGTATGGTTATGAGGTTGGCTCTGAGCCTATCTTGTCACCACACATTAGCTATACCATGAGGCTTTAAAAGGTGTAGTTTGAGTGGAAAACGGGGGAGATTCACATTGGCTTCGGATCTTCTCACAGGCAATCCATGGTGCTTGTTTTGACGCTGTACTTTTTGTAATAAACCTTTTTATACAACTAAGTCGGTGTCAGCGGAGATTCCTTCATCATCATCACATCATCGCTACAGAAGATACAACACAGCCAACCCCTCTCAGACAGCTAAGGTCGCAAAAGGAGGAAGCATTTAGGAGTGGAGACAGAAGCAGGTTCAAAGAGGCAAAGTACAGGTTTAGCAAGGAGGTGAGGGGAGCTAAACGACTGTATTCTGAGAAACTCCAACACCAGTTCTCAGCCAAGGACTCTGCTTCTGTCTGGAAGGGGCTCAGAGAGCTCACCCATTACAAACCCAGAGCCCCCCACTCTGCTAACGACTTGCGCCTGTCCAACAATCTGAACAAGTTCTACTGTCGTTTCGAAAGACAATGGGACAGTCCAGACACAATCCCCTGGGACTCCATCCACCAGCCCCAGGCCACCAGCTTCACCTCTCCCACCACTGCAGGGGCCTGGGCCTCTCCACAACTTCAAACCTCAGAGGCCCCCTTCCCGTCCACAGTGACACCTCTCTCAATCCTGGAGAGGGATGTTAACAGACAATACAAGAGACAGAACCTCCACAAAGCAGCCGGGCCAGACTCTGTCTCTCCATCCACCCTGAAGCACTGTGCTGACCAGCTGTCTCTGGTGTTCACAGATATCTTTAACACTTCACTGGAGATATCCCACATACCAGCCTGCTTCAAATGTTCCAGCAAGAGATACTGTAAGACTTAGAGCACACTGGCAGACGAAGAGAAAGACAAAAGACACTCACATATGTGCAGCCTGCAGTATACTGGATCCAATGGCCAGCTGACTCAGAACTTGCACACCAATGGAGTGTGTGAAAAGCCTGGATACAGAAAGAACTGCCCACAGCACAAGAACCACGACTGCCGCTGCACTGCACTCTGATGTATGATGAGACTCAGCAACATACTGACTACAAAGAATGCTGGACAGAGTTGATTACAGGCAAAATATTATCTGTAATATGTCAAGACCTGTATGTTGGACCACAAGGACCAGCAGCAGCAGTTACTCTACCACCAGAACTACGTCCCTGGTTTCAAGTCACCAGCTCCGTCCCACATGTTACACTCCTGATAGCTAATGGACATGAATCACGTGACCTAGGACCGATGGTGAAGGCAGCACTACAAGTGACTGTATGGAAACCAACTCAGAACACGCATGTGCAGTCATCCTCCGATGGACAATATGTGAAAATATTTCTGCGAGCATATGACAAAGGAACAAGAGCCCAAGTGCTACTAAGTCAGAGATTCCCTACTCAACTGCCACTCTCAGAAGAACATAGTGTGCTACTACATCAGATACCACATGAGTTATGGTCACATCATAAAACAGATGTAGGGCTAGTTATGTCAGCACAGCCAGTTCACATCAAAGCAAAAGAGGGCATTGTGTTGCCATACCAAAAACAATATCCCATGAAACCACACCAAATAGCAGGTATAAGACCCACCATCAAGGGCTTGGTAGCAGCAGGTGTGTTAAAACCAACAAAAAGTCTGTGTAATACACCAACTTGTCCAATAAAACAAAATAAACTCTAGTGACTATCGATTGGTGCATGATTTGTGCGCCATTAATTCCACTGTAGATGCAGAAGTACCTGTGGTTCCAGACCCACATACTTTGCTTTCTAATATCCCACATGACGCCTGTTGGTACACAGCATTTGTTAGTGTGCCATTACACCCAGATTCACAGTATCTGTTTGCTTTTACATATCAAGGACAGCAGTACACTGTAAATGCAAACATGGTATTTAATTAAAAATAGTAAATTGACTTAAATCATTTTTTATCAAATTGCTATTAACACTTACTTTTAGTAAGTTACTTGTAATTTGTGGTTGAAAAATCTCACCAGCTCAGTCTACTTGAACTGGATTAATTTAGAAAAAGTATGTTTTCGATAATTGTGCTTTTACAAGTACATTTACTCAATACTGCACTTAAGTACAAAGTACTTTAAGTACTTTACTTTTTTTTTCATATTACTGTCTACTTTTACTCCACTACATTTCAGAGGGAAATATTGTACTTTTTACATCACTGCATATGTAATAATACATACGCGATATATAATAATAATCAGTAGTATGCTACTTTTAATTTTAATATTTTAAGTATTTCTTTTTGTGGTTATATGTTTTTTACTTAATTGAAATTTTCACTGCAGGAGCTGTATTGTAAAAGAGTAGTTTAACGGAGTTGTATTAGTACTTTTGCTTCGATTTGAAAACTTCGCCGGCTTTTTTTTTTTTTTTTCCCGACCTGTGGGCATGCGCAACTCCGTCCTCTCTACGCCTGACGGTATGTCAACAACACACCCGCAACGGACGAGGAGCTGGACCTAATCCCTGCAACAGCACTCGTTAAGGTTATTTTCAGCATTCTTGTGCTTGGCACACTCATTTGGTGAGTAATATTTTACCCTTGTTTAGACCGTTTTCTTTCTGTAAGTAAGCGCCATATTTTTCGTGCTTGCTAGTAATGATGTGTGTTGTAATGTCGGCTAACGCTGCCTCAGAGCTATATAGCTCTGAGCTAGCTGAACTATATTATGGACATAACGTGTCTTACTTTTGTCACGTTAAAGTTGAGGAGAAACTTTAGTGTAGCGGTCGCGGGCGTGCTCGTCACGTGCACGCGCACACCCGCTGTCGGAGTTGATTTTTTTTTCTGAGGCCAGTCATCTATGAGTACTCACTCACGATGAGAGACTGATCCCGGCGGTTTGTGAGTTTCCATGAGCAGGAGGGCATTCACATGGCAGAACATCAGAACAAGTCTGGATGTATCATTTTATTTTACGTTCGGCTGTTAAGTTAGGACTATGCTAACTTAATGTTATTTTATTTAACCCTCCTCACTTAACACTAGTCATATTTGTAGCTGTGTCGTTTCCATGGTTACCACGTTTAGCGCGCCCAATGAGCCGGTCACCCGCTCCACTCAGTGTGATCATTCTGCAGGATCAATGAACTGTCAGCGTGTTTAATCAATCATAACTCTGAATACTAAACTTTCACGGGATTGTTTAATGCAAACGTCACACATGTATATATATATATATATATATATATATATTATATATATATATAATATATACAGATATATAGGGAGAGAGAGATAGATAGATAGATATAGATTTTCATTTTTTTTGATATATATGTAGATATACATATTCATTTTTTCTGAGATCTAACTTCTGTCTATTGTGTTTTATCTTATATTGATGTATAATGTTGTATTGTTTCTTCATTTTTCAACTTATTAAAATAGCTGAGTAGTACACAATCTGCTTCTGCTTCTCTATCATATATTAGTGTTTTTATATATATGTGTGTGTGTGTATTATATTATATCATACATAGCATATATCACATACCAGAATATTCTATTACCGTTATGCCTATTATGTATATTAAAATACGCCGAATCATGTGTCCGGTATCATGCCTACATGTATGACGTTTGCAGAAAAAAATCCCGTGAAAATCAGTTTAGTATTCAGAGTTATGATTAATTAAATGCATTGACACTTCATTGTACCTGCAGACAGATTACACTGAGTGGAGCGGGTGACCGGTCCAAGATGGCGGCCCCACGTCTCGTCAGCGCCAATAGGCAGTAGCGGTCGATGCGGCGTCTACTCTTTATATGTCTATGCCGCACACTGTTTACTTGCGCAGTGCTTGTCTGATCACACGAGGAGTGCAGTGAGAGCCCGCAGATCAGATTTGGGACAGACAAAAGGGTCTCCCTGTCTGTCTTTTTATCATAGCCTGTTACCATTGCTGGCATACTCAGTGGCCTAAGTTATTCTTTAAGGTTATGTTGTCTAGAATATGTACATTACAATAGTCTTTGTGGGTAATAGGCCTATGTTACAGTTTTCACTTGTACTGGAAACAAGATGTTTATGAGTTGTGGTGAGCTTTGGTTGTGTTAAATTGTTGTATTCTTCTTAACTGTCCCCTTCCAGGCTCAGGCAGATGGTGATCAATCCACAGTTCCCTTGATACCACATAAGTGAGTCATTTACCATTTACCTTTTGTACTGCTGTGTTCATTTGGTAGCTGTTCTTGTCTTAAAGAAGTGAAATGATTAAAAGCTTGATAATTAGATAGATTTTTGCAAGGATTTAGTTTTTTTCTGTTGCTCTGGTATTTCAAGTCTGATACTGCATGTTAGTGTTTTTGTTTTTTGTTTCTATTTTGCCGGGCTTGATGCTAAAATGATCTTTTCTTTTCAGATTTTTCAAGAAGACAAAAAACTTCCTATGCAGTGGTCGTGTAAGTACTGCACATTTTGCGCTGAAAAGAGGTGCTTCTTACTTAAGCATTACCGCTTAAAACACGGGTGCCACACTCGAATATCACCACTACCGTGCCTTTATAAGGAGTGCCTGTGCACATTTAAATCTTTCAATGCACTCAAAGTCCACTTATCAACATGGCACACTCAAAAGGACCTGGGCAACGTGGGTGAAACTGCTTTCCATTGTCAGCTGTGTGACTTTGTGGAGCCTTGCACTGGAGCTGACTTTTTTACCCATTTACGAAGACATTTGAAGCTGAAGCAAAAGGTTTCCTGTCCATATCAAGGCTGTAGCTTTCAGAGCAATGTTTATTCAACCTTTAATGCACATAAAAGCAAAGAACATCAAGACCACAATAAGATGGCATTCAAACCTGAAATTGTGTCACATAATGTACTTGATGTACCTCCACCTAATATAAATATTCAACCTGAGGATAGTGCCCCTGAAACTGATCAGGTTGAGTTTGAGGTTACTGAGCTCAATGAAGATGTGGGAGACTTGGAGAGTCAGTTGGAACATAATGTAGCTGCTGTTTTTCTGAAAATGTCATCGATTCTTAACATCTCTGAAAATGCCCTGCAAGAAGTTATAGAGCAGATCAACCAAATTTATGTGCTTTCACAGCCATTGTTACATACCTCGGTTGGAAAAATACTAAATCAACATTGTGGAGATGTTGAGGACTCTTAAGTGAGTGAGATAGCTAAAGTATTTACTGAGAATAATGTATTCCTGAAATTCACTTCTACTAGGGGGTCATTGTCAACCACTAGCAAGCGAACATCATACATTTGAAAAGAATTCTCAGTGGTGACGCCTATTGAGTTTGTCCTAAAAAATGACAGGCAGACAGTTGTGTATATCCCCATACTAAAAATGCTGCAGACATTACTAAACAATGGAGAAATTTTAGATAAGGCCATGTCATCTGAGACAAATTTGTCACAAGGATACAGATCTCACAGGGATGGTTACCGGTTTAAAGACAATTCTCTCTTGACAGAGGAAGAATTCAGGATTGCTCTTTTCTTGTACATAGATGATTTTGAGGTGGCTAAGCCCTTGGGAACCTCCAGAAAGAAACACAAGCTGCCATCTACTGGGTACTTGGAAATCTACACCCTAAATATCGCTCCTCTCTTCATTCCATTCAGCTTGCTCTACTCATCATCGCTGAAGATGATATCAGGAAGTTGACTTTAAATGAGAGACCACAGTCTATTGAAGAATTAAAAGTGCAACTGGTAGATAAACTGTCACTGCAGTATGACTTTAAACTGCAGTATGAAGATCAAGACTTCCATAATGCCCTCTGCAATTTGACTGAAATAACTGATTTACCTGAAAGAGCTACGCTCAAAATCATCCCTCTTGTGACTCTCCATTTAACCGCATTGTCATCACCCACCACAACATCAGACACTGAGTGCAGCACAGCAGACACTGAGATCCTGTCGACAGGAAGAGCATCACCATCGCTAAGACAACAGTGGCCAGATTTCTTTGACATACCCAATTTCTCAGTTGATGTTGACTATAGACTCAGACAGGCAGATCTTGCCTTTATGAAGGATGGAACACGTATGACTCTACCACGAGATATGAAGCATGACATACTAGAAAAGCTTGCTGAGACGATGTACAGTTTCGAGGCTTACCCTAAAGATGATGACTTCAGCAGTGTTGCAAAAGCACTAATTAGCAAACACCCCTGCCTCACTGAGCCTGGACCACACAGATGGTATGGCTGGAAAAACAGCCTTAAATTATCGCACAAAGCTTCAAAAAGCTGGATGTGAGGATGTAGCAATCAATGGAGGCAAAAGAAGTAAAGGCAACCCAGAAGGAGAATCCTCAAGCAAGAATATCAAACGGCCAAAAAGAGGTGAAGCAAACTACCTACCTAACTTACCTGAAGGACATGATGAAACAAGCCTTGAAAATGCCAGAAAGGTTCTCGTGGAAGAAATGAAGAAGAAACAACCCAATGGCACTCTCATCTCACAAATGATGGACCAATCATTCCCACTACGCAGACAAGAAATTGTAGAAAAGGAACCTGCTGTACAGAACATTGTTGAACGATGGCCAGCACTCTTCACAGACAGGTAAACTATTTTTGTTCTCAACCAATAAAATAATGCCTATCAAAAAGAAATTCAAGGTGTGTGGCTAGAAATCCAAACACACTTGTTGGAATGTTAACACTTCTGCCATCTCTCCATCCCTACCCACCCCTCTCTCTACTTTTCAGGTGTTTGCTGAGTTCAACAGAATCGCAAGTAAGAATCTTGAGGGAGACTTCTTTGAGGCTCTGGACCAGTATACCCCACGTTTCATTGAACTTTTCAAAACAAGAAGGGGAACTGTTGGCCAGAAGCTCAGTGAGCTGATGCAGCACATGAGCTGGATGGTTAGTAGGTTAATTTTGCTTTTGATCTGTGTGATAGTTCATCAATCAAGTTCTAAATGAGATGATCCAGCCCAACCTATTCTATTTCCTGTCTGACTTGTGCTTGTGCCTTGCAAATTACTCTGTTAACTGGTCTTTTCTCTCTCTGTGTATCATTAGACACCAGACGTGACAGTACTTCGCTCTGTTGTCCTCAAAGGCATTCCTATTTTACTTGGTGACGACTCCAGTGAATTCTTCAAGACATGCTCTGTAAGTACTTGCACATAAGAAAAAGTTTGGTCTGCATTAAAATAGAACTATATCTGTGCTGACATAGAAGATGTAATTTTATCTGCACAATATACAATATACATTTTGTACAGTGATTGATGTATTTTGTATGGCAATTCCTCCACAGCTAATCTGAGAGGTATTTAAACAGCCAGTAAATAAAAATGAAATTTGCCACATAAACGTTGTACACATTAATTAATTGTAAATCTAAGGAGCAGGAGTCCAGGCTGAAAAGTCAGTGTCACTGTTTAAGAATATATGGACCTTGTGGACCATAGCTTTAGTTTAATCATACCACATTTATTTTGTTGGTTATATTGTAACAATCCAGTGTGAACACATATTTAAAACCATATTCCCTAGCAAATGCTTTCAACATTAAAAATGAATGTTTTAGAAGAGCATAAATTGCCATGCTGAAGAATGTGTGTGTGTGTCTTTGTAGGGTACAGCGAGAGACGAGGCCCTAGAATGCACTGTCGGTGTGCTGACAGTTGTCAGTGAAGATAATCCTCATGAGGGTCCAAGTTCAGTAGACCTCCAGCCCATCTCCACTGCCATCATTCTGGAGGGAGGTATCATCTTGGATCATATAAAAAAACTTGCCTCAGGCAGTTTGTCTGTTATTTGGGCTTACATATGCTTTGCATTTGGATTACCCAAAATGCATGGCAAATACACTCAACTTCATTCAGACTGTGATGCTTGGACTGGGAAAGAAAACCTCCCACCAAAACTGTTAACTTTGAAGAACAGTCTACTGGGTTAGACCAGTAAAGAGCCATCAGCTGTCAGATAGCACTTTGTAAATTATGCAGCAGTTAATGTTCTCCTGTTATCAGAGAAAGTTTTATGCTTTCATGCAACTGAGCTGGCTTGTTTATGATCTCAAAAAAAAAAAAATTCTATTAAAGTGTACCATGTTATGCTAGTATGCTAATGGTGGAAATAGCGCCACCTTGTGTTGCAAAGAGTTGTTAGATAATGTTGTCAGAAAGGAACCTAGCAAGGTTGACCTGTTTACATTTGTGTTTTGGGAAAACTTTTAATTATAGTAGTTATAATGTAGTACAAATACAAAACCCAAGGAGTGATGTTTTTCTGTGTTGGTTTAAACCTTGGACTGATGCTCGCTTTGGGACACAAAAGCATTTGTTGTACTTTCAGTTTTGATCAGAAATGCAATGATTTTGCATGCACTGAAGTCCTGTAATTATCAGGTGTTTACCTGTTTAATATTGTGAGACTGTTACATGCATAGAATTAGCTCACAAAAATGTGGTTTTATTTTTGCCATGTCCATGTCATGTTCTACAGTCAAATCAAACCACAAGTTTGTTGTTTAGCTGCTGTTTTGTACTTGAATGTACAAGAAAGTGATACTTGGGAACAGAACACTTGAGGCTGAATAATAGATTTAATGCAAATTGTTATTACAATAGCCTAACAGACATAGATCACACTATGAGCAATTTTACAACTAGCTTTAAAATACATTAAATATGACAAGAGGATAGAGAACAGTAATTTTATTGTTTATTGTAAGGTTATTACATGAGTGATAAAACACACATTTTATATTGGAGAATTGGAATCGAAAGTAACATTATCGAACATTTATTGTTCAGCCTAGATCTGTCAGTGATGCAATTATTTTTTTAATAAATGTTGTAATGCAGCTGAACAAACCCAGTGAGTGTTCTTTTAAAGTATATGTTTGTGGTGTTTTTCCCTTTATTAGGTAATAACAGCTAAAATAGATAAGAAATGGGAGAAGGACAAGGACCCATTCAAGGAAATTGGTTTGTTTAATTTAACTGAACTGAAATTAACTGAAAAAAAATGAGTGAGTAGTAAGTAGTAGGTATCATAATTCTAAGTGGGGTTAAATTTGTATCAAGCAGTCCACACAAAATGAAAAAAATTAAGTTAACACTAAGCATGGCTATTAAGTTACATGAACTTTTTTTTTTTTTTTTAGTTGTACTACTTGATTTGGTACTGCACACTTAAAATAAACAAGCTTTTCTAACTCACTATTCTTAAGATTACTTTGCTTAATTTGCAACGAGTTTGCATACTTTTTTTAAGTAAGGTCAACTAATTAGATTTTACAGTGAGTATACGTACACACGTCTCCCGCAGAGCTATGTTGAAAGTCCCTCAATATTCAGTCGAGTATTGGCTAATGACCTGCAACACCTAGACGTGTCCAGTACAGTACTACAATATGTAGATGATCTCTTGATATGTAGCACCTCCAAAGCTCAATGTGCACAAGACTCAGTCTCAGCCCTGATGGCTTTAGAAAAGGGGGCTCACAAGGTGAGTAAAAATAAATTACAGTTTTGCCAGACACAGGTTGAATACTTAGGTAGACAACTCTGTGGCACTAAATGAGCTATAGTGCCCTCACAAATTGAGGCAGTATCGAAAGCTCCCAAACCACAAACGGTGAGACACATGTCGTCATTTCTGCCATCTCAGCTTTACTAGAAGCCATACACCATCCAAAAGTGTTAGCCATCATTAAATGCGTAGCTCATCAAAAAACGAATTCCCTGATAGCTAAAGGCAACAACTTAGCAGATGAAGCCGCAAAACGCATAGCTACACCCACCTGTATAGGACCACTGCTAGTAGCTGGAGATTGTGAACCACTGACAAACTTATATATATATATATATATATATATATATATATATATATATATATATATGAGCTATATATATGTGCTGCTATATAATAGCAGCACAACATCAGGCAAGTCCATATGCACATTCTGTATGGGCAAAAAGGGGGGCAAGTATAATCACTGAAGAAGGTCCATCACATGGGCTATGGCGAAGTGCACATGGACATATTGTCCTCCCAACATCTTTGGTACAGGTTGCTACACGTAGTGCGCATGGTCAGGACCATTGCACAAGTGGGGAGGTGTTGAGACGCCTTCAAGCAGTCTGGTGGTCACCATTTTTCCGACCTGCGTTTGTAGCTGAGACAATAAAAAAAGCCCTAAAAATGCTAGGAATCAAACAGAAGTTTAGATGTGTGTATCACCCACAGTCACAGAGAGTAGTGGAAAGGGCAAATGGCATGCTAAAAGCAAAACTTGCAAAAATTAGAGCAGACAGTCAGTATAAAATCAATTGGGTAGATGCATTGCCACTTGCTTTGATGGCTATACGAACACTAACTAACACTAACACTAAGCTAAGAGATTAACACATCTAATACCACACGAGGCACTTACGGGGAGACCGATGCCGGTTCCCTTTTGTAGAGGGCCGTATGCGAGCAATGTGAACGAGAACTAACATGCTACCTACGACACCTAACGCAAATACACAAAGCTGTGCTCCAACAGGTAAAAGCTGTGTCTGAGGACAGAGACGCTGACATTCCAGAGCAGCTAAGGAGAGTTGAACCTGGAGACTGGGTCTACGTAAAGGTGTTCAAACGAAAGTGGGACCAACCAAGGTGAGAAGGACCCTTTAAGGTTATCCTAACTACCCCAACTGCGCTGAAAGTAGAGGGTAAGAAATGTTGGTTCCATTTAAACCATTGCTGCAGAGCGAGGGATCCAGGTGAGACAGCAAGGGCACAGCACGATCCAGAAAGGGACGGTGAAGCCTCCCAACTGGAAGATAGACAGCTTCAAGATCCAAGGACAAAGATGATCACAGAGACTGGCTGAGAGGAGGAGTACCAGTAAACAACGTAATCACACTCACGTATATAAAGTCAGCTCAATACAATCAAACATTGACATTAGGACCAGAAGGCATTAAAAATAGACACGCATGTGGTTCACAGACAATGCCTAAAAGAAGGGACAGTGATGGTAGTGGTACAATGTTCACGAAATCAATGCACATAGATAAACCTACACCAAACCATGACAGCTGAAGAAGCAACCAAATTGACCCAAATTTAAGTAAAATGAGGTGTCTGAGCTGAGAGATGTCTCTCCCATGTGTGTCCAATGTTTAGATACTTGTGTGGATCCAATGTTTAGATACTTGTGTGGGAAATGTTTAGATAAGCCTATGTCCAAGGTCTGGCTACTTTCATAGATGGGTGCCCCTTGGGGGTTGTTTTCCTAAAGTTCCAAAGAGATGAGATCAGTTTCAACCTGAACTATAGGTTCCACCTTCCCTTTCTGTAAAATAGCCATGTATGGTTATGAGGTTGGCTCTGAGCCTATCTTGTCACCACACATTAGCTATACCATGAGGCTTTAAAAGGTGTAGTTTGAGTGGAAAACGGGGGAGATTCACATTGGCTTCGGATCTTCTCACAGGCAATCCATGGTGCTTGTTTTGACGCTGTACTTTTTGTAATAAACCTTTTTATACAACTAAGTCGGTGTCAGCGGAGATTCCTTCATCATCATCACATCATCGCTACAGAAGATACAACACAGCCAACCCCTCTCAGACAGCTAAGGTCGCAAAAGGAGGAAGCATTTAGGAGTGGAGACAGAAGCAGGTTCAAAGAGGCAAAGTACAGGTTTAGCAAGGAGGTGAGGGGAGCTAAACGACTGTATTCTGAGAAACTCCAACACCAGTTCTCAGCCAAGGACTCTGCTTCTGTCTGGAAGGGGCTCAGAGAGCTCACCCATTACAAACCCAGAGCCCCCCACTCTGCTAACGACTTGCGCCTGTCCAACAATCTGAACAAGTTCTACTGTCGTTTCGAAAGACAATGGGACAGTCCAGACACAATCCCCTGGGACTCCATCCACCAGCCCCAGGCCACCAGCTTCACCTCTCCCACCACTGCAGGGGCCTGGGCCTCTCCACAACTTCAAACCTCAGAGGCCCCCTTCCCGTCCACAGTGACACCTCTCTCAATCCTGGAGAGGGATGTTAACAGACAATACAAGAGACAGAACCTCCACAAAGCAGCCGGGCCAGACTCTGTCTCTCCATCCACCCTGAAGCACTGTGCTGACCAGCTGTCTCTGGTGTTCACAGATATCTTTAACACTTCACTGGAGATATCCCACATACCAGCCTGCTTCAAATGTTCCAGCAAGAGATACTGTAAGACTTAGAGCACACTGGCAGACGAAGAGAAAGACAAAAGACACTCACATATGTGCAGCCTGCAGTATACTGGATCCAATGGCCAGCTGACTCAGAACTTGCACACCAATGGAGTGTGTGAAAAGCCTGGATACAGAAAGAACTGCCCACAGCACAAGAACCACGACTGCTGCTGCACTGCACTCTGATGTATGATGAGACTCAGCAACATACTGACTACAAAGAATGCTGGACAGAGTTGATTACAGGCAAAATATTATCTGTAATATGTCAAGACCTGTATGTTGGACCACAAGGACCAGCAGCAGCAGTTACTCTACCACCAGAACTACGTCCCTGGTTTCAAGTCACCAGCTCCGTCCCACATGTTACACTCCTGATAGCTAATGGACATGAATCACGTGACCTAGGACCGATGGTGAAGGCAGCACTACAAGTGACTGTATGGAAACCAACTCAGAACACGCATGTGCAGTCATCCTCCGATGGACAATATGTGAAAATATTTCTGCGAGCATATGACAAAGGAACAAGAGCCCAAGTGCTACTAAGTCAGAGATTCCCTACTCAACTGCCACTCTCAGAAGAACATAGTGTGCTACTACATCAGATACCACATGAGTTATGGTCACATCATAAAACAGATGTAGGGCTAGTTATGTCAGCACAGCCAGTTCACATCAAAGCAAAAGAGGGCATTGTGTTGCCATACCAAAAACAATATCCCATGAAACCACACCAAATAGCAGGTATAAGACCCACCATCAAGGGCTTGGTAGCAGCAGGTGTGTTAAAACCAACAAAAAGTCTGTGTAATACACCAACTTGTCCAATAAAACAAAATAAACTCTAGTGACTATCGATTGGTGCATGATTTGTGCGCCATTAATTCCACTGTAGATGCAGAAGTACCTGTGGTTCCAGACCCACATACTTTGCTTTCTAATATCCCACATGACGCCTGTTGGTACACAGCATTTGTTAGTGTGCCATTACACCCAGATTCACAGTATCTGTTTGCTTTTACATATCAAGGACAGCAGTACACTGTAAATGCAAACATGGTATTTAATTAAAAATAGTAAATTGACTTAAATCATTTTTTATCAAATTGCTATTAACACTTACTTTTAGTAAGTTACTTGTAATTTGTGGTTGAAAAATCTCACCAGCTCAGTCTACTTGAACTGGATTAATTTAGAAAAAGTATGTTTTCGATAATTGTGCTTTTACAAGTACATTTACTCAATACTGCACTTAAGTACAAAGTACTTTAAGTACTTTACTTTTTTTTTCATATTACTGTCTACTTTTACTCCACTACATTTCAGAGGGAAATATTGTACTTTTTACATCACTGCATATGTAATAATACATACGCGATATATAATAATAATCAGTAGTATGCTACTTTTAATTTTAATATTTTAAGTATTTCTTTTTGTGGTTATATGTTTTTTACTTAATTGAAATTTTCACTGCAGGAGCTGTATTGTAAAAGAGTAGTTTAACGGAGTTGTATTAGTACTTTTGCTTCGATTTGAAAACTTCGCCGGCTTTTTTTTTTTTTTTCCCGACCTGTGGGCATGCGCAACTCCGTCCTCTCTACGCCTGACGGTATGTCAACAACACACCCGCAACGGACGAGGAGCTGGACCTAATCCCTGCAACAGCACTCGTTAAGGTTATTTTCAGCATTCTTGTGCTTGGCACACTCATTTGGTGAGTAATATTTTACCCTTGTTTAGACCGTTTTCTTTCTGTAAGTAAGCGCCATATTTTTCGTGCTTGCTAGTAATGATGTGTGTTGTAATGTCGGCTAACGCTGCCTCAGAGCTATATAGCTCTGAGCTAGCTGAACTATATTATGGACATAACGTGTCTTACTTTTGTCACGTTAAAGTTGAGGAGAAACTTTAGTGTAGCGGTCGCGGGCGTGCTCGTCACGTGCACGCGCACACCCGCTGTCGGAGTTGATTTTTTTTTCTGAGGCCAGTCATCTATGAGTACTCACTCACGATGAGAGACTGATCCCGGCGGTTTGTGAGTTTCCATGAGCAGGAGGGCATTCACATGGCAGAACATCAGAACAAGTCTGGATGTATCATTTTATTTTACGTTCGGCTGTTAAGTTAGGACTATGCTAACTTAATGTTATTTTATTTAACCCTCCTCACTTAACACTAGTCATATTTGTAGCTGTGTCGTTTCCATGGTTACCACGTTTAGCGCGCCCAATGAGCCGGTCACCCGCTCCACTCAGTGTGATCATTCTGCAGGATCAATGAACTGTCAGCGTGTTTAATCAATCATAACTCTGAATACTAAACTTTCACGGGATTGTTTAATGCAAACGTCACACATGTATATATATATATATATATATATATATTATATATATATATAATATATACAGATATATAGGGAGAGAGAGATAGATAGATAGATATAGATTTTCATTTTTTTTGATATATATGTAGATATACATATTCATTTTTTCTGAGATCTAACTTCTGTCTATTGTGTTTTATCTTATATTGATGTATAATGTTGTATTGTTTCTTCATTTTTCAACTTATTAAAATAGCTGAGTAGTACACAATCTGCTTCTGCTTCTCTATCATATATTAGTGTTTTTATATATATGTGTGTGTGTGTATTATATTATATCATACATAGCATATATCACATACCAGAATATTCTATTACCGTTATGCCTATTATGTATATTAAAATACGCCGAATCATGTGTCCGGTATCATGCCTACATGTATGACGTTTGCAGAAAAAAATCCCGTGAAAATCAGTTTAGTATTCAGAGTTATGATTAATTAAATGCATTGACACTTCATTGTACCTGCAGACAGATTACACTGAGTGGAGCGGGTGACCGGTCCAAGATGGCGGCCCCACGTCTCGTCAGCGCCAATAGGCAGTAGCGGTCGATGCGGCGTCTACTCTTTATATGTCTATGCCGCACACTGTTTACTTGCGCAGTGCTTGTCTGATCACACGAGGAGTGCAGTGAGAGCCCGCAGATCAGATTTGGGACAGACAAAAGGGTCTCCCTGTCTGTCTTTTTATCATAGCCTGTTACCATTGCTGGCATACTCAGTGGCCTAAGTTATTCTTTAAGGTTATGTTGTCTAGAATATGTACATTACAATAGTCTTTGTGGGTAATAGGCCTATGTTACAGTTTTCACTTGTACTGGAAACAAGATGTTTATGAGTTGTGGTGAGCTTTGGTTGTGTTAAATTGTTGTATTCTTCTTAACTGTCCCCTTCCAGGCTCAGGCAGATGGTGATCAATCCACAGTTCCCTTGATACCACATAAGTGAGTCATTTACCATTTACCTTTTGTACTGCTGTGTTCATTTGGTAGCTGTTCTTGTCTTAAAGAAGTGAAATGATTAAAAGCTTGATAATTAGATAGATTTTTGCAAGGATTTAGTTTTTTTCTGTTGCTCTGGTATTTCAAGTCTGATACTGCATGTTAGTGTTTTTGTTTTTTGTTTCTATTTTGCCGGGCTTGATGCTAAAATGATCTTTTCTTTTCAGATTTTTCAAGAAGACAAAAAACTTCCTATGCAGTGGTCGTGTAAGTACTGCACATTTTGCGCTGAAAAGAGGTGCTTCTTACTTAAGCATTACCGCTTAAAACACGGGTGCCACACTCGAATATCACCACTACCGTGCCTTTATAAGGAGTGCCTGTGCACATTTAAATCTTTCAATGCACTCAAAGTCCACTTATCAACATGGCACACTCAAAAGAACCTGGGGAACGTGGGTGAAACTGCTTTCCATTGTCAGCTGTGTGACTTTGTGGAGCCTTGCACTGGAGCTGACTTTTTTACCCATTTACGAAGACATTTGAAGCTGAAGCAAAAGGTTTCCTGTCCATATCAAGGCTGTAGCTTTCAGAGCAATGTTTATTCAACCTTTAATGCACATAAAAGCAAAGAACATCAAGACCACAATAAGATGGCATTCAAACCTGAAATTGTGTCACATAATGTACTTGAGGTACCTCCACCTAATATAAATATTCAACCTGAGGATAGTGCCCCTGAAACTGATCAGGTTGAGTTTGAGGTTACTGAGCTCAATGAAGATGTGGGAGACTTGGAGAGTCAGTTGGAACATAATGTAGCTGCTGTTTTTCTGAAAATGTCATCGATTCTTAACATCTCTGAAAATGCCCTGCAAGAAGTTATAGAGCAGATCAACCAAATTTATGTGCTTTCACAGCCATTGTTACATACCTCGGTTGGAAAAATACTAAATCAACATTGTGGACATGTTGAGGACTCTTAAGTGAGTGAGATAGCTAAAGTATTTACTGAGAATAATGTATTCCTGAAATTCACTTCTACTAGGGGGTCATTGTCAACCACTAGCAAGCGAACATCATACATTTGAAAAGAATTCTCAGTGGTGACGCCTATTGAGTTTGTCCTAAAAAATGACAGGCAGACAGTTGTGTATATCCCCATACTAAAAATGCTGCAGACATTACTAAACAATGGAGACATTTTAGATAAGGCCATGTCATCTGAGACAAATTTGTCACAAGGATACAGATCTCACAGGGATGGTTACCGGTTTAAAGACAATTCTCTCTTGACAGAGGAAGAATTCAGGATTGCTCTTTTCTTGTACATAGATGATTTTGAGGTGGCTAAGCCCTTGGGAACCTCCAGAAAGAAACACAAGCTGCCATCTACTGGGTACTTGGAAATCTACACCCTAAATATCGCTCCTCTCTTCATTCCATTCAGCTTGCTCTACTCATCATCGCTGAAGATGATATCAGGAAGTTGACTTTAAATGAGAGACCACAGTCTATTGAAGAATTAAAAGTGCAACTGGTAGATAAACTGTCACTGCAGTATGACTTTAAACTGCAGTATGAAGATCAAGACTTCCATAATGCCCTCTGCAATTTGACTGAAATAACTGATTTACCTGAAAGAGCTACGCTCAAAATCATCCCTCTTGTGACTCTCCATTTAACCGCATTGTCATCACCCACCACAACATCAGACACTGAGTGCAGCACAGCAGACACTGAGATCCTGTCGACAGGAAGAGCATCACCATCGCTAAGACAACAGTGGCCAGATTTCTTTGACATACCCAATTTCTCAGTTGATGTTGACTATAGACTCAGACAGGCAGATCTTGCCTTTATGAAGGATGGAACACGTATGACTCTACCACGAGATATGAAGCATGACATACTAGAAAAGCTTGCTGAGACGATGTACAGTTTCAAGGCTTACCCTAAAGATGATGACTTCAGCAGTGTTGCAAAAGCACTAATTAGCAAACACCCCTGCCTCACTGAGCCTGGACCACACAGATGGTATGGCTGGAAAAACAGCCTTAAATTATCGCACAAAGCTTCAAAAAGCTGGATGTGAGGATGTAGCAATCAATGGAGGCAAAAGAAGTAAAGGCAACCCAGAAGGAGAATCCTCAAGCAAGAATATCAAACGGCCAAAAAGAGGTGAAGCAAACTACCTACCTAACTTACCTGAAGGACATGATGAAACAAGCCTTGAAAATGCCAGAAAGGTTCTCGTGGAAGAAATGAAGAAGAAACAACCCAATGGCACTCTCATCTCACAAATGATGGACCAATCATTCCCACTACGCAGACAAGAAATTGTAGAAAAGGAACCTGCTGTACAGAACATTGTTGAACGATGGCCAGCACTCTTCACAGACAGGTAAACTATTTTTGTTCTCAACCAATAAAATAATGCCTATCAAAAAGAAATTCAAGGTGTGTGGCTAGAAATCCAAACACACTTGTTGGAATGTTAACACTTCTGCCATCTCTCCATCCCTACCCACCCCTCTCTCTACTTTTCAGGTGTTTGCTGAGTTCAACAGAATCGCAAGTAAGAATCTTGAGGGAGACTTCTTTGAGGCTCTGGACCAGTATACCCCACGTTTCATTGAACTTTTCAAAACAAGAAGGGGAACTGTTGGCCAGAAGCTCAGTGAGCTGATGCAGCACATGAGCTGGATGGTAAGTAGGTTAATTTTGCTTTTGATCTGTGTGATAGTTCATCAATCAAGTTCTAAATGAGATGATCCAGCCCAACCTATTCTATTTCCTGTCTGACTTGTGCTTGTGCCTTGCAAATTACTCTGTTAACTGGTCTTTTCTCTCTCTGTGTATCATTAGACACCAGACGTGACAGTACTTCGCTCTGTTGTCCTCAAAGGCATTCCTATTTTACTTGGTGACGACTCCAGTGAATTCTTCAAGACATGCTCTGTAAGTACTTGCACATAAGAAAAAGTTTGGTCTGCATTAAAATAGAACTATATCTGTGCTGACATAGAAGATGTAATTTTATCTGCACAATATACAATATACATTTTGTACAGTGATTGATGTATTTTGTATGGCAATTCCTCCACAGCTAATCTGAGAGGTATTTAAACAGCCAGTAAATAAAAATGAAATTTGCCACATAAACGTTGTACACATTAATTAATTGTAAATCTAAGGAGCAGGAGTCCAGGCTGAAAAGTCAGTGTCACTGTTTAAGAATATATGGACCTTGTGGACCATAGCTTTAGTTTAATCATACCACATTTATTTTGTTGGTTATATTGTAACAATCCAGTGTGAACACATATTTAAAACCATATTCCCTAGCAAATGCTTTCAACATTAAAAATGAATGTTTAGAAGAGCATAAATTGCCATGCTGAAGAATGTGTGTGTGTGTCTTTGTAGGGTACAGCGAGAGACGAGGCCCTAGAATGCACTGTCGGTGTGCTGACAGTTGTCAGTGAAGATAATCCTCATGAGGGTCCAAGTTCAGTAGACCTCCAGCCCATCTCCACTGCCATCATTCTGGAGGGAGGTATCATCATGGATCATATAAAAAAACTTGCCTCAGGCAGTTTGTCTGTTATTTGGGCTTACATATGCTTTGCATTTGGATTACCCAAAATGCATGGCAAATACACTCAACTTCATTCAGACTGTGATGCTTGGACTGGGAAAGAAAACCTCCCACCAAAACTGTTAACTTTGAAGAACAGTCTACTGGGTTAGACCAGTAAAGAGCCATCAGCTGTCAGATAGCACTTTGTAAATTATGCAGCAGTTAATGTTCTCCTGTTATCAGAGAAAGTTTTATGCTTTCATGCAACTGAGCTGGCTTGTTTATGATCTCAAAAAAAAAAAAAAATTCTATTAAAGTGTACCATGTTATGCTAGTATGCTAATGGTGGAAATAGCGCCACCTTGTGTTGCAAAGAGTTGTTAGATAATGTTGTCAGAAAGGAACCTAGCAAGGTTGACCTGTTTACATTTGTGTTTTGGGAAAACTTTTAATTATAGTAGTTATAATGTAGTACAAATACAAAACCCAAGGAGTGATGTTTTTCTGTGTTGGTTTAAACCTTGGACTGATGCTCGCTTTGGGACACAAAAGCATTTGTTGTACTTTCAGTTTTGATCAGAAATGCAATGATTTTGCATGCACTGAAGTCCTGTAATTATCAGGTGTTTACCTGTTTAATATTGTGAGACTGTTACATGCATAGAATTAGCTCACAAAAATGTGGTTTTATTTTTGCCATGTCCATGTCATGTTCTACAGTCAAATCAAACCACAAGTTTGTTGTTTAGCTGCTGTTTTGTACTTGAATGTACAAGAAAGTGATACTTGGGAACAGAACACTTGAGGCTGAATAATAGATTTAATGCATATTGTTATTACAATAGCCTAACAGACATAGATCACACTATGAGCAATTTTACAACTAGCTTTAAAATACATTAAATATGACAAGAGGATAGAGAACAGTAATTTTATTGTTTAATGTAAGGTTATTACATGAGTGATAAAACACACATTTTATATTGGAGAATTGGAATCAAAAGTAACAATATCGAACATTTATTGTTCAGTCTAGATCTGTCAGTGATGCAATTATTTTTTTAATAAATGTTGTAATGCCGCTGAACAAACCCAGTGAGTGTTCTTTTAAAGTATATGTTTGTGGTGTTTTTCCCTTTATTAGGTAATAACAGCTAAAATAGATAAGAAATGGGAGAAGGACAAGGACCCATTCAAGGAAATTGGTTTGTTTAATTTAACTGAACTGAAATGAACTGAAAAAAAATGAGTGAGTAGTAAGTAGTAGGTATCATAATTCTAAGTGGGGTTAAATTTGTATCAAGCAGTCCACACAAAATGAAAAAATTAAGTTAACACTAAGCATGGCTATTAAGTTACATGAACTTTTTTTTTTTTTTTTTAGTTGTACTACTTGATTTGGTACTGCACACTTAAAATAAACAAGCTTTTCTAACTCACTATTCTTAAGATTACTTTGCTTAATTTGCAACGAGTTTGCATACTTTTTTTAAGTAAGGTCAACTAATTAGATTTTACAGTGAGTATACGTACACACGTCTCCCGCAGAGCTATGTTGAAAGTCCCTCAATATTCAGTCGAGTATTGGCTAATGACCTGCAACACCTAGACGTGTCCAGTACAGTACTACAATATGTAGATGATCTCTTGATATGTAGCACCTCCAAAGCTCAATGTGCACAAGACTCAGTCTCAGCCCTGATGGCTTTAGAAAAGGGGGCTCACAAGGTGAGTAAAAATAAATTACAGTTTTGCCAGACACAGGTTGAATACTTAGGTAGACAACTCTGTGGCACTAAATGAGCTATAGTGCCCTCACAAATTGAGGCAGTATCGAAAGCTCCCAAACCACAAACGGTGAGACACATGTCGTCATTTCTGCCATCTCAGCTTTACTAGAAGCCATACACCATCCAAAAGTGTTAGCCATCATTAAATGCGTAGCTCATCAAAAAACGAATTCCCTGATAGCTAAAGGCAACAACTTAGCAGATGAAGCCGCAAAACGCATAGCTACACCCACCTGTATAGGACCACTGCTAGTAGCTGGAGATTGTGAACCACTGACAAACTTATATATATATGATATATATATATATATATATGAGCTATATATATGTGCTGCTATGTAATAGCAGCACAACATCAGGCAAGTCCATATGCACATTCTGTATGGGCAAAAAGGGGGGCAAGTATAATCACTGAAGAAGGTCCATCACATGGGCTATGGCGAAGTGCACATGGACGTATTGTCCTCCCAACATCTTTGGTACAGGTTGCTACACGTAGTGCGCATGGTCAGGACCATTGCACAAGTGGGGAGGTGTTGAGACGCCTTCAAGCAGTCTGGTGGTCACCATTTTTCCGACCTGCGTTTGTAGCTGAGACAATTTTGCAAGGAAGGTTTTTTTCTGTTGCTCTGGTATTTCAAGTCTGATACTGCATGTTAGTGTTTTTGTTTTTTGTTTCTATTTTGCCGGGCTTGATGCTAAAATGATCTTTTCTTTTCAGATTTTTCAAGAAGACAAAAAACTTCCTATGCAGTGGTTGTGTAAGTACTGCACATTTTGTGCTGAAAAGAGGTGCTTCTTACTTAAGCATTACCGCTTAAAACACGGGTGCCACACTCGAATATCACCACTACCGTGCCTTTATAAGGAGTGCCTGTGCACATTTAAATCTTTCAATGCACTCAAAGTCCACTTATCAACATGGCACACTCAAAAGGACCTGGGGAACGTGGGTGAAACTGCTTTCCATTGTCAGCTGTGTGACTTTGTGGAGCCTTGCACTGGAGCTGACTTTTTTACCCATTTACGAAGACATTTGAAGCTGAAGCAAAAGGTTTCCTGTCCATATCAAGGCTGTAGCTTTCAGAGCAATGTTTATTCAACCTTTAATGCACATAAAAGCAAAGAACATCAAGACCACAATAAGATGGCATTCAAACCTGAAATTGTGTCACATAATGTACTTGAGGTACCTCCACCTAATATAAATATTCAACCTGAGGATAGTGCCCCTGAAACTGATCAGGTTGAGTTTGAGGTTACTGAGCTCAATGAAGATGTGGGAGACTTGGAGAGTCAGTTGGAACATAATGTAGCTGCTGTTTTTCTGAAAATGTCATCGATTCTTAACATCTCTGAAAATGCCCTGCAAGAAGTTATAGAGCAGATCAACCAAATTTATGTGCTTTCACAGCCATTGTTACATACCTCGGTTGGAAAAATACTAAATCAACATTGTGGAGATGTTGAGGACTCTTAAGTGAGTGAGATAGCTAAAGTATTTACTGAGAATAATGTATTCCTGAAATTCACTTCTACTAGGGGGTCATTGTCAACCACTAGCAAGCGAACATCATACATTTGAAAAGAATTCTCAGTGGTGACGCCTATTGAGTTTGTCCTAAAAAATGACAGGCAGACAGTTGTGTATATCCCCATACTAAAAATGCTGCAGACATTACTAAACAATGGAGAAATTTTAGATAAGGCCATGTCATCTGAGACAAATTTGTCACAAGGATACAGATCTCACAGGGATGGTTACCGGTTTAAAGACAATTCTCTCTTGACAGAGGAAGAATTCAGGATTGCTCTTTTCTTGTACATAGATGATTTTGAGGTGGCTAAGCCCTTGGGAACCTCCAGAAAGAAACACAAGCTGCCATCTACTGGGTACTTGGAAATCTACACCCTAAATATCGCTCCTCTCTTCATTCCATTCAGCTTGCTCTACTCATCATCGCTGAAGATGATATCAGGAAGTTGACTTTAAATGAGAGACCACAGTCTATTGAAGAATTAAAAGTGCAACTGGTAGATAAACTGTCACTGCAGTATGACTTTAAACTGCAGTATGAAGATCAAGACTTCCATAATGCCCTCTGCAATTTGACTGAAATAACTGATTTACCTGAAAGAGCTACGCTCAAAATCATCCCTCTTGTGACTCTCCATTTAACCGCATTGTCATCACCCACCACAACATCAGACACTGAGTGCAGCACAGCAGACACTGAGATCCTGTCGACAGGAAGAGCATCACCATCGCTAAGACAACAGTGGCCAGATTTCTTTGACATACCCAATTTCTCAGTTGATGTTGACTATAGACTCAGACAGGCAGATCTTGCCTTTATGAAGGATGGAACACGTATGACTCTACCACGAGATATGAAGCATGACATACTAGAAAAGCTTGCTGAGACGATGTACAGTTTCAAGGCTTACCCTAAAGATGATGACTTCAGCAGTGTTGCAAAAGCACTAATTAGCAAACACCCCTGCCTCACTGAGCCTGGACCACACAGATGGTATGGCTGGAAAAACAGCCTTAAATTATCGCACAAAGCTTCAAAAAGCTGGATGTGAGGATGTAGCAATCAATGGAGGCAAAAGAAGTAAAGGCAACCCAGAAGGAGAATCCTCAAGCAAGAATATCAAACGGCCAAAAAGAGGTGAAGCAAACTACCTACCTAACTTACCTGAAGGACATGATGAAACAAGCCTTGAAAATGCCAGAAAGGTTCTCGTGGAAGAAATGAAGAAGAAACAACCCAATGGCACTCTCATCTCACAAATGATGGACCAATCATTCCCACTACGCAGACAAGAAATTGTAGAAAAGGAACCTGCTGTACAGAACATTGTTGAACGATGGCCAGCACTCTTCACAGACAGGTAAACTATTTTTGTTCTCAACCAATAAAATAATGCCTATCAAAAAGAAATTCAAGGTGTGTGGCTAGAAATCCAAACACACTTGTTGGAATGTTAACACTTCTGCCATCTCTCCATCCCTACCCACCCCTCTCTCTACTTTTCAGGTGTTTGCTGAGTTCAACAGAATCGCAAGTAAGAATCTTGAGGGAGACTTCTTTGAGGCTCTGGACCAGTATACCCCACGTTTCATTGAACTTTTCAAAACAAGAAGGGGAACTGTTGGCCAGAAGCTCAGTGAGCTGATGCAGCACATGAGCTGGATGGTAAGTAGGTTAATTTTGCTTTTGATCTGTGTGATAGTTCATCAATCAAGTTCTAAATGAGATGATCCAGCCCAACCTATTCTATTTCCTGTCTGACTTGTGCTTGTGCCTTGCAAATTACTCTGTTAACTGGTCTTTTCTCTCTCTGTGTATCATTAGACACCAGACGTGACAGTACTTCGCTCTGTTGTCCTCAAAGGCATTCCTATTTTACTTGGTGACGACTCCAGTGAATTCTTCAAGACATGCTCTGTAAGTACTTGCACATAAGAAAAAGTTTGGTCTGCATTAAAATAGAACTATATCTGTGCTGACATAGAAGATGTAACTTTATCTGCACAATATACAATATACATTTTGTACAGTGATTGATGTATTTTGTATGGCAATTCCTCCACAGCTAATCTGAGAGGTATTTAAACAGCCAGTAAATAAAAATGAAATTTGCCACATAAACGTTGTACACATTAATTAATTGTAAATCTAAGGAGCAGGAGTCCAGGCTGAAAAGTCAGTGTCACTGTTTAAGAATATATGGACCTTGTGGACCATAGCTTTAGTTTAATCATACCACATTTATTTTGTTGGTTATATTGTAACAATCCAGTGTGAACACATATTTAAAACCATATTCCCTAGCAAATGCTTTCAACATTAAAAATGAATGTTTAGAAGAGCATAAATTGCCATGCTGAAGAATGTGTGTGTGTGTCTTTGTAGGGTACAGCGAGAGACGAGGCCCTAGAATGCACTGTCGGTGTGCTGACAGTTGTCAGTGAAGATAATCCTCATGAGGGTCCAAGTTCAGTAGACCTCCAGCCCATCTCCACTGCCATCATTCTGGAGGGAGGTATCATCATGGATCATATAAAAAAACTTGCCTCAGGCAGTTTGTCTGTTATTTGGGCTTACATATGCTTTGCATTTGGATTACCCAAAATGCATGGCAAATACACTCAACTTCATTCAGACTGTGATGCTTGGACTGGGAAAGAAAACCTCCCACCAAAACTGTTAACTTTGAAGAACAGTCTACTGGGTTAGACCAGTAAAGAGCCATCAGCTGTCAGATAGCACTTTGTAAATTATGCAGCAGTTAATGTTCTCCTGTTATCAGAGAAAGTTTTATGCTTTCATGCAACTGAGCTGGCTTGTTTATGATCTCAAAAAAAAAAAAAATTCTATTAAAGTGTACCATGTTATGCTAGTATGCTAATGGTGGAAATAGCGCCACCTTGTGTTGCAAAGAGTTGTTAGATAATGTTGTCAGAAAGGAACCTAGCAAGGTTGACCTGTTTACATTTGTGTTTTGGGAAAACTTTTAATTATAGTAGTTATAATGTAGTACAAATACAAAACCCAAGGAGTGATGTTTTTCTGTGTTGGTTTAAACCTTGGACTGATGCTCGCTTTGGGACACAAAAGCATTTGTTGTACTTTCAGTTTTGATCAGAAATGCAATGATTTTGCATGCACTGAAGTCCTGTAATTATCAGGTGTTTACCTGTTTAATATTGTGAGACTGTTACATGCATAGAATTAGCTCACAAAAATGTGGTTTTATTTTTGCCATGTCCATGTCATGTTCTACAGTCAAATCAAACCACAAGTTTGTTGTTTAGCTGCTGTTTTGTACTTGAATGTACAAGAAAGTGATACTTGGGAACAGAACACTTGAGGCTGAATAATAGATTTAATGCATATTGTTATTACAATAGCCTAACAGACATAGATCACACTATGAGCAATTTTGCAACTAGCTTTAAAATACATTAAATATGACAAGAGGATAGAGAACAGTAATTTTATTGTTTATTGTAAGGTTATTACATGAGTGATAAAACACACATTTTATATTGGAGAATTGGAATCAAAAGTAACAATATCGAACATTTATTGTTCAGTCTAGATCTGTCAGTGATGCAATTATTTTTTTAATAAATGTTGTAATGCAGCTGAACAAACCCAGTGAGTGTTCTTTTAAAGTATATGTTTGTGGTGTTTTTCCCTTTATTAGGTAATAACAGCTAAAATAGATAAGAAATGGGAGAAGGACAAGGACCCATTCAAGGAAATTGGTTTGTTTAATTTAACTGAACTGAAATGAACTGAAAAAAAATGAGTGAGTAGTAAGTAGTAGGTATCATAATTCTAAGTGGGGTTAAATTTGTATCAAGCAGTCCACACAAAATGAAAAAATTAAGTTAACACTAAGCATGGCTATTAAGTTACATGAACTTTTTTTTTTTTTTTTTTAGTTGTACTACTTGATTTGGTACTGCACACTTAAAATAAACAAGCTTTTCTAACTCACTATTCTTAAGATTACTTTGCTTAATTTGCAACGAGTTTGCATACTTTTTTTAAGTAAGGTCAACTAATTAGATTTTACAGTGAGTATACGTACACACGTCTCCCGCAGAGCTATGTTGAAAGTCCCTCAATATTCAGTCGAGTATTGGCTAATGACCTGCAACACCTAGACGTGTCCAGTACAGTACTACAATATGTAGATGATCTCTTGATATGTAGCACCTCCAAAGCTCAATGTGCACAAGACTCAGTCTCAGCCCTGATGGCTTTAGAAAAGGGGGCTCACAAGGTGAGTAAAAATAAATTACAGTTTTGCCAGACACAGGTTGAATACTTAGGTAGACAACTCTGTGGCACTAAATGAGCTATAGTGCCCTCACAAATTGAGGCAGTATCGAAAGCTCCCAAACCACAAACGGTGAGACACATGTCGTCATTTCTGCCATCTCAGCTTTACTAGAAGCCATACACCATCCAAAAGTGTTAGCCATCATTAAATGCGTAGCTCATCAAAAAACGAATTCCCTGATAGCTAAAGGCAACAACTTAGCAGATGAAGCCGCAAAACGCATAGCTACACCCACCTGTATAGGACCACTGCTAGTAGCTGGAGATTGTGAACCACTGACAAACTTATATATATATGATATATATATATATATATATATATATATGAGCTATATATATGTGCTGCTATGTAATAGCAGCACAACATCAGGCAAGTCCATATGCACATTCTGTATGGGCAAAAAGGGGGGCAAGTATAATCACTGAAGAAGGTCCATCACATGGGCTATGGCGAAGTGCACATGGACGTATTGTCCTCCCAACATCTTTGGTACAGGTTGCTACACGTAGTGCGCATGGTCAGGACCATTGCACAAGTGGGGAGGTGTTGAGACGCCTTCAAGCAGTCTGGTGGTCACCATTTTTCCGACCTGCGTTTGTAGCTGAGACAATTTTGCAAGGAAGGTTTTTTTCTGTTGCTCTGGTATTTCAAGTCTGATACTGCATGTTAGTGTTTTTGTTTTTTGTTTCTATTTTGCCGGGCTTGATGCTAAAATGATCTTTTCTTTTCAGATTTTTCAAGAAGACAAAAAACTTCCTATGCAGTGGTTGTGTAAGTACTGCACATTTTGTGCTGAAAAGAGGTGCTTCTTACTTAAGCATTACCGCTTAAAACACGGGTGCCACACTCGAATATCACCACTACCGTGCCTTTATAAGGAGTGCCTGTGCACATTTAAATCTTTCAATGCACTCAAAGTCCACTTATCAACATGGCACACTCAAAAGGACCTGGGGAACGTGGGTGAAACTGCTTTCCATTGTCAGCTGTGTGACTTTGTGGAGCCTTGCACTGGAGCTGACTTTTTTACCCATTTACGAAGACATTTGAAGCTGAAGCAAAAGGTTTCCTGTCCATATCAAGGCTGTAGCTTTCAGAGCAATGTTTATTCAACCTTTAATGCACATAAAAGCAAAGAACATCAAGACCACAATAAGATGGCATTCAAACCTGAAATTGTGTCACATAATGTACTTGAGGTACCTCCACCTAATATAAATATTCAACCTGAGGATAGTGCCCCTGAAACTGATCAGGTTGAGTTTGAGGTTACTGAGCTCAATGAAGATGTGGGAGACTTGGAGAGTCAGTTGGAACATAATGTAGCTGCTGTTTTTCTGAAAATGTCATCGATTCTTAACATCTCTGAAAATGCCCTGCAAGAAGTTATAGAGCAGATCAACCAAATTTATGTGCTTTCACAGCCATTGTTACATACCTCGGTTGGAAAAATACTAAATCAACATTGTGGAGATGTTGAGGACTCTTAAGTGAGTGAGATAGCTAAAGTATTTACTGAGAATAATGTATTCCTGAAATTCACTTCTACTAGGGGGTCATTGTCAACCACTAGCAAGCGAACATCATACATTTGAAAAGAATTCTCAGTGGTGACGCCTATTGAGTTTGTCCTAAAAAATGACAGGCAGACAGTTGTGTATATCCCCATACTAAAAATGCTGCAGACATTACTAAACAATGGAGAAATTTTAGATAAGGCCATGTCATCTGAGACAAATTTGTCACAAGGATACAGATCTCACAGGGATGGTTACCGGTTTAAAGACAATTCTCTCTTGACAGAGGAAGAATTCAGGATTGCTCTTTTCTTGTACATAGATGATTTTGAGGTGGCTAAGCCCTTGGGAACCTCCAGAAAGAAACACAAGCTGCCATCTACTGGGTACTTGGAAATCTACACCCTAAATATCGCTCCTCTCTTCATTCCATTCAGCTTGCTCTACTCATCATCGCTGAAGATGATATCAGGAAGTTGACTTTAAATGAGAGACCACAGTCTATTGAAGAATTAAAAGTGCAACTGGTAGATAAACTGTCACTGCAGTATGACTTTAAACTGCAGTATGAAGATCAAGACTTCCATAATGCCCTCTGCAATTTGACTGAAATAACTGATTTACCTGAAAGAGCTACGCTCAAAATCATCCCTCTTGTGACTCTCCATTTAACCGCATTGTCATCACCCACCACAACATCAGACACTGAGTGCAGCACAGCAGACACTGAGATCCTGTCGACAGGAAGAGCATCACCATCGCTAAGACAACAGTGGCCAGATTTCTTTGACATACCCAATTTCTCAGTTGATGTTGACTATAGACTCAGACAGGCAGATCTTGCCTTTATGAAGGATGGAACACGTATGACTCTACCACGAGATATGAAGCATGACATACTAGAAAAGCTTGCTGAGACGATGTACAGTTTCAAGGCTTACCCTAAAGATGATGACTTCAGCAGTGTTGCAAAAGCACTAATTAGCAAACACCCCTGCCTCACTGAGCCTGGACCACACAGATGGTATGGCTGGAAAAACAGCCTTAAATTATCGCACAAAGCTTCAAAAAGCTGGATGTGAGGATGTAGCAATCAATGGAGGCAAAAGAAGTAAAGGCAACCCAGAAGGAGAATCCTCAAGCAAGAATATCAAACGGCCAAAAAGAGGTGAAGCAAACTACCTACCTAACTTACCTGAAGGACATGATGAAACAAGCCTTGAAAATGCCAGAAAGGTTCTCGTGGAAGAAATGAAGAAGAAACAACCCAATGGCACTCTCATCTCACAAATGATGGACCAATCATTCCCACTACGCAGACAAGAAATTGTAGAAAAGGAACCTGCTGTACAGAACATTGTTGAACGATGGCCAGCACTCTTCACAGACAGGTAAACTATTTTTGTTCTCAACCAATAAAATAATGCCTATCAAAAAGAAATTCAAGGTGTGTGGCTAGAAATCCAAACACACTTGTTGGAATGTTAACACTTCTGCCATCTCTCCATCCCTACCCACCCCTCTCTCTACTTTTCAGGTGTTTGCTGAGTTCAACAGAATCGCAAGTAAGAATCTTGAGGGAGACTTCTTTGAGGCTCTGGACCAGTATACCCCACGTTTCATTGAACTTTTCAAAACAAGAAGGGGAACTGTTGGCCAGAAGCTCAGTGAGCTGATGCAGCACATGAGCTGGATGGTAAGTAGGTTAATTTTGCTTTTGATCTGTGTGATAGTTCATCAATCAAGTTCTAAATGAGATGATCCAGCCCAACCTATTCTATTTCCTGTCTGACTTGTGCTTGTGCCTTGCAAATTACTCTGTTAACTGGTCTTTTCTCTCTCTGTGTATCATTAGACACCAGACGTGACAGTACTTCGCTCTGTTGTCCTCAAAGGCATTCCTATTTTACTTGGTGACGACTCCAGTGAATTCTTCAAGACATGCTCTGTAAGTACTTGCACATAAGAAAAAGTTTGGTCTGCATTAAAATAGAACTATATCTGTGCTGACATAGAAGATGTAATTTTATCTGCACAATATACAATATACATTTTGTACAGTGATTGATGTATTTTGTATGGCAATTCCTCCACAGCTAATCTGAGAGGTATTTAAACAGCCAGTAAATAAAAATGAAATTTGCCACATAAACGTTGTACACATTAATTAATTGTAAATCTAAGGAGCAGGAGTCCAGGCTGAAAAGTCAGTGTCACTGTTTAAGAATATATGGACCTTGTGGACCATAGCTTTAGTTTAATCATACCACATTTATTTTGTTGGTTATATTGTAACAATCCAGTGTGAACACATATTTAAAACCATATTCCCTAGCAAATGCTTTCAACATTAAAAATGAATGTTTAGAAGAGCATAAATTGCCATGCTGAAGAATGTGTGTGTGTGTCTTTGTAGGGTACAGCGAGAGACGAGGCCCTAGAATGCACTGTCGGTGTGCTGACAGTTGTCAGTGAAGATAATCCTCATGAGGGTCCAAGTTCAGTAGACCTCCAGCCCATCTCCACTGCCATCATTCTGGAGGGAGGTATCATCATGGATCATATAAAAAAACTTGCCTCAGGCAGTTTGTCTGTTATTTGGGCTTACATATGCTTTGCATTTGGATTACCCAAAATGCATGGCAAATACACTCAACTTCATTCAGACTGTGATGCTTGGACTGGGAAAGAAAACCTCCCACCAAAACTGTTAACTTTGAAGAACAGTCTACTGGGTTAGACCAGTAAAGAGCCATCAGCTGTCAGATAGCACTTTGTAAATTATGCAGCAGTTAATGTTCTCCTGTTATCAGAGAAAGTTTTATGCTTTCATGCAACTGAGCTGGCTTGTTTATGATCTCAAAAAAAAAAAAAAAATTCTATTAAAGTGTACCATGTTATGCTAGTATGCTAATGGTGGAAATAGCGCCACCTTGTGTTGCAAAGAGTTGTTAGATAATGTTGTCAGAAAGGAACCTAGCAAGGTTGACCTGTTTACGTTTGTGTTTTGGGAAAACTTTTAATTATAGTAGTTATAATGTAGTACAAATACAAAACCCAAGGAGTGATGTTTTTCTGTGTTGGTTTAAACCTTGGACTGATGCTCGCTTTGGGACACAAAAGCATTTGTTGTACTTTCAGTTTTGATCAGAAATGCAATGATTTTGCATGCACTGAAGTCCTGTAATTATCAGGTGTTTACCTGTTTAATATTGTGAGACTGTTACATGCATAGAATTAGCTCACAAAAATGTGGTTTTATTTTTGCCATGTCCATGTCATGTTCTACAGTCAAATCAAACCACAAGTTTGTTGTTTAGCTGCTGTTTTGTACTTGAATGTACAAGAAAGTGATACTTGGGAACAGAACACTTGAGGCTGAATAATAGATTTAATGCATATTGTTATTACAATAGCCTAACAGACATAGATCACACTATGAGCAATTTTACAACTAGCTTTAAAATACATTAAATATGACAAGAGGATAGAGAACAGTAATTTTATTGTTTATTGTAAGGTTATTACATGAGTGATAAAACACACATTTTATATTGGAGAATTGGAATCAAAAGTAACAATATCGAACATTTATTGTTCAGTCTAGATCTGTCAGTGATGCAATTATTTTTTTAATAAATGTTGTAATGCCGCTGAACAAACCCAGTGAGTGTTCTTTTAAAGTATATGTTTGTGGTGTTTTTCCCTTTATTAGGTAATAACAGCTAAAATAGATAAGAAATGGGAGAAGGACAAGGACCCATTCAAGGAAATTGGTTTGTTTAATTTAACTGAACTGAAATTAACTGAAAAAAAATGAGTGAGTAGTAAGTAGTAGGTATCATAATTCTAAGTGGGGTTAAATTTGTATCAAGCAGTCCACACAAAATGAAAAAATTAAGTTAACACTAAGCATGGCTATTAAGTTACATGAACTTTTTTTTTTTTTTTTTAGTTGTACTACTTGATTTGGTACTGCACACTTAAAATAAACAAGCTTTTCTAACTCACTATTCTTAAGATTACTTTGCTTAATTTGCAACGAGTTTGCATACTTTTTTTAAGTAAGGTCAACTAATTAGATTTTACAGTGAGTATACGTACACACGTCTCCCGCAGAGCTATGTTGAAAGTCCCTCAATATTCAGTCGAGTATTGGCTAATGACCTGCAACACCTAGACGTGTCCAGTACAGTACTACAATATGTAGATGATCTCTTGATATGTAGCACCTCCAAAGCTCAATGTGCACAAGACTCAGTCTCAGCCCTGATGGCTTTAGAAAAGGGGGCTCACAAGGTGAGTAAAAATAAATTACAGTTTTGCCAGACACAGGTTGAATACTTAGGTAGACAACTCTGTGGCACTAAATGAGCTATAGTGCCCTCACAAATTGAGGCAGTATCGAAAGCTCCCAAACCACAAACGGTGAGACACATGTCGTCATTTCTGCCATCTCAGCTTTACTAGAAGCCATACACCATCCAAAAGTGTTAGCCATCATTAAATGCGTAGCTCATCAAAAAACGAATTCCCTGATAGCTAAAGGCAACAACTTAGCAGATGAAGCCGCAAAACGCATAGCTACACCCACCTGTATAGGACCACTGCTAGTAGCTGGAGATTGTGAACCACTGACAAACTTATATATATATGATATATATATATATATATATATATATATATATATGAGCTATATATATGTGCTGCTATGTAATAGCAGCACAACATCAGGCAAGTCCATATGCACATTCTGTATGGGCAAAAAGGGGGGCAAGTATAATCACTGAAGAAGGTCCATCACATGGGCTATGGCGAAGTGCACATGGACATATTGTCCTCCCAACATCTTTGGTACAGGTTGCTACACGTAGTGCGCATGGTCAGGACCATTGCACAAGTGGGGAGGTGTTGAGACGCCTTCAAGCAGTCTGGTGGTCACCATTTTTCCGACCTGCGTTTGTAGCTGAGACAATTTTGCAAGGAAGGTTTTTTTCTGTTGCTCTGGTATTTCAAGTCTGATACTGCATGTTAGTGTTTTTGTTTTTTGTTTCTATTTTGCCGGGCTTGATGCTAAAATGATCTTTTCTTTTCAGATTTTTCAAGAAGACAAAAAACTTCCTATGCAGTGGTTGTGTAAGTACTGCACATTTTGTGCTGAAAAGAGGTGCTTCTTACTTAAGCATTACCGCTTAAAACACGGGTGCCACACTCGAATATCACCACTACCGTGCCTTTATAAGGAGTGCCTGTGCACATTTAAATCTTTCAATGCACTCAAAGTCCACTTATCAACATGGCACACTCAAAAGGACCTGGGGAACGTGGGTGAAACTGCTTTCCATTGTCAGCTGTGTGACTTTGTGGAGCCTTGCACTGGAGCTGACTTTTTTACCCATTTACGAAGACATTTGAAGCTGAAGCAAAAGGTTTCCTGTCCATATCAAGGCTGTAGCTTTCAGAGCAATGTTTATTCAACCTTTAATGCACATAAAAGCAAAGAACATCAAGACCACAATAAGATGGCATTCAAACCTGAAATTGTGTCACATAATGTACTTGAGGTACCTCCACCTAATATAAATATTCAACCTGAGGATAGTGCCCCTGAAACTGATCAGGTTGAGTTTGAGGTTACTGAGCTCAATGAAGATGTGGGAGACTTGGAGAGTCAGTTGGAACATAATGTAGCTGCTGTTTTTCTGAAAATGTCATCGATTCTTAACATCTCTGAAAATGCCCTGCAAGAAGTTATAGAGCAGATCAACCAAATTTATGTGCTTTCACAGCCATTGTTACATACCTCGGTTGGAAAAATACTAAATCAACATTGTGGAGATGTTGAGGACTCTTAAGTGAGTGAGATAGCTAAAGTATTTACTGAGAATAATGTATTCCTGAAATTCACTTCTACTAGGGGGTCATTGTCAACCACTAGCAAGCGAACATCATACATTTGAAAAGAATTCTCAGTGGTGACGCCTATTGAGTTTGTCCTAAAAAATGACAGGCAGACAGTTGTGTATATCCCCATACTAAAAATGCTGCAGACATTACAAAACAATGGAGAAATTTTAGATAAGGCCATGTCATCTGAGACAAATTTGTCACAAGGATACAGATCTCACAGGGATGGTTACCGGTTTAAAGACAATTCTCTCTTGACAGAGGAAGAATTCAGGATTGCTCTTTTCTTGTACATAGATGATTTTGAGGTGGCTAAGCCCTTGGGAACCTCCAAAAAGAAACACAAGCTGCCATCTACTGGGTACTTGGAAATCTACACCCTAAATATCGCTCCTCTCTTCATTCCATTCAGCTTGCTCTACTCATCATCGCTGAAGATGATATCAGGAAGTTGACTTTAAATGAGAGACCACAGTCTATTGAAGAATTAAAAGTGCAACTGGTAGATAAACTGTCACTGCAGTATGACTTTAAACTGCAGTATGAAGATCAAGACTTCCATAATGCCCTCTGCAATTTGACTGAAATAACTGATTTACCTGAAAGAGCTACGCTCAAAATCATCCCTCTTGTGACTCTCCATTTAACCGCATTGTCATCACCCACCACAACATCAGACACTGAGTGCAGCACAGCAGACACTGAGATCCTGTCGACAGGAAGAGCATCACCATCGCTAAGACAACAGTGGCCAGATTTCTTTGACATACCCAATTTCTCAGTTGATGTTGACTATAGACTCAGACAGGCAGATCTTGCCTTTATGAAGGATGGAACACGTATGACTCTACCACGAGATATGAAGCATGACATACTAGAAAAGCTTGCTGAGACGATGTACAGTTTCGAGGCTTACCCTAAAGATGATGACTTCAGCAGTGTTGCAAAAGCACTAATTAGCAAACACCCCTGCCTCACTGAGCCTGGACCACACAGATGGTATGGCTGGAAAAACAGCCTTAAATTATCGCACAAAGCTTCAAAAAGCTGGATGTGAGGATGTAGCAATCAATGGAGGCAAAAGAAGTAAAGGCAACCCAGAAGGAGAATCCTCAAGCAAGAATATCAAACGGCCAAAAAGAGGTGAAGCAAACTACCTACCTAACTTACCTGAAGGACATGATGAAACAAGCCTTGAAAATGCCAGAAAGGTTCTCGTGGAAGAAATGAAGAAGAAACAACCCAATGGCACTCTCATCTCACAAATGATGGACCAATCATTCCCACTACGCAGACAAGAAATTGTAGAAAAGGAACCTGCTGTACAGAACATTGTTGAACGATGGCCAGCACTCTTCACAGACAGGTAAACTATTTTTGTTCTCAACCAATAAAATAATGCCTATCAAAAAGAAATTCAAGGTGTGTGGCTAGAAATCCAAACACACTTGTTGGAATGTTAACACTTCTGCCATCTCTCCATCCCTACCCACCCCTCTCTCTACTTTTCAGGTGTTTGCTGAGTTCAACAGAATCGCAAGTAAGAATCTTGAGGGAGACTTCTTTGAGGCTCTGGACCAGTATACCCCACGTTTCATTGAACTTTTCAAAACAAGAAGGGGAACTGTTGGCCAGAAGCTCAGTGAGCTGATGCAGCACATGAGCTGGATGGTAAGTAGGTTAATTTTGCTTTTGATCTGTGTGATAGTTCATCAATCAAGTTCTAAATGAGATGATCCAGCCCAACCTATTCTATTTCCTGTCTGACTTGTGCTTGTGCCTTGCAAATTACTCTGTTAACTGGTCTTTTCTCTCTCTGTGTATCATTAGACACCAGACGTGACAGTACTTCGCTCTGTTGTCCTCAAAGGCATTCCTATTTTACTTGGTGACGACTCCAGTGAATTCTTCAAGACATGCTCTGTAAGTACTTGCACATAAGAAAAAGTTTGGTCTGCATTAAAATAGAACTATATCTGTGCTGACATAGAAGATGTAATTTTATCTGCACAATATACAATATACATTTTGTACAGTGATTGATGTATTTTGTATGGCAATTCCTCCACAGCTAATCTGAGAGGTATTTAAACAGCCAGTAAATAAAAATGAAATTTGCCACATAAACGTTGTACACATTAATTAATTGTAAATCTAAGGAGCAGGAGTCCAGGCTGAAAAGTCAGTGTCACTGTTTAAGAATATATGGACCTTGTGGACCATAGCTTTAGTTTAATCATACCACATTTATTTTGTTGGTTATATTGTAACAATCCAGTGTGAACACATATTTAAAACCATATTCCCTAGCAAATGCTTTCAACATTAAAAATGAATGTTTAGAAGAGCATAAATTGCCATGCTGAAGAATGTGTGTGTGTGTCTTTGTAGGGTACAGCGAGAGACGAGGCCCTAGAATGCACTGTCGGTGTGCTGACAGTTGTCAGTGAAGATAATCCTCATGAGGGTCCAAGTTCAGTAGACCTCCAGCCCATCTCCACTGCCATCATTCTGGAGGGAGGTATCATCATGGATCATATAAAAAAACTTGCCTCAGGCAGTTTGTCTGTTATTTGGGCTTACATATGCTTTGCATTTGGATTACCCAAAATGCATGGCAAATACACTCAACTTCATTCAGACTGTGATGCTTGGACTGGGAAAGAAAACCTCCCACCAAAACTGTTAACTTTGAAGAACAGTCTACTGGGTTAGACCAGTAAAGAGCCATCAGCTGTCAGATAGCACTTTGTAAATTATGCAGCAGTTAATGTTCTCCTGTTATCAGAGAAAGTTTTATGCTTTCATGCAACTGAGCTGGCTTGTTTATGATCTCAAAAAAAAAAAAAATTCTATTAAAGTGTACCATGTTATGCTAGTATGCTAATGGTGGAAATAGCGCCACCTTGTGTTGCAAAGAGTTGTTAGATAATGTTGTCAGAAAGGAACCTAGCAAGGTTGACCTGTTTACATTTGTGTTTTGGGAAAACTTTTAATTATAGTAGTTATAATGTAGTACAAATACAAAACCCAAGGAGTGATGTTTTTCTGTGTTGGTTTAAACCTTGGACTGATGCTCGCTTTGGGACACAAAAGCATTTGTTGTACTTTCAGTTTTGATCAGAAATGCAATGATTTTGCATGCACTGAAGTCCTGTAATTATCAGGTGTTTACCTGTTTAATATTGTGAGACTGTTACATGCATAGAATTAGCTCACAAAAATGTGGTTTTATTTTTGCCATGTCCATGTCATGTTCTACAGTCAAATCAAACCACAAGTTTGTTGTTTAGCTGCTGTTTTGTACTTGAATGTACAAGAAAGTGATACTTGGGAACAGAACACTTGAGGCTGAATAATAGATTTAATGCATATTGTTATTACAATAGCCTAACAGACATAGATCACACTATGAGCAATTTTGCAACTAGCTTTAAAATACATTAAATATGACAAGAGGATAGAGAACAGTCATTTTATTGTTTATTGTAAGGTTATTACATGAGTGATAAAACACACATTTTATATTGGAGAATTGGAATCAAAAGTAACAATATCGAACATTTATTGTTCAGCCTAGATCTGTCAGTGATGCAATTATTTTTTTAATAAATGTTGTAATGCAGCTGAACAAACCCAGTGAGTGTTCTTTTAAAGTATATGTTTGTGGTGTTTTTCCCTTTATTAGGTAATAACAGCTAAAATAGATAAGAAATGGGAGAAGGACAAGGACCCATTCAAGGAAATTGGTTTGTTTAATTTAACTGAACTGAAATGAACTGAAAAAAAATGAGTGAGTAGTAAGTAGTAGGTATCATAATTCTAAGTGGGGTTAAATTTGTATCAAGCAGTCCACACAAAATGAAAAAATTAAGTTAACACTAAGCATGGCTATTAAGTTACATGAACTTTTTTTTTTTTTTTTTTAGTTGTACTACTTGATTTGGTACTGCACACTTAAAATAAACAAGCTTTTCTAACTCACTATTCTTAAGATTACTTTGCTTAATTTGCAACGAGTTTGCATACTTTTTTTAAGTAAGGTCAACTAATTAGATTTTACAGTGAGTATACGTACACACGTCTCCCGCAGAGCTATGTTGAAAGTCCCTCAATATTCAGTCGAGTATTGGCTAATGACCTGCAACACCTAGACGTGTCCAGTACAGTACTACAATATGTAGATGATCTCTTGATATGTAGCACCTCCAAAGCTCAATGTGCACAAGACTCAGTCTCAGCCCTGATGGCTTTAGAAAAGGGGGCTCACAAGGTGAGTAAAAATAAATTACAGTTTTGCCAGACACAGGTTGAATACTTAGGTAGACAACTCTGTGGCACTAAATGAGCTATAGTGCCCTCACAAATTGAGGCAGTATCGAAAGCTCCCAAACCACAAACGGTGAGACACATGTCGTCATTTCTGCCATCTCAGCTTTACTAGAAGCCATACACCATCCAAAAGTGTTAGCCATCATTAAATGCGTAGCTCATCAAAAAACGAATTCCCTGATAGCTAAAGGCAACAACTTAGCAGATGAAGCCGCAAAACGCATAGCTACACCCACCTGTATAGGACCACTGCTAGTAGCTGGAGATTGTGAACCACTGACAAACTTATATATATATGATATATATATATATATATATATGAGCTATATATATGTGCTGCTATGTAATAGCAGCACAACATCAGGCAAGTCCATATGCACATTCTGTATGGGCAAAAAGGGGGGCAAGTATAATCACTGAAGAAGGTCCATCACATGGGCTATGGCGAAGTGCACATGGACATATTGTCCTCCCAACATCTTTGGTACAGGTTGCTACACGTAGTGCGCATGGTCAGGACCATTGCACAAGTGGGGAGGTGTTGAGACGCCTTCAAGCAGTCTGGTGGTCACCATTTTTCCGACCTGCGTTTGTAGCTGAGACAATTTTGCAAGGAAGGTTTTTTTCTGTTGCTCTGGTATTTCAAGTCTGATACTGCATGTTAGTGTTTTTGTTTTTTGTTTCTATTTTGCCGGGCTTGATGCTAAAATGATCTTTTCTTTTCAGATTTTTCAAGAAGACAAAAAACTTCCTATGCAGTGGTTGTGTAAGTACTGCACATTTTGTGCTGAAAAGAGGTGCTTCTTACTTAAGCATTACCGCTTAAAACACGGGTGCCACACTCGAATATCACCACTACCGTGCCTTTATAAGGAGTGCCTGTGCACATTTAAATCTTTCAATGCACTCAAAGTCCACTTATCAACATGGCACACTCAAAAGGACCTGGGGAACGTGGGTGAAACTGCTTTCCATTGTCAGCTGTGTGACTTTGTGGAGCCTTGCACTGGAGCTGACTTTTTTACCCATTTACGAAGACATTTGAAGCTGAAGCAAAAGGTTTCCTGTCCATATCAAGGCTGTAGCTTTCAGAGCAATGTTTATTCAACCTTTAATGCACATAAAAGCAAAGAACATCAAGACCACAATAAGATGGCATTCAAACCTGAAATTGTGTCACATAATGTACTTGAGGTACCTCCACCTAATATAAATATTCAACCTGAGGATAGTGCCCCTGAAACTGATCAGGTTGAGTTTGAGGTTACTGAGCTCAATGAAGATGTGGGAGACTTGGAGAGTCAGTTGGAACATAATGTAGCTGCTGTTTTTCTGAAAATGTCATCGATTCTTAACATCTCTGAAAATGCCCTGCAAGAAGTTATAGAGCAGATCAACCAAATTTATGTGCTTTCACAGCCATTGTTACATACCTCGGTTGGAAAAATACTAAATCAACATTGTGGAGATGTTGAGGACTCTTAAGTGAGTGAGATAGCTAAAGTATTTACTGAGAATAATGTATTCCTGAAATTCACTTCTACTAGGGGGTCATTGTCAACCACTAGCAAGCGAACATCATACATTTGAAAAGAATTCTCAGTGGTGACGCCTATTGAGTTTGTCCTAAAAAATGACAGGCAGACAGTTGTGTATATCCCCATACTAAAAATGCTGCAGACATTACTAAACAATGGAGAAATTTTAGATAAGGCCATGTCATCTGAGACAAATTTGTCACAAGGATACAGATCTCACAGGGATGGTTACCGGTTTAAAGACAATTCTCTCTTGACAGAGGAAGAATTCAGGATTGCTCTTTTCTTGTACATAGATGATTTTGAGGTGGCTAAGCCCTTGGGAACCTCCAGAAAGAAACACAAGCTGCCATCTACTGGGTACTTGGAAATCTACACCCTAAATATCGCTCCTCTCTTCATTCCATTCAGCTTGCTCTACTCATCATCGCTGAAGATGATATCAGGAAGTTGACTTTAAATGAGAGACCACAGTCTATTGAAGAATTAAAAGTGCAACTGGTAGATAAACTGTCACTGCAGTATGACTTTAAACTGCAGTATGAAGATCAAGACTTCCATAATGCCCTCTGCAATTTGACTGAAATAACTGATTTACCTGAAAGAGCTACGCTCAAAATCATCCCTCTTGTGACTCTCCATTTAACCGCATTGTCATCACCCACCACAACATCAGACACTGAGTGCAGCACAGCAGACACTGAGATCCTGTCGACAGGAAGAGCATCACCATCGCTAAGACAACAGTGGCCAGATTTCTTTGACATACCCAATTTCTCAGTTGATGTTGACTATAGACTCAGACAGGCAGATCTTGCCTTTATGAAGGATGGAACACGTATGACTCTACCACGAGATATGAAGCATGACATACTAGAAAAGCTTGCTGAGACGATGTACAGTTTCAAGGCTTACCCTAAAGATGATGACTTCAGCAGTGTTGCAAAAGCACTAATTAGCAAACACCCCTGCCTCACTGAGCCTGGACCACACAGATGGTATGGCTGGAAAAACAGCCTTAAATTATCGCACAAAGCTTCAAAAAGCTGGATGTGAGGATGTAGCAATCAATGGAGGCAAAAGAAGTAAAGGCAACCCAGAAGGAGAATCCTCAAGCAAGAATATCAAACGGCCAAAAAGAGGTGAAGCAAACTACCTACCTAACTTACCTGAAGGACATGATGAAACAAGCCTTGAAAATGCCAGAAAGGTTCTCGTGGAAGAAATGAAGAAGAAACAACCCAATGGCACTCTCATCTCACAAATGATGGACCAATCATTCCCACTACGCAGACAAGAAATTGTAGAAAAGGAACCTGCTGTACAGAACATTGTTGAACGATGGCCAGCACTCTTCACAGACAGGTAAACTATTTTTGTTCTCAACCAATAAAATAATGCCTATCAAAAAGAAATTCAAGGTGTGTGGCTAGAAATCCAAACACACTTGTTGGAATGTTAACACTTCTGCCATCTCTCCATCCCTACCCACCCCTCTCTCTACTTTTCAGGTGTTTGCTGAGTTCAACAGAATCGCAAGTAAGAATCTTGAGGGAGACTTCTTTGAGGCTCTGGACCAGTATACCCCACGTTTCATTGAACTTTTCAAAACAAGAAGGGGAACTGTTGGCCAGAAGCTCAGTGAGCTGATGCAGCACATGAGCTGGATGGTAAGTAGGTTAATTTTGCTTTTGATCTGTGTGATAGTTCATCAATCAAGTTCTAAATGAGATGATCCAGCCCAACCTATTCTATTTCCTGTCTGACTTGTGCTTGTGCCTTGCAAATTACTCTGTTAACTGGTCTTTTCTCTCTCTGTGTATCATTAGACACCAGACGTGACAGTACTTCGCTCTGTTGTCCTCAAAGGCATTCCTATTTTACTTGGTGACGACTCCAGTGAATTCTTCAAGACATGCTCTGTAAGTACTTGCACATAAGAAAAAGTTTGGTCTGCATTAAAATAGAACTATATCTGTGCTGACATAGAAGATGTAATTTTATCTGCACAATATACAATATACATTTTGTACAGTGATTGATGTATTTTGTATGGCAATTCCTCCACAGCTAATCTGAGAGGTATTTAAACAGCCAGTAAATAAAAATGAAATTTGCCACATAAACGTTGTACACATTAATTAATTGTAAATCTAAGGAGCAGGAGTCCAGGCTGAAAAGTCAGTGTCACTGTTTAAGAATATATGGACCTTGTGGACCATAGCTTTAGTTTAATCATACCACATTTATTTTGTTGGTTATATTGTAACAATCCAGTGTGAACACATATTTAAAACCATATTCCCTAGCAAATGCTTTCAACATTAAAAATGAATGTTTAGAAGAGCATAAATTGCCATGCTGAAGAATGTGTGTGTGTGTCTTTGTAGGGTACAGCGAGAGACGAGGCCCTAGAATGCACTGTCGGTGTGCTGACAGTTGTCAGTGAAGATAATCCTCATGAGGGTCCAAGTTCAGTAGACCTCCAGCCCATCTCCACTGCCATCATTCTGGAGGGAGGTATCATCATGGATCATATAAAAAAACTTGCCTCAGGCAGTTTGTCTGTTATTTGGGCTTACATATGCTTTGCATTTGGATTACCCAAAATGCATGGCAAATACACTCAACTTCATTCAGACTGTGATGCTTGGACTGGGAAAGAAAACCTCCCACCAAAACTGTTAACTTTGAAGAACAGTCTACTGGATTAGACCAGTAAAGAGCCATCAGCTGTCAGATAGCACTTTGTAAATTATGCAGCAGTTAATGTTCTCCTGTTATCAGAGAAAGTTTTATGCTTTCATGCAACTGAACTGGCTTGTTTATGATCTCAAAAAAAAAAAAAAATTCTATTAAAGTGTACCATGTTATGCTAGTATGCTAATGGTGGAAATAGCGCCACCTTGTGTTGCAAAGAGTTGTTAGATAATGTTGTCAGAAAGGAACCTAGCAAGGTTGACCTGTTTACATTTGTGTTTTGGGAAAACTTTTAATTATAGTAGTTATAATGTAGTACAAATACAAAACCCAAGGAGTGATGTTTTTCTGTGTTGGTTTAAACCTTGGACTGATGCTCGCTTTGGGACACAAAAGCATTTGTTGTACTTTCAGTTTTGATCAGAAATGCAATGATTTTGCATGCACTGAAGTCCTGTAATTATCAGGTGTTTACCTGTTTAATATTGTGAGACTGTTACATGCATAGAATTAGCTCACAAAAATGTGGTTTTATTTTTGCCATGTCCATGTCATGTTCTACAGTCAAATCAAACCACAAGTTTGTTGTTTAGCTGCTGTTTTGTACTTGAATGTACAAGAAAGTGATACTTGGGAACAGAACACTTGAGGCTGAATAATAGATTTAATGCATATTGTTATTACAATAGCCTAACAGACATAGATCACACTATGAGCAATTTTACAACTAGCTTTAAAATACATTAAATATGACAAGAGGATAGAGAACAGTAATTTTATTGTTTATTGTAAGGTTATTACATGAGTGATAAAACACACATTTTATATTGGAGAATTGGAATCAAAAGTAACAATATCGAACATTTATTGTTCAGTCTAGATCTGTCAGTGATGCAATTATTTTTTTAATAAATGTTGTAATGCAGCTGAACAAACCCAGTGAGTGTTCTTTTAAAGTATATGTTTGTGGTGTTTTTCCCTTTATTAGGTAATAACAGCTAAAATAGATAAGAAATGGGAGAAGGACAAGGACCCATTCAAGGAAATTGGTTTGTTTAATTTAACTGAACTGAAATGAACTGAAAAAAAATGAGTGAGTAGTAAGTAGTAGGTATCATAATTCTAAGTGGGGTTAAATTTGTATCAAGCAGTCCACACAAAATGAAAAAATTAAGTTAACACTAAGCATGGCTATTAAGTTACATGAACTTTTTTTTTTTTTTTTTAGTTGTACTACTTGATTTGGTACTGCACACTTAAAATAAACAAGCTTTTCTAACTCACTATTCTTAAGATTACTTTGCTTAATTTGCAACGAGTTTGCATACTTTTTTTAAGTAAGGTCAACTAATTAGATTTTACAGTGAGTATACGTACACACGTCTCCCGCAGAGCTATGTTGAAAGTCCCTCAATATTCAGTCGAGTATTGGCTAATGACCTGCAACACCTAGACATGTCCAGTACAGTACTACAATATGTAGATGATCTCTTGATATGTAGCACCTCCAAAGCTCAATGTGCACAAGACTCAGTCTCAGCCCTGATGGCTTTAGAAAAGGGGGCTCACAAGGTGAGTAAAAATAAATTACAGTTTTGCCAGACACAGGTTGAATACTTAGGTAGACAACTCTGTGGCACTAAATGAGCTATAGTGCCCTCACAAATTGAGGCAGTATCGAAAGCTCCCAAACCACAAACGGTGAGACACATGTCGTCATTTCTGCCATCTCAGCTTTACTAGAAGCCATACACCATCCAAAAGTGTTAGCCATCATTAAATGCGTAGCTCATCAAAAAACGAATTCCCTGATAGCTAAAGGCAACAACTTAGCAGATGAAGCCGCAAAACGCATAGCTACACCCACCTGTATAGGACCACTGCTAGTAGCTGGAGATTGTGAACCACTGACAAACTTATATATATATGATATATATATATATATGAGCTATATATATGTGCTGCTATGTAATAGCAGCACAACATCAGGCAAGTCCATATGCACATTCTGTATGGGCAAAAAGGGGGGCAAGTATAATCACTGAAGAAGGTCCATCACATGGGCTATGGCGAAGTGCACATGGACATATTGTCCTCCCAACATCTTTGGTACAGGTTGCTACACGTAGTGCGCATGGTCAGGACCATTGCACAAGTGGGGAGGTGTTGAGACGCCTTCAAGCAGTCTGGTGGTCACCAATTTTCCAACCTGCGTTTGTAGCTGAGACAATTTTGCAAGGAAGGTTTTTTTCTGTTGCTCTGGTATTTCAAGTCTGATACTGCATGTTAGTGTTTTTGTTTTTTGTTTCTATTTTGCCGGGCTTGATGCTAAAATGATCTTTTCTTTTCAGATTTTTCAAGAAGACAAAAAACTTCCTATGCAGTGGTTGTGTAAGTACTGCACATTTTGTGCTGAAAAGAGGTGCTTCTTACTTAAGCATTACCGCTTAAAACACGGGTGCCACACTCGAATATCACCACTACCGTGCCTTTATAAGGAGTGCCTGTGCACATTTAAATCTTTCAATGCACTCAAAGTCCACTTATCAACATGGCACACTCAAAAGGACCTGGGGAACGTGGGTGAAACTGCTTTCCATTGTCAGCTGTGTGACTTTGTGGAGCCTTGCACTGGAGCTGACTTTTTTACCCATTTACGAAGACATTTGAAGCTGAAGCAAAAGGTTTCCTGTCCATATCAAGGCTGTAGCTTTCAGAGCAATGTTTATTCAACCTTTAATGCACATAAAAGCAAAGAACATCAAGACCACAATAAGATGGCATTCAAACCTGAAATTGTGTCACATAATGTACTTGAGGTACCTCCACCTAATATAAATATTCAACCTGAGGATAGTGCCCCTGAAACTGATCAGGTTGAGTTTGAGGTTACTGAGCTCAATGAAGATGTGGGAGACTTGGAGAGTCAGTTGGAACATAATGTAGCTGCTGTTTTTCTGAAAATGTCATCGATTCTTAACATCTCTGAAAATGCCCTGCAAGAAGTTATAGAGCAGATCAACCAAATTTATGTGCTTTCACAGCCATTGTTACATACCTCGGTTGGAAAAATACTAAATCAACATTGTGGAGATGTTGAGGACTCTTAAGTGAGTGAGATAGCTAAAGTATTTACTGAGAATAATGTATTCCTGAAATTCACTTCTACTAGGGGGTCATTGTCAACCACTAGCAAGCGAACATCATACATTTGAAAAGAATTCTCAGTGGTGACGCCTATTGAGTTTGTCCTAAAAAATGACAGGCAGACAGTTGTGTATATCCCCATACTAAAAATGCTGCAGACATTACTAAACAATGGAGAAATTTTAGATAAGGCCATGTCATCTGAGACAAATTTGTCACAAGGATACAGATCTCACAGGGATGGTTACCGGTTTAAAGACAATTCTCTCTTGACAGAGGAAGAATTCAGGATTGCTCTTTTCTTGTACATAGATGATTTTGAGGTGGCTAAGCCCTTGGGAACCTCCAGAAAGAAACACAAGCTGCCATCTACTGGGTACTTGGAAATCTACACCCTAAATATCGCTCCTCTCTTCATTCCATTCAGCTTGCTCTACTCATCATCGCTGAAGATGATATCAGGAAGTTGACTTTAAATGAGAGACCACAGTCTATTGAAGAATTAAAAGTGCAACTGGTAGATAAACTGTCACTGCAGTATGACTTTAAACTGCAGTATGAAGATCAAGACTTCCATAATGCCCTCTGCAATTTGACTGAAATAACTGATTTACCTGAAAGAGCTACGCTCAAAATCATCCCTCTTGTGACTCTCCATTTAACCGCATTGTCATCACCCACCACAACATCAGACACTGAGTGCAGCACAGCAGACACTGAGATCCTGTCGACAGGAAGAGCATCACCATCGCTAAGACAACAGTGGCCAGATTTCTTTGACATACCCAATTTCTCAGTTGATGTTGACTATAGACTCAGACAGGCAGATCTTGCCTTTATGAAGGATGGAACACGTATGACTCTACCACGAGATATGAAGCATGACATACTAGAAAAGCTTGCTGAGACGATGTACAGTTTCAAGGCTTACCCTAAAGATGATGACTTCAGCAGTGTTGCAAAAGCACTAATTAGCAAACACCCCTGCCTCACTGAGCCTGGACCACACAGATGGTATGGCTGGAAAAACAGCCTTAAATTATCGCACAAAGCTTCAAAAAGCTGGATGTGAGGATGTAGCAATCAATGGAGGCAAAAGAAGTAAAGGCAACCCAGAAGGAGAATCCTCAAGCAAGAATATCAAACGGCCAAAAAGAGGTGAAGCAAACTACCTACCTAACTTACCTGAAGGACATGATGAAACAAGCCTTGAAAATGCCAGAAAGGTTCTCGTGGAAGAAATGAAGAAGAAACAACCCAATGGCACTCTCATCTCACAAATGATGGACCAATCATTCCCACTACGCAGACAAGAAATTGTAGAAAAGGAACCTGCTGTACAGAACATTGTTGAACGATGGCCAGCACTCTTCACAGACAGGTAAACTATTTTTGTTCTCAACCAATAAAATAATGCCTATCAAAAAGAAATTCAAGGTGTGTGGCTAGAAATCCAAACACACTTGTTGGAATGTTAACACTTCTGCCATCTCTCCATCCCTACCCACCCCTCTCTCTACTTTTCAGGTGTTTGCTGAGTTCAACAGAATCGCAAGTAAGAATCTTGAGGGAGACTTCTTTGAGGCTCTGGACCAGTATACCCCACGTTTCATTGAACTTTTCAAAACAAGAAGGGGAACTGTTGGCCAGAAGCTCAGTGAGCTGATGCAGCACATGAGCTGGATGGTAAGTAGGTTAATTTTGCTTTTGATCTGTGTGATAGTTCATCAATCAAGTTCTAAATGAGATGATCCAGCCCAACCTATTCTATTTCCTGTCTGACTTGTGCTTGTGCCTTGCAAATTACTCTGTTAACTGGTCTTTTCTCTCTCTGTGTATCATTAGACACCAGACGTGACAGTACTTCGCTCTGTTGTCCTCAAAGGCATTCCTATTTTACTTGGTGACGACTCCAGTGAATTCTTCAAGACATGCTCTGTAAGTACTTGCACATAAGAAAAAGTTTGGTCTGCATTAAAATAGAACTATATCTGTGCTGACATAGAAGATGTAACTTTATCTGCACAATATACAATATACATTTTGTACAGTGATTGATGTATTTTGTATGGCAATTCCTCCACAGCTAATCTGAGAGGTATTTAAACAGCCAGTAAATAAAAATGAAATTTGCCACATAAACGTTGTACACATTAATTAATTGTAAATCTAAGGAGCAGGAGTCCAGGCTGAAAAGTCAGTGTCACTGTTTAAGAATATATGGACCTTGTGGACCATAGCTTTAGTTTAATCATACCACATTTATTTTGTTGGTTATATTGTAACAATCCAGTGTGAACACATATTTAAAACCATATTCCCTAGCAAATGCTTTCAACATTAAAAATGAATGTTTAGAAGAGCATAAATTGCCATGCTGAAGAATGTGTGTGTGTGTCTTTGTAGGGTACAGCGAGAGACGAGGCCCTAGAATGCACTGTCGGTGTGCTGACAGTTGTCAGTGAAGATAATCCTCATGAGGGTCCAAGTTCAGTAGACCTCCAGCCCATCTCCACTGCCATCATTCTGGAGGGAGGTATCATCATGGATCATATAAAAAAACTTGCCTCAGGCAGTTTGTCTGTTATTTGGGCTTACATATGCTTTGCATTTGGATTACCCAAAATGCATGGCAAATACACTCAACTTCATTCAGACTGTGATGCTTGGACTGGGAAAGAAAACCTCCCACCAAAACTGTTAACTTTGAAGAACAGTCTACTGGGTTAGACCAGTAAAGAGCCATCAGCTGTCAGATAGCACTTTGTAAATTATGCAGCAGTTAATGTTCTCCTGTTATCAGAGAAAGTTTTATGCTTTCATGCAACTGAGCTGGCTTGTTTATGATCTCAAAAAAAAAAAAAATTCTATTAAAGTGTACCATGTTATGCTAGTATGCTAATGGTGGAAATAGCGCCACCTTGTGTTGCAAAGAGTTGTTAGATAATGTTGTCAGAAAGGAACCTAGCAAGGTTGACCTGTTTACATTTGTGTTTTGGGAAAACTTTTAATTATAGTAGTTATAATGTAGTACAAATACAAAACCCAAGGAGTGATGTTTTTCTGTGTTGGTTTAAACCTTGGACTGATGCTCGCTTTGGGACACAAAAGCATTTGTTGTACTTTCAGTTTTGATCAGAAATGCAATGATTTTGCATGCACTGAAGTCCTGTAATTATCAGGTGTTTACCTGTTTAATATTGTGAGACTGTTACATGCATAGAATTAGCTCACAAAAATGTGGTTTTATTTTTGCCATGTCCATGTCATGTTCTACAGTCAAATCAAACCACAAGTTTGTTGTTTAGCTGCTGTTTTGTACTTGAATGTACAAGAAAGTGATACTTGGGAACAGAACACTTGAGGCTGAATAATAGATTTAATGCATATTGTTATTACAATAGCCTAACAGACATAGATCACACTATGAGCAATTTTGCAACTAGCTTTAAAATACATTAAATATGACAAGAGGATAGAGAACAGTAATTTTATTGTTTATTGTAAGGTTATTACATGAGTGATAAAACACACATTTTATATTGGAGAATTGGAATCAAAAGTAACAATATCGAACATTTATTGTTCAGTCTAGATCTGTCAGTGATGCAATTATTTTTTTAATAAATGTTGTAATGCAGCTGAACAAACCCAGTGAGTGTTCTTTTAAAGTATATGTTTGTGGTGTTTTTCCCTTTATTAGGTAATAACAGCTAAAATAGATAAGAAATGGGAGAAGGACAAGGACCCATTCAAGGAAATTGGTTTGTTTAATTTAACTGAACTGAAATGAACTGAAAAAAAATGAGTGAGTAGTAAGTAGTAGGTATCATAATTCTAAGTGGGGTTAAATTTGTATCAAGCAGTCCACACAAAATGAAAAAATTAAGTTAACACTAAGCATGGCTATTAAGTTACATGAACTTTTTTTTTTTTTTTTTTAGTTGTACTACTTGATTTGGTACTGCACACTTAAAATAAACAAGCTTTTCTAACTCACTATTCTTAAGATTACTTTGCTTAATTTGCAACGAGTTTGCATACTTTTTTTAAGTAAGGTCAACTAATTAGATTTTACAGTGAGTATACGTACACACGTCTCCCGCAGAGCTATGTTGAAAGTCCCTCAATATTCAGTCGAGTATTGGCTAATGACCTGCAACACCTAGACGTGTCCAGTACAGTACTACAATATGTAGATGATCTCTTGATATGTAGCACCTCCAAAGCTCAATGTGCACAAGACTCAGTCTCAGCCCTGATGGCTTTAGAAAAGGGGGCTCACAAGGTGAGTAAAAATAAATTACAGTTTTGCCAGACACAGGTTGAATACTTAGGTAGACAACTCTGTGGCACTAAATGAGCTATAGTGCCCTCACAAATTGAGGCAGTATCGAAAGCTCCCAAACCACAAACGGTGAGACACATGTCGTCATTTCTGCCATCTCAGCTTTACTAGAAGCCATACACCATCCAAAAGTGTTAGCCATCATTAAATGCGTAGCTCATCAAAAAACGAATTCCCTGATAGCTAAAGGCAACAACTTAGCAGATGAAGCCGCAAAACGCATAGCTACACCCACCTGTATAGGACCACTGCTAGTAGCTGGAGATTGTGAACCACTGACAAACTTATATATATATGATATATATATATATATATATATATATATATATGAGCTATATATATGTGCTGCTATGTAATAGCAGCACAACATCAGGCAAGTCCATATGCACATTCTGTATGGGCAAAAAGGGGGGCAAGTATAATCACTGAAGAAGGTCCATCACATGGGCTATGGCGAAGTGCACATGGACGTATTGTCCTCCCAACATCTTTGGTACAGGTTGCTACACGTAGTGCGCATGGTCAGGACCATTGCACAAGTGGGGAGGTGTTGAGACGCCTTCAAGCAGTCTGGTGGTCACCATTTTTCCGACCTGCGTTTGTAGCTGAGACAATTTTGCAAGGAAGGTTTTTTTCTGTTGCTCTGGTATTTCAAGTCTGATACTGCATGTTAGTGTTTTTGTTTTTTGTTTCTATTTTGCCGGGCTTGATGCTAAAATGATCTTTTCTTTTCAGATTTTTCAAGAAGACAAAAAACTTCCTATGCAGTGGTTGTGTAAGTACTGCACATTTTGTGCTGAAAAGAGGTGCTTCTTACTTAAGCATTACCGCTTAAAACACGGGTGCCACACTCGAATATCACCACTACCGTGCCTTTATAAGGAGTGCCTGTGCACATTTAAATCTTTCAATGCACTCAAAGTCCACTTATCAACATGGCACACTCAAAAGGACCTGGGGAACGTGGGTGAAACTGCTTTCCATTGTCAGCTGTGTGACTTTGTGGAGCCTTGCACTGGAGCTGACTTTTTTACCCATTTACGAAGACATTTGAAGCTGAAGCAAAAGGTTTCCTGTCCATATCAAGGCTGTAGCTTTCAGAGCAATGTTTATTCAACCTTTAATGCACATAAAAGCAAAGAACATCAAGACCACAATAAGATGGCATTCAAACCTGAAATTGTGTCACATAATGTACTTGAGGTACCTCCACCTAATATAAATATTCAACCTGAGGATAGTGCCCCTGAAACTGATCAGGTTGAGTTTGAGGTTACTGAGCTCAATGAAGATGTGGGAGACTTGGAGAGTCAGTTGGAACATAATGTAGCTGCTGTTTTTCTGAAAATGTCATCGATTCTTAACATCTCTGAAAATGCCCTGCAAGAAGTTATAGAGCAGATCAACCAAATTTATGTGCTTTCACAGCCATTGTTACATACCTCGGTTGGAAAAATACTAAATCAACATTGTGGAGATGTTGAGGACTCTTAAGTGAGTGAGATAGCTAAAGTATTTACTGAGAATAATGTATTCCTGAAATTCACTTCTACTAGGGGGTCATTGTCAACCACTAGCAAGCGAACATCATACATTTGAAAAGAATTCTCAGTGGTGACGCCTATTGAGTTTGTCCTAAAAAATGACAGGCAGACAGTTGTGTATATCCCCATACTAAAAATGCTGCAGACATTACTAAACAATGGAGAAATTTTAGATAAGGCCATGTCATCTGAGACAAATTTGTCACAAGGATACAGATCTCACAGGGATGGTTACCGGTTTAAAGACAATTCTCTCTTGACAGAGGAAGAATTCAGGATTGCTCTTTTCTTGTACATAGATGATTTTGAGGTGGCTAAGCCCTTGGGAACCTCCAGAAAGAAACACAAGCTGCCATCTACTGGGTACTTGGAAATCTACACCCTAAATATCGCTCCTCTCTTCATTCCATTCAGCTTGCTCTACTCATCATCGCTGAAGATGATATCAGGAAGTTGACTTTAAATGAGAGACCACAGTCTATTGAAGAATTAAAAGTGCAACTGGTAGATAAACTGTCACTGCAGTATGACTTTAAACTGCAGTATGAAGATCAAGACTTCCATAATGCCCTCTGCAATTTGACTGAAATAACTGATTTACCTGAAAGAGCTACGCTCAAAATCATCCCTCTTGTGACTCTCCATTTAACCGCATTGTCATCACCCACCACAACATCAGACACTGAGTGCAGCACAGCAGACACTGAGATCCTGTCGACAGGAAGAGCATCACCATCGCTAAGACAACAGTGGCCAGATTTCTTTGACATACCCAATTTCTCAGTTGATGTTGACTATAGACTCAGACAGGCAGATCTTGCCTTTATGAAGGATGGAACACGTATGACTCTACCACGAGATATGAAGCATGACATACTAGAAAAGCTTGCTGAGACGATGTACAGTTTCAAGGCTTACCCTAAAGATGATGACTTCAGCAGTGTTGCAAAAGCACTAATTAGCAAACACCCCTGCCTCACTGAGCCTGGACCACACAGATGGTATGGCTGGAAAAACAGCCTTAAATTATCGCACAAAGCTTCAAAAAGCTGGATGTGAGGATGTAGCAATCAATGGAGGCAAAAGAAGTAAAGGCAACCCAGAAGGAGAATCCTCAAGCAAGAATATCAAACGGCCAAAAAGAGGTGAAGCAAACTACCTACCTAACTTACCTGAAGGACATGATGAAACAAGCCTTGAAAATGCCAGAAAGGTTCTCGTGGAAGAAATGAAGAAGAAACAACCCAATGGCACTCTCATCTCACAAATGATGGACCAATCATTCCCACTACGCAGACAAGAAATTGTAGAAAAGGAACCTGCTGTACAGAACATTGTTGAACGATGGCCAGCACTCTTCACAGACAGGTAAACTATTTTTGTTCTCAACCAATAAAATAATGCCTATCAAAAAGAAATTCAAGGTGTGTGGCTAGAAATCCAAACACACTTGTTGGAATGTTAACACTTCTGCCATCTCTCCATCCCTACCCACCCCTCTCTCTACTTTTCAGGTGTTTGCTGAGTTCAACAGAATCGCAAGTAAGAATCTTGAGGGAGACTTCTTTGAGGCTCTGGACCAGTATACCCCACGTTTCATTGAACTTTTCAAAACAAGAAGGGGAACTGTTGGCCAGAAGCTCAGTGAGCTGATGCAGCACATGAGCTGGATGGTAAGTAGGTTAATTTTGCTTTTGATCTGTGTGATAGTTCATCAATCAAGTTCTAAATGAGATGATCCAGCCCAACCTATTCTATTTCCTGTCTGACTTGTGCTTGTGCCTTGCAAATTACTCTGTTAACTGGTCTTTTCTCTCTCTGTGTATCATTAGACACCAGACGTGACAGTACTTCGCTCTGTTGTCCTCAAAGGCATTCCTATTTTACTTGGTGACGACTCCAGTGAATTCTTCAAGACATGCTCTGTAAGTACTTGCACATAAGAAAAAGTTTGGTCTGCATTAAAATAGAACTATATCTGTGCTGACATAGAAGATGTAACTTTATCTGCACAATATACAATATACATTTTGTACAGTGATTGATGTATTTTGTATGGCAATTCCTCCACAGCTAATCTGAGAGGTATTTAAACAGCCAGTAAATAAAAATGAAATTTGCCACATAAACGTTGTACACATTAATTAATTGTAAATCTAAGGAGCAGGAGTCCAGGCTGAAAAGTCAGTGTCACTGTTTAAGAATATATGGACCTTGTGGACCATAGCTTTAGTTTAATCATACCACATTTATTTTGTTGGTTATATTGTAACAATCCAGTGTGAACACATATTTAAAACCATATTCCCTAGCAAATGCTTTCAACATTAAAAATGAATGTTTAGAAGAGCATAAATTGCCATGCTGAAGAATGTGTGTGTGTGTCTTTGTAGGGTACAGCGAGAGACGAGGCCCTAGAATGCACTGTCGGTGTGCTGACAGTTGTCAGTGAAGATAATCCTCATGAGGGTCCAAGTTCAGTAGACCTCCAGCCCATCTCCACTGCCATCATTCTGGAGGGAGGTATCATCATGGATCATATAAAAAAACTTGCCTCAGGCAGTTTGTCTGTTATTTGGGCTTACATATGCTTTGCATTTGGATTACCCAAAATGCATGGCAAATACACTCAACTTCATTCAGACTGTGATGCTTGGACTGGGAAAGAAAACCTCCCACCAAAACTGTTAACTTTGAAGAACAGTCTACTGGGTTAGACCAGTAAAGAGCCATCAGCTGTCAGATAGCACTTTGTAAATTATGCAGCAGTTAATGTTCTCCTGTTATCAGAGAAAGTTTTATGCTTTCATGCAACTGAGCTGGCTTGTTTATGATCTCAAAAAAAAAAAAAATTCTATTAAAGTGTACCATGTTATGCTAGTATGCTAATGGTGGAAATAGCGCCACCTTGTGTTGCAAAGAGTTGTTAGATAATGTTGTCAGAAAGGAACCTAGCAAGGTTGACCTGTTTACATTTGTGTTTTGGGAAAACTTTTAATTATAGTAGTTATAATGTAGTACAAATACAAAACCCAAGGAGTGATGTTTTTCTGTGTTGGTTTAAACCTTGGACTGATGCTCGCTTTGGGACACAAAAGCATTTGTTGTACTTTCAGTTTTGATCAGAAATGCAATGATTTTGCATGCACTGAAGTCCTGTAATTATCAGGTGTTTACCTGTTTAATATTGTGAGACTGTTACATGCATAGAATTAGCTCACAAAAATGTGGTTTTATTTTTGCCATGTCCATGTCATGTTCTACAGTCAAATCAAACCACAAGTTTGTTGTTTAGCTGCTGTTTTGTACTTGAATGTACAAGAAAGTGATACTTGGGAACAGAACACTTGAGGCTGAATAATAGATTTAATGCATATTGTTATTACAATAGCCTAACAGACATAGATCACACTATGAGCAATTTTGCAACTAGCTTTAAAATACATTAAATATGACAAGAGGATAGAGAACAGTAATTTTATTGTTTATTGTAAGGTTATTACATGAGTGATAAAACACACATTTTATATTGGAGAATTGGAATCAAAAGTAACAATATCGAACATTTATTGTTCAGTCTAGATCTGTCAGTGATGCAATTATTTTTTTAATAAATGTTGTAATGCAGCTGAACAAACCCAGTGAGTGTTCTTTTAAAGTATATGTTTGTGGTGTTTTTCCCTTTATTAGGTAATAACAGCTAAAATAGATAAGAAATGGGAGAAGGACAAGGACCCATTCAAGGAAATTGGTTTGTTTAATTTAACTGAACTGAAATGAACTGAAAAAAAATGAGTGAGTAGTAAGTAGTAGGTATCATAATTCTAAGTGGGGTTAAATTTGTATCAAGCAGTCCACACAAAATGAAAAAATTAAGTTAACACTAAGCATGGCTATTAAGTTACATGAACTTTTTTTTTTTTTTTTTTAGTTGTACTACTTGATTTGGTACTGCACACTTAAAATAAACAAGCTTTTCTAACTCACTATTCTTAAGATTACTTTGCTTAATTTGCAACGAGTTTGCATACTTTTTTTAAGTAAGGTCAACTAATTAGATTTTACAGTGAGTATACGTACACACGTCTCCCGCAGAGCTATGTTGAAAGTCCCTCAATATTCAGTCGAGTATTGGCTAATGACCTGCAACACCTAGACGTGTCCAGTACAGTACTACAATATGTAGATGATCTCTTGATATGTAGCACCTCCAAAGCTCAATGTGCACAAGACTCAGTCTCAGCCCTGATGGCTTTAGAAAAGGGGGCTCACAAGGTGAGTAAAAATAAATTACAGTTTTGCCAGACACAGGTTGAATACTTAGGTAGACAACTCTGTGGCACTAAATGAGCTATAGTGCCCTCACAAATTGAGGCAGTATCGAAAGCTCCCAAACCACAAACGGTGAGACACATGTCGTCATTTCTGCCATCTCAGCTTTACTAGAAGCCATACACCATCCAAAAGTGTTAGCCATCATTAAATGCGTAGCTCATCAAAAAACGAATTCCCTGATAGCTAAAGGCAACAACTTAGCAGATGAAGCCGCAAAACGCATAGCTACACCCACCTGTATAGGACCACTGCTAGTAGCTGGAGATTGTGAACCACTGACAAACTTATATATATATGATATATATATATATATATATATATATATATATATATGAGCTATATATATGTGCTGCTATGTAATAGCAGCACAACATCAGGCAAGTCCATATGCACATTCTGTATGGGCAAAAAGGGGGGCAAGTATAATCACTGAAGAAGGTCCATCACATGGGCTATGGCGAAGTGCACATGGACGTATTGTCCTCCCAACATCTTTGGTACAGGTTGCTACACGTAGTGCGCATGGTCAGGACCATTGCACAAGTGGGGAGGTGTTGAGACGCCTTCAAGCAGTCTGGTGGTCACCATTTTTCCGACCTGCGTTTGTAGCTGAGACAATTTTGCAAGGAAGGTTTTTTTCTGTTGCTCTGGTATTTCAAGTCTGATACTGCATGTTAGTGTTTTTGTTTTTTGTTTCTATTTTGCCGGGCTTGATGCTAAAATGATCTTTTCTTTTCAGATTTTTCAAGAAGACAAAAAACTTCCTATGCAGTGGTTGTGTAAGTACTGCACATTTTGTGCTGAAAAGAGGTGCTTCTTACTTAAGCATTACCGCTTAAAACACGGGTGCCACACTCGAATATCACCACTACCGTGCCTTTATAAGGAGTGCCTGTGCACATTTAAATCTTTCAATGCACTCAAAGTCCACTTATCAACATGGCACACTCAAAAGGACCTGGGGAACGTGGGTGAAACTGCTTTCCATTGTCAGCTGTGTGACTTTGTGGAGCCTTGCACTGGAGCTGACTTTTTTACCCATTTACGAAGACATTTGAAGCTGAAGCAAAAGGTTTCCTGTCCATATCAAGGCTGTAGCTTTCAGAGCAATGTTTATTCAACCTTTAATGCACATAAAAGCAAAGAACATCAAGACCACAATAAGATGGCATTCAAACCTGAAATTGTGTCACATAATGTACTTGAGGTACCTCCACCTAATATAAATATTCAACCTGAGGATAGTGCCCCTGAAACTGATCAGGTTGAGTTTGAGGTTACTGAGCTCAATGAAGATGTGGGAGACTTGGAGAGTCAGTTGGAACATAATGTAGCTGCTGTTTTTCTGAAAATGTCATCGATTCTTAACATCTCTGAAAATGCCCTGCAAGAAGTTATAGAGCAGATCAACCAAATTTATGTGCTTTCACAGCCATTGTTACATACCTCGGTTGGAAAAATACTAAATCAACATTGTGGAGATGTTGAGGACTCTTAAGTGAGTGAGATAGCTAAAGTATTTACTGAGAATAATGTATTCCTGAAATTCACTTCTACTAGGGGGTCATTGTCAACCACTAGCAAGCGAACATCATACATTTGAAAAGAATTCTCAGTGGTGACGCCTATTGAGTTTGTCCTAAAAAATGACAGGCAGACAGTTGTGTATATCCCCATACTAAAAATGCTGCAGACATTACTAAACAATGGAGAAATTTTAGATAAGGCCATGTCATCTGAGACAAATTTGTCACAAGGATACAGATCTCACAGGGATGGTTACCGGTTTAAAGACAATTCTCTCTTGACAGAGGAAGAATTCAGGATTGCTCTTTTCTTGTACATAGATGATTTTGAGGTGGCTAAGCCCTTGGGAACCTCCAGAAAGAAACACAAGCTGCCATCTACTGGGTACTTGGAAATCTACACCCTAAATATCGCTCCTCTCTTCATTCCATTCAGCTTGCTCTACTCATCATCGCTGAAGATGATATCAGGAAGTTGACTTTAAATGAGAGACCACAGTCTATTGAAGAATTAAAAGTGCAACTGGTAGATAAACTGTCACTGCAGTATGACTTTAAACTGCAGTATGAAGATCAAGACTTCCATAATGCCCTCTGCAATTTGACTGAAATAACTGATTTACCTGAAAGAGCTACGCTCAAAATCATCCCTCTTGTGACTCTCCATTTAACCGCATTGTCATCACCCACCACAACATCAGACACTGAGTGCAGCACAGCAGACACTGAGATCCTGTCGACAGGAAGAGCATCACCATCGCTAAGACAACAGTGGCCAGATTTCTTTGACATACCCAATTTCTCAGTTGATGTTGACTATAGACTCAGACAGGCAGATCTTGCCTTTATGAAGGATGGAACACGTATGACTCTACCACGAGATATGAAGCATGACATACTAGAAAAGCTTGCTGAGACGATGTACAGTTTCAAGGCTTACCCTAAAGATGATGACTTCAGCAGTGTTGCAAAAGCACTAATTAGCAAACACCCCTGCCTCACTGAGCCTGGACCACACAGATGGTATGGCTGGAAAAACAGCCTTAAATTATCGCACAAAGCTTCAAAAAGCTGGATGTGAGGATGTAGCAATCAATGGAGGCAAAAGAAGTAAAGGCAACCCAGAAGGAGAATCCTCAAGCAAGAATATCAAACGGCCAAAAAGAGGTGAAGCAAACTACCTACCTAACTTACCTGAAGGACATGATGAAACAAGCCTTGAAAATGCCAGAAAGGTTCTCGTGGAAGAAATGAAGAAGAAACAACCCAATGGCACTCTCATCTCACAAATGATGGACCAATCATTCCCACTACGCAGACAAGAAATTGTAGAAAAGGAACCTGCTGTACAGAACATTGTTGAACGATGGCCAGCACTCTTCACAGACAGGTAAACTATTTTTGTTCTCAACCAATAAAATAATGCCTATCAAAAAGAAATTCAAGGTGTGTGGCTAGAAATCCAAACACACTTGTTGGAATGTTAACACTTCTGCCATCTCTCCATCCCTACCCACCCCTCTCTCTACTTTTCAGGTGTTTGCTGAGTTCAACAGAATCGCAAGTAAGAATCTTGAGGGAGACTTCTTTGAGGCTCTGGACCAGTATACCCCACGTTTCATTGAACTTTTCAAAACAAGAAGGGGAACTGTTGGCCAGAAGCTCAGTGAGCTGATGCAGCACATGAGCTGGATGGTAAGTAGGTTAATTTTGCTTTTGATCTGTGTGATAGTTCATCAATCAAGTTCTAAATGAGATGATCCAGCCCAACCTATTCTATTTCCTGTCTGACTTGTGCTTGTGCCTTGCAAATTACTCTGTTAACTGGTCTTTTCTCTCTCTGTGTATCATTAGACACCAGACGTGACAGTACTTCGCTCTGTTGTCCTCAAAGGCATTCCTATTTTACTTGGTGACGACTCCAGTGAATTCTTCAAGACATGCTCTGTAAGTACTTGCACATAAGAAAAAGTTTGGTCTGCATTAAAATAGAACTATATCTGTGCTGACATAGAAGATGTAATTTTATCTGCACAATATACAATATACATTTTGTACAGTGATTGATGTATTTTGTATGGCAATTCCTCCACAGCTAATCTGAGAGGTATTTAAACAGCCAGTAAATAAAAATGAAATTTGCCACATAAACGTTGTACACATTAATTAATTGTAAATCTAAGGAGCAGGAGTCCAGGCTGAAAAGTCAGTGTCACTGTTTAAGAATATATGGACCTTGTGGACCATAGCTTTAGTTTAATCATACCACATTTATTTTGTTGGTTATATTGTAACAATCCAGTGTGAACACATATTTAAAACCATATTCCCTAGCAAATGCTTTCAACATTAAAAATGAATGTTTAGAAGAGCATAAATTGCCATGCTGAAGAATGTGTGTGTGTGTCTTTGTAGGGTACAGCGAGAGACGAGGCCCTAGAATGCACTGTCGGTGTGCTGACAGTTGTCAGTGAAGATAATCCTCATGAGGGTCCAAGTTCAGTAGACCTCCAGCCCATCTCCACTGCCATCATTCTGGAGGGAGGTATCATCATGGATCATATAAAAAAACTTGCCTCAGGCAGTTTGTCTGTTATTTGGGCTTACATATGCTTTGCATTTGGATTACTCAAAATGCATGGCAAATACACTCAACTTCATTCAGACTGTGATGCTTGGACTGGGAAAGAAAACCTCCCACCAAAACTGTTAACTTTGAAGAACAGTCTACTGGATTAGACCAGTAAAGAGCCATCAGCTGTCAGATAGCACTTTGTAAATTATGCAGCAGTTAATGTTCTCCTGTTATCAGAGAAAGTTTTATGCTTTCATGCAACTGAACTGGCTTGTTTATGATCTCCAAAAAAAAAAAAAATTCTATTAAAGTGTACCATGTTATGCTAGTATGCTAATGGTGGAAATAGCGCCACCTTGTGTTGCAAAGAGTTGTTAGATAATGTTGTCAGAAAGGAACCTAGCAAGGTTGACCTGTTTACATTTGTGTTTTGGGAAAACTTTTAATTATAGTAGTTATAATGTAGTACAAATACAAAACCCAAGGAGTGATGTTTTTCTGTGTTGGTTTAAACCTTGGACTGATGCTCGCTTTGGGACACAAAAGCATTTGTTGTACTTTCAGTTTTGATCAGAAATGCAATGATTTTGCATGCACTGAAGTCCTGTAATTATCAGGTGTTTACCTGTTTAATATTGTGAGACTGTTACATGCATAGAATTAGCTCACAAAAATGTGGTTTTATTTTTGCCATGTCCATGTCATGTTCTACAGTCAAATCAAACCACAAGTTTGTTGTTTAGCTGCTGTTTTGTACTTGAATGTACAAGAAAGTGATACTTGGGAACAGAACACTTGAGGCTGAATAATAGATTTAATGCATATTGTTATTACAATAGCCTAACAGACATAGATCACACTATGAGCAATTTTGCTACTAGCTTTAAAATACATTAAATATGACAAGAGGATAGAGAACAGTCATTTTATTGTTTATTGTAAGGTTATTACATGAGTGATAAAACACACATTTTATATTGGAGAATTGGAATCAAAAGTAACAATATCGAACATTTATTGTTCAGTCTAGATCTGTCAGTGATGCAATTATTTTTTTAATAAATGTTGTAATGCAGCTGAACAAACCCATTGAGTGTTCTTTTAAAGTATATGTTTGTGGTGTTTTTCCCTTTATTAGGTAATAACAGCTAAAATAGATAAGAAATGGGAGAAGGACAAGGACCCATTCAAGGAAATTGGTTTGTTTAATTTAACTGAACTGAAATGAACTGAAAAAAAATGAGTGAGTAGTAAGTAGTAGGTATCATAATTCTAAGTGGGGTTAAATTTGTATCAAGCAGTCCACACAAAATGAAAAAATTAAGTTAACACTAAGCATGGCTATTAAGTTACATGAACTTTTTTTTTTTTTTTTTAGTTGTACTACTTGATTTGGTACTGCACACTTAAAATAAACAAGCTTTTCTAACTCACTATTCTTAAGATTACTTTGCTTAATTTGCAACGAGTTTGCATACTTTTTTTAAGTAAGGTCAACTAATTAGATTTTACAGTGAGTATACGTACACACGTCTCCCGCAGAGCTATGTTGAAAGTCCCTCAATATTCAGTCGAGTATTGGCTAATGACCTGCAACACCTAGACGTGTCCAGTACAGTACTACAATATGTAGATGATCTCTTGATATGTAGCACCTCCAAAGCTCAATGTGCACAAGACTCAGTCTCAGCCCTGATGGCTTTAGAAAAGGGGGCTCACAAGGTGAGTAAAAATAAATTACAGTTTTGCCAGACACAGGTTGAATACTTAGGTAGACAACTCTGTGGCACTAAATGAGCTATAGTGCCCTCACAAATTGAGGCAGTATCGAAAGCTCCCAAACCACAAACGGTGAGACACATGTCGTCATTTCTGCCATCTCAGCTTTACTAGAAGCCATACACCATCCAAAAGTGTTAGCCATCATTAAATGCGTAGCTCATCAAAAAACGAATTCCCTGATAGCTAAAGGCAACAACTTAGCAGATGAAGCCGCAAAACGCATAGCTACACCCACCTGTATAGGACCACTGCTAGTAGCTGGAGATTGTGAACCACTAACAAACTTATATATATATATATGAGCTATATATATGTGCTGCTATATAATAGCAGCACAACATCAGGCAAGTCCATATGCACATTCTGTATGGGCAAAAAGGGGGGCAAGTATAATCACTGAAGAAGGTCCATCACATGGGCTATGGCGAAGTGCACATGGACATATTGTCCTCCCAACATCTTTGGTACAGGTTGCTACACGTAGTGCGCATGGTCAGGACCATTGCACAAGTGGGGAGGTGTTGAGACGCCTTCAAGCAGTCTGGTGGTCACCATTTTTCCGACCTGCGTTTGTAGCTGAGACAATAAAAAAAGCCCTAAAAATGCTAGGAATCAAACAGAAGTTCAGATGTGTGTATCACCCACAGTCACAGAGAGTAGTGGAAAGGGCAAATGGCATGCTAAAAGCAAAATTTGCAAAAATTAGAGCAGACAGTCAGTATAAAATCAATTGGGTAGATGCATTGCCACTTGCTTTGATGGCTATACGAACACTAACTAACACTAACACTAAGCTAAGAGACTAACACATCTAATACCACACGAGGCACTTACAGGGAGACCGATGCCGGTTCCCTTTTGTAGAGGGCCGTATGCGAGCAATGTGAACGAGAACTAACATGCTACCTACGACACCTAACGCAAATACACAAAGCTGTGCTCCAACAGGTAAAAGCTGTGTCTGAGGACAGAGACGCTGACATTCCAGAGCAGCTAAGGAGAGTTGAACCTGGAGACTGGGTCTACGTAAAGGTGTTCAAACGAAAGTGGGACCAACCAAGGTGAGAAGGACCCTTTAAGGTTATCCTAACTACCCCAACTGCGCTGAAAGTAGAGGGTAAGAAATGTTGGTTCCATTTAAACCATTGCTGCAGAGCGAGGGATCCAGGTGAGACAGCAAGGGCACAGCACGATCCAGAAAGGGACGGTGAAGCCTCCCAACTGGAAGATAGACAGCTTCAAGATCCAAGGACAAAGATGATCACAGAGACTGGCTGAGAGGAGGAGTACCAGTAAACAACGTAATCACACTCACGTATATAAAGTCAGCTCAATACAATCAAACATTGACATTAGGACCAGAAGGCATAAAAATAGACACGCATGTGGTTCACAGACAATGCCTAAAAGAAGGGACAGTGATGGTAGTGGTACAATGTTCACGAAATCAATGCACATAGATAAACCTACACCAAACCATGACAGCTGAAGAAGCAACCAAATTGACCCAAATTTAAGTAAAATGAGGTGTCTGAGCTGAGAGATGTCTCTCCCATGTGTGTCCAATGTTTAGATACTTGTGTGGATCCAATGTTTAGATACTTGTGTGGGAAATGTTTAGATAAGCCTATGTCCAAGGTCTGGCTACTTTCATAGATGGGTGCCCCTTGGGGGTTGTTTTCCTAAAGTTCCAAAGAGATGAGATCAGTTTCAACCTGAACTATAGGTTCCACCTTCCCTTTCTGTAAAATAGCCATGTATGGTTATGAGGTTGGCTCTGAGCCTATCTTGTCACCACACATTAGCTATACCATGAGGCTTTAAAAGGTGTAGTTTGAGTGGAAAACGGGGGAGATTCACATTGGCTTCGGATCTTCTCACAGGCAATCCATGGTGCTTGTTTTGACGCTGTACTTTTTGTAATAAACCTTTTTATACAACTAAGTCGGTGTCAGCGGAGATTCCTTCATCATCATCACATCATCGCTACAGAAGATACAACACAGCCAACCCCTCTCAGACAGCTAAGGTCGCAAAAGGAGGAAGCATTTAGGAGTGGAGACAGAAGCAGGTTCAAAGAGGCAAAGTACAGGTTTAGCAAGGAGGTGAGGGGAGCTAAACGACTGTATTCTGAGAAACTCCAACACCAGTTCTCAGCCAAGGACTCTGCTTCTGTCTGGAAGGGGCTCAGAGAGCTCACCCATTACAAACCCAGAGCCCCCCACTCTGCTAACGACTTGCGCCTGTCCAACAATCTGAACAAGTTCTACTGTCGTTTCGAAAGACAATGGGACAGTCCAGACACAATCCCCTGGGACTCCATCCACCAGCCCCAGGCCACCAGCTTCACCTCTCCCACCACTGCAGGGGCCTGGGCCTCTCCACAACTTCAAACCTCAGAGGCCCCCTTCCCGTCCACAGTGACACCTCTCTCAATCCTGGAGAGGGATGTTAACAGACAATACAAGAGACAGAACCTCCACAAAGCAGCCGGGCCAGACTCTGTCTCTCCATCCACCCTGAAGCACTGTGCTGACCAGCTGTCTCTGGTGTTCACAGATATCTTTAACACTTCACTGGAGATATCCCACATACCAGCCTGCTTCAAATGTTCCAGCAAGAGATACTGTAAGACTTAGAGCACACTGGCAGACGAAGAGAAAGACAAAAGACACTCACATATGTGCAGCCTGCAGTATACTGGATCCAATGGCCAGCTGACTCAGAACTTGCACACCAATGGAGTGTGTGAAAAGCCTGGATACAGAAAGAACTGCCCACAGCACAAGAACCACGACTGCCGCTGCACTGCACTCTGATGTATGATGAGACTCAGCAACATACTGACTACAAAGAATGCTGGACAGAGTTGATTACAGGCAAAATATTATCTGTAATATGTCAAGACCTGTATGTTGGACCACAAGGACCAGCAGCAGCAGTTACTCTACCACCAGAACTACGTCCCTGGTTTCAAGTCACCAGCTCCGTCCCACATGTTACACTCCTGATAGCTAATGGACATGAATCACGTGACCTAGGACCGATGGTGAAGGCAGCACTACAAGTGACTGTATGGAAACCAACTCAGAACACGCATGTGCAGTCATCCTCCGATGGACAATATGTGAAAATATTTCTGCGAGCATATGACAAAGGAACAAGAGCCCAAGTGCTACTAAGTCAGAGATTCCCTACTCAACTGCCACTCTCAGAAGAACATAGTGTGCTACTACATCAGATACCACATGAGTTATGGTCACATCATAAAACAGATGTAGGGCTAGTTAGGTCAGCACAGCCAGTTCACATCAAAGCAAAAGAGGGCATTGTGTTGCCATACCAAAAACAATATCCCATGAAACCACACCAAATAGCAGGTATAAGACCCACCATCAAGGGCTTGGTAGCAGCAGGTGTGTTAAAACCAACAAAAAGTCTGTGTAATACACCAACTTGTCCAATAAAACAAAATAAACTCTAGTGACTATCGATTGGTGCATGATTTGTGCGCCATTAATTCCACTGTAGATGCAGAAGTACCTGTGGTTCCAGACCCACATACTTTGCTTTCTAATATCCCACATGACGCCTGTTGGTACACAGCATTTGTTAGTGTGCCATTACACCCAGATTCACAGTATCTGTTTGCTTTTACATATCAAGGACAGCAGTACACTGTAAATGCAAACATGGTATTTAATTAAAAATAGTAAATTGACTTAAATCAGTTTTTATCAAATTGCTATTAACACTCACTTTTAGTAAGTTACTTGTAATTTGTGGTTGAAAATCTCACCAGCTCAGTCTACTTGAACTGGATTAATTTAGAAAAAGTATGTTTTCGATAATTTGGCTTTTACAAGTACATTTACTCAATACTGCACTTAAGTACAAAGTACTTTAAGTACTTTACTTTTTTTTTCATATTACTGTCTACTTTTACTCCACTACATTTCAGAGGGAAATATTGTACTTTTTACATCACTGCATATGTAATAATACATACGCGATATATAATAATAATCAGTAGTATGCTACTTTTAATTTTAATATTTTAAGTATTTCTTTTTGTGGTTATATGTTTTTTACTTAATTTAAATTTTCACTGCAGGAGCTGTATTGTAAAAGAGTAGTTTCACGGAGTGGTATTAGTACTTTTGCTTCGATTTGAAAACTTCGCCGGCTTTTTTTTTTTTTTTCCCGACCTGTGGGCATGCGCAACTCCGTCCTCTCTACGCCTGACGGTATGTCAACAACACACCCGCAACGGACGAGGAGCTGGACCTAATCCCTGCAACAGCACTCGTTAAGGTTATTTTCAGCATTCTTGTGCTTGGCACACTCATTTGGTGAGTAATATTTTACCCTTGTTTAGACCGTTTTCTTTCTGTAAGTAAGCGCCATATTTTTCGTGCTTGCTAGTAATGATGTGTGTTGTAATGTCGGCTAACGCTGCCTCAGAGCTATATAGCTCTGAGCTAGCTGAACTATATTATGGACATAACGTGTCTTACTTTTGTCACGTTAAAGTTGAGGAGAAACTTTAGTGTAGCGGTCGCGGGCGTGCTCGTCACGTGCACGCGCACACCCGCTGTCGGAGTTGATTTTTTTTTCTGAGGCCAGTCATCTATGAGTACTCACTCACGATGAGAGACTGATCCCGGCGGTTTGTGAGTTTCCATGAGCAGGAGGGCATTCACATGGCAGAACATCAGAACAAGTCTGGATGTATCATTTTATTTTACTCTCGGCTGTTAAGTTAGGACTATGCTAACTTAATGTTATTTTATTTAACCCTCCTCACTTAACACTAGTCATATTTGTAGCTGTGTCGTTTCCATGGTTACCACGTTTAGCGCGCCCAATGAGCCGGTCACCCGCTCCACTCAGTGTGATCATTCTGCAGGATCAATGAACTGTCAGCGTGTTTAATCAATCATAACTCTGAATACTAAACTGATTTTCACGGGATTGTTTAATGCAAACGTCACACATGTATATATATATATATATATATATATATATATATATATATATATATATTATATATACAGATATATAGGGAGAGAGAGATAGATAGATAGATATAGATTTTCATTTTTTTTGATATATATGTAGATATACATATTCATTTTTTCTGAGATCTAACTTCTGTCTATTGTGTTTTATCTTATATTGATGTATAATGTTGTATTGTTTCTTCATTTTTCAACTTATAAAAATAGCTGAGTAGTACACAATCTGCTTCTGCTTCTCTATCATATATTAGTGTTTTTATATATATGTGTGTGTGTGTGTATTATATTATATCATACATAGCATATATCACATACCAGAATATTCTATTACCGTTATGCCTATTATGTATATTAAAATACGCCGAATCATGTGTCCGGTATCATGCCTACATGTATGACGTTTGCAGAAAAAAATCCCGTGAAAATCAGTTTAGTATTCAGAGTTATGATTAATTAAATGCATTGACACTTCATTGTACCTGCAGACAGATTACACTGATTGGAGCGGGTGACCGGTCCAAGATGGCGGCCCCACGTCTCGTCAGCGCCAATAGGCAGTAGCGGTCGATGCGGCGTCTACTCTTTATATGTCTATGCCGCACACTGTTTACTTGCGCAGTGCTTGTCTGATCACACGAGGAGCGCAGTGAGAGCCCGCAGATCAGATTTGGGACAGACAAAAGGGTCTCCCTGTCTGTCTTATTATCATAGCCTGTTACCATTGCTGGCATACTCAGTGGCCTAAGTTATTCTTTAAGGTTATGTTGTCTAGAATATGTACATTACAATACTGTCTTTGTGGGTAATAGGCCTATGTTACAGTTTTCACTTGTACTGGAAACAAGATGTTTATGAGTTGTGGTGAGCTTTGGTTGTGTTAAATTGTTGTATTCTTCTTAACTGTCCCCTTCCAGGCTCAGGCAGATGGTGATCAATCCACAGTTCCCTTGATACCACATAAGTGAGTAATTTACCATTTACCTTTTGTACTGCTGTGTTCATTTGGTAGCTGTTCTTGTCTTAAAGAAGTTAAATGATTAAAAGCTTGATAATTAGATAGATTTTTGCAAGGATTTAGTTTTTTTCTGTTGCTCTGGTATTTCAAGTCTGATACTGCATGTTAGTGTTTTTGTTTTTTGTTTCTATTTTGCCGGGCTTGATGCTAAAATGATCTTTTCTTTTCAGATTTTTCAAGAAGACAAAAAACTTCCTATGCAGTGGTCGTGTAAGTACTGCACATTTTGTGCTGAAAAGAGGTGCTTCTTACTTAAGCATTACCGCTTAAAACACGGGTGCCACACTCGAATATCACCACTACCGTGCCTTTATAAGGAGTGCCTTTGCACATTTAAATCTTTCAATGCACTCAAAGTCCACTTATCAACATGGCACACTCAAAAGGACCTGGGGAACGTGGGTGAAACTGCTTTCCATTGTCAGCTGTGTGACTTTGTGGAGGCTTGCACTGGAGCTGACTTTTTTACCCATTTACGAAGACATTTGAAGCTGAAGCAAAAGGTTTCCTGTCCATATCAAGGCTGTAGCTTTCAGAGCAATGTTTATTCAACCTTTAATGCACATAAAAGCAAAGAACATCAAGACCACAATAAGATGGCATTCAAACCTGAAATTGTGTCACATAATGTACTTGAGGTACCTCCACCTAATATAAATATTCAACCTGAGGATAGTGCCCCTGAAACTGATCAGGTTGAGTTTGAGGTTACTGAGCTCAATGAAGATGTGGGAGACTTGGAGAGTCAGTTGGAACATAATGTAGCTGCTGTTTTTCTGAAAATGTCATCGATTCTTAACATCTCTGAAAATGCCCTGCAAGAAGTTATAGAGCAGATCAACCAAATTTATGTGCTTTCACAGCCATTGTTACATACCTCGGTTGGAAAAATACTAAATCAACATTGTGGAGATGTTGAGGACTCTTAAGTGAGTGAGATAGCTAAAGTATTTACTGAGAATAATGTATTCCTGAAATTCACTTCTACTAGGGGGTCATTGTCAACCACTAGCAAGCGAACATCATACATTTGAAAAGAATTCTCAGTGGTGACGCCTATTGAGTTTGTCCTAAAAAATGACAGGCAGACAGTTGTGTATATCCCCATACTAAAAATGCTGCAGACATTACTAAACAATGGAGAAATTTTAGATAAGGCCATGTCATCTGAGACAAATTTGTCACAAGGATACAGATCTCACAGGGATGGTTACCGGTTTAAAGACAATTCTCTCTTGACAGAGGAAGAATTCAGGATTGCTCTTTTCTTGTACATAGATGATTTTGAGGTGGCTAAGCCCTTGGGAACCTCCAGAAAGAAACACAAGCTGCCATCTACTGGGTACTTGGAAATCTACACCCTAAATATCGCTCCTCTCTTCATTCCATTCAGCTTGCTCTACTCATCATCGCTGAAGATGATATCAGGAAGTTGACTTTAAATGAGAGACCACAGTCTATTGAAGAATTAAAAGTGCAACTGGTAGATAAACTGTCACTGCAGTATGACTTTAAACTGCAGTATGAAGATCAAGACTTCCATAATGCCCTCTGCAATTTGACTGAAATAACTGATTTACCTGAAAGAGCTACGCTCAAAATCATCCCTCTTGTGACTCTCCATTTAACCGCATTGTCATCACCCACCACAACATCAGACACTGAGTGCAGCACAGCAGACACTGAGATCCTGTCGACAGGAAGAGCATCACCATCGCTAAGACAACAGTGGCCAGATTTCTTTGACATACCCAATTTCTCAGTTGATGTTGACTATAGACTCAGACAGGCAGATCTTGCCTTTATGAAGGATGGAACACGTATGACTCTACCACGAGATATGAAGCATGACATACTAGAAAAGCTTGCTGAGACGATGTACAGTTTCAAGGCTTACCCTAAAGATGATGACTTCAGCAGTGTTGCAAAAGCACTAATTAGCAAACACCCCTGCCTCACTGAGCCTGGACCACACAGATGGTATGGCTGGAAAAACAGCCTTAAATTATCGCACAAAGCTTCAAAAAGCTGGATGTGAGGATGTAGCAATCAATGGAGGCAAAAGAAGTAAAGGCAACCCAGAAGGAGAATCCTCAAGCAAGAATATCAAACGGCCAAAAAGAGGTGAAGCAAACTACCTACCTAACTTACCTGAAGGACATGATGAAACAAGCCTTGAAAATGCCAGAAAGGTTCTCGTGGAAGAAATGAAGAAGAAACAACCCAATGGCACTCTCATCTCACAAATGATGGACCAATCATTCCCACTACGCAGACAAGAAATTGTAGAAAAGGAACCTGCTGTACAGAACATTGTTGAACGATGGCCAGCACTCTTCACAGACAGGTAAACTATTTTTGTTCTCAACCAATAAAATAATGCCTATCAAAAAGAAATTCAAGGTGTGTGGCTAGAAATCCAAACACACTTGTTGGAATGTTAACACTTCTGCCATCTCTCCATCCCTACCCACCCCTCTCTCTACTTTTCAGGTGTTTGCTGAGTTCAACAGAATCGCAAGTAAGAATCTTGAGGGAGACTTCTTTGAGGCTCTGGACCAGTATACCCCACGTTTCATTGAACTTTTCAAAACAAGAAGGGGAACTGTTGGCCAGAAGCTCAGTGAGCTGATGCAGCACATGAGCTGGATGGTAAGTAGGTTAATTTTGCTTTTGATCTGTGTGATAGTTCATCAATCAAGTTCTAAATGAGATGATCCAGCCCAACCTATTCTATTTCCTGTCTGACTTGTGCTTGTGCCTTGCAAATTACTCTGTTAACTGGTCTTTTCTCTCTCTGTGTATCATTAGACACCAGATGTGACAGTACTTCGCTCTGTTGTCCTCAAAGGCATTCCTATTTTACTTGGTGACGACTCCAGTGAATTCTTCAAGACATGCTCTGTAAGTACTTGCACATAAGAAAAAGTTTGGTCTGCATTAAAATAGAACTATATCTGTGCTGACATAGAAGATGTAATTTTATCTGCACAATATACAATATACATTTTGTACAGTGATTGATGTATTTTGTATGGCAATTCCTCCACAGCTAATCTGAGAGGTATTTAAACAGCCAGTAAATAAAAATGAAATTTGCCACATAAACGTTGTACACATTAATTAATTGTAAATCTAAGGAGCAGGAGTCCAGGCTGAAAAGTCAGTGTCACTGTTTAAGAATATATGGACCTTGTGGACCATAGCTTTAGTTTAATCATACCACATTTATTTTGTTGGTTATATTGTAACAATTCAGTGTGAACACATATTTAAAACCATATTCCCTAGCAAATGCTTTCAACATTAAAAATGAATGTTTAGAAGAGCATAAATTGCCATGCTGAAGAATGTGTGTGTGTGTCTTTGTAGGGTACAGCGAGAGACGAGGCCCTAGAATGCACTGTCGGTGTGCTGACAGTTGTCAGTGAAGAAAATCCTCATGAGGGTCCAAGTTCAGTAGACCTCCAGCCCATCTCCACTGCCATCATTCTGGAGGGAGGTATCATCATGGATCATATAAAAAAACTTGCCTCAGGCAGTTTGTCTGTTATTTGGGCTTACATATGCTTTGCATTTGGATTACCCAAAATGCATGGCAAATACACTCAACTTCATTCAGACTGTGATGCTTGGACTGGGAAAGAAAACCTCCCACCAAAACTGTTAACTTTGAAGAACAGTCTACTGGGTTAGACCAGTAAAGAGCCATCAGCTGTCAGATAGCACTTTGTAAATTATGCAGCAGTTAATGTTCTCCTGTTATCAGAGAAAGTTTTATGCTTTCATGCAACTGAGCTGGCTTGTTTATGATCTCAAAAAAAAAAAAAATTCTATTAAAGTGTACCATGTTATGCTAGTATGCTAATGGTGGAAATAGCGCCACCTTGTGTTGCAAAGAGTTGTTAGATAATGTTGTCAGAAAGGAACCTAGCAAGGTTGACCTGTTTACATTTGTGTTTTGGGAAAACTTTTAATTATAGTAGTTATAATGTAGTACAAATACAAAACCCAAGGAGTGATGTTTTTCTGTGTTGGTTTAAACCTTGGACTGATGCTCGCTTTGGGACACAAAAGCATTTGTTGTACTTTCAGTTTTGATCAGAAATGCAATGATTTTGCATGCACTGAAGTCCTGTAATTATTAGGTGTTTACCTGTTTAATATTGTGAGACTGTTACATGCATAGAATTAGCTCACAAAAATGTGGTTTTATTTTTGCCATGTCCATGTCATGTTCTACAGTCAAATCAAACCACAAGTTTGTTGTTTAGCTGCTGTTTTGTACTTGAATGTACAAGAAAGTGATACTTGGGAACAGAACACTTGAGGCTGAATAATAGATTTAATGCATATTGTTATTACAATAGCCTAACAGACATAGATCACACTATGAGCAATTTTGCAACTAGCTTTAAAATACATTAAATATGACAAGAGGATAGAGAACAGTCATTTTATTGTTTATTGTAAGGTTATTACATGAGTGATAAAACACACATTTTATATTGGAGAATTGGAATCAAAAGTAACAATATCGAACATTTATTGTTCAGTCTAGATCTGTCAGTGATGCAATTATTTTTTTAATAAATGTTGTAATGCAGCTGAACAAACCCAGTGAGTGTTCTTTTAAAGTATATGTTTGTGGTGTTTTTCCCTTTATTAGGTAATAACAGCTAAAATAGATAAGAAATGGGAGAAGGACAAGGACCCATTCAAGGAAATTGGTTTGTTTAATTTAACTGAACTGAAATGAACTGAAAAAAAATGAGTGAGTAGTAAGTAGTAGGTATCATAATTCTAAGTGGGGTTAAATTTGTATCAAGCAGTCCACACAAAATGAAAAAATTAAGTTAACACTAAGCATGGCTATTAAGTTACATGAACTTTTTTTTTTTTTTTTTTAGTTGTACTACTTGATTTGGTACTGCACACTTAAAATAAACAAGCTTTTCTAACTCACTATTCTTAAGATTACTTTGCTTAATTTGCAACGAGTTTGCATACTTTTTTTAAGTAAGGTCAACTAATTAGATTTTACAGTGAGTATACGTACACACGTCTCCCGCAGAGCTATGTTGAAAGTCCCTCAATATTCAGTCGAGTATTGGCTAATGACCTGCAACACCTAGACGTGTCCAGTACAGTACTACAATATGTAGATGATCTCTTGATATGTAGCACCTCCAAAGCTCAATGTGCACAAGACTCAGTCTCAGCCCTGATGGCTTTAGAAAAGGGGGCTCACAAGGTGAGTAAAAATAAATTACAGTTTTGCCAGACACAGGTTGAATACTTAGGTAGACAACTCTGTGGCACTAAATGAGCTATAGTGCCCTCACAAATTGAGGCAGTATCGAAAGCTCCCAAACCACAAACGGTGAGACACATGTCGTCATTTCTGCCATCTCAGCTTTACTAGAAGCCATACACCATCCAAAAGTGTTAGCCATCATTAAATGCGTAGCTCATCAAAAAACGAATTCCCTGATAGCTAAAGGCAACAACTTAGCAGATGAAGCCGCAAAACGCATAGCTACACCCACCTGTATAGGACCACTGCTAGTAGCTGGAGATTGTGAACCACTGACAAACTTATATATATATGTGTATATATATATATATATATGTGTGTATATATATATATATATATATATATATATATATATATATATATATATATATGAGCTATATATATGTGCTGCTATGTAATAGCAGCACAACATCAGGCAAGTCCATATGCACATTCTGTATGGGCAAAAAGGGGGGCAAGTATAATCACTGAAGAAGGTCCATCACATGGGCTATGGCGAAGTGCACATGGACATATTGTCCTCCCAACATCTTTGGTACAGGTTGCTACACGTAGTGCGCATGGTCAGGACCATTGCACAAGTGGGGAGGTGTTGAGACGCCTTCAAGCAGTCTGGTGGTCACCATTTTTCCGACCTGCGTTTGTAGCTGAGACAATTTTGCAAGGAAGGTTTTTTTCTGTTGCTCTGGTATTTCAAGTCTGATACTGCATGTTAGTGTTTTTGTTTTTTGTTTCTATTTTGCCGGGCTTGATGCTAAAATGATCTTTTCTTTTCAGATTTTTCAAGAAGACAAAAAACTTCCTATGCAGTGGTTGTGTAAGTACTGCACATTTTGTGCTGAAAAGAGGTGCTTCTTACTTAAGCATTACCGCTTAAAACACGGGTGCCACACTCGAATATCACCACTACCGTGCCTTTATAAGGGTGCCTGTGCACATTTAAATCTTTCAATGCACTCAAAGTCCACTTATCAACATGGCACACTCAAAAGGACCTGGGGAACGTGGGTGAAACTGCTTTCCATTGTCAGCTGTGTGACTTTGTGGAGCCTTGCACTGGAGCTGACTTTTTTACCCATTTACGAAGACATTTGAAGCTGAAGCAAAAGGTTTCCTGTCCATATCAAGGCTGTAGCTTTCAGAGCAATGTTTATTCAACCTTTAATGCACATAAAAGCAAAGAACATCAAGACCACAATAAGATGGCATTCAAACCTGAAATTGTGTCACATAATGTACTTGAGGTACCTCCACCTAATATAAATATTCAACCTGAGGATAGTGCCCCTGAAACTGATCAGGTTGAGTTTGAGGTTACTGAGCTCAATGAAGATGTGGGAGACTTGGAGAGTCAGTTGGAACATAATGTAGCTGCTGTTTTTCTGAAAATGTCATCGATTCTTAACATCTCTGAAAATGCCCTGCAAGAAGTTATAGAGCAGATCAACCAAATTTATGTGCTTTCACAGCCATTGTTACATACCTCGGTTGGAAAAATACTAAATCAACATTGTGGAGATGTTGAGGACTCTTAAGTGAGTGAGATAGCTAAGGTATTTACTGAGAATAATGTATTCCTGAAATTCACTTCTACTAGGGGGTCATTGTCAACCACTAGCAAGCGAACATCATACATTTGAAAAGAATTCTCAGTGGTGACGCCTATTGAGTTTGTCCTAAAAAATGACAGGCAGACAGTTGTGTATATCCCCATACTAAAAATGCTGCAGACATTACTAAACAATGGAGAAATTTTAGATAAGGCCATGTCATCTGAGACAAATTTGTCACAAGGATACAGATCTCACAGGGATGGTTACCGGTTTAAAGACAATTCTCTCTTGACAGAGGAAGAATTCAGGATTGCTCTTTTCTTGTACATAGATGATTTTGAGGTGGCTAAGCCCTTGGGAACCTCCAGAAAGAAACACAAGCTGCCATCTACTGGGTACTTGGAAATCTACACCCTAAATATCGCTCCTCTCTTCATTCCATTCAGCTTGCTCTACTCATCATCGCTGAAGATGATATCAGGAAGTTGACTTTAAATGAGAGACCACAGTCTATTGAAGAATTAAAAGTGCAACTGGTAGATAAACTGTCACTGCAGTGTGACTTTAAACTGCAGTATGAAGATCAAGACTTCCATAATGCCCTCTGCAATTTGACTGAAATAACTGATTTACCTGAAAGAGCTACGCTCAAAATCACCCCTCTTGTGACTCTCCATTTAACCGCATTGTCATCACCCACCACAACATCAGACACTGAGTGCAGCACAGCAGACACTGAGATCCTGTCGACAGGAAGAGCATCACCATCGCTAAGACAACAGTGGCCAGATTTCTTTGACATACCCAATTTCTCAGTTGATGTTGACTATAGACTCAGACAGGCAGATCTTGCCTTTATGAAGGATGGAACACGTATGACTCTACCACGAGATATGAAGCATGACATACTAGAAAAGCTTGCTGAGACGATGTACAGTTTCAAGGCTTACCCTAAAGATGATGACTTCAGCAGTGTTGCAAAAGCACTAATTAGCAAACACCCCTGCCTCACTGAGCCTGGACCACACAGATGGTATGGCTGGAAAAACAGCCTTAAATTATCGCACAAAGCTTCAAAAAGCTGGATGTGAGGATGTAGCAATCAATGGAGGCAAAAGAAGTAAAGGCAACCCAGAAGGAGAATCCTCAAGCAAGAATATCAAACGGCCAAAAAGAGGTGAAGCAAACTACCTACCTAACTTACCTGAAGGACATGATGAAACAAGCCTTGAAAATGCCAGAAAGGTTCTCGTGGAAGAAATGAAGAAGAAACAACCCAATGGCACTCTCATCTCACAAATGATGGACCAATCATTCCCACTACGCAGACAAGAAATTGTAGAAAAGGAACCTGCTGTACAGAACATTGTTGAACGATGGCCAGCACTCTTCACAGACAGGTAAACTATTTTTGTTCTCAACCAATAAAATAATGCCTATCAAAAAGAAATTCAAGGTGTGTGGCTAGAAATCCAAACACACTTGTTGGAATGTTAACACTTCTGCCATCTCTCCATCCCTACCCACCCCTCTCTCTACTTTTCAGGTGTTTGCTGAGTTCAACAGAATCGCAAGTAAGAATCTTGAGGGAGACTTCTTTGAGGCTCTGGACCAGTATACCCCACGTTTCATTGAACTTTTCAAAACAAGAAGGGGAACTGTTGGCCAGAAGCTCAGTGAGCTGATGCAGCACATGAGCTGGATGGTAAGTAGGTTAATTTTGCTTTTGATCTGTGTGATAGTTCATCAATCAAGTTCTAAATGAGATGATCCAGCCCAACCTATTCTATTTCCTGTCTGACTTGTGCTTGTGCCTTGCAAATTACTCTGTTAACTGGTCTTTTCTCTCTCTGTGTATCATTAGACACCAGACGTGACAGTACTTCGCTCTGTTGTCCTCAAAGGCATTCCTATTTTACTTGGTGACGACTCCAGTGAATTCTTCAAGACATGCTCTGTAAGTACTTGCACATAAGAAAAAGTTTGGTCTGCATTAAAATAGAACTATATCTGTGCTGACATAGAAGATGTAATTTTATCTGCACAATATACAATATACATTTTGTACAGTGATTGATGTATTTTGTATGGCAATTCCTCCACAGCTAATCTTAGAGGTATTTAAACAGCCAGTAAATAAAAATGAAATTTGCCACATAAAAGTTGTACACATTAATTAATTGTAAATCTAAGGAGCAGGAGTCCAGGCTGAAAAGTCAGTGTCACTGTTTAAGAATATATGGACCTTGTGGACCATAGCTTTAGTTTAATCATACCACATTTATTTTGTTGGTTATATTGTAACAATCCAGTGTGAACACATATTTAAAACCATATTCCCTAGCAAATGCTTTCAACATTAAAAATGAATGTTTAGAAGAGCATAAATTGCCATGCTGAAGAATGTGTGTGTGTGTCTTTGTAGGGTACAGCGAGAGACGAGGCCCTAGAATGCACTGTCGGTGTGCTGACAGTTGTCAGTGAAGATAATCCTCATGAGGGTCCAAGTTCAGTAGACCTCCAGCCCATCTCCACTGCCATCATTCTGGAGGGAGGTATCATCATGGATCATATAAAAAAACTTGCCTCAGGCAGTTTGTCTGTTATTTGGGCTTACATATGCTTTGCATTTGGATTACCCAAAATGCATGGCAAATACACTCAACTTCATTCAGACTGTGATGCTTGGACTGGGAAAGAAAACCTCCCACCAAAACTGTTAACTTTGAAGAACAGTCTACTGGGTTAGACCAGTAAAGAGCCATCAGCTGTCAGATAGCACTTTGTAAATTATGCAGCAGTTAATGTTCTCCTGTTATCAGAGAAAGTTTTATGCTTTCATGCAACTGAGCTGGCTTGTTTATGATCTCAAAAAAAAAAAAAATTCTATTAAAGTGTACCATGTTATGCTAGTATGCTAATGGTGGAAATAGCGCCACCTTGTGTTGCAAAGAGTTGTTAGATAATGTTGTCAGAAAGGAACCTAGCAAGGTTGACCTGTTTACATTTGTGTTTTGGGAAAACTTTTAATTATAGTAGTTATAATGTAGTACAAATACAAAACCCAAGGAGTGATGTTTTTCTGTGTTGGTTTAAACCTTGGACTGATGCTCGCTTTGGGACACAAAAGCATTTGTTGTACTTTCAGTTTTGATCAGAAATGCAATGATTTTGCATGCACTGAAGTCCTGTAATTATCAGGTGTTTACCTGTTTAATATTGTGAGACTGTTACATGCATAGAATTAGCTCACAAAAATGTGGTTTTATTTTTGCCATGTCCATGTCATGTTCTACAGTCAAATCAAACCACAAGTTTGTTGTTTAGCTGCTGTTTTGTACTTGAATGTACAAGAAAGTGATACTTGGGAACAGAACACTTGAGGCTGAATAATAGATTTAATGCATATTGTTATTACAATAGCCTAACAGACATAGATCACACTATGAGCAATTTTGCAACTAGCTTTAAAATACATTAAATATGACAAGAGGATAGAGAACAGTCATTTTATTGTTTATTGTAAGGTTATTACATGAGTGATAAAACACACATTTTATATTGGAGAATTGGAATCAAAAGTAACAATATCGAACATTTATTGTTCAGTCTAGATCTGTCAGTGATGCAATTATTTTTTTAATAAATGTTGTAATGCAGCTGAACAAACCCAGTGAGTGTTCTTTTAAAGTATATGTTTGTGGTGTTTTTCCCTTTATTAGGTAATAACAGCTAAAATAGATAAGAAATGGGAGAAGCACAAGGACCCATTCAAGGAAATTGGTTTGTTTAATTTAACTGAACTGAAATGAACTGAAAAAAAATGAGTGAGTAGTAAGTAGTAGGTATCATAATTCTAAGTGGGGTTAAATTTGTATCAAGCAGTCCACACAAAATGAAAAAATTAAGTTAACACTAAGCATGGCTATTAAGTTACATGAACTTTTTTTTTTTTTTTTTAGTTGTACTACTTGATTTGGTACTGCACACTTAAAATAAACAAGCTTTTCTAACTCACTATTCTTAAGATTACTTTGCTTAATTTGCAACGAGTTTGCATACTTTTTTTAAGTAAGGTCAACTAATTAGATTTTACAGTAAGTATACGTACACACGTCTCCCGCAGAGCTATGTTGAAAGTCCCTCAATATTCAGTCGAGTATTGGCTAATGACCTGCAACACCTAGACGTGTCCAGTACAGTACTACAATATGTAGATGATCTCTTGATATGTAGCACCTCCAAAGCTCAATGTGCACAAGACTCAGTCTCAGCCCTGATGGCTTTAGAAAAGGGGGCTCACAAGGTGAGTAAAAATAAATTACAGTTTTGCCAGACACAGGTTGAATACTTAGGTAGACAACTCTGTGGCACTAAATGAGCTATAGTGCCCTCACAAATTGAGGCAGTATCGAAAGCTCCCAAACCACAAACGGTGAGACACATGTCGTCATTTCTGCCATCTCAGCTTTACTAGAAGCCATACACCATCCAAAAGTGTTAGCCATCATTAAATGCGTAGCTCATCAAAAAACGAATTCCCTGATAGCTAAAGGCAACAACTTAGCAGATGAAGCCGCAAAACGCATAGCTACACCCACCTGTATAGGACCACTGCTAGTAGCTGGAGATTGTGAACCACTGACAAACTTATATATATATATATATATATATATATATATATATATATATATATATGAGCTATATATATGTGCTGCTATATAATAGCAGCACAACATCAGGCAAGTCCATATGCACATTCTGTATGGGCAAAAAGGGGGGCAAGTATAATCACTGAAGAAGGTCCATCACATGGGCTATGGCGAAGTGCACATGGACATATTGTCCTCCCAACATCTTTGGTACAGGTTGCTACACGTAGTGCGCATGGTCAGGACCATTGCACAAGTGGGGAGGTGTTGAGACGCCTTCAAGCAGTCTGGTGGTCACCATTTTTCCGACCTGCGTTTGTAGCTGAGACAATAAAAAAAAGCCCTAAAAATGCTAGGAATCAAACAGAAGTTCAGATGTGTGTATCACCCACAGTCACAGAGAGTAGTGGAAAGGGCAAATGGCATGCTAAAAGCAAAACTTGCAAAAATTAGAGCAGACAGTCAGTATAAAATCAATTGGGTAGATGCATTGCCACTTGCTTTGATGGCTATACGAACACTAACTAACACTAACACTAAGCTAAGAGACTAACACATCTAATACCACACGAGGCACTTACAGGGAGACCGATGCCGGTTCCCTTTTGTAGAGGGCCGTATGCGAGCAATGTGATCGAGAACTAACATGCTACCTACGACACCTAACGCAAATACACAAAGCTGTGCTCCAACAGGTAAAAGCTGTGTCTGAGGACAGAGACGCTGACATTCCAGAGCAGCTAAGGAGAGTTGAACCTGGAGACTGGGTCTACGTAAAGGTGTTCAAACGAAAGTGGGACCAACCAAGGTGAGAAGGACCCTTTAAGGTTATCCTAACTACCCCAACTGCGCTGAAAGTAGAGGGTAAGAAATGTTGGTTCCATTTAAACCATTGCTGCAGAGCGAGGGATCCAGGTGAGACAGCAAGGGCACAGCACGATCCAGAAAGGGACGGTGAAGCCTCCCAACTGGAAGATAGACAGCTTCAAGATCCAAGGACAAAGATGATCACAGAGACTGGCTGAGAGGAGGAGTACCAGTAAACAACGTAATCACACTCACGTATATAAAGTCAGCTCAATACAATCAAACATTGACATTAGGACCAGAAGGCATAAAAATAGACACGCATGTGGTTCACAGACAATGCCTAAAAGAAGGGACAGTGATGGTAGTGGTACAATGTTCACGAAATCAATGCACATAGATAAACCTACACCAAACCATGACAGCTGAAGAAGCAACCAAATTGACCCAAATTTAAGTAAAATGAGGTGTCTGAGCTGAGAGATGTCTCTCCCATGTGTGTCCAATGTTTAGATACTTGTGTGGATCCAATGTTTAGATACTTGTGTGGGAAATGTTTAGATAAGCCTATGTCCAAGGTCTGGCTACTTTCATAGATGGGTGCCCCTTGGGGGTTGTTTTCCTAAAGTTCCAAAGAGATGAGATCAGTTTCAACCTGAACTATAGGTTCCACCTTCCCTTTCTGTAAAATAGCCATGTATGGTTATGAGGTTGGCTCTGAGCCTATCTTGTCACCACACATTAGCTATACCATGAGGCTTTAAAAGGTGTAGTTTGAGTGGAAAACGGGGGAGATTCACATTGGCTTCGGATCTTCTCACAGGCAATCCATGGTGCTTGTTTTGACACTGTACTTTTTGTAATAAACCTTTTTATACAACTAAGTCGGTGTCAGCGGAGATTCCTTCATCATCATCACATCATCGCTACAGAAGATACAACACAGCCAACCCGTCTCAGACAGCTAAGGTCGCAAAAGGAGGAAGCATTTAGGAGTGGAGACAGAAGCAGGTTCAAAGAGGCAAAGTACAGGTTTAGCAAGGAGGTGAGGGGAGCTAAACGACTGTATTCTGAGAAACTCCAACACCAGTTCTCAGCCAAGGACTCTGCTTCTGTCTGGAAGGGGCTCAGAGAGCTCACCCATTACAAACCCAGAGCCCCCCACTCTGCTAACGACTTGCGCCTGTCCAACAATCTGAACAAGTTCTACTGTCGTTTCGAAAGACAATGGGACAGTCCAGACACAATCCCCTGGGACTCCATCCACCAGCCCCAGGCCACCAGCTTCACCTCTCCCACCACTGCAGGGGCCTGGGCCTCTCCACAACTTCAAACCTCAGAGGCCCCCTTCCCGTCCACAGTGACACCTCTCTCAATCCTGGAGAGGGATGTTAACAGACAATACAAGAGACAGAACCTCCACAAAGCAGCCGGGCCAGAGTCTGTCTACACCCACCTGTATAGGACCACTGCTAGTAGCTGGAGATTGTGAACCACTAACAAACTTATATATATATATATATGAGCTATATATATGTGCTGCTATATAATAGCAGCACAACATCAGGCAAGTCCATATGCACATTCTGTATGGGCAAAAAGGGGGGCAAGTATAATCACTGAAGAAGGTCCATCACATGGGCTATGGCGAAGTGCACATGGACATATTGTCCTCCCAACATCTTTGGTACAGGTTGCTACACGTAGTGCGCATGGTCAGGACCATTGCACAAGTGGGGAGGTGTTGAGACGCCTTCAAGCAGTCTGGTGGTCACCATTTTTCCGACCTGCGTTTGTAGCTGAGACAATAAAAAAAGCCCTAAAAATGCTAGGAATCAAACAGAAGTTCAGATGTGTGTATCACCCACAGTCACAGAGAGTAGTGGAAAGGGCAAATGGCATGCTAAAAGCAAAACTTGCAAAAATTAGAGCAGACAGTCAGTATAAAATCAATTGGGTAGATGCATTGCCACTTGCTTTGATGGCTATACGAACACTAACTAACACTAACACTAAGCTAAGAGACTAACACATCTAATACCACACGAGGCACTTACAGGGAGACCGATGCCGGTTCCCTTTTGTAGAGGGCCGTATGCGAGCAATGTGAACGAGAACTAACATGCTACCTACGACACCTAACGCAAATACACAAAGCTGTGCTCCAACAGGTAAAAGCTGTGTCTGAGGACAGAGACGCTGACATTCCAGAGCAGCTAAGGAGAGTTGAACCTGGAGACTGGGTCTACGTAAAGGTGTTCAAACGAAAGTGGGACCAACCAAGGTGAGAAGGACCCTTTAAGGTTATCCTAACTACCCCAACTGCGCTGAAAGTAGAGGGTAAGAAATGTTGGTTCCATTTAAACCATTGCTGCAGAGTGAGGGATCCAGGTGAGACAGCAAGGGCACAGCACGATCCAGAAAGGGACGGTGAAGCCTCCCAACTGGAAGATAGACAGCTTCAAGATCCAAGGACAAAGATGATCACAGAGACTGGCTGAGAGGAGGAGTACCAGTAAACAACGTAATCACACTCACGTATATAAAGTCAGCTCAATACAATCAAACATTGACATTAGGACCAGAAGGCATAAAAATAGACACGCATGTGGTTCACAGACAATGCCTAAAAGAAGGGACAGTGATGGTAGTGGTACAATGTTCACGAAATCAATGCACATAGATAAACCTACACCAAACCATGACAGCTGAAGAAGCAACCAAATTGACCCAAATTTAAGTAAAATGAGGTGTCTGAGCTGAGAGATGTCTCTCCCATGTGTGTCCAATGTTTAGATACTTGTGTGGATCCAATGTTTAGATACTTGTGTGGGAAATGTTTAGATAAGCCTATGTCCAAGGTCTGGCTACTTTCATAGATGGGTGCCCCTTGGGGGTTGTTTTCCTAAAGTTCCAAAGAGATGAGATCAGTTTCAACCTGAACTATAGGTTCCACCTTCCCTTTCTGTAAAATAGCCATGTATGGTTATGAGGTTGGCTCTGAGCCTATCTTGTCACCACACATTAGCTATACCATGAGGCTTTAAAAGGTGTAGTTTGAGTGGAAAACGGGGGAGATTAACATTGGCTTCGGATCTTCTCACAGGCAATCCATGGTGCTTGTTTTGACGCTGTACTTTTTGTAATAAACCTTTTTATACAACTAAGTCGGTGTCAGCGGAGATTCCTTCATCATCATCACATCATCGCTACAGAAGATACAACACAGCCAACCCGTCTCAGACAGCTAAGGTCGCAAAAGGAGGAAGCATTTAGGAGTGGAGACAGAAGCAGGTTCAAAGAGGCAAAGTACAGGTTTAGCAAGGAGGTGAGGGGAGCTAAACGACTGTATTCTGAGAAACTCCAACACCAGTTCTCAGCCAAGGACTCTGCTTCTGTCTGGAAGGGGCTCAGAGAGCTCACCCATTACAAACCCAGAGCCCCCCACTCTGCTAACGACTTGCGCCTGTCCAACAATCTGAACAAGTTCTACTGTCGTTTCGAAAGACAATGGGACAGTCCAGACACAATCCCCTGGGACTCCATCCACCAGCCCCAGGCCACCAGCTTCACCTCTCCCACCACTGCAGGGGCCTGGGCCTCTCCACAACTTCAAACCTCAGAGGCCCCCTTCCCGTCCACAGTGACACCTCTCTCAATCCTGGAGAGGGATGTTAACAGACAATACAAGAGACAGAACCTCCACAAAGCAGCCGGGCCAGAGTCTGTCTCTCCATCCACCCTGAAGCACTGTGCTGACCAGCTGTCTCTGGTGTTCACAGATATCTTTAACACTTCACTGGAGATATCCCACATACCAGCCTGCTTCAAATGTTCCAGCAAGAGATACTGTAAGACTTAGAGCACACTGGCAGACGAAGAGAAAGACAAAAGACACTCACATATGTGCAGCCTGCAGTATACTGGATCCAATGGCCAGCTGACTCAGAACTTGCACACCAATGGAGTGTGTGAAAAGCCTGGATACAGAAAGAACTGCCCACAGCACAAGAACCACGACTGCCGCTGCACTGCACTCTGATGTATGATGAGACTCAGCAACATACTGACTACAAAGAATGCTGGACAGAGTTGATTACAGGCAAAATATTATCTGTAATATGTCAAGACCTGTATGTTGGACCACAAGGACCAGCAGCAGCAGTTACTCTACCACCAGAACTACGTCCCTGGTTTCAAGTCACCAGCTCCGTCCCACATGTTACACTCCTGATAGCTAATGGACATGAATCACGTGACCTAGGACCGATGGTGAAGGCAGCACTACAAGTGACTGTATGGAAACCAACTCAGAACACGCATGTGCAGTCATCCTCCGATGGACAATATGTGAAAATATTTCTGCGAGCATATGACAAAGGAACAAGAGCCCAAGTGCTACTAAGTCAGAGATTCCCTACTCAACTGCCACTCTCAGAAGAACATAGTGTGCTACTACATCAGATACCACATGAGTTATGGTCACATCATAAAACAGATGTAGGGCTAGTTAGGTCAGCACAGCCAGTTCACATCAAAGCAAAAGAGGGCATTGTGTTGCCATACCAAAAACAATATCCCATTAAACCACACCAAATAGCAGGTATAAGACCCACCATCAAGGGCTTGGTAGCAGCAGGTGTGTTAAAACCAACAAAAAGTCTGTGTAATACACCAACTTGTCCAATAAAACAAAATAAACTCTAGTGACTATCGATTGGTGCATGATTTGTGCGCCATTAATTCCACTGTAGATGCAGAAGTACCTGTGGTTCCAGACCCACATACTTTGCTTTCTAATATCCCACATGACGCCTGTTGGTACACAGCATTTGTTAGTGTGCCATTACACCCAGATTCACAGTATCTGTTTGCTTTTACATATCAAGGACAGCAGTACACTGTAAATGCAAACATAGTATTTAATTAAAAATAGTAAATTGACTTAAATCAGTTTTTATCAAATTGCTATTAACACTTACTTTTAGTAAGTTACTTGTAATTTGTGGTTGAAAAATCTCACCAGCTCAGTCTACTTGAACTGGATTAATTTAGAAAAAGTATGTTTTCGATAATTGTGCTTTTACAAGTACATTTACTCAATACTGCACTTAAGTACAAAGTACTTTAAGTACTTTACTTTTTTTTTTTCATATTACTGTCTACTTTTACTCCACTACATTTCAGAGGGAAATATTGTACTTTTTACATCACTGCATATGTAATAATACATACGCGATATATAATAATAATCAGTAGTATGCTACTTTTAATTTTAATATTTTAAGTATTTCTTTTTGTGGTTATATGTTTTTTACTTAATTGAAATTTTCACTGCAGGAGCTGTATTGTAAAAGAGTAGTTTCACGGAGTGGTATTAGTACTTTTGCTTCGATTTGAAAACTTCGCCGGCTTTTTTTTTTTTTTTCCCGACCTGTGGGCATGCGCAACTCCGTCTCTCTAGTCAACAACACACCCGCAACGGACGAGGAGCCGTGTTTAATCAATCATAACTCTGAATACTAAACTGATTTTCACGGGATTGTTTAATGCAAACGTCACACATGTATATATAATATATATATATATTATATATACAGATATATAGGGAGAGAGAGATAGATAGATAGATATAGATTTTCATTTTTTTGATATATATGTAGATATACATATTCATTTTTTCTGAGATCTAACTTCTGTCTATTGTGTTTTATCTTATATTGATGTATAATGTTGTATTGTTTCTTCATTTTTCAACTTATTAAAATAGCTGAGTAGTACACAATCTGCTTCTGCTTCTCTATCATATATTAGTGTTTTTATATATGTGTGTGTGTATTATATTATATCATACATAGCATATATCACATACCAGAATATTCTATTACCGTTATGCCTATTATGTATATTAAAATACGCCGAATCATGTGTCCGGTATCATGCCTACATGTATGACGTTTGCAGAAAAAAATCCCGTGAAAATCAGTTTAGTATTCAGAGTTATGATTAATTAAATGCATTGACACTTCATTGTACCTGCAGACAGATTACACTGAGTGGAGCGGGTGACCGGTCCAAGATGGCGGCCCCACGTCTCGTCAGCGCCAATAGGCAGTAGCGGTCGATGCGGCGTCTACTCTTTATATGTCTATGCCGCACACTGTTTACTTGCGCAGTGCTTGTCTGATCACACGAGGAGTGCAGTGAGAGCCCGCAGATCAGATTTGGGACAGACAAAAGGGTCTCCCTGTCTGTCTTTTTATCATAGCCTGTTACCATTGCTGGCATACTCAGTGGCCTAAGTTATTCTTTAAGGTTATGTTGTCTAGAATATGTACATTACAATACTGTCTTTGTGGGTAATAGGCCTATGTTACAGTTTTCACTTGTACTGGAAACAAGATGTTTATGAGTTGTGGTGAGCTTTGGGTGTGTTAAATTGTTGTATTCTTCTTAACTGTCCCCTTCAAGGCTCAGGCAGATGGTGATCAATCCACAGTTCCCTTGATACCACATAAGTGAGTCATTTACCATTTACCTTTTGTACTGCTGTGTTCATTTGGTAGCTGTTCTTGTCTTAAAGAAGTGAAATGATTAAAAGCTTGATAATTAGATAGATTTTTGCAAGGATTTAGTTTTTTTCTGTTGCTCTGGTATTTCAAGTCTGATACTGCATGTTAGTGTTTTTGTTTTTTGTTTCTATTTTGCCGGGCTTGATGCTAAAATGATCTTTTCTTTTCAGATTTTTCAAGAAGACAAAAAACTTCCTATGCAGTGGTCGTGTAAGTACTGCACATTTTGTGCTGAAAAGAGGTGCTTCTTACTTAAGCATTACCGCTTAAAACACGGGTGCCACACTCGAATATCACCACTACCGTGCCTTTATAAGGAGTGCCTGTGCACATTTAAATCTTTCAATGCACTCAAAGTCCACTTATCAACATGGCACACTCAAAAGGACCTGGGGAACGTGGGTGAAACTGCTTTCCATTGTCAGCTGTGTGACTTTGTGGAGCCTTGCACTGGAGCTGACTTTTTTACCCATTTACGAAGACATTTGAAGCAAAAGGTTTCCTGTCCATATCAAGGCTGTAGCTTTCAGAGCAATGTTTATTCAACCTTTAATGCACATAAAAGCAAAGAACATCAAGACCACAATAAGATGGCATTCAAACCTGAAATTGTGTCACATAATGTACTTGAGGTACCTCCACCTAATATAAATATTCAACCTGAGGATAGTGCCCCTGAAACTGATCAGGTTGAGTTTGAGGTTACTGAGCTCAATGAAGATGTGGGAGACTTGGAGAGTCAGTTGGAACATAATGTAGCTGCTGTTTTTCTGAAAATGTCATCGATTCTTAACATCTCTGAAAATGCCCTGCAAGAAGTTATAGAGCAGATCAACCAAATTTATGTGCTTTCACAGCCATTGTTACATACCTCGGTTGGAAAAATACTAAATCAACATTGTGGAGATGTTGAGGACTCTTAAGTGAGTGAGATAGCTAAAGTATTTACTGAGAATAATGTATTCCTGAAATTCACTTCTACTAGGGGGTCATTGTCAACCACTAGCAAGCGAACATCATACATTTGAAAAGAATTCTCAGTGGTGACGCCTATTGAGTTTGTCCTAAAAAATGACAGGCAGACAGTTGTGTATATCCCCATACTAAAAATGCTGCAGACATTACTAAACAATGGAGAAATTTTAGATAAGGCCATGTCATCTGAGACAAATTTGTCACAAGGATACAGATCTCACAGGGATGGTTACCGGTTTAAAGACAATTCTCTCTTGACAGAGGAAGAATTCAGGATTGCTCTTTTCTTGTACATAGATGATTTTGAGGTGGCTAAGCCCTTGGGAACCTCCAGAAAGAAACACAAGCTGCCATCTACTGGGTACTTGGAAATCTACACCCTAAATATCGCTCCTCTCTTCATTCCATTCAGCTTGCTCTACTCATCATCGCTGAAGATGATATCAGGAAGTTGACTTTAAATGAGAGACCACAGTCTATTGAAGAATTAAAAGTGCAACTGGTAGATAAACTGTCACTGCAGTGTGACTTTAAACTGCAGTATGAAGATCAAGACTTCCATAATGCCCTCTGCAATTTGACTGAAATAACTGATTTACCTGAAAGAGCTACGCTCAAAATCACCCCTCTTGTGACTCTCCATTTAACCGCATTGTCATCACCCACCACAACATCAGACACTGAGTGCAGCACAGCAGACACTGAGATCCTGTCGACAGGAAGAGCATCACCATCGCTAAGACAACAGTGGCCAGATTTCTTTGACATACCCAATTTCTCAGTTGATGTTGACTATAGACTCAGACAGGCAGATCTTGCCTTTATGAAGGATGGAACACGTATGACTCTACCACGAGATATGAAGCATGACATACTAGAAAAGCTTGCTGAGACGATGTACAGTTTCAAGGCTTACCCTAAAGATGATGACTTCAGCAGTGTTGCAAAAGCACTAATTAGCAAACACCCCTGCCTCACTGAGCCTGGACCACACAGATGGTATGGCTGGAAAAACAGCCTTAAATTATCGCACAAAGCTTCAAAAAGCTGGATGTGAGGATGTAGCAATCAATGGAGGCAAAAGAAGTAAAGGCAACCCAGAAGGAGAATCCTCAAGCAAGAATATCAAACGGCCAAAAAGAGGTGAAGCAAACTACCTACCTAACTTACCTGAAGGACATGATGAAACAAGCCTTGAAAATGCCAGAAAGGTTCTCGTGGAAGAAATGAAGAAGAAACAACCCAATGGCACTCTCATCTCACAAATGATGGACCAATCATTCCCACTACGCAGACAAGAAATTGTAGAAAAGGAACCTGCTGTACAGAACATTGTTGAACGATGGCCAGCACTCTTCACAGACAGGTAAACTATTTTTGTTCTCAACCAATAAAATAATGCCTATCAAAAAGAAATTCAAGGTGTGTGGCTAGAAATCCAAACACACTTGTTGGAATGTTAACACTTCTGCCATCTCTCCATCCCTACCCACCCCTCTCTCTACTTTTCAGGTGTTTGCTGAGTTCAACAGAATCGCAAGTAAGAATCTTGAGGGAGACTTCTTTGAGGCTCTGGACCAGTATACCCCACGTTTCATTGAACTTTTCAAAACAAGAAGGGGAACTGTTGGCCAGAAGCTCAGTGAGCTGATGCAGCACATGAGCTGGATGGTAAGTAGGTTAATTTTGCTTTTGATCTGTGTGATAGTTCATCAATCAAGTTCTAAATGAGATGATCCAGCCCAACCTATTCTATTTCCTGTCTGACTTGTGCTTGTGCCTTGCAAATTACTCTGTTAACTGGTCTTTTCTCTCTCTGTGTATCATTAGACACCAGACGTGACAGTACTTCGCTCTGTTGTCCTCAAAGGCATTCCTATTTTACTTGGTGACGACTCCAGTGAATTCTTCAAGACATGCTCTGTAAGTACTTGCACATAAGAAAAAGTTTGGTCTGCATTAAAATAGAACTATATCTGTGCTGACATAGAAGATGTAATTTTATCTGCACAATATACAATATACATTTTGTACAGTGATTGATGTATTTTGTATGGCAATTCCTCCACAGCTAATCTTAGAGGTATTTAAACAGCCAGTAAATAAAAATGAAATTTGCCACATAAAAGTTGTACACATTAATTAATTGTAAATCTAAGGAGCAGGAGTCCAGGCTGAAAAGTCAGTGTCACTGTTTAAGAATATATGGACCTTGTGGACCATAGCTTTAGTTTAATCATACCACATTTATTTTGTTGGTTATATTGTAACAATCCAGTGTGAACACATATTTAAAACCATATTCCCTAGCAAATGCTTTCAACATTAAAAATGAATGTTTAGAAGAGCATAAATTGCCATGCTGAAGAATGTGTGTGTGTGTCTTTGTAGGGTACAGCGAGAGACGAGGCCCTAGAATGCACTGTCGGTGTGCTGACAGTTGTCAGTGAAGATAATCCTCATGAGGGTCCAAGTTCAGTAGACCTCCAGCCCATCTCCACTGCCATCATTCTGGAGGGAGGTATCATCATGGATCATATAAAAAAACTTGCCTCAGGCAGTTTGTCTGTTATTTGGGCTTACATATGCTTTGCATTTGGATTACCCAAAATGCATGGCAAATACACTCAACTTCATTCAGACTGTGATGCTTGGACTGGGAAAGAAAACCTCCCACCAAAACTGTTAACTTTGAAGAACAGTCTACTGGGTTAGACCAGTAAAGAGCCATCAGCTGTCAGATAGCACTTTGTAAATTATGCAGCAGTTAATGTTCTCCTGTTATCAGAGAAAGTTTTATGCTTTCATGCAACTGAGCTGGCTTGTTTATGATCTCAAAAAAAAAAAAAATTCTATTAAAGTGTACCATGTTATGCTAGTATGCTAATGGTGGAAATAGCGCCACCTTGTGTTGCAAAGAGTTGTTAGATAATGTTGTCAGAAAGGAACCTAGCAAGGTTGACCTGTTTACATTTGTGTTTTGGGAAAACTTTTAATTATAGTAGTTATAATGTAGTACAAATACAAAACCCAAGGAGTGATGTTTTTCTGTGTTGGTTTAAACCTTGGACTGATGCTCGCTTTGGGACACAAAAGCATTTGTTGTACTTTCAGTTTTGATCAGAAATGCAATGATTTTGCATGCACTGAAGTCCTGTAATTATCAGGTGTTTACCTGTTTAATATTGTGAGACTGTTACATGCATAGAATTAGCTCACAAAAATGTGGTTTTATTTTTGCCATGTCCATGTCATGTTCTACAGTCAAATCAAACCACAAGTTTGTTGTTTAGCTGCTGTTTTGTACTTGAATGTACAAGAAAGTGATACTTGGGAACAGAACACTTGAGGCTGAATAATAGATTTAATGCATATTGTTATTACAATAGCCTAACAGACATAGATCACACTATGAGCAATTTTGCAACTAGCTTTAAAATACATTAAATATGACAAGAGGATAGAGAACAGTCATTTTATTGTTTATTGTAAGGTTATTACATGAGTGATAAAACACACATTTTATATTGGAGAATTGGAATCAAAAGTAACAATATCGAACATTTATTGTTCAGTCTAGATCTGTCAGTGATGCAATTATTTTTTTAATAAATGTTGTAATGCAGCTGAACAAACCCAGTGAGTGTTCTTTTAAAGTATATGTTTGTGGTGTTTTTCCCTTTATTAGGTAATAACAGCTAAAATAGATAAGAAATGGGAGAAGCACAAGGACCCATTCAAGGAAATTGGTTTGTTTAATTTAACTGAACTGAAATGAACTGAAAAAAAATGAGTGAGTAGTAAGTAGTAGGTATCATAATTCTAAGTGGGGTTAAATTTGTATCAAGCAGTCCACACAAAATGAAAAAATTAAGTTAACACTAAGCATGGCTATTAAGTTACATGAACTTTTTTTTTTTTTTTTTAGTTGTACTACTTGATTTGGTACTGCACACTTAAAATAAACAAGCTTTTCTAACTCACTATTCTTAAGATTACTTTGCTTAATTTGCAACGAGTTTGCATACTTTTTTTAAGTAAGGTCAACTAATTAGATTTTACAGTGAGTATACGTACACACGTCTCCCGCAGAGCTATGTTGAAAGTCCCTCAATATTCAGTCGAGTATTGGCTAATGACCTGCAACACCTAGACGTGTCCAGTACAGTACTACAATATGTAGATGATCTCTTGATATGTAGCACCTCCAAAGCTCAATGTGCACAAGACTCAGTCTCAGCCCTGATGGCTTTAGAAAAGGGGGCTCACAAGGTGAGTAAAAATAAATTACAGTTTTGCCAGACACAGGTTGAATACTTAGGTAGACAACTCTGTGGCACTAAATGAGCTATAGTGCCCTCACAAATTGAGGCAGTATCGAAAGCTCCCAAACCACAAACGGTGAGACACATGTCGTCATTTCTGCCATCTCAGCTTTACTAGAAGCCATACACCATCCAAAAGTGTTAGCCATCATTAAATGCGTAGCTCATCAAAAAACGAATTCCCTGATAGCTAAAGGCAACAACTTAGCAGATGAAGCCGCAAAACGCATAGCTACACCCACCTGTATAGGACCAGTGCTAGTAGCTGGAGATTGTGAACCACTGACAAACTTATATATATATGATATATATATATATATATATATATATATATATATATATGAGCTATATATATGTGCTGCTATGTAATAGCAGCACAACATCAGGCAAGTCCATATGCACATTCTGTATGGGCAAAAAGGGGGGCAAGTATAATCACTGAAGAAGGTCCATCACATGGGCTATGGCGAAGTGCACATGGACATATTGTCCTCCCAACATCTTTGGTACAGGTTGCTACACGTAGTGCGCATGGTCAGGACCATTGCACAAGTGGGGAGGTGTTGAGACGCCTTCAAGCAGTCTGGTGGTCACCATTTTTCCGACCTGCGTTTGTAGCTGAGACAATTTTGCAAGGAAGGTTTTTTTCTGTTGCTCTGGTATTTCAAGTCTGATACTGCATGTTAGTGTTTTTGTTTTTTGTTTCTATTTTGCCGGGCTTGATGCTAAAATGATCTTTTCTTTTCAGATTTTTCAAGAAGACAAAAAACTTCCTATGCAGTGGTTGTGTAAGTACTGCACATTTTGTGCTGAAAAGAGGTGCTTCTTACTTAAGCATTACCGCTTAAAACACGGGTGCCACACTCGAATATCACCACTACCGTGCCTTTATAAGGAGTGCCTGTGCACATTTAAATCTTTCAATGCACTCAAAGTCCACTTATCAACATGGCACACTCAAAAGGACCTGGGGAACGTGGGTGAAACTGCTTTCCATTGTCAGCTGTGTGACTTTGTGGAGCCTTGCACTGGAGCTGACTTTTTTACCCATTTACGAAGACATTTGAAGCTGAAGCAAAATGTTTCCTGTCCATATCAAGGCTGTAGCTTTCAGAGCAATGTTTATTCAACCTTTAATGCACATAAAAGCAAAGAACATCAAGACCACAATAAGATGGCATTCAAACCTGAAATTGTGTCACATAATGTACTTGAGGTACCTCCACCTAATATAAATATTCAACCTGAGGATAGTGCCCCTGAAACTGATCAGGTTGAGTTTGAGGTTACTGAGCTCAATGAAGATGTGGGAGACTTGGAGAGTCAGTTGGAACATAATGTAGCTGCTGTTTTTCTGAAAATGTCATCGATTCTTAACATCTCTGAAAATGCCCTGCAAGAAGTTATAGAGCAGATCAACCAAATTTATGTGCTTTCACAGCCATTGTTACATACCTCGGTTGGAAAAATACTAAATCAACATTGTGGAGATGTTGAGGACTCTTAAGTGAGTGAGATAGCTAAAGTATTTACTGAGAATAATGTATTCCTGAAATTCACTTCTACTAGGGGGTCATTGTCAACCACTAGCAAGCGAACATCATACATTTGAAAAGAATTCTCAGTGGTGACGCCTATTGAGTTTGTCCTAAAAAATGACAGGCAGACAGTTGTGTATATCCCCATACTAAAAATGCTGCAGACATTACTAAACAATGGAGAAATTTTAGATAAGGCCATGTCATCTGAGACAAATTTGTCACAAGGATACAGATCTCACAGGGATGGTTACCGGTTTAAAGACAATTCTCTCTTGACAGAGGAAGAATTCAGGATTGCTCTTTTCTTGTACATAGATGATTTTGAGGTGGCTAAGCCCTTGGGAACCTCCAGAAAGAAACACAAGCTGCCATCTACTGGGTACTTGGAAATCTACACCCTAAATATCGCTCCTCTCTTCATTCCATTCAGCTTGCTCTACTCATCATCGCTGAAGATGATATCAGGAAGTTGACTTTAAATGAGAGACCACAGTCTATTGAAGAATTAAAAGTGCAACTGGTAGATAAACTGTCACTGCAGTATGACTTTAAACTGCAGTATGAAGATCAAGACTTCCATAATGCCCTCTGCAATTTGACTGAAATAACTGATTTACCTGAAAGAGCTACGCTCAAAATCATCCCTCTTGTGACTCTCCATTTAACCGCATTGTCATCACCCACCACAACATCAGACACTGAGTGCAGCACAGCAGACACTGAGATCCTGTCGACAGGAAGAGCATCACCATCGCTAAGACAACAGTGGCCAGATTTCTTTGACATACCCAATTTCTCAGTTGATGTTGACTATAGACTCAGACAGGCAGATCTTGCCTTTATGAAGGATGGAACACGTATGACTCTACCACGAGATATGAAGCATGACATACTAGAAAAGCTTGCTGAGACGATGTACAGTTTCAAGGCTTACCCTAAAGATGATGACTTCAGCAGTGTTGCAAAAGCACTAATTAGCAAACACCCCTGCCTCACTGAGCCTGGACCACACAGATGGTATGGCTGGAAAAACAGCCTTAAATTATCGCACAAAGCTTCAAAAAGCTGGATGTGAGGATGTAGCAATCAATGGAGGCAAAAGAAGTAAAGGCAACCCAGAAGGAGAATCCTCAAGCAAGAATATCAAACGGCCAAAAAGAGGTGAAGCAAACTACCTACCTAACTTACCTGAAGGACATGATGAAACAAGCCTTGAAAATGCCAGAAAGGTTCTCGTGGAAGAAATGAAGAAGAAACAACCCAATGGCACTCTCATCTCACAAATGATGGACCAATCATTCCCACTACGCAGACAAGAAATTGTAGAAAAGGAACCTGCTGTACAGAACATTGTTGAACGATGGCCAGCACTCTTCACAGACAGGTAAACTATTTTTGTTCTCAACCAATAAAATAATGCCTATCAAAAAGAAATTCAAGGTGTGTGGCTAGAAATCCAAACACACTTGTTGGAATGTTAACACTTCTGCCATCTCTCCATCCCTACCCACCCCTCTCTCTACTTTTCAGGTGTTTGCTGAGTTCAACAGAATCGCAAGTAAGAATCTTGAGGGAGACTTCTTTGAGGCTCTGGACCAGTATACCCCACGTTTCATTGAACTTTTCAAAACAAGAAGGGGAACTGTTGGCCAGAAGCTCAGTGAGCTGATGCAGCACATGAGCTGGATGGTAAGTAGGTTAATTTTGCTTTTGATCTGTGTGATAGTTCATCAATCAAGTTCTAAATGAGATGATCCAGCCCAACCTATTCTATTTCCTGTCTGACTTGTGCTTGTGCCTTGCAAATTACTCTGTTAACTGGTCTTTTCTCTCTCTGTGTATCATTAGACACCAGACGTGACAGTACTTCGCTCTGTTGTCCTCAAAGGCATTCCTATTTTACTTGGTGACGACTCCAGTGAATTCTTCAAGACATGCTCTGTAAGTACTTGCACATAAGAAAAAGTTTGGTCTGCATTAAAATAGAACTATATCTGTGCTGACATAGAAGATGTAATTTTATCTGCACAATATACAATATACATTTTGTACAGTGATTGATGTATTTTGTATGGCAATTCCTCCACAGCTAATCTGAGAGGTATTTAAACAGCCAGTAAATAAAAATGAAATTTGCCACATAAACGTTGTACACATTAATTAATTGTAAATCTAAGGAGCAGGAGTCCAGGCTGAAAAGTCAGTGTCACTGTTTAAGAATATATGGACCTTGTGGACCATAGCTTTAGTTTAATCATACCACATTTATTTTGTTGGTTATATTGTAACAATCCAGTGTGAACACATATTTAAAACCATATTCCCTAGCAAATGCTTTCAACATTAAAAATGAATGTTTAGAAGAGCATAAATTGCCATGCTGAAGAATGTGTGTGTGTGTCTTTGTAGGGTACAGCGAGAGACGAGGCCCTAGAATGCACTGTCGGTGTGCTGACAGTTGTCAGTGAAGATAATCCTCATGAGGGTCCAAGTTCAGTAGACCTCCAGCCCATCTCCACTGCCATCATTCTGGAGGGAGGTATCATCATGGATCATATAAAAAAACTTGCCTCAGGCAGTTTGTCTGTTATTTGGGCTTACATATGCTTTGCATTTGGATTACCCAAAATGCATGGCAAATACACTCAACTTCATTCAGACTGTGATGCTTGGACTGGGAAAGAAAACCTCCCACCAAAACTGTTAACTTTGAAGAACAGTCTACTGGGTTAGACCAGTAAAGAGCCATCAGCTGTCAGATAGCACTTTGTAAATTATGCAGCAGCTAATGTTCTCCTGTTATCAGAGAAAGTTTTATGCTTTCATGCAACTGAGCTGGCTTGTTTATGATCTCAAAAAAAAAAAAAATTCTATTAAAGTGTACCATGTTATGCTAGTATGCTAATGGTGGAAATAGCGCCACCTTGTGTTGCAAAGAGTTGTTAGATAATGTTGTCAGAAAGGAACCTAGCAAGGTTGACCTGTTTACATTTGTGTTTTGGGAAAACTTTTAATTATAGTAGTTATAATGTAGTACAAATACAAAACCCAAGGAGTGATGTTTTTCTGTGTTGGTTTAAACCTTGGACTGATGCTCGCTTTGGGACACAAAAGCATTTGTTGTACTTTCAGTTTTGATCAGAAATGCAATGATTTTGCATGCACTGAAGTCCTGTAATTATCAGGTGTTTACCTGTTTAATATTGTGAGACTGTTACATGCATAGAATTAGCTCACAAAAATGTGGTTTTATTTTTGCCATGTCCATGTCATGTTCTACAGTCAAATCAAACCACAAGTTTGTTGTTTAGCTGCTGTTTTGTACTTGAATGTACAAGAAAGTGATACTTGGGAACAGAACACTTGAGGCTGAATAATAGATTTAATGCATATTGTTATTACAATAGCCTAACAGACATAGATCACACTATGAGCAATTTTGCAACTAGCTTTAAAATACATTAAATATGACAAGAGGATAGAGAACAGTCATTTTATTGTTTATTGTAAGGTTATTACATGAGTGATAAAACACACATTTTATATTGGAGAATTGGAATCAAAAGTAACAATATCGAACATTTATTGTTCAGTCTAGATCTGTCAGTGATGCAATTATTTTTTTAATAAATGTTGTAATGCAGCTGAACAAACCCAGTGAGTGTTCTTTTAAAGTATATGTTTGTGGTGTTTTTCCCTTTATTAGGTAATAACAGCTAAAATAGATAAGAAATGGGAGAAGGACAAGGACCCATTCAAGGAAATTGGTTTGTTTAATTTAACTGAACTGAAATGAACTGAAAAAAAATGAGTGAGTAGTAAGTAGTAGGTATCATAATTCTAAGTGGGGTTAAATTTGTATCAAGCAGTCCACACAAAATGAAAAAATTAAGTTAACACTAAGCATGGCTATTAAGTTACATGAACTTTTTTTTTTTTTTTTTTAGTTGTACTACTTGATTTGGTACTGCACACTTAAAATAAACAAGCTTTTCTAACTCACTATTCTTAAGATTACTTTGCTTAATTTGCAACGAGTTTGCATACTTTTTTTAAGTAAGGTCAACTAATTAGATTTTACAGTGAGTATACGTACACACGTCTCCCGCAGAGCTATGTTGAAAGTCCCTCAATATTCAGTCGAGTATTGGCTAATGACCTGCAACACCTAGACGTGTCCAGTACAGTACTACAATATGTAGATGATCTCTTGATATGTAGCACCTCCAAAGCTCAATGTGCACAAGACTCAGTCTCAGCCCTGATGGCTTTAGAAAAGGGGGCTCACAAGGTGAGTAAAAATAAATTACAGTTTTGCCAGACACAGGTTGAATACTTAGGTAGACAACTCTGTGGCACTAAATGAGCTATAGTGCCCTCACAAATTGAGGCAGTATCGAAAGCTCCCAAACCACAAACGGTGAGACACATGTCGTCATTTCTGCCATCTCAGCTTTGCTAGAAGCCATACACCATCCAAAAGTGTTAGCCATCATTAAATGCGTAGCTCATCAAAAAACGAATTCCCTGATAGCTAAAGGCAACAACTTAGCAGATGAAGCCGCAAAACGCATAGCTACACCCACCTGTATAGGACCACTGCTAGTAGCTGGAGATTGTGAACCACTGACAAACTTATATATATATGATATATATATATATATATATATATGAGCTATATATATGTGCTGCTATGTAATAGCAGCACAACATCAGGCAAGTCCATATGCACATTCTGTATGGGCAAAAAGGGGGGCAAGTATAATCACTGAAGAAGGTCCATCACATGGGCTATGGCGAAGTGCACATGGACATATTGTCCCCCAACATCTTTGGTACAGGTTGCTACACGTAGTGCGCATGGTCAGGACCATTGCACAAGTGGGGAGGTGTTGAGACGCCTTCAAGCAGTCTGGTGGTCACCATTTTTCCGACCTGCGTTTGTAGCTGAGACAATTTTGCAAGGAAGGTTTTTTTCTGTTGCTCTGGTATTTCAAGTCTGATACTGCATGTTAGTGTGCTTGTTTTTTGTTTCTATTTTGCCGGGCTTGATGCTAAAATGATCTTTTCTTTTCAGATTTTTCAAGAAGACAAAAAACTTCCTATGCAGTGGTTGTGTAAGTACTGCACATTTTGTGCTGAAAAGAGGTGCTTCTTACTTAAGCATTACCGCTTAAAACACGGGTGCCACACTCGAATATCACCACTACCGTGCCTTTATAAGGAGTGCCTGTGCACATTTAAATCTTTCAATGCACTCAAAGTCCACTTATCAACATGGCACACTCAAAAGGACCTGGGGAACGTGGGTGAAACTGCTTTCCATTGTCAGCTGTGTGACTTTGTGGAGCCTTGCACTGGAGCTGACTTTTTTACCCATTTACGAAGACATTTGAAGCTGAAGCAAAAGGTTTCCTGTCCATATCAAGGCTGTAGCTTTCAGAGCAATGTTTATTCAACCTTTAATGCACATAAAAGCAAAGAACATCAAGACCACAATAAGATGGCATTCAAACCTGAAATTGTGTCACATAATGTACTTGAGGTACCTCCACCTAATATAAATATTCAACCTGAGGATAGTGCCCCTGAAACTGATCAGGTTGAGTTTGAGGTTACTGAGCTCAATGAAGATGTGGGAGACTTGGAGAGTCAGTTGGAACATAATGTAGCTGCTGTTTTTCTGAAAATGTCATCGATTCTTAACATCTCTGAAAATGCCCTGCAAGAAGTTATAGAGCAGATCAACCAAATTTATGTGCTTTCACAGCCATTGTTACATACCTCGGTTGGAAAAATACTAAATCAACATTGTGGAGATGTTGAGGACTCTTAAGTGAGTGAGATAGCTAAAGTATTTACTGAGAATAATGTATTCCTGAAATTCACTTCTACTAGGGGGTCATTGTCAACCACTAGCAAGCGAACATCATACATTTGAAAAGAATTCTCAGTGGTGACGCCTATTGAGTTTGTCCTAAAAAATGACAGGCAGACAGTTGTGTATATCCCCATACTAAAAATGCTGCAGACATTACTAAACAATGGAGAAATTTTAGATAAGGCCATGTCATCTGAGACAAATTTGTCACAAGGATACAGATCTCACAGGGATGGTTACCGGTTTAAAGACAATTCTCTCTTGACAGAGGAAGAATTCAGGATTGCTCTTTTCTTGTACATAGATGATTTTGAGGTGGCTAAGCCCTTGGGAACCTCCAGAAAGAAACACAAGCTGCCATCTACTGGGTACTTGGAAATCTACACCCTAAATATCGCTCCTCTCTTCATTCCATTCAGCTTGCTCTACTCATCATCGCTGAAGATGATATCAGGAAGTTGACTTTAAATGAGAGACCACAGTCTATTGAAGAATTAAAAGTGCAACTGGTAGATAAACTGTCACTGCAGTATGACTTTAAACTGCAGTATGAAGATCAAGACTTCCATAATGCCCTCTGCAATTTGACTGAAATAACTGATTTACCTGAAAGAGCTACGCTCAAAATCATCCCTCTTGTGACTCTCCATTTAACCGCATTGTCATCACCCACCACAACATCAGACACTGAGTGCAGCACAGCAGACACTGAGATCCTGTCGACAGGAAGAGCATCACCATCGCTAAGACAACAGTGGCCAGATTTCTTTGACATACCCAATTTCTCAGTTGATGTTGACTATAGACTCAGACAGGCAGATCTTGCCTTTATGAAGGATGGAACACGTATGACTCTACCACGAGATATGAAGCATGACATACTAGAAAAGCTTGCTGAGACGATGTACAGTTTCAAGGCTTACCCTAAAGATGATGACTTCAGCAGTGTTGCAAAAGCACTAATTAGCAAACACCCCTGCCTCACTGAGCCTGGACCACACAGATGGTATGGCTGGAAAAACAGCCTTAAATTATCGCACAAAGCTTCAAAAAGCTGGATGTGAGGATGTAGCAATCAATGGAGGCAAAAGAAGTAAAGGCAACCCAGAAGGAGAATCCTCAAGCAAGAATATCAAACGGCCAAAAAGAGGTGAAGCAAACTACCTACCTAACTTACCTGAAGGACATGATGAAACAAGCCTTGAAAATGCCAGAAAGGTTCTCGTGGAAGAAATGAAGAAGAAACAACCCAATGGCACTCTCATCTCACAAATGATGGACCAATCATTCCCACTACGCAGACAAGAAATTGTAGAAAAGGAACCTGCTGTACAGAACATTGTTGAACGATGGCCAGCACTCTTCACAGACAGGTAAACTATTTTTGTTCTCAACCAATAAAATAATGCCTATCAAAAAGAAATTCAAGGTGTGTGGCTAGAAATCCAAACACACTTGTTGGAATGTTAACACTTCTGCCATCTCTCCATCCCTACCCACCCCTCTCTCTACTTTTCAGGTGTTTGCTGAGTTCAACAGAATCGCAAGTAAGAATCTTGAGGGAGACTTCTTTGAGGCTCTGGACCAGTATACCCCACGTTTCATTGAACTTTTCAAAACAAGAAGGGGAACTGTTGGCCAGAAGCTCAGTGAGCTGATGCAGCACATGAGCTGGATGGTAAGTAGGTTAATTTTGCTTTTGATCTGTGTGATAGTTCATCAATCAAGTTCTAAATGAGATGATCCAGCCCAACCTATTCTATTTCCTGTCTGACTTGTGCTTGTGCCTTGCAAATTACTCTGTTAACTGGTCTTTTCTCTCTCTGTGTATCATTAGACACCAGACGTGACAGTACTTCGCTCTGTTGTCCTCAAAGGCATTCCTATTTTACTTGGTGACGACTCCAGTGAATTCTTCAAGACATGCTCTGTAAGTACTTGCACATAAGAAAAAGTTTGGTCTGCATTAAAATAGAACTATATCTGTGCTGACATAGAAGATGTAATTTTATCTGCACAATATACAATATACATTTTGTACAGTGATTGATGTATTTTGTATGGCAATTCCTCCACAGCTAATCTGAGAGGTATTTAAACAGCCAGTAAATAAAAATGAAATTTGCCACATAAACGTTGTACACATTAATTAATTGTAAATCTAAGGAGCAGGAGTCCAGGCTGAAAAGTCAGTGTCACTGTTTAAGAATATATGGACCTTGTGGACCATAGCTTTAGTTTAATCATACCACATTTATTTTGTTGGTTATATTGTAACAATCCAGTGTGAACACATATTTAAAACCATATTCCCTAGCAAATGCTTTCAACATTAAAAATGAATGTTTAGAAGAGCATAAATTGCCATGCTGAAGAATGTGTGTGTGTGTCTTTGTAGGGTACAGCGAGAGACGAGGCCCTAGAATGCACTGTCGGTGTGCTGACAGTTGTCAGTGAAGATAATCCTCATGAGGGTCCAAGTTCAGTAGACCTCCAGCCCATCTCCACTGCCATCATTCTGGAGGGAGGTATCATCATGGATCATATAAAAAAACTTGCCTCAGGCAGTTTGTCTGTTATTTGGGCTTACATATGCTTTGCATTTGGATTACCCAAAATGCATGGCAAATACACTCAACTTCATTCAGACTGTGATGCTTGGACTGGGAAAGAAAACCTCCCACCAAAACTGTTAACTTTGAAGAACAGTCTACTGGGTTAGACCAGTAAAGAGCCATCAGCTGTCAGATAGCACTTTGTAAATTATGCAGCAGTTAATGTTCTCCTGTTATCAGAGAAAGTTTTATGCTTTCATGCAACTGAGCTGGCTTGTTTATGATCTCAAAAAAAAAAAAAATTCTATTAAAGTGTACCATGTTATGCTAGTATGCTAATGGTGGAAATAGCGCCACCTTGTGTTGCAAAGAGTTGTTAGATAATGTTGTCAGAAAGGAACCTAGCAAGGTTGACCTGTTTACATTTGTGTTTTGGGAAAACTTTTAATTATAGTAGTTATAATGTAGTACAAATACAAAACCCAAGGAGTGATGTTTTTCTGTGTTGGTTTAAACCTTGGACTGATGCTCGCTTTGGGACACAAAAGCATTTGTTGTACTTTCAGTTTTGATCAGAAATGCAATGATTTTGCATGCACTGAAGTCCTGTAATTATCAGGTGTTTACCTGTTTAATATTGTGAGACTGTTACATGCATAGAATTAGCTCACAAAAATGTGGTTTTATTTTTGCCATGTCCATGTCATGTTCTACAGTCAAATCAAACCACAAGTTTGTTGTTTAGCTGCTGTTTTGTACTTGAATGTACAAGAAAGTGATACTTGGGAACAGAACACTTGAGGCTGAATAATAGATTTAATGCATATTGTTATTACAATAGCCTAACAGACATAGATCACACTATGAGCAATTTTACAACTAGCTTTAAAATACATTAAATATGACAAGAGGATAGAGAACAGTAATTTTATTGTTTATTGTAAGGTTATTACATGAGTGATAAAACACACATTTTATATTGGAGAATTGGAATCAAAAGTAACAATATCGAACATTTATTGTTCAGCCTAGATCTGTCAGTGATGCAATTATTTTTTTAATAAATGTTGTAATGCAGCTGAACAAACCCAGTGAGTGTTCTTTTAAAGTATATGTTTGTGGTGTTTTTCCCTTTATTAGGTAATAACAGCTAAAATAGATAAGAAATGGGAGAAGGACAAGGACCCATTCAAGGAAATTGGTTTGTTTAATTTAACTGAACTGAAATGAACTGAAAAAAAATGAGTGAGTAGTAAGTAGTAGGTATCATAATTCTAAGTGGGGTTAAATTTGTATCAAGCAGTCCACACAAAATGAAAAAATTAAGTTAACACTAAGCATGGCTATTAAGTTACATGAACTTTTTTTTTTTTTTTTTAGTTGTACTACTTGATTTGGTACTGCACACTTAAAATAAACAAGCTTTTCTAACTCACTATTCTTAAGATTACTTTGCTTAATTTGCAACGAGTTTGCATACTTTTTTTAAGTAAGGTCAACTAATTAGATTTTACAGTGAGTATACATACACACGTCTCCCGCAGAGCTATGTTGAAAGTCCCTCAATATTCAGTCGAGTATTGGCTAATGACCTGCAACACCTAGACGTGTCCAGTACAGTACTACAATATGTAGATGATCTCTTGATATGTAGCACCTCCAAAGCTCAATGTGCACAAGACTCAGTCTCAGCCCTGATGGCTTTAGAAAAGGGGGCTCACAAGGTGAGTAAAAATAAATTACAGTTTTGCCAGACACAGGTTGAATACTTAGGTAGACAACTCTGTGGCACTAAATGAGCTATAGTGCCCTCACAAATTGAGGCAGTATCGAAAGCTCCCAAACCACAAACGGTGAGACACATGTCGTCATTTCTGCCATCTCAGCTTTACTAGAAGCCATACACCATCCAAAAGTGTTAGCCATCATTAAATGCGTAGCTCATCAAAAAACGAATTCCCTGATAGCTAAAGGCAACAACTTAGCAGATGAAGCCGCAAAACGCATAGCTACACCCACCTGTATAGGACCACTGCTAGTAGCTGGAGATTGTGAACCACTGACAAACTTATATATATATGTATATATATATATATATATATATATATATGTATATATATATATATATATATATATATATGAGCTATATATATGTGCTGCTATGTAATAGCAGCACAACATCAGGCAAGTCCATATGCACATTCTGTATGGGCAAAAAGGGGGGCAAGTATAATCACTGAAGAAGGTCCATCACATGGGCTATGGCGAAGTGCACATGGACATATTGTCCTCCCAACATCTTTGGTACAGGTTGCTACACGTAGTGCGCATGGTCAGGACCATTGCACAAGTGGGGAGGTGTTGAGACGCCTTCAAGCAGTCTGGTGGTCACCATTTTTCCGACCTGCGTTTGTAGCTGAGACAATAAAAAAAGCCCTAAAAATGCTAGGAATCAAACAGAAGTTCAGATGTGTGTATCACCCACAGTCACAGAGAGTAGTGGAAAGGGCAAATGGCATGCTAAAAGCAAAACTTGCAAAAATTAGAGCAGACAGTCAGTATAAAATCAATTGGGTAGATGCATTGCCACTTGCTTTGATGGCTATACGAACACTAACTAACACTAACACTAAGCTAAGAGACTAACACATCTAATGCCACACGAGGCACTTACAGGGAGACCAATGCCGGTTCCCTTTTGTAGAGGGCCGTATGCGAGCAATGTGAACGAGAACTAACATGCTACCTACGACACCTAACGCAAATACACAAAGCTGTGCTCCAACAGGTAAAAGCTGTGTCTGAGGACAGAGACGCTGACATTCCAGAGCAGCTAAGGAGAGTTGAACCTGGAGACTGGGTCTACGTAAAGGTGTTCAAACGAAAGTGGGACCAACCAAGGTGAGAAGGACCCTTTAAGGTTATCCTAACTACCCCAACTGCGCTGAAAGTAGAGGGTAAGAAATGTTGGTTCCATTTAAACCATTGCTGCAGAGCGAGGGATCCAGGTGAGACAGCAAGGGCACAGCACGATCCAGAAAGGGACGGTGAAGCCTCCCAACTGGAAGATAGACAGCTTCAAGATCCAAGGACAAAGATGATCACAGAGACTGGCTGAGAGGAGGAGTACCAGTAAACAACGTAATCACACTCACGTATATAAAGTCAGCTCAATACAATCAAACATTGACATTAGGACCAGAAGGCATAAAAATAGACACGCATGTGGTTCACAGACAATGCCTAAAAGAAGGGACAGTGATGGTAGTGGTACAATGTTCACGAAATCAATGCACGTAGATAAACCTACACCAAACCATGACAGCTGAAGAAGCAACCAAATTGACCCAAATTTAAGTAAAATGAGGTGTCTGAGCTGAGAGATGTCTCTCCCATGTGTGTCCAATGTTTAGATACTTGTGTGGATCCAATGTTTAGATACTTGTGTGGGAAATGTTTAGATAAGCCTATGTCCAAGGTCTGGCTACTTTCATAGATGGGTGCCCCTTGGGGGTTGTTTTCCTAAAGTTCCAAAGAGATGAGATCAGTTTCAACCTGAACTATAGGTTCCACCTTCCCTTTCTGTAAAATAGCCATGTATGGTTATGAGGTTGGCTCTGAGCCTATCTTGTCACCACACATTAGCTATACCATGAGGCTTTAAAAGGTGTAGTTTGAGTGGAAAACGGGGGAGATTCACATTGGCTTCGGATCTTCTCACAGGCAATCCATGGTGCTTGTTTTGACGCTGTACTTTTTGTAATAAACCTTTTTATACAACTAAGTCGGTGTCAGCGGAGATTCCTTCATCATCATCACATCATCGCTACAGAAGATACAACACAGCCAACCCCTCTCAGACAGCTAAGGTCGCAAAAGGAGGAAGCATTTAGGAGTGGAGACAGAAGCAGGTTCAAAGAGGCAAAGTACAGGTTTAGCAAGGAGGTGAGGGGAGCTAAACGACTGTATTCTGAGAAACTCCAACACCAGTTCTCAGCCAAGGACTCTGCTTCTGTCTGGAAGGGGCTCAGAGAGCTCACCCATTACAAACCCAGAGCCCCCCACTCTGCTAACGACTTGCGCCTGTCCAACAATCTGAACAAGTTCTACTGTCGTTTCGAAAGACAATGGGACAGTCCAGACACAATCCCCTGGGACTCCATCCACCAGCCCCAGGCCACCAGCTTCACCTCTCCCACCACTGCAGGGGCCTGGGCCTCTCCACAACTTCAAACCTCAGAGGCCCCCTTCCCGTCCACAGTGACACCTCTCTCAATCCTGGAGAGGGATGTTAACAGACAATACAAGAGACAGAACCTCCACAAAGCAGCCGGGCCAGACTCTGTCTCTCCATCCACCCTGAAGCACTGTGCTGACCAGCTGTCTCTGGTGTTCACAGATATCTTTAACACTTCACTGGAGATATCCCACATACCAGCCTGCTTCAAATGTTCCAGCAAGAGATACTGTAAGACTTAGAGCACACTGGCAGACGAAGAGAAAGACAAAAGACACTCACATATGTGCAGCCTGCAGTATACTGGATCCAATGGCCAGCTGACTCAGAACTTGCACACCAATGGAGTGTGTGAAAAGACTGGATACAGAAAGAACTGCCCACAGCACAAGAACCACGACTGCCGCTGCACTGCACTCTGATGTATGATGAGACTCAGCAACATACTGACTACAAAGAATGCTGGACAGAGTTGATTACAGGCAAAATATTATCTGTAATATGTCAAGACCTGTATGTTGGACCACAAGGACCAGCAGCAGCAGTTACTCTACCACCAGAACTACGTCCCTGGTTTCAAGTCACCAGCTCCGTCCCACATGTTACACTCCTGATAGCTAATGGACATGAATCACGTGACCTAGGACCGATGGTGAAGGCAGCACTACAAGTGACTGTATGGAAACCAACTCAGAACACGCATGTGCAGTCATCCTCCGATGGACAATATGTGAAAATATTTCTGCGAGCATATGACAAAGGAACAAGAGCCCAAGTGCTACTAAGTCAGAGATTCCCTACTCAACTGCCACTCTCAGAAGAACATAGTGTGCTACTACATCAGATACCACATGAGTTATGGTCACATCATAAAACAGATGTAGGGCTAGTTAGGTCAGCACAGCCAGTTCACATCAAAGCAAAAGAGGGCATTGTGTTGCCATACCAAAAACAATATCCCATGAAACCACACCAAATAGCAGGTATAAGACCCACCATCAAGGGCTTGGTAGCAGCAGGTGTGTTAAAACCAACAAAAAGTCTGTGTAATACACCAACTTGTCCAATAAAACAAAATAAACTCTAGTGACTATCGATTGGTGCATGATTTGTGCGCCATTAATTCCACTGTAGATGCAGAAGTACCTGTGGTTCCAGACCCACATACTTTGCTTTCTAATATCCCACATGACGCCTGTTGGTACACAGCATTTGTTAGTGTGCCATTACACCCAGATTCACAGTATCTGTTTGCTTTTACATATCAAGGACAGCAGTACACTGTAAATGCAAACATGGTATTTAATTAAAAATAGTAAATTGACTTAAATCATTTTTTATCAAATTGCTATTAACACTCACTTTTAGTAAGTTACTTGTAATTTGTGGTTGAAAAATCTCACCGGCTCAGTCTACTTGAACTGGATTAATTTAGAAAAAGTATGTTTTCGATAATTGTGCTTTTACAAGTACATTTACTCAATACTGCACTTAAGTACAAAGTACTTTAAGTACTTTACTTTTTTTTTCATATTACTGTCTACTTTTACTCCACTACATTTCAGAGGGAAATATTGTACTTTTTACATCACTGCATATGTAATAATACATACGCGATATATAATAATAATCAGTAGTATGCTACTTTTAATTTTAATATTTTAAGTATTTCTTTTTGTGGTTATATGTTTTTTACTTAATTGAAATTTTCACTGCAGGAGCTGTATTGTAAAAGAGTAGTTTCACGGAGTGGTATTAGTACTTTTGCTTCGATTTGAAAACTTCGCCGGCTTTTTTTTTTTTTTCCCGACCTGTGGGCATGCGCAACTCCGTCCTCTCTACGCCTGACGGTATGTCAACAACACACCCGCAACGGACGAGGAGCTGGACCTAATCCCTGCAACAGCACTCGTTAAGGTTATTTTCAGCATTCTTGTGCTTGGCACACTCATTTGGTGAGTAATATTTTACCCTTGTTTAGACCGTTTTCTTTCTGTAAGTAAGCGCCATATTTTTCGTGCTTGCTAGTAATGATGTGTGTTGTAATGTCGGCTAACGCTGCCTCAGAGCTATATAGCTCTGAGCTAGCTGAACTATATTATGGACATAACGTGTCTTACTTTTGTCACGTTAAAGTTGAGGAGAAACTTTAGTGTAGCGGTCGCGGGCGTGCTCGTCACGTGCACGCGCACACCCGCTGTCGGAGTTGATTTTTTTTTCTGAGGCCAGTCATCTATGAGTACTCACTCACGATGAGAGACTGATCCCGGCGGTTTGTGAGTTTCCATGAGCAGGAGGGCATTCACATGGCAGAACATCAGAACAAGTCTGGATGTATCATTTTATTTTACGTTCGGCTGTTAAGTTAGGACTATGCTAACTTAATGTTATTTTATTTAACCCTCCTCACTTAACACTAGTCATATTTGTAGCTGTGTCGTTTCCATGGTTACCACGTTTAGCGCGCCCAATGAGCCGGTCACCCGCTCCACTCAGTGTGATCATTCTGCAGGATCAATGAACTGTCAGCGTGTTTAATCAATCATAACTCTGAATACTAAACTGATTTTCACGGGATTGTTTAATGCAAACGTCACACATGTATATATATATATATATATATATATATATATATATATATATATATATAATATATACAGATATATATAGGGAGAGAGAGATAGATAGATAGATATAGATTTTCATTTTTTTTGATATATATGTAGATATACATATTCATTTTTTCTGAGATCTAACTTCTGTCTATTGTGTTTTATCTTATATTGATGTATAATGTTGTATTGTTTCTTCATTTTTCAACTTATTAAAATAGCTGAGTAGTACACAATCTGCTTCTGCTTCTCTATCATATATTAGTGTTTTTATATATATGTGTGTGTGTGTGTATTATATTATATCATACATAGCATATATCACATACCAGAATATTCTATTACCGTTATGCCTATTATGTATATTAAAATACGCCGAATCATGTGTCCGGTATCATGCCTACATGTATGACGTTTGCAGAAAAAAATCCCGTGAAAATCAGTTTAGTATTCAGAGTTATGATTAATTAAATGCATTGACACTTCATTGTACCTGCAGACAGATTACACTGAGTGGAGCGGGTGACCGGTCCAAGATGGCGGCCCCACGTCTCGTCAGCGCCAATAGGCAGTAGCGGTCGATGCGGCGTCTACTCTTTATATGTCTATGCCGCACACTGTTTACTTGCGCAGTGCTTGTCTGATCACACGAGGAGCGCAGTGAGAGCCCGCAGATCAGATTTGGGACAGACAAAAGGGTCTCCCTGTCTGTCTTTTTATCATAGCCTGTTACCATTGCTGGCATACTCAGTGGCCTAAGTTATTCTTTAAGGTTATGTTGTCTAGAATATGTACATTACAATACTGTCTTTGTGGGTAATAGGCCTATGTTACAGTTTTCACTTGTACTGGAAACAAGATGTTTATGAGTTGTGGTGAGCTTTGGTTGTGTTAAATTGTTGTATTCTTCTTAACTGTCCCCTTCCAGGCTCAGGCAGATGGTGATCAATCCACAGTTCCCTTGATACCACATAAGTGAGTCATTTACCATTTACCTTTTGTACTGCTGTGTTCATTTGGTAGCTGTTCTTGTCTTAAAGAAGTGAAATGATTAAAAGCTTGATAATTAGATAGATTTTTGCAAGGATTTAGTTTTTTTCTGTTGCTCTGGTATTTCAAGCCTGATACTGCATGTTAGTGTTTTTGTTTTTTGTTTCTATTTTGCTGGGCTTGATGCTAAAATGATCTTTTCTTTTCAGATTTTTCAAGAAGACAAAAAACTTCCTATGCAGTGGTCGTGTAAGTACTGCACATTTTGTGCTGAAAAGAGGTGCTTCTTACTTAAGCATTACCGCTTAAAACACGGGTGCCACACTCGAATATCACCACTACCGTGCCTTTATAAGGAGTGCCTGTGCACATTTAAATCTTTCAATGCACTCAAAGTCCACTTATCAACATGGCACACTCAAAAGGACCTGGGGAACGTGGGTGAAACTGCTTTCCATTGTCAGCTGTGTGACTTTGTGGAGCCTTGCACTGGAGCTGACTTTTTTACCCATTTACGAAGACATTTGAAGCTGAAGCAAAAGGTTTCCTGTCCATATCAAGGCTGTAGCTTTCAGAGCAATGTTTATTCAACCTTTAATGCACATAAAAGCAAAGAACATCAAGACCACAATAAGATGGCATTCAAACCTGAAATTGTGTCACATAATGTACTTGAGGTACCTCCACCTAATATAAATATTCAACCTGAGGATAGTGCCCCTGAAACTGATCAGGTTGAGTTTGAGGTTACTGAGCTCAATGAAGATGTGGGAGACTTGGAGAGTCAGTTGGAACATAATGTAGCTGCTGTTTTTCTGAAAATGTCATCGATTCTTAACATCTCTGAAAATGCCCTGCAAGAAGTTATAGAGCAGATCAACCAAATTTATGTGCTTTCACAGCCATTGTTACATACCTCAGTTGGAAAAATACTAAATCAACATTGTGGAGATGTTGAGGACTCTTAAGTGAGTGAGATAGCTAAAGTATTTACTGAGAATAATGTATTCCTGAAATTCACTTCTACTAGGGGGTCATTGTCAACCACTAGCAAGCGAACATCATACATTTGAAAAGAATTCTCAGTGGTGACGCCTATTGAGTTTGTCCTAAAAAATGACAGGCAGACAGTTGTGTATATCCCCATACTAAAAATGCTGCAGACATTACTAAACAATGGAGAAATTTTAGATAAGGCCATGTCATCTGAGACAAATTTGTCACAAGGATACAGATCTCACAGGGATGGTTACCGGTTTAAAGACAATTCTCTCTTGACAGAGGAAGAATTCAGGATTGCTCTTTTCTTGTACATAGATGATTTTGAGGTGGCTAAGCCCTTGGGAACCTCCAGAAAGAAACACAAGCTGCCATCTACTGGGTACTTGGAAATCTACACCCTAAATATCGCTCCTCTCTTCATTCCATTCAGCTTGCTCTACTCATCATCGCTGAAGATGATATCAGGAAGTTGACTTTAAATGAGAGACCACAGTCTATTGAAGAATTAAAAGTGCAACTGGTAGATAAACTGTCACTGCAGTATGACTTTAAACTGCAGTATGAAGATCAAGACTTCCATAATGCCCTCTGCAATTTGACTGAAATAACTGATTTACCTGAAAGAGCTACGCTCAAAATCATCCCTCTTGTGACTCTCCATTTAACCGCATTGTCATCACCCACCACAACATCAGACACTGAGTGCAGCACAGCAGACACTGAGATCCTGTCGACAGGAAGAGCATCACCATCGCTAAGACAACAGTGGCCAGATTTCTTTGACATACCCAATTTCTCAGTTGATGTTGACTATAGACTCAGACAGGCAGATCTTGCCTTTATGAAGGATGGAACACGTATGACTCTACCACGAGATATGAAGCATGACATACTAGAAAAGCTTGCTGAGACGATGTACAGTTTCAAGGCTTACCCTAAAGATGATGACTTCAGCAGTGTTGCAAAAGCACTAATTAGCAAACACCCCTGCCTCACTGAGCCTGGACCACACAGATGGTATGGCTGGAAAAACAGCCTTAAATTATCGCACAAAGCTTCAAAAAGCTGGATGTGAGGATGTAGCAATCAATGGAGGCAAAAGAAGTAAAGGCAACCCAGAAGGAGAATCCTCAAGCAAGAATATCAAACGGCCAAAAAGAGGTGAAGCAAACTACCTACCTAACTTACCTGAAGGACATGATGAAACAAGCCTTGAAAATGCCAGAAAGGTTCTCGTGGAAGAAATGAAGAAGAAACAACCCAATGGCACTCTCATCTCACAAATGATGGACCAATCATTCCCACTACGCAGACAAGAAATTGTAGAAAAGGAACCTGCTGTACAGAACATTGTTGAACGATGGCCAGCACTCTTCACAGACAGGTAAACTATTTTTGTTCTCAACCAATAAAATAATGCCTATCAAAAAGAAATTCAAGGTGTGTGGCTAGAAATCCAAACACACTTGTTGGAATGTTAACACTTCTGCCATCTCTCCATCCCTACCCACCCCTCTCTCTACTTTTCAGGTGTTTGCTGAGTTCAACAGAATCGCAAGTAAGAATCTTGAGGGAGACTTCTTTGAGGCTCTGGACCAGTATACCCCACGTTTCATTGAACTTTTCAAAACAAGAAGGGGAACTGTTGGCCAGAAGCTCAGTGAGCTGATGCAGCACATGAGCTGGATGGTAAGTAGGTTAATTTTGCTTTTGATCTGTGTGATAGTTCATCAATCAAGTTCTAAATGAGATGATCCAGCCCAACCTATTCTATTTCCTGTCTGACTTGTGCTTGTGCCTTGCAAATTACTCTGTTAACTGGTCTTTTCTCTCTCTGTGTATCATTAGACACCAGACGTGACAGTACTTCGCTCTGTTGTCCTCAAAGGCATTCCTATTTTACTTGGTGACGACTCCAGTGAATTCTTCAAGACATGCTCTGTAAGTACTTGCACATAAGAAAAAGTTTGGTCTGCATTAAAATAGAACTATATCTGTGCTGACATAGAAGATGTAATTTTATCTGCACAATATACAATATACATTTTGTACAGTGATTGATGTATTTTGTATGGCAATTCCTCCACAGCTAATCTGAGAGGTATTTAAACAGCCAGTAAATAAAAATGAAATTTGCCACATAAACGTTGTACACATTAATTAATTGTAAATCTAAGGAGCAGGAGTCCAGGCTGAAAAGTCAGTGTCACTGTTTAAGAATATATGGACCTTGTGGACCATAGCTTTAGTTTAATCATACCACATTTATTTTGTTGGTTATATTGTAACAATCCAGTGTGAACACATATTTAAAACCATATTCCCTAGCAAATGCTTTCAACATTAAAAATGAATGTTTAGAAGAGCATAAATTGCCATGCTGAAGAATGTGTGTGTGTGTCTTTGTAGGGTACAGCGAGAGACGAGGCCCTAGAATGCACTGTCGGTGTGCTGACAGTTGTCAGTGAAGATAATCCTCATGAGGGTCCAAGTTCAGTAGACCTCCAGCCCATCTCCACTGCCATCATTCTGGAGGGAGGTATCATCATGGATCATATAAAAAAACTTGCCTCAGGCAGTTTGTCTGTTATTTGGGCTTACATATGCTTTGCATTTGGATTACCCAAAATGCATGGCAAATACACTCAACTTCATTCAGACTGTGATGCTTGGACTGGGAAAGAAAACCTCCCACCAAAACTGTTAACTTTGAAGAACAGTCTACTGGGTTAGACCAGTAAAGAGCCATCAGCTGTCAGATAGCACTTTGTAAATTATGCAGCAGTTAATGTTCTCCTGTTATCAGAGAAAGTTTTATGCTTTCATGCAACTGAGCTGGCTTGTTTATGATCTCAAAAAAAAAAAAAATTCTATTAAAGTGTACCATGTTATGCTAGTATGCTAATGGTGGAAATAGCGCCACCTTGTGTTGCAAAGAGTTGTTAGATAATGTTGTCAGAAAGGAACCTAGCAAGGTTGACCTGTTTACATTTGTGTTTTGGGAAAACTTTTAATTATAGTAGTTATAATGTAGTACAAATACAAAACCCAAGGAGTGATGTTTTTCTGTGTTGGTTTAAACCTTGGACTGATGCTCGCTTTGGGACACAAAAGCATTTGTTGTACTTTCAGTTTTGATCAGAAATGCAATGATTTTGCATGCACTGAAGTCCTGTAATTATCAGGTGTTTACCTGTTTAATATTGTGAGACTGTTACATGCATAGAATTAGCTCACAAAAATGTGGTTTTATTTTTGCCATGTCCATGTCATGTTCTACAGTCAAATCAAACCACAAGTTTGTTGTTTAGCTGCTGTTTTGTACTTGAATGTACAAGAAAGTGATACTTGGGAACAGAACACTTGAGGCTGAATAATAGATTTAATGCATATTGTTATTACAATAGCCTAACAGACATAGATCACACTATGAGCAATTTTGCAACTAGCTTTAAAATACATTAAATATGACAAGAGGATAGAGAACAGTAATTTTATTGTTTATTGTAAGGTTATTACATGAGTGATAAAACACACATTTTATATTGGAGAATTGGAATCAAAAGTAACAATATCGAACATTTATTGTTCAGCCTAGATCTGTCAGTGATGCAATTATTTTTTTAATAAATGTTGTAATGCAGCTGAACAAACCCAGTGAGTGTTCTTTTAAAGTATATGTTTGCGGTGTTTTTCCCTTTATTAGGTAATAACAGCTAAAATAGATAAGAAATGGGAGAAGGACAAGGACCCATTCAAGGAAATTGGTTTGTTTAATTTAACTGAACTGAAATGAACTGAAAAAAAATGAGTGAGTAGTAAGTAGTAGGTATCATAATTCTAAGTGGGGTTAAATTTGTATCAAGCAGTCCACACAAAATGAAAAAATTAAGTTAACACTAAGCATGGCTATTAAGTTACATGAACTTTTTTTTTTTTTTTTAGTTGTACTACTTGATTTGGTACTGCACACTTAAAATAAACAAGCTTTTCTAACTCACTATTCTTAAGATTACTTTGCTTAATTTGCAACGAGTTTGCATACTTTTTTTAAGTAAGGTCAACTAATTAGATTTTACAGTGAGTATACATACACACGTCTCCCGCAGAGCTATGTTGAAAGTCCCTCAATATTCAGTCGAGTATTGGCTAATGACCTGCAACACCTAGACGTGTCCAGTACAGTACTACAATATGTAGATGATCTCTTGATATGTAGCACCTCCAAAGCTCAATGTGCACAAGACTCAGTCTCAGCCCTGATGGCTTTAGAAAAGGGGGCTCACAAGGTGAGTAAAAATAAATTACAGTTTTGCCAGACACAGGTTGAATACTTAGGTAGACAACTCTGTGGCACTAAATGAGCTATAGTGCCCTCACAAATTGAGGCAGTATCGAAAGCTCCCAAACCACAAACGGTGAGACACATGTCGTCATTTCTGCCATCTCAGCTTTACTAGAAGCCATACACCATCCAAAAGTGTTAGCCATCATTAAATGCGTAGCTCATCAAAAAACGAATTCCCTGATAGCTAAAGGCAACAACTTAGCAGATGAAGCCGCAAAACGCATAGCTACACCCACCTGTATAGGACCACTGCTAGTAGCTGGAGATTGTGAACCACTGACAAACTTATATATATATGTGTATATATATATATATATATGTGTGTATATATATATATATATATATATATATATATATATATATATATATATATATATATATATATGAGCTATATATATGTGCTGCTATGTAATAGCAGCACAACATCAGGCAAGTCCATATGCACATTCTGTATGGGCAAAAAGGGGGGCAAGTATAATCACTGAAGAAGGTCCATCACATGGGCTATGGCGAAGTGCACATGGACATATTGTCCTCCCAACATCTTTGGTACAGGTTGCTACACGTAGTGCGCATGGTCAGGACCATTGCACAAGTGGGGAGGTGTTGAGACGCCTTCAAGCAGTCTGGTGGTCACCATTTTTCCGACCTGCGTTTGTAGCTGAGACAATTTTGCAAGGAAGGTTTTTTTCTGTTGCTCTGGTATTTCAAGTCTGATACTGCATGTTAGTGTTTTTGTTTTTTGTTTCTATTTTGCCGGGCTTGATGCTAAAATGATCTTTTCTTTTCAGATTTTTCAAGAAGACAAAAAACTTCCTATGCAGTGGTTGTGTAAGTACTGCACATTTTGTGCTGAAAAGAGGTGCTTCTTACTTAAGCATTACCGCTTAAAACACGGGTGCCACACTCGAATATCACCACTACCGTGCCTTTATAAGGGTGCCTGTGCACATTTAAATCTTTCAATGCACTCAAAGTCCACTTATCAACATGGCACACTCAAAAGGACCTGGGGAACGTGGGTGAAACTGCTTTCCATTGTCAGCTGTGTGACTTTGTGGAGCCTTGCACTGGAGCTGACTTTTTTACCCATTTACGAAGACATTTGAAGCTGAAGCAAAAGGTTTCCTGTCCATATCAAGGCTGTAGCTTTCAGAGCAATGTTTATTCAACCTTTAATGCACATAAAAGCAAAGAACATCAAGACCACAATAAGATGGCATTCAAACCTGAAATTGTGTCACATAATGTACTTGAGGTACCTCCACCTAATATAAATATTCAACCTGAGGATAGTGCCCCTGAAACTGATCAGGTTGAGTTTGAGGTTACTGAGCTCAATGAAGATGTGGGAGACTTGGAGAGTCAGTTGGAACATAATGTAGCTGCTGTTTTTCTGAAAATGTCATCGATTCTTAACATCTCTGAAAATGCCCTGCAAGAAGTTATAGAGCAGATCAACCAAATTTATGTGCTTTCACAGCCATTGTTACATACCTCGGTTGGAAAAATACTAAATCAACATTGTGGAGATGTTGAGGACTCTTAAGTGAGTGAGATAGCTAAAGTATTTACTGAGAATAATGTATTCCTGAAATTCACTTCTACTAGGGGGTCATTGTCAACCACTAGCAAGCGAACATCATACATTTGAAAAGAATTCTCAGTGGTGACGCCTATTGAGTTTGTCCTAAAAAATGACAGGCAGACAGTTGTGTATATCCCCATACTAAAAATGCTGCAGACATTACTAAACAATGGAGAAATTTTAGATAAGGCCATGTCATCTGAGACAAATTTGTCACAAGGATACAGATCTCACAGGGATGGTTACCGGTTTAAAGACAATTCTCTCTTGACAGAGGAAGAATTCAGGATTGCTCTTTTCTTGTACATAGATGATTTTGAGGTGGCTAAGCCCTTGGGAACCTCCAGAAAGAAACACAAGCTGCCATCTACTGGGTACTTGGAAATCTACACCCTAAATATCGCTCCTCTCTTCATTCCATTCAGCTTGCTCTACTCATCATCGCTGAAGATGATATCAGGAAGTTGACTTTAAATGAGAGACCACAGTCTATTGAAGAATTAAAAGTGCAACTGGTAGATAAACTGTCACTGCAGTATGACTTTAAACTGCAGTATGAAGATCAAGACTTCCATAATGCCCTCTGCAATTTGACTGAAATAACTGATTTACCTGAAAGAGCTACGCTCAAAATCATCCCTCTTGTGACTCTCCATTTAACCGCATTGTCATCACCCACCACAACATCAGACACTGAGTGCAGCACAGCAGACACTGAGATCCTGTCGACAGGAAGAGCATCACCATCGCTAAGACAACAGTGGCCAGATTTCTTTGACATACCCAATTTCTCAGTTGATGTTGACTATAGACTCAGACAGGCAGATCTTGCCTTTATGAAGGATGGAACACGTATGACTCTACCACGAGATATGAAGCATGACATACTAGAAAAGCTTGCTGAGACGATGTACAGTTTCAAGGCTTACCCTAAAGATGATGACTTCAGCAGTGTTGCAAAAGCACTAATTAGCAAACACCCCTGCCTCACTGAGCCTGGACCACACAGATGGTATGGCTGGAAAAACAGCCTTAAATTATCGCACAAAGCTTCAAAAAGCTGGATGTGAGGATGTAGCAATCAATGGAGGCAAAAGAAGTAAAGGCAACCCAGAAGGAGAATCCTCAAGCAAGAATATCAAACGGCCAAAAAGAGGTGAAGCAAACTACCTACCTAACTTACCTGAAGGACATGATGAAACAAGCCTTGAAAATGCCAGAAAGGTTCTCGTGGAAGAAATGAAGAAGAAACAACCCAATGGCACTCTCATCTCACAAATGATGGACCAATCATTCCCACTACGCAGACAAGAAATTGTAGAAAAGGAACCTGCTGTACAGAACATTGTTGAACGATGGCCAGCACTCTTCACAGACAGGTAAACTATTTTTGTTCTCAACCAATAAAATAATGCCTATCAAAAAGAAATTCAAGGTGTGTGGCTAGAAATCCAAACACACTTGTTGGAATGTTAACACTTCTGCCATCTCTCCATCCCTACCCACCCCTCTCTCTACTTTTCAGGTGTTTGCTGAGTTCAACAGAATCGCAAGTAAGAATCTTGAGGGAGACTTCTTTGAGGCTCTGGACCAGTATACCCCACGTTTCATTGAACTTTTCAAAACAAGAAGGGGAACTGTTGGCCAGAAGCTCAGTGAGCTGATGCAGCACATGAGCTGGATGGTAAGTAGGTTAATTTTGCTTTTGATCTGTGTGATAGTTCATCAATCAAGTTCTAAATGAGATGATCCAGCCCAACCTATTCTATTTCCTGTCTGACTTGTGCTTGTGCCTTGCAAATTACTCTGTTAACTGGTCTTTTCTCTCTCTGTGTATCATTAGACACCAGACGTGACAGTACTTCGCTCTGTTGTCCTCAAAGGCATTCCTATTTTACTTGGTGACGACTCCAGTGAATTCTTCAAGACATGCTCTGTAAGTACTTGCACATAAGAAAAAGTTTGGTCTGCATTAAAATAGAACTATATCTGTGCTGACATAGAAGATGTAATTTTATCTGCACAATATACAATATACATTTTGTACAGTGATTGATGTATTTTGTATGGCAATTCCTCCACAGCTAATCTGAGAGGTATTTAAACAGCCAGTAAATAAAAATGAAATTTGCCACATAAACGTTGTACACATTAATTAATTGTAAATCTAAGGAGCAGGAGTCCAGGCTGAAAAGTCAGTGTCACTGTTTAAGAATATATGGACCTTGTGGACCATAGCTTTAGTTTAATCATACCACATTTATTTTGTTGGTTATATTGTAACAATCCAGTGTGAACACATATTTAAAACCATATTCCCTAGCAAATGCTTTCAACATTAAAAATGAATGTTTAGAAGAGCATAAATTGCCATGCTGAAGAATGTGTGTGTGTGTCTTTGTAGGGTACAGCGAGAGACGAGGCCCTAGAATGCACTGTCGGTGTGCTGACAGTTGTCAGTGAAGATAATCCTCATGAGGGTCCAAGTTCAGTAGACCTCCAGCCCATCTCCACTGCCATCATTCTGGAGGGAGGTATCATCATGGATCATATAAAAAAACTTGCCTCAGGCAGTTTGTCTGTTATTTGGGCTTACATATGCTTTGCATTTGGATTACCCAAAATGCATGGCAAATACACTCAACTTCATTCAGACTGTGATGCTTGGACTGGGAAAGAAAACCTCCCACCAAAACTGTTAACTTTGAAGAACAGTCTACTGGGTTAGACCAGTAAAGAGCCATCAGCTGTCAGATAGCACTTTGTAAATTATGCAGCAGTTAATGTTCTCCTGTTATCAGAGAAAGTTTTATGCTTTCATGCAACTGAGCTGGCTTGTTTATGATCTCAAAAAAAAAAAAAATTCTATTAAAGTGTACCATGTTATGCTAGTATGCTAATGGTGGAAATAGCGCCACCTTGTGTTGCAAAGAGTTGTTAGATAATGTTGTCAGAAAGGAACCTAGCAAGGTTGACCTGTTTACATTTGTGTTTTGGGAAAACTTTTAATTATAGTAGTTATAATGTAGTACAAATACAAAACCCAAGGAGTGATGTTTTTCTGTGTTGGTTTAAACCTTGGACTGATGCTCGCTTTGGGACACAAAAGCATTTGTTGTACTTTCAGTTTTGATCAGAAATGCAATGATTTTGCATGCACTGAAGTCCTGTAATTATCAGGTGTTTACCTGTTTAATATTGTGAGACTGTTACATGCATAGAATTAGCTCACAAAAATGTGGTTTTATTTTTGCCATGTCCATGTCATGTTCTACAGTCAAATCAAACCACAAGTTTGTTGTTTAGCTGCTGTTTTGTACTTGAATGTACAAGAAAGTGATACTTGGGAACAGAACACTTGAGGCTGAATAATAGATTTAATGCATATTGTTATTACAATAGCCTAACAGACATAGATCACACTATGAGCAATTTTGCAACTAGCTTTAAAATACATTAAATATGACAAGAGGATAGAGAACAGTAATTTTATTGTTTATTGTAAGGTTATTACATGAGTGATAAAACACACATTTTATATTGGAGAATTGGAATCAAAAGTAACAATATCGAACATTTATTGTTCAGCCTAGATCTGTCAGTGATGCAATTATTTTTTTAATAAATGTTGTAATGCAGCTGAACAAACCCAGTGAGTGTTCTTTTAAAGTATATGTTTGCGGTGTTTTTCCCTTTATTAGGTAATAACAGCTAAAATAGATAAGAAATGGGAGAAGGACAAGGACCCATTCAAGGAAATTGGTTTGTTTAATTTAACTGAACTGAAATGAACTGAAAAAAAATGAGTGAGTAGTAAGTAGTAGGTATCATAATTCTAAGTGGGGTTAAATTTGTATCAAGCAGTCCACACAAAATGAAAAAATTAAGTTAACACTAAGCATGGCTATTAAGTTACATGAACTTTTTTTTTTTTTTTTAGTTGTACTACTTGATTTGGTACTGCACACTTAAAATAAACAAGCTTTTCTAACTCACTATTCTTAAGATTACTTTGCTTAATTTGCAACGAGTTTGCATACTTTTTTTAAGTAAGGTCAACTAATTAGATTTTACAGTGAGTATACATACACACGTCTCCCGCAGAGCTATGTTGAAAGTCCCTCAATATTCAGTCGAGTATTGGCTAATGACCTGCAACACCTAGACGTGTCCAGTACAGTACTACAATATGTAGATGATCTCTTGATATGTAGCACCTCCAAAGCTCAATGTGCACAAGACTCAGTCTCAGCCCTGATGGCTTTAGAAAAGGGGGCTCACAAGGTGAGTAAAAATAAATTACAGTTTTGCCAGACACAGGTTGAATACTTAGGTAGACAACTCTGTGGCACTAAATGAGCTATAGTGCCCTCACAAATTGAGGCAGTATCGAAAGCTCCCAAACCACAAACGGTGAGACACATGTCGTCATTTCTGCCATCTCAGCTTTACTAGAAGCCATACACCATCCAAAAGTGTTAGCCATCATTAAATGCGTAGCTCATCAAAAAACGAATTCCCTGATAGCTAAAGGCAACAACTTAGCAGATGAAGCCGCAAAACGCATAGCTACACCCACCTGTATAGGACCACTGCTAGTAGCTGGAGATTGTGAACCACTGACAAACTTATATATATATGTGTATATATATATATATATATATATATATATATATATATGTATATATATATATATATATATATATATATATATATGAGCTATATATATGTGCTGCTATGTAATAGCAGCACAACATCAGGCAAGTCCATATGCACATTCTGTATGGGCAAAAAGGGGGGCAAGTATAATCACTGAAGAAGGTCCATCACATGGGCTATGGCGAAGTGCACATGGACATATTGTCCTCCCAACATCTTTGGTACAGGTTGCTACACGTAGTGCGCATGGTCAGGACCATTGCACAAGTGGGGAGGTGTTGAGACGCCTTCAAGCAGTCTGGTGGTCACCATTTTTCCGACCTGCGTTTGTAGCTGAGACAATTTTGCAAGGAAGGTTTTTTTCTGTTGCTCTGGTATTTCAAGTCTGATACTGCATGTTAGTGTTTTTGTTTTTTGTTTCTATTTTGCCGGGCTTGATGCTAAAATGATCTTTTCTTTTCAGATTTTTCAAGAAGACAAAAAACTTCCTATGCAGTGGTTGTGTAAGTACTGCACATTTTGTGCTGAAAAGAGGTGCTTCTTACTTAAGCATTACCGCTTAAAACACGGGTGCCACACTCGAATATCACCACTACCGTGCCTTTATAAGGGTGCCTGTGCACATTTAAATCTTTCAATGCACTCAAAGTCCACTTATCAACATGGCACACTCAAAAGGACCTGGGGAACGTGGGTGAAACTGCTTTCCATTGTCAGCTGTGTGACTTTGTGGAGCCTTGCACTGGAGCTGACTTTTTTACCCATTTACGAAGACATTTGAAGCTGAAGCAAAAGGTTTCCTGTCCATATCAAGGCTGTAGCTTTCAGAGCAATGTTTATTCAACCTTTAATGCACATAAAAGCAAAGAACATCAAGACCACAATAAGATGGCATTCAAACCTGAAATTGTGTCACATAATGTACTTGAGGTACCTCCACCTAATATAAATATTCAACCTGAGGATAGTGCCCCTGAAACTGATCAGGTTGAGTTTGAGGTTACTGAGCTCAATGAAGATGTGGGAGACTTGGAGAGTCAGTTGGAACATAATGTAGCTGCTGTTTTTCTGAAAATGTCATCGATTCTTAACATCTCTGAAAATGCCCTGCAAGAAGTTATAGAGCAGATCAACCAAATTTATGTGCTTTCACAGCCATTGTTACATACCTCGGTTGGAAAAATACTAAATCAACATTGTGGAGATGTTGAGGACTCTTAAGTGAGTGAGATAGCTAAAGTATTTACTGAGAATAATGTATTCCTGAAATTCACTTCTACTAGGGGGTCATTGTCAACCACTAGCAAGCGAACATCATACATTTGAAAAGAATTCTCAGTGGTGACGCCTATTGAGTTTGTCCTAAAAAATGACAGGCAGACAGTTGTGTATATCCCCATACTAAAAATGCTGCAGACATTACTAAACAATGGAGAAATTTTAGATAAGGCCATGTCATCTGAGACAAATTTGTCACAAGGATACAGATCTCACAGGGATGGTTACCGGTTTAAAGACAATTCTCTCTTGACAGAGGAAGAATTCAGGATTGCTCTTTTCTTGTACATAGATGATTTTGAGGTGGCTAAGCCCTTGGGAACCTCCAGAAAGAAACACAAGCTGCCATCTACTGGGTACTTGGAAATCTACACCCTAAATATCGCTCCTCTCTTCATTCCATTCAGCTTGCTCTACTCATCATCGCTGAAGATGATATCAGGAAGTTGACTTTAAATGAGAGACCACAGTCTATTGAAGAATTAAAAGTGCAACTGGTAGATAAACTGTCACTGCAGTATGACTTTAAACTGCAGTATGAAGATCAAGACTTCCATAATGCCCTCTGCAATTTGACTGAAATAACTGATTTACCTGAAAGAGCTACGCTCAAAATCATCCCTCTTGTGACTCTCCATTTAACCGCATTGTCATCACCCACCACAACATCAGACACTGAGTGCAGCACAGCAGACACTGAGATCCTGTCGACAGGAAGAGCATCACCATCGCTAAGACAACAGTGGCCAGATTTCTTTGACATACCCAATTTCTCAGTTGATGTTGACTATAGACTCAGACAGGCAGATCTTGCCTTTATGAAGGATGGAACACGTATGACTCTACCACGAGATATGAAGCATGACATACTAGAAAAGCTTGCTGAGACGATGTACAGTTTCAAGGCTTACCCTAAAGATGATGACTTCAGCAGTGTTGCAAAAGCACTAATTAGCAAACACCCCTGCCTCACTGAGCCTGGACCACACAGATGGTATGGCTGGAAAAACAGCCTTAAATTATCGCACAAAGCTTCAAAAAGCTGGATGTGAGGATGTAGCAATCAATGGAGGCAAAAGAAGTAAAGGCAACCCAGAAGGAGAATCCTCAAGCAAGAATATCAAACGGCCAAAAAGAGGTGAAGCAAACTACCTACCTAACTTACCTGAAAGGACATGATGAAACAAGCCTTGAAAATGCCAGAAAGGTTCTCGTGGAAGAAATGAAGAAGAAACAACCCAATGGCACTCTCATCTCACAAATGATGGACCAATCATTCCCACTACGCAGACAAGAAATTGTAGAAAAGGAACCTGCTGTACAGAACATTGTTGAACGATGGCCAGCACTCTTCACAGACAGGTAAACTATTTTTGTTCTCAACCAATAAAATAATGCCTATCAAAAAGAAATTCAAGGTGTGTGGCTAGAAATCCAAACACACTTGTTGGAATGTTAACACTTCTGCCATCTCTCCATCCCTACCCACCCCTCTCTCTACTTTTCAGGTGTTTGCTGAGTTCAACAGAATCGCAAGTAAGAATCTTGAGGGAGACTTCTTTGAGGCTCTGGACCAGTATACCCCACGTTTCATTGAACTTTTCAAAACAAGAAGGGGAACTGTTGGCCAGAAGCTCAGTGAGCTGATGCAGCACATGAGCTGGATGGTAAGTAGGTTAATTTTGCTTTTGATCTGTGTGATAGTTCATCAATCAAGTTCTAAATGAGATGATCCAGCCCAACCTATTCTATTTCCTGTCTGACTTGTGCTTGTGCCTTGCAAATTACTCTGTTAACTGGTCTTTTCTCTCTCTGTGTATCATTAGACACCAGACGTGACAGTACTTCGCTCTGTTGTCCTCAAAGGCATTCCTATTTTACTTGGTGACGACTCCAGTGAATTCTTCAAGACATGCTCTGTAAGTACTTGCACATAAGAAAAAGTTTGGTCTGCATTAAAATAGAACTATATCTGTGCTGACATAGAAGATGTAATTTTATCTGCACAATATACAATATACATTTTGTACAGTGATTGATGTATTTTGTATGGCAATTCCTCCACAGCTAATCTGAGAGGTATTTAAACAGCCAGTAAATAAAAATGAAATTTGCCACATAAACGTTGTACACATTAATTAATTGTAAATCTAAGGAGCAGGAGTCCAGGCTGAAAAGTCAGTGTCACTGTTTAAGAATATATGGACCTTGTGGACCATAGCTTTAGTTTAATCATACCACATTTATTTTGTTGGTTATATTGTAACAATCCAGTGTGAACACATATTTAAAACCATATTCCCTAGCAAATGCTTTCAACATTAAAAATGAATGTTTAGAAGAGCATAAATTGCCATGCTGAAGAATGTGTGTGTGTGTCTTTGTAGGGTACAGCGAGAGACGAGGCCATAGAATGCACTGTCGGTGTGCTGACAGTTGTCAGTGAAGATAATCCTCATGAGGGTCCAAGTTCAGTAGACCTCCAGCCCATCTCCACTGCCATCATTCTGGAGGGAGGTATCATCATGGATCATATAAAAAAACTTGCCTCAGGCAGTTTGTCTGTTATTTGGGCTTACATATGCTTTGCATTTGGATTACCCAAAATGCATGGCAAATACACTCAACTTCATTCAGACTGTGATGCTTGGACTGGGAAAGAAAACCTCCCACCAAAACTGTTAACTTTGAAGAACAGTCTACTGGGTTAGCCCAGTAAAGAGCCATCAGCTGTCAGATAGCACTTTGTAAATTATGCAGCAGTTAATGTTCTCCTGTTATCAGAGAAAGTTTTATGCTTTCATGCAACTGAGCTGGCTTGTTTATGATCTCAAAAAAAAAAAAAATTCTATTAAAGTGTACCATGTTATGCTAGTATGCTAATGGTGGAAATAGCGCCACCTTGTGTTGCAAAGAGTTGTTAGATAATGTTGTCAGAAAGGAACCTAGCAAGGTTGACCTGTTTACATTTGTGTTTTGGGAAAACTTTTAATTATAGTAGTTATAATGTAGTACAAATACAAAACCCAAGGAGTGATGTTTTTCTGTGTTGGTTTAAACCTTGGACTGATGCTCGCTTTGGGACACAAAAGCATTTGTTGTACTTTCAGTTTTGATCAGAAATGCAATGATTTTGCATGCACTGAAGTCCTGTAATTATCAGGTGTTTACCTGTTTAATATTGTGAGACTGTTACATGCATAGAATTAGCTCACAAAAATGTGGTTTTATTTTTGCCATGTCCATGTCATGTTCTACAGTCAAATCAAACCACAAGTTTGTTGTTTAGCTGCTGTTTTGTACTTGAATGTACAAGAAAGTGATACTTGGGAACAGAACACTTGAGGCTGAATAATAGATTTAATGCATATTGTTATTACAATAGCCTAACAGACATAGATCACACTATGAGCAATTTTGCAACTAGCTTTAAAATACATTAAATATGACAAGAGGATAGAGAACAGTAATTTTATTGTTTATTGTAAGGTTATTACATGAGTGATAAAACACACATTTTATATTGGAGAATTGGAATCAAAAGTAACAATATCGAACATTTATTGTTCAGCCTAGATCTGTCAGTGATGCAATTATTTTTTTAATAAATGTTGTAATGCAGCTGAACAAACCCAGTGAGTGTTCTTTTAAAGTATATGTTTGCGGTGTTTTTCCCTTTATTAGGTAATAACAGCTAAAATAGATAAGAAATGGGAGAAGGACAAGGACCCATTCAAGGAAATTGGTTTGTTTAATTTAACTGAACTGAAATGAACTGAAAAAAAATGAGTGAGTAGTAAGTAGTAGGTATCATAATTCTAAGTGGGGTTAAATTTGTATCAAGCAGTCCACACAAAATGAAAAAATTAAGTTAACACTAAGCATGGCTATTAAGTTACATGAACTTTTTTTTTTTTTTTTAGTTGTACTACTTGATTTGGTACTGCACACTTAAAATAAACAAGCTTTTCTAACTCACTATTCTTAAGATTACTTTGCTTAATTTGCAACGAGTTTGCATACTTTTTTTAAGTAAGGTCAACTAATTAGATTTTACAGTGAGTATACATACACACGTCTCCCGCAGAGCTATGTTGAAAGTCCCTCAATATTCAGTCGAGTATTGGCTAATGACCTGCAACACCTAGACGTGTCCAGTACAGTACTACAATATGTAGATGATCTCTTGATATGTAGCACCTCCAAAGCTCAATGTGCACAAGACTCAGTCTCAGCCCTGATGGCTTTAGAAAAGGGGGCTCACAAGGTGAGTAAAAATAAATTACAGTTTTGCCAGACACAGGTTGAATACTTAGGTAGACAACTCTGTGGCACTAAATGAGCTATAGTGCCCTCACAAATTGAGGCAGTATCGAAAGCTCCCAAACCACAAACGGTGAGACACATGTCGTCATTTCTGCCATCTCAGCTTTACTAGAAGCCATACACCATCCAAAAGTGTTAGCCATCATTAAATGCGTAGCTCATCAAAAAACGAATTCCCTGATAGCTAAAGGCAACAACTTAGCAGATGAAGCCGCAAAACGCATAGCTACACCCACCTGTATAGGACCACTGCTAGTAGCTGGAGATTGTGAACCACTGACAAACTTATATATATATGTATATATATATATATATATATATATATATATATATATATATATATATATGAGCTATATATATGTGCTGCTATGTAATAGCAGCACAACATCAGGCAAGTCCATATGCACATTCTGTATGGGCAAAAAGGGGGGCAAGTATAATCACTGAAGAAGGTCCATCACATGGGCTATGGCGAAGTGCACATGGACATATTGTCCTCCCAACATCTTTGGTACAGGTTGCTACACGTAGTGCGCATGGTCAGGACCATTGCACAAGTGGGGAGGTGTTGAGACGCCTTCAAGCAGTCTGGTGGTCACCATTTTTCCGACCTGCGTTTGTAGCTGAGACAATTTTGCAAGGAAGGTTTTTTTCTGTTGCTCTGGTATTTCAAGTCTGATACTGCATGTTAGTGTTTTTGTTTTTTGTTTCTATTTTGCCGGGCTTGATGCTAAAATGATCTTTTCTTTTCAGATTTTTCAAGAAGACAAAAAACTTCCTATGCAGTGGTTGTGTAAGTACTGCACATTTTGTGCTGAAAAGAGGTGCTTCTTACTTAAGCATTACCGCTTAAAACACGGGTGCCACACTCGAATATCACCACTACCGTGCCTTTATAAGGGTGCCTGTGCACATTTAAATCTTTCAATGCACTCAAAGTCCACTTATCAACATGGCACACTCAAAAGGACCTGGGGAACGTGGGTGAAACTGCTTTCCATTGTCAGCTGTGTGACTTTGTGGAGCCTTGCACTGGAGCTGACTTTTTTACCCATTTACGAAGACATTTGAAGCTGAAGCAAAAGGTTTCCTGTCCATATCAAGGCTGTAGCTTTCAGAGCAATGTTTATTCAACCTTTAATGCACATAAAAGCAAAGAACATCAAGACCACAATAAGATGGCATTCAAACCTGAAATTGTGTCACATAATGTACTTGAGGTACCTCCACCTAATATAAATATTCAACCTGAGGATAGTGCCCCTGAAACTGATCAGGTTGAGTTTGAGGTTACTGAGCTCAATGAAGATGTGGGAGACTTGGAGAGTCAGTTGGAACATAATGTAGCTGCTGTTTTTCTGAAAATGTCATCGATTCTTAACATCTCTGAAAATGCCCTGCAAGAAGTTATAGAGCAGATCAACCAAATTTATGTGCTTTCACAGCCATTGTTACATACCTCGGTTGGAAAAATACTAAATCAACATTGTGGAGATGTTGAGGACTCTTAAGTGAGTGAGATAGCTAAAGTATTTACTGAGAATAATGTATTCCTGAAATTCACTTCTACTAGGGGGTCATTGTCAACCACTAGCAAGCGAACATCATACATTTGAAAAGAATTCTCAGTGGTGACGCCTATTGAGTTTGTCCTAAAAAATGACAGGCAGACAGTTGTGTATATCCCCATACTAAAAATGCTGCAGACATTACTAAACAATGGAGAAATTTTAGATAAGGCCATGTCATCTGAGACAAATTTGTCACAAGGATACAGATCTCACAGGGATGGTTACCGGTTTAAAGACAATTCTCTCTTGACAGAGGAAGAATTCAGGATTGCTCTTTTCTTGTACATAGATGATTTTGAGGTGGCTAAGCCCTTGGGAACCTCCAGAAAGAAACACAAGCTGCCATCTACTGGGTACTTGGAAATCTACACCCTAAATATCGCTCCTCTCTTCATTCCATTCAGCTTGCTCTACTCATCATCGCTGAAGATGATATCAGGAAGTTGACTTTAAATGAGAGACCACAGTCTATTGAAGAATTAAAAGTGCAACTGGTAGATAAACTGTCACTGCAGTATGACTTTAAACTGCAGTATGAAGATCAAGACTTCCATAATGCCCTCTGCAATTTGACTGAAATAACTGATTTACCTGAAAGAGCTACGCTCAAAATCATCCCTCTTGTGACTCTCCATTTAACCGCATTGTCATCACCCACCACAACATCAGACACTGAGTGCAGCACAGCAGACACTGAGATCCTGTCGACAGGAAGAGCATCACCATCGCTAAGACAACAGTGGCCAGATTTCTTTGACATACCCAATTTCTCAGTTGATGTTGACTATAGACTCAGACAGGCAGATCTTGCCTTTATGAAGGATGGAACACGTATGACTCTACCACGAGATATGAAGCATGACATACTAGAAAAGCTTGCTGAGACGATGTACAGTTTCAAGGCTTACCCTAAAGATGATGACTTCAGCAGTGTTGCAAAAGCACTAATTAGCAAACACCCCTGCCTCACTGAGCCTGGACCACACAGATGGTATGGCTGGAAAAACAGCCTTAAATTATCGCACAAAGCTTCAAAAAGCTGGATGTGAGGATGTAGCAATCAATGGAGGCAAAAGAAGTAAAGGCAACCCAGAAGGAGAATCCTCAAGCAAGAATATCAAACGGCCAAAAAGAGGTGAAGCAAACTACCTACCTAACTTACCTGAAGGACATGATGAAACAAGCCTTGAAAATGCCAGAAAGGTTCTCGTGGAAGAAATGAAGAAGAAACAACCCAATGGCACTCTCATCTCACAAATGATGGACCAATCATTCCCACTACGCAGACAAGAAATTGTAGAAAAGGAACCTGCTGTACAGAACATTGTTGAACGATGGCCAGCACTCTTCACAGACAGGTAAACTATTTTTGTTCTCAACCAATAAAATAATGCCTATCAAAAAGAAATTCAAGGTGTGTGGCTAGAAATCCAAACACACTTGTTGGAATGTTAACACTTCTGCCATCTCTCCATCCCTACCCACCCCTCTCTCTACTTTTCAGGTGTTTGCTGAGTTCAACAGAATCGCAAGTAAGAATCTTGAGGGAGACTTCTTTGAGGCTCTGGACCAGTATACCCCACGTTTCATTGAACTTTTCAAAACAAGAAGGGGAACTGTTGGCCAGAAGCTCAGTGAGCTGATGCAGCACATGAGCTGGATGGTAAGTAGGTTAATTTTGCTTTTGATCTGTGTGATAGTTCATCAATCAAGTTCTAAATGAGATGATCCAGCCCAACCTATTCTATTTCCTGTCTGACTTGTGCTTGTGCCTTGCAAATTACTCTGTTAACTGGTCTTTTCTCTCTCTGTGTATCATTAGACACCAGACGTGACAGTACTTCGCTCTGTTGTCCTCAAAGGCATTCCTATTTTACTTGGTGACGACTCCAGTGAATTCTTCAAGACATGCTCTGTAAGTACTTGCACATAAGAAAAAGTTTGGTCTGCATTAAAATAGAACTATATCTGTGCTGACATAGAAGATGTAATTTTATCTGCACAATATACAATATACATTTTGTACAGTGATTGATGTATTTTGTATGGCAATTCCTCCACAGCTAATCTGAGAGGTATTTAAACAGCCAGTAAATAAAAATGAAATTTGCCACATAAACGTTGTACACATTAATTAATTGTAAATCTAAGGAGCAGGAGTCCAGGCTGAAAAGTCAGTGTCACTGTTTAAGAATATATGGACCTTGTGGACCATAGCTTTAGTTTAATCATACCACATTTATTTTGTTGGTTATATTGTAACAATCCAGTGTGAACACATATTTAAAACCATATTCCCTAGCAAATGCTTTCAACATTAAAAATGAATGTTTAGAAGAGCATAAATTGCCATGCTGAAGAATGTGTGTGTGTGTCTTTGTAGGGTACAGCGAGAGACGAGGCCCTAGAATGCACTGTCGGTGTGCTGACAGTTGTCAGTGAAGATAATCCTCATGAGGGTCCAAGTTCAGTAGACCTCCAGCCCATCTCCACTGCCATCATTCTGGAGGGAGGTATCATCATGGATCATATAAAAAAACTTGCCTCAGGCAGTTTGTCTGTTATTTGGGCTTACATATGCTTTGCATTTGGATTACCCAAAATGCATGGCAAATACACTCAACTTCATTCAGACTGTGATGCTTGGACTGGGAAAGAAAACCTCCCACCAAAACTGTTAACTTTGAAGAACAGTCTACTGGGTTAGACCAGTAAAGAGCCATCAGCTGTCAGATAGCACTTTGTAAATTATGCAGCAGTTAATGTTCTCCTGTTATCAGAGAAAGTTTTATGCTTTCATGCAACTGAGCTGGCTTGTTTATGATCTCAAAAAAAAAAAAAATTCTATTAAAGTGTACCATGTTATGCTAGTATGCTAATGGTGGAAATAGCGCCACCTTGTGTTGCAAAGAGTTGTTAGATAATGTTGTCAGAAAGGAACCTAGCAAGGTTGACCTGTTTACATTTGTGTTTTGGGAAAACTTTTAATTATAGTAGTTATAATGTAGTACAAATACAAAACCCAAGGAGTGATGTTTTTCTGTGTTGGTTTAAACCTTGGACTGATGCTCGCTTTGGGACACAAAAGCATTTGTTGTACTTTCAGTTTTGATCAGAAATGCAATGATTTTGCATGCACTGAAGTCCTGTAATTATCAGGTGTTTACCTGTTTAATATTGTGAGACTGTTACATGCATAGAATTAGCTCACAAAAATGTGGTTTTATTTTTGCCATGTCCATGTCATGTTCTACAGTCAAATCAAACCACAAGTTTGTTGTTTAGCTGCTGTTTTGTACTTGAATGTACAAGAAAGTGATACTTGGGAACAGAACACTTGAGGCTGAATAATAGATTTAATGCATATTGTTATTACAATAGCCTAACAGACATAGATCACACTATGAGCAATTTTACAACTAGCTTTAAAATACATTAAATATGACAAGAGGATAGAGAACAGTAATTTTATTGTTTATTGTAAGGTTATTACATGAGTGATAAAACACACATTTTATATTGGAGAATTGGAATCAAAAGTAACAATATCGAACATTTATTGTTCAGTCTAGATCTGTCAGTGATGCAATTATTTTTTTAATAAATGTTGTAATGCAGCTGAACAAACCCAGTGAGTGTTCTTTTAAAGTATATGTTTGTGGTGTTTTTCCCTTTATTAGGTAATAACAGCTAAAATAGATAAGAAATGGGAGAAGGACAAGGACCCATTCAAGGAAATTGGTTTGTTTAATTTAACTGAACTGAAATGAACTGAAAAAAAATGAGTGAGTAGTAAGTAGTAGGTATCATAATTCTAAGTGGGGTTAAATTTGTATCAAGCAGTCCACACAAAATGAAAAAATTAAGTTAACACTAAGCATGGCTATTAAGTTACATGAACTTTTTTTTTTTTTTTTTTAGTTGTACTACTTGATTTGGTACTGCACACTTAAAATAAACAAGCTTTTCTAACTCACTATTTTTAAGATTACTTTGCTTAATTTGCAACGAGTTTGCATACTTTTTTTAAGTAAGGTCAACTAATTAGATTTTACAGTGAGTATACGTACACACGTCTCCCGCAGAGCTATGTTGAAAGTCCCTCAATATTCAGTCGAGTATTGGCTAATGACCTTCAACACCTAGACGTGTCCAGTACAGTACTACAATATGTAGATGATCTCTTGATATGTAGCACCTCCAAAGCTCAATGTGTCTCAGCCCTGATGGCTTTAGAAAAGGGGGCTCACAAGGTGAGTAAAAATAAATTACAGTTTTGCCAGACACAGGTTGAATACTTAGGTAGACAACTCTGTGGCACTAAATGAGCTATAGTGCCCTCACAAATTGAGGCAGTATCGAAAGCTCCCAAACCACAAACGGTGAGACACATGTCGTCATTTCTGCCATCTCAGCTTTACTAGAAGCCATACACCATCCAAAAGTGTTAGCCATCATTAAATGCGTAGCTCATCAAAAAACGAATTCCCTGATAGCTAAAGGCAACAACTTAGCAGATGAAGCCGCAAAACGCATAGCTACACCCACCTGTATAGGACCACTGCTAGTAGCTGGAGATTGTGAACCACTGACAAACTTATATATATATATATATATATATATATATATATGAGCTATATATATGTGCTGCTATATAATAGCAGCACAACATCAGGCAAGTCCATATGCACATTCTGTATGGGCAAAAAGGGGGGCAAGTATAATCACTGAAGAAGGTCCATCACATGGGCTATGGCGAAGTGCACATGGACATATTGTCCTCCCAACATCTTTGGTACAGGTTGCTACACGTAGTGCGCATGGTCAGGACCATTGCACAAGTGGGGAGGTGTTGAGACGCCTTCAAGCAGTCTGGTGGTCACCATTTTTCCGACCTGCGTTTGTAGCTGAGACAATAAAAAAAGCCCTAAAAATGCTAGGAATCAAACAGAAGTTCAGATGTGTGTATCACCCACAGTCACAGAGAGTAGTGGAAAGGGCAAATGGCATGCTAAAAGCAAAACTTGCAAAAATTAGAGCAGACAGTCAGTATAAAATCAATTGGGTAGATGCATTGCCACTTGCTTTGATGGCTATACGAACACTAACTAACACTAACACTAAGCTAAGAGACTAACACATCTAATACCACACGAGGCACTTACAGGGAGACCGATGCCGGTTCCCTTTTGTAGAGGGCCGTATGCGAGCAATGTGAACGAGAACTAACATGCTACCTACGACACCTAACGCAAATACACAAAGCTGTGCTCCAACAGGTAAAAGCTGTGTCTGAGGACAGAGACGCTGACATTCCAGAGCAGCTAAGGAGAGTTGAACCTGGAGACTGGGTCTACGTAAAGGTGTTCAAACGAAAGTGGGACCAACCAAGGTGAGAAGGACCCTTTAAGGTTATCCTAACTACCCCAACTGCGCTGAAAGTAGAGGGTAAGAAATGTTGGTTCCATTTAAACCATTGCTGCAGAGCGAGGGATCCAGGTGAGACAGCAAGGGCACAGCACGATCCAGAAAGGGACGGTGAAGCCTCCCAACTGGAAGATAGACAGCTTCAAGATCCAAGGACAAAGATGATCACAGAGACTGGCTGAGAGGAGGAGTACCAGTAAACAACGTAATCACACTCACGTATATAAAGTCAGCTCAATACAATCAAACATTGACATTAGGACCAGAAGGCATAAAAATAGACACGCATGTGGTTCACAGACAATGCCTAAAAGAAGGGACAGTGATGGTAGTGGTACAATGTTCACGAAATCAATGCACATAGATAAACCTACACCAAACCATGACAGCTGAAGAAGCAACCAAATTGACCCAAATTTAAGTAAAATGAGGTGTCTGAGCTGAGAGATGTCTCTCCCATGTGTGTCCAATGTTTAGATACTTGTGTGGATCCAATGTTTAGATACTTGTGTGGGAAATGTTTAGATAAGCCTATGTCCAAGGTCTGGCTACTTTCATAGACGGGTGCCCCTTGGGGGTTGTTTTCCTAAAGTTCCAAAGAGATGGGATCAGTTTCAACCTGAACTATAGGTTCCACCTTCCCTTTCTGTAAAATAGCCATGTATGGTTATGAGGTTGGCTCTGAGCCTATCTTGTCACCACACATTAGCTATACCATGAGGCTTTAAAAGGTGTAGTTTGAGTGGAAAACGGGGGAGATTCACATTGGCTTCGGATCTTCTCACAGGCAATCCATGGTGCTTGTTTTGACGCTGTACTTTTTGTAATAAACCTTTTTATACAACTAAGTCGGTGTCAGCGGAGATTCCTTCATCATCATCACATCATCGCTACAGAAGATACAACACAGCCAACCCCTCTCAGACAGCTAAGGTCGCAAAAGGAGGAAGCATTTAGGAGTGGAGACAGAAGCAGGTTCAAAGAGGCAAAGTACAGGTTTAGCAAGGAGGTGAGGGGAGCTAAACGACTGTATTCTGAGAAACTCCAACACCAGTTCTCAGCCAAGGACTCTGCTTCTGTCTGGAAGGGGCTCAGAGAGCTCACCCATTACAAACCCAGAGCCCCCCACTCTGCTAACGACTTGCGCCTGTCCAACAATCTGAACAAGTTCTACTGTCGTTTCGAAAGACAATGGGACAGTCCAGACACAATCCCCTGGGACTCCATCCACCAGCCCCAGGCCACCAGCTTCACCTCTCCCACCACTGCAGGGGCCTGGGCCTCTCCACAACTTCAAACCTCAGAGGCCCCCTTCCCGTCCACAGTGACACCTCTCTCAATCCTGGAGAGGGATGTTAACAGACAATACAAGAGACAGAACCTCCACAAAGCAGCCGGGCCAGACTCTGTCTCTCCATCCACCCTGAAGCACTGTGCTGACCAGCTGTCTCTGGTGTTCACAGATATCTTTAACACTTCACTGGAGATATCTCACATACCAGCCTGCTTCAAATGTTCCAGCAAGAGATACTGTAAGACTTAGAGCACACTGGCAGACGAAGAGAAAGACAAAAGACACTCACATATGTGCAGCCTGCAGTATACTGGATCCAATGGCCAGCTGACTCAGAACTTGCACACCAATGGAGTGTGTGAAAAGCCTGGATACAGAAAGAACTGCCCACAGCACAAGAACCACGACTGCCGCTGCACTGCACTCTGATGTATGATGAGACTCAGCAACATACTGACTACAAAGAATGCTGGACAGAGTTGATTACAGGCAAAATATTATCTGTAATATGTCAAGACCTGTATGTTGGACCACAAGGACCAGCAGCAGCAGTTACTCTACCACCAGAACTACGTCCCTGGTTTCAAGTCACCAGCTCCGTCCCACATGTTACACTCCTGATAGCTAATGGACATGAATCACGTGACCTAGGACCGATGGTGAAGGCAGCACTACAAGTGACTGTATGGAAACCAACTCAGAACACGCATGTGCAGTCATCCTCCGATGGACAATATGTGAAAATATTTCTGCGAGCATATGACAAAGGAACAAGAGCCCAAGTGCTACTAAGTCAGAGATTCCCTACTCAACTGCCACTCTCAGAAGAACATAGTGTGCTACTACATCAGATACCACATGAGTTATGGTCACATCATAAAACAGATGTAGGGCTAGTTAGGTCAGCACAGCCAGTTCACATCAAAGCAAAAGAGGGCATTGTGTTGCCATACCAAAAACAATATCCCATTAAACCACACCAAATAGCAGGTATAAGACCCACCATCAAGGGCTTGGTAGCAGCAGGTGTGTTAAAACCAACAAAAAGTCTGTGTAATACACCAACTTGTCCAATAAAACAAAATAAACTCTAGTGACTATCGATTGGTGCATGATTTGTGCGCCATTAATTCCACTGTAGATGCAGAAGTACCTGTGGTTCCAGACCCACATACTTTGCTTTCTAATATCCCACATGACGCCTGTTGGTACACAGCATTTGTTAGTGTGCCATTACACCCAGATTCACAGTATCTGTTTGCTTTTACATATCAAGGACAGCAGTACACTGTAAATGCAAACATAGTATTTAATTAAAAATAGTAAATTGACTTAAATCAGTTTTTATCAAATTGCTATTAACACTTACTTTTAGTAAGTTACTTGTAATTTGTGGTTGAAAAATCTCACCAGCTCAGTCTACTTGAACTGGATTAATTTAGAAAAAGTATGTTTTCGATAATTGTGCTTTTACAAGTACATTTACTCAATACTGCACTTAAGTACAAAGTACTTTAAGTACTTTACTTTTTTTTTCATATTACTGTCTACTTTTACTCCACTACATTTCAGAGGGAAATATTGTACTTTTTACATCACTGCATATGTAATAATACATACGCGATATATAATAATAATCAGTAGTATGCTACTTTTAATTTTAATATTTTAAGTATTTCTTTTTGTGGTTATATGTTTTTTACTTAATTGAAATTTTCACTGCAGGAGCTGTATTGTAAAAGAGTAGTTTCACGGAGTGGTATTAGTACTTTTGCTTCGATTTGAAAACTTCGCCGGCTTTTTTTTTTTTTTTCCCGACCTGTGGGCATGCGCAACTCCGTCCTCTCTACGCCTGACGGTATGTCAACAACACACCCGCAACGGACGAGGAGCTGGACCTAATCCCTGCAACAGCACTCGTTAAGGTTATTTTCAGCATTCTTGTGCTTGGCACACTCATTTGGTGAGTAATATTTTACCCTTGTTTAGACCGTTTTCTTTCTGTAAGTAAGCGCCATATTTTTCGTGCTTGCTAGTAATGATGTGTGTTGTAATGTCAGCTAACGCTGCCTCAGAGCTATATAGCTCTGAGCTAGCTGAACTATATTATGGACATAACGTGTCTTACTTTTGTCACGTTAAAGTTGAGGAGAAACTTTAGTGTAGCGGTCGCGGGCGTGCTCGTCACGTGCACGCGCACACCCGCTGTCGGAGTTGATTTTTTTTTCTGAGGCCAGTCATCTATGAGTACTCACTCACGATGAGAGACTGATCCCGGCGGTTTGTGAGTTTCCATGAGCAGGAGGGCATTCACATGGCAGAACATCAGAACAAGTCTGGATGTATCATTTTATTTTACGCTCGGCTGTTAAGTTAGGACTATGCTAACTTAATGTTATTTTATTTAACCCTCCTCACTTAACACTAGTCATATTTGTAGCTGTGTCGTTTCCATGGTTACCACGTTTAGCGCGCCCAATGAGCCGGTCACCCGCTCCACTCAGTGTGATCATTCTGCAGGATCAATGAACTGTCAGCGTGTTTAATCAATCATAACTCTGAATACTAAACTGATTTTCACGGGATTGTTTAATGCAAACGTCACACATGTATATATAATATATATATATATTATATATACAGATATATAGGGAGAGAGAGATAGATAGATAGATATAGATTTTCATTTTTTTTGATATATATGTAGATATACATATTCATTTTTTCTGAGATCTAACTTCTGTCTATTGTGTTTTATCTTATATTGATGTATAATGTTGTATTGTTTCTTCATTTTTCAACTTATTAAAATAGCTGAGTAGTACACAATCTGCTTCTGCTTCTCTATCATATATTAGTGTTTTTATATATATGTGTGTGTGTGTGTATTATATTATATCATACATAGCATATATCACATACCAGAATATTCTATTACCGTTATGCCTATTATGTATATTAAAATACGCCGAATCATGTGTCCGGTATCATGCCTACATGTATGACGTTTGCAGAAAAAAATCCCGTGAAAATCAGTTTAGTATTCAGAGTTATGATTAATTAAATGCATTGACACTTCATTGTACCTGCAGACAGATTACACTGAGTGGAGCGGGTGACCGGTCCAAGATGGCGGCCCCACGTCTCGTCAGCGCCAATAGGCAGTAGCGGTCGATGCGGCGTCTACTCTTAATATGTCTATGCCGCACACTGTTTACTTGCGCAGTGCTTGTCTGATCACACGAGGAGCGCAGTGAGAGCCCGCAGATCAGATTTGGGACAGACAAAAGGGTCTCCCTGTCTGTCTTTTTATCATAGCCTGTTACCATTGCTGGCATACTCAGTGGCCTAAGTTATTCTTTAAGGTTATGTTGTCTAGAATATGTACATTACAATACTGTCTTTGTGGGTAATAGGCCTATGTTACAGTTTTCACTTGTACTGGAAACAAGATGTTTATGAGTTGTGGTGAGCTTTGGTTGTGTTAAATTGTTGTATTCTTCTTAACTGTCCCCTTCCAGGCTCAGGCAGATGGTGATCAATCCACAGTTCCCTTGATACCACATAAGTGAGTCATTTACCATTTACCTTTTGTACTGCTGTGTTCATTTGGTAGCTGTTCTTGTCTTAAAGAAGTGAAATGATTAAAAGCTTGATAATTAGATAGATTTTTGCAAGGATTTAGTTTTTTTCTGTTGCTCTGGTATTTCAAGTCTGATACTGCATGTTAGTGTTTTTGTTTTTTGTTTCTATTTTGCCGGGCTTGATGCTAAAATGATCTTTTCTTTTCAGATTTTTCAAGAAGACAAAAAACTTCCTATGCAGTGGTTGTGTAAGTACTGCACATTTTGTGCTGAAAAGAGGTGCTTCTTACTTAAGCATTACCGCTTAAAACACGGGTGCCACACTCGAATATCACCACTACCGTGCCTTTATAAGGAGTGCCTGTGCACATTTAAATCTTTCAATGCACTCAAAGTCCACTTATCAACATGGCACACTCAAAAGGACCTGGGGAACGTGGGTGAAACTGCTTTCCATTGTCAGCTGTGTGACTTTGTGGAGCCTTGCACTGGAGCTGACTTTTTTACCCATTTACGAAGACATTTGAAGCTGAAGCAAAAGGTTTCCTGTCCATATCAAGGCTGTAGCTTTCAGAGCAATGTTTATTCAACCTTTAATGCACATAAAAGCAAAGAACATCAAGACCACAATAAGATGGCATTCAAACCTGAAATTGTGTCACATAATGTACTTGAGGTACCTCCACCTAATATAAATATTCAACCTGAGGATAGTGCCCCTGAAACTGATCAGGTTGAGTTTGAGGTTACTGAGCTCAATGAAGATGTGGGAGACTTGGAGAGTCAGTTGGAACATAATGTAGCTGCTGTTTTTCTGAAAATGTCATCGATTCTTAACATCTCTGAAAATGCCCTGCAAGAAGTTATAGAGCAGATCAACCAAATTTATGTGCTTTCACAGCCATTGTTACATACCTCGGTTGGAAAAATACTAAATCAACATTGTGGAGATGTTGAGGACTCTTAAGTGAGTGAGATAGCTAAAGTATTTACTGAGAATAATGTATTCCTGAAATTCACTTCTACTAGGGGGTCATTGTCAACCACTAGCAAGCGAACATCATACATTTGAAAAGAATTCTCAGTGGTGACGCCTATTGAGTTTGTCCTAAAAAATGACAGGCAGACAGTTGTGTATATCCCCATACTAAAAATGCTGCAGACATTACTAAACAATGGAGAAATTTTAGATAAGGCCATGTCATCTGAGACAAATTTGTCACAAGGATACAGATCTCACAGGGATGGTTACCGGTTTAAAGACAATTCTCTCTTGACAGAGGAAGAATTCAGGATTGCTCTTTTCTTGTACATAGATGATTTTGAGGTGGCTAAGCCCTTGGGAACCTCCAGAAAGAAACACAAGCTGCCATCTACTGGGTACTTGGAAATCTACACCCTAAATATCGCTCCTCTCTTCATTCCATTCAGCTTGCTCTACTCATCATCGCTGAAGATGATATCAGGAAGTTGACTTTAAATGAGAGACCACAGTCTATTGAAGAATTAAAAGTGCAACTGGTAGATAAACTGTCACTGCAGTATGACTTCAAACTGCAGTATGAAGATCAAGACTTCCATAATGCCCTCTGCAATTTGACTGAAATAACTGATTTACCTGAAAGAGCTACGCTCAAAATCATCCCTCTTGTGACTCTCCATTTAACCGCATTGTCATCACCCACCACAACATCAGACACTGAGTGCAGCACAGCAGACACTGAGATCCTGTCGACAGGAAGAGCATCACCATCGCTAAGACAACAGTGGCCAGATTTCTTTGACATACCCAATTTCTCAGTTGATGTTGAATATAGACTCAGACAGGCAGATCTTGCCTTTATGAAGGATGGAACACGTATGACTCTACCACGAGATATGAAGCATGACATACTAGAAAAGCTTGCTGAGACGATGTACAGTTTCAAGGCTTACCCTAAAGATGATGACTTCAGCAGTGTTGCAAAAGCACTAATTAGCAAACACCCCTGCCTCACTGAGCCTGGACCACACAGATGGTATGGCTGGAAAAACAGCCTTAAATTATCGCACAAAGCTTCAAAAAGCTGGATGTGAGGATGTAGCAATCAATGGAGGCAAAAGAAGTAAAGGCAACCCAGAAGGAGAATCCTCAAGCAAGAATATCAAACGGCCAAAAAGAGGTGAAGCAAACTACCTACCTAACTTACCTGAAGGACATGATGAAACAAGCCTTGAAAATGCCAGAAAGGTTCTCGTGGAAGAAATGAAGAAGAAACAACCCAATGGCACTCTCATCTCACAAATGATGGACCAATCATTCCCACTACGCAGACAAGAAATTGTAGAAAAGGAACCTGCTGTACAGAACATTGTTGAACGATGGCCAGCACTCTTCACAGACAGGTAAACTATTTTTGTTCTCAACCAATAAAATAATGCCTATCAAAAAGAAATTCAAGGTGTGTGGCTAGAAATCCAAACACACTTGTTGGAATGTTAACACTTCTGCCATCTCTCCATCCCTACCCACCCCTCTCTCTACTTTTCAGGTGTTTGCTGAGTTCAACAGAATCGCAAGTAAGAATCTTGAGGGAGACTTCTTTGAGGCTCTGGACCAGTATACCCCACGTTTCATTGAACTTTTCAAAACAAGAAGGGGAACTGTTGGCCAGAAGCTCAGTGAGCTGATGCAGCACATGAGCTGGATGGTAAGTAGGTTAATTTTGCTTTTGATCTGTGTGATAGTTCATCAATCAAGTTCTAAATGAGATGATCCAGCCCAACCTATTCTATTTCCTGTCTGACTTGTGCTTGTGCCTTGCAAATTACTCTGTTAACTGGTCTTTTCTCTCTCTGTGTATCATTAGACACCAGACGTGACAGTACTTCGCTCTGTTGTCCTCAAAGGCATTCCTATTTTACTTGGTGACGACTCCAGTGAATTCTTCAAGACATGCTCTGTAAGTACTTGCACATAAGAAAAAGTTTGGTCTGCATTAAAATAGAACTATATCTGTGCTGACATAGAAGATGTAATTTTATCTGCACAATATACAATATACATTTTGTACAGTGATTGATGTATTTTGTATGGCAATTCCTCCACAGCTAATCTGAGAGGTATTTAAACAGCCAGTAAATAAAAATGAAATTTGCCACATAAACGTTGTACACATTAATTAATTGTAAATCTAAGGAGCAGGAGTCCAGGCTGAAAAGTCAGTGTCACTGTTTAAGAATATATGGACCTTGTGGACCATAGCTTTAGTTTAATCATACCACATTTATTTTGTTGGTTATATTGTAACAATCCAGTGTGAACACATATTTAAAACCATATTCCCTAGCAAATGCTTTCAACATTAAAAATGAATGTTTAGAAGAGCATAAATTGCCATGCTGAAGAATGTGTGTGTGTGTCTTTGTAGGGTACAGCGAGAGACGAGGCCCTAGAATGCACTGTCGGTGTGCTGACAGTTGTCAGTGAAGATAATCCTCATGAGGGTCCAAGTTCAGTAGACCTCCAGCCCATCTCCACTGCCATCATTCTGGAGGGAGGTATCATCATGGATCATATAAAAAAACTTGCCTCAGGCAGTTTGTCTGTTATTTGGGCTTACATATGCTTTGCATTTGGATTACCCAAAATGCATGGCAAATACACTCAACTTCATTCAGACTGTGATGCTTGGACTGGGAAAGCAAACCTCCCACCAAAACTGTTAACTTTGAAGAACAGTCTACTGGGTTAGACCAGTAAAGAGCCATCAGCTGTCAGATAGCACTTTGTAAATTATGCAGCAGTTAATGTTCTCCTGTTATCAGACAAAGTTTTATGCTTTCATGCAACTGAGCTGGCTTGTTTATGATCTCAAAAAAAAAAAAAATTCTATTAAAGTGTACCATGTTATGCTAGTATGCTAATGGTGGAAATAGCGCCACCTTGTGTTGCAAAGAGTTGTTAGATAATGTTGTCAGAAAGGAACCTGCCAAGGTTGACCTGTTTACATTTGTGTTTTGGGAAAACTTTTAATTATAGTAGTTATAATGTAGTACAAATACAAAACCCAAGGAGTGATGTTTTTCTGTGTTGGTTTAAACCTTGGACTGATGCTCGCTTTGGGACACAAAAGCATTTGTTGTACTTTCAGTTTTGATCAGAAATGCAATGATTTTGCATGCACTGAAGTCCTGTAATTATCAGGTGTTTACCTGTTTAATATTGTGAGACTGTTACATGCATAGAATTAGCTCACAAAAATGTGGTTTTATTTTTGCCATGTCCATGTCATGTTCTACAGTCAAATCAAACCACAAGTTTGTTGTTTAGCTGCTGTTTTGTACTTGAATGTACAAGAAAGTGATACTTGGGAACAGAACACTTGAGGCTGAATAATAGATTTAATGCATATTGTTATTACAATAGCCTAACAGACATAGATCACACTATGAGCAATTTTGCAACTAGCTTTAAAATACATTAAATATGACAAGAGGATAGAGAACAGTAATTTTATTGTTTATTGTAAGGTTATTACATGAGTGATAAAACACACATTTTATATTGGAGAATTGGAATCAAAAGTAACAATATCGAACATTTATTGTTCAGCCTAGATCTGTCAGTGATGCAATTATTTTTTTAATAAATGTTGTAATGCAGCTGAACAAACCCAGTGAGTGTTCTTTTAAAGTATATGTTTGCGGTGTTTTTCCCTTTATTAGGTAATAACAGCTAAAATAGATAAGAAATGGGAGAAGGACAAGGACCCATTCAAGGAAATTGGTTTGTTTAATTTAACTGAACTGAAATGAACTGAAAAAAAATGAGTGAGTAGTAAGTAGTAGGTATCATAATTCTAAGTGGGGTTAAATTTGTATCAAGCAGTCCACACAAAATGAAAAAATTAAGTTAACACTAAGCATGGCTATTAAGTTACATGAACTTTTTTTTTTTTTTTTAGTTGTACTACTTGATTTGGTACTGCACACTTAAAATAAACAAGCTTTTCTAACTCACTATTCTTAAGATTACTTTGCTTAATTTGCAACGAGTTTGCATACTTTTTTTAAGTAAGGTCAACTAATTAGATTTTACAGTGAGTATACATACACACGTCTCCCGCAGAGCTATGTTGAAAGTCCCTCAATATTCAGTCGAGTATTGGCTAATGACCTGCAACACCTAGACGTGTCCAGTACAGTACTACAATATGTAGATGATCTCTTGATATGTAGCACCTCCAAAGCTCAATGTGCACAAGACTCAGTCTCAGCCCTGATGGCTTTAGAAAAGGGGGCTCACAAGGTGAGTAAAAATAAATTACAGTTTTGCCAGACACAGGTTGAATACTTAGGTAGACAACTCTGTGGCACTAAATGAGCTATAGTGCCCTCACAAATTGAGGCAGTATCGAAAGCTCCCAAACCACAAACGGTGAGACACATGTCGTCATTTCTGCCATCTCAGCTTTACTAGAAGCCATACACCATCCAAAAGTGTTAGCCATCATTAAATGCGTAGCTCATCAAAAAACGAATTCCCTGATAGCTAAAGGCAACAACTTAGCAGATGAAGCCGCAAAACGCATAGCTACACCCACCTGTATAGGACCACTGCTAGTAGCTGGAGATTGTGAACCACTGACAAACTTATATATATATGTATATATATATATATATATATATATATATATGTGTGTGTATATATATATATGTGTATATATATATATATATATATATATATATATATATGTATATATATATATGTATATATATATATATATATATATATATATATATGAGCTATATATATGTGCTGCTATGTAATAGCAGCACAACATCAGGCAAGTCCATATGCACATTCTGTATGGGCAAAAAGGGGGGCAAGTATAATCACTGAAGAAGGTCCATCACATGGGCTATGGCGAAGTGCACATGGACATATTGTCCTCCCAACATCTTTGGTACAGGTTGCTACACGTAGTGCGCATGGTCAGGACCATTGCACAAGTGGGGAGGTGTTGAGACGCCTTCAAGCAGTCTGGTGGTCACCATTTTTCCGACCTGCGTTTGTAGCTGAGACAATTTTGCAAGGAAGGTTTTTTTCTGTTGCTCTGGTATTTCAAGTCTGATACTGCATGTTAGTGTTTTTGTTTTTTGTTTCTATTTTGCCGGGCTTGATGCTAAAATGATCTTTTCTTTTCAGATTTTTCAAGAAGACAAAAAACTTCCTATGCAGTGGTTGTGTAAGTACTGCACATTTTGTGCTGAAAAGAGGTGCTTCTTACTTAAGCATTACCGCTTAAAACACGGGTGCCACACTCGAATATCACCACTACCGTGCCTTTATAAGGGTGCCTGTGCACATTTAAATCTTTCAATGCACTCAAAGTCCACTTATCAACATGGCACACTCAAAAGGACCTGGGGAACGTGGGTGAAACTGCTTTCCATTGTCAGCTGTGTGACTTTGTGGAGCCTTGCACTGGAGCTGACTTTTTTACCCATTTACGAAGACATTTGAAGCTGAAGCAAAAGGTTTCCTGTCCATATCAAGGCTGTAGCTTTCAGAGCAATGTTTATTCAACCTTTAATGCACATAAAAGCAAAGAACATCAAGACCACAATAAGATGGCATTCAAACCTGAAATTGTGTCACATAATGTACTTGAGGTACCTCCACCTAATATAAATATTCAACCTGAGGATAGTGCCCCTGAAACTGATCAGGTTGAGTTTGAGGTTACTGAGCTCAATGAAGATGTGGGAGACTTGGAGAGTCAGTTGGAACATAATGTAGCTGCTGTTTTTCTGAAAATGTCATCGATTCTTAACATCTCTGAAAATGCCCTGCAAGAAGTTATAGAGCAGATCAACCAAATTTATGTGCTTTCACAGCCATTGTTACATACCTCGGTTGGAAAAATACTAAATCAACATTGTGGAGATGTTGAGGACTCTTAAGTGAGTGAGATAGCTAAAGTATTTACTGAGAATAATGTATTCCTGAAATTCACTTCTACTAGGGGGTCATTGTCAACCACTAGCAAGCGAACATCATACATTTGAAAAGAATTCTCAGTGGTGACGCCTATTGAGTTTGTCCTAAAAAATGACAGGCAGACAGTTGTGTATATCCCCATACTAAAAATGCTGCAGACATTACTAAACAATGGAGAAATTTTAGATAAGGCCATGTCATCTGAGACAAATTTGTCACAAGGATACAGATCTCACAGGGATGGTTACCGGTTTAAAGACAATTCTCTCTTGACAGAGGAAGAATTCAGGATTGCTCTTTTCTTGTACATAGATGATTTTGAGGTGGCTAAGCCCTTGGGAACCTCCAGAAAGAAACACAAGCTGCCATCTACTGGGTACTTGGAAATCTACACCCTAAATATCGCTCCTCTCTTCATTCCATTCAGCTTGCTCTACTCATCATCGCTGAAGATGATATCAGGAAGTTGACTTTAAATGAGAGACCACAGTCTATTGAAGAATTAAAAGTGCAACTGGTAGATAAACTGTCACTGCAGTATGACTTTAAACTGCAGTATGAAGATCAAGACTTCCATAATGCCCTCTGCAATTTGACTGAAATAACTGATTTACCTGAAAGAGCTACGCTCAAAATCATCCCTCTTGTGACTCTCCATTTAACCGCATTGTCATCACCCACCACAACATCAGACACTGAGTGCAGCACAGCAGACACTGAGATCCTGTCGACAGGAAGAGCATCACCATCGCTAAGACAACAGTGGCCAGATTTCTTTGACATACCCAATTTCTCAGTTGATGTTGACTATAGACTCAGACAGGCAGATCTTGCCTTTATGAAGGATGGAACACGTATGACTCTACCACGAGATATGAAGCATGACATACTAGAAAAGCTTGCTGAGACGATGTACAGTTTCAAGGCTTACCCTAAAGATGATGACTTCAGCAGTGTTGCAAAAGCACTAATTAGCAAACACCCCTGCCTCACTGAGCCTGGACCACACAGATGGTATGGCTGGAAAAACAGCCTTAAATTATCGCACAAAGCTTCAAAAAGCTGGATGTGAGGATGTAGCAATCAATGGAGGCAAAAGAAGTAAAGGCAACCCAGAAGGAGAATCCTCAAGCAAGAATATCAAACGGCCAAAAAGAGGTGAAGCAAACTACCTACCTAACTTACCTGAAGGACATGATGAAACAAGCCTTGAAAATGCCAGAAAGGTTCTCGTGGAAGAAATGAAGAAGAAACAACCCAATGGCACTCTCATCTCACAAATGATGGACCAATCATTCCCACTACGCAGACAAGAAATTGTAGAAAAGGAACCTGCTGTACAGAACATTGTTGAACGATGGCCAGCACTCTTCACAGACAGGTAAACTATTTTTGTTCTCAACCAATAAAATAATGCCTATCAAAAAGAAATTCAAGGTGTGTGGCTAGAAATCCAAACACACTTGTTGGAATGTTAACACTTCTGCCATCTCTCCATCCCTACCCACCCCTCTCTCTACTTTTCAGGTGTTTGCTGAGTTCAACAGAATCGCAAGTAAGAATCTTGAGGGAGACTTCTTTGAGGCTCTGGACCAGTATACCCCACGTTTCATTGAACTTTTCAAAACAAGAAGGGGAACTGTTGGCCAGAAGCTCAGTGAGCTGATGCAGCACATGAGCTGGATGGTAAGTAGGTTAATTTTGCTTTTGATCTGTGTGATAGTTCATCAATCAAGTTCTAAATGAGATGATCCAGCCCAACCTATTCTATTTCCTGTCTGACTTGTGCTTGTGCCTTGCAAATTACTCTGTTAACTGGTCTTTTCTCTCTCTGTGTATCATTAGACACCAGACGTGACAGTACTTCGCTCTGTTGTCCTCAAAGGCATTCCTATTTTACTTGGTGACGACTCCAGTGAATTCTTCAAGACATGCTCTGTAAGTACTTGCACATAAGAAAAAGTTTGGTCTGCATTAAAATAGAACTATATCTGTGCTGACATAGAAGATGTAATTTTATCTGCACAATATACAATATACATTTTGTACAGTGATTGATGTATTTTGTATGGCAATTCCTCCACAGCTAATCTGAGAGGTATTTAAACAGCCAGTAAATAAAAATGAAATTTGCCACATAAACGTTGTACACATTAATTAATTGTAAATCTAAGGAGCAGGAGTCCAGGCTGAAAAGTCAGTGTCACTGTTTAAGAATATATGGACCTTGTGGACCATAGCTTTAGTTTAATCATACCACATTTATTTTGTTGGTTATATTGTAACAATCCAGTGTGAACACATATTTAAAACCATATTCCCTAGCAAATGCTTTCAACATTAAAAATGAATGTTTAGAAGAGCATAAATTGCCATGCTGAAGAATGTGTGTGTGTGTCTTTGTAGGGTACAGCGAGAGACGAGGCCCTAGAATGCACTGTCGGTGTGCTGACAGTTGTCAGTGAAGATAATCCTCATGAGGGTCCAAGTTCAGTAGACCTCCAGCCCATCTCCACTGCCATCATTCTGGAGGGAGGTATCATCATGGATCATATAAAAAAACTTGCCTCAGGCAGTTTGTCTGTTATTTGGGCTTACATATGCTTTGCATTTGGATTACCCAAAATGCATGGCAAATACACTCAACTTCATTCAGACTGTGATGCTTGGACTGGGAAAGCAAACCTCCCACCAAAACTGTTAACTTTGAAGAACAGTCTACTGGGTTAGACCAGTAAAGAGCCATCAGCTGTCAGATAGCACTTTGTAAATTATGCAGCAGTTAATGTTCTCCTGTTATCAGAGAAAGTTTTATGCTTTCATGCAACTGAGCTGGCTTGTTTATGATCTCAAAAAAAAAAAAAATTCTATTAAAGTGTACCATGTTATGCTAGTATGCTAATGGTGGAAATAGCGCCACCTTGTGTTGCAAAGAGTTGTTAGATAATGTTGTCAGAAAGGAACCTAGCAAGGTTGACCTGTTTACATTTGTGTTTTGGGAAAACTTTTAATTATAGTAGTTATAATGTAGTACAAATACAAAACCCAAGGAGTGATGTTTTTCTGTGTTGGTTTAAACCTTGGACTGATGCTCGCTTTGGGACACAAAAGCATTTGTTGTACTTTCAGTTTTGATCAGAAATGCAATGATTTTGCATGCACTGAAGTCCTGTAATTATCAGGTGTTTACCTGTTTAATATTGTGAGACTGTTACATGCATAGAATTAGCTCACAAAAATGTGGTTTTATTTTTGCCATGTCCATGTCATGTTCTACAGTCAAATCAAACCACAAGTTTGTTGTTTAGCTGCTGTTTTGTACTTGAATGTACAAGAAAGTGATACTTGGGAACAGAACACTTGAGGCTGAATAATAGATTTAATGCATATTGTTATTACAATAGCCTAACAGACATAGATCACACTATGAGCAATTTTGCAACTAGCTTTAAAATACATTAAATATGACAAGAGGATAGAGAACAGTAATTTTATTGTTTATTGTAAGGTTATTACATGAGTGATAAAACACACATTTTATATTGGAGAATTGGAATCAAAAGTAACAATATCGAACATTTATTGTTCAGCCTAGATCTGTCAGTGATGCAATTATTTTTTTAATAAATGTTGTAATGCAGCTGAACAAACCCAGTGAGTGTTCTTTTAAAGTATATGTTTGCGGTGTTTTTCCCTTTATTAGGTAATAACAGCTAAAATAGATAAGAAATGGGAGAAGGACAAGGACCCATTCAAGGAAATTGGTTTGTTTAATTTAACTGAACTGAAATGAACTGAAAAAAAATGAGTGAGTAGTAAGTAGTAGGTATCATAATTCTAAGTGGGGTTAAATTTGTATCAAGCAGTCCACACAAAATGAAAAAATTAAGTTAACACTAAGCATGGCTATTAAGTTACATGAACTTTTTTTTTTTTTTTTAGTTGTACTACTTGATTTGGTACTGCACACTTAAAATAAACAAGCTTTTCTAACTCACTATTCTTAAGATTACTTTGCTTAATTTGCAACGAGTTTGCATACTTTTTTTAAGTAAGGTCAACTAATTAGATTTTACAGTGAGTATACATACACACGTCTCCCGCAGAGCTATGTTGAAAGTCCCTCAATATTCAGTCGAGTATTGGCTAATGACCTGCAACACCTAGACGTGTCCAGTACAGTACTACAATATGTAGATGATCTCTTGATATGTAGCACCTCCAAAGCTCAATGTGCACAAGACTCAGTCTCAGCCCTGATGGCTTTAGAAAAGGGGGCTCACAAGGTGAGTAAAAATAAATTACAGTTTTGCCAGACACAGGTTGAATACTTAGGTAGACAACTCTGTGGCACTAAATGAGCTATAGTGCCCTCACAAATTGAGGCAGTATCGAAAGCTCCCAAACCACAAACGGTGAGACACATGTCGTCATTTCTGCCATCTCAGCTTTACTAGAAGCCATACACCATCCAAAAGTGTTAGCCATCATTAAATGCGTAGCTCATCAAAAAACGAATTCCCTGATAGCTAAAGGCAACAACTTAGCAGATGAAGCCGCAAAACGCATAGCTACACCCACCTGTATAGGACCACTGCTAGTAGCTGGAGATTGTGAACCACTGACAAACTTATATATATATGTATATATATATATATATATATATATATATATATATATATATGTGTGTATATATATATATGTGTATATATATATATATATATATATGTATATATATATATATATATATATATATATGAGCTATATATATGTGCTGCTATGTAATAGCAGCACAACATCAGGCAAGTCCATATGCACATTCTGTATGGGCAAAAAGGGGGGCAAGTATAATCACTGAAGAAGGTCCATCACATGGGCTATGGCGAAGTGCACATGGACATATTGTCCTCCCAACATCTTTGGTACAGGTTGCTACACGTAGTGCGCATGGTCAGGACCATTGCACAAGTGGGGAGGTGTTGAGACGCCTTCAAGCAGTCTGGTGGTCACCATTTTTCCGACCTGCGTTTGTAGCTGAGACAATTTTGCAAGGAAGGTTTTTTTCTGTTGCTCTGGTATTTCAAGTCTGATACTGCATGTTAGTGTTTTTGTTTTTTGTTTCTATTTTGCCGGGCTTGATGCTAAAATGATCTTTTCTTTTCAGATTTTTCAAGAAGACAAAAAACTTCCTATGCAGTGGTTGTGTAAGTACTGCACATTTTGTGCTGAAAAGAGGTGCTTCTTACTTAAGCATTACCGCTTAAAACACGGGTGCCACACTCGAATATCACCACTACCGTGCCTTTATAAGGGTGCCTGTGCACATTTAAATCTTTCAATGCACTCAAAGTCCACTTATCAACATGGCACACTCAAAAGGACCTGGGGAACGTGGGTGAAACTGCTTTCCATTGTCAGCTGTGTGACTTTGTGGAGCCTTGCACTGGAGCTGACTTTTTTACCCATTTACGAAGACATTTGAAGCTGAAGCAAAAGGTTTCCTGTCCATATCAAGGCTGTAGCTTTCAGAGCAATGTTTATTCAACCTTTAATGCACATAAAAGCAAAGAACATCAAGACCACAATAAGATGGCATTCAAACCTGAAATTGTGTCACATAATGTACTTGAGGTACCTCCACCTAATATAAATATTCAACCTGAGGATAGTGCCCCTGAAACTGATCAGGTTGAGTTTGAGGTTACTGAGCTCAATGAAGATGTGGGAGACTTGGAGAGTCAGTTGGAACATAATGTAGCTGCTGTTTTTCTGAAAATGTCATCGATTCTTAACATCTCTGAAAATGCCCTGCAAGAAGTTATAGAGCAGATCAACCAAATTTATGTGCTTTCACAGCCATTGTTACATACCTCGGTTGGAAAAATACTAAATCAACATTGTGGAGATGTTGAGGACTCTTAAGTGAGTGAGATAGCTAAAGTATTTACTGAGAATAATGTATTCCTGAAATTCACTTCTACTAGGGGGTCATTGTCAACCACTAGCAAGCGAACATCATACATTTGAAAAGAATTCTCAGTGGTGACGCCTATTGAGTTTGTCCTAAAAAATGACAGGCAGACAGTTGTGTATATCCCCATACTAAAAATGCTGCAGACATTACTAAACAATGGAGAAATTTTAGATAAGGCCATGTCATCTGAGACAAATTTGTCACAAGGATACAGATCTCACAGGGATGGTTACCGGTTTAAAGACAATTCTCTCTTGACAGAGGAAGAATTCAGGATTGCTCTTTTCTTGTACATAGATGATTTTGAGGTGGCTAAGCCCTTGGGAACCTCCAGAAAGAAACACAAGCTGCCATCTACTGGGTACTTGGAAATCTACACCCTAAATATCGCTCCTCTCTTCATTCCATTCAGCTTGCTCTACTCATCATCGCTGAAGATGATATCAGGAAGTTGACTTTAAATGAGAGACCACAGTCTATTGAAGAATTAAAAGTGCAACTGGTAGATAAACTGTCACTGCAGTATGACTTTAAACTGCAGTATGAAGATCAAGACTTCCATAATGCCCTCTGCAATTTGACTGAAATAACTGATTTACCTGAAAGAGCTACGCTCAAAATCATCCCTCTTGTGACTCTCCATTTAACCGCATTGTCATCACCCACCACAACATCAGACACTGAGTGCAGCACAGCAGACACTGAGATCCTGTCGACAGGAAGAGCATCACCATCGCTAAGACAACAGTGGCCAGATTTCTTTGACATACCCAATTTCTCAGTTGATGTTGACTATAGACTCAGACAGGCAGATCTTGCCTTTATGAAGGATGGAACACGTATGACTCTACCACGAGATATGAAGCATGACATACTAGAAAAGCTTGCTGAGACGATGTACAGTTTCAAGGCTTACCCTAAAGATGATGACTTCAGCAGTGTTGCAAAAGCACTAATTAGCAAACACCCCTGCCTCACTGAGCCTGGACCACACAGATGGTATGGCTGGAAAAACAGCCTTAAATTATCGCACAAAGCTTCAAAAAGCTGGATGTGAGGATGTAGCAATCAATGGAGGCAAAAGAAGTAAAGGCAACCCAGAAGGAGAATCCTCAAGCAAGAATATCAAACGGCCAAAAAGAGGTGAAGCAAACTACCTACCTAACTTACCTGAAGGACATGATGAAACAAGCCTTGAAAATGCCAGAAAGGTTCTCGTGGAAGAAATGAAGAAGAAACAACCCAATGGCACTCTCATCTCACAAATGATGGACCAATCATTCCCACTACGCAGACAAGAAATTGTAGAAAAGGAACCTGCTGTACAGAACATTGTTGAACGATGGCCAGCACTCTTCACAGACAGGTAAACTATTTTTGTTCTCAACCAATAAAATAATGCCTATCAAAAAGAAATTCAAGGTGTGTGGCTAGAAATCCAAACACACTTGTTGGAATGTTAACACTTCTGCCATCTCTCCATCCCTACCCACCCCTCTCTCTACTTTTCAGGTGTTTGCTGAGTTCAACAGAATCGCAAGTAAGAATCTTGAGGGAGACTTCTTTGAGGCTCTGGACCAGTATACCCCACGTTTCATTGAACTTTTCAAAACAAGAAGGGGAACTGTTGGCCAGAAGCTCAGTGAGCTGATGCAGCACATGAGCTGGATGGTAAGTAGGTTAATTTTGCTTTTGATCTGTGTGATAGTTCATCAATCAAGTTCTAAATGAGATGATCCAGCCCAACCTATTCTATTTCCTGTCTGACTTGTGCTTGTGCCTTGCAAATTACTCTGTTAACTGGTCTTTTCTCTCTCTGTGTATCATTAGACACCAGACGTGACAGTACTTCGCTCTGTTGTCCTCAAAGGCATTCCTATTTTACTTGGTGACGACTCCAGTGAATTCTTCAAGACATGCTCTGTAAGTACTTGCACATAAGAAAAAGTTTGGTCTGCATTAAAATAGAACTATATCTGTGCTGACATAGAAGATGTAATTTTATCTGCACAATATACAATATACATTTTGTACAGTGATTGATGTATTTTGTATGGCAATTCCTCCACAGCTAATCTGAGAGGTATTTAAACAGCCAGTAAATAAAAATGAAATTTGCCACATAAACGTTGTACACATTAATTAATTGTAAATCTAAGGAGCAGGAGTCCAGGCTGAAAAGTCAGTGTCACTGTTTAAGAATATATGGACCTTGTGGACCATAGCTTTAGTTTAATCATACCACATTTATTTTGTTGGTTATATTGTAACAATCCAGTGTGAACACATATTTAAAACCATATTCCCTAGCAAATGCTTTCAACATTAAAAATGAATGTTTAGAAGAGCATAAATTGCCATGCTGAAGAATGTGTGTGTGTGTCTTTGTAGGGTACAGCGAGAGACGAGGCCCTAGAATGCACTGTCGGTGTGCTGACAGTTGTCAGTGAAGATAATCCTCATGAGGGTCCAAGTTCAGTAGACCTCCAGCCCATCTCCACTGCCATCATTCTGGAGGGAGGTATCATCATGGATCATATAAAAAAACTTGCCTCAGGCAGTTTGTCTGTTATTTGGGCTTACATATGCTTTGCATTTGGATTACCCAAAATGCATGGCAAATACACTCAACTTCATTCAGACTGTGATGCTTGGACTGGGAAAGCAAACCTCCCACCAAAACTGTTAACTTTGAAGAACAGTCTACTGGGTTAGACCAGTAAAGAGCCATCAGCTGTCAGATAGCACTTTGTAAATTATGCAGCAGTTAATGTTCTCCTGTTATCAGAGAAAGTTTTATGCTTTCATGCAACTGAGCTGGCTTGTTTATGATCTCAAAAAAAAAAAAAATTCTATTAAAGTGTACCATGTTATGCTAGTATGCTAATGGTGGAAATAGCGCCACCTTGTGTTGCAAAGAGTTGTTAGATAATGTTGTCAGAAAGGAACCTAGCAAGGTTGACCTGTTTACATTTGTGTTTTGGGAAAACTTTTAATTATAGTAGTTATAATGTAGTACAAATACAAAACCCAAGGAGTGATGTTTTTCTGTGTTGGTTTAAACCTTGGACTGATGCTCGCTTTGGGACACAAAAGCATTTGTTGTACTTTCAGTTTTGATCAGAAATGCAATGATTTTGCATGCACTGAAGTCCTGTAATTATCAGGTGTTTACCTGTTTAATATTGTGAGACTGTTACATGCATAGAATTAGCTCACAAAAATGTGGTTTTATTTTTGCCATGTCCATGTCATGTTCTACAGTCAAATCAAACCACAAGTTTGTTGTTTAGCTGCTGTTTTGTACTTGAATGTACAAGAAAGTGATACTTGGGAACAGAACACTTGAGGCTGAATAATAGATTTAATGCATATTGTTATTACAATAGCCTAACAGACATAGATCACACTATGAGCAATTTTGCAACTAGCTTTAAAATACATTAAATATGACAAGAGGATAGAGAACAGTAATTTTATTGTTTATTGTAAGGTTATTACATGAGTGATAAAACACACATTTTATATTGGAGAATTGGAATCAAAAGTAACAATATCGAACATTTATTGTTCAGCCTAGATCTGTCAGTGATGCAATTATTTTTTTAATAAATGTTGTAATGCAGCTGAACAAACCCAGTGAGTGTTCTTTTAAAGTATATGTTTGCGGTGTTTTTCCCTTTATTAGGTAATAACAGCTAAAATAGATAAGAAATGGGAGAAGGACAAGGACCCATTCAAGGAAATTGGTTTGTTTAATTTAACTGAACTGAAATGAACTGAAAAAAAATGAGTGAGTAGTAAGTAGTAGGTATCATAATTCTAAGTGGGGTTAAATTTGTATCAAGCAGTCCACACAAAATGAAAAAATTAAGTTAACACTAAGCATGGCTATTAAGTTACATGAACTTTTTTTTTTTTTTTTAGTTGTACTACTTGATTTGGTACTGCACACTTAAAATAAACAAGCTTTTCTAACTCACTATTCTTAAGATTACTTTGCTTAATTTGCAACGAGTTTGCATACTTTTTTTAAGTAAGGTCAACTAATTAGATTTTACAGTGAGTATACATACACACGTCTCCCGCAGAGCTATGTTGAAAGTCCCTCAATATTCAGTCGAGTATTGGCTAATGACCTGCAACACCTAGACGTGTCCAGTACAGTACTACAATATGTAGATGATCTCTTGATATGTAGCACCTCCAAAGCTCAATGTGCACAAGACTCAGTCTCAGCCCTGATGGCTTTAGAAAAGGGGGCTCACAAGGTGAGTAAAAATAAATTACAGTTTTGCCAGACACAGGTTGAATACTTAGGTAGACAACTCTGTGGCACTAAATGAGCTATAGTGCCCTCACAAATTGAGGCAGTATCGAAAGCTCCCAAACCACAAACGGTGAGACACATGTCGTCATTTCTGCCATCTCAGCTTTACTAGAAGCCATACACCATCCAAAAGTGTTAGCCATCATTAAATGCGTAGCTCATCAAAAAACGAATTCCCTGATAGCTAAAGGCAACAACTTAGCAGATGAAGCCGCAAAACGCATAGCTACACCCACCTGTATAGGACCACTGCTAGTAGCTGGAGATTGTGAACCACTGACAAACTTATATATATATGTATATATATATATATATATATATATATATGTATATATATATATATATATATATATATATATATGAGCTATATATATGTGCTGCTATGTAATAGCAGCACAACATCAGGCAAGTCCATATGCACATTCTGTATGGGCAAAAAGGGGGGCAAGTATAATCACTGAAGAAGGTCCATCACATGGGCTATGGCGAAGTGCACATGGACATATTGTCCTCCCAACATCTTTGGTACAGGTTGCTACACGTAGTGCGCATGGTCAGGACCATTGCACAAGTGGGGAGGTGTTGAGACGCCTTCAAGCAGTCTGGTGGTCACCATTTTTCCGACCTGCGTTTGTAGCTGAGACAATTTTGCAAGGAAGGTTTTTTTCTGTTGCTCTGGTATTTCAAGTCTGATACTGCATGTTAGTGTTTTTGTTTTTTGTTTCTATTTTGCCGGGCTTGATGCTAAAATGATCTTTTCTTTTCAGATTTTTCAAGAAGACAAAAAACTTCCTATGCAGTGGTTGTGTAAGTACTGCACATTTTGTGCTGAAAAGAGGTGCTTCTTACTTAAGCATTACCGCTTAAAACACGGGTGCCACACTCGAATATCACCACTACCGTGCCTTTATAAGGGTGCCTGTGCACATTTAAATCTTTCAATGCACTCAAAGTCCACTTATCAACATGGCACACTCAAAAGGACCTGGGGAACGTGGGTGAAACTGCTTTCCATTGTCAGCTGTGTGACTTTGTGGAGCCTTGCACTGGAGCTGACTTTTTTACCCATTTACGAAGACATTTGAAGCTGAAGCAAAAGGTTTCCTGTCCATATCAAGGCTGTAGCTTTCAGAGCAATGTTTATTCAACCTTTAATGCACATAAAAGCAAAGAACATCAAGACCACAATAAGATGGCATTCAAACCTGAAATTGTGTCACATAATGTACTTGAGGTACCTCCACCTAATATAAATATTCAACCTGAGGATAGTGCCCCTGAAACTGATCAGGTTGAGTTTGAGGTTACTGAGCTCAATGAAGATGTGGGAGACTTGGAGAGTCAGTTGGAACATAATGTAGCTGCTGTTTTTCTGAAAATGTCATCGATTCTTAACATCTCTGAAAATGCCCTGCAAGAAGTTATAGAGCAGATCAACCAAATTTATGTGCTTTCACAGCCATTGTTACATACCTCGGTTGGAAAAATACTAAATCAACATTGTGGAGATGTTGAGGACTCTTAAGTGAGTGAGATAGCTAAAGTATTTACTGAGAATAATGTATTCCTGAAATTCACTTCTACTAGGGGGTCATTGTCAACCACTAGCAAGCGAACATCATACATTTGAAAAGAATTCTCAGTGGTGACGCCTATTGAGTTTGTCCTAAAAAATGACAGGCAGACAGTTGTGTATATCCCCATACTAAAAATGCTGCAGACATTACTAAACAATGGAGAAATTTTAGATAAGGCCATGTCATCTGAGACAAATTTGTCACAAGGATACAGATCTCACAGGGATGGTTACCGGTTTAAAGACAATTCTCTCTTGACAGAGGAAGAATTCAGGATTGCTCTTTTCTTGTACATAGATGATTTTGAGGTGGCTAAGCCCTTGGGAACCTCCAGAAAGAAACACAAGCTGCCATCTACTGGGTACTTGGAAATCTACACCCTAAATATCGCTCCTCTCTTCATTCCATTCAGCTTGCTCTACTCATCATCGCTGAAGATGATATCAGGAAGTTGACTTTAAATGAGAGACCACAGTCTATTGAAGAATTAAAAGTGCAACTGGTAGATAAACTGTCACTGCAGTATGACTTTAAACTGCAGTATGAAGATCAAGACTTCCATAATGCCCTCTGCAATTTGACTGAAATAACTGATTTACCTGAAAGAGCTACGCTCAAAATCATCCCTCTTGTGACTCTCCATTTAACCGCATTGTCATCACCCACCACAACATCAGACACTGAGTGCAGCACAGCAGACACTGAGATCCTGTCGACAGGAAGAGCATCACCATCGCTAAGACAACAGTGGCCAGATTTCTTTGACATACCCAATTTCTCAGTTGATGTTGACTATAGACTCAGACAGGCAGATCTTGCCTTTATGAAGGATGGAACACGTATGACTCTACCACGAGATATGAAGCATGACATACTAGAAAAGCTTGCTGAGACGATGTACAGTTTCAAGGCTTACCCTAAAGATGATGACTTCAGCAGTGTTGCAAAAGCACTAATTAGCAAACACCCCTGCCTCACTGAGCCTGGACCACACAGATGGTATGGCTGGAAAAACAGCCTTAAATTATCGCACAAAGCTTCAAAAAGCTGGATGTGAGGATGTAGCAATCAATGGAGGCAAAAGAAGTAAAGGCAACCCAGAAGGAGAATCCTCAAGCAAGAATATCAAACGGCCAAAAAGAGGTGAAGCAAACTACCTACCTAACTTACCTGAAGGACATGATGAAACAAGCCTTGAAAATGCCAGAAAGGTTCTCGTGGAAGAAATGAAGAAGAAACAACCCAATGGCACTCTCATCTCACAAATGATGGACCAATCATTCCCACTACGCAGACAAGAAATTGTAGAAAAGGAACCTGCTGTACAGAACATTGTTGAACGATGGCCAGCACTCTTCACAGACAGGTAAACTATTTTTGTTCTCAACCAATAAAATAATGCCTATCAAAAAGAAATTCAAGGTGTGTGGCTAGAAATCCAAACACACTTGTTGGAATGTTAACACTTCTGCCATCTCTCCATCCCTACCCACCCCTCTCTCTACTTTTCAGGTGTTTGCTGAGTTCAACAGAATCGCAAGTAAGAATCTTGAGGGAGACTTCTTTGAGGCTCTGGACCAGTATACCCCACGTTTCATTGAACTTTTCAAAACAAGAAGGGGAACTGTTGGCCAGAAGCTCAGTGAGCTGATGCAGCACATGAGCTGGATGGTAAGTAGGTTAATTTTGCTTTTGATCTGTGTGATAGTTCATCAATCAAGTTCTAAATGAGATGATCCAGCCCAACCTATTCTATTTCCTGTCTGACTTGTGCTTGTGCCTTGCAAATTACTCTGTTAACTGGTCTTTTCTCTCTCTGTGTATCATTAGACACCAGACGTGACAGTACTTCGCTCTGTTGTCCTCAAAGGCATTCCTATTTTACTTGGTGACGACTCCAGTGAATTCTTCAAGACATGCTCTGTAAGTACTTGCACATAAGAAAAAGTTTGGTCTGCATTAAAATAGAACTATATCTGTGCTGACATAGAAGATGTAATTTTATCTGCACAATATACAATATACATTTTGTACAGTGATTGATGTATTTTGTATGGCAATTCCTCCACAGCTAATCTGAGAGGTATTTAAACAGCCAGTAAATAAAAATGAAATTTGCCACATAAACGTTGTACACATTAATTAATTGTAAATCTAAGGAGCAGGAGTCCAGGCTGAAAAGTCAGTGTCACTGTTTAAGAATATATGGACCTTGTGGACCATAGCTTTAGTTTAATCATACCACATTTATTTTGTTGGTTATATTGTAACAATCCAGTGTGAACACATATTTAAAACCATATTCCCTAGCAAATGCTTTCAACATTAAAAATGAATGTTTAGAAGAGCATAAATTGCCATGCTGAAGAATGTGTGTGTGTGTCTTTGTAGGGTACAGCGAGAGACGAGGCCCTAGAATGCACTGTCGGTGTGCTGACAGTTGTCAGTGAAGATAATCCTCATGAGGGTCCAAGTTCAGTAGACCTCCAGCCCATCTCCACTGCCATCATTCTGGAGGGAGGTATCATCATGGATCATATAAAAAAACTTGCCTCAGGCAGTTTGTCTGTTATTTGGGCTTACATATGCTTTGCATTTGGATTACCCAAAATGCATGGCAAATACACTCAACTTCATTCAGACTGTGATGCTTGGACTGGGAAAGAAAACCTCCCACCAAAACTGTTAACTTTGAAGAACAGTCTACTGGGTTAGACCAGTAAAGAGCCATCAGCTGTCAGATAGCACTTTGTAAATTATGCAGCAGTTAATGTTCTCCTGTTATCAGAGAAAGTTTTATGCTTTCATGCAACTGAGCTGGCTTGTTTATGATCTCAAAAAAAAAAAAAATTCTATTAAAGTGTACCATGTTATGCTAGTATGCTAATGGTGGAAATAGCGCCACCTTGTGTTGCAAAGAGTTGTTAGATAATGTTGTCAGAAAGGAACCTAGCAAGGTTGACCTGTTTACATTTGTGTTTTGGGAAAACTTTTAATTATAGTAGTTATAATGTAGTACAAATACAAAACCCAAGGAGTGATGTTTTTCTGTGTTGGTTTAAACCTTGGACTGATGCTCGCTTTGGGACACAAAAGCATTTGTTGTACTTTCAGTTTTGATCAGAAATGCAATGATTTTGCATGCACTGAAGTCCTGTAATTATCAGGTGTTTACCTGTTTAATATTGTGAGACTGTTACATGCATAGAATTAGCTCACAAAAATGTGGTTTTATTTTTGCCATGTCCATGTCATGTTCTACAGTCAAATCAAACCACAAGTTTGTTGTTTAGCTGCTGTTTTGTACTTGAATGTACAAGAAAGTGATACTTGGGAACAGAACACTTGAGGCTGAATAATAGATTTAATGCATATTGTTATTACAATAGCCTAACAGACATAGATCACACTATGAGCAATTTTGCAACTAGCTTTAAAATACATTAAATATGACAAGAGGATAGAGAACAGTAATTTTATTGTTTATTGTAAGGTTATTACATGAGTGATAAAACACACATTTTATATTGGAGAATTGGAATCAAAAGTAACAATATCGAACATTTATTGTTCAGCCTAGATCTGTCAGTGATGCAATTATTTTTTTAATAAATGTTGTAATGCAGCTGAACAAACCCAGTGAGTGTTCTTTTAAAGTATATGTTTGCGGTGTTTTTCCCTTTATTAGGTAATAACAGCTAAAATAGATAAGAAATGGGAGAAGGACAAGGACCCATTCAAGGAAATTGGTTTGTTTAATTTAACTGAACTGAAATGAACTGAAAAAAAATGAGTGAGTAGTAAGTAGTAGGTATCATAATTCTAAGTGGGGTTAAATTTGTATCAAGCAGTCCACACAAAATGAAAAAATTAAGTTAACACTAAGCATGGCTATTAAGTTACATGAACTTTTTTTTTTTTTTTTAGTTGTACTACTTGATTTGGTACTGCACACTTAAAATAAACAAGCTTTTCTAACTCACTATTCTTAAGATTACTTTGCTTAATTTGCAACGAGTTTGCATACTTTTTTTAAGTAAGGTCAACTAATTAGATTTTACAGTGAGTATACATACACACGTCTCCCGCAGAGCTATGTTGAAAGTCCCTCAATATTCAGTCGAGTATTGGCTAATGACCTGCAACACCTAGACGTGTCCAGTACAGTACTACAATATGTAGATGATCTCTTGATATGTAGCACCTCCAAAGCTCAATGTGCACAAGACTCAGTCTCAGCCCTGATGGCTTTAGAAAAGGGGGCTCACAAGGTGAGTAAAAATAAATTACAGTTTTGCCAGACACAGGTTGAATACTTAGGTAGACAACTCTGTGGCACTAAATGAGCTATAGTGCCCTCACAAATTGAGGCAGTATCGAAAGCTCCCAAACCACAAACGGTGAGACACATGTCGTCATTTCTGCCATCTCAGCTTTACTAGAAGCCATACACCATCCAAAAGTGTTAGCCATCATTAAATGCGTAGCTCATCAAAAAACGAATTCCCTGATAGCTAAAGGCAACAACTTAGCAGATGAAGCCGCAAAACGCATAGCTACACCCACCTGTATAGGACCACTGCTAGTAGCTGGAGATTGTGAACCACTGACAAACTTATATATATATGTATATATATATATATATATATATATATATATATATATATATATGTGTATATATATATATATATGTGTATATATATATATATATATATATATGTATATATATATATATATATATATGTGTATATATATATATATATATATATATATGTATATATATATATATATATATATATATATGAGCTATATATATGTGCTGCTATGTAATAGCAGCACAACATCAGGCAAGTCCATATGCACATTCTGTATGGGCAAAAAGGGGGGCAAGTATAATCACTGAAGAAGGTCCATCACATGGGCTATGGCGAAGTGCACATGGACATATTGTCCTCCCAACATCTTTGGTACAGGTTGCTACACGTAGTGCGCATGGTCAGGACCATTGCACAAGTGGGGAGGTGTTGAGACGCCTTCAAGCAGTCTGGTGGTCACCATTTTTCCGACCTGCGTTTGTAGCTGAGACAATTTTGCAAGGAAGGTTTTTTTCTGTTGCTCTGGTATTTCAAGTCTGATACTGCATGTTAGTGTTTTTGTTTTTTGTTTCTATTTTGCCGGGCTTGATGCTAAAATGATCTTTTCTTTTCAGATTTTTCAAGAAGACAAAAAACTTCCTATGCAGTGGTTGTGTAAGTACTGCACATTTTGTGCTGAAAAGAGGTGCTTCTTACTTAAGCATTACCGCTTAAAACACGGGTGCCACACTCGAATATCACCACTACCGTGCCTTTATAAGGGTGCCTGTGCACATTTAAATCTTTCAATGCACTCAAAGTCCACTTATCAACATGGCACACTCAAAAGGACCTGGGGAACGTGGGTGAAACTGCTTTCCATTGTCAGCTGTGTGACTTTGTGGAGCCTTGCACTGGAGCTGACTTTTTTACCCATTTACGAAGACATTTGAAGCTGAAGCAAAAGGTTTCCTGTCCATATCAAGGCTGTAGCTTTCAGAGCAATGTTTATTCAACCTTTAATGCACATAAAAGCAAAGAACATCAAGACCACAATAAGATGGCATTCAAACCTGAAATTGTGTCACATAATGTACTTGAGGTACCTCCACCTAATATAAATATTCAACCTGAGGATAGTGCCCCTGAAACTGATCAGGTTGAGTTTGAGGTTACTGAGCTCAATGAAGATGTGGGAGACTTGGAGAGTCAGTTGGAACATAATGTAGCTGCTGTTTTTCTGAAAATGTCATCGATTCTTAACATCTCTGAAAATGCCCTGCAAGAAGTTATAGAGCAGATCAACCAAATTTATGTGCTTTCACAGCCATTGTTACATACCTCGGTTGGAAAAATACTAAATCAACATTGTGGAGATGTTGAGGACTCTTAAGTGAGTGAGATAGCTAAAGTATTTACTGAGAATAATGTATTCCTGAAATTCACTTCTACTAGGGGGTCATTGTCAACCACTAGCAAGCGAACATCATACATTTGAAAAGAATTCTCAGTGGTGACGCCTATTGAGTTTGTCCTAAAAAATGACAGGCAGACAGTTGTGTATATCCCCATACTAAAAATGCTGCAGACATTACTAAACAATGGAGAAATTTTAGATAAGGCCATGTCATCTGAGACAAATTTGTCACAAGGATACAGATCTCACAGGGATGGTTACCGGTTTAAAGACAATTCTCTCTTGACAGAGGAAGAATTCAGGATTGCTCTTTTCTTGTACATAGATGATTTTGAGGTGGCTAAGCCCTTGGGAACCTCCAGAAAGAAACACAAGCTGCCATCTACTGGGTACTTGGAAATCTACACCCTAAATATCGCTCCTCTCTTCATTCCATTCAGCTTGCTCTACTCATCATCGCTGAAGATGATATCAGGAAGTTGACTTTAAATGAGAGACCACAGTCTATTGAAGAATTAAAAGTGCAACTGGTAGATAAACTGTCACTGCAGTATGACTTTAAACTGCAGTATGAAGATCAAGACTTCCATAATGCCCTCTGCAATTTGACTGAAATAACTGATTTACCTGAAAGAGCTACGCTCAAAATCATCCCTCTTGTGACTCTCCATTTAACCGCATTGTCATCACCCACCACAACATCAGACACTGAGTGCAGCACAGCAGACACTGAGATCCTGTCGACAGGAAGAGCATCACCATCGCTAAGACAACAGTGGCCAGATTTCTTTGACATACCCAATTTCTCAGTTGATGTTGACTATAGACTCAGACAGGCAGATCTTGCCTTTATGAAGGATGGAACACGTATGACTCTACCACGAGATATGAAGCATGACATACTAGAAAAGCTTGCTGAGACGATGTACAGTTTCAAGGCTTACCCTAAAGATGATGACTTCAGCAGTGTTGCAAAAGCACTAATTAGCAAACACCCCTGCCTCACTGAGCCTGGACCACACAGATGGTATGGCTGGAAAAACAGCCTTAAATTATCGCACAAAGCTTCAAAAAGCTGGATGTGAGGATGTAGCAATCAATGGAGGCAAAAGAAGTAAAGGCAACCCAGAAGGAGAATCCTCAAGCAAGAATATCAAACGGCCAAAAAGAGGTGAAGCAAACTACCTACCTAACTTACCTGAAGGACATGATGAAACAAGCCTTGAAAATGCCAGAAAGGTTCTCGTGGAAGAAATGAAGAAGAAACAACCCAATGGCACTCTCATCTCACAAATGATGGACCAATCATTCCCACTACGCAGACAAGAAATTGTAGAAAAGGAACCTGCTGTACAGAACATTGTTGAACGATGGCCAGCACTCTTCACAGACAGGTAAACTATTTTTGTTCTCAACCAATAAAATAATGTCTATCAAAAAGAAATTCAAGGTGTGTGGCTAGAAATCCAAACACACTTGTTGGAATGTTAACACTTCTGCCATCTCTCCATCCCTACCCACCCCTCTCTCTACTTTTCAGGTGTTTGCTGAGTTCAACAGAATCGCAAGTAAGAATCTTGAGGGAGACTTCTTTGAGGCTCTGGACCAGTATACCCCACGTTTCATTGAACTTTTCAAAACAAGAAGGGGAACTGTTGGCCAGAAGCTCAGTGAGCTGATGCAGCACATGAGCTGGATGGTAAGTAGGTTAATTTTGCTTTTGATCTGTGTGATAGTTCATCAATCAAGTTCTAAATGAGATGATCCAGCCCAACCTATTCTATTTCCTGTCTGACTTGTGCTTGTGCCTTGCAAATTACTCTGTTAACTGGTCTTTTCTCTCTCTGTGTATCATTAGACACCAGACGTGACAGTACTTCGCTCTGTTGTCCTCAAAGGCATTCCTATTTTACTTGGTGACGACTCCAGTGAATTCTTCAAGACATGCTCTGTAAGTACTTGCACATAAGAAAAAGTTTGGTCTGCATTAAAATAGAACTATATCTGTGCTGACATAGAAGATGTAATTTTATCTGCACAATATACAATATACATTTTGTACAGTGATTGATGTATTTTGTATGGCAATTCCTCCACAGCTAATCTGAGAGGTATTTAAACAGCCAGTAAATAAAAATGAAATTTGCCACATAAACGTTGTACACATTAATTAATTGTAAATCTAAGGAGCAGGAGTCCAGGCTGAAAAGTCAGTGTCACTGTTTAAGAATATATGGACCTTGTGGACCATAGCTTTAGTTTAATCATACCACATTTATTTTGTTGGTTATATTGTAACAATCCAGTGTGAACACATATTTAAAACCATATTCCCTAGCAAATGCTTTCAACATTAAAAATGAATGTTTTAGAAGAGCATAAATTGCCATGCTGAAGAATGTGTGTGTGTGTCTTTGTAGGGTACAGCGAGAGACGAGGCCCTAGAATGCACTGTCGGTGTGCTGACAGTTGTCAGTGAAGATAATCCTCATGAGGGTCCAAGTTCAGTAGACCTCCAGCCCATCTCCACTGCCATCATTCTGGAGGGAGGTATCATCTTGGATCATATAAAAAAACTTGCCTCAGGCAGTTTGTCTGTTATTTGGGCTTACATATGCTTTGCATTTGGATTACCCAAAATGCATGGCAAATACACTCAACTTCATTCAGACTGTGATGCTTGGACTGGGAAAGAAAACCTCCCACCAAAACTGTTAACTTTGAAGAACAGTCTACTGGGTTAGACCAGTAAAGAGCCATCAGCTGTCAGATAGCACTTTGTAAATTATGCAGCAGTTAATGTTCTCCTGTTATCAGAGAAAGTTTTATGCTTTCATGCAACTGAGCTGGCTTGTTTATGATCTCAAAAAAAAAAAAAATTCTATTAAAGTGTACCATGTTATGCTAGTATGCTAATGGTGGAAATAGCGCCACCTTGTGTTGCAAAGAGTTGTTAGATAATGTTGTCAGAAAGGAACCTAGCAAGGTTGACCTGTTTACATTTGTGTTTTGGGAAAACTTTTAATTATAGTAGTTATAATGTAGTACAAATACAAAACCCAAGGAGTGATGTTTTTCTGTGTTGGTTTAAACCTTGGACTGATGCTCGCTTTGGGACACAAAAGCATTTGTTGTACTTTCAGTTTTGATCAGAAATGCAATGATTTTGCATGCACTGAAGTCCTGTAATTATCAGGTGTTTACCTGTTTAATATTGTGAGACTGTTACATGCATAGAATTAGCTCACAAAAATGTGGTTTTATTTTTGCCATGTCCATGTCATGTTCTACAGTCAAATCAAACCACAAGTTTGTTGTTTAGCTGCTGTTTTGTACTTGAATGTACAAGAAAGTGATACTTGGGAACAGAACACTTGAGGCTGAATAATAGATTTAATGCATATTGTTATTACAATAGCCTAACAGACATAGATCACACTATGAGCAATTTTGCAACTAGCTTTAAAATACATTAAATATGACAAGAGGATAGAGAACAGTCATTTTATTGTTTATTGTAAGGTTATTACATGAGTGATAAAACACACATTTTATATTGGAGAATTGGAATCAAAAGTAACAATATCGAACATTTATTGTTCAGTCTAGATCTGTCAGTGATGCAATTATTTTTTTAATAAATGTTGTAATGCAGCTGAACAAACCCAGTGAGTGTTCTTTTAAAGTATATGTTTGTGGTGTTTTTCCCTTTATTAGGTAATAACAGCTAAAATAGATAAGAAATGGGAGAAGGACAAGGACCCATTCAAGGAAATTGGTTTGTTTAATTTAACTGAACTGAAATGAACTGAAAAAAAATGAGTGAGTAGTAAGTAGTAGGTATCATAATTCTAAGTGGGGTTAAATTTGTATCAAGCAGTCCACACAAAATGAAAAAAATAAGTTAACACTAAGCATGGCTATTAAGTTACATGAACTTTTTTTTTTTTTTTTTAGTTGTACTACTTGATTTGGTACTGCACGCTTAAAATAAACAAGCTTTTCTAACTCACTATTCTTAAGATTACTTTGCTTAATTTGCAACGAGTTTGCATACTTTTTTTAAGTAAGGTCAACTAATTAGATTTTACAGTGAGTATACGTACACACGTCTCCCGCAGAGCTATGTTGAAAGTCCCTCAATATTCAGTCGAGTATTGGCTAATGACCTGCAACACCTAGACGTGTCCAGTACAGTACTACAATATGTAGATGATCTCTTGATATGTAGCACCTCCAAAGCTCAATGTGCACAAGACTCAGTCTCAGCCCTGATGGCTTTAGAAAAGGGGGCTCACAAGGTGAGTAAAAATAAATTACAGTTTTGCCAGACACAGGTTGAATACTTAGGTAGACAACTCTGTGGCACTAAATGAGCTATAGTGCCCTCACAAATTGAGGCAGTATCGAAAGCTCCCAAACCACAAACGGTGAGACACATGTCGTCATTTCTGCCATCTCAGCTTTACTAGAAGCCATACACCATCCAAAAGTGTTAGCCATCATTAAATGCGTAGCTCATCAAAAAACGAATTCCCTGATAGCTAAAGGCAACAACTTAGCAGATGAAGCCGCAAAACGCATAGCTACACCCACCTGTATAGGACCACTGCTAGTAGCTGGAGATTGTGAACCACTGACAAACTTATATATATATGATATATATATATATATATATATATATATATGAGCTATATATATGTGCTGCTATGTAATAGCAGCACAACATCAGGCAAGTCCATATGCACATTCTGTATGGGCAAAAAGGGGGGCAAGTATAATCACTGAAGAAGGTCCATCACATGGGCTATGGCGAAGTGCACATGGACATATTGTCCTCCCAACATCTTTGGTACAGGTTGCTACACGTAGTGCGCATGGTCAGGACCATTGCACAAGTGGGGAGGTGTTGAGACGCCTTCAAGCAGTCTGGTGGTCACCATTTTTCCGACCTGCGTTTGTAGCTGAGACAATTTTGCAAGGAAGGTTTTTTTCTGTTGCTCTGGTATTTCAAGTCTGATACTGCATGTTAGTGTTTTTGTTTTTTGTTTCTATTTTGCCGGGCTTGATGCTAAAATGATCTTTTCTTTTCAGATTTTTCAAGAAGACAAAAAACTTCCTATGCAGTGGTTGTGTAAGTACTGCACATTTTGTGCTGAAAAGAGGTGCTTCTTACTTAAGCATTACCGCTTAAAACACGGGTGCCACACTCGAATATCACCACTACCGTGCCTTTATAAGGAGTGCCTGTGCACATTTAAATCTTTCAATGCACTCAAAGTCCACTTATCAACATGGCACACTCAAAAGGACCTGGGGAACGTGGGTGAAACTGCTTTCCATTGTCAGCTGTGTGACTTTGTGGAGCCTTGCACTGGAGCTGACTTTTTTACCCATTTACGAAGACATTTGAAGCTGAAGCAAAAGGTTTCCTGTCCATATCAAGGCTGTAGCTTTCAGAGCAATGTTTATTCAACCTTTAATGCACATAAAAGCAAAGAACATCAAGACCACAATAAGATGGCATTCAAACCTGAAATTGTGTCACATAATGTACTTGAGGTACCTCCACCTAATATAAATATTCAACCTGAGGATAGTGCCCCTGAAACTGATCAGGTTGAGTTTGAGGTTACTGAGCTCAATGAAGATGTGGGAGACTTGGAGAGTCAGTTGGAACATAATGTAGCTGCTGTTTTTCTGAAAATGTCATCGATTCTTAACATCTCTGAAAATGCCCTGCAAGAAGTTATAGAGCAGATCAACCAAATTTATGTGCTTTCACAGCCATTGTTACATACCTCGGTTGGAAAAATACTAAATCAACATTGTGGAGATGTTGAGGACTCTTAAGTGAGTGAGATAGCTAAAGTATTTACTGAGAATAATGTATTCCTGAAATTCACTTCTACTAGGGGGTCATTGTCAACCACTAGCAAGCGAACATCATACATTTGAAAAGAATTCTCAGTGGTGACGCCTATTGAGTTTGTCCTAAAAAATGACAGGCAGACAGTTGTGTATATCCCCATACTAAAAATGCTGCAGACATTACTAAACAATGGAGAAATTTTAGATAAGGCCATGTCATCTGAGACAAATTTGTCACAAGGATACAGATCTCACAGGGATGGTTACCGGTTTAAAGACAATTCTCTCTTGACAGAGGAAGAATTCAGGATTGCTCTTTTCTTGTACATAGATGATTTTGAGGTGGCTAAGCCCTTGGGAACCTCCAGAAAGAAACACAAGCTGCCATCTACTGGGTACTTGGAAATCTACACCCTAAATATCGCTCCTCTCTTCATTCCATTCAGCTTGCTCTACTCATCATCGCTGAAGATGATATCAGGAAGTTGACTTTAAATGAGAGACCACAGTCTATTGAAGAATTAAAAGTGCAACTGGTAGATAAACTGTCACTGCAGTATGACTTTAAACTGCAGTATGAAGATCAAGACTTCCATAATGCCCTCTGCAATTTGACTGAAATAACTGATTTACCTGAAAGAGCTACGCTCAAAATCATCCCTCTTGTGACTCTCCATTTAACCGCATTGTCATCACCCACCACAACATCAGACACTGAGTGCAGCACAGCAGACACTGAGATCCTGTCGACAGGAAGAGCATCACCATCGCTAAGACAACAGTGGCCAGATTTCTTTGACATACCCAATTTCTCAGTTGATGTTGACTATAGACTCAGACAGGCAGATCTTGCCTTTATGAAGGATGGAACACGTATGACTCTACCACGAGATATGAAGCATGACATACTAGAAAAGCTTGCTGAGACGATGTACAGTTTCAAGGCTTACCCTAAAGATGATGACTTCAGCAGTGTTGCAAAAGCACTAATTAGCAAACACCCCTGCCTCACTGAGCCTGGACCACACAGATGGTATGGCTGGAAAAACAGCCTTAAATTATCGCACAAAGCTTCAAAAAGCTGGATGTGAGGATGTAGCAATCAATGGAGGCAAAAGAAGTAAAGGCAACCCAGAAGGAGAATCCTCAAGCAAGAATATCAAACGGCCAAAAAGAGGTGAAGCAAACTACCTACCTAACTTACCTGAAGGACATGATGAAACAAGCCTTGAAAATGCCAGAAAGGTTCTCGTGGAAGAAATGAAGAAGAAACAACCCAATGGCACTCTCATCTCACAAATGATGGACCAATCATTCCCACTACGCAGACAAGAAATTGTAGAAAAGGAACCTGCTGTACAGAACATTGTTGAACGATGGCCAGCACTCTTCACAGACAGGTAAACTATTTTTGTTCTCAACCAATAAAATAATGTCTATCAAAAAGAAATTCAAGGTGTGTGGCTAGAAATCCAAACACACTTGTTGGAATGTTAACACTTCTGCCATCTCTCCATCCCTACCCACCCCTCTCTCTACTTTTCAGGTGTTTGCTGAGTTCAACAGAATCGCAAGTAAGAATCTTGAGGGAGACTTCTTTGAGGCTCTGGACCAGTATACCCCACGTTTCATTGAACTTTTCAAAACAAGAAGGGGAACTGTTGGCCAGAAGCTCAGTGAGCTGATGCAGCACATGAGCTGGATGGTAAGTAGGTTAATTTTGCTTTTGATCTGTGTGATAGTTCATCAATCAAGTTCTAAATGAGATGATCCAGCCCAACCTATTCTATTTCCTGTCTGACTTGTGCTTGTGCCTTGCAAATTACTCTGTTAACTGGTCTTTTCTCTCTCTGTGTATCATTAGACACCAGACGTGACAGTACTTCGCTCTGTTGTCCTCAAAGGCATTCCTATTTTACTTGGTGACGACTCCAGTGAATTCTTCAAGACATGCTCTGTAAGTACTTGCACATAAGAAAAAGTTTGGTCTGCATTAAAATAGAACTATATCTGTGCTGACATAGAAGATGTAATTTTATCTGCACAATATACAATATACATTTTGTACAGTGATTGATGTATTTTGTATGGCAATTCCTCCACAGCTAATCTGAGAGGTATTTAAACAGCCAGTAAATAAAAATGAAATTTGCCACATAAACGTTGTACACATTAATTAATTGTAAATCTAAGGAGCAGGAGTCCAGGCTGAAAAGTCAGTGTCACTGTTTAAGAATATATGGACCTTGTGGACCATAGCTTTAGTTTAATCATACCACATTTATTTTGTTGGTTATATTGTAACAATCCAGTGTGAACACATATTTAAAACCATATTCCCTAGCAAATGCTTTCAACATTAAAAATGAATGTTTAGAAGAGCATAAATTGCCATGCTGAAGAATGTGTGTGTGTGTCTTTGTAGGGTACAGCGAGAGACGAGGCCCTAGAATGCACTGTCGGTGTGCTGACAGTTGTCAGTGAAGATAATCCTCATGAGGGTCCAAGTTCAGTAGACCTCCAGCCCATCTCCACTGCCATCATTCTGGAGGGAGGTATCATCATGGATCATATAAAAAAACTTGCCTCAGGCAGTTTGTCTGTTATTTGGGCTTACATATGCTTTGCATTTGGATTACCCAAAATGCATGGCAAATACACTCAACTTCATTCAGACTGTGATGCTTGGACTGGGAAAGAAAACCTCCCACCAAAACTGTTAACTTTGAAGAACAGTCTACTGGGTTAGACCAGTAAAGAGCCATCAGCTGTCAGATAGCACTTTGTAAATTATGCAGCAGCTAATGTTCTCCTGTTATCAGAGAAAGTTTTATGCTTTCATGCAACTGAGCTGGCTTGTTTATGATCTCAAAAAAAAAAAAAATTCTATTAAAGTGTACCATGTTATGCTAGTATGCTAATGGTGGAAATAGCGCCACCTTGTGTTGCAAAGAGTTGTTAGATAATGTTGTCAGAAAGGAACCTAGCAAGGTTGACCTGTTTACATTTGTGTTTTGGGAAAACTTTTAATTATAGTAGTTATAATGTAGTACAAATACAAAACCCAAGGAGTGATGTTTTTCTGTGTTGGTTTAAACCTTGGACTGATGCTCGCTTTGGGACACAAAAGCATTTGTTGTACTTTCAGTTTTGATCAGAAATGCAATGATTTTGCATGCACTGAAGTCCTGTAATTATCAGGTGTTTACCTGTTTAATATTGTGAGACTGTTACATGCATAGAATTAGCTCACAAAAATGTGGTTTTATTTTTGCCATGTCCATGTCATGTTCTACAGTCAAATCAAACCACAAGTTTGTTGTTTAGCTGCTGTTTTGTACTTGAATGTACAAGAAAGTGATACTTGGGAACAGAACACTTGAGGCTGAATAATAGATTTAATGCATATTGTTATTACAATAGCCTAACAGACATAGATCACACTATGAGCAATTTTGCAACTAGCTTTAAAATACATTAAATATGACAAGAGGATAGAGAACAGTCATTTTATTGTTTATTGTAAGGTTATTACATGAGTGATAAAACACACATTTTATATTGGAGAATTGGAATCAAAAGTAACAATATCGAACATTTATTGTTCAGTCTAGATCTGTCAGTGATGCAATTATTTTTTTAATAAATGTTGTAATGCAGCTGAACAAACCCAGTGAGTGTTCTTTTAAAGTATATGTTTGTGGTGTTTTTCCCTTTATTAGGTAATAACAGCTAAAATAGATAAGAAATGGGAGAAGGACAAGGACCCATTCAAGGAAATTGGTTTGTTTAATTTAACTGAACTGAAATGAACTGAAAAAAAATGAGTGAGTAGTAAGTAGTAGGTATCATAATTCTAAGTGGGGTTAAATTTGTATCAAGCAGTCCACACAAAATGAAAAAATTAAGTTAACACTAAGCATGGCTATTAAGTTACATGAACTTTTTTTTTTTTTTTTTAGTTGTACTACTTGATTTGGTACTGCACACTTAAAATAAACAAGCTTTTCTAACTCACTATTCTTAAGATTACTTTGCTTAATTTGCAACGAGTTTGCATACTTTTTTTAAGTAAGGTCAACTAATTAGATTTTACAGTGAGTATACGTACACACGTCTCCCGCAGAGCTATGTTGAAAGTCCCTCAATATTCAGTCGAGTATTGGCTAATGACCTGCAACACCTAGACGTGTCCAGTACAGTACTACAATATGTAGATGATCTCTTGATATGTAGCACCTCCAAAGCTCAATGTGCACAAGACTCAGTCTCAGCCCTGATGGCTTTAGAAAAGGGGGCTCACAAGGTGAGTAAAAATAAATTACAGTTTTGCCAGACACAGGTTGAATACTTAGGTAGACAACTCTGTGGCACTAAATGAGCTATAGTGCCCTCACAAATTGAGGCAGTATCGAAAGCTCCCAAACCACAAACGGTGAGACACATGTCGTCATTTCTGCCATCTCAGCTTTGCTAGAAGCCATACACCATCCAAAAGTGTTAGCCATCATTAAATGCGTAGCTCATCAAAAAACGAATTCCCTGATAGCTAAAGGCAACAACTTAGCAGATGAAGCCGCAAAACGCATAGCTACACCCACCTGTATAGGACCACTGCTAGTAGCTGGAGATTGTGAACCACTGACAAACTTATATATATATGATATATATATATATATATATATATATATATATATATATATGAGCTATATATATGTGCTGCTATGTAATAGCAGCACAACATCAGGCAAGTCCATATGCACATTCTGTATGGGCAAAAAGGGGGGCAAGTATAATCACTGAAGAAGGTCCATCACATGGGCTATGGCGAAGTGCACATGGACATATTGTCCTCCCAACATCTTTGGTACAGGTTGCTACACGTAGTGCGCATGGTCAGGACCATTGCACAAGTGGGGAGGTGTTGAGATGCCTTCAAGCAGTCTGGTGGTCACCATTTTTCCGACCTGCGTTTGTAGCTGAGAAAAAAAAAGAAAAAAAAAGCCCTAAAAATGCTAGGAATCAAACAGAAGTTCAGATGTGTGTATCACCCACAGTCACAGAGAGTAGTGGAAAGGGCAAATGGCATGCTAAAAGCAAAACTTGCAAAAATTAGAGCAGACAGTCAGTATAAAATCAATTGGGTAGATGCATTGCCACTTGCTTTGATGGCTATACGAACACTAACTAACACTAACACTAAGCTAAGAGACTAACACATCTAATACCACACGAGGCACTTACAGGGAGACCGATGCCGGTTCCCTTTTGTAGAGGGCCGTATGCGAGCAATGTGAACGAGAACTAACATGCTACCTACGACACCTAACGCAAATACACAAAGCTGTGCTCCAACAGGTAAAAGCTGTGTCTGAGGACAGAGACGCTGACATTCCAGAGCAGCTAAGGAGAGTTGAACCTGGAGACTGGGTCTACGTAAAGGTGTTCAAACGAAAGTGGGACCAACCAAGGTGAGAAGGACCCTTTAAGGTTATCCTAACTACCCCAACTGCGCTGAAAGTAGAGGGTAAGAAATGTTGGTTCCATTTAAACCATTGCTGCAGAGCGAGGGATCCAGGTGAGACAGCAAGGGCACAGCACGATCCAGAAAGGGACGGTGAAGCCTCCCAACTGGAAGATAGACAGCTTCAAGATCCAAGGACAAAGATGATCACAGAGACTGGCTGAGAGGAGGAGTACCAGTAAACAACGTAATCACACTCACGTATATAAAGTCAGCTCAATACAATCAAACATTGACATTAGGACCAGAAGGCATAAAAATAGACACGCATGTGGTTCACAGACAATGCCTATAAGAAGGGACAGTGATGGTAGTGGTACAATGTTCACGAAATCAATGCACATAGATAAACCTACACCAAACCATGACAGCTGAAGAAGCAACCAAATTGACCCAAATTTAAGTAAAATGAGGTGTCTGAGCTGAGAGATGTCTCTCCCATGTGTGTCCAATGTTTAGATACTTGTGTGGATCCAATGTTTAGATACTTGTGTGGGAAATGTTTAGATAAGCCTATGTCCAAGGTCTGGCTACTTTCATAGATGGGTGCCCCTTGGGGGTTGTTTTCCTAAAGTTCCAAAGAGATGAGATCAGTTTCAACCTGAACTATAGGTTCCACCTTCCCTTTCTGTAAAATAGCCATGTATGGTTATGAGGTTGGCTCTGAGCCTATCTTGTCACCACACATTAGCTATACCATGAGGCTTTAAAAGGTGTAGTTTGAGTGGAAAACGGGGGAGATTCACATTGGCTTCGGATCTTCTCACAGGCAATCCATGGTGCTTGTTTTGACGCTGTACTTTTTGTAATAAACCTTTTTATACAACTAAGTCGGTGTCAGCGGAGATTCCTTCATCATCATCACATCATCGCTACAGAAGATACAACACAGCCAACCCCTCTCAGACAGCTAAGGTCGCAAAAGGAGGAAGCATTTAGGAGTGGAGACAGAAGCAGGTTCAAAGAGGCAAAGTACAGGTTTAGCAAGGAGGTGAGGGGAGCTAAACGACTGTATTCTGAGAAACTCCAACACCAGTTCTCAGCCAAGGACTCTGCTTCTGTCTGGAAGGGGCTCAGAGAGCTCACCCATTACAAACCCAGAGCCCCCCACTCTGCTAACGACTTGCGCCTGTCCAACAATCTGAACAAGTTCTACTGTCGTTTCGAAAGACAATGGGACAGTCCAGACACAATCCCCTGGGACTCCATCCACCAGCCCCAGGCCACCAGCTTCACCTCTCCCACCACTGCAGGGGCCTGGGCCTCTCCACAACTTCAAACCTCAGAGGCCCCCTTCCCGTCCACAGTGACACCTCTCTCAATCCTGGAGAGGGATGTTAACAGACAATACAAGAGACAGAACCTCCACAAAGCAGCCGGGCCAGACTCTGTCTCTCCATCCACCCTGAAGCACTGTGCTGACCAGCTGTCTCTGGTGTTCACAGATATCTTTAACACTTCACTGGAGATATCCCACATACCAGCCTGCTTCAAATGTTCCAGCAAGAGATACTGTAAGACTTAGAGCACACTGGCAGACGAAGAGAAAGACAAAAGACACTCACATATGTGCAGCCTGCAGTATACTGGATCCAATGGCCAGCTGACTCAGAACTTGCACACCAATGGAGTGTGTGAAAAGCCTGGATACAGAAAGAACTGCCCACAGCACAAGAACCACGACTGCCGCTGCACTGCACTCTGATGTATGATGAGACTCAGCAACATACTGACTACAAAGAATGCTGGACAGAGTTGATTACAGGCAAAATATTATCTGTAATATGTCAAGACCTGTATGTTGGACCACAAGGACCAGCAGCAGCAGTTACTCTACCACCAGAACTACGTCCCTGGTTTCAAGTCACCAGCTCCGTCCCACATGTTACACTCCTGATAGCTAATGGACATGAATCACGTGACCTAGGACCGATGGTGAAGGCAGCACTACAAGTGACTGTATGGAAACCAACTCAGAACACGCATGTGCAGTCATCCTCCGATGGACAATATGTGAAAATATTTCTGCGAGCATATGACAAAGGAACAAGAGCCCAAGTGCTACTAAGTCAGAGATTCCCTACTCAACTGCCACTCTCAGAAGAACATAGTGTGTTACTACATCAGATACCACATGAGTTATGGTCACATCATAAAACAGATGTAGGGCTAGTTAGGTCAGCACAGCCAGTTCACATCAAAGCAAAAGAGGGCATTGTGTTGCCATACCAAAAACAATATCCCATGAAACCACACCAAATAGCAGGTATAAGACCCACCATCAAGGGCTTGGTAGCAGCAGGTGTGTTAAAACCAACAAAAAGTCTGTGTAATACACCAACTTGTCCAATAAAACAAAATGAACTCTAGTGACTATCGATTGGTGCATGATTTGTGCGCCATTAATTCCACTGTAGATGCAGAAGTACCTGTGGTTCCAGACCCACATACTTTGCTTTCTAATATCCCACATGACGCCTGTTGGTACACAGCATTTGTTAGTGTGCCATTACACCCAGATTCACAGTATCTGTTTGCTTTTACATATCAAGGACAGCAGTACACTGTAAATGCAAACATGGTATTTAATTAAAAATAGTAAATTGACTTAAATCATTTTTTATCAAATTGCTATTAACACTCACTTTTAGTAAGTTACTTGTAATTTGTGGTTGAAAAATCTCACCAGCTCAGTCTACTTGAACTGGATTAATTTAGAAAAAGTATGTTTTCGATAATTGTGCTTTTACAAGTACATTTACTCAATACTGCACTTAAGTACAAAGTACTTTAAGTACTTTACTTTTTTTTTCATATTACTGTCTACTTTTACTCCACTACATTTCAGAGGGAAATATTGTACTTTTTACATCACTGCATATGTAATAATACATACGCGATATATAATAATAATCAGTAGTATGCTACTTTTAATTTTAATATTTTAAGTATTTCTTTTTGTGGTTATATGTTTTTTACTTAATTGAAATTTTCACTGCAGGAGCTGTATTGTAACGGAGTGGTATTAGTACTTTTGCTTCGATTTGAAAACTTCGCCGGCTTTTTTTTTTTTTTCCCGACCTGTGGGCATGCGCAACTCCGTCCTCTCTACGCCTGACGGTATGTCAACAACACACCCGCAACGGACGAGGAGCTGGATCTAATCCCTGCAACAGCACTCGTTAAGGTTATTTTCAGCATTCTTGTGCTTGGCACACTCATTTGGTGAGTAATATTTTACCCTTGTTTAGACCGTTTTCTTTCTGTAAGTAAGCGCCATATTTTTCGTGCTTGCTAGTAATGATGTGTGTTGTAATGTCGGCTAACGCTGCCTCAGAGCTATATAGCTCTGAGCTAGCTGAACTATATTATGGACATAACGTGTCTTACTTTTGTCACGTTAAAGTTGAGGAGAAACTTTAGTGTAGCGGTCGCGGGCGTGCTCGTCACGTGCACGCGCACACCCGCTGTCGGAGTTGATTTTTTTTTCTGAGGCCAGTCATCTATGAGTACTCACTCACGATGAGAGACTGATCCCGGCGGTTTGTGAGTTTCCATGAGCAGGAGGGCATTCACATGGCAGAACATCAGAACAAGTCTGGATGTATCATTTTATTTTACGTTCGGCTGTTAAGTTAGGACTATGCTAACTTAATGTTATTTTATTTAACCCTCCTCACTTAACACTAGTCATATTTGTAGCTGTGTCGTTTCCATGGTTACCACGTTTAGCGCGCCCAATGAGCCGGTCACCCGCTCCACTCAGTGTGATCATTCTGCAGGATCAATGAACTGTCAGCGTGTTTAATCAATCATAACTCTGAATACTAAACTGATTTTCACGGGATTGTTTAATGCAAACGTCACACATGTATATATATATATATATATATATATATATATACAGATATATAGGGAGAGAGAGATAGATAGATAGATATAGATTTTCATTTTTTTTTATATATATGTAGATATACATATTCATTTTTTCTGAGATCTAACTTCTGTCTATTGTGTTTTATCTTATATTGATGTATAATGTTGTATTGTTTCTTCATTTTTCAACTTATTAAAATAGCTGAGTAGTACACAATCTGCTTCTGCTTCTCTATCATATATTAGTGTTTTTATATATATGTGTGTGTGTGTGTATTATATTATATCATACATAGCATATATCACATACCAGAATATTCTATTACCGTTATGCCTATTATGTATATTAAAATACGCCGAATCATGTGTCCGGTATCATGCCTACATGTATGACGTTTGCAGAAAAAAATCCCGTGAAAATCAGTTTAGTATTCAGAGTTATGATTAATTAAATGCATTGACACTTCATTGTACCTGCAGACAGATTACACTGAGTGGAGCGGGTGACCGGTCCAAGATGGCGGCCCCACGTCTCGTCAGCGCCAATAGGCAGTAGCGGTCGATGCGGCGTCTACTCTTAATATGTCTATGCCGCACACTGTTTACTTGCGCAGTGCTTGTCTGATCACACGAGGAGCGCAGTGAGAGCCCGCAGATCAGATTTGGGACAGACAAAAGGGTCTCCCTGTCTGTCTTTTTATCATAGCCTGTTACCATTGCTGGCATACTCAGTGGCCTAAGTTATTCTTTAAGGTTATGTTGTCTAGAATATGTACATTACAATACTGTCTTTGTGGGTAATAGGCCTATGTTACAGTTTTCACTTGTACTGGAAACAAGATGTTTATGAGTTGTGGTGAGCTTTGGTTGTGTTAAATTGTTGTATTCTTCTTAACTGTCCCCTTCCAGGCTCAGGCAGATGGTGATCAATCCACAGTTCCCTTGATACCACATAAGTGAGTCATTTACCATTTACCTTTTGTACTGCTGTGTTCATTTGGTAGCTGTTCTTGTCTTAAAGAAGTGAAATGATTAAAAGCTTGATAATTAGATAGATTTTTGCAAGGATTTAGTTTTTTTCTGTTGCTCTGGTATTTCAAGTCTGATACTGCATGTTAGTGTTTTTGTTTTTTGTTTCTATTTTGCCGGGCTTGATGCTAAAATGATCTTTTCTTTTCAGATTTTTCAAGAAGACAAAAAACTTCCTATGCAGTGGTTGTGTAAGTACTGCACATTTTGTGCTGAAAAGAGGTGCTTCTTACTTAAGCATTACCGCTTAAAACACGGGTGCCACACTCGAATATCACCACTACCGTGCCTTTATAAGGAGTGCCTGTGCACATTTAAATCTTTCAATGCACTCAAAGTCCACTTATCAACATGGCACACTCAAAAGGACCTGGGGAACGTGGGTGAAACTGCTTTCCATTGTCAGCTGTGTGACTTTGTGGAGCCTTGCACTGGAGCTGACTTTTTTACCCATTTACGAAGACATTTGAAGCTGAAGCAAAAGGTTTCCTGTCCATATCAAGGCTGTAGCTTTCAGAGCAATGTTTATTCAACCTTTAATGCACATAAAAGCAAAGAACATCAAGACCACAATAAGATGGCATTCAAACCTGAAATTGTGTCACATAATGTACTTGAGGTACCTCCACCTAATATAAATATTCAACCTGAGGATAGTGCCCCTGAAACTGATCAGGTTGAGTTTGAGGTTACTGAGCTCAATGAAGATGTGGGAGACTTGGAGAGTCAGTTGGAACATAATGTAGCTGCTGTTTTTCTGAAAATGTCATCGATTCTTAACATCTCTGAAAATGCCCTGCAAGAAGTTATAGAGCAGATCAACCAAATTTATGTGCTTTCACAGCCATTGTTACATACCTCGGTTGGAAAAATACTAAATCAACATTGTGGAGATGTTGAGGACTCTTAAGTGAGTGAGATAGCTAAAGTATTTACTGAGAATAATGTATTCCTGAAATTCACTTCTACTAGGGGGTCATTGTCAACCACTAGCAAGCGAACATCATACATTTGAAAAGAATTCTCAGTGGTGACGCCTATTGAGTTTGTCCTAAAAAATGACAGGCAGACAGTTGTGTATATCCCCATACTAAAAATGCTGCAGACATTACTAAACAATGGAGAAATTTTAGATAAGGCCATGTCATCTGAGACAAATTTGTCACAAGGATACAGATCTCACAGGGATGGTTACCGGTTTAAAGACAATTCTCTCTTGACAGAGGAAGAATTCAGGATTGCTCTTTTCTTGTACATAGATGATTTTGAGGTGGCTAAGCCCTTGGGAACCTCCAGAAAGAAACACAAGCTGCCATCTACTGGGTACTTGGAAATCTACACCCTAAATATCGCTCCTCTCTTCATTCCATTCAGCTTGCTCTACTCATCATCGCTGAAGATGATATCAGGAAGTTGACTTTAAATGAGAGACCACAGTCTATTGAAGAATTAAAAGTGCAACTGGTAGATAAACTGTCACTGCAGTATGACTTTAAACTGCAGTATGAAGATCAAGACTTCCATAATGCCCTCTGCAATTTGACTGAAATAACTGATTTACCTGAAAGAGCTACGCTCAAAATCATCCCTCTTGTGACTCTCCATTTAACCGCATTGTCATCACCCACCACAACATCAGACACTGAGTGCAGCACAGCAGACACTGAGATCCTGTCGACAGGAAGAGCATCACCATCGCTAAGACAACAGTGGCCAGATTTCTTTGACATACCCAATTTCTCAGTTGATGTTGACTATAGACTCAGACAGGCAGATCTTGCCTTTATGAAGGATGGAACACGTATGACTCTACCACGAGATATGAAGCATGACATACTAGAAAAGCTTGCTGAGACGATGTACAGTTTCAAGGCTTACCCTAAAGATGATGACTTCAGCAGTGTTGCAAAAGCACTAATTAGCAAACACCCCTGCCTCACTGAGCCTGGACCACACAGATGGTATGGCTGGAAAAACAGCCTTAAATTATCGCACAAAGCTTCAAAAAGCTGGATGTGAGGATGTAGCAATCAATGGAGGCAAAAGAAGTAAAGGCAACCCAGAAGGAGAATCCTCAAGCAAGAATATCAAACGGCCAAAAAGAGGTGAAGCAAACTACCTACCTAACTTACCTGAAGGACATGATGAAACAAGCCTTGAAAATGCCAGAAAGGTTCTCGTGGAAGAAATGAAGAAGAAACAACCCAATGGCACTCTCATCTCACAAATGATGGACCAATCATTCCCACTACGCAGACAAGAAATTGTAGAAAAGGAACCTGCTGTACAGAACATTGTTGAACGATGGCCAGCACTCTTCACAGACAGGTAAACTATTTTTGTTCTCAACCAATAAAATAATGTCTATCAAAAAGAAATTCAAGGTGTGTGGCTAGAAATCCAAACACACTTGTTGGAATGTTAACACTTCTGCCATCTCTCCATCCCTACCCACCCCTCTCTCTACTTTTCAGGTGTTTGCTGAGTTCAACAGAATCGCAAGTAAGAATCTTGAGGGAGACTTCTTTGAGGCTCTGGACCAGTATACCCCACGTTTCATTGAACTTTTCAAAACAAGAAGGGGAACTGTTGGCCAGAAGCTCAGTGAGCTGATGCAGCACATGAGCTGGATGGTTAGTAGGTTAATTTTGCTTTTGATCTGTGTGATAGTTCATCAATCAAGTTCTAAATGAGATGATCCAGCCCAACCTATTCTATTTCCTGTCTGACTTGTGCTTGTGCCTTGCAAATTACTCTGTTAACTGGTCTTTTCTCTCTCTGTGTATCATTAGACACCAGACGTGACAGTACTTCGCTCTGTTGTCCTCAAAGGCATTCCTATTTTACTTGGTGACGACTCCAGTGAATTCTTCAAGACATGCTCTGTAAGTACTTGCACATAAGAAAAAGTTTGGTCTGCATTAAAATAGAACTATATCTGTGCTGACATAGAAGATGTAATTTTATCTGCACAATATACAATATACATTTTGTACAGTGATTGATGTATTTTGTATGGCAATTCCTCCACAGCTAATCTGAGAGGTATTTAAACAGCCAGTAAATAAAAATGAAATTTGCCACATAAACGTTGTACACATTAATTAATTGTAAATCTAAGGAGCAGGAGTCCAGGCTGAAAAGTCAGTGTCACTGTTTAAGAATATATGGACCTTGTGGACCATAGCTTTAGTTTAATCATACCACATTTATTTTGTTGGTTATATTGTAACAATCCAGTGTGAACACATATTTAAAACCATATTCCCTAGCAAATGCTTTCAACATTAAAAATGAATGTTTTAGAAGAGCATAAATTGCCATGCTGAAGAATGTGTGTGTGTGTCTTTGTAGGGTACAGTGAGAGACGAGGCCCTAGAATGCACTGTCGGTGTGCTGACAGTTGTCAGTGAAGATAATCCTCATGAGGGTCCAAGTTCAGTAGACCTCCAGCCCATCTCCACTGCCATCATTCTGGAGGGAGGTATCATCTTGGATCATATAAAAAAACTTGCCTCAGGCAGTTTGTCTGTTATTTGGGCTTACATATGCTTTGCATTTGGATTACCCAAAATGCATGGCAAATACACTCAACTTCATTCAGACTGTGATGCTTGGACTGGGAAAGAAAACCTCCCACCAAAACTGTTAACTTTGAAGAACAGTCTACTGGGTTAGACCAGTAAAGAGCCATCAGCTGTCAGATAGCACTTTGTAAATTATGCAGCAGTTAATGTTCTCCTGTTATCAGAGAAAGTTTTATGCTTTCATGCAACTGAGCTGGCTTGTTTATGATCTCAAAAAAAAAAAAAATTCTATTAAAGTGTACCATGTTATGCTAGTATGCTAATGGTGGAAATAGCGCCACCTTGTGTTGCAAAGAGTTGTTAGATAATGTTGTCAGAAAGGAACCTAGCAAGGTTGACCTGTTTACATTTGTGTTTTGGGAAAACTTTTAATTATAGTAGTTATAATGTAGTACAAATACAAAACCCAAGGAGTGATGTTTTTCTGTGTTGGTTTAAACCTTGGACTGATGCTCGCTTTGGGACACAAAAGCATTTGTTGTACTTTCAGTTTTGATCAGAAATGCAATGATTTTGCATGCACTGAAGTCCTGTAATTATCAGGTGTTTACCTGTTTAATATTGTGAGACTGTTACATGCATAGAATTAGCTCACAAAAATGTGGTTTTATTTTTGCCATGTCCATGTCATGTTCTACAGTCAAATCAAACCACAAGTTTGTTGTTTAGCTGCTGTTTTGTACTTGAATGTACAAGAAAGTGATACTTGGGAACAGAACACTTGAGGCTGAATAATAGATTTAATGCATATTGTTATTACAATAGCCTAACAGACATAGATCACACTATGAGCAATTTTACAACTAGCTTTAAAATACATTAAATATGACAAGAGGATAGAGAACAGTAATTTTATTGTTTATTGTAAGGTTATTACATGAGTGATAAAACACACATTTTATATTGGAGAATTGGAATCAAAAGTAACAATAGCGAACATTTATTGTTCAGTCTAGATCTGTCAGTGATGCAATTATTTTTTTAATAAATGTTGTAATGCAGCTGAACAAACCCAGTGAGTGTTCTTTTAAAGTATATGTTTGTGGTGTTTTTCCCTTTATTAGGTAATAACAGCTAAAATAGATAAGAAATGGGAGAAGGACAAGGACCCATTCAAGGAAATTGGTTTGTTTAATTTAACTGAACTGAAATGAACTGAAAAAAAATGAGTGAGTAGTAAGTAGTAGGTATCATAATTCTAAGTGGGGTTAAATTTGTATCAAGCAGTCCACACAAAATGAAAAAATTAAGTTAACACTAAGCATGGCTATTAAGTTACATGAACTTTTTTTTTTTTTTTTTTAGTTGTACTACTTGATTTGGTACTGCACACTTAAAATAAACAAGCTTTTCTAACTCACTATTTTTAAGATTACTTTGCTTAATTTGCAACGAGTTTGCATACTTTTTTTAAGTAAGGTCAACTAATTAGATTTTACAGTGAGTATACGTACACACGTCTCCCGCAGAGCTATGTTGAAAGTCCCTCAATATTCAGTCGAGTATTGGCTAATGACCTGCAACACCTAGACGTGTCCAGTACAGTACTACAATATGTAGATGATCTCTTGATATGTAGCACCTCCAAAGCTCAATGTGTCTCAGCCCTGATGGCTTTAGAAAAGGGGGCTCACAAGGTGAGTAAAAATAAATTACAGTTTTGCCAGACACAGGTTGAATACTTAGGTAGACAACTCTGTGGCACTAAATGAGCTATAGTGCCCTCACAAATTGAGGCAGTATCGAAAGCTCCCAAACCACAAACGGTGAGACACATGTCGTCATTTCTGCCATCTCAGCTTTACTAGAAGCCATACACCATCCAAAAGTGTTAGCCATCATTAAATGCGTAGCTCATCAAAAAACGAATTCCCTGATAGCTAAAGGCAACAACTTAGCAGATGAAGCCGCAAAACGCATAGCTACACCCACCTGTATAGGACCACTGCTAGTAGCTGGAGATTGTGAACCACTGACAAACTTATATATATATGATATATATATATATATATATATATATATATATATATATATATGAGCTATATATATGTGCTGCTATGTAATAGCAGCACAACATCAGGCAAGTCCATATGCACATTCTGTATGGGCAAAAAGGGGGGCAAGTATAATCACTGAAGAAGGTCCATCACATGGGCTATGGCGAAGTGCACATGGACATATTGTCCTCCCAACATCTTTGGTACAGGTTGCTACACGTAGTGCGCATGGTCAGGACCATTGCACAAGTGGGGAGGTGTTGAGACGCCTTCAAGCAGTCTGGTGGTCACCATTTTTCCGACCTGCGTTTGTAGCTGAGACAATTTTGCAAGGAAGGTTTTTTTCTGTTGCTCTGGTATTTCAAGTCTGATACTGCATGTTAGTGTTTTTGTTTTTTGTTTCTATTTTGCCGGGCTTGATGCTAAAATGATCTTTTCTTTTCAGATTTTTCAAGAAGACAAAAAACTTCCTATGCAGTGGTTGTGTAAGTACTGCACATTTTGTGCTGAAAAGAGGTGCTTCTTACTTAAGCATTACCGCTTAAAACACGGGTGCCACACTCGAATATCACCACTACCGTGCCTTTATAAGGAGTGCCTGTGCACATTTAAATCTTTCAATGCACTCAAAGTCCACTTATCAACATGGCACACTCAAAAGGACCTGGGGAACGTGGGTGAAACTGCTTTCCATTGTCAGCTGTGTGACTTTGTGGAGCCTTGCACTGGAGCTGACTTTTTTACCCATTTACGAAGACATTTGAAGCTGAAGCAAAAGGTTTCCTGTCCATATCAAGGCTGTAGCTTTCAGAGCAATGTTTATTCAACCTTTAATGCACATAAAAGCAAAGAACATCAAGACCACAATAAGATGGCATTCAAACCTGAAATTGTGTCACATAATGTACTTGAGGTACCTCCACCTAATATAAATATTCAACCTGAGGATAGTGCCCCTGAAACTGATCAGGTTGAGTTTGAGGTTACTGAGCTCAATGAAGATGTGGGAGACTTGGAGAGTCAGTTGGAACATAATGTAGCTGCTGTTTTTCTGAAAATGTCATCGATTCTTAACATCTCTGAAAATGCCCTGCAAGAAGTTATAGAGCAGATCAACCAAATTTATGTGCTTTCACAGCCATTGTTACATACCTCGGTTGGAAAAATACTAAATCAACATTGTGGAGATGTTGAGGACTCTTAAGTGAGTGAGATAGCTAAAGTATTTACTGAGAATAATGTATTCCTGAAATTCACTTCTACTAGGGGGTCATTGTCAACCACTAGCAAGCGAACATCATACATTTGAAAAGAATTCTCAGTGGTGACGCCTATTGAGTTTGTCCTAAAAAATGACAGGCAGACAGTTGTGTATATCCCCATACTAAAAATGCTGCAGACATTACTAAACAATGGAGAAATTTTAGATAAGGCCATGTCATCTGAGACAAATTTGTCACAAGGATACAGATCTCACAGGGATGGTTACCGGTTTAAAGACAATTCTCTCTTGACAGAGGAAGAATTCAGGATTGCTCTTTTCTTGTACATAGATGATTTTGAGGTGGCTAAGCCCTTGGGAACCTCCAGAAAGAAACACAAGCTGCCATCTACTGGGTACTTGGAAATCTACACCCTAAATATCGCTCCTCTCTTCATTCCATTCAGCTTGCTCTACTCATCATCGCTGAAGATGATATCAGGAAGTTGACTTTAAATGAGAGACCACAGTCTATTGAAGAATTAAAAGTGCAACTGGTAGATAAACTGTCACTGCAGTATGACTTTAAACTGCAGTATGAAGATCAAGACTTCCATAATGCCCTCTGCAATTTGACTGAAATAACTGATTTACCTGAAAGAGCTACGCTCAAAATCATCCCTCTTGTGACTCTCCATTTAACCGCATTGTCATCACCCACCACAACATCAGACACTGAGTGCAGCACAGCAGACACTGAGATCCTGTCGACAGGAAGAGCATCACCATCGCTAAGACAACAGTGGCCAGATTTCTTTGACATACCCAATTTCTCAGTTGATGTTGACTATAGACTCAGACAGGCAGATCTTGCCTTTATGAAGGATGGAACACGTATGACTCTACCACGAGATATGAAGCATGACATACTAGAAAAGCTTGCTGAGACGATGTACAGTTTCAAGGCTTACCCTAAAGATGATGACTTCAGCAGTGTTGCAAAAGCACTAATTAGCAAACACCCCTGCCTCACTGAGCCTGGACCACACAGATGGTATGGCTGGAAAAACAGCCTTAAATTATCGCACAAAGCTTCAAAAAGCTGGATGTGAGGATGTAGCAATCAATGGAGGCAAAAGAAGTAAAGGCAACCCAGAAGGAGAATCCTCAAGCAAGAATATCAAACGGCCAAAAAGAGGTGAAGCAAACTACCTACCTAACTTACCTGAAGGACATGATGAAACAAGCCTTGAAAATGCCAGAAAGGTTCTCGTGGAAGAAATGAAGAAGAAACAACCCAATGGCACTCTCATCTCACAAATGATGGACCAATCATTCCCACTACGCAGACAAGAAATTGTAGAAAAGGAACCTGCTGTACAGAACATTGTTGAACGATGGCCAGCACTCTTCACAGACAGGTAAACTATTTTTGTTCTCAACCAATAAAATAATGCCTATCAAAAAGAAATTCAAGGTGTGTGGCTAGAAATCCAAACACACTTGTTGGAATGTTAACACTTCTGCCATCTCTCCATCCCTACCCACCCCTCTCTCTACTTTTCAGGTGTTTGCTGAGTTCAACAGAATCGCAAGTAAGAATCTTGAGGGAGACTTCTTTGAGGCTCTGGACCAGTATACCCCACGTTTCATTGAACTTTTCAAAACAAGAAGGGGAACTGTTGGCCAGAAGCTCAGTGAGCTGATGCAGCACATGAGCTGGATGGTTAGTAGGTTAATTTTGCTTTTGATCTGTGTGATAGTTCATCAATCAAGTTCTAAATGAGATGATCCAGCCCAACCTATTCTATTTCCTGTCTGACTTGTGCTTGTGCCTTGCAAATTACTCTGTTAACTGGTCTTTTCTCTCTCTGTGTATCATTAGACACCAGACGTGACAGTACTTCGCTCTGTTGTCCTCAAAGGCATTCCTATTTTACTTGGTGACGACTCCAGTGAATTCTTCAAGACATGCTCTGTAAGTACTTGCACGTAAGAAAAAGTTTGGTCTGCATTAAAATAGAACTATATCTGTGCTGACATAGAAGATGTAATTTTATCTGCACAATATACAATATACATTTTGTAAAGTGATTGATGTATTTTGTATGGCAATTCCTCCACAGCTAATCTGAGAGGTATTTAAACAGCCAGTAAATAAAAATGAAATTTGCCACATAAACGTTGTACACATTAATTAATTGTAAATCTAAGGAGCAGGAGTCCAGGCTGAAAAGTCAGTGTCACTGTTTAAGAATATATGGACCTTGTGGACCATAGCTTTAGTTTAATCATACCACATTTATTTTGTTGGTTATATTGTAACAATCCAGTGTGAACACATATTTAAAACCATATTCCCTAGCAAATGCTTTCAACATTAAAAATGAATGTTTAGAAGAGCATAAATTGCCATGCTGAAGAATGTGTGTGTGTGTCTTTGTAGGGTACAGCGAGAGACGAGGCCCTAGAATGCACTGTCGGTGTGCTGACAGTTGTCAGTGAAGATAATCCTCATGAGGGTCCAAGTTCAGTAGACCTCCAGCCCATCTCCACTGCCATCATTCTGGAGGGAGGTATCATCATGGATCATATAAAAAAACTTGCCTCAGGCAGTTTGTCTGTTATTTGGGCTTACATATGCTTTGCATTTGGATTACCCAAAATGCATGGCAAATACACTCAACTTCATTCAGACTGTGATGCTTGGACTGGGAAAGAAAACCTCCCACCAAAACTGTTAACTTTGAAGAACAGTCTACTGGGTTAGACCAGTAAAGAGCCATCAGCTGTCAGATAGCACTTTGTAAATTATGCAGCAGTTAATGTTCTCCTGTTATCAGAGAAAGTTTTATGCTTTCATGCAACTGAGCTGGCTTGTTTATGATCTCAAAAAAAAAAAAAAATTCTATTAAAGTGTACCATGTTATGCTAGTATGCTAATGGTGGAAATAGCGCCACCTTGTGTTGCAAAGAGTTGTTAGATAATGTTGTCAGAAAGGAACCTAGCAAGGTTGACCTGTTTACATTTGTGTTTTGGGAAAACTTTTAATTATAGTAGTTATAATGTAGTACAAATACAAAACCCAAGGAGTGATGTTTTTCTGTGTTGGTTTAAACCTTGGACTGATGCTCGCTTTGGGACACAAAAGCATTTGTTGTACTTTCAGTTTTGATCAGAAATGCAATGATTTTGCATGCACTGAAGTCCTGTAATTATCAGGTGTTTACCTGTTTAATATTGTGAGACTGTTACATGCATAGAATTAGCTCACAAAAATGTGGTTTTATTTTTGCCATGTCCATGTCATGTTCTACAGTCAAATCAAACCACAAGTTTGTTGTTTAGCTGCTGTTTTGTACTTGAATGTACAAGAAAGTGATACTTGGGAACAGAACACTTGAGGCTGAATAATAGATTTAATGCATATTGTTATTACAATAGCCTAACAGACATAGATCACACTATGAGCAATTTTACAACTAGCTTTAAAATACATTAAATATGACAAGAGGATAGAGAACAGTAATTTTATTGTTTATTGTAAGGTTATTACATGAGTGATAAAACACACATTTTATATTGGAGAATTGGAATCAAAAGTAACAATATCGAACATTTATTGTTCAGTCTAGATCTGTCAGTGATGCAATTATTTTTTTAATAAATGTTGTAATGCAGCTGAACAAACCCAGTGAGTGTTCTTTTAAAGTATATGTTTGTGGTGTTTTTCCCTTTATTAGGTAATAACAGCTAAAATAGATAAGAAATGGGAGAAGGACAAGGACCCATTCAAGGAAATTGGTTTGTTTAATTTAACTGAACTGAAATGAACTGAAAAAAAATGAGTGAGTTGTAAGTAGTAGGTATCATAATTCTAAGTGGGGTTAAATTTGTATCAAGCAGTCCACACAAAATGAAAAAATTAAGTTAACACTAAGCATGGCTATTAAGTTACATGAACTTTTTTTTTTTTTTTTAGTTGTACTACTTGATTTGGTACTGCACACTTAAAATAAACAAGCTTTTCTAACTCACTATTCTTAAGATTACTTTGCTTAATTTGCAACGAGTTTGCATACTTTTTTTAAGTAAGGTCAACTAATTAGATTTTACAGTGAGTATACGTACACACGTCTCCCGCAGAGCTATGTTGAAAGTCCCTCAATATTCAGTCGAGTATTGGCTAATGACCTGCAACACCTAGACGTGTCCAGTACAGTACTACAATATGTAGATGATCTCTTGATATGTAGCACCTCCAAAGCTCAATGTGCACAAGACTCAGTCTCAGCCCTGATGGCTTTAGAAAAGGGGGCTCACAAGGTGAGTAAAAATAAATTACAGTTTTGCCAGACACAGGTTGAATACTTAGGTAGACAACTCTGTGGCACTAAATGAGCTATAGTGCCCTCACAAATTGAGGCAGTATCGAAAGCTCCCAAACCACAAACGGTGAGACACATGTCGTCATTTCTGCCATCTCAGCTTTACTAGAAGCCATACACCATCCAAAAGTGTTAGCCATCATTAAATGCGTAGCTCATCAAAAAACGAATTCCCTGATAGCTAAAGGCAACAACTTAGCAGATGAAGCCGCAAAACGCATAGCTACACCCACCTGTATAGGACCACTGCTAGTAGCTGGAGATTGTGAACCACTGACAAACTTATTTATATATATATATATATATATATATATATATATATATATATATGAGCTATATATATGTGCTGCTATGTAATAGCAGCACAACATCAGGCAAGTCCATATGCACATTCTGTATGGGCAAAAAGGGGGGCAAGTATAATCACTGAAGAAGGTCCATCACATGGGCTATGGCGAAGTGCACATGGACATATTGTCCTCCCAACATCTTTGGTACAGGTTGCTACACGTAGTGCACATGGTCAGGACCATTGCACAAGTGGGGAGGTGTTGAGACGCCTTCAAGCAGTCTGGTGGTCACCATTTTTCCGACCTGCGTTTGTAGCTGAGACAATAAAAAAAGCCCTAAAAATGCTAGGAATCAAACAGAAGTTCAGATGTGTGTATCACCCACAGTCACAGAGAGTAGTGGAAAGGGCAAATGGCATGCTAAAAGCAAAACTTGCAAAAATTAGAGCAGACAGTCAGTATAAAATCAATTGGGTAGATGCATTGCCACTTGCTTTGATGGCTATACGAACACTAACTAACACTAACACTAAGCTAAGAGACTAACACATCTAATACCACACGAGGCACTTACAGGGAGACCGATGCCGGTTCCCTTTTGTAGAGGGCCGTATGCGAGCAATGTGAACGAGAACTAACATGCTACCTACGACACCTAACGCAAATACACAAAGCTGTGCTCCAACAGGTAAAAGCTGTGTCTGAGGACAGAGACGCTGACATTCCAGAGCAGCTAAGGAGAGTTGAACCTGGAGACTGGGTCTACGTAAAGGTGTTCAAACGAAAGTGGGACCAACCAAGGTGAGAAGGACCCTTTAAGGTTATCCTAACTACCCCAACTGCGCTGAAAGTAGAGGGTAAGAAATGTTGGTTCCATTTAAACCATTGCTGCAGAGCGAGGGATCCAGGTGAGACAGCAAGGGCACAGCACGATCCAGAAAGGGACGGTGAAGCCTCCCAACTGGAAGATAGACAGCTTCAAGATCCAAGGACAAAGATGATCACAGAGACTGGCTGAGAGGAGGAGTACCAGTAAACAACGTAATCACACTCACGTATATAAAGTCAGCTCAATACAATCAAACATTGACATTAGGACCAGAAGGCATAAAAATAGACACGCATGTGGTTCACAGACAATGCCTAAAAGAAGGGACAGTGATGGTAGTGGTACAATGTTCACGAAATCAATGCACATAGATAAACCTACACCAAACCATGACAGCTGAAGAAGCAACCAAATTGACCCAAATTTAAGTAAAATGAGGTGTCTGAGCTGAGAGATGTCTCTCCCATGTGTGTCCAATGTTTAGATACTTGTGTGGATCCAATGTTTAGATACTTGTGTGGGAAATGTTTAGATAAGCCTATGTCCAAGGTCTGGCTACTTTCATAGATGGGTGCCCCTTGGGGGTTGTTTTCCTAAAGTTCCAAAGAGATGAGATCAGTTTCAACCTGAACTATAGGTTCCACCTTCCCTTTCTGTAAAATAGCCATGTATGGTTATGAGGTTGGCTCTGAGCCTATCTTGTCACCACACATTAGCTATACCATGAGGCTTTAAAAGGTGTAGTTTGAGTGGAAAACGGAGGAGATTCACATTGGCTTCGGATCTTCTCACAGGCAATCCATGGTGCTTGTTTTGACGCTGTACTTTTTGTAATAAACCTTTTTATACAACTAAGTCGGTGTCAGCGGAGATTCCTTCATCATCATCACATCATCGCTACAGAAGATACAACACAGCCAACCCGTCTCAGACAGCTAAGGTCGCAAAAGGAGGAAGCATTTAGGAGTGGAGACAGAAGCAGGTTCAAAGAGGCAAAGTACAGGTTTAGCAAGGAGGTGAGGGGAGCTAAACGACTGTATTCTGAGAAACTCCAACACCAGTTCTCAGCCAAGGACTCTGCTTCTGTCTGGAAGGGGCTCAGAGAGCTCACCCATTACAAACCCAGAGCCCCCCACTCTGCTAACGACTTGCGCCTGTCCAACAATCTGAACAAGTTCTACTGTCGTTTCGAAAGACAATGGGACAGTCCAGACACAATCCCCTGGGACTCCATCCACCAGCCCCAGGCCACCAGCTTCACCTCTCCCACCACTGCAGGGGCCTGGGCCTCTCCACAACTTCAAACCTCAGAGGCCCCCTTCCCGTCCACAGTGACACCTCTCTCAATCCTGGAGAGGGATGTTAACAGACAATACAAGAGACAGAACCTCCACAAAGCAGCCGGGCCAGACTCTGTCTCTCCATCCACCCTGAAGCACTGTGCTGACCAGCTGTCTCTGGTGTTCACAGATATCTTTAACACTTCACTGGAGATATCCCACATACCAGCCTGCTTCAAATGTTCCAGCAAGAGATACTGTAAGACTTAGAGCACACTGGCAGACGAAGAGAAAGACAAAAGACACTCACATATGTGCAGCCTGCAGTATACTGGATCCAATGGCCAGCTGACTCAGAACTTGCACACCAATGGAGTGTGTGAAAAGCCTGGATACAGAAAGAACTGCCCACAGCACAAGAACCACGACTGCCGCTGCACTGCACTCTGATGTATGATGAGACTCAGCAACATACTGACTACAAAGAATGCTGGACAGAGTTGATTACAGGCAAAATATTATCTGTAATATGTCAAGACCTGTATGTTGGACCACAAGGACCAGCAGCAGCAGTTACTCTACCACCAGAACTACGTCCCTGGTTTCAAGTCACCAGCTCCGTCCCACATGTTACACTCCTGATAGCTAATGGACATGAATCACGTGACCTAGGACCGGTGGTGAAGGCAGCACTACAAGTGACTGTATGGAAACCAACTCAGAACACGCATGTGCAGTCATCCTCCGATGGACAATATGTGAAAATATTTCTGCGAGCATATGACAAAGGAACAAGAGCCCAAGTGCTACTAAGTCAGAGATTCCCTACTCAACTGCCACTCTCAGAAGAACATAGTGTGTTACTACATCAGATACCACATGAGTTATGGTCACATCATAAAACAGATGTAGGGCTAGTTAGGTCAGCACAGCCAGTTCACATCAAAGCAAAAGAGGGCATTGTGTTGCCATACCAAAAACAATATCCCATGAAACCACACCAAATAGCAGGTATAAGACCCACCATCAAGGGCTTGGTAGCAGCAGGTGTGTTAAAACCAACAAAAAGTCTGTGTAATACACCAACTTGTCCAATAAAACAAAATAAACTCTAGTGACTATCGATTGGTGCATGATTTGTGCGCCATTAATTCCACTGTAGATGCAGAAGTACCTGTGGTTCCAGACCCACATACTTTGCTTTCTAATATCCCACATGACGCCTGTTGGTACACAGCATTTGTTAGTGTGCCATTACACCCAGATTCACAGTATCTGTTTGCTTTTACATATCAAGGACAGCAGTACACTGTAAATGCAAACATGGTATTTAATTAAAAATAGTAAATTGACTTAAATCATTTTTTATCAAATTGCTATTAACACTCACTTTTAGTAAGTTACTTGTAATTTGTGGTTGAAAAATCTCACCAGCTCAGTCTACTTGAACTGGATTAATTTAGAAAAAGTATGTTTTCGATAATTGTGCTTTTACAAGTACATTTACTCAATACTGCACTTAAGTACAAAGTACTTTAAGTACTTTACTTTTTTTTTCATATTACTGTCTACTTTTACTCCACTACATTTCAGAGGGAAATATTGTACTTTTTACATCACTGCATATGTAATAATACATACGCGATATATAATAATAATCAGTAGTATGCTACTTTTAATTTTAATATTTTAAGTATTTCTTTTTGTGGTTATATGTTTTTTACTTAATTGAAATTTTCACTGCAGGAGCTGTATTGTAACGGAGTGGTATTAGTACTTTTGCTTCGATTTGAAAACTTCGCCGGCTTTTTTTTTTTTTTCCCGACCTGTGGGCATGCGCAACTCCGTCCTCTCTACGCCTGACGGTATGTCAACAACACACCCGCAACGGACGAGGAGCTGGATCTAATCCCTGCAACAGCACTCGTTAAGGTTATTTTCAGCATTCTTGTGCTTGGCACACTCATTTGGTGAGTAATATTTTACCCTTGTTTAGACCGTTTTCTTTCTGTAAGTAAGCGCCATATTTTTCGTGCTTGCTAGTAATGATGTGTGTTGTAATGTCGGCTAACGCTGCCTCAGAGCTATATAGCTCTGAGCTAGCTGAACTATATTATGGACATAACGTGTCTTACTTTTGTCACGTTAAAGTTGAGGAGAAACTTTAGTGTAGCGGTCGCGGGCGTGCTCGTCACGTGCACGCGCACACCCGCTGTCGGAGTTGATTTTTTTTTCTGAGGCCAGTCATCTATGAGTACTCACTCACGATGAGAGACTGATCCCGGCGGTTTGTGAGTTTCCATGAGCAGGAGGGCATTCACATGGCAGAACATCAGAACAAGTCTGGATGTATCATTTTATTTTACGTTCGGCTGTTAAGTTAGGACTATGCTAACTTAATGTTATTTTATTTAACCCTCCTCACTTAACACTAGTCATATTTGTAGCTGTGTCGTTTCCATGGTTACCACGTTTAGCGCGCCCAATGAGCCGGTCACCCGCTCCACTCAGTGTGATCATTCTGCAGGATCAATGAACTGTCAGCGTGTTTAATCAATCATAACTCTGAATACTAAACTGATTTTCACGGGATTGTTTAATGCAAACGTCACACATGTATATATATATATATATATATATATATACAGATATATAGGGAGAGAGAGAGAGATAGATAGATATAGATTTTCATTTTTTTTGATATATATGTAGATATACATATTCATTTTTTCTGAGATCTAACTTCTGTCTATTGTGTTTTATCTTATATTGATGTATAATGTTGTATTGTTTCTTCATTTTTCAACTTATTAAAATAGCTGAGTAGTACACAATCTGCTTCTGCTTCTCTATCATATATTAGTGTTTTTATATATATGTGTGTGTGTGTGTATTATATTATATCATACATAGCATATATCACATACCAGAATATTCTATTACCGTTATGCCTATTATGTATATTAAAATACGCCGAATCATGTGTCCGGTATCATGCCTACATGTATGACGTTTGCAGAAAAAAATCCCGTGAAAATCAGTTTAGTATTCAGAGTTATGATTAATTAAATGCATTGACACTTCATTGTACCTGCAGACAGATTACACTGAGTGGAGCGGGTGACCGGTCCAAGATGGCGGCCCCACGTCTCGTCAGCGCCAATAGGCAGTAGCGGTCGATGCGGCGTCTACTCTTAATATGTCTATGCCGCACACTGTTTACTTGCGCAGTGCTTGTCTGATCACACGAGGAGCGCAGTGAGAGCCCGCAGATCAGATTTGGGACAGACAAAAGGGTCTCCCTGTCTGTCTTTTTATCATAGCCTGTTACCATTGCTGGCATACTCAGTGGCCTAAGTTATTCTTTAAGGTTATGTTGTCTAGAATATGTACATTACAATACTGTCTTTGTGGGTAATAGGCCTATGTTACAGTTTTCACTTGTACTGGAAACAAGATGTTTATGAGTTGTGGTGAGCTTTGGTTGTGTTAAATTGTTGTATTCTTCTTAACTGTCCCCTTCCAGGCTCAGGCAGATGGTGATCAATCCACAGTTCCCTTGATACCACATAAGTGAGTCATTTACCATTTACCTTTTGTACTGCTGTGTTCATTTGGTAGCTGTTCTTGTCTTAAAGAAGTGAAATGATTAAAAGCTTGATAATTAGATAGATTTTTGCAAGGATTTAGTTTTTTTCTGTTGCTCTGGTATTTCAAGTCTGATACTGCATGTTAGTGTTTTTGTTTTTTGTTTCTATTTTGCCGGGCTTGATGCTAAAATGATCTTTTCTTTTCAGATTTTTCAAGAAGACAAAAAACTTCCTATGCAGTGGTTGTGTAAGTACTGCACATTTTGTGCTGAAAAGAGGTGCTTCTTACTTAAGCATTACCGCTTAAAACACGGGTGCCACACTCGAATATCACCACTACCGTGCCTTTATAAGGAGTGCCTGTGCACATTTAAATCTTTCAATGCACTCAAAGTCCACTTATCAACATGGCACACTCAAAAGGACCTGGGGAACGTGGGTGAAACTGCTTTCCATTGTCAGCTGTGTGACTTTGTGGAGCCTTGCACTGGAGCTGACTTTTTTACCCATTTACGAAGACATTTGAAGCTGAAGCAAAAGGTTTCCTGTCCATATCAAGGCTGTAGCTTTCAGAGCAATGTTTATTCAACCTTTAATGCACATAAAAGCAAAGAACATCAAGACCACAATAAGATGGCATTCAAACCTGAAATTGTGTCACATAATGTACTTGAGGTACCTCCACCTAATATAAATATTCAACCTGAGGATAGTGCCCCTGAAACTGATCAGGTTGAGTTTGAGGTTACTGAGCTCAATGAAGATGTGGGAGACTTGGAGAGTCAGTTGGAACATAATGTAGCTGCTGTTTTTCTGAAAATGTCATCGATTCTTAACATCTCTGAAAATGCCCTGCAAGAAGTTATAGAGCAGATCAACCAAATTTATGTGCTTTCACAGCCATTGTTACATACCTCGGTTGGAAAAATACTAAATCAACATTGTGGAGATGTTGAGGACTCTTAAGTGAGTGAGATAGCTAAAGTATTTACTGAGAATAATGTATTCCTGAAATTCACTTCTACTAGGGGGTCATTGTCAACCACTAGCAAGCGAACATCATACATTTGAAAAGAATTCTCAGTGGTGACGCCTATTGAGTTTGTCCTAAAAAATGACAGGCAGACAGTTGTGTATATCCCCATACTAAAAATGCTGCAGACATTACTAAACAATGGAGAAATTTTAGATAAGGCCATGTCATCTGAGACAAATTTGTCACAAGGATACAGATCTCACAGGGATGGTTACCGGTTTAAAGACAATTCTCTCTTGACAGAGGAAGAATTCAGGATTGCTCTTTTCTTGTACATAGATGATTTTGAGGTGGCTAAGCCCTTGGGAACCTCCAGAAAGAAACACAAGCTGCCATCTACTGGGTACTTGGAAATCTACACCCTAAATATCGCTCCTCTCTTCATTCCATTCAGCTTGCTCTACTCATCATCGCTGAAGATGATATCAGGAAGTTGACTTTAAATGAGAGACCACAGTCTATTGAAGAATTAAAAGTGCAACTGGTAGATAAACTGTCACTGCAGTATGACTTTAAACTGCAGTATGAAGATCAAGACTTCCATAATGCCCTCTGCAATTTGACTGAAATAACTGATTTACCTGAAAGAGCTACGCTCAAAATCATCCCTCTTGTGACTCTCCATTTAACCGCATTGTCATCACCCACCACAACATCAGACACTGAGTGCAGCACAGCAGACACTGAGATCCTGTCGACAGGAAGAGCATCACCATCGCTAAGACAACAGTGGCCAGATTTCTTTGACATACCCAATTTCTCAGTTGATGTTGACTATAGACTCAGACAGGCAGATCTTGCCTTTATGAAGGATGGAACACGTATGACTCTACCACGAGATATGAAGCATGACATACTAGAAAAGCTTGCTGAGACGATGTACAGTTTCAAGGCTTACCCTAAAGATGATGACTTCAGCAGTGTTGCAAAAGCACTAATTAGCAAACACCCCTGCCTCACTGAGCCTGGACCACACAGATGGTATGGCTGGAAAAACAGCCTTAAATTATCGCACAAAGCTTCAAAAAGCTGGATGTGAGGATGTAGCAATCAATGGAGGCAAAAGAAGTAAAGGCAACCCAGAAGGAGAATCCTCAAGCAAGAATATCAAACGGCCAAAAAGAGGTGAAGCAAACTACCTACCTAACTTACCTGAAGGACATGATGAAACAAGCCTTGAAAATGCCAGAAAGGTTCTCGTGGAAGAAATGAAGAAGAAACAACCCAATGGCACTCTCATCTCACAAATGATGGACCAATCATTCCCACTACGCAGACAAGAAATTGTAGAAAAGGAACCTGCTGTACAGAACATTGTTGAACGATGGCCAGCACTCTTCACAGACAGGTAAACTATTTTTGTTCTCAACCAATAAAATAATGCCTATCAAAAAGAAATTCAAGGTGTGTGGCTAGAAATCCAAACACACTTGTTGGAATGTTAACACTTCTGCCATCTCTCCATCCCTACCCACCCCTCTCTCTACTTTTCAGGTGTTTGCTGAGTTCAACAGAATCGCAAGTAAGAATCTTGAGGGAGACTTCTTTGAGGCTCTGGACCAGTATACCCCACGTTTCATTGAACTTTTCAAAACAAGAAGGGGAACTGTTGGCCAGAAGCTCAGTGAGCTGATGCAGCACATGAGCTGGATGGTTAGTAGGTTAATTTTGCTTTTGATCTGTGTGATAGTTCATCAATCAAGTTCTAAATGAGATGATCCAGCCCAACCTATTCTATTTCCTGTCTGACTTGTGCTTGTGCCTTGCAAATTACTCTGTTAACTGGTCTTTTCTCTCTCTGTGTATCATTAGACACCAGACGTGACAGTACTTCGCTCTGTTGTCCTCAAAGGCATTCCTATTTTACTTGGTGACGACTCCAGTGAATTCTTCAAGACATGCTCTGTAAGTACTTGCACGTAAGAAAAAGTTTGGTCTGCATTAAAATAGAACTATATCTGTGCTGACATAGAAGATGTAATTTTATCTGCACAATATACAATATACATTTTGTAAAGTGATTGATGTATTTTGTATGGCAATTCCTCCACAGCTAATCTGAGAGGTATTTAAACAGCCAGTAAATAAAAATGAAATTTGCCACATAAACGTTGTACACATTAATTAATTGTAAATCTAAGGAGCAGGAGTCCAGGCTGAAAAGTCAGTGTCACTGTTTAAGAATATATGGACCTTGTGGACCATAGCTTTAGTTTAATCATACCACATTTATTTTGTTGGTTATATTGTAACAATCCAGTGTGAACACATATTTAAAACCATATTCCCTAGCAAATGCTTTCAACATTAAAAATGAATGTTTAGAAGAGCATAAATTGCCATGCTGAAGAATGTGTGTGTGTGTCTTTGTAGGGTACAGCGAGAGACGAGGCCCTAGAATGCACTGTCGGTGTGCTGACAGTTGTCAGTGAAGATAATCCTCATGAGGGTCCAAGTTCAGTAGACCTCCAGCCCATCTCCACTGCCATCATTCTGGAGGGAGGTATCATCATGGATCATATAAAAAAACTTGCCTCAGGCAGTTTGTCTGTTATTTGGGCTTACATATGCTTTGCATTTGGATTACCCAAAATGCATGGCAAATACACTCAACTTCATTCAGACTGTGATGCTTGGACTGGGAAAGAAAACCTCCCACCAAAACTGTTAACTTTGAAGAACAGTCTACTGGGTTAGACCAGTAAAGAGCCATCAGCTGTCAGATAGCACTTTGTAAATTATGCAGCAGTTAATGTTCTCCTGTTATCAGAGAAAGTTTTATGCTTTCATGCAACTGAGCTGGCTTGTTTATGATCTCAAAAAAAAAAAAAATTCTATTAAAGTGTACCATGTTATGCTAGTATGCTAATGGTGGAAATAGCGCCACCTTGTGTTGCAAAGAGTTGTTAGATAATGTTGTCAGAAAGGAACCTAGCAAGGTTGACCTGTTTACATTTGTGTTTTGGGAAAACTTTTAATTATAGTAGTTATAATGTAGTACAAATACAAAACCCAAGGAGTGATGTTTTTCTGTGTTGGTTTAAACCTTGGACTGATGCTCGCTTTGGGACACAAAAGCATTTGTTGTACTTTCAGTTTTGATCAGAAATGCAATGATTTTGCATGCACTGAAGTCCTGTAATTATCAGGTGTTTACCTGTTTAATATTGTGAGACTGTTACATGCATAGAATTAGCTCACAAAAATGTGGTTTTATTTTTGCCATGTCCATGTCATGTTCTACAGTCAAATCAAACCACAAGTTTGTTGTTTAGCTGCTGTTTTGTACTTGAATGTACAAGAAAGTGATACTTGGGAACAGAACACTTGAGGCTGAATAATAGATTTAATGCATATTGTTATTACAATAGCCTAACAGACATAGATCACACTATGAGCAATTTTACAACTAGCTTTAAAATACATTAAATATGACAAGAGGATAGAGAACAGTAATTTTATTGTTTATTGTAAGGTTATTACATGAGTGATAAAACACACATTTTATATTGGAGAATTGGAATCAAAAGTAACAATATCGAACATTTATTGTTCAGTCTAGATCTGTCAGTGATGCAATTATTTTTTTAATAAATGTTGTAATGCAGCTGAACAAACCCAGTGAGTGTTCTTTTAAAGTATATGTTTGTGGTGTTTTTCCCTTTATTAGGTAATAACAGCTAAAATAGATAAGAAATGGGAGAAGGACAAGGACCCATTCAAGGAAATTGGTTTGTTTAATTTAACTGAACTGAAATGAACTGAAAAAAAATGAGTGAGTTGTAAGTAGTAGGTATCATAATTCTAAGTGGGGTTAAATTTGTATCAAGCAGTCCACACAAAATGAAAAAATTAAGTTAACACTAAGCATGGCTATTAAGTTACATGAACTTTTTTTTTTTTTTTTAGTTGTACTACTTGATTTGGTACTGCACACTTAAAATAAACAAGCTTTTCTAACTCACTATTCTTAAGATTACTTTGCTTAATTTGCAACGAGTTTGCATACTTTTTTTAAGTAAGGTCAACTAATTAGATTTTACAGTGAGTATACGTACACACGTCTCCCGCAGAGCTATGTTGAAAGTCCCTCAATATTCAGTCGAGTATTGGCTAATGACCTGCAACACCTAGACGTGTCCAGTACAGTACTACAATATGTAGATGATCTCTTGATATGTAGCACCTCCAAAGCTCAATGTGCACAAGACTCAGTCTCAGCCCTGATGGCTTTAGAAAAGGGGGCTCACAAGGTGAGTAAAAATAAATTACAGTTTTGCCAGACACAGGTTGAATACTTAGGTAGACAACTCTGTGGCACTAAATGAGCTATAGTGCCCTCACAAATTGAGGCAGTATCGAAAGCTCCCAAACCACAAACGGTGAGACACATGTCGTCATTTCTGCCATCTCAGCTTTACTAGAAGCCATACACCATCCAAAAGTGTTAGCCATCATTAAATGCGTAGCTCATCAAAAAACGAATTCCCTGATAGCTAAAGGCAACAACTTAGCAGATGAAGCCGCAAAACGCATAGCTACACCCACCTGTATAGGACCACTGCTAGTAGCTGGAGATTGTGAACCACTGACAAACTTATATATATATATATATATATATATATATATATATATATATATATATGAGCTATATATATGTGCTGCTATGTAATAGCAGCACAACATCAGGCAAGTCCATATGCACATTCTGTATGGGCAAAAAGGGGGGCAAGTATAATCACTGAAGAAGGTCCATCACATGGGCTATGGCGAAGTGCACATGGACATATTGTCCTCCCAACATCTTTGGTACAGGTTGCTACACGTAGTGCACATGGTCAGGACCATTGCACAAGTGGGGAGGTGTTGAGACGCCTTCAAGCAGTCTGGTGGTCACCATTTTTCCGACCTGCGTTTGTAGCTGAGACAATAAAAAAAGCCCTAAAAATGCTAGGAATCAAACAGAAGTTCAGATGTGTGTATCACCCACAGTCACAGAGAGTAGTGGAAAGGGCAAATGGCATGCTAAAAGCAAAACTTGCAAAAATTAGAGCAGACAGTCAGTATAAAATCAATTGGGTAGATGCATTGCCACTTGCTTTGATGGCTATACGAACACTAACTAACACTAACACTAAGCTAAGAGACTAACACATCTAATACCACACGAGGCACTTACAGGGAGACCGATGCCGGTTCCCTTTTGTAGAGGGCCGTATGCGAGCAATGTGAACGAGAACTAACATGCTACCTACGACACCTAACGCAAATACACAAAGCTGTGCTCCAACAGGTAAAAGCTGTGTCTGAGGACAGAGACGCTGACATTCCAGAGCAGCTAAGGAGAGTTGAACCTGGAGACTGGGTCTACGTAAAGGTGTTCAAACGAAAGTGGGACCAACCAAGGTGAGAAGGACCCTTTAAGGTTATCCTAACTACCCCAACTGCGCTGAAAGTAGAGGGTAAGAAATGTTGGTTCCATTTAAACCATTGCTGCAGAGCGAGGGATCCAGGTGAGACAGCAAGGGCACAGCACGATCCAGAAAGGGACGGTGAAGCCTCCCAACTGGAAGATAGACAGCTTCAAGATCCAAGGACAAAGATGATCACAGAGACTGGCTGAGAGGAGGAGTACCAGTAAACAACGTAATCACACTCACGTATATAAAGTCAGCTCAATACAATCAAACATTGACATTAGGACCAGAAGGCATAAAAATAGACACGCATGTGGTTCACAGACAATGCCTAAAAGAAGGGACAGTGATGGTAGTGGTACAATGTTCACGAAATCAATGCACATAGATAAACCTACACCAAACCATGACAGCTGAAGAAGCAACCAAATTGACCCAAATTTAAGTAAAATGAGGTGTCTGAGCTGAGAGATGTCTCTCCCATGTGTGTCCAATGTTTAGATACTTGTGTGGATCCAATGTTTAGATACTTGTGTGGGAAATGTTTAGATAAGCCTATGTCCAAGGTCTGGCTACTTTCATAGATGGGTGCCCCTTGGGGGTTGTTTTCCTAAAGTTCCAAAGAGATGAGATCAGTTTCAACCTGAACTATAGGTTCCACCTTCCCTTTCTGTAAAATAGCCATGTATGGTTATGAGGTTGGCTCTGAGCCTATCTTGTCACCACACATTAGCTATACCATGAGGCTTTAAAAGGTGTAGTTTGAGTGGAAAACGGAGGAGATTCACATTGGCTTCGGATCTTCTCACAGGCAATCCATGGTGCTTGTTTTGACGCTGTACTTTTTGTAATAAACCTTTTTATACAACTAAGTCGGTGTCAGCGGAGATTCCTTCATCATCATCACATCATCGCTACAGAAGATACAACACAGCCAACCCGTCTCAGACAGCTAAGGTCGCAAAAGGAGGAAGCATTTAGGAGTGGAGACAGAAGCAGGTTCAAAGAGGCAAAGTACAGGTTTAGCAAGGAGGTGAGGGGAGCTAAACGACTGTATTCTGAGAAACTCCAACACCAGTTCTCAGCCAAGGACTCTGCTTCTGTCTGGAAGGGGCTCAGAGAGCTCACCCATTACAAACCCAGAGCCCCCCACTCTGCTAACGACTTGCGCCTGTCCAACAATCTGAACAAGTTCTACTGTCGTTTCGAAAGACAATGGGACAGTCCAGACACAATCCCCTGGGACTCCATCCACCAGCCCCAGGCCACCAGCTTCACCTCTCCCACCACTGCAGGGGCCTGGGCCTCTCCACAACTTCAAACCTCAGAGGCCCCCTTCCCGTCCACAGTGACACCTCTCTCAATCCTGGAGAGGGATGTTAACAGACAATACAAGAGACAGAACCTCCACAAAGCAGCCGGGCCAGACTCTGTCTCTCCATCCACCCTGAAGCACTGTGCTGACCAGCTGTCTCTGGTGTTCACAGATATCTTTAACACTTCACTGGAGATATCCCACATACCAGCCTGCTTCAAATGTTCCAGCAAGAGATACTGTAAGACTTAGAGCACACTGGCAGACGAAGAGAAAGACAAAAGACACTCACATATGTGCAGCCTGCAGTATACTGGATCCAATGGCCAGCTGACTCAGAACTTGCACACCAATGGAGTGTGTGAAAAGCCTGGATACAGAAAGAACTGCCCACAGCACAAGAACCACGACTGCCGCTGCACTGCACTCTGATGTATGATGAGACTCAGCAACATACTGACTACAAAGAATGCTGGACAGAGTTGATTACAGGCAAAATATTATCTGTAATATGTCAAGACCTGTATGTTGGACCACAAGGACCAGCAGCAGCAGTTACTCTACCACCAGAACTACGTCCCTGGTTTCAAGTCACCAGCTCCGTCCCACATGTTACACTCCTGATAGCTAATGGACATGAATCACGTGACCTAGGACCGGTGGTGAAGGCAGCACTACAAGTGACTGTATGGAAACCAACTCAGAACACGCATGTGCAGTCATCCTCCGATGGACAATATGTGAAAATATTTCTGCGAGCATATGACAAAGGAACAAGAGCCCAAGTGCTACTAAGTCAGAGATTCCCTACTCAACTGCCACTCTCAGAAGAACATAGTGTGTTACTACATCAGATACCACATGAGTTATGGTCACATCATAAAACAGATGTAGGGCTAGTTAGGTCAGCACAGCCAGTTCACATCAAAGCAAAAGAGGGCATTGTGTTGCCATACCAAAAACAATATCCCATGAAACCACACCAAATAGCAGGTATAAGACCCACCATCAAGGGCTTGGTAGCAGCAGGTGTGTTAAAACCAACAAAAAGTCTGTGTAATACACCAACTTGTCCAATAAAACAAAATAAACTCTAGTGACTATCGATTGGTGCATGATTTGTGCGCCATTAATTCCACTGTAGATGCAGAAGTACCTGTGGTTCCAGACCCACATACTTTGCTTTCTAATATCCCACATGACGCCTGTTGGTACACAGCATTTGTTAGTGTGCCATTACACCCAGATTCACAGTATCTGTTTGCTTTTACATATCAAGGACAGCAGTACACTGTAAATGCAAACATGGTATTTAATTAAAAATAGTAAATTGACTTAAATCATTTTTTATCAAATTGCTATTAACACTCACTTTTAGTAAGTTACTTGTAATTTGTGGTTGAAAAATCTCACCAGCTCAGTCTACTTGAACTGGATTAATTTAGAAAAAGTATGTTTTCGATAATTGTGCTTTTACAAGTACATTTACTCAATACTGCACTTAAGTACAAAGTACTTTAAGTACTTTACTTTTTTTTTCATATTACTGTCTACTTTTACTCCACTACATTTCAGAGGGAAATATTGTACTTTTTACATCACTGCATATGTAATAATACATACGCGATATATAATAATAATCAGTAGTATGCTACTTTTAATTTTAATATTTTAAGTATTTCTTTTTGTGGTTATATGTTTTTTACTTAATTGAAATTTTCACTGCAGGAGCTGTATTGTAACGGAGTGGTATTAGTACTTTTGCTTCGATTTGAAAACTTCGCCGGCTTTTTTTTTTTTTTCCCGACCTGTGGGCATGCGCAACTCCGTCCTCTCTACGCCTGACGGTATGTCAACAACACACCCGCAACGGACGAGGAGCTGGATCTAATCCCTGCAACAGCACTCGTTAAGGTTATTTTCAGCATTCTTGTGCTTGGCACACTCATTTGGTGAGTAATATTTTACCCTTGTTTAGACCGTTTTCTTTCTGTAAGTAAGCGCCATATTTTTCGTGCTTGCTAGTAATGATGTGTGTTGTAATGTCGGCTAACGCTGCCTCAGAGCTATATAGCTCTGAGCTAGCTGAACTATATTATGGACATAACGTGTCTTACTTTTGTCACGTTAAAGTTGAGGAGAAACTTTAGTGTAGCGGTCGCGGGCGTGCTCGTCACGTGCACGCGCACACCCGCTGTCGGAGTTGATTTTTTTTTCTGAGGCCAGTCATCTATGAGTACTCACTCACGATGAGAGACTGATCCCGGCGGTTTGTGAGTTTCCATGAGCAGGAGGGCATTCACATGGCAGAACATCAGAACAAGTCTGGATGTATCATTTTATTTTACGTTCGGCTGTTAAGTTAGGACTATGCTAACTTAATGTTATTTTATTTAACCCTCCTCACTTAACACTAGTCATATTTGTAGCTGTGTCGTTTCCATGGTTACCACGTTTAGCGCGCCCAATGAGCCGGTCACCCGCTCCACTCAGTGTGATCATTCTGCAGGATCAATGAACTGTCAGCGTGTTTAATCAATCATAACTCTGAATACTAAACTGATTTTCACGGGATTGTTTAATGCAAACGTCACACATGTATATATATATATATATATATATATACAGATATATAGGGAGAGAGAGATAGATAGATAGATATAGATTTTCATTTTTTTTGATATATATGTAGATATACATATTCATTTTTTCTGAGATCTAACTTCTGTCTATTGTGTTTTATCTTATATTGATGTATAATGTTGTATTGTTTCTTCATTTTTCAACTTATTAAAATAGCTGAGTAGTACACAATCTGCTTCTGCTTCTCTATCATATATTAGTGTTTTTATATATATGTGTGTGTGTGTGTATTATATTATATCATACATAGCATATATCACATACCAGAATATTCTATTACCGTTATGCCTATTATGTATATTAAAATACGCCGAATCATGTGTCCGGTATCATGCCTACATGTATGACGTTTGCAGAAAAAAATCCCGTGAAAATCAGTTTAGTATTCAGAGTTATGATTAATTAAATGCATTGACACTTCATTGTACCTGCAGACAGATTACACTGAGTGGAGCGGGTGACCGGTCCAAGATGGCGGCCCCACGTCTCGTCAGCGCCAATAGGCAGTAGCGGTCGATGCGGCGTCTACTCTTAATATGTCTATGCCGCACACTGTTTACTTGCGCAGTGCTTGTCTGATCACACGAGGAGCGCAGTGAGAGCCCGCAGATCAGATTTGGGACAGACAAAAGGGTCTCCCTGTCTGTCTTTTTATCATAGCCTGTTACCATTGCTGGCATACTCAGTGGCCTAAGTTATTCTTTAAGGTTATGTTGTCTAGAATATGTACATTACAATACTGTCTTTGTGGGTAATAGGCCTATGTTACAGTTTTCACTTGTACTGGAAACAAGATGTTTATGAGTTGTGGTGAGCTTTGGTTGTGTTAAATTGTTGTATTCTTCTTAACTGTCCCCTTCCAGGCTCAGGCAGATGGTGATCAATCCACAGTTCCCTTGATACCACATAAGTGAGTCATTTACCATTTACCTTTTGTACTGCTGTGTTCATTTGGTAGCTGTTCTTGTCTTAAAGAAGTGAAATGATTAAAAGCTTGATAATTAGATAGATTTTTGCAAGGATTTAGTTTTTTTCTGTTGCTCTGGTATTTCAAGTCTGATACTGCATGTTAGTGTTTTTGTTTTTTGTTTCTATTTTGCCGGGCTTGATGCTAAAATGATCTTTTCTTTTCAGATTTTTCAAGAAGACAAAAAACTTCCTATGCAGTGGTTGTGTAAGTACTGCACATTTTGTGCTGAAAAGAGGTGCTTCTTACTTAAGCATTACCGCTTAAAACACGGGTGCCACACTCGAATATCACCACTACCGTGCCTTTATAAGGAGTGCCTGTGCACATTTAAATCTTTCAATGCACTCAAAGTCCACTTATCAACATGGCACACTCAAAAGGACCTGGGGAACGTGGGTGAAACTGCTTTCCATTGTCAGCTGTGTGACTTTGTGGAGCCTTGCACTGGAGCTGACTTTTTTACCCATTTACGAAGACATTTGAAGCTGAAGCAAAAGGTTTCCTGTCCATATCAAGGCTGTAGCTTTCAGAGCAATGTTTATTCAACCTTTAATGCACATAAAAGCAAAGAACATCAAGACCACAATAAGATGGCATTCAAACCTGAAATTGTGTCACATAATGTACTTGAGGTACCTCCACCTAATATAAATATTCAACCTGAGGATAGTGCCCCTGAAACTGATCAGGTTGAGTTTGAGGTTACTGAGCTCAATGAAGATGTGGGAGACTTGGAGAGTCAGTTGGAACATAATGTAGCTGCTGTTTTTCTGAAAATGTCATCGATTCTTAACATCTCTGAAAATGCCCTGCAAGAAGTTATAGAGCAGATCAACCAAATTTATGTGCTTTCACAGCCATTGTTACATACCTCGGTTGGAAAAATACTAAATCAACATTGTGGAGATGTTGAGGACTCTTAAGTGAGTGAGATAGCTAAAGTATTTACTGAGAATAATGTATTCCTGAAATTCACTTCTACTAGGGGGTCATTGTCAACCACTAGCAAGCGAACATCATACATTTGAAAAGAATTCTCAGTGGTGACGCCTATTGAGTTTGTCCTAAAAAATGACAGGCAGACAGTTGTGTATATCCCCATACTAAAAATGCTGCAGACATTACTAAACAATGGAGAAATTTTAGATAAGGCCATGTCATCTGAGACAAATTTGTCACAAGGATACAGATCTCACAGGGATGGTTACCGGTTTAAAGACAATTCTCTCTTGACAGAGGAAGAATTCAGGATTGCTCTTTTCTTGTACATAGATGATTTTGAGGTGGCTAAGCCCTTGGGAACCTCCAGAAAGAAACACAAGCTGCCATCTACTGGGTACTTGGAAATCTACACCCTAAATATCGCTCCTCTCTTCATTCCATTCAGCTTGCTCTACTCATCATCGCTGAAGATGATATCAGGAAGTTGACTTTAAATGAGAGACCACAGTCTATTGAAGAATTAAAAGTGCAACTGGTAGATAAACTGTCACTGCAGTATGACTTTAAACTGCAGTATGAAGATCAAGACTTCCATAATGCCCTCTGCAATTTGACTGAAATAACTGATTTACCTGAAAGAGCTACGCTCAAAATCATCCCTCTTGTGACTCTCCATTTAACCGCATTGTCATCACCCACCACAACATCAGACACTGAGTGCAGCACAGCAGACACTGAGATCCTGTCGACAGGAAGAGCATCACCATCGCTAAGACAACAGTGGCCAGATTTCTTTGACATACCCAATTTCTCAGTTGATGTTGACTATAGACTCAGACAGGCAGATCTTGCCTTTATGAAGGATGGAACACGTATGACTCTACCACGAGATATGAAGCATGACATACTAGAAAAGCTTGCTGAGACGATGTACAGTTTCAAGGCTTACCCTAAAGATGATGACTTCAGCAGTGTTGCAAAAGCACTAATTAGCAAACACCCCTGCCTCACTGAGCCTGGACCACACAGATGGTATGGCTGGAAAAACAGCCTTAAATTATCGCACAAAGCTTCAAAAAGCTGGATGTGAGGATGTAGCAATCAATGGAGGCAAAAGAAGTAAAGGCAACCCAGAAGGAGAATCCTCAAGCAAGAATATCAAACGGCCAAAAAGAGGTGAAGCAAACTACCTACCTAACTTACCTGAAGGACATGATGAAACAAGCCTTGAAAATGCCAGAAAGGTTCTCGTGGAAGAAATGAAGAAGAAACAACCCAATGGCACTCTCATCTCACAAATGATGGACCAATCATTCCCACTACGCAGACAAGAAATTGTAGAAAAGGAACCTGCTGTACAGAACATTGTTGAACGATGGCCAGCACTCTTCACAGACAGGTAAACTATTTTTGTTCTCAACCAATAAAATAATGTCTATCAAAAAGAAATTCAAGGTGTGTGGCTAGAAATCCAAACACACTTGTTGGAATGTTAACACTTCTGCCATCTCTCCATCCCTACCCACCCCTCTCTCTACTTTTCAGGTGTTTGCTGAGTTCAACAGAATCGCAAGTAAGAATCTTGAGGGAGACTTCTTTGAGGCTCTGGACCAGTATACCCCACGTTTCATTGAACTTTTCAAAACAAGAAGGGGAACTGTTGGCCAGAAGCTCAGTGAGCTGATGCAGCACATGAGCTGGATGGTTAGTAGGTTAATTTTGCTTTTGATCTGTGTGATAGTTCATCAATCAAGTTCTAAATGAGATGATCCAGCCCAACCTATTCTATTTCCTGTCTGACTTGTGCTTGTGCCTTGCAAATTACTCTGTTAACTGGTCTTTTCTCTCTCTGTGTATCATTAGACACCAGACGTGACAGTACTTCGCTCTGTTGTCCTCAAAGGCATTCCTATTTTACTTGGTGACGACTCCAGTGAATTCTTCAAGACATGCTCTGTAAGTACTTGCACATAAGAAAAAGTTTGGTCTGCATTAAAATAGAACTATATCTGTGCTGACATAGAAGATGTAATTTTATCTGCACAATATACAATATACATTTTGTACAGTGATTGATGTATTTTGTATGGCAATTCCTCCACAGCTAATCTGAGAGGTATTTAAACAGCCAGTAAATAAAAATGAAATTTGCCACATAAACGTTGTACACATTAATTAATTGTAAATCTAAGGAGCAGGAGTCCAGGCTGAAAAGTCAGTGTCACTGTTTAAGAATATATGGACCTTGTGGACCATAGCTTTAGTTTAATCATACCACATTTATTTTGTTGGTTATATTGTAACAATCCAGTGTGAACACATATTTAAAACCATATTCCCTAGCAAATGCTTTCAACATTAAAAATGAATGTTTTAGAAGAGCATAAATTGCCATGCTGAAGAATGTGTGTGTGTGTCTTTGTAGGGTACAGTGAGAGACGAGGCCCTAGAATGCACTGTCGGTGTGCTGACAGTTGTCAGTGAAGATAATCCTCATGAGGGTCCAAGTTCAGTAGACCTCCAGCCCATCTCCACTGCCATCATTCTGGAGGGAGGTATCATCTTGGATCATATAAAAAAACTTGCCTCAGGCAGTTTGTCTGTTATTTGGGCTTACATATGCTTTGCATTTGGATTACCCAAAATGCATGGCAAATACACTCAACTTCATTCAGACTGTGATGCTTGGACTGGGAAAGAAAACCTCCCACCAAAACTGTTAACTTTGAAGAACAGTCTACTGGGTTAGACCAGTAAAGAGCCATCAGCTGTCAGATAGCACTTTGTAAATTATGCAGCAGTTAATGTTCTCCTGTTATCAGAGAAAGTTTTATGCTTTCATGCAACTGAGCTGGCTTGTTTATGATCTCAAAAAAAAAAAAAATTCTATTAAAGTGTACCATGTTATGCTAGTATGCTAATGGTGGAAATAGCGCCACCTTGTGTTGCAAAGAGTTGTTAGATAATGTTGTCAGAAAGGAACCTAGCAAGGTTGACCTGTTTACATTTGTGTTTTGGGAAAACTTTTAATTATAGTAGTTATAATGTAGTACAAATACAAAACCCAAGGAGTGATGTTTTTCTGTGTTGGTTTAAACCTTGGACTGATGCTCGCTTTGGGACACAAAAGCATTTGTTGTACTTTCAGTTTTGATCAGAAATGCAATGATTTTGCATGCACTGAAGTCCTGTAATTATCAGGTGTTTACCTGTTTAATATTGTGAGACTGTTACATGCATAGAATTAGCTCACAAAAATGTGGTTTTATTTTTGCCATGTCCATGTCATGTTCTACAGTCAAATCAAACCACAAGTTTGTTGTTTAGCTGCTGTTTTGTACTTGAATGTACAAGAAAGTGATACTTGGGAACAGAACACTTGAGGCTGAATAATAGATTTAATGCATATTGTTATTACAATAGCCTAACAGACATAGATCACACTATGAGCAATTTTACAACTAGCTTTAAAATACATTAAATATGACAAGAGGATAGAGAACAGTAATTTTATTGTTTATTGTAAGGTTATTACATGAGTGATAAAACACACATTTTATATTGGAGAATTGGAATCAAAAGTAACAATAGCGAACATTTATTGTTCAGTCTAGATCTGTCAGTGATGCAATTATTTTTTTAATAAATGTTGTAATGCAGCTGAACAAACCCAGTGAGTGTTCTTTTAAAGTATATGTTTGTGGTGTTTTTCCCTTTATTAGGTAATAACAGCTAAAATAGATAAGAAATGGGAGAAGGACAAGGACCCATTCAAGGAAATTGGTTTGTTTAATTTAACTGAACTGAAATGAACTGAAAAAAAATGAGTGAGTAGTAAGTAGTAGGTATCATAATTCTAAGTGGGGTTAAATTTGTATCAAGCAGTCCACACAAAATGAAAAAATTAAGTTAACACTAAGCATGGCTATTAAGTTACATGAACTTTTTTTTTTTTTTTTTTAGTTGTACTACTTGATTTGGTACTGCACACTTAAAATAAACAAGCTTTTCTAACTCACTATTTTTAAGATTACTTTGCTTAATTTGCAACGAGTTTGCATACTTTTTTTAAGTAAGGTCAACTAATTAGATTTTACAGTGAGTATACGTACACACGTCTCCCGCAGAGCTATGTTGAAAGTCCCTCAATATTCAGTCGAGTATTGGCTAATGACCTGCAACACCTAGACGTGTCCAGTACAGTACTACAATATGTAGATGATCTCTTGATATGTAGCACCTCCAAAGCTCAATGTGTCTCAGCCCTGATGGCTTTAGAAAAGGGGGCTCACAAGGTGAGTAAAAATAAATTACAGTTTTGCCAGACACAGGTTGAATACTTAGGTAGACAACTCTGTGGCACTAAATGAGCTATAGTGCCCTCACAAATTGAGGCAGTATCGAAAGCTCCCAAACCACAAACGGTGAGACACATGTCGTCATTTCTGCCATCTCAGCTTTACTAGAAGCCATACACCATCCAAAAGTGTTAGCCATCATTAAATGCGTAGCTCATCAAAAAACGAATTCCCTGATAGCTAAAGGCAACAACTTAGCAGATGAAGCCGCAAAACGCATAGCTACACCCACCTGTATAGGACCACTGCTAGTAGCTGGAGATTGTGAACCACTGACAAACTTATATATATATATATATATATATATATATATATATATATATATATATGAGCTATATATATGTGCTGCTATGTAATAGCAGCACAACATCAGGCAAGTCCATATGCACATTCTGTATGGGCAAAAAGGGGGGCAAGTATAATCACTGAAGAAGGTCCATCACATGGGCTATGGCGAAGTGCACATGGACATATTGTCCTCCCAACATCTTTGGTACAGGTTGCTACACGTAGTGCACATGGTCAGGACCATTGCACAAGTGGGGAGGTGTTGAGACGCCTTCAAGCAGTCTGGTGGTCACCATTTTTCCGACCTGCGTTTGTAGCTGAGACAATAAAAAAAGCCCTAAAAATGCTAGGAATCAAACAGAAGTTCAGATGTGTGTATCACCCACAGTCACAGAGAGTAGTGGAAAGGGCAAATGGCATGCTAAAAGCAAAACTTGCAAAAATTAGAGCAGACAGTCAGTATAAAATCAATTGGGTAGATGCATTGCCACTTGCTTTGATGGCTATACGAACACTAACTAACACTAACACTAAGCTAAGAGACTAACACATCTAATACCACACGAGGCACTTACAGGGAGACCGATGCCGGTTCCCTTTTGTAGAGGGCCGTATGCGAGCAATGTGAACGAGAACTAACATGCTACCTACGACACCTAACGCAAATACACAAAGCTGTGCTCCAACAGGTAAAAGCTGTGTCTGAGGACAGAGACGCTGACATTCCAGAGCAGCTAAGGAGAGTTGAACCTGGAGACTGGGTCTACGTAAAGGTGTTCAAACGAAAGTGGGACCAACCAAGGTGAGAAGGACCCTTTAAGGTTATCCTAACTACCCCAACTGCGCTGAAAGTAGAGGGTAAGAAATGTTGGTTCCATTTAAACCATTGCTGCAGAGCGAGGGATCCAGGTGAGACAGCAAGGGCACAGCACGATCCAGAAAGGGACGGTGAAGCCTCCCAACTGGAAGATAGACAGCTTCAAGATCCAAGGACAAAGATGATCACAGAGACTGGCTGAGAGGAGGAGTACCAGTAAACAACGTAATCACACTCACGTATATAAAGTCAGCTCAATACAATCAAACATTGACATTAGGACCAGAAGGCATAAAAATAGACACGCATGTGGTTCACAGACAATGCCTAAAAGAAGGGACAGTGATGGTAGTGGTACAATGTTCACGAAATCAATGCACATAGATAAACCTACACCAAACCATGACAGCTGAAGAAGCAACCAAATTGACCCAAATTTAAGTAAAATGAGGTGTCTGAGCTGAGAGATGTCTCTCCCATGTGTGTCCAATGTTTAGATACTTGTGTGGATCCAATGTTTAGATACTTGTGTGGGAAATGTTTAGATAAGCCTATGTCCAAGGTCTGGCTACTTTCATAGATGGGTGCCCCTTGGGGGTTGTTTTCCTAAAGTTCCAAAGAGATGAGATCAGTTTCAACCTGAACTATAGGTTCCACCTTCCCTTTCTGTAAAATAGCCATGTATGGTTATGAGGTTGGCTCTGAGCCTATCTTGTCACCACACATTAGCTATACCATGAGGCTTTAAAAGGTGTAGTTTGAGTGGAAAACGGAGGAGATTCACATTGGCTTCGGATCTTCTCACAGGCAATCCATGGTGCTTGTTTTGACGCTGTACTTTTTGTAATAAACCTTTTTATACAACTAAGTCGGTGTCAGCGGAGATTCCTTCATCATCATCACATCATCGCTACAGAAGATACAACACAGCCAACCCGTCTCAGACAGCTAAGGTCGCAAAAGGAGGAAGCATTTAGGAGTGGAGACAGAAGCAGGTTCAAAGAGGCAAAGTACAGGTTTAGCAAGGAGGTGAGGGGAGCTAAACGACTGTATTCTGAGAAACTCCAACACCAGTTCTCAGCCAAGGACTCTGCTTCTGTCTGGAAGGGGCTCAGAGAGCTCACCCATTACAAACCCAGAGCCCCCCACTCTGCTAACGACTTGCGCCTGTCCAACAATCTGAACAAGTTCTACTGTCGTTTCGAAAGACAATGGGACAGTCCAGACACAATCCCCTGGGACTCCATCCACCAGCCCCAGGCCACCAGCTTCACCTCTCCCACCACTGCAGGGGCCTGGGCCTCTCCACAACTTCAAACCTCAGAGGCCCCCTTCCCGTCCACAGTGACACCTCTCTCAATCCTGGAGAGGGATGTTAACAGACAATACAAGAGACAGAACCTCCACAAAGCAGCCGGGCCAGACTCTGTCTCTCCATCCACCCTGAAGCACTGTGCTGACCAGCTGTCTCTGGTGTTCACAGATATCTTTAACACTTCACTGGAGATATCCCACATACCAGCCTGCTTCAAATGTTCCAGCAAGAGATACTGTAAGACTTAGAGCACACTGGCAGACGAAGAGAAAGACAAAAGACACTCACATATGTGCAGCCTGCAGTATACTGGATCCAATGGCCAGCTGACTCAGAACTTGCACACCAATGGAGTGTGTGAAAAGCCTGGATACAGAAAGAACTGCCCACAGCACAAGAACCACGACTGCCGCTGCACTGCACTCTGATGTATGATGAGACTCAGCAACATACTGACTACAAAGAATGCTGGACAGAGTTGATTACAGGCAAAATATTATCTGTAATATGTCAAGACCTGTATGTTGGACCACAAGGACCAGCAGCAGCAGTTACTCTACCACCAGAACTACGTCCCTGGTTTCAAGTCACCAGCTCCGTCCCACATGTTACACTCCTGATAGCTAATGGACATGAATCACGTGACCTAGGACCGATGGTGAAGGCAGCACTACAAGTGACTGTATGGAAACCAACTCAGAACACGCATGTGCAGTCATCCTCCGATGGACAATATGTGAAAATATTTCTGCGAGCATATGACAAAGGAACAAGAGCCCAAGTGCTACTAAGTCAGAGATTCCCTACTCAACTGCCACTCTCAGAAGAACATAGTGTGCTACTACATCAGATACCACATGAGTTATGGTCACATCATAAAACAGATGTAGGGCTAGTTAGGTCAGCACAGCCAGTTCACATCAAAGCAAAAGAGGGCATTGTGTTGCCATACCAAAAACAATATCCCATTAAACCACACCAAATAGCAGGTATAAGACCCACCATCAAGGGCTTGGTAGCAGCAGGTGTGTTAAAACCAACAAAAAGTCTGTGTAATACACCAACTTGTCCAATAAAACAAAATAAACTCTAGTGACTATCGATTGGTGCATGATTTGTGCGCCATTAATTCCACTGTAGATGCAGAAGTACCTGTGGTTCCAGACCCACATACTTTGCTTTCTAATATCCCACATGACGCCTGTTGGTACACAGCATTTGTTAGTGTGCCATTACACCCAGATTCACAGTATCTGTTTGCTTTTACATATCAAGGACAGCAGTACACTGTAAATGCAAACATAGTATTTAATTAAAAATAGTAAATTGACTTAAATCAGTTTTTATCAAATTGCTATTAACACTTACTTTTAGTAAATTACTTGTAATTTGTGGTTGAAAAATCTCACCAGCTCAGTCTACTTGAACTGGATTAATTTAGAAAAAGTATGTTTTCGATAATTGTGCTTTTACAAGTACATTTACTCAATACTGCACTTAAGTACAAAGTACTTTAAGTACTTTACTTTTTTTTTCATATTACTGTCTACTTTTACTCCACTACATTTTAGAGGGAAATATTGTACTTTTTACATCACTGCATATGTAATAATACATACGCGATATATAATAATAATCAGTAGTATGCTACTTTTAATTTTAATATTTTAAGTATTTCTTTTTGTGGTTATATGTTTTTTACTTAATTGAAATTTTCACTGCAGGAGCTGTATTGTAAAAGAGTAGTTTCACGGAGTGGTATTAGTACTTTTGCTTCGATTTGAAAACTTCGCCGGCTTTTTTTTTTTTTTTCCCGACCTGTGGGCATGCGCAACTCCGTCCTCTCTACGCCTGACGGTATGTCAACAACACACCCGCAACGGACGAGAAGCTGGACCTAATCCCTGCAACAGCACTCGTTAAGGTTATTTTCAGCATTCTTGTGCTTGGCACACTCATTTGGTGAGTAATATTTTACCCTTGTTTAGACCGTTTTCTTTCTGTAAGTAAGCGCCATATTTTTCGTGCTTGCTAGTAATGATGTGGGTTGTAATGTCAGCTAACGCTGCCTCAGAGCTATATAGCTCTGAGCTAGCTGAACTATATTATGGACATAACGTGTCTTACTTTTGTCACGTTAAAGTTGAGGAGAAACTTTAGTGTAGCGGTCGCGGGCGTGCTCGTCACGTGCACGCGCACACCCGCTGTCGGAGTTGATTTTTTTTTCTGAGGCCAGTCATCTATGAGTACTCACTCACGATGAGAGACTGATCACGGCGGTTTGTGAGTTTCCATGAGCAGGAGGGCATTCACATGGCAGAACATCAGAACAAGTCTGGATGTATCATTTTATTTTACGCTCGGCTGTTAAGTTAGGACTATGCTAACTTAATGTTATTTTATTTTACCCTCCTCACTTAACACTAGTCATATTTGTAGCTGTGTCGTTTCCATGGTTACCACGTTTAGCGCGCCCAATGAGCCGGTCACCCGCTCCACTCAGTGTGATCATTCTGCAGGATCAATGAACTGTCAGCGTGTTTAATCAATCATAACTCTGAATACTAAACTGATTTTCACGGGATTGTTTAATGCAAACGTCACACATGTATATATAATATATATATATATTATATATACAGATATATAGGGAGAGAGAGATAGATAGATAGATATAGATTTTCATTTTTTTGATATATATGTAGATATACATATTCATTTTTTCTGAGATCTAACTTCTGTCTATTGTGTTTTATCTTATATTGATGTATAATGTTGTATTGTTTCTTCATTTTTCAACTTATTAAAATAGCTGAGTAGTACACAATCTGCTTCTGCTTCTCTATCATATATTAGTGTTTTTATATATATGTGTGTGTGTGTGTATTATATTATATCATACATAGCATATATCACATACCAGAATATTCTATTACCGTTATGCCTATTATGTATATTAAAATACGCCGAATCATGTGTCCGGTATCATGCCTACATGTATGACGTTTGCAGAAAAAAATCCCGTGAAAATCAGTTTAGTATTCAGAGTTATGATTAATTAAATGCATTGACACTTCATTGTACCTGCAGACAGATTACACTGAGTGGAGCGGGTGACCGGTCCAAGATGGCGGCCCCACGTCTCGTCAGCGCCAATAGGCAGTAGCGGTCGATGCGGCGTCTACTCTTTATATGTCTATGCCGCACACTGTTTACTTGCGCAGTGCTTGTCTGATCACACGAGGAGTGCAGTGAGAGCCCGCAGATCAGATTTGGGACAGACAAAAGGGTCTCCCTGTCTGTCTTTTTATCATAGCCTGTTACCATTGCTGGCATACTCAGTGGCCTAAGTTATTCTTTAAGGTTATGTTGTCTAGAATATGTACATTACAATACTGTCTTTGTGGGTAATAGGCCTATGTTACAGTTTTCACTTGTACTGGAAACAAGATGTTTATGAGTTGTGGTGAGCTTTGGTTGTGTTAAATTGTTGTATTCTTCTTAACTGTCCCCTTCCAGGCTCAGGCAGATGGTGATCAATCCACAGTTCCCTTGATACCACATAAGTGAGTCATTTACCATTTACCTTTTGTACTGCTGTGTTCATTTGGTAGCTGTTCTTGTCTTAAAGAAGTGAAATGATTAAAAGCTTGATAATTAGATAGATTTTTGCAAGGATTTAGTTTTTTTCTGTTGCTCTGGTATTTCAAGTCTGATACTGCATGTTAGTGTTTTTGTTTTTTGTTTCTATTTTGCCGGGCTTGATGCTAAAATGATCTTTTCTTTTCAGATTTTTCAAGAAGACAAAAAACTTCCTATGCAGTGGTTGTGTAAGTACTGCACATTTTGTGCTGAAAAGAGGTGCTTCTTACTTAAGCATTACCGCTTAAAACACGGGTGCCACACTCGAATATCACCACTACCGTGCCTTTATAAGGGTGCCTGTGCACATTTAAATCTTTCAATGCACTCAAAGTCCACTTATCAACATGGCACACTCAAAAGGACCTGGGGAACGTGGGTGAAACTGCTTTCCATTGTCAGCTGTGTGACTTTGTGGAGCCTTGCACTGGAGCTGACTTTTTTACCCATTTACGAAGACATTTGAAGCTGAAGCAAAAGGTTTCCTGTCCATATCAAGGCTGTAGCTTTCAGAGCAATGTTTATTCAACCTTTAATGCACATAAAAGCAAAGAACATCAAGACCACAATAAGATGGCATTCAAACCTGAAATTGTGTCACATAATGTACTTGAGGTACCTCCACCTAATATAAATATTCAACCTGAGGATAGTGCCCCTGAAACTGATCAGGTTGAGTTTGAGGTTACTGAGCTCAATGAAGATGTGGGAGACTTGGAGAGTCAGTTGGAACATAATGTAGCTGCTGTTTTTCTGAAAATGTCATCGATTCTTAACATCTCTGAAAATGCCCTGCAAGAAGTTATAGAGCAGATCAACCAAATTTATGTGCTTTCACAGCCATTGTTACATACCTCGGTTGGAAAAATACTAAATCAACATTGTGGAGATGTTGAGGACTCTTAAGTGAGTGAGATAGCTAAAGTATTTACTGAGAATAATGTATTCCTGAAATTCACTTCTACTAGGGGGTCATTGTCAACCACTAGCAAGCGAACATCATACATTTGAAAAGAATTCTCAGTGGTGACGCCTATTGAGTTTGTCCTAAAAAATGACAGGCAGACAGTTGTGTATATCCCCATACTAAAAATGCTGCAGACATTACTAAACAATGGAGAAATTTTAGATAAGGCCATGTCATCTGAGACAAATTTGTCACAAGGATACAGATCTCACAGGGATGGTTACCGGTTTAAAGACAATTCTCTCTTGACAGAGGAAGAATTCAGGATTGCTCTTTTCTTGTACATAGATGATTTTGAGGTGGCTAAGCCCTTGGGAACCTCCAGAAAGAAACACAAGCTGCCATCTACTGGGTACTTGGAAATCTACACCCTAAATATCGCTCCTCTCTTCATTCCATTCAGCTTGCTCTACTCATCATCGCTGAAGATGATATCAGGAAGTTGACTTTAAATGAGAGACCACAGTCTATTGAAGAATTAAAAGTGCAACTGGTAGATAAACTGTCACTGCAGTATGACTTTAAACTGCAGTATGAAGATCAAGACTTCCATAATGCCCTCTGCAATTTGACTGAAATAACTGATTTACCTGAAAGAGCTACGCTCAAAATCATCCCTCTTGTGACTCTCCATTTAACCGCATTGTCATCACCCACCACAACATCAGACACTGAGTGCAGCACAGCAGACACTGAGATCCTGTCGACAGGAAGAGCATCACCATCGCTAAGACAACAGTGGCCAGATTTCTTTGACATACCCAATTTCTCAGTTGATGTTGACTATAGACTCAGACAGGCAGATCTTGCCTTTATGAAGGATGGAACACGTATGACTCTACCACGAGATATGAAGCATGACATACTAGAAAAGCTTGCTGAGACGATGTACAGTTTCAAGGCTTACCCTAAAGATGATGACTTCAGCAGTGTTGCAAAAGCACTAATTAGCAAACACCCCTGCCTCACTGAGCCTGGACCACACAGATGGTATGGCTGGAAAAACAGCCTTAAATTATCGCACAAAGCTTCAAAAAGCTGGATGTGAGGATGTAGCAATCAATGGAGGCAAAAGAAGTAAAGGCAACCCAGAAGGAGAATCCTCAAGCAAGAATATCAAACGGCCAAAAAGAGGTGAAGCAAACTACCTACCTAACTTACCTGAAGGACATGATGAAACAAGCCTTGAAAATGCCAGAAAGGTTCTCGTGGAAGAAATGAAGAAGAAACAACCCAATGGCACTCTCATCTCACAAATGATGGACCAATCATTCCCACTACGCAGACAAGAAATTGTAGAAAAGGAACCTGCTGTACAGAACATTGTTGAACGATGGCCAGCACTCTTCACAGACAGGTAAACTATTTTTGTTCTCAACCAATAAAATAATGCCTATCAAAAAGAAATTCAAGGTGTGTGGCTAGAAATCCAAACACACTTGTTGGAATGTTAACACTTCTGCCATGTCTCCATCCCTACCCACCCCTCTCTCTACTTTTCAGGTGTTTGCTGAGTTCAACAGAATCGCAAGTAAGAATCTTGAGGGAGACTTCTTTGAGGCTCTGGACCAGTATACCCCACGTTTCATTGAACTTTTCAAAACAAGAAGGGGAACTGTTGGCCAGAAGCTCAGTGAGCTGATGCAGCACATGAGCTGGATGGTAAGTAGGTTAATTTTGCTTTTGATCTGTGTGATAGTTCATCAATCAAGTTCTAAATGAGATGATCCAGCCCAACCTATTCTATTTCCTGTCTGACTTGTGCTTGTGCCTTGCAAATTACTCTGTTAACTGGTCTTTTCTCTCTCTGTGTATCATTAGACACCAGACGTGACAGTACTTCGCTCTGTTGTCCTCAAAGGCATTCCTATTTTACTTGGTGACGACTCCAGTGAATTCTTCAAGACATGCTCTGTAAGTACTTGCACATAAGAAAAAGTTTGGTCTGCATTAAAATAGAACTATATCTGTGCTGACATAGAAGATGTAATTTTATCTGCACAATATACAATATACATTTTGTACAGTGATTGATGTATTTTGTATGGCAATTCCTCCACAGCTAATCTGAGAGGTATTTAAACAGCCAGTAAATAAAAATGAAATTTGCCACATAAACGTTGTACACATTAATTAATTGTAAATCTAAGGAGCAGGAGTCCAGGCTGAAAAGTCAGTGTCACTGTTTAAGAATATATGGACCTTGTGGACCATAGCTTTAGTTTAATCATACCACATTTATTTTGTTGGTTATATTGTAACAATCCAGTGTGAACACATATTTAAAACCATATTCCCTAGCAAATGCTTTCAACATTAAAAATGAATGTTTAGAAGAGCATAAATTGCCATGCTGAAGAATGTGTGTGTGTGTCTTTGTAGGGTACAGCGAGAGACGAGGCCCTAGAATGCACTGTCGGTGTGCTGACAGTTGTCAGTGAAGATAATCCTCATGAGGGTCCAAGTTCAGTAGACCTCCAGCCCATCTCCACTGCCATCATTCTGGAGGGAGGTATCATCATGGATCATATAAAAAAACTTGCCTCAGGCAGTTTGTCTGTTATTTGGGCTTACATATGCTTTGCATTTGGATTACCCAAAATGCATGGCAAATACACTCAACTTCATTCAGACTGTGATGCTTGGACTGGGAAAGAAAACCTCCCACCAAAACTGTTAACTTTGAAGAACAGTCTACTGGGTTAGACCAGTAAAGAGCCATCAGCTGTCAGATAGCACTTTGTAAATTATGCAGCAGTTAATGTTCTCCTGTTATCAGAGAAAGTTTTATGCTTTCATGCAACTGAGCTGGCTTGTTTATGATCTCAAAAAAAAAAAAAATTCTATTAAAGTGTACCATGTTATGCTAGTATGCTAATGGTGGAAATAGCGCCACCTTGTGTTGCAAAGAGTTGTTAGATAATGTTGTCAGAAAGGAACCTAGCAAGGTTGACCTGTTTACATTTGTGTTTTGGGAAAACTTTTAATAGTTATAATGTAGTACAAATACAAAACCCAAGGAGTGATGTTTTTCTGTGTTGGTTTAGACCTTGGACTGATGCTCGCTTTGGGACACAAAAGCATTTGTTGTACTTTCAGTTTTGATCAGAAATGCAATGATTTTGCATGCACTGAAGTCCTGTAATTATCAGGTGTTTACCTGTTTAATATTGTGAGACTGTTACATGCATAGAATTAGCTCACAAAAATGTGGTTTTATTTTTGCCATGTCCATGTCATGTTCTACAGTCAAATCAAACCACAAGTTTGTTGTTTAGCTGCTGTTTTGTACTTGAATGTACAAGAAAGTGATACTTGGGAACAGAACACTTGAGGCTGAATAATAGATTTAATGCATATTGTTATTACAATAGCCTAACAGACATAGATCACACTATGAGCAATTTTACAACTAGCTTTAAAATACATTAAATATGACAAGAGGATAGAGAACAGTAATTTTATTGTTTATTGTAAGGTTATTACATGAGTGATAAAACATACATTTTATATTGGAGAATTGGAATCAAAAGTAACAATATCGAACATTTATTGTTCAGCCTAGATCTGTCAGTGATGCAATTATTTTTTTAATAAATGTTGTAATGCAGCTGAACAAACCCAGTGAGTGTTCTTTTAAAGTATATGTTTGCGGTGTTTTTCCCTTTATTAGGTAATAACAGCTAAAATAGATAAGAAATGGGAGAAGGACAAGGACCCATTCAAGGAAATTGGTTTGTTTAATTTAACTGAACTGAAATGAACTGAAAAAAAATGAGTGAGTAGTAAGTAGTAGGTATCATAATTCTAAGTGGGGTTAAATTTGTATCAAGCAGTCCACACAAAATGAAAAAATTAAGTTAACACTAAGCATGGCTATTAAGTTACATGAACTTTTTTTTTTTTTTTTAGTTGTACTACTTGATTTGGTACTGCACACTTAAAATAAACAAGCTTTTCTAACTCACTATTCTTAAGATTACTTTGCTTAATTTGCAACGAGTTTGCATACTTTTTTTAAGTAAGGTCAACTAATTAGATTTTACAGTGAGTATACATACACACGTCTCCCGCAGAGCTATGTTGAAAGTCCCTCAATATTCAGTCGAGTATTGGCTAATGACCTGCAACACCTAGACGTGTCCAGTACAGTACTACAATATGTAGATGATCTCTTGATATGTAGCACCTCCAAAGCTCAATGTGTCTCAGCCCTGATGGCTTTAGAAAAGGGGGCTCACAAGGTGAGTAAAAATAAATTACAGTTTTGCCAGACACAGGTTGAATACTTAGGTAGACAACTCTGTGGCACTAAATGAGCTATAGTGCCCTCACAAATTGAGGCAGTATCGAAAGCTCCCAAACCACAAACGGTGAGACACATGTCGTCATTTCTGCCATCTCAGCTTTACTAGAAGCCATACACCATCCAAAAGTGTTAGCCATCATTAAATGCGTAGCTCATCAAAAAACGAATTCCCTGATAGCTAAAGGCAACAACTTAGCAGATGAAGCCGCAAAACGCATAGCTACACCCACCTGTATAGGACCACTGCTAGTAGCTGGAGATTGTGAACCACTGACAAACTTATATATATATGATATATATATATATATATATATATATATATATATATATATATGAGCTATATATATGTGCTGCTATGTAATAGCAGCACAACATCAGGCAAGTCCATATGCACATTCTGTATGGGCAAAAAGGGGGGCAAGTATAATCACTGAAGAAGGTCCATCACATGGGCTATGGCGAAGTGCACATGGACATATTGTCCTCCCAACATCTTTGGTACAGGTTGCTACACGTAGTGCGCATGGTCAGGACCATTGCACAAGTGGGGAGGTGTTGAGACGCCTTCAAGCAGTCTGGTGGTCACCATTTTTCCGACCTGCGTTTGTAGCTGAGACAATTTTGCAAGGAAGGTTTTTTTCTGTTGCTCTGGTATTTCAAGTCTGATACTGCATGTTAGTGTTTTTGTTTTTTGTTTCTATTTTGCCGGGCTTGATGCTAAAATGATCTTTTCTTTTCAGATTTTTCAAGAAGACAAAAAACTTCCTATGCAGTGGTTGTGTAAGTACTGCACATTTTGTGCTGAAAAGAGGTGCTTCTTACTTAAGCATTACCGCTTAAAACACGGGTGCCACACTCGAATATCACCACTACCGTGCCTTTATAAGGAGTGCCTGTGCACATTTAAATCTTTCAATGCACTCAAAGTCCACTTATCAACATGGCACACTCAAAAGGACCTGGGGAACGTGGGTGAAACTGCTTTCCATTGTCAGCTGTGTGACTTTGTGGAGCCTTGCACTGGAGCTGACTTTTTTACCCATTTACGAAGACATTTGAAGCTGAAGCAAAAGGTTTCCTGTCCATATCAAGGCTGTAGCTTTCAGAGCAATGTTTATTCAACCTTTAATGCACATAAAAGCAAAGAACATCAAGACCACAATAAGATGGCATTCAAACCTGAAATTGTGTCACATAATGTACTTGAGGTACCTCCACCTAATATAAATATTCAACCTGAGGATAGTGCCCCTGAAACTGATCAGGTTGAGTTTGAGGTTACTGAGCTCAATGAAGATGTGGGAGACTTGGAGAGTCAGTTGGAACATAATGTAGCTGCTGTTTTTCTGAAAATGTCATCGATTCTTAACATCTCTGAAAATGCCCTGCAAGAAGTTATAGAGCAGATCAACCAAATTTATGTGCTTTCACAGCCATTGTTACATACCTCGGTTGGAAAAATACTAAATCAACATTGTGGAGATGTTGAGGACTCTTAAGTGAGTGAGATAGCTAAAGTATTTACTGAGAATAATGTATTCCTGAAATTCACTTCTACTAGGGGGTCATTGTCAACCACTAGCAAGCGAACATCATACATTTGAAAAGAATTCTCAGTGGTGACGCCTATTGAGTTTGTCCTAAAAAATGACAGGCAGACAGTTGTGTATATCCCCATACTAAAAATGCTGCAGACATTACTAAACAATGGAGAAATTTTAGATAAGGCCATGTCATCTGAGACAAATTTGTCACAAGGATACAGATCTCACAGGGATGGTTACCGGTTTAAAGACAATTCTCTCTTGACAGAGGAAGAATTCAGGATTGCTCTTTTCTTGTACATAGATGATTTTGAGGTGGCTAAGCCCTTGGGAACCTCCAGAAAGAAACACAAGCTGCCATCTACTGGGTACTTGGAAATCTACACCCTAAATATCGCTCCTCTCTTCATTCCATTCAGCTTGCTCTACTCATCATCGCTGAAGATGATATCAGGAAGTTGACTTTAAATGAGAGACCACAGTCTATTGAAGAATTAAAAGTGCAACTGGTAGATAAACTGTCACTGCAGTATGACTTTAAACTGCAGTATGAAGATCAAGACTTCCATAATGCCCTCTGCAATTTGACTGAAATAACTGATTTACCTGAAAGAGCTACGCTCAAAATCATCCCTCTTGTGACTCTCCATTTAACCGCATTGTCATCACCCACCACAACATCAGACACTGAGTGCAGCACAGCAGACACTGAGATCCTGTCGACAGGAAGAGCATCACCATCGCTAAGACAACAGTGGCCAGATTTCTTTGACATACCCAATTTCTCAGTTGATGTTGACTATAGACTCAGACAGGCAGATCTTGCCTTTATGAAGGATGGAACACGTATGACTCTACCACGAGATATGAAGCATGACATACTAGAAAAGCTTGCTGAGACGATGTACAGTTTCAAGGCTTACCCTAAAGATGATGACTTCAGCAGTGTTGCAAAAGCACTAATTAGCAAACACCCCTGCCTCACTGAGCCTGGACCACACAGATGGTATGGCTGGAAAAACAGCCTTAAATTATCGCACAAAGCTTCAAAAAGCTGGATGTGAGGATGTAGCAATCAATGGAGGCAAAAGAAGTAAAGGCAACCCAGAAGGAGAATCCTCAAGCAAGAATATCAAACGGCCAAAAAGAGGTGAAGCAAACTACCTACCTAACTTACCTGAAGGACATGATGAAACAAGCCTTGAAAATGCCAGAAAGGTTCTCGTGGAAGAAATGAAGAAGAAACAACCCAATGGCACTCTCATCTCACAAATGATGGACCAATCATTCCCACTACGCAGACAAGAAATTGTAGAAAAGGAACCTGCTGTACAGAACATTGTTGAACGATGGCCAGCACTCTTCACAGACAGGTAAACTATTTTTGTTCTCAACCAATAAAATAATGCCTATCAAAAAGAAATTCAAGGTGTGTGGCTAGAAATCCAAACACACTTGTTGGAATGTTAACACTTCTGCCATCTCTCCATCCCTACCCACCCCTCTCTCTACTTTTCAGGTGTTTGCTGAGTTCAACAGAATCGCAAGTAAGAATCTTGAGGGAGACTTCTTTGAGGCTCTGGACCAGTATACCCCACGTTTCATTGAACTTTTCAAAACAAGAAGGGGAACTGTTGGCCAGAAGCTCAGTGAGCTGATGCAGCACATGAGCTGGATGGTTAGTAGGTTAATTTTGCTTTTGATCTGTGTGATAGTTCATCAATCAAGTTCTAAATGAGATGATCCAGCCCAACCTATTCTATTTCCTGTCTGACTTGTGCTTGTGCCTTGCAAATTACTCTGTTAACTGGTCTTTTCTCTCTCTGTGTATCATTAGACACCAGACGTGACAGTACTTCGCTCTGTTGTCCTCAAAGGCATTCCTATTTTACTTGGTGACGACTCCAGTGAATTCTTCAAGACATGCTCTGTAAGTACTTGCACGTAAGAAAAAGTTTGGTCTGCATTAAAATAGAACTATATCTGTGCTGACATAGAAGATGTAATTTTATCTGCACAATATACAATATACATTTTGTAAAGTGATTGATGTATTTTGTATGGCAATTCCTCCACAGCTAATCTGAGAGGTATTTAAACAGCCAGTAAATAAAAATGAAATTTGCCACATAAACGTTGTACACATTAATTAATTGTAAATCTAAGGAGCAGGAGTCCAGGCTGAAAAGTCAGTGTCACTGTTTAAGAATATATGGACCTTGTGGACCATAGCTTTAGTTTAATCATACCACATTTATTTTGTTGGTTATATTGTAACAATCCAGTGTGAACACATATTTAAAACCATATTCCCTAGCAAATGCTTTCAACATTAAAAATGAATGTTTAGAAGAGCATAAATTGCCATGCTGAAGAATGTGTGTGTGTGTCTTTGTAGGGTACAGCGAGAGACGAGGCCCTAGAATGCACTGTCGGTGTGCTGACAGTTGTCAGTGAAGATAATCCTCATGAGGGTCCAAGTTCAGTAGACCTCCAGCCCATCTCCACTGCCATCATTCTGGAGGGAGGTATCATCATGGATCATATAAAAAAACTTGCCTCAGGCAGTTTGTCTGTTATTTGGGCTTACATATGCTTTGCATTTGGATTACCCAAAATGCATGGCAAATACACTCAACTTCATTCAGACTGTGATGCTTGGACTGGGAAAGAAAACCTCCCACCAAAACTGTTAACTTTGAAGAACAGTCTACTGGGTTAGACCAGTAAAGAGCCATCAGCTGTCAGATAGCACTTTGTAAATTATGCAGCAGTTAATGTTCTCCTGTTATCAGAGAAAGTTTTATGCTTTCATGCAACTGAGCTGGCTTGTTTATGATCTCAAAAAAAAAAAAAATTCTATTAAAGTGTACCATGTTATGCTAGTATGCTAATGGTGGAAATAGCGCCACCTTGTGTTGCAAAGAGTTGTTAGATAATGTTGTCAGAAAGGAACCTAGCAAGGTTGACCTGTTTACATTTGTGTTTTGGGAAAACTTTTAATTATAGTAGTTATAATGTAGTACAAATACAAAACCCAAGGAGTGATGTTTTTCTGTGTTGGTTTAAACCTTGGACTGATGCTCGCTTTGGGACACAAAAGCATTTGTTGTACTTTCAGTTTTGATCAGAAATGCAATGATTTTGCATGCACTGAAGTCCTGTAATTATCAGGTGTTTACCTGTTTAATATTGTGAGACTGTTACATGCATAGAATTAGCTCACAAAAATGTGGTTTTATTTTTGCCATGTCCATGTCATGTTCTACAGTCAAATCAAACCACAAGTTTGTTGTTTAGCTGCTGTTTTGTACTTGAATGTACAAGAAAGTGATACTTGGGAACAGAACACTTGAGGCTGAATAATAGATTTAATGCATATTGTTATTACAATAGCCTAACAGACATAGATCACACTATGAGCAATTTTACAACTAGCTTTAAAATACATTAAATATGACAAGAGGATAGAGAACAGTAATTTTATTGTTTATTGTAAGGTTATTACATGAGTGATAAAACACACATTTTATATTGGAGAATTGGAATCAAAAGTAACAATATCGAACATTTATTGTTCAGTCTAGATCTGTCAGTGATGCAATTATTTTTTTAATAAATGTTGTAATGCAGCTGAACAAACCCAGTGAGTGTTCTTTTAAAGTATATGTTTGTGGTGTTTTTCCCTTTATTAGGTAATAACAGCTAAAATAGATAAGAAATGGGAGAAGGACAAGGACCCATTCAAGGAAATTGGTTTGTTTAATTTAACTGAACTGAAATGAACTGAAAAAAAATGAGTGAGTTGTAAGTAGTAGGTATCATAATTCTAAGTGGGGTTAAATTTGTATCAAGCAGTCCACACAAAATGAAAAAATTAAGTTAACACTAAGCATGGCTATTAAGTTACATGAACTTTTTTTTTTTTTTTTAGTTGTACTACTTGATTTGGTACTGCACACTTAAAATAAACAAGCTTTTCTAACTCACTATTCTTAAGATTACTTTGCTTAATTTGCAACGAGTTTGCATACTTTTTTTAAGTAAGGTCAACTAATTAGATTTTACAGTGAGTATACGTACACACGTCTCCCGCAGAGCTATGTTGAAAGTCCCTCAATATTCAGTCGAGTATTGGCTAATGACCTGCAACACCTAGACGTGTCCAGTACAGTACTACAATATGTAGATGATCTCTTGATATGTAGCACCTCCAAAGCTCAATGTGCACAAGACTCAGTCTCAGCCCTGATGGCTTTAGAAAAGGGGGCTCACAAGGTGAGTAAAAATAAATTACAGTTTTGCCAGACACAGGTTGAATACTTAGGTAGACAACTCTGTGGCACTAAATGAGCTATAGTGCCCTCACAAATTGAGGCAGTATCGAAAGCTCCCAAACCACAAACGGTGAGACACATGTCGTCATTTCTGCCATCTCAGCTTTACTAGAAGCCATACACCATCCAAAAGTGTTAGCCATCATTAAATGCGTAGCTCATCAAAAAACGAATTCCCTGATAGCTAAAGGCAACAACTTAGCAGATGAAGCCGCAAAACGCATAGCTACACCCACCTACCCACCTGTATAGGACCACTGCTAGTAGCTGGAGATTGTGAACCACTGACAAACTTATATATATATATATATATATATATATATATATATATATATATATATATATATATGAGCTATATATATGTGCTGCTATGTAATAGCAGCACAACATCAGGCAAGTCCATATGCACATTCTGTATGGGCAAAAAGGGGGGCAAGTATAATCACTGAAGAAGGTCCATCACATGGGCTATGGCGAAGTGCACATGGACATATTGTCCTCCCAACATCTTTGGTACAGGTTGCTACACGTAGTGCACATGGTCAGGACCATTGCACAAGTGGGGAGGTGTTGAGACGCCTTCAAGCAGTCTGGTGGTCACCATTTTTCCGACCTGCGTTTGTAGCTGAGACAATAAAAAAAGCCCTAAAAATGCTAGGAATCAAACAGAAGTTCAGATGTGTGTATCACCCACAGTCACAGAGAGTAGTGGAAAGGGCAAATGGCATGCTAAAAGCAAAACTTGCAAAAATTAGAGCAGACAGTCAGTATAAAATCAATTGGGTAGATGCATTGCCACTTGCTTTGATGGCTATACGAACACTAACTAACACTAACACTAAGCTAAGAGACTAACACATCTAATACCACACGAGGCACTTACAGGGAGACCGATGCCGGTTCCCTTTTGTAGAGGGCCGTATGCGAGCAATGTGAACGAGAACTAACATGCTACCTACGACACCTAACGCAAATACACAAAGCTGTGCTCCAACAGGTAAAAGCTGTGTCTGAGGACAGAGACGCTGACATTCCAGAGCAGCTAAGGAGAGTTGAACCTGGAGACTGGGTCTACGTAAAGGTGTTCAAACGAAAGTGGGACCAACCAAGGTGAGAAGGACCCTTTAAGGTTATCCTAACTACCCCAACTGCGCTGAAAGTAGAGGGTAAGAAATGTTGGTTCCATTTAAACCATTGCTGCAGAGCGAGGGATCCAGGTGAGACAGCAAGGGCACAGCACGATCCAGAAAGGGACGGTGAAGCCTCCCAACTGGAAGATAGACAGCTTCAAGATCCAAGGACAAAGATGATCACAGAGACTGGCTGAGAGGAGGAGTACCAGTAAACAACGTAATCACACTCACGTATATAAAGTCAGCTCAATACAATCAAACATTGACATTAGGACCAGAAGGCATAAAAATAGACACGCATGTGGTTCACAGACAATGCCTAAAAGAAGGGACAGTGATGGTAGTGGTACAATGTTCACGAAATCAATGCACATAGATAAACCTACACCAAACCATGACAGCTGAAGAAGCAACCAAATTGACCCAAATTTAAGTAAAATGAGGTGTCTGAGCTGAGAGATGTCTCTCCCATGTGTGTCCAATGTTTAGATACTTGTGTGGATCCAATGTTTAGATACTTGTGTGGGAAATGTTTAGATAAGCCTATGTCCAAGGTCTGGCTACTTTCATAGATGGGTGCCCCTTGGGGGTTGTTTTCCTAAAGTTCCAAAGAGATGAGATCAGTTTCAACCTGAACTATAGGTTCCACCTTCCCTTTCTGTAAAATAGCCATGTATGGTTATGAGGTTGGCTCTGAGCCTATCTTGTCACCACACATTAGCTATACCATGAGGCTTTAAAAGGTGTAGTTTGAGTGGAAAACGGAGGAGATTCACATTGGCTTCGGATCTTCTCACAGGCAATCCATGGTGCTTGTTTTGACGCTGTACTTTTTGTAATAAACCTTTTTATACAACTAAGTCGGTGTCAGCGGAGATTCCTTCATCATCATCACATCATCGCTACAGAAGATACAACACAGCCAACCCGTCTCAGACAGCTAAGGTCGCAAAAGGAGGAAGCATTTAGGAGTGGAGACAGAAGCAGGTTCAAAGAGGCAAAGTACAGGTTTAGCAAGGAGGTGAGGGGAGCTAAACGACTGTATTCTGAGAAACTCCAACACCAGTTCTCAGCCAAGGACTCTGCTTCTGTCTGGAAGGGGCTCAGAGAGCTCACCCATTACAAACCCAGAGCCCCCCACTCTGCTAACGACTTGCGCCTGTCCAACAATCTGAACAAGTTCTACTGTCGTTTCGAAAGACAATGGGACAGTCCAGACACAATCCCCTGGGACTCCATCCACCAGCCCCAGGCCACCAGCTTCACCTCTCCCACCACTGCAGGGGCCTGGGCCTCTCCACAACTTCAAACCTCAGAGGCCCCCTTCCCGTCCACAGTGACACCTCTCTCAATCCTGGAGAGGGATGTTAACAGACAATACAAGAGACAGAACCTCCACAAAGCAGCCGGGCCAGACTCTGTCTCTCCATCCACCCTGAAGCACTGTGCTGACCAGCTGTCTCTGGTGTTCACAGATATCTTTAACACTTCACTGGAGATATCCCACATACCAGCCTGCTTCAAATGTTCCAGCAAGAGATACTGTAAGACTTAGAGCACACTGGCAGACGAAGAGAAAGACAAAAGACACTCACATATGTGCAGCCTGCAGTATACTGGATCCAATGGCCAGCTGACTCAGAACTTGCACACCAATGGAGTGTGTGAAAAGCCTGGATACAGAAAGAACTGCCCACAGCACAAGAACCACGACTGCCGCTGCACTGCACTCTGATGTATGATGAGACTCAGCAACATACTGACTACAAAGAATGCTGGACAGAGTTGATTACAGGCAAAATATTATCTGTAATATGTCAAGACCTGTATGTTGGACCACAAGGACCAGCAGCAGCAGTTACTCTACCACCAGAACTACGTCCCTGGTTTCAAGTCACCAGCTCCGTCCCACATGTTACACTCCTGATAGCTAATGGACATGAATCACGTGACCTAGGACCGATGGTGAAGGCAGCACTACAAGTGACTGTATGGAAACCAACTCAGAACACGCATGTGCAGTCATCCTCCGATGGACAATATGTGAAAATATTTCTGCGAGCATATGACAAAGGAACAAGAGCCCAAGTGCTACTAAGTCAGAGATTCCCTACTCAACTGCCACTCTCAGAAGAACATAGTGTGCTACTACATCAGATACCACATGAGTTATGGTCACATCATAAAACAGATGTAGGGCTAGTTAGGTCAGCACAGCCAGTTCACATCAAAGCAAAAGAGGGCATTGTGTTGCCATACCAAAAACAATATCCCATTAAACCACACCAAATAGCAGGTATAAGACCCACCATCAAGGGCTTGGTAGCAGCAGGTGTGTTAAAACCAACAAAAAGTCTGTGTAATACACCAACTTGTCCAATAAAACAAAATAAACTCTAGTGACTATCGATTGGTGCATGATTTGTGCGCCATTAATTCCACTGTAGATGCAGAAGTACCTGTGGTTCCAGACCCACATACTTTGCTTTCTAATATCCCACATGACGCCTGTTGGTACACAGCATTTGTTAGTGTGCCATTACACCCAGATTCACAGTATCTGTTTGCTTTTACATATCAAGGACAGCAGTACACTGTAAATGCAAACATAGTATTTAATTAAAAATAGTAAATTGACTTAAATCAGTTTTTATCAAATTGCTATTAACACTTACTTTTAGTAAATTACTTGTAATTTGTGGTTGAAAAATCTCACCAGCTCAGTCTACTTGAACTGGATTAATTTAGAAAAAGTATGTTTTCGATAATTGTGCTTTTACAAGTACATTTACTCAATACTGCACTTAAGTACAAAGTACTTTAAGTACTTTACTTTTTTTTTCATATTACTGTCTACTTTTACTCCACTACATTTTAGAGGGAAATATTGTACTTTTTACATCACTGCATATGTAATAATACATACGCGATATATAATAATAATCAGTAGTATGCTACTTTTAATTTTAATATTTTAAGTATTTCTTTTTGTGGTTATATGTTTTTTACTTAATTGAAATTTTCACTGCAGGAGCTGTATTGTAAAAGAGTAGTTTCACGGAGTGGTATTAGTACTTTTGCTTCGATTTGAAAACTTCGCCGGCTTTTTTTTTTTTTTTCCCGACCTGTGGGCATGCGCAACTCCGTCCTCTCTACGCCTGACGGTATGTCAACAACACACCCGCAACGGACGAGAAGCTGGACCTAATCCCTGCAACAGCACTCGTTAAGGTTATTTTCAGCATTCTTGTGCTTGGCACACTCATTTGGTGAGTAATATTTTACCCTTGTTTAGACCGTTTTCTTTCTGTAAGTAAGCGCCATATTTTTCGTGCTTGCTAGTAATGATGTGGGTTGTAATGTCAGCTAACGCTGCCTCAGAGCTATATAGCTCTGAGCTAGCTGAACTATATTATGGACATAACGTGTCTTACTTTTGTCACGTTAAAGTTGAGGAGAAACTTTAGTGTAGCGGTCGCGGGCGTGCTCGTCACGTGCACGCGCACACCCGCTGTCGGAGTTGATTTTTTTTTCTGAGGCCAGTCATCTATGAGTACTCACTCACGATGAGAGACTGATCACGGCGGTTTGTGAGTTTCCATGAGCAGGAGGGCATTCACATGGCAGAACATCAGAACAAGTCTGGATGTATCATTTTATTTTACGCTCGGCTGTTAAGTTAGGACTATGCTAACTTAATGTTATTTTATTTTACCCTCCTCACTTAACACTAGTCATATTTGTAGCTGTGTCGTTTCCATGGTTACCACGTTTAGCGCGCCCAATGAGCCGGTCACCCGCTCCACTCAGTGTGATCATTCTGCAGGATCAATGAACTGTCAGCGTGTTTAATCAATCATAACTCTGAATACTAAACTGATTTTCACGGGATTGTTTAATGCAAACGTCACACATGTATATATAATATATATATATATTATATATACAGATATATAGGGAGAGAGAGATAGATAGATAGATATAGATTTTCATTTTTTTGATATATATGTAGATATACATATTCATTTTTTCTGAGATCTAACTTCTGTCTATTGTGTTTTATCTTATATTGATGTATAATGTTGTATTGTTTCTTCATTTTTCAACTTATTAAAATAGCTGAGTAGTACACAATCTGCTTCTGCTTCTCTATCATATATTAGTGTTTTTATATATATGTGTGTGTGTGTGTATTATATTATATCATACATAGCATATATCACATACCAGAATATTCTATTACCGTTATGCCTATTATGTATATTAAAATACGCCGAATCATGTGTCCGGTATCATGCCTACATGTATGACGTTTGCAGAAAAAAATCCCGTGAAAATCAGTTTAGTATTCAGAGTTATGATTAATTAAATGCATTGACACTTCATTGTACCTGCAGACAGATTACACTGAGTGGAGCGGGTGACCGGTCCAAGATGGCGGCCCCACGTCTCGTCAGCGCCAATAGGCAGTAGCGGTCGATGCGGCGTCTACTCTTTATATGTCTATGCCGCACACTGTTTACTTGCGCAGTGCTTGTCTGATCACACGAGGAGTGCAGTGAGAGCCCGCAGATCAGATTTGGGACAGACAAAAGGGTCTCCCTGTCTGTCTTTTTATCATAGCCTGTTACCATTGCTGGCATACTCAGTGGCCTAAGTTATTCTTTAAGGTTATGTTGTCTAGAATATGTACATTACAATACTGTCTTTGTGGGTAATAGGCCTATGTTACAGTTTTCACTTGTACTGGAAACAAGATGTTTATGAGTTGTGGTGAGCTTTGGTTGTGTTAAATTGTTGTATTCTTCTTAACTGTCCCCTTCCAGGCTCAGGCAGATGGTGATCAATCCACAGTTCCCTTGATACCACATAAGTGAGTCATTTACCATTTACCTTTTGTACTGCTGTGTTCATTTGGTAGCTGTTCTTGTCTTAAAGAAGTGAAATGATTAAAAGCTTGATAATTAGATAGATTTTTGCAAGGATTTAGTTTTTTTCTGTTGCTCTGGTATTTCAAGTCTGATACTGCATGTTAGTGTTTTTGTTTTTTGTTTCTATTTTGCCGGGCTTGATGCTAAAATGATCTTTTCTTTTCAGATTTTTCAAGAAGACAAAAAACTTCCTATGCAGTGGTTGTGTAAGTACTGCACATTTTGTGCTGAAAAGAGGTGCTTCTTACTTAAGCATTACCGCTTAAAACACGGGTGCCACACTCGAATATCACCACTACCGTGCCTTTATAAGGGTGCCTGTGCACATTTAAATCTTTCAATGCACTCAAAGTCCACTTATCAACATGGCACACTCAAAAGGACCTGGGGAACGTGGGTGAAACTGCTTTCCATTGTCAGCTGTGTGACTTTGTGGAGCCTTGCACTGGAGCTGACTTTTTTACCCATTTACGAAGACATTTGAAGCTGAAGCAAAAGGTTTCCTGTCCATATCAAGGCTGTAGCTTTCAGAGCAATGTTTATTCAACCTTTAATGCACATAAAAGCAAAGAACATCAAGACCACAATAAGATGGCATTCAAACCTGAAATTGTGTCACATAATGTACTTGAGGTACCTCCACCTAATATAAATATTCAACCTGAGGATAGTGCCCCTGAAACTGATCAGGTTGAGTTTGAGGTTACTGAGCTCAATGAAGATGTGGGAGACTTGGAGAGTCAGTTGGAACATAATGTAGCTGCTGTTTTTCTGAAAATGTCATCGATTCTTAACATCTCTGAAAATGCCCTGCAAGAAGTTATAGAGCAGATCAACCAAATTTATGTGCTTTCACAGCCATTGTTACATACCTCGGTTGGAAAAATACTAAATCAACATTGTGGAGATGTTGAGGACTCTTAAGTGAGTGAGATAGCTAAAGTATTTACTGAGAATAATGTATTCCTGAAATTCACTTCTACTAGGGGGTCATTGTCAACCACTAGCAAGCGAACATCATACATTTGAAAAGAATTCTCAGTGGTGACGCCTATTGAGTTTGTCCTAAAAAATGACAGGCAGACAGTTGTGTATATCCCCATACTAAAAATGCTGCAGACATTACTAAACAATGGAGAAATTTTAGATAAGGCCATGTCATCTGAGACAAATTTGTCACAAGGATACAGATCTCACAGGGATGGTTACCGGTTTAAAGACAATTCTCTCTTGACAGAGGAAGAATTCAGGATTGCTCTTTTCTTGTACATAGATGATTTTGAGGTGGCTAAGCCCTTGGGAACCTCCAGAAAGAAACACAAGCTGCCATCTACTGGGTACTTGGAAATCTACACCCTAAATATCGCTCCTCTCTTCATTCCATTCAGCTTGCTCTACTCATCATCGCTGAAGATGATATCAGGAAGTTGACTTTAAATGAGAGACCACAGTCTATTGAAGAATTAAAAGTGCAACTGGTAGATAAACTGTCACTGCAGTATGACTTTAAACTGCAGTATGAAGATCAAGACTTCCATAATGCCCTCTGCAATTTGACTGAAATAACTGATTTACCTGAAAGAGCTACGCTCAAAATCATCCCTCTTGTGACTCTCCATTTAACCGCATTGTCATCACCCACCACAACATCAGACACTGAGTGCAGCACAGCAGACACTGAGATCCTGTCGACAGGAAGAGCATCACCATCGCTAAGACAACAGTGGCCAGATTTCTTTGACATACCCAATTTCTCAGTTGATGTTGACTATAGACTCAGACAGGCAGATCTTGCCTTTATGAAGGATGGAACACGTATGACTCTACCACGAGATATGAAGCATGACATACTAGAAAAGCTTGCTGAGACGATGTACAGTTTCAAGGCTTACCCTAAAGATGATGACTTCAGCAGTGTTGCAAAAGCACTAATTAGCAAACACCCCTGCCTCACTGAGCCTGGACCACACAGATGGTATGGCTGGAAAAACAGCCTTAAATTATCGCACAAAGCTTCAAAAAGCTGGATGTGAGGATGTAGCAATCAATGGAGGCAAAAGAAGTAAAGGCAACCCAGAAGGAGAATCCTCAAGCAAGAATATCAAACGGCCAAAAAGAGGTGAAGCAAACTACCTACCTAACTTACCTGAAGGACATGATGAAACAAGCCTTGAAAATGCCAGAAAGGTTCTCGTGGAAGAAATGAAGAAGAAACAACCCAATGGCACTCTCATCTCACAAATGATGGACCAATCATTCCCACTACGCAGACAAGAAATTGTAGAAAAGGAACCTGCTGTACAGAACATTGTTGAACGATGGCCAGCACTCTTCACAGACAGGTAAACTATTTTTGTTCTCAACCAATAAAATAATGCCTATCAAAAAGAAATTCAAGGTGTGTGGCTAGAAATCCAAACACACTTGTTGGAATGTTAACACTTCTGCCATGTCTCCATCCCTACCCACCCCTCTCTCTACTTTTCAGGTGTTTGCTGAGTTCAACAGAATCGCAAGTAAGAATCTTGAGGGAGACTTCTTTGAGGCTCTGGACCAGTATACCCCACGTTTCATTGAACTTTTCAAAACAAGAAGGGGAACTGTTGGCCAGAAGCTCAGTGAGCTGATGCAGCACATGAGCTGGATGGTAAGTAGGTTAATTTTGCTTTTGATCTGTGTGATAGTTCATCAATCAAGTTCTAAATGAGATGATCCAGCCCAACCTATTCTATTTCCTGTCTGACTTGTGCTTGTGCCTTGCAAATTACTCTGTTAACTGGTCTTTTCTCTCTCTGTGTATCATTAGACACCAGACGTGACAGTACTTCGCTCTGTTGTCCTCAAAGGCATTCCTATTTTACTTGGTGACGACTCCAGTGAATTCTTCAAGACATGCTCTGTAAGTACTTGCACATAAGAAAAAGTTTGGTCTGCATTAAAATAGAACTATATCTGTGCTGACATAGAAGATGTAATTTTATCTGCACAATATACAATATACATTTTGTACAGTGATTGATGTATTTTGTATGGCAATTCCTCCACAGCTAATCTGAGAGGTATTTAAACAGCCAGTAAATAAAAATGAAATTTGCCACATAAACGTTGTACACATTAATTAATTGTAAATCTAAGGAGCAGGAGTCCAGGCTGAAAAGTCAGTGTCACTGTTTAAGAATATATGGACCTTGTGGACCATAGCTTTAGTTTAATCATACCACATTTATTTTGTTGGTTATATTGTAACAATCCAGTGTGAACACATATTTAAAACCATATTCCCTAGCAAATGCTTTCAACATTAAAAATGAATGTTTAGAAGAGCATAAATTGCCATGCTGAAGAATGTGTGTGTGTGTCTTTGTAGGGTACAGCGAGAGACGAGGCCCTAGAATGCACTGTCGGTGTGCTGACAGTTGTCAGTGAAGATAATCCTCATGAGGGTCCAAGTTCAGTAGACCTCCAGCCCATCTCCACTGCCATCATTCTGGAGGGAGGTATCATCATGGATCATATAAAAAAACTTGCCTCAGGCAGTTTGTCTGTTATTTGGGCTTACATATGCTTTGCATTTGGATTACCCAAAATGCATGGCAAATACACTCAACTTCATTCAGACTGTGATGCTTGGACTGGGAAAGAAAACCTCCCACCAAAACTGTTAACTTTGAAGAACAGTCTACTGGGTTAGACCAGTAAAGAGCCATCAGCTGTCAGATAGCACTTTGTAAATTATGCAGCAGTTAATGTTCTCCTGTTATCAGAGAAAGTTTTATGCTTTCATGCAACTGAGCTGGCTTGTTTATGATCTCAAAAAAAAAAAAAATTCTATTAAAGTGTACCATGTTATGCTAGTATGCTAATGGTGGAAATAGCGCCACCTTGTGTTGCAAAGAGTTGTTAGATAATGTTGTCAGAAAGGAACCTAGCAAGGTTGACCTGTTTACATTTGTGTTTTGGGAAAACTTTTAATAGTTATAATGTAGTACAAATACAAAACCCAAGGAGTGATGTTTTTCTGTGTTGGTTTAGACCTTGGACTGATGCTCGCTTTGGGACACAAAAGCATTTGTTGTACTTTCAGTTTTGATCAGAAATGCAATGATTTTGCATGCACTGAAGTCCTGTAATTATCAGGTGTTTACCTGTTTAATATTGTGAGACTGTTACATGCATAGAATTAGCTCACAAAAATGTGGTTTTATTTTTGCCATGTCCATGTCATGTTCTACAGTCAAATCAAACCACAAGTTTGTTGTTTAGCTGCTGTTTTGTACTTGAATGTACAAGAAAGTGATACTTGGGAACAGAACACTTGAGGCTGAATAATAGATTTAATGCATATTGTTATTACAATAGCCTAACAGACATAGATCACACTATGAGCAATTTTACAACTAGCTTTAAAATACATTAAATATGACAAGAGGATAGAGAACAGTAATTTTATTGTTTATTGTAAGGTTATTACATGAGTGATAAAACATACATTTTATATTGGAGAATTGGAATCAAAAGTAACAATATCGAACATTTATTGTTCAGCCTAGATCTGTCAGTGATGCAATTATTTTTTTAATAAATGTTGTAATGCAGCTGAACAAACCCAGTGAGTGTTCTTTTAAAGTATATGTTTGCGGTGTTTTTCCCTTTATTAGGTAATAACAGCTAAAATAGATAAGAAATGGGAGAAGGACAAGGACCCATTCAAGGAAATTGGTTTGTTTAATTTAACTGAACTGAAATGAACTGAAAAAAAATGAGTGAGTAGTAAGTAGTAGGTATCATAATTCTAAGTGGGGTTAAATTTGTATCAAGCAGTCCACACAAAATGAAAAAATTAAGTTAACACTAAGCATGGCTATTAAGTTACATGAACTTTTTTTTTTTTTTTTAGTTGTACTACTTGATTTGGTACTGCACACTTAAAATAAACAAGCTTTTCTAACTCACTATTCTTAAGATTACTTTGCTTAATTTGCAACGAGTTTGCATACTTTTTTTAAGTAAGGTCAACTAATTAGATTTTACAGTGAGTATACATACACACGTCTCCCGCAGAGCTATGTTGAAAGTCCCTCAATATTCAGTCGAGTATTGGCTAATGACCTGCAACACCTAGACGTGTCCAGTACAGTACTACAATATGTAGATGATCTCTTGATATGTAGCACCTCCAAAGCTCAATGTGCACAAGACTCAGTCTCAGCCCTGATGGCTTTAGAAAAGGGGGCTCACAAGGTGAGTAAAAATAAATTACAGTTTTGCCAGACACAGGTTGAATACTTAGGTAGACAACTCTGTGGCACTAAATGAGCTATAGTGCCCTCACAAATTGAGGCAGTATCGAAAGCTCCCAAACCACAAACGGTGAGACACATGTCGTCATTTCTGCCATCTCAGCTTTACTAGAAGCCATACACCATCCAAAAGTGTTAGCCATCATTAAATGCGTAGCTCATCAAAAAACGAATTCCCTGATAGCTAAAGGCAACAACTTAGCAGATGAAGCCGCAAAACGCATAGCTACACCCACCTGTATAGGACCACTGCTAGTAGCTGGAGATTGTGAACCACTGACAAACTTATATATATATGTATATATATATATATATATATATATATATATATATATGAGCTATATATATGTGCTGCTATGTAATAGCAGCACAACATCAGGCAAGTCCATATGCACATTCTGTATGGGCAAAAAGGGGGGCAAGTATAATCACTGAAGAAGGTCCATCACATGGGCTATGGCGAAGTGCACATGGACATATTGTCCTCCCAACATCTTTGGTACAGGTTGCTACACGTAGTGCGCATGGTCAGGACCATTGCACAAGTGGGGAGGTGTTGAGACGCCTTCAAGCAGTCTGGTGGTCACCATTTTTCCGACCTGCGTTTGTAGCTGAGACAATTTTGCAAGGAAGGTTTTTTTCTGTTGCTCTGGTATTTCAAGTCTGATACTGCATGTTAGTGTTTTTGTTTTTTGTTTCTATTTTGCCGGGCTTGATGCTAAAATGATCTTTTCTTTTCAGATTTTTCAAGAAGACAAAAAACTTCCTATGCAGTGGTTGTGTAAGTACTGCACATTTTGTGCTGAAAAGAGGTGCTTCTTACTTAAGCATTACCGCTTAAAACACGGGTGCCACACTCGAATATCACCACTACCGTGCCTTTATAAGGGTGCCTGTGCACATTTAAATCTTTCAATGCACTCAAAGTCCACTTATCAACATGGCACACTCAAAAGGACCTGGGGAACGTGGGTGAAACTGCTTTCCATTGTCAGCTGTGTGACTTTGTGGAGCCTTGCACTGGAGCTGACTTTTTTACCCATTTACGAAGACATTTGAAGCTGAAGCAAAAGGTTTCCTGTCCATATCAAGGCTGTAGCTTTCAGAGCAATGTTTATTCAACCTTTAATGCACATAAAAGCAAAGAACATCAAGACCACAATAAGATGGCATTCAAACCTGAAATTGTGTCACATAATGTACTTGAGGTACCTCCACCTAATATAAATATTCAACCTGAGGATAGTGCCCCTGAAACTGATCAGGTTGAGTTTGAGGTTACTGAGCTCAATGAAGATGTGGGAGACTTGGAGAGTCAGTTGGAACATAATGTAGCTGCTGTTTTTCTGAAAATGTCATCGATTCTTAACATCTCTGAAAATGCCCTGCAAGAAGTTATAGAGCAGATCAACCAAATTTATGTGCTTTCACAGCCATTGTTACATACCTCGGTTGGAAAAATACTAAATCAACATTGTGGAGATGTTGAGGACTCTTAAGTGAGTGAGATAGCTAAAGTATTTACTGAGAATAATGTATTCCTGAAATTCACTTCTACTAGGGGGTCATTGTCAACCACTAGCAAGCGAACATCATACATTTGAAAAGAATTCTCAGTGGTGACGCCTATTGAGTTTGTCCTAAAAAATGACAGGCAGACAGTTGTGTATATCCCCATACTAAAAATGCTGCAGACATTACTAAACAATGGAGAAATTTTAGATAAGGCCATGTCATCTGAGACAAATTTGTCACAAGGATACAGATCTCACAGGGATGGTTACCGGTTTAAAGACAATTCTCTCTTGACAGAGGAAGAATTCAGGATTGCTCTTTTCTTGTACATAGATGATTTTGAGGTGGCTAAGCCCTTGGGAACCTCCAGAAAGAAACACAAGCTGCCATCTACTGGGTACTTGGAAATCTACACCCTAAATATCGCTCCTCTCTTCATTCCATTCAGCTTGCTCTACTCATCATCGCTGAAGATGATATCAGGAAGTTGACTTTAAATGAGAGACCACAGTCTATTGAAGAATTAAAAGTGCAACTGGTAGATAAACTGTCACTGCAGTATGACTTTAAACTGCAGTATGAAGATCAAGACTTCCATAATGCCCTCTGCAATTTGACTGAAATAACTGATTTACCTGAAAGAGCTACGCTCAAAATCATCCCTCTTGTGACTCTCCATTTAACCGCATTGTCATCACCCACCACAACATCAGACACTGAGTGCAGCACAGCAGACACTGAGATCCTGTCGACAGGAAGAGCATCACCATCGCTAAGACAACAGTGGCCAGATTTCTTTGACATACCCAATTTCTCAGTTGATGTTGACTATAGACTCAGACAGGCAGATCTTGCCTTTATGAAGGATGGAACACGTATGACTCTACCACGAGATATGAAGCATGACATACTAGAAAAGCTTGCTGAGACGATGTACAGTTTCAAGGCTTACCCTAAAGATGATGACTTCAGCAGTGTTGCAAAAGCACTAATTAGCAAACACCCCTGCCTCACTGAGCCTGGACCACACAGATGGTATGGCTGGAAAAACAGCCTTAAATTATCGCACAAAGCTTCAAAAAGCTGGATGTGAGGATGTAGCAATCAATGGAGGCAAAAGAAGTAAAGGCAACCCAGAAGGAGAATCCTCAAGCAAGAATATCAAACGGCCAAAAAGAGGTGAAGCAAACTACCTACCTAACTTACCTGAAGGACATGATGAAACAAGCCTTGAAAATGCCAGAAAGGTTCTCGTGGAAGAAATGAAGAAGAAACAACCCAATGGCACTCTCATCTCACAAATGATGGACCAATCATTCCCACTACGCAGACAAGAAATTGTAGAAAAGGAACCTGCTGTACAGAACATTGTTGAACGATGGCCAGCACTCTTCACAGACAGGTAAACTATTTTTGTTCTCAACCAATAAAATAATACCTATCAAAAAGAAATTCAAGGTGTGTGGCTAGAAATCCAAACACACTTGTTGGAATGTTAACACTTCTGCCATCTGTCCATCCCTACCCACCCCTCTCTCTACTTTTCAGGTGTTTGCTGAGTTCAACAGAATCGCAAGTAAGAATCTTGAGGGAGACTTCTTTGAGGCTCTGGACCAGTATACCCCACGTTTCATTGAACTTTTCAAAACAAGAAGGGGAACTGTTGGCCAGAAGCTCAGTGAGCTGATGCAGCACATGAGCTGGATGGTAAGTAGGTTAATTTTGCTTTTGATCTGTGTGATAGTTCATCAATCAAGTTCTAAATGAGATGATCCAGCCCAACCTATTCTATTTCCTGTCTGACTTGTGCTTGTGCCTTGCAAATTACTCTGTTAACTGGTCTTTTCTCTCTCTGTGTATCATTAGACACCAGACGTGACAGTACTTCGCTCTGTTGTCCTCAAAGGCATTCCTATTTTACTTGGTGACGACTCCAGTGAATTCTTCAAGACATGCTCTGTAAGTACTTGCACATAAGAAAAAGTTTGGTCTGCATTAAAATAGAACTATATCTGTGCTGACATAGAAGATGTAATTTTATCTGCACAATATACAATATACATTTTGTACAGTGATTGATGTATTTTGTATGGCAATTCCTCCACAGCTAATCTGAGAGGTATTTAAACAGCCAGTAAATAAAAATGAAATTTGCCACATAAACGTTGTACACATTAATTAATTGTAAATCTAAGGAGCAGGAGTCCAGGCTGAAAAGTCAGTGTCACTGTTTAAGAATATATGGACCTTGTGGACCATAGCTTTAGTTTAATCATACCACATTTATTTTGTTGGTTATATTGTAACAATCCAGTGTGAACACATATTTAAAACCATATTCCCTAGCAAATGCTTTCAACATTAAAAATGAATGTTTAGAAGAGCATAAATTGCCATGCTGAAGAATGTGTGTGTGTGTCTTTGTAGGGTACAGCGAGAGACGAGGCCCTAGAATGCACTGTCGGTGTGCTGACAGTTGTCAGTGAAGATAATCCTCATGAGGGTCCAAGTTCAGTAGACCTCCAGCCCATCTCCACTGCCATCATTCTGGAGGGAGGTATCATCATGGATCATATAAAAAAACTTGCCTCAGGCAGTTTGTCTGTTATTTGGGCTTACATATGCTTTGCATTTGGATTACCCAAAATGCATGGCAAATAAACTCAACTTCATTCAGACTGTGATGCTTGGACTGGGAAAGAAAACCTCCCACCAAAACTGTTAACTTTGAAGAACAGTCTACTGGGTTAGACCAGTAAAGAGCCATCAGCTGTCAGATAGCACTTTGTAAATTATGCAGCAGTTAATGTTCTCCTGTTATCAGAGAAAGTTTTATGCTTTCATGCAACTGAGCTGGCTTGTTTATGATCTCAAAAAAAAAAAAAATTCTATTAAAGTGTACCATGTTATGCTAGTATGCTAATGGTGGAAATAGCGCCACCTTGTGTTGCAAAGAGTTGTTAGATAATGTTGTCAGAAAGGAACCTAGCAAGGTTGACCTGTTTACATTTGTGTTTTGGGAAAACTTTTAATAGTTATAATGTAGTACAAATACAAAACCCAAGGAGTGATGTTTTTCTGTGTTGGTTTAGACCTTGGACTGATGCTCGCTTTGGGACACAAAAGCATTTGTTGTACTTTCAGTTTTGATCAGAAATGCAATGATTTTGCATGCACTGAAGTCCTGTAATTATCAGGTGTTTACCTGTTTAATATTGTGAGACTGTTACATGCATAGAATTAGCTCACAAAAATGTGGTTTTATTTTTGCCATGTCCATGTCATGTTCTACAGTCAAATCAAACCACAAGTTTGTTGTTTAGCTGCTGTTTTGTACTTGAATGTACAAGAAAGTGATACTTGGGAACAGAACACTTGAGGCTGAATAATAGATTTAATGCATATTGTTATTACAATAGCCTAACAGACATAGATCACACTATGAGCAATTTTACAACTAGCTTTAAAATACATTAAATATGACAAGAGGATAGAGAACAGTAATTTTATTGTTTATTGTAAGGTTATTACATGAGTGATAAAACATACATTTTATATTGGAGAATTGGAATCAAAAGTAACAATATCGAACATTTATTGTTCAGCCTAGATCTGTCAGTGATGCAATTATTTTTTTAATAAATGTTGTAATGCAGCTGAACAAACCCAGTGAGTGTTCTTTTAAAGTATATGTTTGTGGTGTTTTTCCCTTTATTAGGTAATAACAGCTAAAATAGATAAGAAATGGGAGAAGGACAAGGACCCATTCAAGGAAATTGGTTTGTTTAATTTAACTGAACTGAAATGAACTGAAAAAAAATGAGTGAGTAGTAAGTAGTAGGTATCATAATTCTAAGTGGGGTTAAATTTGTATCAAGCAGTCCACACAAAATGAAAAAATTAAGTTAACACTAAGCATGGCTATTAAGTTACATGAACTTTTTTTTTTTTTTTAGTTGTACTACTTGATTTAGTACTGCACACTTAAAATAAACAAGCTTTTCTAACTCACTATTCTTAAGATTACTTTGCTTAATTTGCAACGAGTTTGCATACTTTTTTTAAGTAAGGTCAACTAATTAGATTTTACAGTGAGTATACATACACACGTCTCCCGCAGAGCTATGTTGAAAGTCCCTCAATATTCAGTCGAGTATTGGCTAATGACCTGCAACACCTAGACGTGTCCAGTACAGTACTACAATATGTAGATGATCTCTTGATATGTAGCACCTCCAAAGCTCAATGTGCACAAGACTCAGTCTCAGCCCTGATGGCTTTAGAAAAGGGGGCTCACAAGGTGAGTAAAAATAAATTACAGTTTTGCCAGACACAGGTTGAATACTTAGGTAGACAACTCTGTGGCACTAAATGAGCTATAGTGCCCTCACAAATTGAGGCAGTATCGAAAGCTCCCAAACCACAAACGGTGAGACACATGTCGTCATTTCTGCCATCTCAGCTTTACTAGAAGCCATACACCATCCAAAAGTGTTAGCCATCATTAAATGCGTAGCTCATCAAAAAACGAATTCCCTGATAGCTAAAGGCAACAACTTAGCAGATGAAGCCGCAAAACGCATAGCTACACCCACCTGTATAGGACCACTGCTAGTAGCTGGAGATTGTGAACCACTGACAAACTTATATATATATGTATATATATATATATATATATATATGAGCTATATATATGTGCTGCTATGTAATAGCAGCACAACATCAGGCAAGTCCATATGCACATTCTGTATGGGCAAAAAGGGGGGCAAGTATAATCACTGAAGAAGGTCCATCACATGGGCTATGGCGAAGTGCACATGGACATATTGTCCTCCCAACATCTTTGGTACAGGTTGCTACACGTAGTGCGCATGGTCAGGACCATTGCACAAGTGGGGAGGTGTTGAGACGCCTTCAAGCAGTCTGGTGGTCACCATTTTTCCGACCTGCGTTTGTAGCTGAGACAATTTTGCAAGGAAGGTTTTTTTCTGTTGCTCTGGTATTTCAAGTCTGATACTGCATGTTAGTGTTTTTGTTTTTTGTTTCTATTTTGCCGGGCTTGATGCTAAAATGATCTTTTCTTTTCAGATTTTTCAAGAAGACAAAAAACTTCCTATGCAGTGGTTGTGTAAGTACTGCACATTTTGTGCTGAAAAGAGGTGCTTCTTACTTAAGCATTACCGCTTAAAACACGGGTGCCACACTCGAATATCACCACTACCGTGCCTTTATAAGGGTGCCTGTGCACATTTAAATCTTTCAATGCACTCAAAGTCCACTTATCAACATGGCACACTCAAAAGGACCTGGGGAACGTGGGTGAAACTGCTTTCCATTGTCAGCTGTGTGACTTTGTGGAGCCTTGCACTGGAGCTGACTTTTTTACCCATTTACGAAGACATTTGAAGCTGAAGCAAAAGGTTTCCTGTCCATATCAAGGCTGTAGCTTTCAGAGCAATGTTTATTCAACCTTTAATGCACATAAAAGCAAAGAACATCAAGACCACAATAAGATGGCATTCAAACCTGAAATTGTGTCACATAATGTACTTGAGGTACCTCCACCTAATATAAATATTCAACCTGAGGATAGTGCCCCTGAAACTGATCAGGTTGAGTTTGAGGTTACTGAGCTCAATGAAGATGTGGGAGACTTGGAGAGTCAGTTGGAACATAATGTAGCTGCTGTTTTTCTGAAAATGTCATCGATTCTTAACATCTCTGAAAATGCCCTGCAAGAAGTTATAGAGCAGATCAACCAAATTTATGTGCTTTCACAGCCATTGTTACATACCTCGGTTGGAAAAATACTAAATCAACATTGTGGAGATGTTGAGGACTCTTAAGTGAGTGAGATAGCTAAAGTATTTACTGAGAATAATGTATTCCTGAAATTCACTTCTACTAGGGGGTCATTGTCAACCACTAGCAAGCGAACATCATACATTTGAAAAGAATTCTCAGTGGTGACGCCTATTGAGTTTGTCCTAAAAAATGACAGGCAGACAGTTGTGTATATCCCCATACTAAAAATGCTGCAGACATTACTAAACAATGGAGAAATTTTAGATAAGGCCATGTCATCTGAGACAAATTTGTCACAAGGATACAGATCTCACAGGGATGGTTACCGGTTTAAAGACAATTCTCTCTTGACAGAGGAAGAATTCAGGATTGCTCTTTTCTTGTACATAGATGATTTTGAGGTGGCTAAGCCCTTGGGAACCTCCAGAAAGAAACACAAGCTGCCATCTACTGGGTACTTGGAAATCTACACCCTAAATATCGCTCCTCTCTTCATTCCATTCAGCTTGCTCTACTCATCATCGCTGAAGATGATATCAGGAAGTTGACTTTAAATGAGAGACCACAGTCTATTGAAGAATTAAAAGTGCAACTGGTAGATAAACTGTCACTGCAGTATGACTTTAAACTGCAGTATGAAGATCAAGACTTCCATAATGCCCTCTGCAATTTGACTGAAATAACTGATTTACCTGAAAGAGCTACGCTCAAAATCATCCCTCTTGTGACTCTCCATTTAACCGCATTGTCATCACCCACCACAACATCAGACACTGAGTGCAGCACAGCAGACACTGAGATCCTGTCGACAGGAAGAGCATCACCATCGCTAAGACAACAGTGGCCAGATTTCTTTGACATACCCAATTTCTCAGTTGATGTTGACTATAGACTCAGACAGGCAGATCTTGCCTTTATGAAGGATGGAACACGTATGACTCTACCACAAGATATGAAGCATGACATACTAGAAAAGCTTGCTGAGACGATGTACAGTTTCAAGGCTTACCCTAAAGATGATGACTTCAGCAGTGTTGCAAAAGCACTAATTAGCAAACACCCCTGCCTCACTGAGCCTGGACCACACAGATGGTATGGCTGGAAAAACAGCCTTAAATTATCGCACAAAGCTTCAAAAAGCTGGATGTGAGGATGTAGCAATCAATGGAGGCAAAAGAAGTAAAGGCAACCCAGAAGGAGAATCCTCAAGCAAGAATATCAAACGGCCAAAAAGAGGTGAAGCAAACTACCTACCTAACTTACCTGAAGGACATGATGAAACAAGCCTTGAAAATGCCAGAAAGGTTCTCGTGGAAGAAATGAAGAAGAAACAACCCAATGGCACTCTCATCTCACAAATGATGGACCAATCATTCCCACTACGCAGACAAGAAATTGTAGAAAAGGAACCTGCTGTACAGAACATTGTTGAACGATGGCCAGCACTCTTCACAGACAGGTAAACTATTTTTGTTCTCAACCAATAAAATAATACCTATCAAAAAGAAATTCAAGGTGTGTGGCTAGAAATCCAAACACACTTGTTGGAATGTTAACACTTCTGCCATCTCTCCATCCCTACCCACCCCTCTCTCTACTTTTCAGGTGTTTGCTGAGTTCAACAGAATCGCAAGTAAGAATCTTGAGGGAGACTTCTTTGAGGCTCTGGACCAGTATACCCCACGTTTCATTGAACTTTTCAAAACAAGAAGGGGAACTGTTGGCCAGAAGCTCAGTGAGCTGATGCAGCACATGAGCTGGATGGTAAGTAGGTTAATTTTGCTTTTGATCTGTGTGATAGTTCATCAATCAAGTTCTAAATGAGATGATCCAGCCCAACCTATTCTATTTCCTGTCTGACTTGTGCTTGTGCCTTGCAAATTACTCTGTTAACTGGTCTTTTCTCTCTCTGTGTATCATTAGACACCAGACGTGACAGTACTTCGCTCTGTTGTCCTCAAAGGCATTCCTATTTTACTTGGTGACGACTCCAGTGAATTCTTCAAGACATGCTCTGTAAGTACTTGCACATAAGAAAAAGTTTGGTCTGCATTAAAATAGAACTATATCTGTGCTGACATAGAAGATGTAATTTTATCTGCACAATATACAATATACATTTTGTACAGTGATTGATGTATTTTGTATGGCAATTCCTCCACAGCTAATCTGAGAGGTATTTAAACAGCCAGTAAATAAAAATGAAATTTGCCACATAAACGTTGTACACATTAATTAATTGTAAATCTAAGGAGCAGGAGTCCAGGCTGAAAAGTCAGTGTCACTGTTTAAGAATATATGGACCTTGTGGACCATAGCTTTAGTTTAATCATACCACATTTATTTTGTTGGTTATATTGTAACAATCCAGTGTGAACACATATTTAAAACCATATTCCCTAGCAAATGCTTTCAACATTAAAAATGAATGTTTAGAAGAGCATAAATTGCCATGCTGAAGAATGTGTGTGTGTGTCTTTGTAGGGTACAGCGAGAGACGAGGCCCTAGAATGCACTGTCGGTGTGCTGACAGTTGTCAGTGAAGATAATCCTCATGAGGGTCCAAGTTCAGTAGACCTCCAGCCCATCTCCACTGCCATCATTCTGGAGGGAGGTATCATCATGGATCATATAAAAAAACTTGCCTCAGGCAGTTTGTCTGTTATTTGGGCTTACATATGTTTTGCATTTGGATTACCCAAAATGCATGGCAAATAAACTCAACTTCATTCAGACTGTGATGCTTGGACTGGGAAAGAAAACCTCCCACCAAAACTGTTAACTTTGAAGAACAGTCTACTGGGTTAGACCAGTAAAGAGCCATCAGCTGTCAGATAGCACTTTGTAAATTATGCAGCAGTTAATGTTCTCCTGTTATCAGAGAAAGTTTTATGCTTTCATGCAACTGAGCTGGCTTGTTTATGATCTCAAAAAAAAAAAAAATTCTATTAAAGTGTACCATGTTATGCTAGTATGCTAATGGTGGAAATAGCGCCACCTTGTGTTGCAAAGAGTTGTTAGATAATGTTGTCAGAAAGGAACCTAGCAAGGTTGACCTGTTTACATTTGTGTTTTGGGAAAACTTTTAATAGTTATAATGTAGTACAAATACAAAACCCAAGGAGTGATGTTTTTCTGTGTTGGTTTAGACCTTGGACTGATGCTCGCTTTGGGACACAAAAGCATTTGTTGTACTTTCAGTTTTGATCAGAAATGCAATGATTTTGCATGCACTGAAGTCCTGTAATTATCAGGTGTTTACCTGTTTAATATTGTGAGACTGTTACATGCATAGAATTAGCTCACAAAAATGTGGTTTTATTTTTGCCATGTCCATGTCATGTTCTACAGTCAAATCAAACCACAAGTTTGTTGTTTAGCTGCTGTTTTGTACTTGAATGTACAAGAAAGTGATACTTGGGAACAGAACACTTGAGGCTGAATAATAGATTTAATGCATATTGTTATTACAATAGCCTAACAGACATAGATCACACTATGAGCAATTTTACAACTAGCTTTAAAATACATTAAATATGACAAGAGGATAGAGAACAGTAATTTTATTGTTTATTGTAAGGTTATTACATGAGTGATAAAACATACATTTTATATTGGAGAATTGGAATCAAAAGTAACAATATCGAACATTTATTGTTCAGCCTAGATCTGTCAGTGATGCAATTATTTTTTTAATAAATGTTGTAATGCAGCTGAACAAACCCAGTGAGTGTTCTTTTAAAGTATATGTTTGTGGTGTTTTTCCCTTTATTAGGTAATAACAGCTAAAATAGATAAGAAATGGGAGAAGGACAAGGACCCATTCAAGGAAATTGGTTTGTTTAATTTAACTGAACTGAAATGAACTGAAAAAAAATGAGTGAGTAGTAAGTAGTAGGTATCATAATTCTAAGTGGGGTTAAATTTGTATCAAGCAGTCCACACAAAATGAAAAAATTAAGTTAACACTAAGCATGGCTATTAAGTTACATGAACTTTTTTTTTTTTTTTAGTTGTACTACTTGATTTAGTACTGCACACTTAAAATAAACAAGCTTTTCTAACTCACTATTCTTAAGATTACTTTGCTTAATTTGCAACGAGTTTGCATACTTTTTTTAAGTAAGGTCAACTAATTAGATTTTACAGTGAGTATACGTACACACGTCTCCCGCAGAGCTATGTTGAAAGTCCCTCAATATTCAGTCGAGTATTGGCTAATGACCTGCAACACCTAGACGTGTCCAGTACAGTACTACAATATGTAGATGATCTCTTGATATGTAGCACCTCCAAAGCTCAATGTGCACAAGACTCAGTCTCAGCCCTGATGGCTTTAGAAAAGCGGGCTCACAAGGTGAGTAAAAATAAATTACAGTTTTGCCAGACACAGGTTGAATACTTAGGTAGACAACTCTGTGGCACTAAATGAGCTATAGCGCCCTCACAAATTGAGGCAGTATCGAAAGCTCCCAAACCACAAACGGTGAGACACATGTCGTCATTTCTGCCATCTCAGCTTTACTAGAAGCCATACACCATCCAAAAGTGTTAGCCATCATTAAATGCGTAGCTCATCAAAAAACGAATTCCCTGATAGCTAAAGGCAACAACTTAGCAGATGAAGCCGCAAAACGCATAGCTACACCCACCTGTATAGGACCAGTGCTAGTAGCTGGAGATTGTGAACCACTGACAAACTTATATATATATGATATATATATATATATATATGAGCTATATATATGTGCTGCTATGTAATAGCAGCACAACATCAGGCAAGTCCATATGCACATTCTGTATGGGCAAAAAGGGGGGCAAGTATAATCACTGAAGAAGGTCCATCACATGGGCTATGGCGAAGTGCACATGGACATATTGTCCTCCCAACATCTTTGGTACAGGTTGCTACACGTAGTGCGCATGGTCAGGACCATTGCACAAGTGGGGAGGTGTTGAGACGCCTTCAAGCAGTCTGGTGGTCACCATTTTTCCGACCTGCGTTTGTAGCTGAGACAATAAAAAAAAGCCCTAAAAATGCTAGGAATCAAACAGAAGTTCAGATGTGTGTATCACCCACAGTCACAGAGAGTAGTGGAAAGGGCAAATGGCATGCTAAAAGCAAAACTTGCAAAAATTAGAGCAGACAGTCAGTATAAAATCAATTGGGTAGATGCATTGCCACTTGCTTTGATGGCTATACGAACACTAACTAACACTAACACTAAGCTAAGAGACTAACACATCTAATACCACACGAGGCACTTACAGGGAGACCGATGCCGGTTCCCTTTTGTAGAGGGCCGTATGCGAGCAATGTGAACGAGAACTAACATGCTACCTACGACACCTAACGCAAATACACAAAGCTGTGCTCCAACAGGTAAAAGCTGTGTCTGAGGACAGAGACGCTGACATTCCAGAGCAGCTAAGGAGAGTTGAACCTGGAGACTGGGTCTACGTAAAGGTGTTCAAACGAAAGTGGGACCAACCAAGGTGAGAAGGACCCTTTAAGGTTATCCTAACTACCCCAACTGCGCTGAAAGTAGAGGGTAAGAAATGTTGGTTCCATTTAAACCATTGCTGCAGAGCGAGGGATCCAGGTGAGACAGCAAGGGCACAGCACGATCCATAAAGGGACGGTGGAGCCTCCCAACTGGAAGATAGACAGCTTCAAGATCCAAGGACAAAGATGATCACAGAGACTGGCTGAGAGGAGGAGTACCAGTAAACAACGTAATCACACTCACGTATATAAAGTCAGCTCAATACAATCAAACATTGACATTAGGACCAGAAGGCATAAAAATAGACACGCATGTGGTTCACAGACAATGCCTAAAAGAAGGGACAGTGATGGTAGTGGTACAATGTTCACGAAATCAATGCACATAGATAAACCTACACCAAACCATGACAGCTGAAGAAGCAACCAAATTGACCCAAATTTAAGTAAAATGAGGTGTCTGAGCTGAGAGATGTCTCTCCCATGTGTGTCCAATGTTTAGATACTTGTGTGGATCCAATGTTTAGATACTTGTGTGGGAAATGTTTAGATAAGCCTATGTCCAAGGTCTGGCTACTTTCATAGATGGGTGCCCCTTGGGGGTTGTTTTCCTAAAGTTCCAAAGAGATGAGATCAGTTTCAACCTGAACTATAGGTTCCACCTTCCCTTTCTGTAAAATAGCCATGTATGGTTATGAGGTTGGCTCTGAGCCTATCTTGTCACCACACATTAGCTATACCATGAGGCTTTAAAAGGTGTAGTTTGAGTGGAAAACGGGGGAGATTCACATTGGCTTCGGATCTTCTCACAGGCAATCCATGGTGCTTGTTTTGACGCTGTACTTTTTGTAATAAACCTTTTTATACAACTAAGTCGGTGTCAGCGGAGATTCCTTCATCATCATCACATCATCGCTACAGAAGATACAACACAGCCAACCCGTCTCAGACAGCTAAGGTCGCAAAAGGAGGAAGCATTTAGGAGTGGAGACAGAAGCAGGTTCAAAGAGGCAAAGTACAGGTTTAGCAAGGAGGTGAGGGGAGCTAAACGACTGTATTCTGAGAAACTCCAACACCAGTTCTCAGCCAAGGACTCTGCTTCTGTCTGGAAGGGGCTCAGAGAGCTCACCCATTACAAACCCAGAGCCCCCCACTCTGCTAACGACTTGCGCCTGTCCAACAATCTGAACAAGTTCTACTGTCGTTTCGAAAGACAATGGGACAGTCCAGACACAATCCCCTGGGACTCCATCCACCAGCCCCAGGCCACCAGCTTCACCTCTCCCACCACTGCAGGGGCCTGGGCCTCTCCACAACTTCAAACCTCAGAGGCCCCCTTCCCGTCCACAGTGACACCTCTCTCAATCCTGGAGAGGGATGTTAACAGACAATACAAGAGATGGTGAAGGCAGCACTACAAGTGACTGTATGGAAACCAACTCAGAACACGCATGTGCAGTCATCCTCCGATGGACAATATGTGAAAATATTTCTGCGAGCATATGACAAAGGAACAAGAGCCCAAGTGCTACTAAGTCAGAGATTCCCTACTCAACTGCCACTCTCAGAAGAACATAGTGTGCTACTACATCAGATACCACATGAGTTATGGTCACATCATAAAACAGATGTAGGGCTAGTTAGGTCAGCACAGCCAGTTCACATCAAAGCAAAAGAGGGCATTGTGTTGCCATACCAAAAACAATATCCCATTAAACCACACCAAATAGCAGGTATAAGACCCACCATCAAGGGCTTGGTAGCAGCAGGTGTGTTAAAACCAACAAAAAGTCTGTGTAATACACCAACTTGTCCAATAAAACAAAATAAACTCTAGTGACTATCGATTGGTGCATGATTTGTGCGCCATTAATTCCACTGTAGATGCAGAAGTACCTGTGGTTCCAGACCCACATACTTTGCTTTCTAATATCCCACATGACGCCTGTTGGTACACAGCATTTGTTAGTGTGCCATTACACCCAGATTCACAGTATCTGTTTGCTTTTACATATCAAGGACAGCAGTACACTGTAAATGCAAACATAGTATTTAATTAAAAATAGTAAATTGACTTAAATCAGTTTTTATCAAATTGCTATTAACACTTACTTTTAGTAAGTTACTTGTAATTTGTGGTTGAAAAATCTCACCAGCTCAGTCTACTTGAACTGGATTAATTTAGAAAAAGTATGTTTTCGATAATTGTGCTTTTACAAGTACATTTACTCAATACTGCACTTAAGTACAAAGTACTTTAAGTACTTTACTTTTTTTTTCATATTACTGTCTACTTTTACTCCACTACATTTCAGAGGGAAATATTGTACTTTTTACATCACTGCATATGTAATAATACATACGCGATATATAATAATAATCAGTAGTATGCTACTTTTAATTTTAATATTTTAAGTATTTCTTTTTGTGGTTATATGTTTTTTACTTAATTGAAATTTTCACTGCAGGAGCTGTATTGTAAAAGAGTAGTTTCACGGAGTGGTATTAGTACTTTTGCTTCGATTTGAAAACTTCGCCGGCTTTTTTTTTTTTTTTCCCGACCTGTGGGCATGCGCAACTCCGTCCTCTCTACGCCTGACGGTATGTCAACAACACACCCGCAACGGACGAGGAGCTGGACCTAATCCCTGCAACAGCACTCGTTAAGGTTATTTTCAGCATTCTTGTGCTTGGCACACTCATTTGGTGAGTAATATTTTACCCTTGTTTAGACCGTTTTCTTTCTGTAAGTAAGCGCCATATTTTTCGTGCTTGCTAGTAATGATGTGTGTTGTAATGTCAGCTAACGCTGCCTCAGAGCTATATAGCTCTGAGCTAGCTGAACTATATTATGGACATAACGTGTCTTACTTTTGTCACGTTAAAGTTGAGGAGAAACTTTAGTGTAGCGGTCGCGGGCGTGCTCGTCACGTGCACGCGCACACCCGCTGTCGGAGTTGATTTTTTTTTCTGAGGCCAGTCATCTATGAGTACTCACTCACGATGAGAGACTGATCCCGGCGGTTTGTGAGTTTCCATGAGCAGGAGGGCATTCACATGGCAGAACATCAGAACAAGTCTGGATGTATCATTTTATTTTACGCTCGGCTGTTAAGTTAGGACTATGCTAACTTAATGTTATTTTATTTAACCCTCCTCACTTAACACTAGTCATATTTGTAGCTGTGTCGTTTCCATGGTTACCACGTTTAGCGCGCCCAATGAGCCGGTCACCCGCTCCACTCAGTGTGATCATTCTGCAGGATCAATGAACTGTCAGCGTGTTTAATCAATCATAACTCTGAATACTAAACTGATTTTCACGGGATTGTTTAATGCAAACGTCACACATGTATATATAATATATATATATTATATATACAGATATATAGGGAGAGAGAGATAGATAGATAGATATAGATTTTCATTTTTTTTGATATATATGTAGATATACATATTCATTTTTTCTGAGATCTAACTTCTGTCTATTGTGTTTTATCTTATATTGATGTATAATGTTGTATTGTTTCTTCATTTTTCAACTTATTAAAATAGCTGAGTAGTACACAATCTGCTTCTGCTTCTCTATCATATATTAGTGTTTTTATATATATGTGTGTGTGTGTGTATTATATTATATCATACATAGCATATATCACATACCAGAATATTCTATTACCGTTATGCCTATTATGTATATTAAAATACGCCGAATCATGTGTCCGGTATCATGCCTACATGTATGACGTTTGCAGAAAAAAATCCCGTGAAAATCAGTTTAGTATTCAGAGTTATGATTAATTAAATGCATTGACACTTCATTGTACCTGCAGACAGATTACACTGAGTGGAGCGGGTGACCGGTCCAAGATGGCGGCCCCACGTCTCGTCAGCGCCAATAGGCAGTAGCGGTCGATGCGGCGTCTACTCTTTATATGTCTATGCCGCACACTGTTTACTTGCGCAGTGCTTGTCTGATCACACGAGGAGTGCAGTGAGAGCCCGCAGATCAGATTTGGGACAGACAAAAGGGTCTCCCTGTCTGTCTTTTTATCATAGCCTGTTACCATTGCTGGCATACTCAGTGGCCTAAGTTATTCTTTAAGGTTATGTTGTCTAGAATATGTACATTACAATAGTCTTTGTGGGTAATAGGCCTATGTTACAGTTTTCACTTGTACTGGAAACAAGATGTTTATGAGTTGTGGTGAGCTTTGGTTGTGTTAAATTGTTGTATTCTTCTTAACTGTCCCCTTCCAGGCTCAGGCAGATGGTGATCAATCCACAGTTCCCTTGATACCACATAAGTGAGTCATTTACCATTTACCTTTTGTACTGCTGTGTTCATTTGGTAGCTGTTCTTGTCTTAAAGAAGTGAAATGATTAAAAGCTTGATAATTAGATAGATTTTTGCAAGGATTTAGTTTTTTTCTGTTGCTCTGGTATTTCAAGTCTGATACTGCATGTTAGTGTTTTTGTTTTTTGTTTCTATTTTGCCGGGCTTGATGCTAAAATGATCTTTTCTTTTCAGATTTTTCAAGAAGACAAAAAACTTCCTATGCAGTGGTTGTGTAAGTACTGCACATTTTGTGCTGAAAAGAGGTGCTTCTTACTTAAGCATTACCGCTTAAAACACGGGTGCCACACTCGAATATCACCACTACCGTGCCTTTATAAGGAGTGCCTGTGCACATTTAAATCTTTCAATGCACTCAAAGTCCACTTATCAACATGGCACACTCAAAAGGACCTGGGGAACGTGGGTGAAACTGCTTTCCATTGTCAGCTGTGTGACTTTGTGGAGCCTTGCACTGGAGCTGACTTTTTTACCCATTTACGAAGACATTTGAAGCTGAAGCAAAAGGTTTCCTGTCCATATCAAGGCTGTAGCTTTCAGAGCAATGTTTATTCAACCTTTAATGCACATAAAAGCAAAGAACATCAAGACCACAATAAGATGGCATTCAAACCTGAAATTGTGTCACATAATGTACTTGAGGTACCTCCACCTAATATAAATATTCAACCTGAGGATAGTGCCCCTGAAACTGATCAGGTTGAGTTTGAGGTTACTGAGCTCAATGAAGATGTGGGAGACTTGGAGAGTCAGTTGGAACATAATGTAGCTGCTGTTTTTCTGAAAATGTCATCGATTCTTAACATCTCTGAAAATGCCCTGCAAGAAGTTATAGAGCAGATCAACCAAATTTATGTGCTTTCACAGCCATTGTTACATACCTCGGTTGGAAAAATACTAAATCAACATTGTGGAGATGTTGAGGACTCTTAAGTGAGTGAGATAGCTAAAGTATTTACTGAGAATAATGTATTCCTGAAATTCACTTCTACTAGGGGGTCATTGTCAACCACTAGCAAGCGAACATCATACATTTGAAAAGAATTCTCAGTGGTGACGCCTATTGAGTTTGTCCTAAAAAATGACAGGCAGACAGTTGTGTATATCCCCATACTAAAAATGCTGCAGACATTACTAAACAATGGAGAAATTTTAGATAAGGCCATGTCATCTGAGACAAATTTGTCACAAGGATACAGATCTCACAGGGATGGTTACCGGTTTAAAGACAATTCTCTCTTGACAGAGAAAGAATTCAGGATTGCTCTTTTCTTGTACATAGATGATTTTGAGGTGGCTAAGCCCTTGGGAACCTCCAGAAAGAAACACAAGCTGCCATCTACTGGGTACTTGGAAATCTACACCCTAAATATCGCTCCTCTCTTCATTCCATTCAGCTTGCTCTACTCATCATCGCTGAAGATGATATCAGGAAGTTGACTTTAAATGAGAGACCACAGTCTATTGAAGAATTAAAAGTGCAACTGGTAGATAAACTGTCACTGCAGTATGACTTTAAACTGCAGTATGAAGATCAAGACTTCCATAATGCCCTCTGCAATTTGACTGAAATAACTGATTTACCTGAAAGAGCTACGCTCAAAATCATCCCTCTTGTGACTCTCCATTTAACCGCATTGTCATCACCCACCACAACATCAGACACTGAGTGCAGCACAGCAGACACTGAGATCCTGTCGACAGGAAGAGCATCACCATCGCTAAGACAACAGTGGCCAGATTTCTTTGACATACCCAATTTCTCAGTTGATGTTGACTATAGACTCAGACAGGCAGATCTTGCCTTTATGAAGGATGGAACACGTATGACTCTACCACGAGATATGAAGCATGACATACTAGAAAAGCTTGCTGAGACGATGTACAGTTTCAAGGCTTACCCTAAAGATGATGACTTCAGCAGTGTTGCAAAAGCACTAATTAGCAAACACCCCTGCCTCACTGAGCCTGGACCACACAGATGGTATGGCTGGAAAAACAGCCTTAAATTATCGCACAAAGCTTCAAAAAGCTGGATGTGAGGATGTAGCAATCAATGGAGGCAAAAGAAGTAAAGGCAACCCAGAAGGAGAATCCTCAAGCAAGAATATCAAACGGCCAAAAAGAGGTGAAGCAAACTACCTACCTAACTTACCTGAAGGACATGATGAAACAAGCCTTGAAAATGCCAGAAAGGTTCTCGTGGAAGAAATGAAGAAGAAACAACCCAATGGCACTCTCATCTCACAAATGATGGACCAATCATTCCCACTACGCAGACAAGAAATTGTAGAAAAGGAACCTGCTGTACAGAACATTGTTGAACGATGGCCAGCACTCTTCACAGACAGGTAAACTATTTTTGTTCTCAACCAATAAAATAATGCCTATCAAAAAGAAATTCAAGGTGTGTGGCTAGAAATCCAAACACACTTGTTGGAATGTTAACACTTCTGCCATCTCTCCATCCCTACCCACCCCTCTCTCTACTTTTCAGGTGTTTGCTGAGTTCAACAGAATCGCAAGTAAGAATCTTGAGGGAGACTTCTTTGAGGCTCTGGACCAGTATACCCCACGTTTCATTGAACTTTTCAAAACAAGAAGGGGAACTGTTGGCCAGAAGCTCAGTGAGCTGATGCAGCACATGAGCTGGATGGTAAGTAGGTTAATTTTGCTTTTGATCTGTGTGATAGTTCATCAATCAAGTTCTAAATGAGATGATCCAGCCCAACCTATTCTATTTCCTGTCTGACTTGTGCTTGTGCCTTGCAAATTACTCTGTTAACTGGTCTTTTCTCTCTCTGTGTATCATTAGACACCAGACGTGACAGTACTTCGCTCTGTTGTCCTCAAAGGCATTCCTATTTTACTTGGTGACGACTCCAGTGAATTCTTCAAGACATGCTCTGTAAGTACTTGCACATAAGAAAAAGTTTGGTCTGCATTAAAATAGAACTATATCTGTGCTGACATAGAAGATGTAATTTTATCTGCACAATATACAATATACATTTTGTACAGTGATTGATGTATTTTGTATGGCAATTCCTCCACAGCTAATCTGAGAGGTATTTAAACAGCCAGTAAATAAAAATGAAATTTGCCACATAAACGTTGTACACATTAATTAATTGTAAATCTAAGGAGCAGGAGTCCAGGCTGAAAAGTCAGTGTCACTGTTTAAGAATATATGGACCTTGTGGACCATAGCTTTAGTTTAATCATACCACATTTATTTTGTTGGTTATATTGTAACAATCCAGTGTGAACACATATTTAAAACCATATTCCCTAGCAAATGCTTTCAACATTAAAAATGAATGTTTAGAAGAGCATAAATTGCCATGCTGAAGAATGTGTGTGTGTGTCTTTGTAGGGTACAGCGAGAGACGAGGCCCTAGAATGCACTGTCGGTGTGCTGACAGTTGTCAGTGAAGATAATCCTCATGAGGGTCCAAGTTCAGTAGACCTCCAGCCCATCTCCACTGCCATCATTCTGGAGGGAGGTATCATCATGGATCATATAAAAAAACTTGCCTCAGGCAGTTTGTCTGTTATTTGGGCTTACATATGCTTTGCATTTGGATTACCCAAAATGCATGGCAAATACACTCAACTTCATTCAGACTGTGATGCTTGGACTGGGAAAGAAAACCTCCCACCAAAACTGTTAACTTTGAAGAACAGTCTACTGGGTTAGACCAGTAAAGAGCCATCAGCTGTCAGATAGCACTTTGTAAATTATGCAGCAGTTAATGTTCTCCTGTTATCAGAGAAAGTTTTATGCTTTCATGCAACTGAGCTGGCTTGTTTATGATCTCAAAAAAAAAAAAAATTCTATTAAAGTGTACCATGTTATGCTAGTATGCTAATGGTGGAAATAGCGCCACCTTGTGTTGCAAAGAGTTGTTAGATAATGTTGTCAGAAAGGAACCTAGCAAGGTTGACCTGTTTACATTTGTGTTTTGGGAAAACTTTTAATTATAGTAGTTATAATGTAGTACAAATACAAAACCCAAGGAGTGATGTTTTTCTGTGTTGGTTTAAACCTTGGACTGATGCTCGCTTTGGGACACAAAAGCATTTGTTGTACTTTCAGTTTTGATCAGAAATGCAATGATTTTGCATGCACTGAAGTCCTGTAATTATCAGGTGTTTACCTGTTTAATATTGTGAGACTGTTACATGCATAGAATTAGCTCACAAAAATGTGGTTTTATTTTTGCCATGTCCATGTCATGTTCTACAGTCAAATCAAACCACAAGTTTGTTGTTTAGCTGCTGTTTTGTACTTGAATGTACAAGAAAGTGATACTTGGGAACAGAACACTTGAGGCTGAATAATAGATTTAATGCATATTGTTATTACAATAGCCTAACAGACATAGATCACACTATGAGCAATTTTGCAACTAGCTTTAAAATACATTAAATATGACAAGAGGATAGAGAACAGTAATTTTATTGTTTATTGTAAGGTTATTACATGAGTGATAAAACACACATTTTATATTGGAGAATTGGAATCAAAAGTAACAATATCGAACATTTATTGTTCAGTCTAGATCTGTCAGTGATGCAATTATTTTTTTAATAAATGTTGTAATGCAGCTGAACAAACCCAGTGAGCGTTCTTTTAAAGTATATGTTTGTGGTGTTTTTCCCTTTATTAGGTAATAACAGCTAAAATAGATAAGAAATGGGAGAAGGACAAGGACCCATTCAAGGAAATTGGTTTGTTTAATTTAACTGAACTGAAATGAACTGAAAAAAAATGAGTGAGTAGTAAGTAGTAGGTATCATAATTCTAAGTGGGGTTAAATTTGTATCAAGCAGTCCACACAAAATGAAAAAATTAAGTTAACACTAAGCATGGCTATTAAGTTACATGAACTTTTTTTTTTTTTTTTTTTTTGGTTGTACTACTTGATTTGGTACTGCACACTTAAAATAAACAAGCTTTTCTAACTCACTATTCTTAAGATTACTTTGCTTAATTTGCAACGAGTTTGCATACTTTTTTTAAGTAAGGTCAACTAATTAGATTTTACAGTGAGTATACGTACACACGTCTCCCGCAGAGCTATGTTGAAAGTCCCTCAATATTCAGTCGAGTATTGGCTAATGACCTGCAACACCTAGACGTGTCCAGTACAGTACTACAATATGTAGATGATCTCTTGATATGTAGCACCTCCAAAGCTCAATGTGCACAAGACTCAGTCTCAGCCCTGATGGCTTTAGAAAAGGGGGCTCACAAGGTGAGTAAAAATAAATTACAGTTTTGCCAGACACAGGTTGAATACTTAGGTAGACAACTCTGTGGCACTAAATGAGCTATAGTGCCCTCACAAATTGAGGCAGTATCGAAAGCTCCCAAACCACAAACGGTGAGACACATGTCGTCATTTCTGCCATCTCAGCTTTACTAGAAGCCATACACCATCCAAAAGTGTTAGCCATCATTAAATGCGTAGCTCATCAAAAAACGAATTCCCTGATAGCTAAAGGCAACAACTTAGCAGATGAAGCCGCAAAACGCATAGCTACACCCACCTGTATAGGACCACTGCTAGTAGCTGGAGATTGTGAACCACTGACAAACTTATATATATATGATATATATATATATATATATGAGCTATATATATGTGCTGCTATGTAATAGCAGCACAACATCAGGCAAGTCCATATGCACATTCTGTATGGGCAAAAAGGGGGGCAAGTATAATCACTGAAGAAGGTCCATCACATGGGCTATGGCGAAGTGCACATGGACATATTGTCCTCCCAACATCTTTGGTACAGGTTGCTACACGTAGTGCGCATGGTCAGGACCATTGCACAAGTGGGGAGGTGTTGAGACGCCTTCAAGCAGTCTGGTGGTCACCATTTTTCCGACCTGCGTTTGTAGCTGAGACAATAAAAAAAGCCCTAAAAATGCTAGGAATCAAACAGAAGTTCAGATGTGTGTATCACCCACAGTCACAGAGAGTAGTGGAAAGGGCAAATGGCATGCTAAAAGCAAAACTTGCAAAAATTAGAGCAGACAGTCAGTATAAAATCAATTGGGTAGATGCATTGCCACTTGCTTTGATGGCTATACGAACACTAACTAACACTAACACTAAGCTAAGAGACTAACACATCTAATACCACACGAGGCACTTACAGGGAGACCGATGCCGGTTCCCTTTTGTAGAGGGCCGTATGCGAGCAATGTGAACGAGAACTAACATGCTACCTACGACACCTAACGCAAATACACAAAGCTGTGCTCCAACAGGTAAAAGCTGTGTCTGAGGACAGAGACGCTGACATTCCAGAGCAGCTAAGGAGAGTTGAACCTGGAGACTGGGTCTACGTAAAGGTGTTCAAACGAAAGTGGGACCAACCAAGGTGAGAAGGACCCTTTAAGGTTATCCTAACTACCCCAACTGCGCTGAAAGTAGAGGGTAAGAAATGTTGGTTCCATTTAAACCATTGCTGCAGAGCGAGGGATCCAGGTGAGACAGCAAGGGCACAGCACGATCCAGAAAGGGACGGTGAAGCCTCCCAACTGGAAGATAGACAGCTTCAAGATCCAAGGACAAAGATGATCACAGAGACTGGCTGAGAGGAGGAGTACCAGTAAACAACATAATCACACTCACGTATATAAAGTCAGCTCAATACAATCAAACATTGACATTAGGACCAGAAGGCATAAAAATAGACACGCATGTGGTTCACAGACAATGCCTAAAAGAAGGGACAGTGATGGTAGTGGTACAATGTTCACGAAATCAATGCACATAGATAAACCTACACCAAACCATGACAGCTGAAGAAGCAACCAAATTGACCCAAATTTAAGTAAAATGAGGTGTCTGAGCTGAGAGATGTCTCTCCCATGTGTGTCCAATGTTTAGATACTTGTGTGGATCCAATGTTTAGATACTTGTGTGGGAAATGTTTAGATAAGCCTATGTCCAAGGTCTGGCTACTTTCATAGATGGGTGCCCCTTGGGGGTTGTTTTCCTAAAGTTCCAAAGAGATGAGATCAGTTTCAACCTGAACTATAGGTTCCACCTTCCCTTTCTGTAAAATAGCCATGTATGGTTATGAGGTTGGCTCTGAGCCTATCTTGTCACCACACATTAGCTATACCATGAGGCTTTAAAAGGTGTAGTTTGAGTGGAAAACGGGGGAGATTCACATTGGCTTCGGATCTTCTCACAGGCAATCCATGGTGCTTGTTTTGACGCTGTACTTTTTGTAATAAACCTTTTTATACAACTAAGTCGGTGTCAGCGGAGATTCCTTCATCATCATCACATCATCGCTACAGAAGATAGAACACAGCCAACCCGTCTCAGACAGCTAAGGTCGCAAAAGGAGGAAGCATTTAGGAGTGGAGACAGAAGCAGGTTCAAAGAGGCAAAGTACAGGTTTAGCAAGGAGGTGAGGGGAGCTAAACGACTGTATTCTGAGAAACTCCAACACCAGTTCTCAGCCAAGGACTCTGCTTCTGTCTGGAAGGGGCTCAGAGAGCTCACCCATTACAAACCCAGAGCCCCCCACTCTGCTAACGACTTGCGCCTGTCCAACAATCTGAACAAGTTCTACTGTCGTTTCGAAAGACAATGGGACAGTCCAGACACAATCCCCTGGGACTCCATCCACCAGCCCCAGGCCACCAGCTTCACCTCTCCCACCACTGCAGGGGCCTGGGCCTCTCCACAACTTCAAACCTCAGAGGCCCCCTTCCCGTCCACAGTGACACCTCTCTCAATCCTGGAGAGGGATGTTAACAGACAATACAAGAGACAGAACCTCCACAAAGCAGCCGGGCCAGACTCTGTCTCTCCATCCACCCTGAAGCACTGTGCTGACCAGCTGTCTCTGGTGTTCACAGATATCTTTAACACTTCACTGGAGATATCCCACATACCAGCCTGCTTCAAATGTTCCAGCAAGAGATACTGTAAGACTTAGAGCACACTGGCAGACGAAGAGAAAGACAAAAGACACTCACATATGTGCAGCCTGCAGTATACTGGATCCAATGGCCAGCTGACTCAGAACTTGCACACCAATGGAGTGTGTGAAAAGCCTGGATACAGAAAGAACTGCCCACAGCACAAGAACCACGACTGCCGCTGCACTGCACTCTGATGTATGATGAGACTCAGCAACATACTGACTACAAAGAATGCTGGACAGAGTTGATTACAGGCAAAATATTATCTGTAATATGTCAAGACCTGTATGTTGGACCACAAGGACCAGCAGCAGCAGTTACTCTACCACCAGAACTACGTCCCTGGTTTCAAGTCACCAGCTCCGTCCCACATGTTACACTCCTGATAGCTAATGGACATGAATCACGTGACCTAGGACCGATGGTGAAGGCAGCTCTACAAGTGACTGTATGGAAACCAACTCAGAACACGCATGTGCAGTCATCCTCCGATGGACAATATGTGAAAATATTTCTGCGAGCATATGACAAAGGAACAAGAGCCCAAGTGCTACTAAGTCAGAGATTCCCTACTCAACTGCCACTCTCAGAAGAACATAGTGTGCTACTACATCAGATACCACATGAGTTATGGTCACATCATAAAACAGATGTAGGGCTAGTTAGGTCAGCACAGCCAGTTCACATCAAAGCAAAAGAGGGCATTGTGTTGCCATACCAAAAACAATATCCCATGAAACCACACCAAATAGCAGGTATAAGACCCACCATCAAGGGCTTGGTAGCAGCAGGTGTGTTAAAACCAACAAAAAGTCTGTGTAATACACCAACTTGTCCAATAAAACAAAATAAACTCTAGTGACTATCGATTGGTGCATGATTTGTGCGCCATTAATTCCACTGTAGATGCAGAAGTACCTGTGGTTCCAGACCCACATACTTTGCTTTCTAATATCCCACATGACGCCTGTTGGTACACAGCATTTGTTAGTGTGCCATTACACCCAGATTCACAGTATCTGTTTGCTTTTACATATCAAGGACAGCAGTACACTGTAAATGCAAACATGGTATTTAATTAAAAATAGTAAATTGACTTAAATCATTTTTTATCAAATTGCTATTAACACTCACTTTTAGTAAGTTACTTGTAATTTGTGGTTGAAAAATCTCACCAGCTCAGTCTACTTGAACTGGATTAATTTAGAAAAAGTATGTTTTCGATAATTGTGCTTTTACAAGTACATTTACTCAATACTGCACTTAAGTACAAAGTACTTTAAGTACTTTACTTTTTTTTTCATATTACTGTCTACTTTTACTCCACTACATTTCAGAGGGAAATATTGTACTTTTTACATCACTGCATATGTAATAATACATACGCGATATATAATAATAATCAGTAGTATGCTACTTTTAATTTTAATATTTTAAGTATTTCTTTTTGTGGTTATATGTTTTTTACTTAATTGAAATTTTCACTGCAGGAGCTGTATTGTAAAAGAGTAGTTTCACGGAGTGGTATTAGTACTTTTGCTTCGATTTGAAAACTTCGCCGGCTTTTTTTTTTTTTTCCCGACCTGTGGGCATGCGCAACTCCGTCCTCTCTACGCCTGACGGTATGTCAACAACACACCCGCAACGGACGAGGAGCTGGACCTAATCCCTGCAACAGCACTCGTTAAGGTTATTTTCAGCATTCTTGTGCTTGGCACACTCATTTGGTGAGTAATATTTTACCCTTGTTTAGACCGTTTTCTTTCTGTAAGTAAGCGCCATATTTTTCGTGCTTGCTAGTAATGATGTGTGTTGTAATGTCGGCTAACGCTGCCTCAGAGCTATATAGCTCTGAGCTAGCTGAACTATATTATGGACATAACGTGTCTTACTTTTGTCACGTTAAAGTTGAGGAGAAACTTTAGTGTAGCGGTCGCGGGCGTGCTCGTCACGTGCACGCGCACACCCGCTGTCGGAGTTGATTTTTTTTTCTGAGGCCAGTCATCTATGAGTACTCACTCACGATGAGAGACTGATCCCGGCGGTTTGTGAGTTTCCATGAGCAGGAGGGCATTCACATGGCAGAACATCAGAACAAGTCTGGATGTATCATTTTATTTTACGTTCGGCTGTTAAGTTAGGACTATGCTAACTTAATGTTATTTTATTTAACCCTCCTCACTTAACACTAGTCATATTTGTAGCTGTGTCGTTTCCATGGTTACCACGTTTAGCGCGCCCAATGAGCCGGTCACCCGCTCCACTCAGTGTGATCATTCTGCAGGATCAATGAACTGTCAGCGTGTTTAATCAATCATAACTCTGAATACTAAACTGATTTTCACGGGATTGTTTAATGCAAACGTCACACATGTGTATATATATATATATATATATATATAGGGAGAGAGAGATAGATAGATAGATATAGATTTTCATTTTTTTTGATATATATGTAGATATACATATTCATTTTTTCTGAGATCTAACTTCTGTCTATTGTGTTTTATCTTATATTGATGTATAATGTTGTATTGTTTCTTCATTTTTCAACTTATTAAAATAGCTGAGTAGTACACAATCTGCTTCTGCTTCTCTATCATATATTAGTGTTTTTATATATATGTGTGTGTGTGTATTATATTATATCATACATAGCATATATCACATACCAGAATATTCTATTACCGTTATGCCTATTATGTATATTAAAATACGCCGAATCATGTGTCCGGTATCATGCCTACATGTATGACGTTTGCAGAAAAAAATCCCGTGAAAATCAGTTTAGTATTCAGAGTTATGATTAATTAAATGCATTGACACTTCATTGTACCTGCAGACAGATTACACTGAGTGGAGCGGGTGACCGGTCCAAGATGGCGGCCCCACGTCTCGTCAGCGCCAATAGGCAGTAGCGGTCGATGCGGCGTCTACTCTTTATATGTCTATGCCGCACACTGTTTACTTGCGCAGTGCTTGTCTGATCACACGAGGAGTGCAGTGAGAGCCCGCAGATCAGATTTGGGACAGACAAAAGGGTCTCCCTGTCTGTCTTTTTATCATAGCCTGTTACCATTGCTGGCATACTCAGTGGCCTAAGTTATTCTTTAAGGTTATGTTGTCTAGAATATGTACATTACAATAGTCTTTGTGGGTAATAGGCCTATGTTACAGTTTTCACTTGTACTGGAAACAAGATGTTTATGAGTTGTGGTGAGCTTTGGTTGTGTTAAATTGTTGTATTGTTCTTAACTGTCCCCTTCCAGGCTCAGGCAGATGGTGATCAATCCACAGTTCCCTTGATACCACATAAGTGAGTCATTTACCATTTACCTTTTGTACTGCTGTGTTCATTTGGTAGCTGTTCTTGTCTTAAAGAAGTGAAATGATTAAAAGCTTGATAATTAGATAGATTTTTGCAAGGATTTAGTTTTTTTCTGTTGCTCTGGTATTTCAAGTCTGATACTGCATGTTAGTGTTTTTGTTTTTTGTTTCTATTTTGCCGGGCTTGATGCTAAAATGATCTTTTCTTTTCAGATTTTTCAAGAAGACAAAAAACTTCCTATGCAGTGGTCGTGTAAGTACTGCACATTTTGCGCTGAAAAGAGGTGCTTCTTACTTAAGCATTACCGCTTAAAACACGGGTGCCACACTCGAATATCACCACTACCGTGCCTTTATAAGGAGTGCCTGTGCACATTTAAATCTTTCAATGCACTCAAAGTCCACTTATCAACATGGCACACTCAAAAGGACCTGGGGAACGTGGGTGAAACTGCTTTCCATTGTCAGCTGTGTGACTTTGTGGAGCCTTGCACTGGAGCTGACTTTTTTTACCCATTTACGAAGACATTTGAAGCTGAAGCAAAAGGTTTCCTGTCCATATCAAGGCTGTAGCTTTCAGAGCAATGTTTATTCAACCTTTAATGCACATAAAAGCAAAGAACATCAAGACCACAATAAGATGGCATTCAAACCTGAAATTGTGTCACATAATGTACTTGAGGTACCTCCACCTAATATAAATATTCAACCTGAGGATAGTGCCCCTGAAACTGATCAGGTTGAGTTTGAGGTTACTGAGCTCAATGAAGATGTGGGAGACTTGGAGAGTCAGTTGGAACATAATGTAGCTGCTGTTTTTCTGAAAATGTCATCGATTCTTAACATCTCTGAAAATGCCCTGCAAGAAGTTATAGAGCAGATCAACCAAATTTATGTGCTTTCACAGCCATTGTTACATACCTCGGTTGGAAAAATACTAAATCAACATTGTGGAGATGTTGAGGACTCTTAAGTGAGTGAGATAGCTAAAGTATTTACTGAGAATAATGTATTCCTGAAATTCACTTCTACTAGGGGGTCATTGTCAACCACTAGCAAGCGAACATCATACATTTGAAAAGAATTCTCAGTGGTGACGCCTATTGAGTTTGTCCTAAAAAATGACAGGCAGACAGTTGTGTATATCCCCATACTAAAAATGCTGCAGACATTACTAAACAATGGAGAAATTTTAGATAAGGCCATGTCATCTGAGACAAATTTGTCACAAGGATACAGATCTCACAGGGATGGTTACCGGTTTAAAGACAATTCTCTCTTGACAGAGGAAGAATTCAGGATTGCTCTTTTCTTGTACATAGATGATTTTGAGGTGGCTAAGCCCTTGGGAACCTCCAGAAAGAAACACAAGCTGCCATCTACTGGGTACTTGGAAATCTACACCCTAAATATCGCTCCTCTCTTCATTCCATTCAGCTTGCTCTACTCATCATCGCTGAAGATGATATCAGGAAGTTGACTTTAAATGAGAGACCACAGTCTATTGAAGAATTAAAAGTGCAACTGGTAGATAAACTGTCACTGCAGTATGACTTTAAACTGCAGTATGAAGATCAAGACTTCCATAATGCCCTCTGCAATTTGACTGAAATAACTGATTTACCTGAAAGAGCTACGCTCAAAATCATCCCTCTTGTGACTCTCCATTTAACCGCATTGTCATCACCCACCACAACATCAGACACTGAGTGCAGCACAGCAGACACTGAGATCCTGTCGACAGGAAGAGCATCACCATCGCTAAGACAACAGTGGCCAGATTTCTTTGACATACCCAATTTCTCAGTTGATGTTGACTATAGACTCAGACAGGCAGATCTTGCCTTTATGAAGGATGGAACACGTATGACTCTACCACGAGATATGAAGCATGACATACTAGAAAAGCTTGCTGAGACGATGTACAGTTTCAAGGCTTACCCTAAAGATGATGACTTCAGCAGTGTTGCAAAAGCACTAATTAGCAAACACCCCTGCCTCACTGAGCCTGGACCACACAGATGGTATGGCTGGAAAAACAGCCTTAAATTATCGCACAAAGCTTCAAAAAGCTGGATGTGAGGATGTAGCAATCAATGGAGGCAAAAGAAGTAAAGGCAACCCAGAAGGAGAATCCTCAAGCAAGAATATCAAACGGCCAAAAAGAGGTGAAGCAAACTACCTACCTAACTTACCTGAAGGACATGATGAAACAAGCCTTGAAAATGCCAGAAAGGTTCTCGTGGAAGAAATGAAGAAGAAACAACCCAATGGCACTCTCATCTCACAAATGATGGACCAATCATTCCCACTACGCAGACAAGAAATTGTAGAAAAGGAACCTGCTGTACAGAACATTGTTGAACGATGGCCAGCACTCTTCACAGACAGGTAAACTATTTTTGTTCTCAACCAATAAAATAATGCCTATCAAAAAGAAATTCAAGGTGTGTGGCTAGAAATCCAAACACACTTGTTGGAATGTTAACACTTCTGCCATCTCTCCATCCCTACCCACCCCTCTCTCTACTTTTCAGGTGTTTGCTGAGTTCAACAGAATCGCAAGTAAGAATCTTGAGGGAGACTTCTTTGAGGCTCTGGACCAGTATACCCCACGTTTCATTGAACTTTTCAAAACAAGAAGGGGAACTGTTGGCCAGAAGCTCAGTGAGCTGATGCAGCACATGAGCTGGATGGTAAGTAGGTTAATTTTGCTTTTGATCTGTGTGATAGTTCATCAATCAAGTTCTAAATGAGATGATCCAGCCCAACCTATTCTATTTCCTGTCTGACTTGTGCTTGTGCCTTGCAAATTACTCTGTTAACTGGTCTTTTCTCTCTCTGTGTATCATTAGACACCAGACGTGACAGTACTTCGCTCTGTTGTCCTCAAAGGCATTCCTATTTTACTTGGTGACGACTCCAGTGAATTCTTCAAGACATGCTCTGTAAGTACGTGCACATAAGAAAAAGTTTGGTCTGCATTAAAATAGAACTATATCTGTGCTGACATAGAAGATGTAATTTTATCTGCACAATATACAATATACATTTTGTACAGTGATTGATGTATTTTGTATGGCAATTCCTCCACAGCTAATCTGAGAGGTATTTAAACAGCCAGTAAATAAAAATGAAATTTGCCACATAAACGTTGTACACATTAATTAATTGTAAATCTAAGGAGCAGGAGTCCAGGCTGAAAAGTCAGTGTCACTGTTTAAGAATATATGGACCTTGTGGAACATAGCTTTAGTTTAATCATACCACATTTATTTTGTTGGTTATATTGTAACAATCCAGTGTGAACACATATTTAAAACCATATTCCCTAGCAAATGCTTTCAACATTAAAAATGAATGTTTAGAAGAGCATAAATTGCCATGCTGAAGAATGTGTGTGTGTGTCTTTGTAGGGTACAGCGAGAGACGAGGCCCTAGAATGCACTGTCGGTGTGCTGACAGTTGTCAGTGAAGATAATCCTCATGAGGGTCCAAGTTCAGTAGACCTCCAGCCCATCTCCACTGCCATCATTCTGGAGGGAGGTATCATCATGGATCATATAAAAAAACTTGCCTCAGGCAGTTTGTCTGTTATTTGGGCTTACATATGCTTTGCATTTGGATTACCCAAAATGCATGGCAAATACACTCAACTTCATTCAGACTGTGATGCTTGGACTGGGAAAGAAAACCTCCCACCAAAACTGTTAACTTTGAAGAACAGTCTACTGGGTTAGACCAGTAAAGAGCCATCAGCTGTCAGATAGCACTTTGTAAATTATGCAGCAGTTAATGTTCTCCTGTTATCAGAGAAAGTTTTATGCTTTCATGCAACTGAGCTGGCTTGTTTATGATCTCAAAAAAAAAAAAAATTCTATTAAAGTGTACCATGTTATGCTAGTATGCTAATGGTGGAAATAGCGCCACCTTGTGTTGCAAAGAGTTGTTAGATAATGTTGTCAGAAAGGAACCTAGCAAGGTTGACCTGTTTACATTTGTGTTTTGGGAAAACTTTTAATAGTTATAATGTAGTACAAATACAAAACCCAAGGAGTGATGTTTTTCTGTGTTGGTTTAAACCTTGGACTGATGCTCGCTTTGGGACACAAAAGCATTTGTTGTACTTTCAGTTTTGATCAGAAATGCAATGATTTTGCATGCACTGAAGTCCTGTAATTATCAGGTGTTTACCTGTTTAATATTGTGAGACTGTTACATGCATAGAATTAGCTCACAAAAATGTGGTTTTATTTTTGCCATGTCCATGTCATGTTCTACAGTCAAATCAAACCACAAGTTTGTTGTTTAGCTGCTGTTTTGTACTTGAATGTACAAGAAAGTGATACTTGGGAACAGAACACTTGAGGCTGAATAATAGATTTAATGCATATTGTTATTACAATAGCCTAACAGACATAGATCACACTATGAGCAATTTTACAACTAGCTTTAAAATACATTAAATATGACAAGAAGATAGAGAACAGTAATTTTATTGTTTATTGTAAGGTTATTACATGAGTGATAAAACACACATTTTATATTGGAGAATTGGAATCAAAAGTAACAATATCGAACATTTATTGTTCAGCCTAGATCTGTCAATGATGCAATTATTTTTTTAATAAATGTTGTAATGCAGCTGAACAAACCCAGTGAGTGTTCTTTTAAAGTATATGTTTGTGGTGTTTTTCCCTTTATTAGGTAATAACAGCTAAAATAGATAAGAAATGGGAGAAGGACAAGGACCCATTCAAGGAAATTGGTTTGTTTAATTTAACTGAACTGAAATGAACTGAAAAAAAATGAGTGAGTAGTAAGTAGTAGGTATCATAATTCTAAGTGGGGTTAAATTTGTATCAAGCAGTCCACACAAAATGAAAAAATTAAGTTAACACTAAGCATGGCTATTAAGTTACATGAACTTTTTTTTTTTTTTTAGTTGTACTACTTGATTTAGTACTGCACACTTAAAATAAACAAGCTTTTCTAACTCACTATTCTTAAGATTACTTTGCTTAATTTGCAACGAGTTTGCATACTTTTTTTAAGTAAGGTCAACTAATTAGATTTTACAGTGAGTATACGTACACACGTCTCCCGCAGAGCTATGTTGAAAGTCCCTCAATATTCAGTCGAGTATTGGCTAATGACCTGCAACACCTAGACGTGTCCAGTACAGTACTACAATATGTAGATGATCTCTTGATATGTAGCACCTCCAAAGCTCAATGTGCACAAGACTCAGTCTCAGCCCTGATGGCTTTAGAAAAGGGGGCTCACAAGGTGAGTAAAAATAAATTACAGTTTTGCCAGACACAGGTTGAATACTTAGGTAGACAACTCTGTGGCACTAAATGAGCTATAGCGCCCTCACAAATTGAGGCAGTATCGAAAGCTCCCAAACCACAAACGGTGAGACACATGTCATCATTTCTGCCATCTCAGCTTTACTAGAAGCCATCCAAAAGTGTTAGCCATCATTAAATGCGTAGCTCATCAAAAAACGAATTCCCTGATAGCTAAAGGCAACAACTTAGCAGATGAAGCCGCAAAACGCATAGCTACACCCACCGCTGTGAGTGAAAAGTTGCTGTGGTTTATGTGGTTTATATTAATGTGGTAGATTTTATATTGAATAAGAATATATAGGTTGTGATCAACAATAGGAGGTTAATTAAAATACAGGGAAGGATATTCTGTTTTTAATGCTAAAATTTATGAGCCTCTAAAGAGGACATTCCTGAATCTGTTAAAACATATGAGCCTTTTCTACAAAGGACATTCTTTAGTTTGTTAAAACATATGAGCCTTTTCTATAGAGGACGTTTTTGAATCTGTTAAAACATATGAGCCTTTTTGGGGGATATTTCAGAATTGGTAATAACTCATGAGCCTCTTTCAGAGGACATTTATTTGATTAAATATGAGCTCCCAATAAGGACGTTTGTGATCTTGAAGTAGAAAGATCGGTAGGGATATTAGTAGGTTAGGCTTAATTTTGTTAATATAGGTGTGGGTAATAATCCTATATTATTGAGGAATTTAAGGGGTTAATAGAGTTCAATAAGTTAGAATGGAAAAATAGAAATGTATAATATGTGGTTGTAACTTAGTGTTTGAAAAAGGATTATGCTTGTTTATAATGCAGTTAAAATGGTCTAGTAGAATTATGGGACGTTGAATTTCTTTTCTGTTTCTCTCTTTGTTCTCCTATATTGTGAGAGAGCTGAAGGGGAGGAAAAAGAGGAGGAGGTGCAGGCAGGAATTTGGCTGGCCCATATATCACATGGATTGAGGCTTGCTGATAACAGCATGTGCAGTTCCTGAATCCAGTCTGAATAAGGCCAGTACAGTTTTTATCCACAAACTCTTTTTCCAAACACCTGCTTTACAAATGTTTTTATGTGAATTCATTCATAGCTATTATTGATGACATACATTTGATTTGCTTTCATATATGGTGCTATATGAACATTTCTCAATTTGGGGTTAATAGAGTGCATTTATTTGCTTGTGCATTTATGAGCAATATTTGCTGTAGTTATTTCAAAGTGACGCTTGGCAACGGACTGATCAGTTAATGTATTTGATTAATTATTGGAGTATTGTGGTTGAACTCTGTTGAGAGTTGTTTGTGTGTGTAGTCAATATTATTTGCGGATTTGGTGATGTGGGTGTTGCTACTATAATAAGTAAGCTGTTGATTCCTTTGAAGTTGACAATCCTCATGCATTCTTTTTCGCATTGACTGTGGTAAAATAGTGGCATATAAAATAAATAAATAAATAATACGAATAAATAAGTAAACGGATTGATTGGTTGATTGATTGATTTGTTGATTGATTGATTTATCGATTGATTGATTGATTTGTTGGTTGATTGATTGATTGATTGATTTGCTGATTAATTGATTAGTTAAGAAAAAAAAAAGAGAGAGGGAAAGTGATCTTAATAGCTTTAAGGGGTTTAAAGTCTTAGTAATTAGTTTCAGTCTATAACTTGGGAATATAAAAAGTCATCAAAATGACAAAAAAGAACATTGAAATCCCAAATCCCAAAGTCAAAAAAATGCAAAAGAAATAGAAAAACTAATGGCGGAAATTAATACACCTATTTCGCATACGGAGCCAATCAAGAACCCTCCACCTTATAAGGAAGAGGTGCAGTTTAAGGAAGCCTATCCCCAACTTCCAGTTTTGAGTCATGATGGTGTATACCATATTGAAGATGATGACAGAAGAGTGATTGAAGAAGGGAAAGCTACAACTACCATCGTGATGCGTCCTTTCATCAAGTCCAAGAAGCCAGGGATGTTAAGGAAGAAGTCAAGTGAACTCGGACCAGGAAAAGCAGCCTCCAGGAGATATGAGTATGACAGTGATGATGATACTAGGCCAATTGGAGGATACGATCCCTCAGTGAAGGAAATATTGGTCAGAGCTGAAAGAAGAGGAAGACAACCTTTGGAAAAACCAGACGCAAAATATGTTATTACCAGTGATAGTGTCACTAGGGATGATGACAGTGATCGGGAGCGTGAGTATACTCCCTACACAAGACGACACTCAATACAGCATCACACTCAAATAATGAAATTGTTGCATGCTATGATGAAGCCTAAAGAAATAGCGATAGCTAAATGTGCAGCTCATAAAGCTGATGTGTCGAAAGTGACAAGGGGGAATAACGCGGCTGATGAAGCTGCAAAAGCAGTCACGGGTGCAGACAAATTGGGCAAAGTACTTCTGGTTACACATGAAGTGAATTTGGAAGACAAAATCACACTAAGGGATGTGATTCTGATGCAGGAAGTTGCATCTGCAATGGATAAACAGTTGTGGCAAGAGCGTGGTGCCACACAAGATTCTACTGGACTTTGGAAAAATCATGAGGGGCTGATAATAGCGCCCCCAGACCTGTTGGGTCTGATGATTCAAGAAGCACATGGGTTAGCTCATGTTGCAAGGGGGGAAGTTAGAAGAAAGATCACAAAGGAGTATGGATTTTGGGCACCATGTTTGTTTGAGCAGATTGACTATGTCATAGGCAGATGCACTATCTGTCTAAAAAACAATGTTCGGAGAGGTGAATAGAAATGTATAATTTCTATTCACCTCTCCTCCTGGTTACATTCCAACTCCGAGAGGTCCAATCCGTGAGCTAGTTGTTGACTATGTTGATATGATAAAACCAGTTGACGGAAAGAGGTATATGTTAGTCGTTGTGGACAGATTTTCGCGATGGCCTGAAGCTTGTCCAACTAAGCGAAAGGATGCTCAGTCAGTTGCCAAGTTTTTGTGTAGAGAAGTCATAAGCAGGTGGGGACTTCCGGATCGGATATCCTCGGACAATGGAAAAGAATTTGTTGATAAGACTGTGAAATTGATTTTGCAAAAACTGGGAATGAAACAACGTCTTGGTGCTGTTTATCATCCACAAAGTCAAGGGATTTGTGAGAAAATTAATGGTATTTTGAAAAATCGCATTGTGAAAATTTGTCAACACACGGGCCTAAATTGGGTAGCAGCACTTCCATTGGCATTAATGGTGTGTCGCTCAAGTGAGTTGCGTGATTTGCATATGACACCTCATGAGTTGCTTACAGGGAGACGGATGCCAACCCCTTGTTTGCGAACAAGTGGAAAGGGTCCGAGTTTGTCTCTTTTGGAAGATGAAATGCGAGCATATGTTACATATATGGCTAATTTCCATAAAAGAATATCTACATATGTTTCTGACAGGCAAAGAAAAGAGGAGGTGCAGGAGAGGCTCGATGAGCACAAGAAAAACACAGTGCAACCTGGAGACAAGGTGTTTGTGAAGGTATTTAGAAGGAAGTGGTATAACGAACGCCGTGAAGGGCCATTTGAAGTTGTTCGCAGTACGGGAACTGCGGTCCAGGTTAAAGGGTCTCCAACATGGTATCATTTATCACATTGTGTTAAAGCACCCAGAGAGGAGGTGCTACACCTGCAGAGTCAAGATGGTGAAGGCTCGAAGGCTTGTGGCGGTTCTTCTATCATTATGTGTGATGTTTTGTTTCTGTACGTTGTTGTTAACCTTTGCAAAGGCTATGATACTGAGATGGGTTGGTGTTGTAATGCCAGGAGATCAATCTCAGATGCCATTATTACAGATAACTAACACAGACAGGAGGAAGTGGAGATAGAAGGAGAGTTGGTGGAAAAGTATCCATATTGAATGTTTAATCTTGATATAATCTTAACATCTATTTCTATTATTGTGTTGGTATCTAGTAGTTATACTGGATGATATGATTAAAGGGGGGAAATGGGAAAATGTGAATCATAAAAAGGAATGATATGATGTTGTGACTATTCACATTCACTTCTGTATGCGATGTTTGATTTGCATTTGTTTTGCAAAAGATACTGGTTGTTTTTTCTTTCCTTCCAGAAGGACATTGGGGGAAAGATATACTAAAGGGATTCAGACACTCAAAAATGGACAATCACAATGGACTGAAGGATTCTGAACAAGGACACTGACAAAATGTTCAGAATCAATACATCGACACTACGTTGAGAGTCGACGCTGCTGAGGAGTTGCAGTGTGATATATATTTTTATGTTTTTTATATGATATTGCATGAATGATACTAAACTTTTATAATATTTTCTTTTCGTACCAATTGTTTGGAGAAAGATGTTTTCTGATATTGAGTGAGTATATTGAGACCTCAGATGTTTTCTTTTTTTCCTTAACGCTTAGGGTTAAAATATTTACAGAGACCCAACAATTTCCACCATGAGTAGCACTTGGTGAGGAAAAACTCCCTTTTAACAGGTAAAAACCTCAAGCTGAACCAGGCTCTGGGTGGGCAGTCATCTGACTCGACAGAGTTGGGTTGAAAGTGGAATAAAGCAGGGGAAAAAGGAGAGAGAGCAGGTGAGACACATAATAATCAGACTAATAATAATAACTGCAGCAATGAGTGTGGAGCAGGAACATGGGGGCTGTAAACGATCTGCAGTCAGAGATCCAGATTCTACAGTTCGAGAGGCAGAGACACCTGTTGGTTCAGGGCTCACCTGAGAGAGGGTGTCTGCCTCCTGTTCATGCAATAGGTCTATCCTGGTTTACTATGGCCATAGGAAATAATTAATAATTATTAACTATTATATACTAATAATTATTATTAAATAATTAATTATTATTAAAAAACAGGGCACCACCCTGAAAACAGGGAAATGATGGCCATATGCATTAACCTAGTCTCAAAAAAGGTACTAGACTATCAATCTGGAACCTTGATAATAATTATATTAAATAACTACAACTAACTAACCAAAATTGCCATATCAAATAGCTAGTAAAGTTAAAGGATTTTAGGTTCTGACTGCACGCACGCAGTTCAGGTACACGCCAGAAAGAATGTGTGTGTGTTTCTTTATTCTGCCTCATGTGTGTTCTGTGTGCACAAGCATAAACCATGTGTTAGGTCAGAACAAGAGAGTTTCGAAGCGGGAGCTTTAAATGTCCTCTCTACGAGTGGACATGTCGAAGTGTGTGTGTATGTGATGTGTGTAGGATTATGGTGCCAGGTTAGAAAAGATCATTAGTTTGCAAGCAGGACATATTGTAACTGTGTAACAAGTAACTATAAGTACTTGCACAAAGCTTAACTAACAACAAGTGGCTACCAATCGCTATAATTATGAGATTTTTCTAATTTTTTCTCCAATTTAATATGCTTCAACTATCTTAATATTTGTATATTTGTGTAGCAACTTATAATGTAAGTAATTAATGACATCTTGTAAAATTATAATGTAACTATAATAAACTTCTTTGTCACTCAAAACAAAATTATTTTCCTTATTTCCTCCATTGGAGATATTGCAAATATTGTAACATAGTAATGTCTTCTGGACTTTTTAACATTTATGTTAATAGCATGGTTTTGATTGGACGGCATTGGTGTATTAGGTGATTTGTAGATGGCCCATATACTGTGTCTTTGAATAAAAGACAGAGCTTTCAGCCTGTTTCTCCCATGGAACTCTTTCTATTTGAGTTCTGTTAGGGATATTGCTGAGGTTTTGGCATATGTGTTTGGGTTTATGATGACTGCCCTTCCACAAGAGCAGTACTGTTTTCCAAGCTCTAATGCCTCTTGTGTTAGGGCACAGTTAAGTGAGGTGACTAAATATGCCCTCTATTTGTTGTTTGCTTTAGGCATGCTGGTTACCATTTTAGGGAACTCTGTTGTCATTGTGTCAATAGGCCATTTTAAGCAGTTGCATAATCCTACTAATGTGCTTATTTTATCTCTTGCTGTGGTTGATGTTATTGTGATGCTATTGTTATTGTGATGCCCTTCTGCACCATCCGTACCGTACATGGCTGCTGGTTTTATGGTGTCAACTGCACTCCAGTTTTGATGTGTTTCTCACCACTCTTTCTATCTTCCACCTAATTTGCATTGCTGTAGACAGACACCAAGCGATATGTAATCCTCTGCATTATTACACGAAAATGACAATGTCAGTGGCCATACAGTACAAAATGACAATGTCAGTGGCCATACATTATGGTATGTTGCAGCTGGGCACTGGCTGCTGTCTACTCTTATGGACTGCTTTACTCAAAGGCCAACGTAGCAGGGTTAGAGGATTACATGGTATCAATAAACTGCCTTGGCAGTTGTAACCTCCTCTTTAACCCCCTTTGGGGAATCCTGGACAGTGTTATTTGCTTTTTCTTTCCCTGCACTGTAATAGTTTTCCTGTACACTAAAATATTTATTGTGGCTAAAGAGCATGTAAGAGATTGGAGATATGAGCAACTGTTCAAATGACAGAGGAAGAAGTGGGTTGATTAACCAGTCTGAGCACAAAGCTGTAAAGACTCTGTGTATTGTGCTCGGTGCATTCATCTTTTGTTGGATGCCCTTTTTTATAAATTCAATAATTGATGCCTACACTGGCTTCACCACACCTCCTGCCATCTTTGAAGCATTTGTTTGGTTGGATTACTTCAATTCAACCTTAAACCCAATTATTTATGCCTTTTTTTTATCCCTGCTTCAAAAAATGTTTTTTTTTAATTGTCACCCTTAAAATATTTAGCTCAAATTCCTCAACAATGAGCATAACTATTAAATGATACTGTACTGATAAACTGTACTACTTACTATTTTCTATTATGTATTACTATTCAGTATAATATATGCAATAAATGTCTTTGTTTTGCTTTTGTCATTAATAATTACAACATGCATTTTTTTTGTTTAAAAAAAAAGTTTTGAGATAATAATCTTTGTACTACAATAGGTGTGGTACAGTTTGTACAACATCATCCTTTATTTTACTGTGACCCTTATTAATGTAAGTCTCTGATTAACTTTACACATAATTCTTCCTGTCAAAATTTTCAGTATTTTAATTTAAAAATACCTTTCAATAATAACTTGTAGACTTTTTAGTCTAGACTTTTTTAGTATTTAGGGATGTTTTAAATTCCTTTTATATGTTTTTCATTGTGCCTAAAGCAAAAGTCCAGTAATACATGGATTGAAGACAAAATACTCAGACCTTCATTTTTTTCTGCATGACTGTGAAATTTATATATTAAAATCAAGAATTTCTATGAGTTTGAAAGAGCAACAATGAAAACAAATGAATTGTATTTAAACTACATAACCTTGCCAGTAAACATTTTATAGAAATGTTACATTTTTGGGTTGACCTCATTCTCTGATTTTGTAAAACATAAACAATTAGTACATGATGTTTAACATGTATTAAATGAATATACAAACATTTTATAGGTTATTCACAGATAGCTGTCGCTTAAATGATGGAAATATCTCATACATTTTCTTTTTGCATGCTTCACACCAACGGGGCTTGAAATATGTGAACGCCACTTCCCACAAAAAACAGAGAATGTGTGCACCTATAGGATAAGCCTGAACAGGTGTGCAGGCATGTGTGCACACACTTATACTTATTATTAATGCTGTACGCCATTCTTGTCTTTTGTTCACAAGTAAACTTTTCCTAGCCAGTGTCAGAAATGAGACCCAAGGGCTGGTATTTTAACTTTCAAAATGCTGTGTTAAAAAAGAAAAACACTACTCAGTGTCTCGTATTACTACTTATACTACTCAGACTTTATGTAAAATATTATTTACAGAGACCCAACAATTCCCACCATGAGCAAGCATTTGGCGAGAGTGGCAAGAAAAAATTCCCTTTTAACAAGTAGAACTGGGCTCTGTGTGGTTGGCCATCTGCCTTGGCCGGGTTGACTTGAAAAGGAAAGAGAGACAGGGAAAGGGGAGAGAAAGCAGGAGAAAAGAAAACATCAACTTCTTTTGTTGAAATAAGGTGTTTTATGACAGTTGATGTTTATTATGGTCACATTATTATGAAAACACTCAGTTCTGTTGAATAACATCATTCAGAGCAAGTTTGCTTATTTATCAACTTCTTTTGTTAAAATAAGGTGTTTTTTGACAGTTGATGTTTATTATGGTCACATTATTATGAAAACACTCAGTTCTGTTGAATAACATCATTCAGAGCAAGTTTGTTTATTTATCAACTTCTTTTGTTGAAATGAGGTTTTTTATGACTGTTGATGTTTATTATTTTAACATTATTATGAAAACACTCCTTTCTGTTGAATAACATCATTCAGAGCAAGTTTGTTTATTTATCAACTTCTTTTGATGAAATAAGGTGTTTTATGACTGTTGATGTTTATTATGGTCACATTATTATGAAAACACTCCTTTCTGTTGAATAACATCATTCAGAGCAAGTTTGCTTATTTATCAACTTCTTTTGTTGAAATAAGGTGTTTTATGACTGTTGATGTTTATTATTTTAACATTATTATGAAAACACTCAGTTCTGTTGAATAACATCATTCAGAGCAAGTTTCCTTATTTATCAACTTCTTTTGATGAATTAAGGTGTTTTATGACTGTTGATGTTTATTATTTTAACATTATTATGAAAACACTCCTTTCTGTTGAATAACATCATTCAGAGCAAGTTTGCTTATTTATCAACTTCTTTTGTTGAAATAAGGTGTTTTATGACAGTTGATGTTTATTATGGTCACAGTATTATGAAAACACTCCTTTCTGTTGAATAACATCATTCAGAGCAAATTTGCTTATTTATCAACTTCTTTTGTTGAAATAAAATGTTCAATCAGCAGAAATGAGTGTTTTCATGCTTTTGTGAATAAAATAAACAGCACCTTATTCCATCAAATGAAGTTAAAAAATGAAGAAACTTGCTCTAAATGATGTTTTTCAGCAGAAATGAGTGTTCTCATGCTTTTGTGATGAAAATCTACATCACCAGTCATAAAACATCTTTTTCATCAAAAGACGCTCAAAAACGTGAGAGCTTGCTTAAAATGATGTTATTCATCAATTTACTTGCTTTGGAGTGTTATTCAGCAGAAATGAGTGTTTTCATGCTTCTCTGAAGAAAATCTTTGCAGTGTTAGAACAGCAGAAATTAGATGATTTTTTACATCTCTCACATTGCATTGTATTTTCTCTAGCATATCACATGATAAAAACATCTTCTTTCATCAAAAGAAGCTCAAAAATATGGAAAATTGCTTCAAATTATGTTACGTGGTATATTTTACGTGGTATGATGTGCTGCAGAATATAAAATGCAACGCTAACAGATGAAAAATATGTTTTGATGTGTGATAGTTAAGAAGTATAATAATGAGAAGTAGATGTTAAAAATGATCCATAAAAAACATATTTCGTATGATTTTCACTTGTGATCCTCACTGACCCAGCCATGATCCCAAGTGCACCTGCAGGGGTGAACTGGTATGAACCAGTAGGATCTTATTCATGAACACGCTCATGTAACCTTCACTGCTTTGAATTTGCTGCACCTGACTGTAACCTTGAAGCATACACACCAATTATATTTGGGCACTATCATTCTTGGGCATTAGCGCTCTTGGCAGTAACCCACTAGAATCAGCATGTTTTCTTTTTTTAAAAAATCCCACCAGAATGAGCTAGAAATAAGGGTGTCTAGGAGCAGTGAAAACGAAGGTAATTATGAAACCTGAGTGAAAGAACGGGGAATACTAGTGTAATTTGAGGCCAGGCTCATGACAAGAGCCTTAGTGCATACAGTAAAAATATCCTGGAAATAACCTAATGGTGTAACAAAACAGTTGAAACCAGTATCCAAGAGGATGGACAATAGACGTGGTGTGTGATCCCAAGAGTATAAAGGTCGGGGGTTCACAGCAGTACAGGTCAGAGTTCTTCAGGTGTATCTTGTGTGCACTTTGAACATCACTCCTTTTTTTGTCGACAATAAAAGTCTTTTTTACTGCCCAGAGCTCTGTCTCCAGCTGATGATTTTTGAACACTAACGAGGAGCCTTTTGGATGATTGATTGCAGCTCAAAAATCTTTTTGGTCCAGTGCCTGGAATTTTAGTTCAAAGGTCACATCAGTTATTCATTAATTTTCTGTCTTTGCAGTCTTAAAACAGCAGAAATTAGTGTTTTCAAGCTTCTGTGAAGAAATTGTACACCACCAGTCATAAAACATCTTATTTCATCAAATGAAGCTAAGAAATGTGGAAACTTGCTTAAATGATATTATTCATCAAGTTTCTGTTTTTGCAGTAATAGAACAGCAGAAATTAGTGTTTTCAAGCTTCTGTGAAGAAAATCTACATCAACAGTCATAAAACATCTTCTCTCATCAAAAGAAGCCAGAAAAAGAAGAAACTTGCTCTAAATTATGTTATTCATCATGGTTCTGTCTTTGCATGTTATTCATCATGTTTTTGTCTTTGCAGTTTTTTTGGAAAACATAATATAAACATAACTACAACAATTTCAAGACCATGCAAGTAAGTATGCAACTCCTTCACCGTAATCACACCCATGTTATCTTAATTATGTCTTTTCTTATGTCAAGTCCATGTACCGCAAACCATTTCCACTAATCTCACTTGTGTTTGTTTTTATTGGGAGTTCAGTGGTGAACTCCAAATCTATCTAGAAACCTTCTTGACAAACTAAAAATGACATATACAGCCACACTTTTAAATCTCTACTTTCACCAATTCCATGTTCCTGCCGCTCTACTTGAATGGACATATAACATTTCATCCTGAAAAAATATTGGATCAACTTTGCAACTTTCAAAAAGTAAGCCATCATACGTTTACAACATGCATGCCTCTACACTTTTCATACATGCATTATCCTATATTATCTTCACTTCCTCCCTTTTTGTGAAACTGTCCTAATTGTTTTTTTTCTATGGTGTTTTAGACGTACCCAGATCATTATTCTAATTATTGATGTGCTGAAGAAATACAACATCAGGACTGTGGACAAACCTAATGTACACATAATTACATTGTTACTGTCAATATGGACCTGTATGCCTAGTCAAACTACCACATGCATGCCCATACACACTCTGTACTAACCCTTTCATACATATCTTGTATTATCTTTACCTTTTCCCCTGTTGTGCAACTGTTTTCAATCACTAATTTTACATGCTTTTTCTGTTGTGTTCCATATTTGGCACTCGAGGCGTGGTTTGACTGTGTTATTGATGCCACCTACAGCACCACAGAATGTCTGGACTGATGTCTGTACTAGTACAAAAAATTGTCTGCAGAGGGCGCTCTAAGCTCAGCCAATCTAACATGCATAGCTCTCGTGGTATTACAGCCCAGGTAACGGTCAAAAACGACACATGAAAACGGCAAACAATGATTTGAAAAGGGTTGTTGACACGGCTTATGTCTTAACATTTACCTTGTTTAATTGGTAGCCGTTGTCGAAAGAAAATGCCAAACTTCTGCACTGCACATGGCGGCTCCGATGATCATAAGTCGTTCCGTACGTGCAAATGAAGGGTTCGTTCGTTGTACCATTAGCTGCTATTCACGTGTCACTCCTTAGCTATTCGCTGTGCAATGCATATGGAAGTTCCCAGTGATAACACCGTCCCAACCCACGGTGGTAGGATGGTGTCTTTGTTGAAATGTTACGACCACCCTCAGTTCCCATCCCAAGGTCTCTTGCTGCTAACCTCCATTAGCTGTGGTTAGCATTGGTAGTGCGGTGAACACTGCTGACTGCCACCTCTCCGTCTACCTGTGACTGCTTGTGACCTTGTGCTTTCCCAAAAGTGTGCTTCCTTAATTAAATAAAAACCCAATATGTGTAAGCGGTCCAAAATACTCTCGCTGGATACTCTCACTGACATCCCTAATTCTAAGCTAATGAATATGCTACAATTTTTAATTTCAGATGGTTACACAGTAATGACAACACACTGCTCTTCCATCACAATGAAAGACTGAAAGCAACTAAGAGAAACCATTAGGGACATTATTTAAAATGACCATACATATATACATGTAGTTTCCCTCTCACATACAGACAAGAAACCAAACTCGTTCACAAAGTACACTGACAACCTCTTACACATACAAGTGAAATGCTTTTATATACCCAACTGGAACATTCTCACACAAGCAACTGAATACTACTAGTATACTACTAGTAAAATGTGCTCATATACACGTGAAAATGGTCCTCTCAGATATTTAAGCACTCATTCACATGCTCTACTGAACATGCTCTCACACGCAAGTGAAGCACTGTCACATACATAGCTGAAACTCTCATAAAAACTACTATCATCTTTTACATAGTATACTCAAAAACTTTCACACATACCTGTAAAATGTGGGTTTAAAGGGGTTTTCAGTAGAATGTGTGAATATGTTGGGTTTCATATGTGTATTTAACAGAGAACCACGTCTCTATATGCATGTCATTCTTAATTATGTCCCTAACAACTCCTCATAAGCAATGGCTGGACTGTCAATGTCTGTTTGATGCCCATTCTGCATCAATATATATGTAACTTCATACTGTGTATTTCTGTTATGCAGACTTAAATGGCTCGCAGTTTGGCAATGACAAATCCGATGTTCTGGTCAACAGATATCCCATCTCTGTAACAGCAGTTACAGAGAACAGTCAGAAAATGACCTTGAAAAAAGTTTTTGGCCTCCAGCCTTACCATGTGGTTTTTTTTGTTGTTTGTATTGCCATCATGTCAAACCTGTAAATGTAGTTGTTCAGCACTGCCACTACAACACTTCGCTCTTCTTTAGGCCTCAATAATACTACACATTGACACTGCAGCTACAAAAATGCAATATTTGCAAAACTACATGTAATATTCACAATCTGTTAGTCAAGTAATGAATGACTAACAACAGGAAGTAAGCCTCATGTGACATTCTTCATCCGATTTACATCAAATTCGTACGGTGTGCTCTACGCATGATACCTGGCATCGGGGTCTGGTCACAAGGCCGCAAACCGCCCCGACGTGCACATGGGTGCGAGGGCTGGATCATCACTGCTTGCAGCCCTATTCAAATGCAGGAATTATTATTATTTATCTTTTTATTGTTTCCTCACGTTTTTGGGGGCCTGGACGTGCGTGAAAAGTTGTGAAACTTTCCACACGCAAAGTCTGGTGAAAACTTTTATATTTAAATGGTCTTGGACATGGGCGTGGCAAAAATGCTCAATAGCGCACAGCGTTTCAAACTTAAACCCCCCATATTTTGGTTTGACCCACAACCCCAAATTAAGCAGGTACATGTATCATGCCCAGACTTTAAAAAAAGCCTTTTGAAGCAATACCCAATGACCAACAGGAAGTCAGGCATTTTTAATTCGTTTCAAAACTTCACATTCTTGATCAGAGTCCCAGCCTGAACACGTGTAAACACCAATTAAGTGTCATAGTCACTGCGTCACCTTCTGGCAACAGGAAGTAAGCTTTATATCAAAATCTTCAACCGATTTATATCAAATTCTCACAGCGTGCTCTACGCATGATGTACAGTATGGGCATCCAGTCACTAACCTTGGCCATGGCATACCCCGACGTGCACACGGGGGTGGGGGCCCGATCATCAGTGCTCGCAGCTTTAATTATTATTTTCATAATAATGTGACCATAATAGACATCAACTGTCATAAAACACCTTATTAAATTAAATAAGCAAACTTGCTCTGAATGATGTTATTCAACAGATCTGAGTGTTTTCATAATAATTTGACCATAATCAACTGTCATAAAACACCTTATTAAATTAAATGAGCAAACTTGCTCTGAATGATGTTATTCAACACAACTGAGTGTTTTCATAATAATGTGACCATAATAAACATCAACAACACCTTATTTCAACAAAAGAAGTTGATAAATAATCAAACTTGCTCTGAATGATGTTATTCAACAGAAAGGAGTGTTTTCATAATAATGTGACCATAATAAACATCAACAGTCATAAAACACCTTATTTCAACAAAAGAAGTTGATAAATAAGCAAACTTGCTCTGAATGATGTTATTCAACAGATCTGAGTGTTTCCATGCTTCTGTTATGAAAATAAACATCAACATTCAAAAAACACCTTATTTCATCAAAAGAAGTTGATAAATAAGCAAACTTGCTCTGAATGATGTTATTCAACAGAACTGAGTGTTTTCATAATAATGTGACCATAATAAACATCAACAGTCATAAAACACCTTATTTCAACAAAAGAAGTTGATAAATAAGCAAACTTGCTCTGAATGATGTTATTCAACAGATCTGAGTGTTTCCATGCTTCTGTTATGAAAATAAACATCAACATTCAAAAAACACCTTATTTCAATAAAAGAAGTTGATAAATAAGCAAACTTGCTCTGAATGATGTTATTCAACAGAACTGAGTGTTTTCATAATAATGTGACCATAATAAACATCAACAGTCATAAAACACCTTATTTCATCAAAAGAAGTAGATAAATAAGCAAACTTGCTCTGAATGATGTTATTCAACAGAAAGGAGTGTTTTCATAATAATGTTAAAATAATAAACATCAACAGTCATAAAACACCTTATTTCATCAAAAGAAGTTGATAAATAAGCAAACTTGCTCTGAATGATGTTATTCAACAGAAAGGAGTGTTTCCATAATAATGTGACCATAATAAACATCAACAGTCATAAAACACCTTATTTCATCAAAAGAAGTAGATAAATAAGCAAACTTGCTCTGAATGATGTTATTCAACAGAAAGGAGTGTTTTCATAATAATGTGACCATAATAAACATGAACTGTCATAAAACACCTTATTTCAACAAAAGAAGTTGATAAATAAGCAAACTTGCTCTGAATGATGTTATTCAACAGAACTGAGTGTTTCCATGCTTCTGTTATGAAAATAAACATCAACAGTCATAAAACACCTTACTTCATCAAAAGAAGTTGATAAATAAGCAAACTTGCTCTGAATGATGTTATTCAACAGAACTGAGTGTTTTCATAATAATGTGACCATAATAAACATCAACTGTCATAAAACACCTTATTTCAACAAAAGAAGTTGACAAATAAGCAAACTTGCTCTGAATGATGTTATTCAACAGAAAGGAGTGTTTTCATAATAATGTGACCATAATAAACATCAACAGTCATAAAACACCTTATTTCATCAAAAGAAGTTGATAAATAAGCAAACTTGCTCTGAATGATGTTATTCAACAGAAAGGAGTGTTTTCATAATACTTTGATGAAAATAAACATCAACAGTCAAAAAACACCTTATTTCAACAAAAGAAGTTGATAAATAAGCAAAGTAAACATCAACAGAACTAATGATGTTATTCAACAGAAAGGAGTGTTTTCATAATAATGTGACCATAATAAAAATCAACTGTCATAAAACACCTTATTTCAACGAAAGAAGTTGATAAATAAGCAAACTTGCTCTGAATGATGTTATTCAACAGAACTGAGTGTTTCCATGCTTCTGTTATGAAAATAAACATCAACAGTCATAAAACACCTTACTTCATCAAAAGAAGTTGATAAATAAGCAAACTTGATCTGAATGATGTTATTCAACAGAAAGGAGTGTTTTCATAATAATGTGACCATAATAAACATCAACTGTCAAAAAACACCTTATTTCATCAAAAGAAGTTGATAAATAAGCAAACTTGCTCTGAATGATGTTATTCAACAGAAAGGAGTGTTTCCATGCTTTTGTTATGAAAATAAACATCAACAGTCAAAAAACACCTTATTTCATCAAAAGAAGTTGATAAATAAGCAAACTTGCTCTGAATGATGTTATTCAACAGAAAGGAGTGTTTCCATGCTTCTGTTATGAAAATAAACATCAACAGTCAAAAAACACCTTATTTCATCAAAAGAAGTTGATAAATAAGCAAACTTGCTCTCAATGATGTTATTCAACAGAAAGGAGTGTTTTCATAATAATGTGACCATAATAAACATCAACAGTCATAAAACACCTTATTTCATCAAAAGAAGTTGATAAATAAGCAAACTTGCTCTGAATGATGTTATTCAACAGAAAGGAGTGTTTTCATAATACTGTGACCATAATAAACATCAACAGTCATAAAACACCTTATTTCATCAAAAGAAGTTGATAAACAAGCAAAGTAAACATCAACAGAACTGAATGATGTTATTCAACAGAACTGAGTGTTTTCATAATAATGTGACCATAATAAATATCAACAGTCATAAAACACCTTATTTCAACAAAAGAAGTTGATAAACAAGAAAACTTGCTCTGAATGATGTTATTCAACAGAAAGGAGTGTTTTCATAATAATGTGACCATCAACAGTCATAAAACACCTTATTTCATCAAAAGAAGTTGATAAATAAGCAAACTTGCTCTGAATGATGTTATTCAACAGATCTGAGTGTTTCCATGCTTCTGTTATGAAAATAAGCATCAACAGTCAAAAAACACTTTATTTCATCAAAAGAAGTTGATAAATAAGCAAACTTGCTCTCAATGATGTTATTCAACAGAAAGGAGTGTTTTCATAATAATGTGACCATAATAAACATCAACAGTCAAAAAACACCTTATTTCATCAAAAGAAGTTGATAAATAAGCAAACTTGCTCTCAATGATGTTATTCAACAGAAAGGAGTGTTTTCATAATACTGTGATGAAAATAAACATCAACTGTCAAAAAACACCTTATTTCATCAAAAGAAGTTGATAAATAAGCAAACTTGCTCTGAATGATGTTATTCAACAGAAAGGAGTGTTTTCATAATAATGTGACCATAATAAACATCAACAGTCAAAAAACACCTTATTTGATCAAAAGAAGTTGATAAATAAGCAAAGTAAACATCAACAGAACTGAATGATGTTATTCAACAGAACTGAGTGTTTTCATAATAATGTGACCATAATAAACATCAACAGTCATAAAACAACTTATTTCATCAAAAGAAGTTGATAAAAAAGCAAAGTAAACATCAACAGAACTGAATGATGTTAATCAACAGAACTGAGTGTTTTCATAATAAAGTGACCATAATAAACATCAACTGTCATAAAACACCTTATTTCATCAAAAGAAGTTGATAAATAAGCAAACTTGCTCTGAATGATGTTATTCAACAGAAAGGAGTGTTTTCATAATAATGTGACCATCAACAGTCATAAAACACCTTATTTCAACAAAAGAAGTTGATAAACAAGAAAACTTGCTCTGAATGATGTTATTCAACAGAAAGGAGTGTTTTCATAATAATGTGACCATAATAAACATCAACAGTCATAAAACACCTTATTTCATCAAAAGAAGTTGATAAATAAGCAAACTTGCTCTGAATGATGTTATTCAACAGAAAGGAGTGTTTTCATAATAATGTGACCATAATGAACATCAACAGTCATAAAACACCTTATTTCATCAAAAGAAGTTGATAAATAAGCAAACTTGCTCTGAATGATGTTATTCAACAGAAAGGAGTGTTTTCATAATAATGTGACCATCAACAGTCATAAAACACCTTATTTCATCAAAAGAAGTTGATAAATAAGCAAACTTGCTCTGAATGATGTTATTCAACAGAAAGGAGTGTTTCCATGCTTCTGTTATGAAAATAAACATCAACAGTCAAAAAACACCTTATTTCATCAAAAGAAGTTGATAAATAAGCAAACTTGCTCTGAATGATGTTATTCAACAGAAAGGAGTGTTTTCATAATAATGTGACCATCAACAGTCATAAAACACCTTATTTCATCAAAAGAAGTTGATAAATAAGCAAACTTGCTCTGAATGATGTTATTCAACAGAAAGGAGTGTTTTCATAATACTGTGATGAAAATAAACATCAACTGTCAAAAAACACCTTATTTCATCAAAAGAAGTTGATAAATAAGCAAACTTGCTCTCAATGATGTTTTATCAACAGAAAGGAGTGTTTTCATAATAATGTGACCATAATAAACATCAACAGTCATAAAACACCTTATTTCATCAAAAGAAGTTGATAAATAAGCAAACTTGCTCTCAATGATGTTATTCAACAGAAAGGAGTGTATCCATGCTTCTGTTATGAAAATAAACATCAACAGTCATAAAACACCTTATTTCATCAAAAGAAGTTGATAAATAAGCAAACTTGCTCTGAATGATGTTATTCAACAGAACTGAGTGTTTCCATGCTTCTGTTATGAAAATAAACATCAACAGTCAAAAAACACCTTATTTCATCAAAAGAAGTTGATAAATAAGCAAACTTGCTCTGAATGATGTTATTCAACAGAAAGGAGTGTTTTCATAATAATGTGACCATCAACAGTCATAAAACACCTTATTTCATCAAAAGAAGTTGATAAATAAGCAAAGTAAACATCAACAGAACTGAATGATGTTATTCAACAGAACTGAGTATTTTCATAATAATGTGACCATAATAAACATCAACTGTCATAAAACACCTTATTTCATCAAAAGAAGTTGATATATAAGCAAAGTAAACATCAACAGAACTGAATGATGTTATTCAACAGAAAGGAGTGTTTTCATAATACTGTGACCATAATAAACATCAACAGTCATAAAACACCTTATTTCATCAAAAGAAGTTGATAAATAAGCAAAGTAAACATCAACAGAACTGAATGATGTTATTCAACAGAACTGAGTGTTTTCATAATAATGTGACCATAATAAACATCAACAGTCATAAAACACCTTATTTCATCAAAAGAAGTTGATAAATAAGCAAACTTGCTCTGAATGATGTTATTCAACAGAACTGAGTGTTTTCATAATAATGTGACCATAATAAACATCAACTGTCATAAAACACCTTATTTCATCAAAAGAAGTTGATAAATAAGCAAAGTAAACATCAACAGAACTGAATGATGTTATTCAACAGAACTGAGTGTTTTCATAATAATGTGACCATAATAAACATCAACAGTCATAAAACACCTTATTTCAACAAAAGAAGTTGATAAACAAGCAAACTTGCTCTGAATGATGTTATTCAACAGAAAGGAGTGTTTTCATAATAATGTGACCATCAACAGTCATAAAACACCTTATTTCATCAAAAGAAGTTGATAAATAAGCAAACTTGCTCTCAATGATGTTATTCAACAGAAAGGAGTGTTTTCATAATAATGTGACCATAATAAACATCAACAGTCATAAAACACCTTATTTCAACAAAAGAAGTTGATAAATAAACAAACTTGCTCTGAATGATGTTATTCAACAGAAAGGAGTGTTTTCATAATAATGTGACCATAATAAACATCAACAGTCATAAAACACCTTATTTCATCAAAAGAAGTTGATAAATAAGCAAAGTAAACATCAACAGAACTGAATGATGTTATTCAACAGAACTGAGTGTTTTCATAATAATGTGACCATAATAAACATCAACTGTCATAAAACACCTTATTTCATCAAAAGAAGTTGATAAATAAGCAAACTTGCTCTGAATGATGTTATTCAACAGAACTGAGTGTTTTCATAATAATGTGACCATAATAAACATCAACAGTCATAAAACACCTTATTTCATCAAAAGAAGTTGATAAATAAGCAAAGTAAACATCAACAGAACTGAATGATGTTATTCAACAGAACTGAGTGTTTTCATAATAATGTGACCATAATAAACATCAACAGTCATAAAACAACTTATTTCATCAAAAGAAGTTGATAAAAAAGCAAAGTAAACATCAACAGAACTGAATGATGTTAATCAACAGAACTGAGTGTTTTCATAATAAAGTGACCATAATAAACATCAACTGTCATAAAACACCTTATTTCATCAAAAGAAGTTGATAAATAAGCAAACTTGCTCTGAATGATGTTATTCAACAGAAAGGAGTGTTTTCATAATAATGTGACCATCAACAGTCATAAAACACCTTATTTCAACAAAAGAAGTTGATAAACAAGAAAACTTGCTCTGAATGATGTTATTCAACAGAAAGGAGTGTTTTCATAATAATGTGACCATAATAAACATCAACAGTCATAAAACACCTTATTTCATCAAAAGAAGTTGATAAATAAGCAAACTTGCTCTGAATGATGTTATTCAACAGAAAGGAGTGTTTTCATAATAATGTGACCATAATGAACATCAACAGTCATAAAACACCTTATTTCATCAAAAGAAGTTGATAAATAAGCAAACTTGCTCTGAATGATGTTATTCAACAGAAAGGAGTGTTTTCATAATAATGTGACCATCAACAGTCATAAAACACCTTATTTCATCAAAAGAAGTTGATAAATAAGCAAACTTGCTCTGAATGATGTTATTCAACAGAAAGGAGTGTTTCCATGCTTCTGTTATGAAAATAAACATCAACAGTCAAAAAACACCTTATTTCATCAAAAGAAGTTGATAAATAAGCAAACTTGCTCTGAATGATGTTATTCAACAGAAAGGAGTGTTTTCATAATAATGTGACCATCAACAGTCATAAAACACCTTATTTCATCAAAAGAAGTTGATAAATAAGCAAACTTGCTCTGAATGATGTTATTCAACAGAAAGGAGTGTTTTCATAATACTGTGATGAAAATAAACATCAACTGTCAAAAAACACCTTATTTCATCAAAAGAAGTTGATAAATAAGCAAACTTGCTCTCAATGATGTTTTATCAACAGAAAGGAGTGTTTTCATAATAATGTGACCATAATAAACATCAACAGTCATAAAACACCTTATTTCATCAAAAGAAGTTGATAAATAAGCAAACTTGCTCTCAATGATGTTATTCAACAGAAAGGAGTGTATCCATGCTTCTGTTATGAAAATAAACATCAACAGTCATAAAACACCTTATTTCATCAAAAGAAGTTGATAAATAAGCAAACTTGCTCTGAATGATGTTATTCAACAGAACTGAGTGTTTCCATGCTTCTGTTATGAAAATAAACATCAACAGTCAAAAAACACCTTATTTCATCAAAAGAAGTTGATAAATAAGCAAACTTGCTCTGAATGATGTTATTCAACAGAAAGGAGTGTTTTCATAATAATGTGACCATCAACAGTCATAAAACACCTTATTTCATCAAAAGAAGTTGATAAATAAGCAAAGTAAACATCAACAGAACTGAATGATGTTATTCAACAGAACTGAGTATTTTCATAATAATGTGACCATAATAAACATCAACTGTCATAAAACACCTTATTTCATCAAAAGAAGTTGATATATAAGCAAAGTAAACATCAACAGAACTGAATGATGTTATTCAACAGAAAGGAGTGTTTTCATAATACTGTGACCATAATAAACATCAACAGTCATAAAACACCTTATTTCATCAAAAGAAGTTGATAAATAAGCAAAGTAAACATCAACAGAACTGAATGATGTTATTCAACAGAACTGAGTGTTTTCATAATAATGTGACCATAATAAACATCAACAGTCATAAAACACCTTATTTCATCAAAAGAAGTTGATAAATAAGCAAACTTGCTCTGAATGATGTTATTCAACAGAACTGAGTGTTTTCATAATAATGTGACCATAATAAACATCAACTGTCATAAAACACCTTATTTCATCAAAAGAAGTTGATAAATAAGCAAAGTAAACATCAACAGAACTGAATGATGTTATTCAACAGAACTGAGTGTTTTCATAATAATGTGACCATAATAAACATCAACAGTCATAAAACACCTTATTTCAACAAAAGAAGTTGATAAACAAGCAAACTTGCTCTGAATGATGTTATTCAACAGAAAGGAGTGTTTTCATAATAATGTGACCATCAACAGTCATAAAACACCTTATTTCATCAAAAGAAGTTGATAAATAAGCAAACTTGCTCTCAATGATGTTATTCAACAGAAAGGAGTGTTTTCATAATAATGTGACCATAATAAACATCAACAGTCATAAAACACCTTATTTCAACAAAAGAAGTTGATAAATAAACAAACTTGCTCTGAATGATGTTATTCAACAGAAAGGAGTGTTTTCATAATAATGTGACCATAATAAACATCAACAGTCATAAAACACCTTATTTCATCAAAAGAAGTTGATAAATAAGCAAAGTAAACATCAACAGAACTGAATGATGTTATTCAACAGAACTGAGTGTTTTCATAATAATGTGACCATAATAAACATCAACTGTCATAAAACACCTTATTTCATCAAAAGAAGTTGATAAATAAGCAAACTTGCTCTGAATGATGTTATTCAACAGAACTGAGTGTTTTCATAATAATGTGACCATAATAAACATCAACAGTCATAAAACACCTTATTTCATCAAAAGAAGTTGATAAATAAGCAAAGTAAACATCAACAGAACTGAATGATGTTATTCAACAGAACTGAGTGTTTTCATAATAATGTGACCATAATAAACATCAACAGTCATAAAACACCTTATTTCAACAAAAGAAGTTGATAAACAAGCAAACTTGCTCTGAATGATGTTATTCAACAGAACTGAGTGTTTCCATGCTTCTGTTATGAAAATAAACATCAACAGTCAAAAAACACCTTATTTCATCAAAAGAAGTTGATAAATAAGCAAACTTGCTCTCAATGATGTTTTATCAACAGAAAGGAGTGTTTTCATAATAATGTGACCATAATAAACATCAACAGTCATAAAACACCTTATTTCATCAAAAGAAGTTGATAAATAAGCAAAGTAAACATCAACAGAACTGAATGATGTTATTCAACAGAACTGAGTGTTTTCATAATAATGTGACCATAATAAACATCAACAGTCAAAAAACACCTTATTTCATCAAAAGAAGTTGATAAATAAGCAAAGTAAACATCAACAGAACTGAATGATGTTATTCAACAGAACTGAGTGTTTTCATAATAATGTGACCATAATAAACATCAACTGTCATAAAACACCTTATTTCATCAAAAGAAGTTGATAAATAAGGAAAGTAAACATCAACAGAACTGAATGATGTTATTCAACAGAAAGGAGTGTTTTCATAATACTGTGACCATAATAAACATCAACAGTCATAAAACACCTTATTTCATCAAAAGAAGTTGATAAATAAGCAAAGTAAACATCAACAGAACTGAATGATGTTATTCAACAGAACTGAGTGTTTTCATAATAATGTGACTATAATAAACATCAACAGTCATAAAACACCTTATTTCAACAAAAGAAGTTGATAAACAAGCAAACTTGCTCTGAATGATGTTATTCAACAGAAAGGAGTGTTTTCATAATAATGTGACCATAATAAACATCAACAGTCATAAAACACCTTATTTCATCAAAAGAAGTTGATAAATAAGCAAAGTAAACATCAACAGAACTGAATGATGTTATTCAACAGAACTGAGTGTTTTCATAATAATGTGACCATAATAAACATCAACAGTCATAAAACACCTTATTTCATCAAAAGAAGTTGATAAATAAGCAAAGTAAACATCAACAGAACTGAATGATGTTATTCAACAGAACTGAGTGTTTTCATAATAATGTGACCATCAACAGTCATAAAACACCTTATTTCATCAAAAGAAGTTGATAAATAAGCAAACTTGCTCTCAATGATGTTTTATCAACAGAAAGGAGTGTTTTCATAATAATGTGACCATAATAAACATCAACAGTCATAAAACACCTTATTTCATCAAAAGAAGTTGATAAATAAGCAAAGTAAACATCAACAGAACTGAATGATGTTAATCAACAGAACTGAGTGTTTTCATAATAATGTGACCATAATAAACATCAACTGTCATAAAACACCTTATTTCATCAAAAGAAGTTGATAAATAAGCAAACTTGCTCTGAATGATGTTATTCAACAGAAAGGAGTGTTTTCATAATACTGTGACCATAATAAACATCAACAGTCATAAAACACCTTATTTCGTCAAAAGAAGTTGATAAATAAGCAAAGTAAACATCAACAGAACTGAATGATGTTATTCAACAGAACTGAGTGTTTTCATAATAATGTGACCATAATAAACATCAACAGTCAAAAAACACCTTATTTCATCAAAAGAAGTTGATAAATAAGCAAAGTAAACATCAACAGAACTGAATGATGTTATTCAACAGAACTGAGTGTTTTCATAATAATGTGACCATAATAAACATCAACAGTCATAAAACACCTTATTTCAACAAAAGAAGTTGATAAACAAGCAAACTTGCTCTGAATGATGTTATTCAACAGAAAGGAGTGTTTTCATAATAATGTGACCATAATAAACATCAACAGTCATAAAACACCTTATTTCATCAAAAGAAGTTGATAAATAAGCAAACTTGCTCTGAATGATGTTATTCAACAGAAAGGAGTGTTTTCATAATAATGTGACCATAATAAACATCAACTGTCATAAAACACCTTATTTCAACGAAAGAAGTTGATAAATAAGCAAACTTGCTCTGAATGATATTATTCAACAGAAAGGAGTGTTTCCATGCTTCTGTTATGAAAATAAACATCAACAGTCAAAAAACACGTTATTTCATCAAAAGAAGTTGATAAATAAGCAAAGTAAACATCAACAGAACTGAATGATGTTATTCAACAGAACTGAGTGTTTTCATAATAATGTGACCATAATAAACATCAACTGTCATAAAACACCTTATTTCATCAAAAGAAGTTGATAAATAAGCAAAGTAAACATCAACAGAACTGAATGATGTTATTCAACAGAAAGGAGTGTTTTCATAATACTGTGACCATAATCAACATCAACAGTCATAAAACACCTTATTTCATCAAAAGAAGTTGATAAATAAGCAAAGTAAACATCAACAGAACTGAATGATGTTATTCAACAGAACTGAGTGTTTTCATAATAATGTGACCATAATAAACATCAACAGTCATAAAACACCTTATTTCAACAAAAGAAGTTGATAAACAAGCAAACTTGCTCTGAATGATGTTATTCAACAGAAAGGAGTGTTTTCATAATACTGTGACCATAATAAACATCAACAGTCATAAAACACCTTATTTCATCAAAAGAAGTTGATAAATAAGCAAAGTAAACATCAACAGAACTGAATGATGTTATTCAACAGAACTGAGTGTTTCCATGCTTCTGTTATGAAAATAAACATCAACAGTCAAAAAACACCTTATTTCATCAAAAGAAGTTGATAAATAAGCAAACTTGCTCTCAATGATGTTTTATCAACAGAAAGGAGTGTTTTCATAATAATGTGACCATAATAAACATCAACAGTCATAAAACACCTTATTTCATCAAAAGAAGTTGATAAATAAGCAAAGTAAACATCAACAGAACTGAATGATGTTATTCAACAGAACTGAGTGTTTTCATAATAATGTGACCATAATAAACATCAACAGTCAAAAAACACCTTATTTCATCAAAAGAAGTTGATAAATAAGCAAAGTAAACATCAACAGAACTGAATGATGTTATTCAACAGAACTGAGTGTTTTCATAATAATGTGACCATAATAAACATCAACAGTCAAAAAACACCTTATTTCATCAAAAGAAGTTGATAAATAAGCAAAGTAAACATCAACAGAACTGAATGATGTTATTCAACAGAACTGAGTGTTTTCATAATAATGTGACCATCAACAGTCATAAAACACCTTATTTCATCAAAAGAAGTTGATAAATAAGCAAACTTGCTCTCAATGATGTTTTATCAACAGAAAGGAGTGTTTTCATAATAATGTGACCATAATAAACATCAACAGTCATAAAACACCTTATTTCATCAAAAGAAGTTGATAAATAAGCAAAGTAAACATCAACAGAACTGAATGATGTTAATCAACAGAACTGAGTGTTTTCATAATAATGTGACCATAATAAACATCAACTGTCATAAAACACCTTATTTCATCAAAAGAAGTTGATAAATAAGCAAACGTGCTCTGAATGATGTTATTCAACAGAAAGGAGTGTTTTCATAATAATGTGACCATAATAAACATCAACAGTCATAAAACACCTTATTTCATCAAAAGAAGTTGATAAATAAGCAAACTTGCTCTGAATGATGTTATTCAACAGAACTGAGTGTTTCCATGCTTCTGTTATGAAAATAAACATCAACAGTCAAAAAACACCTTATTTCATCAAAAGAAGTTGATAAATAAGCAAACTTGCTCTGAATGATGTTATTCAACAGAAAGGAGTGTTTTCATAATACTGTGACCATAATAAACATCAACAGTCATAAAACACCTTATTTCATCAAAAGAAGTGATAAATAAGCAAAGTAAACATCAACAGAACTGAATGATGTTATTCAACAGAACTGAGTGTTTTCATAATAATGTGACCATAATAAACATCAACAGTCAAAAAACACCTTATTTCATCAAAAGAAGTTGATAAATAAGCAAAGTAAACATCAACAGAACTGAATGATGTTATTCAACAGAACTGAGTGTTTTCATAATAATGTGACCATAATAAACATCAACAGTCAAAAAACACCTTATTTCATCAAAAGAAGTTGATAAATAAGCAAAGTAAACATCAACAGAACTGAATGATGTTATTCAACAGAACTGAGTGTTTTCATAATAATGTGACCATCAACAGTCATAAAACACCTTATTTCATCAAAAGAAGTTGATAAATAAGCAAACTTGCTCTCAATGATGTTTTATCAACAGAAAGGAGTGTTTTCATAATAATGTGACCATAATAAACATCAACAGTCATAAAACACCTTATTTCATCAAAAGAAGTTGATAAATAAGCAAAGTAAACATCAACAGAACTGAATGATGTTAATCAACAGAACTGAGTGTTTTCATAATAATGTGACCATAATAAACATCAACAGTCATAAAACACCTTATTTCATCAAAAGAAGTTGATAAATAAGCAAACTTGCTCTGAATGATGTTATTCAACAGAACTGAGTGTTTCCATGCTTCTGTTATGAAAATAAACATCAACAGTCAAAAAACACCTTATTTCATCAAAAGAAGTTGATAAATAAGCAAACTTGCTCTGAATGATGTTATTCAACAGAAAGGAGTGTTTTCATAATACTGTGACCATAATAAACATCAACAGTCATAAAACACCTTATTTCATCAAAAGAAGTTGATAAATAAGCAAAGTAAACATCAACAGAACTGAATGATGTTATTCAACAGAACTGAGTGTTTTCATAATAATGTGACCATAATAAACATCAACAGTCATAAAACACCTTATTTCGTCAAAAGAAGTTGATAAATAAGCAAAGTAAACATCAACAGAACTGAATGATGTTATTCAACAGAACTGAGTGTTTTCATAATAATGTGACCATCAACAGTCATAAAACACCTTATTTCATCAAAAGAAGTTGATAAATAAGCAAACGTGCTCTGAATGATGTTATTCAACAGAAAGGAGTGTTTTCATAATAATGTGACCATAATAAACATCAACAGTCATAAACACCTTATTTCATCAAAAGAAGTTGATAAATAAGCAAACTTGCTCTGAATGATGTTATTCAACAGAACTGAGTGTTTCCATGCTTCTGTTATGAAAATAAACATCAACAGTCCAAAAAACACCTTATTTCATCAAAAGAAGTTGATAAATAAGCAAACTTGCTCTGAATGATGTTATTCAACAGAAAGGAGTGTTTTCATAATAATGTTAAAATAATAAACATCAACAGTCATAAAACACCTTATTTCAACAAAAGAAGTTGATAAATAAGCAAACTTGCTCTGAATGATGTTATTCAACAGAAAGGAGTGTTTTTCATAATAATGTGACCATAATAAACATCAACAGTCATAAAACACCTTATTTCATCAAAAGAAGTTGATAAATAAGCAAAGTAAACATCAACAGAACTGAATGATGTTATTCAACAGAACTGAGTGTTTTCATAATAATGTGACCATAATAAACATCAACAGTCATAAAACACCTTATTTCATCAAAAGAAGTTGATAAATAAGCAAACTTGCTCTGAATGATGTTATTCAACAGAACTGAGTGTTTCCATGCTTCTGTTATGAAAATAAACATCAACAGTCAAAAAACACCTTATTTCATCAAAAGAAGTTGATAAATAAGCAAACTTGCTCTGAATGATGTTATTCAACAGAAAGGAGTGTTTCCATGCTTCTGTTATGAAAATAAACATCAACAGTCAAAAAACACGTTATTTCATCAAAAGAAGTTGATAAATAAGCAAAGTAAACATCAACAGAACTGAATGATGTTATTCAACAGAACTGAGTGTTTTCATAATAATGTGACCATAATAAACATCAACAGTCAAAAAACACCTTATTTCATCAAAAGAAGTTGATAAATAAGCAAAGTAAACATCAACAGAACTGAATGATGTTATTCAACAGAAAGGAGTGTTTTCATAATACTGTGACCATAATAAACATCAACAGTCATAAAACACCTTATTTCATCAAAAGAAGTTGATAAATAAGCAAAGTAAACATCAACAGAACTGAATGATGTTATTCAACAGAACTGAGTGTTTTCATAATAATGTGACCATAATAAACATCAACAGTCAAAAAACACCTTATTTCATCAAAAGAAGTTGATAAATAAGCAAAGTAAACATCAACAGAACTGAATGATGTTATTCAACAGAACTGAGTGTTTTCATAATAATGTGACCATAATAAACATCAACAGTCAAAAAACACCTTATTTCATCAAAAGAAGTTGATAAATAAGCAAAGTAAACATCACAGAACTGAATGATGTTATTCAACAGAACTGAGTGTTTTCATAATAATGTGACCATCAACAGTCATAAAACACCTTATTTCATCAAAAGAAGTTGATAAATAAGCAAACTTGCTCTCAATGATGTTTTATCAACAGAAAGGAGTGTTTTCATAATAATGTGACCATAATAAACATCAACAGTCATAAAACACCTTATTTCATCAAAAGAAGTTGATAAATAAGCAAACTTGCTCTGAATGATGTTATTCAACAGAACTGAGTGTTTCCATGCTTCTGTTATGAAAATAAACATCAACAGTCAAAAAACACCTTATTTCATCAAAAGAAGTTGATAAATAAGCAAACTTGCTCTGAATGATGTTATTCAACAGAAAGGAGTGTTTTCATAATACTGTGACCATAATAAACATCAACAGTCATAAAACACCTTATTTCATCAAAAGAAGTTGATAAATAAGCAAAGTAAACATCAACAGAACTGAATGATGTTATTCAACAGAACTGAGTGTTTTCATAATAATGTGACCATAATAAACATCAACAGTCATAAAACACCTTATTTCAACAAAAGAAGTTGAAAAACAAGCAAACTTGCTCTGAATGATGTTATTCAACAGAAAGGAGTGTTTTCATAATAATGTGACCATAATAAACATCAACAGTCATAAAACACCTTATTTCATCAAAAGAAGTTGATAAATAAGCAAACTTGCTCTGAATGATGTTATTCAACAGAAAGGAGTGTTTTCATAATAATGTGACCATAATAAACATCAACAGTCATAAAACACCTTATTTCAACAAAAGAAGTTGATAAACAAGCAAACTTGCTCTGAATGATGTTATTCAACAGAAAGGAGTGTTTTCATAATACTGTGATGAAAATAAACATCAACTGTCAAAAAACACCTTATTTCATCAAAAGAAGTTGATAAATAAGCAACCTTGCTCTGAATGATGTTATTCAAAAGAAAGGAGTGTTTTCATAATACTGTGATGAAAATAAACATCAACTGTCAAAAAACACCTTATTTCATCAAAAGAAGTTGATAAATAAGCAAACTTGCTCTGAATGATGTTATTCAACAGAAAGGAGTGTTTTCATAATAATGTGACCATAATAAACATCAACTGTCATAAAACACCTTATTTCATCAAAAGAAGTTGATAAATAAGCAAAGTAAACATCAACAGAACTGAATGATGTTATTCAACAGAACTGAGTGTTTTCATAATAATGTGACCATAATAAACATCAACAGTCATAAAACACCTTATTTCAACAAAAGAAGTTGAAAAACAAGCAAACTTGCTCTGAATGATGTTATTCAACAGAAAGGAGTGTTTTCATAATAATGTGACCATAATAAACATCAACAGTCATAAAACACCTTATTTCATCAAAAGAAGTTGATAAATAAGCAAACTTGCTCTGAATGATGTTATTCAACAGAAAGGAGTGTTTTCATAATAATGTGACCATAATAAACATCAACAGTCATAAAACACCTTATTTCAACAAAAGAAGTTGATAAACAAGCAAACTTGCTCTGAATGATGTTATTCAACAGAAAGGAGTGTTTTCATAATACTGTGATGAAAATAAACATCAACTGTCAAAAAACACCTTATTTCATCAAAAGAAGTTGATAAATAAGCAACCTTGCTCTGAATGATGTTATTCAAAAGAAAGGAGTGTTTTCATAATACTGTGATGAAAATAAACATCAACTGTCAAAAAACACCTTATTTCATCAAAAGAAGTTGATAAATAAGCAAACTTGCTCTGAATGATGTTATTCAACAGAAAGGAGTGTTTTCATAATAATGTGACCATAATAAACATCAACTGTCATAAAACACCTTATTTCATCAAAAGAAGTTGATAAATAAGCAAAGTAAACATCAACAGAACTGAATGATGTTATTCAACAGAACTGAGTGTTTTCATAATAATGTGACCATAATAAACATCAACTGTCATAAAACACCTTATTTCAACAAAAGAAGTTGATAAATAAGCAAACTTGCTCTGAATGATGTTATTCAACAGAAAGGAGTGTTTTCATAATAATGTGACCATAATAAACATCAACTGTCATAAAACACCTTATTTCATCAAAAGAAGTTGATAAATAAGCAAAGTAAACATCAACAGAACTGAATGATGTTATTCAACAGAACTGAGTGTTTTCATAATATGTGACCATAATAAACATCAACAGTCATAAAACACCTTATTTCAACAAAAGAAGTTGATAAACAAGCAAACTTGCTCTGAATGATGTTATTCAACAGAAAGGAGTGTTTTCATAATAATGTGACCATAATAAACATCAACAGTCATAAAACACCTTATTTCATCAAAAGAAGTTGATAAATAAGCAAACTTGCTCTGAATGATGTTATTCAACAGAAAGGAGTGTTTTCATAATAATGTGACCATAATAAACATCAACAGTCATAAAACACCTTATTTCAACAAAAGAAGTTGATAAACAAGCAAACTTGCTCTGAATGATGTTATTCAACAGAAAGGAGTGTTTTAATAATACTGTGATGAAAATAAACATCAACTGTCAAAAAACACCTTATTTCATCAAAAGAAGTTGATAAATAAGCAAACTTGCTCTGAATGATGTTATTCAACAGAAGGAGTGTTTTCATAATAATGTTAAAATAATAAACATCAACAGTCATAAAACACCTTATTTCAACAAAAGAAGTTGATAAATAAGCAAACTTGCTCTGAATGATGTTATTCAACAGAAAGGAGTGTTTTCATAATACTGTGATGAAAATAAACATCAACTGTCAAAAAACACCTTATTTCATCAAAAGAAGTTGATAAATAAGCAAACTTGCTCTGAATGATGTTATTCAACAGAAAGGAGTGTTTTCATAATAATGTGACCATAATAAACATCAACTGTCATAAAACACCTTATTTCATCAAAAGAAGTTGATAAATAAGCAAAGTAAACATCAACAGAACTGAATGATGTTATTCAACAGAACTGAGTGTTTTCATAATAATGTGACCATAATAAACATCAACTGTCATAAAACACCTTATTTCATCAAAAGAAGTTGATAAATAAGCAAAGTAAACATCAACAGAACTGAATGATGTTATTCAACAGAACTGAGTGTTTTCATAATAATGTGACCATAATAAACATCAACAGTCATAAAACACCTTATTTCAACAAAAGAAGTTGATAAACAAGCAAACTTGCTCTGAATAATGTTATTCAACAGAAAGGAGTGTTTTCATAATAATGTGACCATAATAAACATCAACTGTCATAAAACACCTTATTTCATCAAAAGAAGTTGATAAATAAGCAAAGTAAACATCAACAGAACTGAATGATGTTATTCAACAGAACTGAGTGTTTTCATAATAATGTGACCATAATAAACATCAACTGTCATAAAACACCTTATTTCAACAAAAGAAGTTGATAAATAAGCAAACTTGCTCTGAATGATGTTATTCAACAGAAAGGAGTGTTTTCATAATAATGTGACCATAATAAACATCAACTGTCATAAAACACCTTATTTCATCAAAAGAAGTTGATAAATAAGCAAAGTAAACATCAACAGAACTGAATGATGTTATTCAACAGAACTGAGTGTTTTCATAATAATGTGACCATAATAAACATCAACAGTCATAAAACACCTTATTTCAACAAAAGAAGTTGATAAACAAGCAAACTTGCTCTGAATGATGTTATTCAACAGAAAGGAGTGTTTTCATAATAATGTGACCATAATAAACATCAACAGTCATAAAACACCTTATTTCATCAAAAGAAGTTGATAAATAAGCAAACTTGCTCTGAATGATGTTATTCAACAGAAAGGAGTGTTTTCATAATAATGTGACCATAATAAACATCAACAGTCATAAAACACCTTATTTCAACAAAAGAAGTTGATAAACAAGCAAACTTGCTCTGAATGATGTTATTCAACAGAAAGGAGTGTTTTAATAATACTGTGATGAAAATAAACATCAACTGTCAAAAAACACCTTATTTCATCAAAAGAAGTTGATAAATAAGCAAACTTGCTCTGAATGATGTTATTCAACAGAAAGGAGTGTTTTCATAATAATGTTAAAATAATAAACATCAACAGTCATAAAACACCTTATTTCAACAAAAGAAGTTGATAAATAAGCAAACTTGCTCTGAATGATGTTATTCAACAGAAAGGAGTGTTTTCATAATACTGTGATGAAAATAAACATCAACTGTCAAAAAACACCTTATTTCATCAAAAGAAGTTGATAAATAAGCAAACTTGCTCTGAATGATGTTATTCAACAGAAAGGAGTGTTTTCATAATAATGTTAAAATAATAAACATCAACAGTCATAAAACACCTTATTTCAACAAAAGAAGTTGATAAATAAGCAAAGTAAACATCAACAGAACTGAATGATGTTATTCAACAGAACTGAGTGTTTTCAGAATAATGTGACCATAATAAACATCAACAGTCATAAAAAACCTTATTTCATCAAAAGAAGTTGATAAATAAGCAAACTTGCTCTGAATGATGTTATTCAACAGAACTGAGTGTTTTCATAATAATGTGACCATAATAAACATCAACTGTCATAAAACACCTTATTTGATCAAAAGAAGTTGATAAATAAGCAAAGTAAACATCAACAGAACTGAATGATGTTATTCAACAGAACTGAGTGTTTTCATAATAATGTGACCATAATAAACATCAACAGTCATAAAACACCTTATTTCAACAAAAGAAGTTGATAAACAAGCAAACTTGCTCTGAATAATGTTATTCAACAGAAAGGAGTGTTTTCATAATAATGTGACCATAATAAACATCAACAGTCAAAAAACACCTTATTTCATCAAAAGAAGTTGATAAATAAGCAAAGTAAACATCAACAGAACTGAATGATGTTATTCAACAGAACTGAGTGTTTTCATAATAATGTGACCATAATAAACATCAACTGTCATAAAACACCTTATTTCAACAAAAGAAGTTGATAAATAAGCAAACTTGCTCTGAATGATGTTATTCAACAGAAAGGAGTGTTTTCATAATAATGTGACCATAATAAACATCAACTGTCATAAAACACCTTATTTCATCAAAAGAAGTTGATAAATAAGCAAAGTAAACATCAACAGAACTGAATGATGTTATTCAACAGAACTGAGTGTTTTCATAATAATGTGACCATAATAAACATCAACAGTCATAAAACACCTTATTTCAACAAAAGAAGTTGATAAACAAGCAAACTTGCTCTGAATGATGTTATTCAACAGAAAGGAGTGTTTTCATAATAATGTGACCATAATAAACATCAACAGTCATAAAACACCTTATTTCATCAAAAGAAGTTGATAAATAAGCAAACTTGCTCTGAATGATGTTATTCAACAGAAAGGAGTGTTTTCATAATAATGTGACCATAATAAACATCAACAGTCATAAAACACCTTATTTCATCAAAAGAAGTTGATAAATAAGCAAACTTGCTCTGAATGATGTTATTCAACAGAAAGGAGTGTTTTCATAATACTGTGATGAAAATAAACATCAACTGTCAAAAAACACCTTATTTCATCAAAAGAAGTTGATAAATAAGCAAACTTGCTCTGAATGATGTTATTCAACAGAAAGGAGTGTTTTCATAATAATGTGACCATAATAAACATCAACTGTCATAAAACACCTTATTTCATCAAAAGAAGTTGATAAATAAGCAAAGTAAACATCAACAGAACTGAATGATGTTATTCAACAGAACTGAGTGTTTTCATAATAATGTGACCATAATAAACATCAACAGTCATAAAACACCTTATTTCAACAAAAGAAGTTGATAAACAAGCAAACTTGCTCTGAATGATGTTATTCAACAGAAAGGAGTGTTTTCATAATAATGTGACCATAATAAACATCAACAGTCATAAAACACCTTATTTCATCAAAAGAAGTTGATAAATAAGCAAACTTGCTCTGAATGATGTTATTCAACAGAAAGGAGTGTTTTCATAATACTGTGATGAAAATAAACATCAACTGTCAAAAAACACCTTATTTCAACAAAAGAAGTTGATAAACAAGCAAACTTGCTCTGAATAATGTTATTCAACAGAAAGGAGTGTTTTCATAATAATGTGACCATAATAAACATCAACAGTCAAAAAACACCTTATTTCATCAAAAGAAGTTGATAAATAAGCAAAGTAAACATCAACAGAACTGAATGATGTTATTCAACAGAACTGAGTGTTTTCATAATAATGTGACCATAATAAACATCAACTGTCATAAAACACCTTATTTCAACAAAAGAAGTTGATAAATAAGCAAACTTGCTCTGAATGATGTTATTCAACAGAAAGGAGTGTTTTCATAATAATGTGACCATAATAAACATCAACTGTCATAAAACACCTTATTTCATCAAAAGAAGTTGATAAATAAGCAAAGTAAACATCAACAGAACTGAATGATGTTATTCAACAGAACTGAGTGTTTTCATAATAATGTGACCATAATAAACATCAACAGTCATAAAACACCTTATTTCAACAAAAGAAGTTGATAAACAAGCAAACTTGCTCTGAATGATGTTATTCAACAGAAAGGAGTGTTTTCATAATAATGTGACCATAATAAACATCAACAGTCATAAAACACCTTATTTCATCAAAAGAAGTTGATAAATAAGCAAAGTAAACATCAACAGAACTGAATGATGTTATTCAACAGAACTGAGTGTTTTCATAATAATGTGACCATAATAAACATCAACAGTCATAAAACACCTTATTTCATCAAAAGAAGTTGATAAATAAGCAAAGTAAACATCAACAGAACTGAATGATGTTATTCAACAGAACTGAGTGTTTTCATAATAATGTGACCATCAACAGTCATAAAACACCTTATTTCATCAAAGAAGTTGATAAATAAGCAAACTTGCTCTCAATGATGTTTTATCAACAGAAAGGAGTGTTTTCATAATAATGTGACCATAATAAACATCAACAGTCATAAAACACCTTATTTCATCAAAAGAAGTTGATAAATAAGCAAAGTAAACATCAACAGAACTGAATGATGTTAATCAACAGAACTGAGTGTTTTCATAATAATGTGACCATAATAAACATCAACTGTCATAAAACACCTTATTTCATCAAAAGAAGTTGATAAATAAGCAAACGTGCTCTGAATGATGTTATTCAACAGAAAGGAGTGTTTTCATAATAATGTGACCATAATAAACATCAACAGTCATAAAACACCTTATTTCATCAAAAGAAGTTGATAAATAAGCAAACTTGCTCTGAATGATGTTATTCAACAGAACTGAGTGTTTCCATGCTTCTGTTATGAAAATAAACATCAACAGTCAAAAAACACCTTATTTCATCAAAAGAAGTTGATAAATAAGCAAACTTGCTCTGAATGATGTTATTCAACAGAAAGGAGTGTTTTCATAATACTGTGACCATAATAAACATCAACAGTCATAAAACACCTTATTTCATCAAAAGAAGTTGATAAATAAGCAAACTTGCTCTGAATGATGTTATTCAATAGAAAGGAGTGTTTTCATAATAATGTGACCATAATAAACATCAACTGTCATAAAACACCTTATTTCAACAAAAGAAGTTGATAAATAAGCAAACTTGCTCTGAATGATGTTATTCAACAGAAAGGAGTGTTTTCATAATAATGTGACCATAATAAACATCAACTGTCATAAAACACCTTATTTCATCAAAAGAAGTTGATAAATAAGCAAAGTAAACATCAACAGAACTGAATGATGTTATTCAACAGAACTGAGTGTTTTCATAATAATGTGACCATAATAAACATCAACAGTCATAAAACACCTTATTTCAACAAAAGAAGTTGATAAACAAGCAAACTTGCTCTGAATAATGTTATTCAACAGAAAGGAGTGTTTTCATAATAATGTGACCATAATAAACATCAACAGTCATAAAACACCTTATTTCATCAAAAGAAGTTGATAAATAAGCAAACTTGCTCTGAATGATGTTATTCAACAGAAAGGAGTGTTTTCATAATAATGTGACCATAATAAACATCAACTGTCATAAAACACCTTATTTCAACGAAAGAAGTTGATAAATAAGCAAACTTGCTCTGAATGATATTATTCAACAGAAAGGAGTGTTTCCATGCTTCTGTTATGAAAATAAACATCAACAGTCAAAAAACACGTTATTTCATCAAAAGAAGTTGATAAATAAGCAAAGTAAACATCAACAGAACTGAATGATGTTATTCAACAGAACTGAGTGTTTTCATAATAATGTGACCATAATAAACATCAACTGTCATAAAACACCTTATTTCAACAAAAGAAGTTGATAAATAAGCAAACTTGCTCTGAATGATGTTATTCAACAGAAAGGAGTGTTTTCATAATAATGTGACCATAATAAACATCAACTGTCATAAAACACCTTATTTCATCAAAAGAAGTTGATAAATAAGCAAAGTAAACATCAACAGAACTGAATGATGTTATTCAACAGAACTGAGTGTTTTCATAATAATGTGACCATAATAAACATCAACAGTCATAAAACACCTTATTTCAACAAAAGAAGTTGATAAACAAGCAAACTTGCTCTGAATGATGTTATTCAACAGAAAGGAGTGTTTTCATAATTATGTGACCATAATAAACATCAACAGTCATAAAACACCTTATTTCATCAAAAGAAGTTGATAAATAAGCAAACTTGCTCTGAATGATGTTATTCAACAGAAAGGAGTGTTTTCATAATAATGTGACCATAATAAACATCAACAGTCAAAAAACACCTTATTTCATCAAAAGAAGTTGATAAATAAGCAAACTTGCTCTCAATGATGTTATTCAACAGAAAGGAGTGTTTTCATAATACTGTGATGAAAATAAACATCAACAGTCAAAAAACACCTTATATCATCAAAAGAAGTTGATGAATAAGCAAACTTGCTCTGAATGATGTTATTCAACAGAAAGGAGTGTTTTCATAATACTGTGACCATAATAAACATCAACAGTCATAAAACACCTTATTTCAACAAAAGAAGTTGATAAACAAGCAAACTTGCTCTGAATGATGTTATTCAACAGAAAGGAGTGTTTTCATAATAATGTGACCATAATAAACATCAACAGTCATAAAACACCTTATTTCATCAAAAGAAGTTGATAAATAAGCAAACTTGCTCTGAATGATGTTATTCAACAGAAAGGAGTGTTTTCATAATAATGTTAAAATAATAAACATCAACAGTCATAAAACACCTTATTTCAACAAAAGAAGTTGATAAATAAGCAAACTTGCTCTGAATGATGTTATTCAACAGAAAGGAGTGTTTTCATAATACTGTGATGAAAATAAACATCAACTGTCAAAAAACACCTTATTTCATCAAAAGAAGTTGATAAATAAGCAAACTTGCTCTGAATGATGTTATTCAACAGAAAGGAGTGTTTTCATAATAATGTGACCATAATAAACATCAACTGTCATAAAACACCTTATTTCATCAAAAGAAGTTGATAAATAAGCAAAGTAAACATCAACAGAACTGAATGATGTTATTCAACAGAACTGAGTGTTTTCATAATAATGTGACCATAATAAACATCAACAGTCATAAAACACCTTATTTCAACAAAAGAAGTTGATAAACAAGCAAACTTGCTCTGAATGATGTTATTCAACAGAAAGGAGTGTTTTCATAATAATGTGACCATAATAAACATCAACAGTCATAAAACACCTTATTTCAACAAAAGAAGTTGATAAACAAGCAAACTTGCTCTGAATGATGTTATTCAACAGAAAGGAGTGTTTTCATAATACTGTGATGAAAATAAACATCAACTGTCAAAAAACACCTTATTTCATCAAAAGAAGTTGATAAATAAGCAAACTTGCTCTGAATGATGTTATTCAACAGAAAGGAGTGTTTTCATAATAATGTTAAAATAATAAACATCAACAGTCATAAAACACCTTATTTCAACAAAAGAAGTTGATAAATAAGCAAAGTAAACATCAACAGAACTGAATGATGTTATTCAACAGAACTGAGTGTTTTCATAATAATGTGACCATAATAAACATCAACAGTCATAAAAAACCTTATTTCATCAAAAGAAGTTGATAAATAAGCAAACTTGCTCTGAATGATGTTATTCAACAGAACTGAGTGTTTTCATAATAATGTGACCATAATAAACATCAACTGTCATAAAACACCTTATTTGATCAAAAGAAGTTGATAAATAAGCAAAGTAAACATCAACAGAACTGAATGATGTTATTCAACAGAACTGAGTGTTTTCATAATAATGTGACCATAATAAACATCAACAGTCATAAAACACCTTATTTCAACAAAAGAAGTTGATAAACAAGCAAACTTGCTCTGAATAATGTTATTCAACAGAAAGGAGTGTTTTCATAATAATGTGACCATAATAAACATCAACAGTCAAAAAACACCTTATTTCATCAAAAGAAGTTGATAAATAAGCAAAGTAAACATCAACAGAACTGAATGATGTTATTCAACAGAACTGAGTGTTTTCATAATAATGTGACCATAATAAACATCAACAGTCATAAAACACCTTATTTCAACAAAAGAAGTTGATAAACAAGCAAACTTGCTCTGAATGATGTTATTCAACAGAAAGGAGTGTTTTCATAATAATGTGACCATAATAAACATCAACAGTCATAAAACACCTTATTTCATCAAAAGAAGTTGATAAATAAGCAAAGTAAACATCAACAGAACTGAATGATGTTATTCAACAGAACTGAGTGTTTTCATAATAATGTGACCATAATAAACATCAACAGTCATAAAACACCTTATTTCATCAAAAGAAGTTGATAAATAAGCAAACTTGCTCTGAATGATGTTATTCAACAGAACTGAGTGTTTCCATGCTTCTGTTATGAAAATAAACATCAACAGTCAAAAAACACCTTATTTCATCAAAAGAAGTTGATAAATAAGCAAACTTGCTCTGAATGATGTTATTCAACAGAAAGGAGTGTTTTCATAATACTGTGACCATAATAAACATCAACAGTCATAAAACACCTTATTTCATCAAAAGAAGTTGATAAATAAGCAAACTTGCTCTGAATGATGTTATTCAATAGAAAGGAGTGTTTTCATAATAATGTGACCATAATAAACATCAACAGTCATAAAACACCTTATTTCATCAAAAGAAGTTGATAAATAAGCAAACTTGCTCTGAATGATGTTATTCAACAGAAAGGAGTGTTTTCATAATACTGTGATGAAAATAAACATCAACTGTCAAAAAACACCTTATTTCATCAAAAGAAGTTGATAAATAAGCAAACTTGCTCTGAATGATGTTATTCAACAGAAAGGAGTGTTTTCATAATAATGTGACCATAATAAACATCAACTGTCATAAAACACCTTATTTCAACGAAAGAAGTTGATAAATAAGCAAACTTGCTCTGAATGATATTATTCAACAGAAAGGAGTGTTTCCATGCTTCTGTTATGAAAATAAACATCAACAGTCAAAAAACACGTTATTTCATCAAAAGAAGTTGATAAATAAGCAAAGTAAACATCAACAGAACTGAATGATGTTATTCAACAGAACTGAGTGTTTTCATAATAATGTGACCATAATAAACATCAACTGTCATAAAACACCTTATTTCAACAAAAGAAGTTGATAAATAAGCAAATTTGCTCTGAATGATGTTATTCAACAGAAAGGAGTGTTTTCATAATAATGTGACCATAATAAACATCAACTGTAATAAAACACCTTATTTCATCAAAAGAAGTTGATAAATAAGCAAAGTAAACATCAACAGAACTGAATGATGTTATTCAACAGAACTGAGTGTTTTCATAATAATGTGACCATAATAAACATCAACAGTCATAAAACACCTTATTTCAACAAAAGAAGTTGATAAACAAGCAAACTTGCTCTGAATAATGTTATTCAACAGAAAGGAGTGTTTTCATAATAATGTGACCATAATAAACATCAACAGTCAAAAAACACCTTATTTCATCAAAAGAAGTTGATAAATAAGCAAAGTAAACATCAACAGAACTGAATGATGTTATTCAACAGAACTGAGTGTTTTCATAATAATGTGACCATAATAAACATCAACAGTCATAAAACACCTTATTTCAACAAAAGAAGTTGATAAACAAGCAAACTTGCTCTGAATGATGTTATTCAACAGAAAGGAGTGTTTTCATAATAATGTGACCATAATAAACATCAACAGTCATAAAACACCTTATTTCATCAAAAGAAGTTGATAAATAAGCAAAGTAAACATCAACAGAACTGAATGATGTTATTCAACAGAACTGAGTGTTTTCATAATAATGTGACCATAATAAACATCAACAGTCATAAAACACCTTATTTCATCAAAAGAAGTTGATAAATAAGCAAAGTAAACATCAACAGAACTGAATGATGTTATTCAACAGAACTGAGTGTTTTCATAATAATGTGACCATCAACAGTCATAAAACACCTTATTTCATCAAAAGAAGTTGATAAATAAGCAAACTTGCTCTCAATGATGTTTTATCAACAGAAAGGAGTGTTTTCATAATAATGTGACCATAATAAACATCAACAGTCATAAAACACCTTATTTCATCAAAAGAAGTTGATAAATAAGCAAAGTAAACATCAACAGAACTGAATGATGTTAATCAACAGAACTGAGTGTTTTCATAATAATGTGACCATAATAAACATCAACTGTCATAAAACACCTTATTTCATCAAAAGAAGTTGATAAATAAGCAAACGTGCTCTGAATGATGTTATTCAACAGAAAGGAGTGTTTTCATAATAATGTGACCATAATAAACATCAACAGTCATAAAACACCTTATTTCATCAAAAGAAGTTGATAAATAAGCAAACTTGCTCTGAATGATGTTATTCAACAGAACTGAGTGTTTCCATGCTTCTGTTATGAAAATAAACATCAACAGTCAAAAAACACCTTATTTCATCAAAAGAAGTTGATAAATAAGCAAACTTGCTCTGAATGATGTTATTCAACAGAAAGGAGTGTTTTCATAATACTGTGACCATAATAAACATCAACAGTCATAAAACACCTTATTTCATCAAAAGAAGTTGATAAATAAGCAAAGTAAACATCAACAGAACTGAATGATGTTATTCAACAGAACTGAGTGTTTCCATGCTTCTGTTATGAAAATAAACATCAACAGTCAAAAAACACCTTATTTCATCAAAAGAAGTTGATAAATAAGCAAACTTGCTCTCAATGATGTTTTATCAACAGAAAGGAGTGTTTTCATAATAATGTGACCATAATAAACATCAACAGTCATAAAACACCTTATTTCATCAAAAGAAGTTGATAAATAAGCAAAGTAAACATCAACAGAACTGAATGATGTTATTCAACAGAACTGAGTGTTTTCATAATAATGTGACCATAATAAACATCAACAGTCATAAAACACCTTATTTCATCAAAAGAAGTTGATAAATAAGCAAAGTAAACATCAACAGAACTGAATGATGTTATTCAACAGAACTGAGTGTTTTCATAATAATGTGACCATCAACAGTCATAAAACACCTTATTTCATCAAAAGAAGTTGATAAATAAGCAAACTTGCTCTCAATGATGTTTTATCAACAGAAAGGAGTGTTTTCATAATAATGTGACCATAATAAACATCAACAGTCATAAAACACCTTATTTCATCAAAAGAAGTTGATAAATAAGCAAAGTAAACATCAACAGAACTGAATGATGTTAATCAACAGAACTGAGTGTTTTCATAATAATGTGACCATAATAAACATCAACTGTCATAAAACACCTTATTTCATCAAAAGAAGTTGATAAATAAGCAAACGTGCTCTGAATGATGTTATTCAACAGAAAGGAGTGTTTTCATAATAATGTGACCATAATAAACATCAACAGTCATAAAACACCTTATTTCATCAAAAGAAGTTGATAAATAAGCAAACTTGCTCTGAATGATGTTATTCAACAGAAAGGAGTGTTTTCATAATAATGTGACCATAATAAACATCAACTGTCATAAAACACCTTATTTCAACGAAAGAAGTTGATAAATAAGCAAACTTGCTCTGAATGATGTTATTCAACAGAAAGGAGTGTTTTCATAATACTGTGACCATAATAAACATCAACAGTCATAAAACACCTTATTTCATCAAAAGAAGTTGATAAATAAGCAAAGTAAACATCAACAGAACTGAATGATGTTATTCAACAGAACTGAGTGTTTTCATAATAATGTGACCATAATAAACATCAACAGTCATAAAACACCTTATTTCGTCAAAAGAAGTTGATAAATAAGCAAAGTAAACATCAACAGAACTGAATGATGTTATTCAACAGAACTGAGTGTTTTCATAATAATGTGACCATAATAAACATCAACAGTCATAAAACACCTTATTTCAACAAAAGAAGTTGATAAACAAGCAAACTTGCTCTGAATAATGTTATTCAACAGAAAGGAGTGTTTTCATAATAATGTGACCATAATAAACATCAACAGTCAAAAAACACCTTATTTCATCAAAAGAAGTTGATAAATAAGCAAAGTAAACATCAACAGAACTGAATGATGTTATTCAACAGAACTGAGTGTTTTCATAATAATGTGACCATAATAAACATCAACAGTCATAAAACACCTTATTTCAACAAAAGAAGTTGATAAACAAGCAAACTTGCTCTGAATGATGTTATTCAACAGAAAGGAGTGTTTTCATAATAATGTGACCATAATAAACATCAACAGTCATAAAACACCTTATTTCATCAAAAGAAGTTGATAAATAAGCAAAGTAAACATCAACAGAACTGAATGATGTTATTCAACAGAACTGAGTGTTTTCATAATAATGTGACCATAATAAACATCAACAGTCATAAAACACCTTATTTCATCAAAAGAAGTTGATAAATAAGCAAAGTAAACATCAACAGAACTGAATGATGTTATTCAACAGAACTGAGTGTTTTCATAATAATGTGACCATCAACAGTCATAAAACACCTTATTTCATCAAAAGAAGTTGATAAATAAGCAAACTTGCTCTCAATGATGTTTTATCAACAGAAAGGAGTGTTTTCATAATAATGTGACCATAATAAACATCAACAGTCATAAAACACCTTATTTCATCAAAAGAAGTTGATAAATAAGCAAAGTAAACATCAACAGAACTGAATGATGTTAATCAACAGAACTGAGTGTTTTCATAATAATGTGACCATAATAAACATCAACTGTCATAAAACACCTTATTTCATCAAAAGAAGTTGATAAATAAGCAAACGTGCTCTGAATGATGTTATTCAACAGAAAGGAGTGTTTTCATAATAATGTGACCATAATAAACATCAACAGTCATAAAACACCTTATTTCATCAAAAGAAGTTGATAAATAAGCAAACTTGCTCTGAATGATGTTATTCAACAGAACTGAGTGTTTCCATGCTTCTGTTATGAAAATAAACATCAACAGTCAAAAAACACCTTATTTCATCAAAAGAAGTTGATAAATAAGCAAACTTGCTCTGAATGATGTTATTCAACAGAAAGGAGTGTTTTCATAATACTGTGACCATAATAAACATCAACAGTCATAAAACACCTTATTTCATCAAAAGAAGTTGATAAATAAGCAAAGTAAACATCAACAGAACTGAATGATGTTATTCAACAGAACTGAGTGTTTCCATGCTTCTGTTATGAAAATAAACATCAACAGTCAAAAAACACCTTATTTCATCAAAAGAAGTTGATAAATAAGCAAACTTGCTCTCAATGATGTTATTCAACAGAAAGGAGTGTTTTCATAATACTGTGATGAAAATAAACATCAACAGTCAAAAAACACCTTATATCATCAAAAGAAGTTGATAAATAAGCAAACTTGCTCTGAATGATGTTATTCAACAGAAAGGAGTGTTTTCATAATACTGTGACCATAATAAACATCAACAGTCATAAAACACCTTATTTCAACAAAAGAAGTTGATAAACAAGCAAACTTGCTCTGAATGATGTTATTCAACAGAAAGGAGTGTTTTCATAATAATGTGACCATAATAAACATCAACAGTCATAAAACACCTTATTTCATCAAAAGAAGTTGATAAATAAGCAAACTTGCTCTGAATGATGTTATTCAACAGAAAGGAGTGTTTTCATAATAATGTGACCATAATAAACATCAACAGTCATAAAACACCTTATTTCAACAAAAGAAGTTGATAAACAAGCAAACTTGCTCTGAATGATGTTATTCAACAGAAAGGAGTGTTTTCATAATACTGTGATGAAAATAAACATCAACTGTCAAAAAACACCTTATTTCATCAAAAGAAGTTGATAAATAAGCAAACTTGCTCTGAATGATGTTATTCAACAGAAAGGAGTGTTTTCATAATAATGTGACCATAATAAACATCAACAGTCATAAAACACCTTATTTCAACAAAAGAAGTTGATAAACAAGCAAACTTGCTCTGAATGATGTTATTCAACAGAAAGGAGTGTTTTCATAATACTGTGATGAAAATAAACATCAACTGTCAAAAAACACCTTATTTCATCAAAAGAAGTTGATAAATAAGCAAACTTGCTCTGAATGATGTTATTCAACAGAAAGGAGTGTTTTCATAATAATGTTAAAATAATAAACATCAACAGTCATAAAACACCTTATTTCAACAAAAGAAGTTGATAAATAAGCAAACTTGCTCTGAATGATGTTATTCAACAGAAAGGAGTGTTTTCATAATACTGTAATGAAAATAAACATCAACTGTCAAAAAACACCTTATTTCATCAAAAGAAGTTGATAAATAAGCAAACTTGCTCTGAATGATGTTATTCAACAGAAAGGAGTGTTTTCATAATAATGTGACCATAATAAACATCAACTGTCATAAAACACCTTATTTCAACGAAAGAAGTTGATAAATAAGCAAACTTGCTCTGAATGATATTATTCAACAGAAAGGAGTGTTTCCATGCTTCTGTTATGAAAATAAACATCAACAGTCAAAAAACACGTTATTTCATCAAAAGAAGTTGATAAATAAGCAAAGTAAACATCAACAGAACTGAATGATGTTATTCAACAGAACTGAGTGTTTTCATAATAATGTGACCATAATAAACATCAACTGTCATAAAACACCTTATTTCAACAAAAGAAGTTGATAAATAAGTAAACTTGCTCTGAATGATGTTATTCAACAGAAAGGAGTGTTTTCATAATAATGTGACCATAATAAACATCAACTGTCATAAAACACCTTATTTCATCAAAAGAAGTTGATAAATAAGCAAAGTAAACATCAACAGAACTGAATGATGTTATTCAACAGAACTGAGTGTTTTCATAATAATGTGACCATAATAAACATCAACAGTCATAAAACACCTTATTTCAACAAAAGAAGTTGATAAACAAGCAAACTTGCTCTGAATGATGTTATTCAACAGAAAGGAGTGTTTTCATAATAATGTGACCATAATAAACATCAACAGTCAAAAAACACCTTATTTCATCAAAAGAAGTTGATAAATAAGCAAACTTGCTCTGAATGATGTTATTCAACAGAAAGGAGTGTTTTCATAATACTGTGACCATAATAAACATCAACAGTCATAAAACACCTTATTTCATCAAAAGAAGTTGATAAATAAGCAAAGTAAACATCAACAGAACTGAATGATGTTATTCAACAGAACTGAGTGTTTCCATGCTTCTGTTATGAAAATAAACATCAACAGTCAAAAAACACCTTATTTCATCAAAAGAAGTTGATAAATAAGCAAACTTGCTCTCAATGATGTTTTATCAACAGAAAGGAGTGTTTTCATAATAATGTGACCATAATAAACATCAACAGTCATAAAACACCTTATTTCATCAAAAGAAGTTGATAAATAAGCAAAGTAAACATCAACAGAACTGAATGATGTTATTCAACAGAACTGAGTGTTTTCATAATAATGTGACCATAATAAACATCAACAGTCAAAAAACACCTTATTTCATCAAAAGAAGTTGATAAATAAGCAAAGTAAACATCAACAGAACTGAATGATGTTATTCAACAGAACTGAGTGTTTTCATAATAATGTGACCATAATAAACATCAACAGTCAAAAAACACCTTATTTCATCAAAAGAAGTTGATAAATAAGCAAAGTAAACATCAACAGAACTGAATGATGTTATTCACAGAACTGAGTGTTTTCATAATAATGTGACCATAATAAACATCAACTGTCATAAAACACCTTATTTCATCAAAAGAAGTTGATAAATAAGCAAAGTAAACATCAACAGAACTGAATGATGTTATTCAACAGAAAGGAGTGTTTTCATAATACTGTGACCATAATAAACATCAACAGTCATAAAACACCTTATTTCATCAAAAGAAGTTGATAAATAAGCAAAGTAAACATCAACAGAACTGAATGATGTTATTCAACAGAACTGAGTGTTTTCATAATAATGTGACCATAATAAACATCAACAGTCATAAAACACCTTATTTCAACAAAAGAAGTTGATAAACAAGCAAACTTGCTCTGAATGATGTTATTCAACAGAAAGGAGTGTTTTCATAATAATGTGACCATAATAAACATCAACAGTCATAAAACACCTTATTTCATCAAAAGAAGTTGATAAATAAGCAAAGTAAACATCAACAGAACTGAATGATGTTATTCAACAGAACTGAGTGTTTTCATAATAATGTGACCATAATAAACATCAACAGTCATAAAACACCTTATTTCATCAAAAGAAGTTGATAAATAAGCAAAGTAAACATCAACAGAACTGAATGATGTTATTCAACAGAACTGAGTGTTTTCATAATAATGTGACCATCAACAGTCATAAAACACCTTATTTCATCAAAAGAAGTTGATAAATAAGCAAACTTGCTCTCAATGATGTTTTATCAACAGAAAGGAGTGTTTTCATAATAATGTGACCATAATAAACATCAACAGTCATAAAACACCTTATTTCATCAAAAGAAGTTGATAAATAAGCAAAGTAAACATCAACAGAACTGAATGATGTTATTCAACAGAACTGAGTGTTTTCATAATAATGTGACCATCAACAGTCATAAAACACCTTATTTCATCAAAAGAAGTTGATAAATAAGCAAACTTGCTCTCAATGATGTTTTATCAACAGAAAGGAGTGTTTTCATAATAATGTGACCATAATAAACATCAACAGTCATAAAACACCTTATTTCATCAAAAGAAGTTGATAAATAAGCAAAGTAAACATCAACAGAACTGAATGATGTTAATCAACAGAACTGAGTGTTTTCATAATAATGTGACCATAATAAACATCAACTGTCATAAAACACCTTATTTCATCAAAAGAAGTTGATAAATAAGCAAACGTGCTCTGAATGATGTTATTCAACAGAAAGGAGTGTTTTCATAATAATGTGACCATAATAAACATCAACAGTCATAAAACACCTTATTTCATCAAAAGAAGTTGATAAATAAGCAAACTTGCTCTGAATGATGTTATTCAACAGAACTGAGTGTTTCCATGCTTCTGTTATGAAAATAAACATCAACAGTCAAAAAACACCTTATTTCATCAAAAGAAGTTGATAAATAAGCAAACTTGCTCTGAATGATGTTATTCAACAGAAAGGAGTGTTTTCATAATACTGTGACCATAATAAACATCAACAGTCATAAAACACCTTATTTCATCAAAAGAAGTTGATAAATAAGCAAAGTAAACATCAACAGAACTGAATGATGTTATTCAACAGAACTGAGTGTTTTCATAATAATGTGACCATAATAAACATCAACAGTCATAAAACACCTTATTTCGTCAAAAGAAGTTGATAAATAAGCAAAGTAAACATCAACAGAACTGAATGATGTTATTCAACAGAACTGAGTGTTTTCATAATAATGTGACCATAATAAACATCAACAGTCATAAAACACCTTATTTCAACAAAAGAAGTTGATAAACAAGCAAACTTGCTCTGAATGATGTTATTCAACAGAAAGGAGTGTTTTCATAATAATGTGACCATAATAAACATCAACAGTCATAAAACACCTTATTTCATCAAAAGAAGTTGATAAATAAGCAAACTTGCTCTGAATGATGTTATTCAACAGAAAGGAGTGTTTTCATAATAATGTGACCATAATAAACATCAACAGTCATAAAACACCTTATTTCAACAAAAGAAGTTGATAAACAAGCAAACTTGCTCTGAATGATGTTATTCAACAGAAAGGAGTGTTTTCATAATACTGTGATGAAAATAAACATCAACTGTCAAAAAACACCTTATTTCATCAAAAGAAGTTGATAAATAAGCAAACTTGCTCTGAATGATGTTATTCAAAAGAAAGGAGTGTTTTCATAATACTGTGATGAAAATAAACATCAACTGTCAAAAAACACCTTATTTCATCAAAAGAAGTTGATAAATAAGCAAACTTGCTCTGAATGATGTTATTCAACAGAAAGGAGTGTTTTCATAATAATGTGACCATAATAAACATCAACTGTCATAAAACACCTTATTTCATCAAAAGAAGTTGATAAATAAGCAAAGTAAACATCAACAGAACTGAATGATGTTATTCAACAGAACTGAGTGTTTTCATAATAATGTGACCATAATAAACATCAACTGTCATAAAACACCTTATTTCAACAAAAGAAGTTGATAAATAAGCAAACTTGCTCTGAATGATGTTATTCAACAGAAAGGAGTGTTTTCATAATAATGTGACCATAATAAACATCAACTGTCATAAAACACCTTATTTCAACAAAAGAAGTTGATAAACAAGCAAACTTGCTCTGAATGATGTTATTCAACAGAAAGGAGTGTTTTCATAATAATGTGACCATAATAAACATCAACAGTCATAAAACACCTTATTTCATCAAAAGAAGTTGATAAATAAGCAAACTTGCTCTGAATGATGTTATTCAACAGAAAGGAGTGTTTTCATAATACTGTGATGAAAATAAACATCAACTGTCAAAAAACACCTTATTTCATCAAAAGAAGTTGATAAATAAGCAAACTTGCTCTGAATGATGTTATTCAACAGAAAGGAGTGTTTTCATAATAATGTTAAAATAATAAACATCAACAGTCATAAAACACCTTATTTCAACAAAAGAAGTTGATAAATAAGCAAACTTGCTCTGAATGATGTTATTCAACAGAAAGGAGTGTTTTCATAATACTGTGATGAAAATAAACATCAACTGTCAAAAAACACCTTATTTCATCAAAAGAAGTTGATAAATAAGCAAACTTGCTCTGAATGATGTTATTCAACAGAAAGGAGTGTTTTCATAATAATGTGACCATAATAAACATCAACTGTCATAAAACACCTTATTTCATCAAAAGAAGTTGATAAATAAGCAAAGTAAACATCAACAGAACTGAATGATGTTATTCAACAGAACTGAGTGTTTTCATAATAATGTGACCATAATAAACATCAACTGTCATAAAACACCTTATTTCAACAAAAGAAGTTGATAAATAAGCAAACTTGCTCTGAATGATGTTATTCAACAGAAAGGAGTGTTTTCATAATAATGTGACCATAATAAACATCAACTGTCATAAAACACCTTATTTCATCAAAAGAAGTTGATAAATAAGCAAAGTAAACATCAACAGAACTGAATGATGTTATTCAACAGAACTGAGTGTTTTCATAATAATGTGACCATAATAAACATCAACAGTCATAAAACACCTTATTTCAACAAAAGAAGTTGATAAACAAGCAAACTTGCTCTGAATGATGTTATTCAACAGAAAGGAGTGTTTTCATAATAATGTGACCATAATAAACATCAACAGTCATAAAACACCTTATTTCATCAAAAGAAGTTGATAAATAAGCAAACTTGCTCTGAATGATGTTATTCAACAGAAAGGAGTGTTTTCATAATAATGTGACCATAATAAACATCAACTGTCATAAAACACCTTATTTCAACGAAAGAAGTTGATAAATAAGCAAACTTGCTCTGAATGATATTATTCAACAGAAAGGAGTGTTTCCATGCTTCTGTTATGAAAATAAACATCAACAGTCAAAAAACACGTTATTTCATCAAAAGAAGTTGATAAATAAGCAAAGTAAACATCAACAGAACTGAATGATGTTATTCAACAGAACTGAGTGTTTTCATAATAATGTGACCATAATAAACATCAACTGTCATAAAACACCTTATTTCAACAAAAGAAGTTGATAAATAAGCAAACTTGCTCTGAATGATGTTATTCAACAGAAAGGAGTGTTTTCATAATAATGTGACCATAATAAACATCAACTGTCATAAAACACCTTATTTCATCAAAAGAAGTTGATAAATAAGCAAAGTAAACATCAACAGAACTGAATGATGTTATTCAACAGAACTGAGTGTTTTCATAATAATGTGACCATAATAAACATCAACAGTCAAAAAACACCTTATTTCATCAAAAGAAGTTGATAAATAAGCAAGTAAACATCAACAGAACTGAATGATGTTATTCAACAGAACTGAGTGTTTTCATAATAATGTGACCATAATAAACATCAACTGTCATAAAACACCTTATTTCATCAAAAGAAGTTGATAAATAAGCAAAGTAAACATCAACAGAACTGAATGATGTTATTCAACAGAAAGGAGTGTTTTCATAATACTGTGACCATAATAAACATCAACAGTCATAAAACACCTTATTTCATCAAAGAAGTTGATAAATAAGCAAAGTAAACATCAACAGAACTGAATGATGTTATTCAACAGAACTGAGTGTTTTCATAATAATGTGACCATAATAAACATCAACAGTCATAAAACACCTTATTTCAACAAAAGAAGTTGATAAACAAGCAAACTTGCTCTGAATGATGTTATTCAACAGAAAGGAGTGTTTTCATAATAATGTGACCATAATAAACATCAACAGTCATAAAACACCTTATTTCATCAAAAGAAGTTGATAAATAAGCAAAGTAAACATCAACAGAACTGAATGATGTTATTCAACAGAACTGAGTGTTTTCATAATAATGTGACCATAATAAACATCAACAGTCATAAAACACCTTATTTCATCAAAAGAAGTTGATAAATAAGCAAAGTAAACATCAACAGAACTGAATGATGTTATTCAACAGAACTGAGTGTTTTCATAATAATGTGACCATCAACAGTCATAAAACACCTTATTTCATCAAAAGAAGTTGATAAATAAGCAAACTTGCTCTCAATGATGTTTTATCAACAGAAAGGAGTGTTTTCATAATAATGTGACCATAATAAACATCAACAGTCATAAAACACCTTATTTCATCAAAAGAAGTTGATAAATAAGCAAAGTAAACATCAACAGAACTGAATGATGTTATTCAACAGAACTGAGTGTTTTCATAATAATGTGACCATCAACAGTCATAAAACACCTTATTTCATCAAAAGAAGTTGATAAATAAGCAAACTTGCTCTCAATGATGTTTATCAACAGAAAGGAGTGTTTTCATAATAATGTGACCATAATAAACATCAACAGTCATAAAACACCTTATTTCATCAAAAGAAGTTGATAAATAAGCAAAGTAAACATCAACAGAACTGAATGATGTTAATCAACAGAACTGAGTGTTTTCATAATAATGTGACCATAATAAACATCAACTGTCATAAAACACCTTATTTCATCAAAAGAAGTTGATAAATAAGCAAACGTGCTCTGAATGATGTTATTCAACAGAAAGGAGTGTTTTCATAATAATGTGACCATAATAAACATCAACAGTCATAAAACACCTTATTTCATCAAAAGAAGTTGATAAATAAGCAAACTTGCTCTGAATGATGTTATTCAACAGAACTGAGTGTTTCCATGCTTCTGTTATGAAAATAAACATCAACAGTCAAAAAACACCTTATTTCATCAAAAGAAGTTGATAAATAAGCAAACTTGCTCTGAATGATGTTACTCAACAGAAAGGAGTGTTTTCATAATACTGTGACCATAATAAACATCAACAGTCATAAAACACCTTATTTCATCAAAAGAAGTTGATAAATAAGCAAAGTAAACATCAACAGAACTGAATGATGTTATTCAACAGAACTGAGTGTTTTCATAATAATGTGACCATAATAAACATCAACAGTCATAAAACACCTTATTTCGTCAAAAGAAGTTGATAAATAAGCAAAGTAAACATCAACAGAACTGAATGATGTTATTCAACAGAACTGAGTGTTTTCATAATAATGTGACCATAATAAACATCAACAGTCATAAAACACCTTATTTCAACAAAAGAAGTTGATAAACAAGCAAACTTGCTCTGAATGATGTTATTCAACAGAAAGGAGTGTTTTCATAATAATGTGACCATAATAAACATCAACAGTCATAAAACACCTTATTTCATCAAAAGAAGTTGATAAATAAGCAAACTTGCTCTGAATGATGTTATTCAACAGAAAGGAGTGTTTTCATAATAATGTGACCATAATAAACATCAACAGTCATAAAACACCTTATTTCAACAAAAGAAGTTGATAAACAAGCAAACTTGCTCTGAATGATGTTATTCAACAGAAAGGAGTGTTTTCATAATACTGTGATGAAAATAAACATCAACTGTCAAAAAACACCTTATTTCATCAAAAGAAGTTGATAAATAAGCAAACTTGCTCTGAATGATGTTATTCAAAAGAAAGGAGTGTTTTCATAATACTGTGATGAAAATAAACATCAACTGTCAAAAAACACCTTATTTCATCAAAAGAAGTTGATAAATAAGCAAACTTGCTCTGAATGATGTTATTCAACAGAAAGGAGTGTTTTCATAATAATGTGACCATAATAAACATCAACTGTCATAAAACACCTTATTTCATCAAAAGAAGTTGATAAATAAGCAAAGTAAACATCAACAGAACTGAATGATGTTATTCAACAGAACTGAGTGTTTTCATAATAATGTGACCATAATAAACATCAACTGTCATAAAACACCTTATTTCAACAAAAGAAGTTGATAAATAAGCAAACTTGCTCTGAATGATGTTATTCAACAGAAAGGAGTGTTTTCATAATAATGTGACCATAATAAACATCAACTGTCATAAAACACCTTATTTCATCAAAAGAAGTTGATAAATAAGCAAAGTAAACATCAACAGAACTGAATGATGTTATTCAACAGAACTGAGTGTTTTCATAATAATGTGACCATAATAAACATCAACAGTCATAAAACACCTTATTTCAACAAAAGAAGTTGATAAACAAGCAAACTTGCTCTGAATGATGTTATTCAACAGAAAGGAGTGTTTTCATAATAATGTGACCATAATAAACATCAACAGTCATAAAACACCTTATTTCATCAAAAGAAGTTGATAAATAAGCAAACTTGCTCTGAATGATGTTATTCAACAGAAAGGAGTGTTTTCATAATACTGTGATGAAAATAAACATCAACTGTCAAAAAACACCTTATTTCATCAAAAGAAGTTGATAAATAAGCAAACTTGCTCTGAATGATGTTATTCAACAGAAAGGAGTGTTTTCATAATAATGTTAAATAATAAACATCAACAGTCATAAAACACCTTATTTCAACAAAAGAAGTTGATAAATAAGCAAACTTGCTCTGAATGATGTTATTCAACAGAAAGGAGTGTTTTCATAATACTGTGATGAAAATAAACATCAACTGTCAAAAAACACCTTATTTCATCAAAAGAAGTTGATAAATAAGCAAACTTGCTCTGAATGATGTTATTCAACAGAAAGGAGTGTTTTCATAATAATGTGACCATAATAAACATCAACTGTCATAAAACACCTTATTTCATCAAAAGAAGTTGATAAATAAGCAAAGTAAACATCAACAGAACTGAATGATGTTATTCAACAGAACTGAGTGTTTTCATAATAATGTGACCATAATAAACATCAACTGTCATAAAACACCTTATTTCAACAAAAGAAGTTGATAAATAAGCAAACTTGCTCTGAATGATGTTATTCAACAGAAAGGAGTGTTTTCATAATAATGTGACCATAATAAACATCAACTGTCATAAAACACCTTATTTCATCAAAAGAAGTTGATAAATAAGCAAAGTAAACATCAACAGAACTGAATGATGTTATTCAACAGAACTGAGTGTTTTCATAATAATGTGACCATAATAAACATCAACAGTCATAAAACACCTTATTTCAACAAAAGAAGTTGATAAACAAGCAAACTTGCTCTGAATGATGTTATTCAACAGAAAGGAGTGTTTTCATAATAATGTGACCATAATAAACATCAACAGTCATAAAACACCTTATTTCATCAAAAGAAGTTGATAAATAAGCAAACTTGCTCTGAATGATGTTATTCAACAGAAAGGAGTGTTTTCATAATAATGTGACCATAATAAACATCAACTGTCATAAAACACCTTATTTCAACGAAAGAAGTTGATAAATAAGCAAACTTGCTCTGAATGATATTATTCAACAGAAAGGAGTGTTTCCATGCTTCTGTTATGAAAATAAACATCAACAGTCAAAAAACACGTTATTTCATCAAAAGAAGTTGATAAATAAGCAAAGTAAACATCAACAGAACTGAATGATGTTATTCAACAGAACTGAGTGTTTTCATAATAATGTGACCATAATAAACATCAACAGTCATAAAACACCTTATTTCAACAAAAGAAGTTGATAAATAAGCAAACTTGCTCTGAATGATGTTATTCAACAGAAAGGAGTGTTTTCATAATAATGTGACCATAATAAACATCAACTGTCATAAAACACCTTATTTCATCAAAAGAAGTTGATAAATAAGCAAAGTAAACATCAACAGAACTGAATGATGTTATTCAACAGAACTGAGTGTTTTCATAATAATGTGACCATAATAAACATCAACAGTCAAAAAACACCTTATTTCATCAAAAGAAGTTGATAAATAAGCAAAGTAAACATCAACAGAACTGAATGATGTTATTCAACAGAACTGAGTGTTTTCATAATAATGTGACCATAATAAACATCAACTGTCATAAAACACCTTATTTCATCAAAAGAAGTTGATAAATAAGCAAAGTAAACATCAACAGAACTGAATGATGTTATTCAACAGAAAGGAGTGTTTTCATAATACTGTGACCATAATAAACATCAACAGTCATAAAACACCTTATTTCATCAAAAGAAGTTGATAAATAAGCAAAGTAAACATCAACAGAACTGAATGATGTTATTCAACAGAACTGAGTGTTTTCATAATAATGTGACCATAATAAACATCAACAGTCATAAAACACCTTATTTCAACAAAAGAAGTTGATAAACAAGCAAACTTGCTCTGAATGATGTTATTCAACAGAAAGGAGTGTTTTCATAATAATGTGACCATAATAAACATCAACAGTCATAAAACACCTTATTTCATCAAAAGAAGTTGATAAATAAGCAAAGTAAACATCAACAGAACTGAATGATGTTATTCAACAGAACTGAGTGTTTTCATAATAATGTGACCATAATAAACATCAACAGTCATAAAACACCTTATTTCATCAAAAGAAGTTGATAAATAAGCAAAGTAAACATCAACAGAACTGAATGATGTTATTCAACAGAACTGAGTGTTTTCATAATAATGTGACCATCAACAGTCATAAAACACCTTATTTCATCAAAAGAAGTTGATAAATAAGCAAACTTGCTCTCAATGATGTTTTATCAACAGAAAGGAGTGTTTTCATAATAATGTGACCATAATAAACATCAACAGTCATAAAACACCTTATTTCATCAAAAGAAGTTGATAAATAAGCAAAGTAAACATCAACAGAACTGAATGATGTTATTCAACAGAACTGAGTGTTTTCATAATAATGTGACCATCAACAGTCATAAAACACCTTATTTCATCAAAAGAAGTTGATAAATAAGCAAACTTGCTCTCAATGATGTTTTATCAACAGAAAGGAGTGTTTTCATAATAATGTGACCATAATAAACATCAACAGTCATAAAACACCTTATTTCATCAAAAGAAGTTGATAAATAAGCAAAGTAAACATCAACAGAACTGAATGATGTTAATCAACAGAACTGAGTGTTTTCATAATAATGTGACCATAATAAACATCAACTGTCATAAAACACCTTATTTCATCAAAAGAAGTTGATAAATAAGCAAACGTGCTCTGAATGATGTTATTCAACAGAAAGGAGTGTTTTCATAATAATGTGACCATAATAAACATCAACAGTCATAAAACACCTTATTTCATCAAAAGAAGTTGATAAATAAGCAAACTTGCTCTGAATGATGTTATTCAACAGAACTGAGTGTTTCCATGCTTCTGTTATGAAAATAAACATCAACAGTCAAAAAACACCTTATTTCATCAAAGAAGTTGATAAATAAGCAAACTTGCTCTGAATGATGTTACTCAACAGAAAGGAGTGTTTTCATAATACTGTGACCATAATAAACATCAACAGTCATAAAACACCTTATTTCATCAAAAGAAGTTGATAAATAAGCAAAGTAAACATCAACAGAACTGAATGATGTTATTCAACAGAACTGAGTGTTTTCATAATAATGTGACCATAATAAACATCAACAGTCATAAAACACCTTATTTCGTCAAAAGAAGTTGATAAATAAGCAAAGTAAACATCAACAGAACTGAATGATGTTATTCAACAGAACTGAGTGTTTTCATAATAATGTGACCATAATAAACATCAACAGTCATAAAACACCTTATTTCAACAAAAGAAGTTGATAAACAAGCAAACTTGCTCTGAATGATGTTATTCAACAGAAAGGAGTGTTTTCATAATAATGTGACCATAATAAACATCAACAGTCATAAAACACCTTATTTCATCAAAAGAAGTTGATAAATAAGCAAACTTGCTCTGAATGATGTTATTCAACAGAAAGGAGTGTTTTCATAATAATGTGACCATAATAAACATCAACAGTCATAAAACACCTTATTTCAACAAAAGAAGTTGATAAACAAGCAAACTTGCTCTGAATGATGTTATTCAACAGAAAGGAGTGTTTTCATAATACTGTGATGAAAATAAACATCAACTGTCAAAAAACACCTTATTTCATCAAAAGAAGTTGATAAATAAGCAAACTTGCTCTGAATGATGTTATTCAAAAGAAAGGAGTGTTTTCATAATACTGTGATGAAAATAAACATCAACTGTCAAAAAACACCTTATTTCATCAAAAGAAGTTGATAAATAAGCAAACTTGCTCTGAATGATGTTATTCAACAGAAAGGAGTGTTTTCATAATAATGTGACCATAATAAACATCAACTGTCATAAAACACCTTATTTCATCAAAAGAAGTTGATAAATAAGCAAAGTAAACATCAACAGAACTGAATGATGTTATTCAACAGAAAGGAGTGTTTTCATAATACTGTGACCATAATAAACATCAACAGTCATAAAACACCTTATTTCATCAAAAGAAGTTGATAAATAAGCAAAGTAAACATCACAGAACTGAATGATGTTATTCAACAGAACTGAGTGTTTTCATAATAATGTGACCATAATAAACATCAACAGTCATAAAACACCTTATTTCAACAAAAGAAGTTGATAAACAAGCAAACTTGCTCTGAATGATGTTATTCAACAGAAAGGAGTGTTTTCATAATAATGTGACCATAATAAACATCAACAGTCATAAAACACCTTATTTCATCAAAAGAAGTTGATAAATAAGCAAAGTAAACATCAACAGAACTGAATGATGTTATTCAACAGAACTGAGTGTTTTCATAATAATGTGACCATAATAAACATCAACAGTCATAAAACACCTTATTTCATCAAAAGAAGTTGATAAATAAGCAAAGTAAACATCAACAGAACTGAATGATGTTATTCAACAGAACTGAGTGTTTTCATAATAATGTGACCATCAACAGTCATAAAACACCTTATTTCATCAAAAGAAGTTGATAAATAAGCAAACTTGCTCTCAATGATGTTTTATCAACAGAAAGGAGTGTTTTCATAATAATGTGACCATAATAAACATCAACAGTCATAAAACACCTTATTTCATCAAAAGAAGTTGATAAATAAGCAAAGTAAACATCAACAGAACTGAATGATGTTATTCAACAGAACTGAGTGTTTTCATAATAATGTGACCATCAACAGTCATAAAACACCTTATTTCATCAAAAGAAGTTGATAAATAAGCAAACTTGCTCTCAATGATGTTTTATCAACAGAAAGGAGTGTTTTCATAATAATGTGACCATAATAAACATCAACAGTCATAAAACACCTTATTTCATCAAAAGAAGTTGATAAATAAGCAAAGTAAACATCAACAGAACTGAATGATGTTAATCAACAGAACTGAGTGTTTTCATAATAATGTGACCATAATAAACATCAACTGTCATAAAACACCTTATTTCATCAAAAGAAGTTGATAAATAAGCAAACGTGCTCTGAATGATGTTATTCAACAGAAAGGAGTGTTTTCATAATAATGTGACCATAATAAACATCAACAGTCATAAAACACCTTATTTCATCAAAGAAGTTGATAAATAAGCAAACTTGCTCTGAATGATGTTATTCAACAGAACTGAGTGTTTCCATGCTAAATAAACATCAACAGTCAAAAAACACCTTATTTCATCAAAAGAAGTTGATAAATAAGCAAACTTGCTCTGAATGATGTTACTCAACAGAAAGGAGTGTTTTCATAATACTGTGACCATAATAAACATCAACAGTCATAAAACACCTTATTTCGTCAAAAGAAGTTGATAAATAAGCAAAGTAAACATCAACAGAACTGAATGATGTTATTCAACAGAACTGAGTGTTTTCATAATAATGTGACCATAATAAACATCAACAGTCATAAAACACCTTATTTCAACAAAAGAAGTTGATAAACAAGCAAACTTGCTCTGAATGATGTTATTCAACAGAAAGGAGTGTTTTCATAATAATGTGACCATAATAAACATCAACAGTCATAAAACACCTTATTTCATCAAAAGAAGTTGATAAATAAGCAAACTTGCTCTGAATGATGTTATTCAACAGAAAGGAGTGTTTTCATAATAATGTGACCATAATAAACATCAACAGTCATAAAACACCTTATTTCAACAAAAGAAGTTGATAAACAAGCAAACTTGCTCTGAATGATGTTATTCAACAGAAAGGAGTGTTTTCATAATACTGTGATGAAAATAAACATCAACTGTCAAAAAACACCTTATTTCATCAAAAGAAGTTGATAAATAAGCAAACTTGCTCTGAATGATGTTATTCAAAAGAAAGGAGTGTTTTCATAATACTGTGATGAAAATAAACATCAACTGTCAAAAAACACCTTATTTCATCAAAAGAAGTTGATAAATAAGCAAACTTGCTCTGAATGATGTTATTCAACAGAAAGGAGTGTTTTCATAATAATGTGACCATAATAAACATCAACTGTCATAAAACACCTTATTTCATCAAAAGAAGTTGATAAATAAGCAAAGTAAACATCAACAGAACTGAATGATGTTATTCAACAGAAAGGAGTGTTTTCATAATACTGTGACCATAATAAACATCAACAGTCATAAAACACCTTATTTCATCAAAAGAAGTTGATAAATAAGCAAAGTAAACATCAACAGAACTGAATGATGTTATTCAACAGAACTGAGTGTTTTCATAATAATGTGACCATAATAAACATCAACAGTCATAAAACACCTTATTTCAACAAAAGAAGTTGATAAACAAGCAAACTTGCTCTGAATGATGTTATTCAACAGAAAGGAGTGTTTTCATAATAATGTGACCATAATAAACATCAACAGTCATAAAACACCTTATTTCATCAAAAGAAGTTGATAAATAAGCAAAGTAAACATCAACAGAACTGAATGATGTTATTCAACAGAACTGAGTGTTTTCATAATAATGTGACCATAATAAACATCAACAGTCATAAAACACCTTATTTCATCAAAAGAAGTTGATAAATAAGCAAAGTAAACATCAACAGAACTGAATGATGTTATTCAACAGAACTGAGTGTTTTCATAATAATGTGACCATCAACAGTCATAAAACACCTTATTTCATCAAAAGAAGTTGATAAATAAGCAAACTTGCTCTCAATGATGTTTTATCAACAGAAAGGAGTGTTTTCATAATAATGTGACCATAATAAACATCAACAGTCATAAAACACCTTATTTCATCAAAAGAAGTTGATAAATAAGCAAAGTAAACATCAACAGAACTGAATGATGTTATTCAACAGAACTGAGTGTTTTCATAATAATGTGACCATCAACAGTCATAAAACACCTTATTTCATCAAAAGAAGTTGATAAATAAGCAAACTTGCTCTCAATGATGTTTTATCAACAGAAAGGAGTGTTTTCATAATAATGTGACCATAATAAACATCAACAGTCATAAAACACCTTATTTCATCAAAAGAAGTTGATAAATAAGCAAAGTAAACATCAACAGAACTGAATGATGTTAATCAACAGAACTGAGTGTTTTCATAATAATGTGACCATAATAAACATCAACTGTCATAAAACACCTTATTTCATCAAAAGAAGTTGATAAATAAGCAAACGTGCTCTGAATGATGTTATTCAACAGAAAGGAGTGTTTTCATAATAATGTGACCATAATAAACATCAACAGTCATAAAACACCTTATTTCATCAAAAGAAGTTGATAAATAAGCAAACTTGCTCTGAATGATGTTATTCAACAGAACTGAGTGTTTCCATGCTTCTGTTATGAAAATAAACATCAACAGTCAAAAAACACCTTATTTCATCAAAAGAAGTTGATAAATAAGCAAACTTGCTCTGAATGATGTTACTCAACAGAAAGGAGTGTTTTCATAATACTGTGACCATAATAAACATCAACAGTCATAAAACACCTTATTTCATCAAAAGAAGTTGATAAATAAGCAAAGTAAACATCAACAGAACTGAATGATGTTATTCAACAGAACTGAGTGTTTTCATAATAATGTGACCATAATAAACATCAACAGTCATAAAACACCTTATTTCGTCAAAAGAAGTTGATAAATAAGCAAAGTAAACATCAACAGAACTGAATGATGTTATTCAACAGAACTGAGTGTTTTCATAATAATGTGACCATAATAAACATCAACAGTCATAAAACACCTTATTTCAACAAAAGAAGTTGATAAACAAGCAAACTTGCTCTGAATGATGTTATTCAACAGAAAGGAGTGTTTTCATAATAATGTGACCATAATAAACATCAACAGTCATAAAACACCTTATTTCATCAAAAGAAGTTGATAAATAAGCAAACTTGCTCTGAATGATGTTATTCAACAGAAAGGAGTGTTTTCATAATAATGTGACCATAATAAACATCAACAGTCATAAAACACCTTATTTCAACAAAAGAAGTTGATAAACAAGCAAACTTGCTCTGAATGATGTTATTCAACAGAAAGGAGTGTTTTCATAATACTGTGATGAAAATAAACATCAACTGTCAAAAAACACCTTATTTCATCAAAAGAAGTTGATAAATAAGCAAACTTGCTCTGAATGATGTTATTCAACAGAAAGGAGTGTTTTCATAATAATGTGACCATAATAAACATCAACTGTCATAAAACACCTTATTTCATCAAAAGAAGTTGATAAATAAGCAAAGTAAACATCAACAGAACTGAATGATGTTATTCAACAGAACTGAGTGTTTTCATAATAATGTGACCATAATAAACATCAACTGTCATAAAACACCTTATTTCAACAAAAGAAGTTGATAAATAAGCAAACTTGCTCTGAATGATGTTATTCAACAGAAAGGAGTGTTTTCATAATAATGTGACCATAATAAACATCAACTGTCATAAAACACCTTATTTCATCAAAAGAAGTTGATAAATAAGCAAAGTAAACATCAACAGAACTGAATGATGTTATTCAACAGAACTGAGTGTTTTCATAATAATGTGACCATAATAAACATCAACAGTCATAAAACACCTTATTTCAACAAAAGAAGTTGATAAACAAGCAAACTTGCTCTGAATGATGTTATTCAACAGAAAGGAGTGTTTTCATAATAATGTGACCATAATAAACATCAACAGTCATAAAACACCTTATTTCATCAAAAGAAGTTGATAAATAAGCAAACTTGCTCTGAATGATGTTATTCAACAGAAAGGAGTGTTTTCATAATAATGTGACCATAATAAACATCAACAGTCATAAAACACCTTATTTCAACAAAAGAAGTTGATAAACAAGCAAACTTGCTCTGAATGATGTTATTCAACAGAAAGGAGTGTTTTCATAATAATGTGACCATAATAAACATCAACAGTCATAAAACACCTTATTTCAACAAAAGAAGTTGATAAATAAGCAAACTTGCTCTGAATGATGTTATTCAACAGAAAGGAGTGTTTTCATAATAATGTGACCATAATAAACATCAACAGTCATAAAACACCTTATTTCAACAAAAGAAGTTGATAAACAAGCAAACTTGCTCTGAATGATGTTATTCAACAGAAAGGAGTGTTTTCATAATACTGTGATGAAAATAAACATCAACTGTCAAAAAACACCTTATTTCATCAAAAGAAGTTGATAAATAAGCAAACTTGCTCTGAATGATGTTATTCAACAGAAAGGAGTGTTTTCATAATAATGTGACCATAATAAACATCAACAGTCATAAAACACCTTATTTCAACAAAAGAAGTTGATAAACAAGCAAACTTGCTCTGAATGATGTTATTCAACAGAAAGGAGTGTTTTCATAATAATGTGACCATAATAAACATCAACAGTCATAAAACACCTTATTTCATCAAAAGAAGTTGATAAATAAGCAAACTTGCTCTGAATGATGTTATTCAACAGAAAGGAGTGTTTTCATAATACTGTGATGAAAATAAACATCAACTGTCAAAAAACACCTTATTTCATCAAAAGAAGTTGATAAATAAGCAAACTTGCTCTGAATGATGTTATTCAACAGAAAGGAGTGTTTTCATAATAATGTTAAAATAATAAACATCAACAGTCATAAAACACCTTATTTCAACAAAAGAAGTTGATAAATAAGCAAACTTGCTCTGAATGATGTTATTCAACAGAAAGGAGTGTTTTCATAATACTGTGATGAAAATAAACATCAACTGTCAAAAAACACCTTATTTCATCAAAAGAAGTTGATAAATAAGCAAACTTGCTCTGAATGATGTTATTCAACAGAAAGGAGTGTTTTCATAATAATGTGACCATAATAAACATCAACTGTCATAAAACACCTTATTTCATCAAAAGAAGTTGATAAATAAGCAAAGTAAACATCAACAGAACTGAATGATGTTATTCAACAGAACTGAGTGTTTTCATAATAATGTGACCATAATAAACATCAACTGTCATAAAACACCTTATTTCAACAAAAGAAGTTGATAAATAAGCAAACTTGCTCTGAATGATGTTATTCAACAGAAAGGAGTGTTTTCATAATAATGTGACCATAATAAACATCAACTGTCATAAAACACCTTATTTCATCAAAAGAAGTTGATAAATAAGCAAAGTAAACATCAACAGAACTGAATGATGTTATTCAACAGAACTGAGTGTTTTCATAATAATGTGACCATAATAAACATCAACAGTCATAAAACACCTTATTTCAACAAAAGAAGTTGATAAACAAGCAAACTTGCTCTGAATGATGTTATTCAACAGAAAGGAGTGTTTTCATAATAATGTGACCATAATAAACATCAACAGTCATAAAACACCTTATTTCATCAAAAGAAGTTGATAAATAAGCAAACTTGCTCTGAATGATGTTATTCAACAGAAAGGAGTGTTTTCATAATAATGTGACCATAATAAACATCAACTGTCATAAAACACCTTATTTCATCAAAAGAAGTTGATAAATAAGCAAAGTAAACATCAACAGAACTGAATGATGTTATTCAACAGAACTGAGTGTTTTCATAATAATGTGACCATAATAAACATCAACAGTCATAAAACACCTTATTTCAACAAAAGAAGTTGATAAACAAGCAAACTTGCTCTGAATGATGTTATTCAACAGAAAGGAGTGTTTTCATAATAATGTGACCATAATAAACATCAACAGTCATAAAACACCTTATTTCATCAAAAGAAGTTGATAAATAAGCAAACTTGCTCTGAATGATGTTATTCAACAGAAAGGAGTGTTTTCATAATAATGTGACCATAATAAACATCAACTGTCATAAAACACCTTATTTCAACGAAAGAAGTTGATAAATAAGCAAACTTGCTCTGAATGATATTATTCAACAGAAAGGAGTGTTTCCATGCTTCTGTTATGAAAATAAACATCAACAGTCAAAAAACACGTTATTTCATCAAAAGAAGTTGATAAATAAGCAAAGTAAACATCAACAGAACTGAATGATGTTATTCAACAGAACTGAGTGTTTTCATAATAATGTGACCATAATAAACATCAACTGTCATAAAACACCTTATTTCAACAAAAGAAGTTGATAAATAAGCAAACTTGCTCTGAATGATGTTATTCAACAGAAAGGAGTGTTTTCATAATAATGTGACCATAATAAACATCAACTGTCATAAAACACCTTATTTCATCAAAAGAAGTTGATAAATAAGCAAAGTAAACATCAACAGAACTGAATGATGTTATTCAACAGAACTGAGTGTTTTCATAATAATGTGACCATAATAAACATCAACAGTCATAAAACACCTTATTTCAACAAAAGAAGTTGATAAACAAGCAAACTTGCTCTGAATGATGTTATTCAACAGAAAGGAGTGTTTTCATAATAATGTGACCATAATAAACATCAACAGTCATAAAACACCTTATTTCATCAAAAGAAGTTGATAAATAAGCAAACTTGCTCTGAATGATGTTATTCAACAGAAAGGAGTGTTTTCATAATAATGTGACCATAATAAACATCAACAGTCAAAAAACACCTTATTTCATCAAAAGAAGTTGATAAATAAGCAAACTTGCTCTCAATGATGTTATTCAACAGAAAGGAGTGTTTTCATAATACTGTGATGAAAATAAACATCAACAGTCAAAAAACACCTTATATCATCAAAAGAAGTTGATAAATAAGCAAACTTGCTCTGAATGATGTTATTCAACAGAAAGGAGTGTTTTCATAATACTGTGACCATAATAAACATCAACAGTCATAAAACACCTTATTTCATCAAAAGAAGTTGATAAATAAGCAAAGTAAACATCAACAGAACTGAATGATGTTATTCAACAGAACTGAGTGTTTTCATAATAATGTGACCATAATAAACATCAACAGTCATAAAACACCTTATTTCATCAAAAGAAGTTGATAAATAAGCAAAGTAAACATCAACAGAACTGAATGATGTTATTCAACAGAACTGAGTGTTTTCATAATAATGTGACCATAATAAACATCAACAGTCATAAAACACCTTATTTCAACAAAAGAAGTTGATAAACAAGCAAACTTGCTCTGAATGATGTTATTCAACAGAAAGGAGTGTTTTCATAATAATGTGACCATAATAAACATCAACAGTCATAAAACACCTTATTTCATCAAAAGAAGTTGATAAATAAGCAAACTTGCTCTGAATGATGTTATTCAACAGAAAGGAGTGTTTTCATAATAATGTGACCATAATAAACATCAACAGTCATAAAACACCTTATTTCAACAAAAGAAGTTGATAAACAAGCAAACTTGCTCTGAATGATGTTATTCAACAGAAAGGAGTGTTTTCATAATAATGTGACCATAATAAACATCAACAGTCATAAAACACCTTATTTCAACAAAAGAAGTTGATAAACAAGCAAACTTGCTCTGAATGATGTTATTCAACAGAAAGGAGTGTTTTCATAATACTGTGATGAAAATAAACATCAACTGTCAAAAAACACCTTATTTCATCAAAAGAAGTTGATAAATAAGCAAACTTGCTCTGAATGATGTTATTCAACAGAAAGGAGTGTTTTCATAATAATGTTAAAATAATAAACATCAACAGTCATAAAACACCTTATTTCAACAAAAGAAGTTGATAAATAAGCAAACTTGCTCTGAATGATGTTATTCAACAGAAAGGAGTGTTTTCATAATACTGTGATGAAAATAAACATCAACTGTCAAAAAACACCTTATTTCATCAAAAGAAGTTGATAAATAAGCAAACTTGCTCTGAATGATGTTATTCAACAGAAAGGAGTGTTTTCATAATAATGTGACCATAATAAACATCAACTGTCATAAAACACCTTATTTCATCAAAAGAAGTTGATAAATAAGCAAAGTAAACATCAACAGAACTGAATGATGTTATTCAACAGAACTGAGTGTTTTCATAATAATGTGACCATAATAAACATCAACAGTCATAAAACACCTTATTTCAACAAAAGAAGTTGATAAACAAGCAAACTTGCTCTGAATGATGTTATTCAACAGAAAGGAGTGTTTTCATAATAATGTGACCATAATAAACATCAACAGTCAAAAAACACCTTATTTCATCAAAAGAAGTTGATAAATAAGCAAACTTGCTCTGAATGATGTTATTCAACAGAAAGGAGTGTTTTCATAATACTGTGACCATAATAAACATCAACAGTCATAAAACACCTTATTTCATCAAAAGAAGTTGATAAATAAGCAAAGTAAACATCAACAGAACTGAATGATGTTATTCAACAGAACTGAGTGTTTCCATGCTTCTGTTATGAAAATAAACATCAACAGTCAAAAAACACCTTATTTCATCAAAAGAAGTTGATAAATAAGCAAACTTGCTCTCAATGATGTTTTATCAACAGAAAGGAGTGTTTTCATAATAATGTGACCATAATAAACATCAACAGTCATAAAACACCTTATTTCATCAAAAGAAGTTGATAAATAAGCAAAGTAAACATCAACAGAACTGAATGATGTTATTCAACAGAACTGAGTGTTTTCATAATAATGTGACCATAATAAACATCAACAGTCAAAAAACACCTTATTTCATCAAAAGAAGTTGATAAATAAGCAAAGTAAACATCAACAGAACTGAATGATGTTATTCAACAGAACTGAGTGTTTTCATAATAATGTGACCATAATAAACATCAACAGTCAAAAAACACCTTATTTCATCAAAAGAAGTTGATAAATAAGCAAAGTAAACATCAACAGAACTGAATGATGTTATTCAACAGAACTGAGTGTTTTCATAATAATGTGACCATAATAAACATCAACTGTCATAAAACACCTTATTTCATCAAAAGAAGTTGATAAATAAGCAAAGTAAACATCAACAGAACTGAATGATGTTATTCAACAGAAAGGAGTGTTTTCATAATACTGTGACCATAATAAACATCAACAGTCATAAAACACCTTATTTCATCAAAGAAGTTGATAAATAAGCAAAGTAAACATCAACAGAACTGAATGATGTTATTCAACAGAACTGAGTGTTTTTATAATAATGTGACCATAATAAACATCAACAGTCATAAAACACCTTATTTCAACAAAAGAAGTTGATAAACAAGCAAACTTGCTCTGAATGATGTTATTCAACAGAAAGGAGTGTTTTCATAATAATGTGACCATAATAAACATCAACAGTCATAAAACACCTTATTTCATCAAAAGAAGTTGATAAATAAGCAAAGTAAACATCAACAGAACTGAATGATGTTATTCAACAGAACTGAGTGTTTTCATAATAATGTGACCATAATAAACATCAACAGTCATAAAACACCTTATTTCATCAAAAGAAGTTGATAAATAAGCAAAGTAAACATCAACAGAACTGAATGATGTTATTCAACAGAACTGAGTGTTTTCATAATAATGTGACCATCAACAGTCATAAAACACCTTATTTCATCAAAAGAAGTTGATAAATAAGCAAACTTGCTCTCAATGATGTTTTATCAACAGAAAGGAGTGTTTTCATAATAATGTGACCATAATAAACATCAACAGTCATAAAACACCTTATTTCATCAAAAGAAGTTGATAAATAAGCAAAGTAAACATCAACAGAACTGAATGATGTTAATCAACAGAACTGAGTGTTTTCATAATAATGTGACCATAATAAACATCAACTGTCATAAAACACCTTATTTCATCAAAAGAAGTTGATAAATAAGCAAACGTGCTCTGAATGATGTTATTCAACAGAAAGGAGTGTTTTCATAATAATGTGACCATAATAAACATCAACAGTCATAAAACACCTTATTTCATCAAAAGAAGTTGATAAATAAGCAAACTTGCTCTGAATGATGTTATTCAACAGAACTGAGTGTTTCCATGCTTCTGTTATGAAAATAAACATCAACAGTCAAAAAACACCTTATTTCATCAAAAGAAGTTGATAAATAAGCAAACTTGCTCTGAATGATGTTATTCAACAGAAAGGAGTGTTTTCATAATACTGTGACCATAATAAACATCAACAGTCATAAAACACCTTATTTCATCAAAAGAAGTTGATAAATAAGCAAAGTAAACATCAACAGAACTGAATGATGTTATTCAACAGAACTGAGTGTTTTCATAATAATGTGACCATAATAAACATCAACAGTCATAAAACACCTTATTTCGTCAAAAGAAGTTGATAAATAAGCAAAGTAAACATCAACAGAACTGAATGATGTTATTCAACAGAACTGAGTGTTTTCATAATAATGTGACCATAATAAACATCAACAGTCATAAAACACCTTATTTCAACAAAAGAAGTTGATAAACAAGCAAACTTGCTCTGAATGATGTTATTCAACAGAAAGGAGTGTTTTCATAATAATGTGACCATAATAAACATCAACAGTCATAAAACACCTTATTTCATCAAAAGAAGTTGATAAATAAGCAAACTTGCTCTGAATGATGTTATTCAACAGAAAGGAGTGTTTTCATAATAATGTGACCATAATAAACATCAACAGTCATAAAACACCTTATTTCAACAAAAGAAGTTGATAAACAAGCAAACTTGCTCTGAATGATGTTATTCAACAGAAAGGAGTGTTTTCATAATACTGTGATGAAAATAAACATCAACTGTCAAAAAACACCTTATTTCATCAAAAGAAGTTGATAAATAAGCAACCTTGCTCTGAATGATGTTATTCAAAAGAAAGGAGTGTTTTCATAATACTGTGATGAAAATAAACATCAACTGTCAAAAAACACCTTATTTCATCAAAAGAAGTTGATAAATAAGCAAACTTGCTCTGAATGATGTTATTCAACAGAAAGGAGTGTTTTCATAATAATGTGACCATAATAAACATCAACTGTCATAAAACACCTTATTTCATCAAAAGAAGTTGATAAATAAGCAAAGTAAACATCAACAGAACTGAATGATGTTATTCAACAGAACTGAGTGTTTTCATAATAATGTGACCATAATAAACATCAACTGTCATAAAACACCTTATTTCAACAAAAGAAGTTGATAAATAAGCAAACTTGCTCTGAATGATGTTATTCAACAGAAAGGAGTGTTTTCATAATAATGTGACCATAATAAACATCAACTGTCATAAAACACCTTATTTCATCAAAGAAGTTGATAAATAAGCAAAGTAAACATCAACAGAACTGAATGATGTTATTCAACAGAACTGAGTGTTTTCATAATAATGTGACCATAATAAACATCAACAGTCATAAAACACCTTATTTCAACAAAAGAAGTTGATAAACAAGCAAACTTGCTCTGAATGATGTTATTCAACAGAAAGGAGTGTTTTCATAATAATGTGACCATAATAAACATCAACAGTCATAAAACACCTTATTTCATCAAAAGAAGTTGATAAATAAGCAAACTTGCTCTGAATGATGTTATTCAACAGAAAGGAGTGTTTTCATAATAATGTGACCATAATAAACATCAACTGTCATAAAACACCTTATTTCAACGAAAGAAGTTGATAAATAAGCAAACTTGCTCTGAATGATATTATTCAACAGAAAGGAGTGTTTCCATGCTTCTGTTATGAAAATAAACATCAACAGTCAAAAAACACGTTATTTCATCAAAAGAAGTTGATAAATAAGCAAAGTAAACATCAACAGAACTGAATGATGTTATTCAACAGAACTGAGTGTTTTCATAATAATGTGACCATAATAAACATCAACTGTCATAAAACACCTTATTTCAACAAAAGAAGTTGATAAATAAGCAAACTTGCTCTGAATGATGTTATTCAACAGAAAGGAGTGTTTTCATAATAATGTGACCATAATAAACATCAACTGTCATAAAACACCTTATTTCATCAAAAGAAGTTGATAAATAAGCAAAGTAAACATCAACAGAACTGAATGATGTTATTCAACAGAACTGAGTGTTTTCATAATAATGTGACCATAATAAACATCAACAGTCATAAAACACCTTATTTCAACAAAAGAAGTTGATAAACAAGCAAACTTGCTCTGAATGATGTTATTCAACAGAAAGGAGTGTTTTCATAATAATGTGACCATAATAAACATCAACAGTCATAAAACACCTTATTTCATCAAAAGAAGTTGATAAATAAGCAAACTTGCTCTGAATGATGTTATTCAACAGAAAGGAGTGTTTTCATAATAATGTGACCATAATAAACATCAACAGTCAAAAAACACCTTATTTCATCAAAAGAAGTTGATAAATAAGCAAACTTGCTCTCAATGATGTTATTCAACAGAAAGGAGTGTTTTCATAATACTGTGATGAAAATAAACATCAACAGTCAAAAAACACCTTATATCATCAAAAGAAGTTGATAAATAAGCAAACTTGCTCTGAATGATGTTATTCAACAGAAAGGAGTGTTTTCATAATACTGTGACCATAATAAACATCAACAGTCATAAAACACCTTATTTCAACAAAAGAAGTTGATAAACAAGCAAACTTGCTCTGAATGATGTTATTCAACAGAAAGGAGTGTTTTCATAATAATGTGACCATAATAAACATCAACAGTCATAAAACACCTTATTTCATCAAAAGAAGTTGATAAATAAGCAAACTTGCTCTGAATGATGTTATTCAACAGAAAGGAGTGTTTTCATAATAATGTGACCATAATAAACATCAACAGTCATAAAACAACCTTATTTCAACAAAAGAAGTTGATAAACAAGCAAACTTGCTCTGAATGATGTTATTCAACAGAAAGGAGTGTTTTCATAATACTGTGATGAAAATAAACATCAACTGTCAAAAAACACCTTATTTCATCAAAGAAGTTGATAAATAAGCAAACTTGCTCTGAATGATGTTATTCAACAGAAAGGAGTGTTTTCATAATAATGTGACCATAATAAACATCAACAGTCATAAAACACCTTATTTCAACAAAAGAAGTTGATAAATAAGCAAACTTGCTCTGAATGATGTTATTCAACAGAAAGGAGTGTTTTCATAATACTGTGATGAAAATAAACATCAACTGTCAAAAAACACCTTATTTCATCAAAAGAAGTTGATAAATAAGCAAACTTGCTCTGAATGATGTTATTCAACAGAAAGGAGTGTTTTCATAATAATGTTAAAATAATAAACATCAACAGTCATAAAACACCTTATTTCAACAAAAGAAGTTGATAAATAAGCAAACTTGCTCTGAATGATGTTATTCAACAGAAAGGAGTGTTTTCATAATACTGTGATGAAAATAAACATCAACTGTCAAAAAACACCTTATTTCATCAAAAGAAGTTGATAAATAAGCAAACTTGCTCTGAATGATGTTATTCAACAGAAAGGAGTGTTTTCATAATAATGTGACCATAATAAACATCAACTGTCATAAAACACCTTATTTCAACGAAAGAAGTTGATAAATAAGCAAACTTGCTCTGAATGATATTATTCAACAGAAAGGAGTGTTTCCATGCTTCTGTTATGAAAATAAACATCAACAGTCAAAAAACACGTTATTTCATCAAAAGAAGTTGATAAATAAGCAAAGTAAACATCAACAGAACTGAATGATGTTATTCAACAGAACTGAGTGTTTTCATAATAATGTGACCATAATAAACATCAACTGTCATAAAACACCTTATTTCAACAAAAGAAGTTGATAAATAAGTAAACTTGCTCTGAATGATGTTATTCAACAGAAAGGAGTGTTTTCATAATAATGTGACCATAATAAACATCAACTGTCATAAAACACCTTATTTCATCAAAAGAAGTTGATAAATAAGCAAAGTAAACATCAACAGAACTGAATGATGTTATTCAACAGAACTGAGTGTTTTCATAATAATGTGACCATAATAAACATCAACAGTCATAAAACACCTTATTTCAACAAAAGAAGTTGATAAACAAGCAAACTTGCTCTGAATGATGTTATTCAACAGAAAGGAGTGTTTTCATAATAATGTGACCATAATAAACATCAACAGTCAAAAAACACCTTATTTCATCAAAAGAAGTTGATAAATAAGCAAACTTGCTCTGAATGATGTTATTCAACAGAAAGGAGTGTTTTCATAATACTGTGACCATAATAAACATCAACAGTCATAAAACACCTTATTTCATCAAAAGAAGTTGATAAATAAGCAAAGTAAACATCAACAGAACTGAATGATGTTATTCAACAGAACTGAGTGTTTCCATGCTTCTGTTATGAAAATAAACATCAACAGTCAAAAAACACCTTATTTCATCAAAAGAAGTTGATAAATAAGCAAACTTGCTCTCAATGATGTTTTATCAACAGAAAGGAGTGTTTTCATAATAATGTGACCATAATAAACATCAACAGTCATAAAACACCTTATTTCATCAAAAGAAGTTGATAAATAAGCAAAGTAAACATCAACAGAACTGAATGATGTTATTCAACAGAACTGAGTGTTTTCATAATAATGTGACCATAATAAACATCAACAGTCAAAAAACACCTTATTTCATCAAAAGAAGTTGATAAATAAGCAAAGTAAACATCAACAGAACTGAATGATGTTATTCAACAGAACTGAGTGTTTTCATAATAATGTGACCATAATAAACATCAACAGTCAAAAAACACCTTATTTCATCAAAAGAAGTTGATAAATAAGCAAAGTAAACATCAACAGAACTGAATGATGTTATTCAACAGAACTGAGTGTTTTCATAATAATGTGACCATAATAAACATCAACTGTCATAAAACACCTTATTTCATCAAAAGAAGTTGATAAATAAGCAAAGTAAACATCAACAGAACTGAATGATGTTATTCAACAGAAAGGAGTGTTTTCATAATACTGTGACCATAATAAACATCAACAGTCATAAAACACCTTATTTCATCAAAAGAAGTTGATAAATAAGCAAAGTAAACATCAACAGAACTGAATGATGTTATTCAACAGAACTGAGTGTTTTCATAATAATGTGACCATAATAAACATCAACAGTCATAAAACACCTTATTTCAACAAAAGAAGTTGATAAACAAGCAAACTTGCTCTGAATGATGTTATTCAACAGAAAGGAGTGTTTTCATAATAATGTGACCATAATAAACATCAACAGTCATAAAACACCTTATTTCATCAAAAGAAGTTGATAAATAAGCAAAGTAAACATCAACAGAACTGAATGATGTTATTCAACAGAACTGAGTGTTTTCATAATAATGTGACCATAATAAACATCAACAGTCATAAAACACCTTATTTCATCAAAAGAAGTTGATAAATAAGCAAAGTAAACATCAACAGAACTGAATGATGTTATTCAACAGAACTGAGTGTTTTCATAATAATGTGACCATCAACAGTCATAAAACACCTTATTTCATCAAAAGAAGTTGATAAATAAGCAAACTTGCTCTCAATGATGTTTTATCAACAGAAAGGAGTGTTTTCATAATAATGTGACCATAATAAACATCAACAGTCATAAAACACCTTATTTCATCAAAAGAAGTTGATAAATAAGCAAAGTAAACATCAACAGAACTGAATGATGTTATTCAACAGAACTGAGTGTTTTCATAATAATGTGACCATCAACAGTCATAAAACACCTTATTTCATCAAAAGAAGTTGATAAATAAGCAAACTTGCTCTCAATGATGTTTTATCAACAGAAAGGAGTGTTTTCATAATAATGTGACCATAATAAACATCAACAGTCATAAAACACCTTATTTCATCAAAAGAAGTTGATAAATAAGCAAAGTAAACATCAACAGAACTGAATGATGTTAATCAACAGAACTGAGTGTTTTCATAATAATGTGACCATAATAAACATCAACTGTCATAAAACACCTTATTTCATCAAAAGAAGTTGATAAATAAGCAAACGTGCTCTGAATGATGTTATTCAACAGAAAGGAGTGTTTTCATAATAATGTGACCATAATAAACATCAACAGTCATAAAACACCGTATTTCATCAAAAGAAGTTGATAAATAAGCAAACTTGCTCTGAATGATGTTATTCAACAGAACTGAGTGTTTCCATGCTTCTGTTATGAAAATAAACATCAACAGTCAAAAAACACCTTATTTCATCAAAAGAAGTTGATAAATAAGCAAACTTGCTCTGAATGATGTTATTCAACAGAAAGGAGTGTTTTCATAATACTGTGACCATAATAAACATCAACAGTCATAAAACACCTTATTTCATCAAAAGAAGTTGATAAATAAGCAAAGTAAACATCAACAGAACTGAATGATGTTATTCAACAGAACTGAGTGTTTTCATAATAATGTGACCATAATAAACATCAACAGTCATAAAACACCTTATTTCGTCAAAAGAAGTTGATAAATAAGCAAAGTAAACATCAACAGAACTGAATGATGTTATTCAACAGAACTGAGTGTTTTCATAATAATGTGACCATAATAAACATCAACAGTCATAAAACACCTTATTTCAACAAAAGAAGTTGATAAACAAGCAAACTTGCTCTGAATGATGTTATTCAACAGAAAGGAGTGTTTTCATAATAATGTGACCATAATAAACATCAACAGTCATAAAACACCTTATTTCATCAAAAGAAGTTGATAAATAAGCAAACTTGCTCTGAATGATGTTATTCAACAGAAAGGAGTGTTTTCATAATAATGTGACCATAATAAACATCAACAGTCATAAAACACCTTATTTCAACAAAAGAAGTTGATAAACAAGCAAACTTGCTCTGAATGATGTTATTCAACAGAAAGGAGTGTTTTCATAATACTGTGATGAAAATAAACATCAACTGTCAAAAAACACCTTATTTCATCAAAAGAAGTTGATAAATAAGCAAACTTGCTCTGAATGATGTTATTCAAAAGAAAGGAGTGTTTTCATAATACTGTGATGAAAATAAACATCAACTGTCAAAAAACACCTTATTTCATCAAAAGAAGTTGATAAATAAGCAAACTTGCTCTGAATGATGTTATTCAACAGAAAGGAGTGTTTTCATAATAATGTGACCATAATAAACATCAACTGTCATAAAACACCTTATTTCATCAAAAGAAGTTGATAAATAAGCAAAGTAAACATCAACAGAACTGAATGATGTTATTCAACAGAACTGAGTGTTTTCATAATAATGTGACCATAATAAACATCAACTGTCATAAAACACCTTATTTCAACAAAAGAAGTTGATAAATAAGCAAACTTGCTCTGAATGATGTTATTCAACAGAAAGGAGTGTTTTCATAATAATGTGACCATAATAAACATCAACTGTCATAAAACACCTTATTTCATCAAAAGAAGTTGATAAATAAGCAAAGTAAACATCAACAGAACTGAATGATGTTATTCAACAGAACTGAGTGTTTTCATAATAATGTGACCATAATAAACATCAACAGTCATAAAACACCTTATTTCAACAAAAGAAGTTGATAAACAAGCAAACTTGCTCTGAATGATGTTATTCAACAGAAAGGAGTGTTTTCATAATAATGTGACCATAATAAACATCAACAGTCATAAAACACCTTATTTCATCAAAAGAAGTTGATAAATAAGCAAACTTGCTCTGAATGATGTTATTCAACAGAAAGGAGTGTTTTCATAATACTGTGATGAAAATAAACATCAACTGTCAAAAAACACCTTATTTCATCAAAAGAAGTTGATAAATAAGCAAACTTGCTCTGAATGATGTTATTCAACAGAAAGGAGTGTTTTCATAATAATGTTAAAATAATAAACATCAACAGTCATAAAACACCTTATTTCAACAAAAGAAGTTGATAAATAAGCAAACTTGCTCTGAATGATGTTATTCAACAGAAAGGAGTGTTTTCATAATACTGTGATGAAAATAAACATCAACTGTCAAAAAACACCTTATTTCATCAAAAGAAGTTGATAAATAAGCAAACTTGCTCTGAATGATGTTATTCAACAGAAAGGAGTGTTTTCATAATAATGTGACCATAATAAACATCAACTGTCATAAAACACCTTATTTCATCAAAAGAAGTTGATAAATAAGCAAAGTAAACATCAACAGAACTGAATGATGTTATTCAACAGAACTGAGTGTTTTCATAATAATGTGACCATAATAAACATCAACTGTCATAAAACACCTTATTTCAACAAAAGAAGTTGATAAATAAGCAAACTTGCTCTGAATGATGTTATTCAACAGAAAGGAGTGTTTTCATAATAATGTGACCATAATAAACATCAACTGTCATAAAACACCTTATTTCATCAAAAGAAGTTGATAAATAAGCAAAGTAAACATCAACAGAACTGAATGATGTTATTCAACAGAACTGAGTGTTTTCATAATAATGTGACCATAATAAACATCAACAGTCATAAAACACCTTATTTCAACAAAAGAAGTTGATAAACAAGCAAACTTGCTCTGAATGATGTTATTCAACAGAAAGGAGTGTTTTCATAATAATGTGACCATAATAAACATCAACAGTCATAAAACACCTTATTTCATCAAAAGAAGTTGATAAATAAGCAAACTTGCTCTGAATGATGTTATTCAACAGAAAGGAGTGTTTTCATAATAATGTGACCATAATAAACATCAACTGTCATAAAACACCTTATTTCAACGAAAGAAGTTGATAAATAAGCAAACTTGCTCTGAATGATATTATTCAACAGAAAGGAGTGTTTCCATGCTTCTGTTATGAAAATAAACATCAACAGTCAAAAAACACGTTATTTCATCAAAAGAAGTTGATAAATAAGCAAAGTAAACATCAACAGAACTGAATGATGTTATTCAACAGAACTGAGTGTTTTCATAATAATGTGACCATAATAAACATCAACTGTCATAAAACACCTTATTTCAACAAAAGAAGTTGATAAATAAGCAAACTTGCTCTGAATGATGTTATTCAACAGAAAGGAGTGTTTTCATAATAATGTGACCATAATAAACATCAACTGTCATAAAACACCTTATTTCATCAAAAGAAGTTGATAAATAAGCAAAGTAAACATCAACAGAACTGAATGATGTTATTCAACAGAACTGAGTGTTTTCATAATAATGTGACCATAATAAACATCAACAGTCATAAAACACCTTATTTCAACAAAAGAAGTTGATAAACAAGCAAACTTGCTCTGAATGATGTTATTCAACAGAAAGGAGTGTTTTCATAATAATGTGACCATAATAAACATCAACAGTCATAAAACACCTTATTTCATCAAAAGAAGTTGATAAATAAGCAAACTTGCTCTGAATGATGTTATTCAACAGAAAGGAGTGTTTTCATAATAATGTGACCATAATAAACATCAACAGTCAAAAAACACCTTATTTCATCAAAAGAAGTTGATAAATAAGCAAACTTGCTCTCAATGATGTTATTCAACAGAAAGGAGTGTTTTCATAATACTGTGATGAAAATAAACATCAACAGTCAAAAAACACCTTATATCATCAAAAGAAGTTGATAAATAAGCAAACTTGCTCTGAATGATGTTATTCAACAGAAAGGAGTGTTTTCATAATACTGTGACCATAATAAACATCAACAGTCATAAAACACCTTATTTCATCAAAAGAAGTTGATAAATAAGCAAAGTAAACATCAACAGAACTGAATGATGTTATTCAACAGAACTGAGTGTTTTCATAATAATGTGACCATAATAAACATCAACAGTCATAAAACACCTTATTTCATCAAAAGAAGTTGATAAATAAGCAAAGTAAACATCAACAGAACTGAATGATGTTATTCAACAGAACTGAGTGTTTTCATAATAATGTGACCATAATAAACATCAACAGTCATAAAACACCTTATTTCAACAAAAGAAGTTGATAAACAAGCAAACTTGCTCTGAATGATGTTATTCAACAGAAAGGAGTGTTTTCATAATAATGTGACCATAATAAACATCAACAGTCATAAAACACCTTATTTCATCAAAAGAAGTTGATAAATAAGCAAACTTGCTCTGAATGATGTTATTCAACAGAAAGGAGTGTTTTCATAATAATGTGACCATAATAAACATCAACAGTCATAAAACACCTTATTTCAACAAAAGAAGTTGATAAACAAGCAAACTTGCTCTGAATGATGTTATTCAACAGAAAGGAGTGTTTTCATAATAATGTGACCATAATAAACATCAACAGTCATAAAACACCTTATTTCAACAAAAGAAGTTGATAAACAAGCAAACTTGCTCTGAATGATGTTATTCAACAGAAAGGAGTGTTTTCATAATACTGTGATGAAAATAAACATCAACTGTCAAAAAACACCTTATTTCATCAAAAGAAGTTGATAAATAAGCAAACTTGCTCTGAATGATGTTATTCAACAGAAAGGAGTGTTTTCATAATAATGTTAAAATAATAAACATCAACAGTCATAAAACACCTTATTTCAACAAAAGAAGTTGATAAATAAGCAAACTTGCTCTGAATGATGTTATTCAACAGAAAGGAGTGTTTTCATAATACTGTGATGAAAATAAACATCAACTGTCAAAAAACACCTTATTTCATCAAAAGAAGTTGATAAATAAGCAAACTTGCTCTGAATGATGTTATTCAACAGAAAGGAGTGTTTTCATAATAATGTGACCATAATAAACATCAACTGTCATAAAACACCTTATTTCAACGAAAGAAGTTGATAAATAAGCAAACTTGCTCTGAATGATATTATTCAACAGAAAGGAGTGTTTCCATGCTTCTGTTATGAAAATAAACATCAACAGTCAAAAAACACGTTATTTCATCAAAAGAAGTTGATAAATAAGCAAAGTAAACATCAACAGAACTGAATGATGTTATTCAACAGAACTGAGTGTTTTCATAATAATGTGACCATAATAAACATCAACTGTCATAAAACACCTTATTTCAACAAAAGAAGTTGATAAATAAGCAAACTTGCTCTGAATGATGTTATTCAACAGAAAGGAGTGTTTTCATAATAATGTGACCATAATAAACATCAACTGTCATAAAACACCTTATTTCATCAAAAGAAGTTGATAAATAAGCAAAGTAAACATCAACAGAACTGAATGATGTTATTCAACAGAACTGAGTGTTTTCATAATAATGTGACCATAATAAACATCAACAGTCATAAAACACCTTATTTCATCAAAAGAAGTTGATAAATAAGCAAACTTGCTCTGAATGATGTTATTCAACAGAACTGAGTGTTTTCATAATAATGTGACCATAATAAACATCAACTGTCATAAAACACCTTATTTGATCAAAAGAAGTTGATAAATAAGCAAAGTAAACATCAACAGAACTGAATGATGTTATTCAACAGAACTGAGTGTTTTCATAATAATGTGACCATAATAAACATCAACAGTCATAAAACACCTTATTTCAACAAAAGAAGTTGATAAACAAGCAAACTTGCTCTGAATGATGTTATTCAACAGAAAGGAGTGTTTTCATAATAATGTGACCATAATAAACATCAACTGTCATAAAACACCTTATTTCATCAAAAGAAGTTGATAAATAAGCAAACTTGTTCTGAATGATGTTATTCAACAGAAAGGAGTGTTTTCATAATAATGTGACCATCAACAGTCATAAAACACCTTATTTCATCAAAAGAAGTTGATAAATAAGCAAACTTGCTCTCAATGATGTTATTCAACAGAAAGGAGTGTTTTCATAATAATGTGACCATAATAAACATCAACAGTCATAAAACACCTTATTTCATCAAAAGAAGTTGATAAATAAGCAAACTTGCTCTCAATGATGTTATTCAACAGAAAGGAGTGTTTTCATAATAATGTGACCATAATAAACATCAACAGTCATAAAACACCTTATTTCAACAAAAGAAGTTGATAAATAAACAAACTTGCTCTGAATGATGTTATTCAACAGAAAGGAGTGTTTTCATAATACTGTGATGAAAATAAACATCAACTGTCAAAAAACACCTTATTTCATCAAAAGAAGTTGATAAATAAGCAAACTTGCTCTCAATGATGTTTTATCAACAGAAAGGAGTGTTTTCATAATAATGTGACCATAATAAACATCAACAGTCATAAAACACCTTATTTCATCAAAAGAAGTTGATAAATAAGCAAAGTAAACATCAACAGAACTGAATGATGTTATTCAACAGAACTGAGTGTTTTCATAATAATGTGACCATAATAAACATCAACAGTCAAAAAACACCTTATTTCATCAAAAGAAGTTGATAAATAAGCAAAGTAAACATCAACAGAACTGAATGATGTTATTCAACAGAACTGAGTGTTTTCATAATAATGTGACCATAATAAACATCAACAGTCAAAAAACACCTTATTTCATCAAAAGAAGTTGATAAATAAGCAAAGTAAACATCAACAGAACTGAATGATGTTATTCAACAGAAAGGAGTGTTTTCATAATACTGTGACCATAATAAACATCAACAGTCATAAAACACGTTATTTCATCAAAAGAAGTTGATAAATAAGCAAAGTAAACATCAACAGAACTGAATGATGTTATTCAACAGAACTGAGTGTTTTCATAATAATGTGACCATAATAAACATCAACAGTCATAAAACACCTTATTTCAACAAAAGAAGTTGATAAACAAGCAAACTTACTCTGAATGATGTTATTCAACAGAAAGGAGTGTTTTCATAATAATGTGACCATAATAAACATCAACAGTCATAAAACACCTTATTTCATCAAAAGAAGTTGATAAATAAGCAAACTTGCTCTGAATGATGTTATTCAACAGAAAGGAGTGTTTTCATAATAATGTGACCATAATAAACATCAACAGTCATAAAACACCTTATTTCAACAAAAGAAGTTGATAAACAAGCAAACTTGCTCTGAATGATGTTATTCAACAGAAAGGAGTGTTTTCATAATACTGTGATGAAAATAAACATCAACTGTCAAAAAACACCTTATTTCATCAAAAGAAGTTGATAAATAAGCAAACTTGCTCTGAATGATGTTATTCAACAGAAAGGAGTGTTTTCATAATACTGTGATGAAAATAAACATCAACTGTCAAAAAACACCTTATTTCATCAAAAGAAGTTGATAAATAAGCAAACTTGCTCTGAATGATGTTATTCAACAGAAAGGAGTGTTTTCATAATAATGTGACCATAATAAACATCAACTGTCATAAAACACCTTATTTCAACGAAAGAAGTTGATAAATAAGCAAACTTGCTCTGAATGATATTATTCAACAGAAAGGAGTGTTTCCATGCTTCTGTTATGAAAATAAACATCAACAGTCAAAAAACACGTTATTTCATCAAAAGAAGTTGATAAATAAGCAAAGTAAACATCAACAGAACTGAATGATGTTATTCAACAGAACTGAGTGTTTTCATAATAATGTGACCATAATAAACATCAACTGTCATAAAACACCTTATTTCAACAAAAGAAGTTGATAAATAAGCAAACTTGCTCTGAATGATGTTATTCAACAGAAAGGAGTGTTTTCATAATAATGTGACAATAATAAACATCAACTGTCATAAAACACCTTATTTCATCAAAAGAAGTTGATAAATAAGCAAAGTAAACATCAACAGAACTGAATGATGTTATTCAACAGAACTGAGTGTTTTCATAATAATGTGACCATAATAAACATCAACAGTCATAAAACACCTTATTTCATCAAAAGAAGTTGATAAATAAGCAAACTTGCTCTGAATGATGTTATTCAACAGAACTGAGTGTTTTCATAATAATGTGACCATAATAAACATCAACTGTCATAAAACACCTTATTTGATCAAAAGAAGTTGATAAATAAGCAAAGTAAACATCAACAGAACTGAATGATGTTATTCAACAGAAAGGAGTGTTTTCATAATAATGTGACCATAATAAACATCAACAGTCATAAAACACCTTATTTCAACAAAAGAAGTTGATAAACAAGCAAACTTGCTCTGAATGATGTTATTCAACAGAACTGAGTGTTTTCATAATAATGTGACCATAATAAACATCAACAGTCATAAAACACCTTATTTCAACAAAAGAAGTTGATAAACAAGCAAACTTGCTCTGAATGATGTTATTCAACAGAAAGGAGTGTTTTCATAATAATGTGACCATAATAAACATCAACAGTCATAAAACACCTTATTTCATCAAAAGAAGTTGATAAATAAGCAAACTTGCTCTGAATGATGTTATTCAACAGAACTGAGTGTTTTCATAATAATGTGACCATAATAAACATCAACAGTCAAAAAACACCTTATTTCATCAAAAGAAGTTGATAAATAAGCAAACTTGCTCTCAATGATGTTATTCAACAGAAAGGAGTGTTTTCATAATACTGTGATGAAAATAAACATCAACAGTCAAAAAACACCTTATATCATCAAAAGAAGTTGATAAATAAGCAAAGTAAACATCAACAGAACTGAATGATGTTATTCAACAGAACTGAGTGTTTTCATAATAATGTGACCATAATAAACATCAACAGTCATAAAACACCTTATTTCATCAAAAGAAGTTGATAAATAAGCAAAGTAAACATCAACAGAACTGAATGATGTTATTCAACAGAACTGAGTGTTTTCATAATAATGTGACCATAATAAACATCAACAGTCATAAAACACCTTATTTCATCAAAAGAAGTTGATAAATAAGCAAAGTAAACATCAACAGAACTGAATGATGTTATTCAACAGAACTGAGTGTTTTCATAATAATGTGACCATAATAAACATCAACAGTCATAAAACACCTTATTTCATCAAAAGAAGTTGATAAATAAGCAAAGTAAACATCAACAGAACTGAATGATGTTATTCAACAGAACTGAGTGTTTTCATAATAATGTGACCATAATAAACATCAACAGTCATAAAACACCTTATTTCATCAAAAGAAGTTGATAAATAAGCAAAGTAAACATCAACAGAACTGAATGATGTTATTCAACAGAACTGAGTGTTTTCATAATAATGTGACCATAATAAACATCAACAGTCATAAAACACCTTATTTCATCAAAAGAAGTTGATAAATAAGCAAACTTGCTCTGAATGATGTTATTCAACAGAAAGGAGTGTTTTCATAATACTGTGACCATAATAAACATCAACAGTCATAAAACACCTTATTTCATCAAAAGAAGTTGATAAATAAGCAAAGTAAACATCAACAGAACTGAATGATGTTATTCAACAGAACTGAGTGTTTTCATAATAATGTGACCATCAACAGTCATAAAACACCTTATTTCATCAAAAGAAGTTGATAAATAAGCAAACTTGCTCTCAATGATGTTTTATCAACAGAAAGGAGTGCTTTCATAATAATGTGACCATAATAAACATCAACAGTCATAAAACACCTTATTTCATCAAAAGAAGTTGATAAATAAGCAAACTTGCTCTGAATGATGTTATTCAACAGAAAGGAGTGTTTTCATAATACTGTGACCATAATAAACATCAACTGTCATAAAACACCTTATTTCATCAAAAGAAGTTGATAAATAAGCAAACTTGCTCTGAATGATGTTATTCAACAGAAAGGAGTGTTTTCATAATAATGTGACCATAATAAACATCAACAGTCATAAAACACCTTATTTCATCAAAAGAAGTTGATAAATAAGCAAACTTGCTCTGAATGATGTTATTCAACAGAACTGAGTGTTTCCATGCTTCTGTTATGAAAATAAACATCAACAGTCATAAAACACCTTATTTCATCAAAAGAAGTTGATAAATAAGCAAACTTGCTCTCAATGATGTTATTCAACAGAAAGGAGTGTTTTCATAATACTGTGATGAAAATAAACATCAACTGTCAAAAAACACCTTATTTCATCAACAGAAGTTGATAAATAAGCAAACTTGCTCTGAATGATGTTATTCAACAGAAAGGAGTGTTTTCATAATAATGTGACCATAATAAACATCAACAGTCATAAAACACCTTATTTCATCAAAAGAAGTTGATAAATAAGCAAACTTGCTCTCAATGATGTTATTCAACAGAAAGGAGTGTTTTCATAATACTGTGATGAAAATAAACATCAACTGTCAAAAAACACCTTATTTCATCAAAAGAAGTTGATAAATAAGCAAACTTGCTCTGAATGATGTTATTCAACAGAAAGGAGTGTTTTCATAATAATGTTACCATAATAAACATCAACAGTCATAAAACACCTTATTTCATCAAAAGAAGTTGATAAATAAGCAAACTTGCTCTGAATGATGTTATTCAACAGAAAGGAGTGTTTTCATAATAATGTGACCATAATAAACATCAACAGTCATAAAACACCTTATTTCAACAAAAGAAGTTGACAAATATGCAAACTTGCTCTGAATGATGTTATTCAACAGATCTGATTGTTTCCATTCTTTTGTTATGAAAATAAACATCAACAGTCATGAAACACCTTATTTCATCAAAAGAAGTTGAAAAATAAGCAAACTTGCTCTGAATGATGTTATTCAACAGAAAGGAGTGTTTTCATAATAATGTGACCATAATAAACATCAACAGTCATAAAACACCTTATTTCATCAAAAGAAGTTGATAAATAAGCAAACTTGCTCTGAATGATGTTATTCAACAGAAAGGAGTGTTTTCATAATAATGTGACCATAATAAACATCAACAGTCATAAAACACCTTATTTCATCAAAAGAAGTTAAAAGATGAAACAAACTTGCTCTGAATGCTGTAATTCATCAAGTTTCATGCTTTGCATGTTCGATCAGCAGAAATGAGTGTTTGCATGCTCCTGTGAAGAAAATCTACATCTGCGGTCAAAAAACACCTTATTTCATCAAAAGAAGTAAAAAAGGCGAAGACACTTGCTCTGAATGCCGTAATTCATCAAGTTTCATGCTTTGCAGTGTTACAGCAGCAGAAATGAGTGTTTGCATGCTCCTGTGAAGAAAATTACATCTGCGGTCAAAAAACACCTTATTTCATCAAAAGAACTTAAAAGGCGAAGACACTTGCTCTGAATGCCGTAATTCATCAAGTTTCATGCTTTGCAGTGTTACAGCAGCAGAAATGAGTGTTTGCATGCTCCTGTGAAGAAAATTACATCTGCGGTCAAAAAACACCTTATTTCATCAAAAGAAGTTAAAAGGCGAAGACACTTGCTCTGAATGCCGTAATTCATCAAGTTTCATGCTTTGCAGTGTTACAGCAGCAGAAATGAGTGTTTGCATGCTCCTGTGAAGAAAATTACATCTGCGGTCAAAAAACACCTTATTTCATCAAAAGAAGTTAAAAGGCGAAGACACTTGCTCTGAATGCCGTAATTCATCAAGTTTCATGCTTTGCAGTGTTACAGCAGCAGAAATGAGTGTTTGCATGCTCCTGTGAAGAAAATCTACATCTGCGGTCAAAAAACACCTTATTTCATCAAAAGAAGTTAAAAGATGAAACAAACTTGCTCTGAATGCTATAATTCATCAAGTTTCATGCTTTGCATGTTCGATCAGCAGAAATGAGTGTTTGCATGCTCCTGTGAAGAAAATCTACATCTGCGGTCAAAAAACACCTTATTTCATCAAAAGAAGTTAAAAGGCGAAGACACTTGCTCTGAATGCCGTAATTCATCAAGTTTCATGCTTTGCATGTTCGATCAGCAGAAATGAGTGTTTGCATGCTCCTGTGAAGAAAATCTACATCTGCGGTCAAAAAACACCTTATTTCATCAAAAGAAGTTAAAAGATGAAACAAACTTGCTCTGAATGCCGTAATTCATCAAGTTTCATGCTTTGCAGTGTTACAGCAGCAGAAATGAGTGTTTGCATGCTCCTGTGAAGAAAATCTACATCTGCGGTCAAAAAACACCTTATTTCATCAAAAGAAGTTAAAAGATGAAACAAACTTGCTCTGAATCCTATAATTCATCAAGTTTCATGCTTTGCATGTTCGATCAGCAGAAATGAGTGTTTGCATGCTCCTGTGAAGAAAATCTACATCTGCGGTCAAAAAACACCTTATTTCATCAAAAGAAGTTAAAAGGCGAAGACACTTGCTCTGAATGCCGTAATTCATCAAGTTTCATGCTTTGCAGTGTTACAGCAGCAGAAATGAGTGTTTGCATGCTCCTGTGAAGAAAATCTACATCTGCGGTCAAAAAACACCTTATTTCATCAAAAGAAGTTAAAAGGCGAAGACACTTGCTCTGAATGCCGTAATTCATCAAGTTTCATGCTTTGCATGTTCGATCAGCAGAAATGAGTGTTTGCATGCTCCTGTGAAGAAAATCTACATCTGCGGTCAAAAAACACCTTATTTCATCAAAAGAAGTTAAAAGGCGAAGACACTTGCTCTGAATGCCGTAATTCATCAAGTTTCATGCTTTGCAGTGTTACAGCAGCAGAAATGAGTGTTTGCATGCTCCTGTGAAGAAAATTACATCTGCGGTCAAAAAACACCTTATTTCATCAAATGAAGTTAAAAGGCGAAGACACTTGCTCTGAATGCCGTAATTCATCAAGTTTCATGCTTTGCAGTGTTACAGCAGCAGAAATGAGTGTTTGCATGCTCCTGTGAAGAAAATTACATCTGCGGTCAAAAAACACCTTATTTCATCAAAAGAAGTTAAAAGGCGAAGACACTTGCTCTGAATGCCGTAATTCATCAAGTTTCATGCTTTGCAGTGTTACAGCAGCAGAAATGAGTGTTTGCATGCTCCTGTGAAGAAAATCTACATCTGCGGTCAAAAAACACCTTATTTCATCAAAAGAAGTTAAAAGGCGAAGACACTTGCTCTGAATGCCTTAATTCATCAAGTTTCATGCTTTGCAGTGTTACAGCAGCAGAAATGAGTGTTTGCATGCTCCTGTGAAGAAAATCTACATCTGCGGTCAAAAAACACCTTATTTCATCAAAAGAAGTTAAAAGATGAAACAAACTTGCTCTGAATGCTATAATTCATCAAGTTTCATGCTTTGCATGTTCGATCAGCAGAAATGAGTGTTTGCATGCTCCTGTGAAGAAAATCTACATCTGCGGTCAAAAAACACCTTATTTCATCAAAAGAAGTTAAAAGGCGAAGACACTTGCTCTGAATGCCGTAATTCATCAAGTTTCATGCTTTGCAGTGTTACAGCAGCAGAAATGAGTGTTTGCATGCTCCTGTGAAGAAAATCTACATCTGCGGTCAAAAAACACCTTATTTCATCAAAAGAAGTTAAAAGATGAAACAAACTTGCTCTGAATGCTATAATTCATCAAGTTTCATGCTTTGCATGTTCGATCAGCAGAAATGAGTGTTTGCATGCTCCTGTGAAGAAAATCTACATCTGCGGTCAAAAAACACCTTATTTCATCAAAAGAAGTTAAAAGGCGAAGACACTTGCTCTGAATGCCGTAATTCATCAAGTTTCATGCTTTGCAGTGTTACAGCAGCAGAAATGAGTGTTTGCATGCTCCTGTGAAGAAAATTACATCTGCGGTCAAAAAACACCTTATATCATCAAAAGAAGTTAAAAGGCGAAGACACTTGCTCTGAATGCCGTAATTATCAAGTTTCATGCTTTGCAGTGTTACAGCAGCAGAAATGAGTGTTTGCATGCTCCTGTGAAGAAAATTACATCTGCGGTCAAAAAACACCTTATTTCATCAAAAGAAGTTAAAAGGCGAAGACACTTGCTCTGAATGCCGTAATTCATCAAGTTTCATGCTTTGCAGTGTTACAGAAGCAGAAATGAGTGTTTGCATGCTCCTGTGAAGAAAATTACATCTGCGGTCAAAAAACACCTTATTTCATCAAAAGAAGTTAAAAGGCGAAGACACTTGCTCTGAATGCCGTAATTCATCAAGTTTCATGCTTTGCAGTGTTACAGCAGCAGAAATGAGTGTTTGCATGCTCCTGTGAAGAAAATCTACATCTGCGGTCAAAAAACACCTTATTTCATCAAAAGAAGTTAAAAGATGAAACAAACTTGCTCTGAATGCTATAATTCATCAAGTTTCATGCTTTGCATGTTCGATCAGCAGAAATGAGTGTTTGCATGCTCCTGTGAAGAAAATCTACATCTGCGGTCAAAAAACACCTTATTTCATCAAAAGAAGTTAAAAGGCGAAGACACTTGCTCTGAATGCCGTAATTCATCAAGTTTCATGCTTTGCAGTGTTACAGCAGCAGAAATGAGTGTTTGCATGCTCCTGTGAAGAAAATCTACATCTGCGGTCAAAAAACACCTTATTTCATCAAAAGAAGTTAAAAGGCGAAGACACTTGCTCTGAATGCCGTAATTCATCAAGTTTCATGCTTTGCAGTGTTACAGCAGCAGAAATGAGTGTTTGCATGATCCTGTGAAGAAAATCTACATCTGCGGTCAAAAAACACCTTATTTCATCAAAAGAAGTTAAAAGATGAAACAAACTTGCTCTGAATGCTATAATTCATCAAGTTTCATGCTTTGCATGTTCGATCAGCAGAAATGAGTGTTTGCATGCTCCTGTGAAGAAAATCTACATCTGCGGTCAAAAAACACCTTATTTCATCAAAAGAAGTTAAAAGGCGAAGACACTTGCTCTGAATGCCGTAATTCATCAAGTTTCATGCTTTGCAGTGTTACAGCAGCAGAAATGAGTGTTTGCATGCTCCTGTGAAGAAAATCTACATCTGCGGTCAAAAAACACCTTATTTCATCAAAAGAAGTTAAAAGATGAAACAAACTTGCTCTGAATGCTATAATTCATCAAGTTTCATGCTTTGCATGTTCGATCAGCAGAAATGAGTGTTTGCATGCTCCTGTGAAGAAAATCTACATCTGCGGTCAAAAAACACCTTATTTCATCAAAAGAAGTTAAAAGGCGAAGACACTTGCTCTGAATGCCGTAATTCATCAAGTTTCATGCTTTGCAGTGTTACAGCAGCAGAAATGAGTGTTTGCATGCTCCTGTGAAGAAAATTACATCTGCGGTCAAAAAACACCTTATTTCATCAAAAGAAGTTAAAAGGCGAAGACACTTGCTCTGAATGCCGTAATTCATCAAGTTTCATGCTTTGCAGTGTTACAGCAGCAGAAATGAGTGTTTGCATGCTCCTGTGAAGAAAATCTACATCTGCGGTCAAAAAACACCTTATTTCATCAAAAGAAGTTAAAAGGCGAAGACACTTGCTCTGAATGCCGTAATTCATCAAGTTTCATGCTTTGCAGTGTTACAGCAGCAGAAATGAGTGTTTGCATGCTCCTGTGAAGAAAATCTACATCTGCGGTCAAAAAACACCTTATTTCATCAAAAGAAGTTAAAAGATGAAACAAACTTGCTCTGAATGCTATAATTCATCAAGTTTCATGCTTTGCATGTTCGATCAGCAGAAATGAGTGTTTGCATGCTCCTGTGAAGAAAATCTACATCTGCGGTCAAAAAACACCTTATTTCATCAAAAGAAGTTAAAAGATGAAACAAACTTGCTCTGAATGCTATAATTCATCAAGTTTCATGCTTTGCATGTTCGATCAGCAGAAATGAGTGTTTGCATGCTCCTGTGAAGAAAATCTACATCTGCGGTCAAAAAACACCTTATTTCATCAAAAGAAGTTAAAAGGCGAAGACACTTGCTCTGAATGCCGTAATTCATCAAGTTTCATGCTTTGCAGTGTTACAGCAGCAGAAATGAGTGTTTGCATGCTCCTGTGAAGAAAATCTACATCTGCGGTCAAAAAACACCTTATTTCATCAAAAGAAGTTAAAAGATGAAACAAACTTGCTCTGAATGCTATAATTCATCAAGTTTCATGCTTTGCATGTTCGATCAGCAGAAATGAGTGTTTGCATGCTCCTGTGAAGAAAATCTACATCTGCGGTCAAAAAACACCTTATTTCATCAAAAGAAGTTAAAAGATGAAACAAACTTGCTCTGAATGCTATAATTCATCAAGTTTCATGCTTTGCAGTGTTACAGCAGCAGAAATGAGTGTTTGCATGCTCCTGTGAAGAAAATCTACATCTGCGGTCAAAAAACACCTTATTTCATCAAAAGAAGTTAAAAGATGAAACAAACTTGCTCTGAATGCTATAATTCATCAAGTTTCATGCTTTGCATGTTCGATCAGCAGAAATGAGTGTTTGCATGCTCCTGTGAAGAAAATCTACATCTGCGGTCAAAAAACACCTTATTTCATCAAAAGAAGTTAAAAGGCGAAGACACTTGCTCTGAATGCCGTAATTCATCAAGTTTCATGCTTTGCAGTGTTACAGCAGCAGAAATGAGTGTTTGCATGCTCCTGTGAAGAAAATCTACATCTGCGGTCAAAAAACACCTTATTTCATCAAAAGAAGTTAAAAGATGAAACAAACTTGCTCTGAATGCTATAATTCATCAAGTTTCATGCTTTGCATGTTCGATCAGCAGAAATGAGTGTTTGCATGCTCCTGTGAAGAAAATCTACATCTGCGGTCAAAAAACACCTTATTTCATCAAAAGAAGTTAAAAGGCGAAGACACTTGCTCTGAATGCCGTAATTCATCAAGTTTCATGCTTTGCAGTGTTACAGCAGCAGAAATGAGTGTTTGCATGCTCCTGTGAAGAAAATTACATCTGCGGTCAAAAAACACCTTATTTCATCAAAAGAAGTTAAAAGGCGAAGACACTTGCTCTGAATGCCGTAATTCATCAAGTTTCATGCTTTGCAGTGTTACAGCAGCAGAAATGAGTGTTTGCATGCTCCTGTGAAGAAAATCTACATCTGCGGTCAAAAAACACCTTATTTCATCAAAAGAAGTTAAAAGGCGAAGACACTTGCTCTGAATGCCGTAATTCATCAAGTTTCATGCTTTGCAGTGTTACAGCAGCAGAAATGAGTGTTTGCATGCTCCTGTGAAGAAAATTACATCTGCGGTCAAAAAACACCTTATTTCATCAAAAGAAGTTAAAAGGCGAAGACACTTGCTCTGAATGCCGTAATTCATCAAGTTTCATGCTTTGCAGTGTTACAGCAGCAGAAATGAGTGTTTGCATGCTCCTGTGAAGAAAATCTACATCTGCGGTCAAAAAACACCTTATTTCATCAAAAGAAGTTAAAAGATGAAACAAACTTGCTCTGAATGCTATAATTCATCAAGTTTCATGCTTTGCATGTTCGATCAGCAGAAATGAGTGTTTGCATGCTCCTGTGAAGAAAATCTACATCTGCGGTCAAAAAACACCTTATTTCATCAAAAGAAGTTAAAAGGCGAAGACACTTGCTCTGAATGCCGTAATTCATCAAGTTTCATGCTTTGCAGTGTACAGCAGCAGAAATGAGTGTTTGCATGCTCCTGTGAAGAAAATCTACATCTGCGGTCAAAAAACACCTTATTTCATCAAAAGAAGTTAAAAGATGAAACAAACTTGCTCTGAATGCTATAATTCATCAAGTTTCATGCTTTGCATGTTCGATCAGCAGAAATGAGTGTTTGCATGCTCCTGTGAAGAAAATCTACATCTGCGGTCAAAAAACACCTTATTTCATCAAAAGAAGTTAAAAGGCGAAGACACTTGCTCTGAATGCCGTAATTCATCAAGTTTCATGCTTTGCAGTGTTACAGCAGCAGAAATGAGTGTTTGCATGCTCCTGTGAAGAAAATCTACATCTGCGGTCAAAAAACACCTTATTTCATCAAAAGAAGTTAAAAGATGAAACAAACTTGCTCTGAATGCTATAATTCATCAAGTTTCATGCTTTGCATGTTCGATCAGCAGAAATGAGTGTTTGCATGCTCCTGTGAAGAAAATCTACATCTGCGGTCAAAAAACACCTTATTTCATCAAAAGAAGTTAAAAGGCGAAGACACCTTGCTCTGAATGCCGTAATTCATCAAGTTTCATGCTTTGCAGTGTTACAGCAGCAGAAATGAGTGTTTGCATGCTCCTGTGAAGAAAATTACATCTGCGGTCAAAAAACACCTTATTTCATCAAAAGAAGTTAAAAGGCGAAGACACTTGCTCTGAATGCCGTAATTCATCAAGTTTCATGCTTTGCAGTGTTACAGCAGCAGAAATGAGTGTTTGCATGCTCCTGTGAAGAAAATTACATCTGCGGTCAAAAAACACCTTATTTCATCAAAAGAAGTTAAAAGGCGAAGACACTTGCTCTGAATGCCGTAATTCATCAAGTTTCATGCTTTGCAGTGTTACAGCAGCAGAAATGAGTGTTTGCATGCTCCTGTGAAGAAAATCTACATCTGCGGTCAAAAAACACCTTATTTCATCAAAAGAAGTTAAAAGGCGAAGACACTTGCTCTGAATGCCGTAATTCATCAAGTTTCATGCTTTGCAGTGTTACAGCAGCAGAAATGAGTGTTTGCATGCTCCTGTGAAGAAAATTACATCTGCGGTCAAAAAACACCTTATTTCATCAAAAGAAGTTAAAAGGCGAAGACACTTGCTCTGAATGCCGTAATTCATCAAGTTTCATGCTTTGCAGTGTTACAGCAGCAGAAATGAGTGTTTGCATGCTCCTGTGAAGAAAATCTACATCTGCGGTCAAAAAACACCTTATTTCATCAAAAGAAGTTAAAAGATGAAACAAACTTGCTCTGAATGCTATAATTCATCAAGTTTCATGCTTTGCATGTTCGATCAGCAGAAATGAGTGTTTGCATGCTCCTGTGAAGAAAATCTACATCTGCGGTCAAAAAACACCTTATTTCATCAAAAGAAGTTAAAAGGCGAAGACACTTGCTCTGAATGCCGTAATTCATCAAGTTTCATGCTTTGCAGTGTTACAGCAGCAGAAATGAGTGTTTGCATGCTCCTGTGAAGAAAATCTACATCTGCGGTCAAAAAACACCTTATTTCATCAAAAGAAGTTAAAAGATGAAACACACTTGCTCTGAATGCTATAATTCATCAAGTTTCATGCTTTGCATGTTCGATCAGCAGAAATGAGTGTTTGCATGCTCCTGTGAAGAAAATCTACATCTGCGGTCAAAAAACACCTTATTTCATCAAAAGAAGTTAAAAGGCGAAGACACTTGCTCTGAATGCCGTAATTCATCAAGTTTCATGCTTTGCAGTGTTACAGCAGCAGAAATGAGTGTTTGCATGCTCCTGTGAAGAAAATCTACATCTGCGGTCAAAAAACACCTTATTTCATCAAAAGAAGTTAAAAGGCGAAGACACTTGCTCTGAATGCCGTAATTCATCAAGTTTCATGCTTTGCAGTGTTACAGCAGCAGAAATGAGTGTTTGCATGCTCCTGTGAAGAAAATTACATCTGCGGTCAAAAAACACCTTATTTCATCAAAAGAAGTTAAAAGGCGAAGACACTTGCTCTGAATGCCGTAATTCATCAAGTTTCATGCTTTGCAGTGTTACAGCAGCAGAAATGAGTGTTTGCATGCTCCTGTGAAGAAAATCTACATCTGCGGTCAAAAAACACCTTATTTCATCAAAAGAAGTTAAAAGATGAAACAAACTTGCTCTGAATGCTATAATTCATCAAGTTTCATGCTTTGCATGTTCGATCAGCAGAAATGAGTGTTTGCATGCTCCTGTGAAGAAAATTACATCTGCGGTCAAAAAACACCTTATTTCATCAAAAGAAGTTAAAAGGCGAAGACACTTGCTCTGAATGCCGTAATTCATCAAGTTTCATGCTTTGCAGTGTTACAGCAGCAGAAATGAGTGTTTGCATGCTCCTGTGAAGAAAATCTACATCTGCGGTCAAAAAACACCTTATTTCATCAAAAGAAGTTAAAAGGCGAAGACACTTGCTCTGAATGCCGTAATTCATCAAGTTTCATGCTTTGCAGTGTTACAGCAGCAGAAATGAGTGTTTGCATGCTCCTGTGAAGAAAATTACATCTGCGGTCAAAAAACACCTTATTTCATCAAAAGAAGTTAAAAGGCGAAGACACTTGCTCTGAATGCCGTAATTCATCAAGTTTCATGCTTTGCAGTGTTACAGCAGCAGAAATGAGTGTTTGCATGCTCCTGTGAAGAAAATCTACATCTGCGGTCAAAAAACACCTTATTTCATCAAAAGAAGTTAAAAGATGAAACAAACTTGCTCTGAATGCTATAATTCATCAAGTTTCATGCTTTGCATGTTCGATCAGCAGAAATGAGTGTTTGCATGCTCCTGTGAAGAAAATCTACATCTGCGGTCAAAAAACACCTTATTTCATCAAAAGAAGTTAAAAGGCGAAGACACTTGCTCTGAATGCCGTAATTCATCAAGTTTCATGCTTTGCAGTGTTACAGCAGCAGAAATGAGTGTTTGCATGCTCCTGTGAAGAAAATCTACATCTGCGGTCAAAAAACACCTTATTTCATCAAAAGAAGTTAAAAGATGAAACAAACTTGCTCTGAATGCTATAATTCATCAAGTTTCATGCTTTGCATGTTACGATCAGCAGAAATGAGTGTTTGCATGCTCCTGTGAAGAAAATCTACATCTGCGGTCAAAAAACACCTTATTTCATCAAAAGAAGTTAAAAGGCGAAGACACTTGCTCTGAATGCCGTAATTCATCAAGTTTCATGCTTTGCAGTGTTACAGCAGCAGAAATGAGTGTTTGCATGCTCCTGTGAAGAAAATCTACATCTGCGGTCAAAAAACACCTTATTTCATCAAAAGAAGTTAAAAGGCGAAGACACTTGCTCTGAATGCCGTAATTCATCAAGTTTCATGCTTTGCAGTGTTACAGCAGCAGAAATGAGTGTTTGCATGCTCCTGTGAAGAAAATTACATCTGCGGTCAAAAAACACCTTATTTCATCAAAAGAAGTTAAAAGGCGAAGACACTTGCTCTGAATGCCGTAATTCATCAAGTTTCATGCTTTGCAGTGTTACAGCAGCAGAAATGAGTGTTTGCATGCTCCTGTGAAGAAAATCTACATCTGCGGTCAAAAAACACCTTATTTCATCAAAAGAAGTTAAAAGATGAAACAAACTTGCTCTGAATGCTATAATTCATCAAGTTTCATGCTTTGCATGTTCGATCAGCAGAAATGAGTGTTTGCATGCTCCTGTGAAGAAAATCTACATCTGCGGTCAAAAAACACCTTATTTCATCAAAAGAAGTTAAAAGGCGAAGACACTTGCTCTGAATGCCGTAATTCATCAAGTTTCATGCTTTGCAGTGTTACAGCAGCAGAAATGAGTGTTTGCATGCTCCTGTGAAGAAAATCTAACATCTGCGGTCAAAAAACACCTTATTTCATCAAAAGAAGTTAAAAGGCGAAGACACTTGCTCTGAATGCCGTAATTCATCAAGTTTCATGCTTTGCAGTGTTACAGCAGCAGAAATGAGTGTTTGCATGCTCCTGTGAAGAAAATTACATCTGCGGTCAAAAAACACCTTATTTCATCAAAAGAAGTTAAAAGGCGAAGACACTTGCTCTGAATGCCGTAATTCATCAAGTTTCATGCTTTGCAGTGTTACAGCAGCAGAAATGAGTGTTTGCATGCTCCTGTGAAGAAAATCTACATCTGCGGTCAAAAAACACCTTATTTCATCAAAAGAAGTTAAAAGATGAAACAAACTTGCTCTGAATGCTATAATTCATCAAGTTTCATGCTTTGCATGTTCGATCAGCAGAAATGAGTGTTTGCATGCTCCTGTGAAGAAAATCTACATCTGCGGTCAAAAAACACCTTATTTCATCAAAAGAAGTTAAAAGGCGAAGACACTTGCTCTGAATGCCGTAATTCATCAAGTTTCATGCTTTGCAGTGTTACAGCAGCAGAAATGAGTGTTTGCATGCTCCTGTGAAGAAAATCTACATCTGCGGTCAAAAAACACCTTATTTCATCAAAAGAAGTTAAAAGATGAAGACAAACTTGCTCTGAATGCTATAATTCATCAAGTTTCATGCTTTGCAGTGTTCGATCAGCAGAAATGAGTGTTTGCATGCTCCTGTGAAGAAAATCTACATCTGCGGTCAAAAAACACCTTATTTCATCAAAAGAAGTTAAAAGGCGAAGACACTTGCTCTGAATGCCGTAATTCATCAAGTTTCATGCTTTGCAGTGTTACAGCAGCAGAAATGAGTGTTTGCATGCTCCTGTGAAGAAAATCTACATCTGCGGTCAAAAAACACCTTATTTCATCAAAAGAAGTTAAAAGGCGAAGACACTTGCTCTGAATGCCGTAATTCATCAAGTTTCATGCTTTGCAGTGTTACAGCAGCAGAAATGAGTGTTTGCATGCTCCTGTGAAGAAAATCTACATCTGCGGTCAAAAAACACCTTATTTCATCAAAAGAAGTTAAAAGATGAAGACAAACTTGCTCTGAATGCTATAATTCATCAAGTTTCATGCTTTGCAGTGTTCGATCAGCAGAAATGAGTGTTTGCATGCTCCTGTGAAGAAAATCTACATCTGCGGTCAAAAAACACCTTATTTCATCAAAAGAAGTTAAAAGGCGAAGACACTTGCTCTGAATGCCGTAATTCATCAAGTTTCATGCTTTGCAGTGTTACAGCAGCAGAAATGAGTGTTTGCATGCTCCTGTGAAGAAAATCTACATCTGCGGTCAAAAAACACCTTATTTCATCAAAAGAAGTTAAAAGGCGAAGACACTTGCTCTGAATGCCGTAATTCATCAAGTTTCATGCTTTGCAGTGTTACAGCAGCAGAAATGAGTGTTTGCATGCTCCTGTGAAGAAAATCTACATCTGCGGTCAAAAAACACCTTATTTCATCAAAAGAAGTTAAAAGGCGAAGACACTTGCTCTGAATGCCGTAATTCATCAAGTTTCATGCTTTGCAGTGTTACAGCAGCAGAAATGAGTGTTTGCATGCTCCTGTGAAGAAAATCTACATCTGCGGTCAAAAAACACCTTATTTCATCAAAAGAAGTTAAAAGATGAAGACAACTTGCTCTGAATGCTATAATTCATCAAGTTTCATGCTTTGCAGTGTTCAGCAGCAGAAATGAGTGTTTGCATGCTCCTGTGAAGAAAATCTACATCTGGCGGTCAAAAAACACCTTATTTCATCAAAAGAAGTTAAAAGGCGAAGACACTTGCTCTGAATGCCGTAATTCATCAAGTTTCATGCTTTGCAGTGGTTACAGCAGCAGAAATGAGTGTTTGCATGCTCCTGTGAAGAAAATTACATCTGCGGTCAAAAAAACACCTTATTTCATCAAAAGAAGTTAAAAGGCGAAGACACTTGCTCTGAATGCCGTAATTCATCAAGTTTCATGCTTTGCAGTGTTACAGCAGCAGAAATGAGTGTTTGCATGCTCCTGTGAAGAAAATCTACATCTGCGGTCAAAAAACACCTTATTTCATCAAAAGAAGTTAAAAGGCGAAGACACTTGCTCTGAATGCCGTAATTCATCAAGTTTCATGCTTTGCAGTGTTACAGCAGCAGAAATGAGTGTTTGCATGCTCCTGTGAAGAAAATCTACATCTGCGGTCAAAAAACACCTTATTTCATCAAAAGAAGTTAAAAGGCGAAGACACTTGCTCTGAATGCCGTAATTCATCAAGTTTCATGCTTTGCAGTGTTACAGCAGCAGAAATGAGTGTTTGCATGCTCCTGTGAAGAAAATCTACATCTGCGGTCAAAAAACACCTTATTTCATCAAAAGAAGTTAAAAGGCGAAGACACTTGCTCTGAATGCCGTAATTCATCAAGTTTCATGCTTTGCAGTGTTACAGCAGCAGAAATGAGTGTTTGCATGCTCCTGTGAAGAAAATCTACATCTGCGGTCAAAAAACACCTTATTTCATCAAAAGAAGTTAAAAGGCGAAGAACAAACTTGCTCTGAATGCTATAATTCATCAAGTTTCATGCTTTGCAGTGTTACGATCAGCAGAAATGAGTGTTTGCATGCTCCTGTGAAGAAAATCTACATCTGCGGTCAAAAAACACCTTATTTCATCAAAAGAAGTTAAAAGGCGAAGACACTTGCTCTGAATGCCGTAATTCATCAAGTTTCATGCTTTGCAGTGTTACAGCAGCAGAAATGAGTGTTTGCATGCTCCTGTGAAGAAAATCTACATCTGCGGTCAAAAAACACCTTATTTCATCAAAAGAAGTTAAAAGATGAAACAAACTTGCTCTGAATGCCTATAATTCATCAAGTTTCATGCTTTGCAGTGTTCGATCAGCAGAAATGAGTGTTTGCATGCTCCTGTGAAGAAAATCTACATCTGCGGTCAAAAAACACCTTATTTCATCAAAAGAAGTTAAAAGATGAAGACAACTTGCTCTGAATGCGTATAATTCATCAAGTTTCATGCTTTGCAGTGTTACAGCAGCAGAAATGAGTGTTTGCATGCTCCTGTGAAGAAAATCTACATCTGCGGTCAAAAAACACCTTATTTCATCAAAAGAAGTTAAAAGGCGAAGACACTTGCTCTGAATGCCGTAATTCATCAAGTTTCATGCTTTGCAGTGTTACAGCAGCAGAAATGAGTGTTTGCATGCTCCTGTGAAGAAAATCTACATCTGCGGTCAAAAAACACCTTATTTCATCAAAAGAAGTTAAAAGATGAAACAAACTTGCTCTGAATGCTATAATTCATCAAGTTTCATGCTTTGCATGTTCGATCAGCAGAAATGAGTGTTTGGCATGCTCCTGTGAAGAAAATCTACATCTGCGGTCAAAAAACACCTTATTTCATCAAAAGAAGTTAAAAGGCGAAGACACTTGCTCTGAATGCCGTAATTCATCAAGTTTCATGCTTTGCAGTGTTACAGCAGCAGAAATGAGTGTTTGCATGCTCCTGTGAAGAAAATCTACATCTGCGGTCAAAAAACACCTTATTTCATCAAAAGAAGTTGAAAAGATGAAACAAACTTGCTCTGAATGCTATAATTCATCAAGTTTCATGCTTTGCATGTTCGATCAGCAGAAATGAGTGTTTGCATGCTCCTGTGAAGAAAATCTACATCTGCGGTCAAAAAACACCTTATTTCATCAAAAGAAGTTAAAAGGCGAAGACACTTGCTCTGAATGCCGTAATTCATCAAGTTTCATGCTTTGCAGTGTTACAGCAGCAGAAATGAGTGTTTGCATGCTCCTGTGAAGAAAATCTACATCTGCGGTCAAAAAACACCTTATTTCATCAAAAGAAGTTAAAAGGCGAAGACACTTGCTCTGAATGCCGATAATTCATCAAGTTTCATGCTTTGCAGTGTTACAGCAGCAGAAATGAGTGTTTGCATGCTCCTGTGAAGAAAATCTACATCTGCGGTCAAAAAACACCTTATTTCATCAAAAGAAGTTAAAAGATGAAACAAACTTGCTCTGAATGCTATAATTCATCAAGTTTCATGCTTTGCATGTTCGATCAGCAGAAATGAGTGTTTGCATGCTCCTGTGAAGAAAATCTACATCTGCGGTCAAAAAACACCTTATTTCATCAAAAGAAGTTAAAAGGCGAAGACACTTGCTCTGAATGCCGTAATTCATCAAGTTTCATGCTTTGCAGTGTTACAGCAGCAGAAATGAGTGTTTGCATGCTCCTGTGAAGAAAATTACATCTGCGGTCAAAAAACACCTTATTTCATCAAAAGAAGTTAAAAGGCGAAGACACTTGCTCTGAATGCCGTAATTCATCAAGTTTCATGCTTTGCAGTGTTACAGCAGCAGAAATGAGTGTTTGCATGCTCCTGTGAAGAAAATCTACATCTGCGGTCAAAAAACACCTTATTTCATCAAAAGAAGTTAAAAGGCGAAGACACTTGCTCTGAATGCCGTAATTCATCAAGTTTCATGCTTTGCAGTGTTACAGCAGCAGAAATGAGTGTTTGCATGCTCCTGTGAAGAAAATTACATCTGCGGTCAAAAAACACCTTATTTCATCAAAAGAAGTTAAAAGGCGAAGACACTTGCTCTGAATGCCGTAATTCATGCAAGTTTCATGCTTTGCAGTGTTACAGCAGCAGAAATGAGTGTTTGCATGCTCCTGTGAAGAAAATTACATCTGCGGTCAAAAAACACCTTATTTCATCAAAAGAAGTTAAAAGGCGAAGACACTTGCTCTGAATGCCGTAATTCATCAAGTTTCATGCTTTGCAGTGTTACAGCAGCAGAAATGAGTGTTTGCATGCTCCTGTGAAGAAAATCTACATCTGCGGTCAAAAAACACCTTATTTCATCAAAAGAAGTTAAAAGATGAAACAAACTTGCTCTGAATGCTATAATTCATCAAGTTTCATGCTTTGCATGTTCGATCAGCAGAAATGAGTGTTTGCATGCTCCTGTGAAGAAAATCTACATCTGCGGTCAAAAAAACACCTTATTTCATCAAAAGAAGTTAAAAGGCGAAGACACTTGCTCTGAATGCCGTAATTCATCAAGTTTCATGCTTTGCAGTGTTACAGCAGCAGAAATGAGTGTTTGCATGCTCCTGTGAAGAAAATTACATCTGCGGTCAAAAAACACCTTATTTCATCAAAAGAAGTTAAAAGGCGAAGACACTTGCTCTGAATGCCGTAATTCATCAAGTTTCATGCTTTGCAGTGTTACAGCAGCAGAAATGAGTGTTTGCATGCTCCTGTGAAGAAAATTACATCTGCGGTCAAAAAACACCTTATTTCATCAAAAGAAGTTAAAAGGCGAAGACACTTGCTCTGAATGCCGTAATTCATCAAGTTTCATGCTTTGCAGTGTTACAGCAGCAGAAATGAGTGTTTGCATGCTCCTGTGAAGAAAATCTACATCTGCGGTCAAAAAACACCTTATTTCATCAAAAGAAGTTAAAAGGCGAAGACACTTGCTCTGAATGCCGTAATTCATCAAGTTTCATGCTTTGCAGTGTTACAGCAGCAGAAATGAGTGTTTGCATGCTCCTGTGAAGAAAATTACATCTGCGGTCAAAAAACACCTTATTTCATCAAAAGAAGTTAAAAGGCGAAGACACTTGCTCTGAATGCCGTAATTCATCAAGTTTCATGCTTTGCAGTGTTACAGCAGCAGAAATGAGTGTTTGCATGCTCCTGTGAAGAAAATCTACATCTGCGGTCAAAAAACACCTTATTTCATCAAAAGAAGTTAAAAGGCGAAGACACTTGCTCTGAATGCCGTAATTCATCAAGTTTCATGCTTTGCAGTGTTACAGCAGCAGAAATGAGTGTTTGCATGCTCCTGTGAAGAAAATTACATCTGCGGTCAAAAAACACCTTATTTCATCAAAAGAAGTTAAAAGGCGAAGACACTTGCTCTGAATGCCGTAATTCATCAAGTTTCATGCTTTGCAGTGTTACAGCAGCAGAAATGAGTGTTTGCATGCTCCTGTGAAGAAAATTACATCTGCGGTCAAAAAACACCTTATTTCATCAAAAGAAGTTAAAAGGCGAAGACACTTGCTCTGAATGCCGTAATTCATCAAGTTTCATGCTTTGCAGTGTTACAGCAGCAGAAATGAGTGTTTGCATGCTCCTGTGAAGAAAATCTACATCTGCGGTCAAAAAACACCTTATTTCATCAAAAGAAGTTAAAAGGCGAAGACACTTGCTCTGAATGCCGTAATTCATCAAGTTTCATGCTTTGCAGTGTTACAGCAGCAGAAATGAGTGTTTGCATGCTCCTGTGAAGAAAATTACATCTGCGGTCAAAAAACACCTTATTTCATCAAAAGAAGTTAAAAGGCGAAGACACTTGCTCTGAATGCCGTAATTCATCAAGTTTCATGCTTTGCAGTGTTACAGCTGCAGAAATGAGTGTTTGCATGCTCCTGTGAAGAAAATCTACATCTGCGGTCAAAAAACACCTTATTTCATCAAAAGAAGTTAAAAGGCGAAGACACTTGCTCTGAATGCCGTAATTCATCAAGTTTCATGCTTTGCAGTGTTACAGCAGCAGAAATGAGTGTTTGCATGCTCCTGTGAAGAAAATCTACATCTGCGGTCAAAAAACACCTTATTTCATCAAAAGAAGTTAAAAGATGAAACAAACTTGCTCTGAATGCTATAATTCATCAAGTTTCATGCTTTGCATGTTCGATCAGCAGAAATGAGTGTTTGCATGCTCCTGTGAAGAAAATCTACATCTGCGGTCAAAAAACACCTTATTTCATCAAAAGAAGTTAAAAGGCGAAGACACTTGCTCTGAATGCCGTAATTCATCAAGTTTCATGCTTTGCAGTGTTACAGCAGCAGAAATGAGTGTTTGCATGCTCCTGTGAAGAAAATTACATCTGCGGTCAAAAAACACCTTATTTCATCAAAAGAAGTTAAAAGGCGAAGACACTTGCTCTGAATGCCGTAATTCATCAAGTTTCATGCTTTGCAGTGTTACAGCAGCAGAAATGAGTGTTTGCATGCTCCTGTGAAGAAAATCTACATCTGCGGTCAAAAAACACCTTATTTCATCAAAAGAAGTTAAAAGGCGAAGACACTTGCTCTGAATGCCGTAATTCATCAAGTTTCATGCTTTGCAGTGTTACAGCAGCAGAAATGAGTGTTTGCATGCTCCTGTGAAGAAAATTACATCTGCGGTCAAAAAACACCTTATTTCATCAAAAGAAGTTAAAAGGCGAAGACACTTGCTCTGAATGCCGTAATTCATCAAGTTTCATGCTTTGCAGTGTTACAGCTGCAGAAATGAGTGTTTGCATGCTCCTGTGAAGAAAATCTACATCTGCGGTCAAAAAACACCTTATTTCATCAAAAGAAGTTAAAAGGCGAAGACACTTGCTCTGAATGCCGTAATTCATCAAGTTTCATGCTTTGCAGTGTTACAGCAGCAGAAATGAGTGTTTGCATGCTCCTGTGAAGAAAATCTACATCTGCGGTCAAAAAACACCTTATTTCATCAAAAGAAGTTAAAAGATGAAACAAACTTGCTCTGAATGCTATAATTCATCAAGTTTCATGCTTTGCATGTTCGATCAGCAGAAATGAGTGTTTGCATGCTCCTGTGAAGAAAATCTACATCTGCGGTCAAAAAACACCTTATTTCATCAAAAGAAGTTAAAAGGCGAAGACACTTGCTCTGAATGCCGTAATTCATCAAGTTTCATGCTTTGCAGTGTTACAGCAGCAGAAATGAGTGTTTGCATGCTCCTGTGAAGAAAATTACATCTGCGGTCAAAAAACACCTTATTTCATCAAAAGAAGTTAAAAGGCGAAGACACTTGCTCTGAATGCCGTAATTCATCAAGTTTCATGCTTTGCAGTGTTACAGCAGCAGAAATGAGTGTTTGCATGCTCCTGTGAAGAAAATTACATCTGCGGTCAAAAAACACCTTATTTCATCAAAAGAAGTTAAAAGGCGAAGACACTTGCTCTGAATGCCGTAATTCATCAAGTTTCATGCTTTGCAGTGTTACAGCAGCAGAAATGAGTGTTTGCATGCTCCTGTGAAGAAAATCTACATCTGCGGTCAAAAAACACCTTATTTCATCAAAAGAAGTTAAAAGGCGAAGACACTTGCTCTGAATGCCGTAATTCATCAAGTTTCATGCTTTGCAGTGTTACAGCAGCAGAAATGAGTGTTTGCATGCTCCTGTGAAGAAAATTACATCTGCGGTCAAAAAACACCTTATTTCATCAAAAGAAGTTAAAAGGCGAAGACACTTGCTCTGAATGCCGTAATTCATCAAGTTTCATGCTTTGCAGTGTTACAGCAGCAGAAATGAGTGTTTGCATGCTCCTGTGAAGAAAATTACATCTGCGGTCAAAAAACACCTTATTTCATCAAAAGAAGTTAAAAGATGAAACAAACTTGCTCTGAATGCTATAATTCATCAAGTTTCATGCTTTGCATGTTCGATCAGCAGAAATGAGTGTTTGCATGCTCCTGTGAAGAAAATCTACATCTGCGGTCAAAAAACACCTTATTTCATCAAAAGAAGTTAAAAGGCGAAGACACTTGCTCTGAATGCCGTAATTCATCAAGTTTCATGCTTTGCAGTGTTACAGCAGCAGAAATGAGTGTTTGCATGCTCCTGTGAAGAAAATCTACATCTGCGGTCAAAAAACACCTTATTTCATCAAAAGAAGTTAAAAGATGAAACAAACTTGCTCTGAATGCTATAATTCATCAAGTTTCATGCTTTGCATGTTCGATCAGCAGAAATGAGTGTTTGCATGCTCCTGTGAAGAAAATCTACATCTGCGGTCAAAAAACACCTTATTTCATCAAAAGAAGTTAAAAGGCGAAGACACTTGCTCTGAATGCCGTAATTCATCAAGTTTCATGCTTTGCAGTGTTACAGCAGCAGAAATGAGTGTTTGCATGCTCCTGTGAAGAAAATTACATCTGCGGTCAAAAAACACCTTATTTCATCAAAAGAAGTTAAAAGGCGAAGACACTTGCTCTGAATGCCGTAATTCATCAAGTTTCATGCTTTGCAGTGTTACAGCAGCAGAAATGAGTGTTTGCATGCTCCTGTGAAGAAAATTACATCTGCGGTCAAAAAACACCTTATTTCATCAAAAGAAGTTAAAAGGCGAAGACACTTGCTCTGAATGCCGTAATTCATCAAGTTTCATGCTTTGCAGTGTTACAGCAGCAGAAATGAGTGTTTGCATGCTCCTGTGAAGAAAATCTACATCTGCGGTCAAAAAACACCTTATTTCATCAAAAGAAGTTAAAAGGCGAAGACACTTGCTCTGAATGCCGTAATTCATCAAGTTTCATGCTTTGCAGTGTTACAGCAGCAGAAATGAGTGTTTGCATGCTCCTGTGAAGAAAATTACATCTGCGGTCAAAAAACACCTTATTTCATCAAAAGAAGTTAAAAGATGAAACAAACTTGCTCTGAATGCTATAATTCATCAAGTTTCATGCTTTGCATGTTCGATCAGCAGAAATGAGTGTTTGCATGCTCCTGTGAAGAAAATCTACATCTGCGGTCAAAAAACACCTTATTTCATCAAAAGAAGTTAAAAGGCGAAGACACTTGCTCTGAATGCCGTAATTCATCAAGTTTCATGCTTTGCAGTGTTACAGCAGCAGAAATGAGTGTTTGCATGCTCCTGTGAAGAAAATTACATCTGCGGTCAAAAACACCTTATTTCATCAAAAGAAGTTAAAAGGCGAAGACACTTGCTCTGAATGCCGTAATTCATCAAGTTTCATGCTTTGCAGTGTTACAGCAGCAGAAATGAGTGTTTGCATGCTCCTGTGAAGAAAATTACATCTGCGGTCAAAAAACACCTTATTTCATCAAAAGAAGTTAAAAGGCGAAGACACTTGCTCTGAATGCCGTAATTCATCAAGTTTCATGCTTTGCAGTGTTACAGCAGCAGAAATGAGTGTTTGCATGCTCCTGTGAAGAAAATTACATCTGCGGTCAAAAAACACCTTATTTCATCAAAAGAAGTTAAAAGGCGAAGACACTTGCTCTGAATGCCGTAATTCATCAAGTTTCATGCTTTGCAGTGTTACAGCAGCAGAAATGAGTGTTTGCATGCTCCTGTGAAGAAAATTACATCTGCGGTCAAAAAACACCTTATTTCATCAAAAGAAGTTAAAAGGCGAAGACACTTGCTCTGAATGCCGTAATTCATCAAGTTTCATGCTTTGCAGTGTTACAGCAGCAGAAATGAGTGTTTGCATGCTCCTGTGAAGAAAATTACATCTGCGGTCAAAAAACACCTTATTTCATCAAAAGAAGTTAAAAGGCGAAGACACTTGCTCTGAATGCCGTAATTCATCAAGGTTCATGCTTTGCAGTGTTACAGCAGCAGAAATGAGTGTTTGCATGCTCCTGTGAAGAAAATCTACATCTGCGGTCAAAAAACACCTTATTTCATCAAAAGAAGTTAAAAGGCGAAGACACTTGCTCTGAATGTCGTAATTCATCAAGTTTCATGCTTTGCAGTGTTACAGCAGCAGAAATGAGTGTTTGCATGCTCCTGTGAAGAAAATTACATCTGCGGTCAAAAAACACCTTATTTCATCAAAAGAAGTTAAAAGGCGAAGACACTTGCTCTGAATGCCGTAATTCATCAAGTTTCATGCTTTGCAGTGTTACAGCAGCAGAAATGAGTGTTTGCATGCTCCTGTGAAGAAAATTACATCTGCGGTCAAAAAACACCTTATTTCATCAAAAGAAGTTAAAAGGCGAAGACACTTGCTCTGAATGCCGTAATTCATCAAGTTTCATGCTTTGCAGTGTTACAGCAGCAGAAATGAGTGTTTGCATGCTCCTGTGAAGAAAATTACATCTGCGGTCAAAAAACACCTTATTTCATCAAAAGAAGTTAAAAGGCGAAGACACTTGCTCTGAATGCCGTAATTCATCAAGTTTCATGCTTTGCAGTGTTACAGCAGCAGAAATGAGTGTTTGCATGCTCCTGTGAAGAAAATCTACATCTGCGGTCAAAAAACACCTTATTTCATCAAAAGAAGTTAAAAGATGAAACAAACTTGCTCTGAATGCCGTAATTCATCAAGTTTCATGCTTTGCAGTGTTACAGCAGCAGAAATGAGTGTTTGCATGCTCCTGTGAAGAAAATCTACATCTGCGGTCAAAAAACACCTTATTTCATCAAAAGAAGTTAAAAGATGAAACAAACTTGCTCTGAATGCTATAATTCATCAAGTTTCATGCTTTGCATGTTCCATCAGCAGAAATTAGTGCTTTCATGCTCCTGTGAAGAAAATCTACATCTGTCATCACCTTAGAAAATTCCAATTCTGTACAGCTTGACCTGAGAGTTTAGCTCCATGGGGGCTGACCTCACACGGTTTTGTAGAAGCATCCGAAGCGCAGTATTTGAACTGTTTAATGCGTCGATTCAGAATGGAATAAGTGAACCAAGCCTTTTTCTTTATGAAATACTTAAGATACAGTGCAACATCGTAAGACAAAACACCCTCAAAGATGTCGTGTCCCAGACAAGGTGGCAAACCTGGCAGACAGACATTAAAGTATTTCAAAGAATTAAATACCGACTTAAACTTTACCCCTTCCACATCTGGTGATGTATCTTCAGTCTGGAGGCGATCAACAGCAGAATTGTAGTTCTCAATGGTCCTCTCTGGTCCACACAGATTTGGATCACCCTGAAAGTCAGATCTGTTTATTAGGCAGTACCTACAGAAATATTTTGAGGTGCTGAAATTTTCAGAGAATCCACCGATGCAATGGGAGCCCAAATTATTTTCAGCAATGCAATACAAGGTTCCCTTGACTGTTTCATTTGATACAACAATCCCATTCTCCTCCAATTCCTTCAAGTCTGTTATTAGTTCAGAGAACACCTTAGCATGCCCAGATGCTTTGAAATCTTTCTCTCTACACAATAGCACAAGTGACATGTATGTATCTTCAGTCTGGAGGCGATCAACAGCAGAATTGTAGTTCTCAATGGTCCTCTCTGGTCCACACAGATTTGGATCACCCTGAAAGTCAGATCTGTTTATTAGGCAGTACCTACAGAAATATTTTGAGGTGCTGAAATTTTCAGAGAATCCACCGATGCAATGGGAGCCCAAATTATTTTCAGCAATGCAATACAAGGTTCCCTTGACTGTTTCATTTGATACAACAATCCCATTCTCCTCCAATTCCTTCAAGTCTGTTATTAGTTCAGAGAACACCTTAGCATGCCCAGATGCTTTGAAATCTTTCTCTCTACACAATAGCACAAGTGACATGTGGTCTGTGTCAGACCGTACATGAAGTGGCAAGTTGGCAAAAGATGCATAGACAGCTAAAACTTTATGTCTTGTCTTGGCAGAGCCTAAAGGGTTAACTACTTCGAAGGCATCCTGGTATAGAACTAACTTGACACATGATGGATTTTGAGCACAAAAAATCATTGTTTTTGAATATCCAACCATCACTAATGTCACTTAGAACATCTGAAGGAGACTCGGGTGAGTGCTCTCCTGACACACAGTTCTGCCACAGATCAGATTCTAACAAACATTTCAAAGTGTCTCTCACAGGCACATAATAGGCAAACCTATCTATCCTGTTCTCATCTATTCCTAAAAACATTTTCTTGGGCTCCACATAGTTGAATTTTTCTTTGAATGACTTGGCTCTTGAATAAGCTGTTCGCATTGGCCCTGTATGACATGCAGTGAACAGATCAAATCCCTTGACAGACTCACAAACCTTGGTTATGTCCTCATCTGATAATGATGTGTCATTTTTTAGCAGTGAACTAAGTTTACTCAAAGTATATGTTTGACCCAACTCATTTATGTTTTGCATTTCCTCAACAATGCTCTGTATAGTTGAAGCAGGCAGTTCTTGGGTGTCTTGACACTGGCGTTCACACAAGGCCACTACACATTTATAACAGCCTTACCAACAGTTTCGTTAGCAGATACAACATTATGCCTCCGTAAAAATGAGCCTTAAAAGCTCCATACCTGCAAAATATCTGCTTGCATCCATCTCCAAAGCACTTAAATAAACAGCGCGGTTCATTTCTGTGGAGTTTGCAATGAAGCACATAACCTCTCAAAGTCCTAACAGACTTACCACAGAAATTACAATTTAACATTTTGCCTACAGCAACTAACGTTAATGTGAGCTAAGCTAATGTTCGACACAATGTGACGAAAGACAATTACACTCAACTAGCAAAACTGACACATTTTGTAATGTTAAAGAAAACTAGCATTCACCTTTTAAGCGAGGGCAACACAAAACTGAAGAAAAGACCGCGTTTACTTACGTAGTCTTTAGCGTTGTGTCTCTCAGTTGCTCTCTGAAGAAAAAAAACACCGTCGCGCAGTTTGAAATGCGATGGATGGCTCCTGTGTGTGTGCGTGTGTGTGTGTGTGTGCGCGTCTCTGCCTCCGTCACTGGTCTGCAGCAGGTACTGCCCCCTCCTCCCTCTGCCCCCACCAGTCAGCTGAGAGCAGAGTGCACACAATATTGTCCACAAACTTGCTGCTGTTGTAACACTGCTTTGAAGTGTTACAACAGCAGACATGAGTGTTTTCATGCTTTCATGCTTGTAGAAAATTTACATCGGCAGTCACAAAACACCTTATTTCATGAAAAGAAGTTAAAAGGCGAATACACTTGCTCTGAATGCTGTCATTCATCAAGTTTCATGCTTTGCAGTGTTACAGCAGCAGAAATGAGTGTTTGCATGCTCCTGTGAAGAAAATGTACATCAGCAATCATAAAACACATTATTTCATGAAAAGTCAAGTCAAGTCAAATCAATTTTATTTGTATAGCGCCAAATCATAACAAAAGTTATCTCAAGACGCTTTCACATAGAGTAGGTCTAGACCATACTCTTTAAAATATTATTTACAGAGACTCAACAGTTCCTCGCATGAGCAAGCACTCGGCGACAGTGGCGAGGAAAAACTCCCTTTTAACAGGTAGTAACCTCAAGCAGAACCAGGCTCTGGGTGGGCGGCCATTTGCATCGACCGAGTTGGGTTAATAGGGGAGGAGAGAGGGGGAGAGGGGAGACAGAACAGGAGGAGAGACAACAAATCAGACTAATAATAAGAAGTGAGTGTGGAGCAGGAACATGGGAGCAGTAGACGGCCGGCAATCACAGATCCAGAATCTACAGCTCCAGGAGCGGAAATACCTGCAGAAAGTGAGAAGGCAAAAAAGCACAGAAAGCACAAGGACTACCAGGACGAAGTGGAGTTGGTAACCTGTATTAGTGGGATAGGAATGCGTACAGATAGAGAGGGAGAGGAAGAGAGAGAAGCTCAGTGCGTCATAGGAAGTCCCCTGGCAGTCTTAGCCTATAACAGCATAACTAAGGGATGGTTCAGGACTCACCTGAGCCAGCCCTAACTATAAGTTTTATCAAAAAGAAATGTTTTTAGCATACTCTTAAACCAAGAGAGGGTGTCTGCCTCCCGAACCCAAATTGGGAGCTGATTCCACAGAAGAGGAGCTTGATAACTAAAAAGACGCAAATATGAAGAAACTTGCTCTAAATGATGTTATTCAGCGGAAATTAGTGTTTTCATACTTTTGTGAAGAAAAATGTACATCAGCAGTCATAAAACACCTTATTTCATGAAAAGACACTCAGAAATGTGAAAACTTGCTTAAAATGATTTTATTCAGCAGAAATGAGTGTTTTCATGATTCTGTGAAGAAAATAAACATCAACAGTCAAAAAACACCTTATTTCATCAACAGAAGTTAAAAAATGAAGAAACTTGCTTTAAATGATGTAATTCATCAAGTGTCTTGCTTTGCAGTGTTAAAACAGCAGAAATGAGTGCTTTCATGCTTCTGTGAATAAAATCTACATCACCAGTCATAAAACATCTTATTTCATGAAAAGAAGCTCAAATATGAATAAATGATGTTATTCAGCAGAAATGAGTATTTTCATGCTTCTGTGAAGAAAATCTAGATCACCAGTTATAAAACATGTTATTTCATGATAAGAAGCTCAAATATGAATAAATGAGTTATTCAGCAGAAATAAGTGCTTTCAAGCTTCTTTGAGGAAAATATACATGACAAAACAGCTTCTGAATGAAAACACTCATTTCTGCTGTTCTAACACTGCAAAGTAAGAAACTTGATGAATAACATCATTCCAAGCAAGTTTCTTATTTTTTTTTAATCAAGACAGCAGAAGGTATTTTTTAGCTTCTTTTGATGAAAGAAGATGTTTTAATGCTGGTGATGTACATTGTAAAAATCGTAAAAAAAAAAAAAAAAAACGGTCAAATGACTGGCAGCAACGGCTGCTAAACCTAAATATAACATCAAGTAAAATATCATAATTCAAATGAAGTGCAACAACAATAAATTTACGGAAACCAACCAGAGAGGAGAACACCTTGGCACTGCTACACCACAGTCAGCAGGGCCTACCATGCTGTCCTCCGAGCTCCATTGGGAAACTCTGACCAATCATGGTCCACCTGATTCCTGCTTACAGGCAAAAGTTAGAGCTCTGCAAACTTGTGGCGAGGACATCAAAAACAGTGGACCAGTGAGGCTGTGGAGGATCTTCAGGCGTGCTTGGACTGTACTGACTGGGACTGTCACTAACAGTCTGGATGAGTTCACAGAGGCTGTGACGTCCTACATCAGCTTCTGTGAGGACAGCTGTGTACCATCACGCACCAGGGTGAGTTACAACAATGACAAACCCTGGTTCACAGCCAAACTCAGACAGCCAAGGTCGCAAAAGGAGGAAGCATACAGGAGTGGAAACAGAGGCAGGTTCAAAGAGGCCAAGTACAGGTTTAGCAAGGAGGTGAGAGGATCTAAACGACTGTACTCTGAGAAACCCCAACAACAGTTCTCAGCCAACGACTCTGCTTCTGTCTGGAAGGGGATCAATCCTGGAGAGGGACGTTAACAGACTATTTAAGACACAGAACCCCCGCAAAGCAGCTGGGCCAGACTCGGACTCTCCATCCACCCTGAAGCTCTGTGCTGACCAGCTGTCTCCAGTGTTCACTGATATCTTTAACACCTCACTGGAGACAAGCCATGTACCAGCCTGTGTCAAGACTTCCACCATCATCCCTGTTCCCAAGAAGCCAAGGGCCACAGGACTTAATAATCCGACCTGTCGCCCTGACCTCTGTGGTAATGAAATCATTTCAGCACCTTGTGCTGTCCCACCTCAAATCCATCACTGACCCACTCCTGGACCCACTACAGTTCGCCTACAGATCCAACAGGTCTCTAGATGATGCAGTTCACTTGGCTCTCCACTTCATCCTCCAACATCTGGACTCTGCAGGAACCTACGCCAGGATCCTGTTTTTGGATTTAAGCTCTGCCTTCAACACCATCATCCTGGCTCTGCTGCAGGACAAGCTCTCCCAGCTGAGCATGCCTGACTACACCTGCAGGTGGATCACAGGCTTCCTGTATAACAGAAGGCAGCACGTGAAGCTGGGGAAACATGTCTCTGACTCCAGGACCATCAGCACCGGTTCCCCTCAAGGCTGCGTTCTTTCCCCTCTACTCTTCTCCCTGTACACCAACAGCTGCAACTCCAGACACAAGTCTGTCCAGCTCCTGAAGTTTTCGGACGACACCACACTCATCGGGCTCATCTCTGGTGGGGATGAGTCTGCCTACAGGTTCCCACCTGTATTTGACCATCTGGTGACCTGGTGCAGCCAGAACAACTTGGAGCTAAACACTCTCAAGACAGTGGAGATGGTTGTAGACATCAGGAAGAACCCAGCCCCCACCTATCTATCTATCTATCACCCTGAAAGACTCCCCAGTCGACACTGTGGAGTCCGTCCCCTTCCTGGGCTCCATCATCTCCCAGGACCTCAAGTGGGAGCTGAACATCAGCTCCATCACCAAGAAAGCACAGCAGAGGATGTACTTTCTGCAGCTGAAGAAGATCAGCCTGCGATGATGGTGCACTTCTACACTGAGTCCATCCTCACTTCCTCTGGTACACTGCTGCTACTGCCAAGGGGACAAGGGCAGACTGCAGTGTATCATTCGCTCCGCAGAGAGGGTGATTGGCTGCAATCTACAATCTCTCCAGGACCTGTACGCCTCCGGGACCTGGAGGCGTGCAGGGAAGATTGTGGCCGACACCACGGACACAAACTGTTTGACACTCTCCCCTCTGGCAGGAGGCTGCAGTCCATCAGGACCAAAACCTCTCACCACAAGAACAGTTTCTTCCCGTCTGCAGTCGGCCTGATCAACAACGCCCGGGACCCCCATTGATACAGACCCTTATCCCCTCCCCAAACAGACATTAACGCAGACTCCCTGCGTAATGCACACTTGTGGACTACAGTTTATACTTCTGCACAGTTTTAGTTTGATTCATTATCATCTAAAAAAGGTATATTGCACACATTTAGTAATATTTTTTAATATTCTGTACTGTAAATTATATTTACTACTACTTAGCACTAGTACTCTAGTACTATAATACTACTCTATTTATACATACGCTGACCTTTGCACCTTGCACTACTTGTCTGTACTTGTCTGTAATTGTCTGTACTTGTTACGCACCAATACACCACAGAAAATTCCTTGTATGTGAAAACCTACTTGGCAATAAACCCAATTCCGATTCTGATGTTTGACCGTAATAAATTGGGAAGAATCTGTGAAATAACAGATAAACCTTTAAACACCTTCAATAAAGTGTTAACATATGCTCAAGATTGTTAAATAAGTTACATTTGGGAAGACAAAATAAAGTCTATAAAAATACTGTAGAAAACTGGTTTAAAGCATCTTAAACTTTAACTATCAGTGTTTGTGTTTAGATTTAATCTTTAAATATATGTAGAAGTACAATTTAAATATTTATTGATTCAGTTTTTGTTGAAATACAGTACAAACCTTAAATAAAATACAACATTCAATATTTAAAATAATGTACTAATTAAAAGTCTTTTAAAATTCTCATAAACTTTAAGCTTTAAGATTACTGTGAAATATCTTCAACTGAAAACATACTGAAGAAATACAAAAGAAACTGATACATCTACAAGATTTTCATTGTTTCAAATAAAGTGGGGTTGGAAACTTGTTACAAATAAAGTACACACCACTATTAATTCTAAAACACTTTTATTTAATGTATTCAGATGTAAATTTACAATATCAACCAATTATTCACAACTATTGTTTCTTGAGATTGTATTTTCCAATTCCATTTTATATTGTTTTCCACAATATTCTCCTGAGCCCTGGAGGCTCGATATAGTTCTGATAATATACGTGGACAAACTGTACATTGTATTAATAAATAAAATCAAAAACATACCATAAAAGATCAATGAATCTGTACCAGCAGATAAAGAACAATCCTTCTCGAAACTGCCAGCAATCATTTGATCGATGGTGCATCTGGGCGGGTATAAAAAAAGGACACACTAAGATTCACTGAAGTCCTTAAAAAGTAAGATTTCATTTTTACCATTCTTTTAAACAAGCTTAAACAAACCTTATCTTAATTGTCTATATCAACATTTGCTGTTATGAGATAGGGCTGATATGACGATAACAAAGCGTCTATCATTTCATATTATGCTCTATCATCTATTTCATTGTATCTCAAATCACACTCTTCACGGCAATATATTTCAGCATTTTAATGATACTTTGTGTTCCCCATACGGCACTTCACTGAATTTACATATTGTGATATGTATCGTTATCTGGATATGAAATGGCCGATATTGGGAGATTAGATTTGGTCATATCATTTAGCCTTATTATGAGACATTCTGGCAATGGGAACACAGTATTACACTTGAGAGTAAATGTTTACCAGTTTAAACATGCACTTAAACGTCTTACCTATCCTGTCAGAAAAATGTCACAAGGATTCACAACATCAGACACAGATGAATCATGGTAATGTTCACCTTACTATGATACATCTGTGAAAGTAACCATCTAATAATTTAATGAACTCCAGCTGCGTTTATCCTGTTTTTACATGTCTGAGGGTAGAGGTGGGTGAAAAATCAAAAAATTAAAAAATGAATAAATAAAATCAATTCACTCGAGAATCTCGATTCTCATCTCCTACAATTAGGAATCAATTCACAAATGTCAAAAATCAATTGCGAGACAAATGTGAAGATTCAGATTCAAATCAGAGTGTTGCAGCAATCAGCAATAACAAAGAAGACCGGCTGACCAACACACACTGCAGCATTAAACTTTGAGGTGAAAAAAATAACTTGGTGCTCAGTTTTTGTCACCTCAAATGGTTTAGCACACAGCATAATATACTGAAAATAGTTCCCCTCCCTTTCTATTTAAAATCAGGAATCGGTTTTGATTCGAAAATAGATTATGATTTGATTCAGAATCTAATTGTAAGAATAATACTATATACATAAAGAACAATGTAAGGTTTAGAAATAGTGGTTAAAATTGACTAATATCTTATATACTGCAGTTACTGTGATGGAAATCTTAGAGCTGGTTCACTCTAACAAGAAGTTTCAGGAGACCTGGATGTCTTACACAGGAATATTTATACCTTGGTCTACCAGAGGCCAGAGCCAACTCGGCCTTCTCAGGCACACAGAGTGAGACAGGCTTTAACCTACAAGGGGGAAGTTTAACATACAAGAAGGAAAATTAATTCCAGTTCCCCCCCTTTTGATTGTAAGATCAACACTACCTACCATTATTTTTACCTTAAGAACAAATCAGGAACACCTTCAGAGTTGAATCATACTCGCTTACAATAACAATATTGAACATTCAATAAAACAAATAAACATGTGAATCCAAATTATACATGGACCATCAACCAATAACAATCTTCTTTCTTCAAGAACGTCGTAGAGAGAAACCAATCAGATTAAAGTTTACCAACTCTTATTGTGTATGCAAATACTGTATAAACTAATTCTTATTGCATCCAAAACATCCAAACATAGGGACGAACCTTACTGACTTTCAATGACTTACACATTACACATTATGAAAGTATCAAACATACTTCAAAACCTTAGTGTAACCTTAAGGTAAAACTAGAAACTCGAGCTCCACCCTATACAGTCCAACAGAGGCCTCTCTGAAGAACACTCTCAAGTGGTTAAAGATCTCTGAAACACTGTGAAGTGCTTTAAGATCTCCGACAGAGGTCACAGGTCACATGCACCTACACACAATAGGCCAAAATCCCACATTTATATGTTGACAAAATGGAACAATGAAACAAAGTTTCAAATCAATTTAAAATTGTGAAGGCTCTTTTAAAGTTGATTACAAAACATAGCAAAATAATCAATTAGTCATTAATTGACTCCCTTATAGGGTATCAAAATAAAAACAAAACACTCAAAACTAAACCTGTAAAATATCTGTGACAGATTCGCATTTCAACTCTTTACCTAGATATGTAGATGGTTTAGTGATTGTGACTCGACTCTCATCATAGCACAATATATGACTAAATTACAGTAACTCTGAGCACTTTAAAGAAATACAAGATATTACTTTAGAGTCCTTACTTTTCCAGTTTACATTTTAAAACTGACAGCTTGTCAAATTTATTGGTATACATTCTTCTTACCATGCTGGGATATCTATCTAGGATCTAAGAAAATCAATCTCTGGTGACTTCACTTATTTAAAGATTATGGATACCACAAACCCAAAACAATAAAATGTATAGAATAAACAAATGTATGTAGTGTAAACAATGTACAACATTTCATTCTTTTGGGCAGACCTTCCGTTGAGGTCTGGCGCTTTTAACCTTCACATCCAGAGGAAAATACTAAACAGAAATTATCTAAATTATAACAATCAATTATACGTGGAAATACAATACATAAAACATTACAGTTGATATTACTTTTTAGAATGATAGATGTTTTTTCTTTTTATTTACTCTTTACCTGTGTTGTCACAACAGCCCTCTGGTTTTCACTGTCAGAACCAGAATCATCTGAGTAACAGGATATCATATGAGCAAAGGATGAAATGTAGTTCAGAGGAATCTCAACTGTTTCAGACTTCACATTGTTTTTTAACCATAATGTTAACAGATTTTTTAGCACTGCCCTTCACTATGGCAGAGATACAGGTACACACTATTAGCAGTATAATTACAATTGTTACTAACATAAGGATGAAATGATCAAGTACATGTACTTCACGCAATTCTGCTACGCCTTGTATCGGCCTGGATTAAATCAGCTACAGTGTATCATGTGAACACTTTTCATAGATGGAAGAAGTAGTTAATTTTGGCACTTCTAGACAACTATGAGTTCCTACATTTTCAAACTTGGTCTGTGCGCAAGCTCTGTAGGGTCGGATCAGAGTCAACATAAAAACATACTGATTATACCATTATTCATGAACATCCAGCACCTGAAAGGTATTGAAACATCCTTCATTTATCTCAGGTTCCTACAGGGATAGTACAGTTATCAGTTCTACATTAGCAGAGGTAGACATCTCCCCCCGAACGGATTCAACTCAAACATTTACCTTTAGCATAGGCGCAACACTTTTATTTCACAATTACCTGGTCCTGTAATTGATGATCAGTTAGTCTATTCAAAGTTATTTCAATCATATGTCAAAAGGAACCTCTAGATTGTGTGAAAACTAGTACATTACAGGTATTGACACCTGGAGGTCAATATTATTATTTAACTTATGGCATCACAAAATTATTTATTTCTCTCTGTGATTCCGTAAGTGGAGGTGAGTGGTCACCTAGAAAATAACAACTGTGGTTAGTTTCATAAAATGGATTACCAAAATCATACCAGTCAAACATTTCCCAATCTTCTTTAGTGAATGGAATTGGATTTAGCATTGGCAAATGAGATTAAGATAGTGATTGTTAACATACCCAACCATTACATCAATTACTTCCATGCGCATAGTCCATCATTAGGCTGATGTTGTTTATTGCTATTCTAGGTTACCAAACGCTGTTTGTTGTTTTGCTCTGTATTGATGCTTCCATTTTAGTTGCTATCGTGTTTATGGATAAAAAGTAAGACAGCATGGATGAACTCATCATCTTCATCAATCTCAATGATTTTACAACTTTTTAACTCACCATGAACCCTTTGATAATTAACTTTCCATAATTTACAATCATGGTACCTTTTCAATTGTTTTTTGTAGTGAAACCCCATAGTCATGTAGTTCAGGAGTGTACCTCACTCTCATTACACTTGGCAAAAGCTCTCAACCAAGCTTGTATCATGCGTTGCCTGCAACCATTTACCTGTAGAGTAGAACTGCAGATATGCAACATAACAGTCATTCATCATACATCTGTCAGTAAAACAATGGGATCCATCTCTTTCGTCCAGATGAGAGCTGGGAGAACATGTCTTCTCATACTTTCTCACCATAACACTGTCTTTCTTCTTAGTTTACAAAAGTCCAGTAGGGTTTTTTTTGTAAATTTCTTTGTATGTTTGTGTGTTGAGAAGTGTTACTCGCTGCTAAGCACTGAGGTGCTCGTCGATTATTTTTCCATTTGCATTCAATTGACCCGAACACATTGGCCAAAGCGTGGGCCCGATCAGCAGAAAGAAGAAGAGGAAGAACAACCCCTTCACTCGCCATGGCTTTTCACATCGGTAGCCGTTGGGGAAGCCGATCTGCACCTTGAAGCATGGATCCATTCTGCTTTGCCCTCGACATTAAGCGCGGTCCTGATATCAGCAGCTCCTGGAACAGACATTTCCACCTAGGACACAAAAACAACTCGTCCAAAGATTTGATTAGTACCAACTCACCCACCTGAAACAGATGAATAGGCTCCTCTGACAGTTCTTTATTGGTGTTATTTTAAAACATACAAATGAAACTTTCTTAATATTTCTGTTAGTCTTTTAACATATTTTTAATTTCCTTTCGTTCTTAATTTCCCTTCGGAGATGAATAAAGTAATCTATCTATCTATCTATCTATCTATCTATCTATCTATCTATCTATCTATCTATATTCCTATGCCCATCAGTCCACAGCAGAGTAACTTTGTACATCTTATTAGATCATATTTTTCAGTTAAAAGTTTTTATGACTTTTTCCCCGTTTAATTATTTTGCAGTCACTCTGAGATTCTCCTAGACGTGAGATTCTCTTAGTTCATTGATGTTATTCATTATTTATTTATCAATTTTCTCTCCTTTTTTTTTATCTTTGCTTATAGCCTAGTTATTGTTACCCTGTGGTTTCCAATATTGTATTCTCTTCCAATGGGAATGGTGTATCACACCATCTACCCCCCACGCTCCCACAAGCAGTCTCTTCTCACCCCGGGAGTCGATTACGAGGTAGACTTCTGGATTTTGGGCAAACCCTCACCAGCTGCTCGCTGATCACTTGTGTAGCAGGTGGACGGAGGACAGTATGAGTTAGGATCCCAGATAAAGAACGAGATAAAGATCTCTTTACAATATTGTCACACTTTACTTTCAGAGTTTCAGAGTATTGGCTCAATTGCATCAATCAAAAATTGACATTTTAGACCTGTTGTCATTATTGTTTCAGCAATCTCTCTTTAATAATTCACTAAAGTCCTAGTATTGTTACTTTTTTTTTTTTTTTATCTTTGCCACTAAGGCTGTCACTGTTCATTCCCTGAAAAGATTATTCTCCCAATGGTCATGCTTCAATCATCTTTGAAAGAAGCATAAGTTGAAGAAATAAACATTTTATTCCTTTAATAGGATATCTACTATAGTGTATGGAGAATTATAGTTATTCATTTACCTATTTTTCTTTCAAACAACTTTTATTGTTATTTTGTCCAAACTATTGCTCTATCCTCCTTTATGTTAAAAGAGGGGCCTTTTTGTACATGTGTGAGGCCGTGTGAAACTTAGGTTAACACATCGAACAAAGACTTAGCGATGAGTTAAGCACAGCTTTGTTTAGTAGCATTGAATGCTAACGCAGTACCTTTAAGATATTTCTCATTTATTAACGGAATCAGTGTCACCCGTGTGTGCAGCGCTTTTTTGCACTATGCAATTATAAAAGATAAGAAATTACTTCAAAAGTTTGATACAAGAGCTGAGTGTAAGGTAGTCCTTGTGCTTTCTGTGCTTTTTCGCCTTCTCACTTTCTGCAGGTATTTCCGCCTCTGGAGCTGTAGATTCTGGATCTGTGATTGCCGGCCGTCTACTGCCCCCATGTTCCTGCTCCACACTCACTGCTGCAGTTGTTATTATTATTAGTCTGATTTGTTGTCTCTCCTCTCCCCCTCTCTCCTCCCCTTTCAACCCAACTCGGTCGATGCAGATGGCCGCCCACCCAGAGCCTGGTTCTGCTCGAGGTTTCTACCTGTTAAAAAAAAAAGAGTTTTTCCTCGCCACTGTCGCCAAGTGCTTGCTCATGGTGGGAACTGTTGGGTCTCTGTAAATAATATTTTAAAGAGTATGGTCTAGACCTACTCTATGTGAAAGCGTCTTGAGATAACTTTTGTTATGATTTGGCGCTATACAAATAAAATTGACTTGACTTGACGTTTTTGTTTACTAGACGATATCATAAAACCAAATTCATGGGTCACACCAAAATATCTTGAATCGATGTACATGGTGGCAGTCTGGCTCTCAGGTAGTTCAAGGTTCAAGTTTATTGTCATATACTTGATAACAATGCAAACTTCATTATCAGTAATGAAATTGTTGGCGAACTCAACGTTACCTAAAGAATAGTAAACTACACTAAAAAGAATAACATTCATGATCATCATAGTTGTGGGGCAAACAACCTAATGTAATGCCAAGAGCCAAGAACAAGACAGATATGCGATGTAGTACTAATATAAATTGAAATGGCTAGTAGAAGATAATGTAATCAGTAGTTATCCTTCTTCTTAAAGTACAAAGTGTTTTGAGCATAGATGACCAATCACTGTGGTATGTGTATGCCATTTAATAAAGTGTACTATAATAATTATGCTCAAAATAATAATTATTTGTTAGGCTGCTGTAATAATGCTAAAATACAGGCATGTGTTAGTGCCTACAACCTAGCTCATTAACCAGATGTTCAAGGAGGCAAAGTATGTGCCTCCACTACACTTGTTTCAGTAGTGACCGCATAGCCTGAAAAATAACAGGTAGCATTGCTGAATCTTCCCAAAAGAAACGAATCAGCATTTGGAACAGGGTTTGCTTCAAATCTTGCCTAGGTGATCTCACAGTATCTACTAGCGTTTCACAGTCATGTGTAGTTATCTTTGGCACTTATCTTAAGTCAATTAATGTGACTAATGTAGCTGGATGCGGGCTCTTTGAACAAAGATGTCAGCATTAAACAGAATGGTCACATTGTAACCAAATTTGCTGTCTTTTTTTTTGTACATGTAAACAAAAGGCAGTTAGTTGTCTGGCAAGCGCAAAGCTGGTGCTGATATGAGAACAACCTTCTGTCTCTGAATGCTGATGTCATGTTATCAATTTATTGAAGGTGCAGTGTTCAGAGTGGCAGCACAAAGCGACAAAGTTCATTGCAGAGTATCCATGAGTCCAATACTTGCAGTAACTGCTCAAGCCTACGAAGGAGCACATCTTCTTTCACGTGTGGAGGAGGCACTGCAGACAGCAGTCTGTTGAGAGGAGCTAACCATTTTCCAAAATGTACTCCATGTACACAGACTATTCTCCTCATGAAATATTTGACGGAAAAAGGTGACATTGCTTGCTAAGCTGTCAGCTGTAAGCTGTAAGCAAGCGATGTCACCTCTATTCGTCAAATATTTCATGAGGAGAATAGAGTCTGTTTACATGCTTTCTCAAAAGCAACATGCTTCCATCAGGTCAACAAGGCCATCAAGGTCTCTCTTTATCTCTGATGCCTATATTTGGTAGGTGAGTCAGAATTAAATGCACCACTATGTAAAATTTAAACTCATGATTAATGAGGCCAAATAAGAATTCACATTAGTCAAAATTGGTACAATTTTATTAACAGCTCATTCTCAGCGCCATTCTCCAGGTTTGTTAGTTTTAAGGATATAAATGTAGGTGGTTTACTTTAGAGGCAGGTGTTAGAACACCTTGCTCTAGAAAAGAGTCAATAAAAGGTTTAATGCCTTTAATTTGTTTCTTGAAGTAGGTGATGTTGCTTAATGCGTGGCAAAACTACATTCAGTTCCAAAATCTATTTATGTGGAAGAACTTAAATTACAAATTCATCAGTTTCAAACAAAGCCCATAATAAACTTTTGAGACGCAACAGTTTTAATTACATGAAAAATGTTCAAATTAAAGTTTGAATCGTCTCTGCTGCATGCAAAACTAACAATCGCTCTGTGTCTGTAATGGAATGTAAACAACCCACAGAAGCAGCAAGGGATGTGTGTTCCTGTGTGTGCTATCAGACAGTCTAAGTTCCACATCACAAGGTTAACAGTGTGTGGGACTGACTGAAAAAACAACAAAATGTTACTGCATAGCAAAATGGAGCAGCGCCAGATGCAGCCGGAGCTGGTGCTGTTTAACCAGAGTTTGACCCTCACACAAAGTGAGCAGAGACGACAGCAGATTAAATCAAACTGGTCAAAATACTTTTAATTACTTAAAATAATGTCATTAGGAATCTCTAAATATAAATCCAGTAAAACTCAACAATCAAAGCACACAAAGCATCTCTGCTAATAAAAACTCAATGAAGAACGATCATAACAGCTAAATCGAACTGATATTTGCTATCAGTCTGGCTTGTTTTTTCTTACATATTTAACTGCAAAATAAGCAGTAAGGAAACAAATGATTTCATCCTTCTAGTCTACCTTTTACCTCTTACCTACCATTCCTGCAGGCATGCGTAACAAAAACAATCTTCCTTCCACATTTTGTCTGTCGTCCACAAACGATTGAGTCAGATTTCTGAATTATTAAAAATTAAACCCGAGACTTCCGGTTGAGCGGTGAGAGGAATAGCGGGATAGTTCGTAGCTCCTACCAGTCGGAGACAAATGAACACCCCCCCAACTAACGATAAACCAAATTCAAATAGAAGTTACGAGGGATGAGTGGGGGGACGCGTCAGAAAGGCCGAAAAAATCTGAAAACGCAGGAAAAGAGTTTCGTAATGGAGGCAAGCAGTGAAGCAGGGGGTAATGGCGGCGAGGCATTAGCCAAAGATGCTACGCCAGCACTACACAAATACCTGTCGGACATCACTAAAGAAATCCGTGAACTCAAAGAAGAAATGAAAAACGACATAACGGCCCTCGACACGAGCTTCAAACAGGAATTTGCCAATTTTAAAGAAGACGTGAACAACAAGCTTAAGGCAAACAAAGACGAACTACAGGACCAGAAGAAAAGTCTCAACGAGGCACAAACATGCATCGAGGAACTCGAGACATTCAACATGGAAGCTAAAGACGCTCTGTTGACAACCCTGCGCGAGCAGAGAAAGCTACAGGACAAGCTAACCGACCTCGAGGGAAGGTCCAGGAGGAACAACGTGCGGATATTTGGAGTCCCAGAGGGCTCGGAGGGGGACTCGGTCATCCGCTTTGTCGAGGAGCTGCTACAGAGAGAGCTGACTCTGCCAGAGGGGACGAGCCTGCTGATTCAACGAGCACACCGAGCGGCAGCGAGGAGACCCAGGCCCGGTGAGACCCCGCGGTCCATAATCATAAACTTTCTCCGGTTTGACACAAAGGAGATGATATTAAGGAAAGCCTGGCAAAAACGGGTTAAACTGGGGAACTCGCCTCTGTACTTTGACAACGACTATGCGGCCGAGGTGGTACAGAAACGCAGAGCCTATATGGAGATTAAAAAGACCCTCAAGGATAAAGGCATCCGGCTCCAAACGCCCCTGACCAGGATCAGAATCCACTGGACCGACGGACCCCAGCTCTACAACAGCGCGCAAGATGCAGCGAAAGAGATGAGGAAAAGGGGAATGGACGTACAGATGAAGGAGGCTGACGAGGAGCGCATGATGGAGGAGCGGATGCAGGCGGCATCACCATGGCAACGCGTCGGGGAACCAGGGGCACGTGGTGGATTAACTCAACACACGAGAGGAAGGCTGCAGGAGTTCAGGACAGCCGAGGATGGAGAAAACATCTGATTGAAATGGGAGATCCAGACGTGAATAAAGTTTCATCTTAAAATAAGTATGAATCACCACCATATTCTAGCTGTATAGTACAGCATGTTAATGAACAGGACCGGAAATTTCTGAGTAAAAGAGACAGAAAGGAGGAGGGAAAAGACATTTTTTATTATTTTTTAGTGTTGGCTTTTGTATTCATTTATTCATTTTTGGTTCATAAACACAGAGGGTGGCTTTGTGGTAATGTATCCCTGGGAAATGTCAGGGTTGGGGGGGAAAAGGATGGGGAAAAAGAGACTAAATCATTGCAATACCCCAGGAGATTATATTTGTTTATCCATTTACTTACAGATACAGAGTTTATATGCTAGGATATGGCTTGCCTCCCACTACTAGGCCTTTCATACGTTTCTTTTAGACTGGTAGAGTGGGAATGCAGAGAAATGTTGGACACTACTAGAAGGCAAAGGGGACTCTATGCAGGACCTCTATCCACCTCTAGTGAGGGGCCCCTCCATAACTGGGGGACCTTCCCCTCTCCTTCCAACAGGGGCACGGGCATGATTGAAGAGGCCCGTTGTTATCGGAAGCATTGTTTTGGAGTTAGAGTTCATATTGTTGTTCGAGTTACAGGTGTCAGTGGGAGAGAAGGGGGAAACTTAAAGAATGGAGGAGATGCAACATAGCCAACTTAAAGTGGTGGCTCTGAATGTGAACGGGTTAAGTAATCCAATGAAAAGAGGGAAGGTCATAGCAAAACTAAAAAAAGAAAGAGCACAGGTTAGTTTTCTACAAAAAACACATTTGTCGGATCAGGAGCATGAAAAATATAAAAAATTGGGATTTAAAAAAAACATACTATAGCTCATACAAAAATGGGAGGAAAAGGGGGGTAATGATTTTGATCCCAAATGGAATAAAATTTGAGACCTTAAAGGAAATTAAAGATAAAGAAGGAAGATACATTTTGGTTAAGGGGAAAATTGAAAATCAATTAGTTACACTCGTCAGTGTCTATGCACCTCCGGACAGTGATAAGAGTTTTTTCAAGAATTTATTTAAAATTGTTGCTCAAGAAATAGAAGGGATACTGATATGTGGAGGGGACTTTAACAATACACTGAATCAGGATTTGGACACAACTAATGCAAAGAAAAGTAGCAAAATTCAAGTGTCCCGATACTTAAATACTGTATTAACAGAGCTGGGAATTTCAGATGTCTGGAGGGAACTACATCCATTCGAAAGGGACTTCACGTACTACTCAGCTCCCCACTCAGTCTATACAAGGATAGATTATTTTTTCATGAATACAGCAGATAGATTTAGAATAGTGTAAGATTGGAGTAGCAGACCTGTCAGATCATTGTATTGTCCACCTGACACTGAATATGAACAGCAGGAAAAGGAATACAGTATTGAGAATGAATGTTGGTGTACTAAATAATCCAGGATTTGTTGAGGAGATCAAAACAGAAATAAATACATACAGGGAAGAGAACGATAATGGGGAGGTAGATTTTACTACTCTATGGGATGCCATGAAAGCAGTTATGCGGGGAAAACTAATATCTCGAGCAGCATACAATAAGAAAGCTAGGTTGAAATTATATCAGATGAAGATGGAAGAGCTTAAAAAATTAGAGCAACAACATAAAGACTCGAATGATGCAGGTTTACTCCAACAAATCAAGGAAGTGAGGACAAAAGTGAATGAGATACTAGGAGACGAAGTGGAAAAGAAATCTAGACTTCTAGGCAGACTTATTATGAATCAGGCCCCAAAGCCACAAAATTACTAGCTAGGCGAATAAGGAAACAGCAACTCATGAATACAATCCATAAAATTAGAGATCCCACAACCAATTCACTAGAATTTGAACCAGGAAAAATAGAAAAAGTTTTTGAAAAGTACTACAAAAAGCTGTATACACAACCACACTCAGCGGACGAGGAAGCAATAAGAAACTTTTTAAGTTCATTAGATCTACCAACAATAGGAGAGAAACAAAATGAAAGTTGAAATTTGTGTATCACAGCAAAGGAACTGGAAGAAGCCATTAATAAGTTAAAATCAAATAAAGCCCCCGGGGGGTGACGGCTTCCCGGCGGAATGGTACAAAATGTTTAAAAAGGAATTGGGTCCAATGTTATTAGCAGCATTCAACGAAACCTTAGAAAAAAAAAAGATCCCCCCCTCTTGGAAAGAAGCCATAATTACGGTGATTCCCAAGGAGGGGAAAAGATAAGGAATTCTGTGAAAATTATAGGCCTATATCACTATTAAATTGTGAGTGTTATAAGATATATACAACCATCCTAGCTAAGAGACTCGAAACTTTTATGACAGAACTAATTAATGAAGATCAATGTGATTTTATCAAGGGGCGACAAACACAAGATAATATAAGGAGGACTTTACATATAATTGAATAAGTACAAAAAAAGGGAGAAAGTGCACTGCTGCTCAGTTTGGACGCAGAAAAAGCTTTCGATAGCGTCAGTTGGAAATTTTTATATCTTACTTTAGAAAGATTTGGCTTTAATACAGACTCAGTAAACATTATTAAAACACTTTATCAAGACCCGAAGGCTAGAATTAAAATAAATGGCAGTCTCACTAACTGGTTCAAACTGGAGAGATCTACTAGACAGGGCTGTTGCTTATCGCCAACTCTCTTTGCAATCTTCATAGAGCCTTTGGCCCAGGCAATAAGAGAAGACGAGGTGCAGATGATGTTATGATCATTCTAAAACAACCAGATGTCTGTCTTCCAAGACTTATGGAAAGACTGGATTCATTGTATTACTTGTCAGGTTATAAACTCAATGTGACAAAAACACAGGTACTACCCATAAACTATACCCCACCCCAAGCCATTCAACAAATATATAAATTCAAATGGAAAGCAAAAACAATAAAATACCTAGGAGTAAGTATTAGTAGAAGCTTAACAAAACTAAACAAATTAATTATGGGACTCTAAATCAAGAAATTCAAAAAGATATGGAAAGATGGTTGGCGCTAATATTGGATTTTAGTTCCAGAATAGAAATCATAAAGATGAATGTCTTACCGAGGATTTTATATTTATTTCAATCATTACCAACAGAAATCCCCACATCACAATTCAAGGAATGGAACAAAAAAATCTCACGCTTCATCTGGGGGGGGGGGGGCAGGATAAAGTACGCAACTCTTCAGATTCCCAAAGACAAAGGCGGACTAGCCCTACCAAAGCTCTTAGAATATTATGCCGCCCAGACTCGACCTTTGGTGTATTGGTGTGATCCTGAATATACTGCAAGATGGAAAGATATTGAATTAAAAAGAGAGGGATGCCATATCCAAAGTATGATTGCAAACAGGGACATGTTTAAAAAATTTAAGAATATGCTTGATCCAATTACTAGATTCACTCTGGAAATCTGGTTCATAGTGATTAGGAAATACAATTTAGAAAGGGAAATCAAGATTTTGAGCTGGCTGACTTGTGATTCTAAATTTAAACCAGGGACAATGGATAGTAGTTATGAACAATGGATAAACAAGGGAATTACAGCAATATGTACAATAATTGATCGGGGGAAAATTAAAAGCTTTCAAAAACTGAAGAGGGAATATGGACTGGAGGATTACGATCAGTTTAGGTAATTACCAAGTTAGAGACTTCTTTGAGAAAGAAATAAAACCAGATCTTCCCCAGGAGCTGAATAAAGTAACTATAACACTGTGTAATGCATATAGAAACAATACTGGAAGAGTGGTTTCAACACTGTACCAAGGTCTAGAGAAGAGCAGAGGAACTTCTACACTGTATGTAAGAGACAGATGGGTAAAAGAAAGTAAAATGCCATTAACTGAAGAGGACTGGTTTAACATATGTGATGTACAGCGAACCACCACCAGCTCCAGGATGTGGAAAGAATTTTGCTGGAAAAATATGATCAGGTTCTTTATTACTCCCAAAACAAAGAGCAAAATTACAACTACACAACAAACATGCTGGAGACGGTGTGGAGAGCAGAATGCAGGTCACACTCATGTTTTTTGGGAATGTACTAAAATGAGAAATTATTGGAATGATGTGTGGGTAGAATTGAAAACAATACTGGGATATGAACTACCAAAGTCATGTGAGATATTATACCTGTGTAACCTGACAAGGAAAAATGTACAATATGAAGACGAATATCTGGTAAAAATTCTGCTGGCTGCGGCCAAGAAGGCAATCACCAGGAAATGGGGTAGAGAGGACCCCCCCACTCGGAGGAACTGGCTGGACACAGTTGAGGAGATAATCAACATGGAAAGATTTACGTATATATTGAGACTCCAGCAAACAAAATTTGATAAGAAATGCGAAAAATGGACAGACCACAAATCTCAAAGCAGAGACACCACCGAAAACTTGGACTGATGTCAGAGACATTTGAGGATTATTATTAAGAACATGTACCCCACTGACGCTGTAATGTGTTCTTTAATGTTGTTATATACTGAAAATTAATAAAATCTGAGTTTTAAAAAAAAATGAAACCCGAGGTGCATCAAAATTGCTACTGCAAATTCCCGCTAAATAAATCTCCAACGTTTACTATTCAGACGCTAGTCTAAAATCCACCTTTTTATGCTCTATAGCCGTTATCACAACTCTGATGATTGCCTAAGTCATTTTATGACTTCATCTATAGTTTCTCACTTGGTATACCTACCAAGCTCAGCAAGCTCATGACTTGCCCGTAAGTGACTGAGGTTGTGAGACGACCAGATTTATCCAGCATTTTACATCTGACACCTACTCAGACATTGTGCTGTCTGAATTACATGTTTGAGGTTTAATGATAAGACAGTTCATCAGGTGATTGAGATAAGTGCAACCCCGAAAGTTAACATCTTGTGTACACAATAATATTCGGCGCTTAGGCATCTGTGCCAGCAGCAAAACAGAGCCTTTCATTTCCCGACGGACACAGACTCACCACCAGTCTTGATGAACCGAAACAAACCTCTCTGTGCTTACCACGGAACGTCTTCCCACGGGCTTAACCTCACTGTGGGTCTTGTCTGTGTCGGGCACAACCATCAGTTGCCCCGGAAGAAAACCACCAATTTGTGATGCTGTGGAGTAAATTCCTCACCGCAGTCTTTTCTCTTGTCAACCGTTGCTGTCCTAGCAACGGCATAGCCTCTCTAAAAAACACAAAAACAGAGTACATTCAGAAAGAATTAGACCCCTTCACTTCTTTACACATTTTCTTATGCAAAAACAGGCACACTGCAAAGAACAGCCTTGCTAGATTCAAATGAGTCCTGACACACATCAGTCCAGACAAAGTGGCTGGAAGGGCTTACCAAGCTAGTGAGGAGTGCAACTACACTAGCAAAATTCTTACAGAACCCCCGATAATAACCACACATCCCCAGAAACCGTCGGAATTGCCGCCGTGTTTCTGGCACAGGGAAGTCCAGAATAGCTTGGACTTGTTTTCCCAGATAGGTGACAACAGCTTTACCGAACTCACATTTGGCCAGATTCAGAGTCAAGAAAGCACTCTCCAAACGACTGAATATTTCTCTCAAAGTTTCTACATGCTCAAACCAGGTGGAAGAATAGCACACAATGTCATCTAGGTACACCTCACAGTTTGACACCAGAAAGAACCGTACTCATTAGCCTTTGAAAAGTGGCAGAAGCATTTCTCTACCCAAAGGGCATGACTGTGTACTGGAGGAAATGGTCAGGAGTGACAAAAGCTGAGACCTCAGATGCACGCTTCGAAAGGGGCACCTGCCAATAACCCTTTGATAGATCTAACTTTGTAACGTACTTGGCTGACCCCACTCTATCGACACAATCATCCATACGCGGGAGAGGAAATTAATCCGGCTTAGTAAAGGCGTTCACTTTGCGGTAGTCGTCACAGAAACGAGGAGTTTGGTCAGATTTTGGAACCAGGAGCGAGGGGGAGCTCAACAGACTGGAGATTGGAGATATTGGAGATACTCAACTTCCTTCTACATTGCAGCCCGCTTCACTGGGTTAACACAATATGCGTGTTGCTTAATAGGCTTGTGTCCACCAACATCTATGTCATGTGCCAAGACTGTAGTTTGTGTAGGTTTATTGCCAAATAAGGGTGCATGGCAACGAATCAGGTGACCTATCACTTCTGGCCGGCTCAGGTAACACAGATGCTTCTCAATATCATCCAAAAACGTAGAATTCTCTAAGCGCATACACAGAACTGAAACAGGTTGCCCACGCAACCCGTCCTCCTCAGGGCTGCAGCTCCTCCTTTTTTGCATGTACTGGCATTTGCACATCAAATAGGTTAGCAATGAGCATCAAGTCAACCTTCTTACACTTGTTTAACTGTTGTAATAAATGATTTCTTACAAAACTATCCAAATCAAACTCCATCACATACGGCGAAAACTAACCGAAGAAAGAACGGACCAGCCCCCAATTTATGTTACGCCCGGCCTAGGGGAAACCTTAGCGTAGCACAAAAACCTCCCCCTCTTTCCCCACTCCCAAGGAAAACTTTTGCCACAGCAGATGGTTGATGCAGATGGCCGATGCAGATGGCCACCCACCCAGAGCCCGGTTCTGCTCGAGGTTTCTACCTGTTAAAAGGGAGTTTTTCCTCGCCATTGTCGGCAAGTGCTTGCTCATGGTGGGAACTGTTGGGTCTCTGTTGGCTATACAAATAAAACTGACTTGACTAGATGCAGTCCAAAATAATTAATTTACTAATGGCTATTTGTACTAAGCATCGGGGTGAGCATGGCCCAAAACAATCTATAATATAACTTACTTACCTTATCAACAAAGAAAACAAAAGACAGACAGGCAACTTACCTATCTCCCTAACATAAACAGGAGAAAACACAACCAACAAAAAAAGGCTTCTCTACCGCTACCCAGACTGCTCTTCTAATGTTCATTCACATTAAAGCTAGGTCACCATCAGACACAACAGAGCACAAACTGGTACTGCACTGCACGGCATGGCAAAGCCCGGTTGGGAGTCAGGAAACAGGAAGAGAGAGAGCCAGTCTCAGCAGGTGCTATTTTATCTTAGATGTCATCAGTCTTCTGTCCAATCATCAGCCAGCAACCCACATCCTTAAGAAACACAAACGTTTGGACTCACTGGCATATGACTTCAGGTCATAACAAACAGTCTTATGCTAAAATCATTTATATATTTTTCCCCCTCATCAATCTACACTGAAGACTCCATAATGACAATACAAAAACAGAATTTTAGAAATGTTTGTTTGCAATTTTATTAAAAAGGAAAAACTAAAACAAAACATTGACATAAGTATTCAGACCTTTTAACTCAGTGCTTAGTTCAAGCACTTTTGGTAGCCATTACAGCCTCAAGTCTACTTGGGTATGACGCAACAAGCTTTGCACACCTGGATTTGGGGATTTTCTGCCATTCTTCTCTGCAGATCCTCTCAAGCTCTGTCAGGTTGTATGGGGACCGTCGGTGGACAGCCATTTCAAGAATACCTAAAACAAGTGAACAGATTAAAAACCTAGGAGTAACCATGGATGGTGCACTCAGTTTTAAGGATCATATCAATGGCATCACTAACGTTGCTTTTTTCCGATTTCCAAAATTAGAGGCTTATTTTCCTAGTCTGACTCAAAGAAACTCATGGATGGATTTGTCACGAGCAAGCTGGACTATTGCAATTCTCTGTTTATGGATCTTCCTAACAAAAAAAACCATAGAATACAATTTATCGAGAACTCAGCTGCACGAGTACCGACCAGGGCAAAAGAAGAAAAATCAGACCACATAACTACAGTCCTCCGAAACCTTCACTAGGTACCTGTTGTTTTGCTGGTCTTTCACCGCATCCCGTCACTGCCACTCGGCAGGTGGGTTGGGCCAAGAGGACCCTGCAGTACCTGCCAGGAAGGCAGGGAACCTGCTGAGCTGTGGTATCTTCTGTTGGAAGCCGCACCGGGATCCTCTGCCAGCTTCCTCTCGACCCAACCCGCCCACCGAGCCGCCTCTCAAACAACAGCATCAGTGGCAATGACGGGGCACGGTAATACTGTTGTAGTTGGATAGAAAGTAAATAGTTCCAACATGAAACTGCTCACAACAAGTTCTTTGGATTATCTTGAGTAACCGGGTCACGGCTCCTGGAAAGTGCTGTTGAGGTTTTCAAATGTATTTCTTTGGTGCTTTGATTACCACAGGCCAAGTGCAATCTACCTCCATCCCATTAGAGCAAAGGCTGACATCTCTACAGCCAATATCTCAAAAACTCACATGCAACTCACACCAAAACAATCTAGATGGACAAATAACACTACAGGTAGGAGGAAAAATTTGTATTTCTGATTTTGGGGTGAACTGTTCCTTTAAAGAATGGAACAGTTTGCCTGCTGATCTTAAACTTGCCCAACACTTTGTTCTTTTAAACATAACTAACAAACTTTCTTTTCAGTCAAGCATTTTCTCAAATGAACACACCATATTTGTACAATATGTATATGTGTATGTATGCATTGATGTTTCTTTTTATAAACACATTTTTGCTGTTTTATTTTGTACAGCACTTTGAACTGCTTAAGTTTGAGACGGTGCTATACAAATAAAATTTGAAATGAATTTGAACTTGGTTTCATGAAACAAATAAGTAAGAACAAATCCAAACTCTGTATGCCTTGCCTCTGTTTTTGCTAACCTGTCCCTGGGTTTAATTCTGCACCCCACCATTCGGTAATAGCTTGTCATGTGTGGCTCCTCAGCCGACCGCACTGCTGTGGGTCCTTTGCTGTGTGTACAGTTGGACACAGTGAAGAATATTGTAATTATAACTCAGAGCTATTACCTTGGAATATTGGACATGCTTCTCATTAATTAATAACTTCCATAGTGTTGAGAAATCCGTAACTACACTCAGTATCTTTAATCTATTATTTTTTTCTGGTTCAATAAATATTACAGTACTCTAGAACAGTCTAATGTGTATGCCTATTGTAGTGTGCTACAATCAGTTTACAGATGCAGTGATTGTCAATTTACCATACCACCAATGACACCGGTTGCTAACTATGTACATTGAATTTCTTGGGGAGGTTTATGGTATCTACCATCTGCCCTACATACCCACAACAATGTTTATATCGTGTGTTTGGATGTGTGAGGAGTTGTCTAACAATATACACAATGTTTGTGGAAGTTCACATTTTGGATGACAGACAAACACAAAAACTAAGATTGTAGTTCTTGTTTTACAGCATAACAATCATCTGTCTGTCTCACACACAAAACATTACGTCACCTCTCAAATTTGTTCACTTCCACCAGTGCTAAACATTACAATAACATTGTAACTAAATAAATTATAGCTATAGTATTATTAGTTATCAAGCTCCTCTTCTGTGGAAACAGCTCCCAATTTGGGTCTGCTAAAAACGTTCCTTTTTGATAAAGCCTATAGTTAGGGCTGGCTCAGGTGAGTCCTGAACCATCCCTTAGTTATGCTGTTATAGGCTTAGACTGCCGGGGGATTTCCTATGACGCACTGAGCTTCTCTGTCCTCCTCTCCCTCTCTATCTGTACGCATTCCTATCCCACTAATACAGGTTACCAACTACATTTCTTCCTGGTAGTTTTTGTGCTTTCTGTGCTTTTTTGCTTTCTCACTTTCTGCAGGTATTCCGTCTCTGGAGCTGTAGATTCTGGATCTGTGATTGCCAGCCGTCTACTGCCCCCATGTTCCTGCTCCACACTCACTGCTGCAGTTGTTATTATTATTAGTCTGATTTGTTGTCTCTCCTCCTGTTCTGTCTCCCCTCTCCCCCTCTCCTCTCCCCTCCCCTCCCCTTTCAACCCAACTCGGTCAATGCAGATGGCCGCCCACCCAGAGCCTGGTTCTGCTCGAGGTTTCTACCTGTTAAAAGGGATTTTTTTCCTTGCCACTGTCGCCAAGTGCTTGCTCATGGTGGGAACTGTTGGGTCTCTGTAAATAATATTTTAAAGAGTATGGCCTAGACGTACTCTATGTGAAAGCATCTTGAGATAACTTTTGTTATGATTTGGCGCTATACAAATAAAATTGACTTGACTTGACTATAGCTACATAGGTTAACTGAGCAACATGACATTATTAATGCCATGACAAAGATTTGCTGCAAACAGAACATACAAAACCTTACCACTAAACCACATTCAATATTATGTTTTGCTAGCCTGGGAACCAGACGAATCTGCAAGCTCGTTTAATTTGCTCTGGGAGATATGTCTGGCCCCTCTCCCATTCGAGGTGATTTTCTTGGTACTGGAAGCATCGTTCAATTGAAATTAGACTAACCCTTAATGAAATGTAAATATCACAAATAACTTTAAATGCAAATAACTATTTAGTTATTTAGTAATTCAAACAAATTCAATTTTTGATTTACAGTCAATTTTGTAATACTTATTACTCACCCCGAGTTGTCATCTGAAACACGGACGAAGAATGAGGACCTGGGAGGATGCATGACGAGGGAAATGACGAGTGAATTACAGGCAGGCTGGCGGTAGCAGTCCGGAGGAAGTGATAGCTGAGCGGGTTATTCTTCCAATGAGCCAGGGAGTGTTTCCTGGTCCTCTCTGCCTAACAGTGCACATGACAGTTTTCTCAGTTATTTTACTCACCCTAAAAGGTCCTTTTCTTTATAATGTAGTTTGTTTGAGCTTAAATCTAGTTCACAACATGAACACACTAGCAACACACAGTAACATTAGCTGCTACTATATTGACATAGATACTAGCATGGCTAGCGCGCCGACGCGCTAACGCGCTAATCGCGGTTAGCGCCTCACTTTGTGTCTCACACTACAACTTAATGAAGCAGTAACGTTACGAAGGTATTTACCTTATGCAGGTTGCAACATGTCCGTTACCCTTTGGTGAATGTCTTCATGGAAAAAGGCCCGTTGACTTTCAGCAGCTTTTGCAACTTTCAAACTGCTCAATGGTTATTCTGTCTCAGTAGCCCCTGGCTTCACTCTTCGGGGTCGCCTTTACATCCCGCCCATCCACCTTTCCGATTGGGCTGCCAACTTAGTAACAACCAATGAAATTAACAAAATGTGTGTTTGTGTAATTAATACAGACCCACCGCTTGATGAAGTTAACCCTGTAAGACCCAAATATAGAAAAAAATTAGCAAAACATTTTTTGACCTCCCAGATATTGTTTTAGGAGGCCTCTGATGTAGAAATTAAAGAGTTTACGTTTTAGTAAGTTTTTAGGAAAATGTTGTAAATTTGCAGCGTTGGGCATTGTTGGGAGCAGAACTTCTGTGTTTGTACTCACTTTGTCTGAACAGATATACAGAACATTTAAGCATTCATACATATGAACACATACATTCATACAATACTGTCTGGCAGCCTATTATGCTCTCTACTTATCATACTAAAGGAACACATGCATCCCCCCCAGAGCACTTACAGGTTCACATTCAAGACCATTCGCACCTGTCCCTGAACAATGCAACAGACATCCCAAGAATTCCAGAACATTCAGAATCTGTTTTTCTATCTCCTAATGCTTCTAACTGCTGCTTGGGCAACACTGAGAAAAATAGCTCAGGATCATTTAGAAGTTAAAAAACAAAGAAAAAACTACAAAGATACAGGGAGTTTGAAATACTGCTATAGATGCTGGAGTTTCAAATATCCCATACAATTTATTCATGTGTTTAATAATGGTCTAAGCTAAATTAAGTAAAAAATGAACAGAAAAACACTGGAATAACTGGAGACAATTATACCTAAAACAGCCCTCTTTTTGTTTTTATTGCCCTGCCTAGCTCAAGGGCAGCCAAAGTGTTGACTACAGTGGTTAGGCCATTAGCCATCCCTGATATGGAACAATGGAAACTGTATAACTTCCCACTATATACAGTGACTGCCTTTAATGCATTTTAGTTATTAAAGGAAGCAAAGACAATGTTTGTATGGGTTGGCCCTGAGCCACAGCTGTCCTCCAACATGAACCCTGTTTGGCCTTCTCTCTGTCTGACCAGCAAGGCCAATTGAACAGCAATTGTGCAGTTTGATCATGCATGCATTATCATTCATTTGAACACTGTAGTAATTGTGGTACTTGAATCAAACACATATTAGTACTTGCAGCGGGATGATGGCTCAGTGGTTAGCACCATCACCTCATAGCAAGAAGGACCTGGGTTCAGCTTCAGCATTGGTCGTTTCTGGGTGTTGCTCATCTCCTTGTTTCTTCCAAGGACTGTGATCTCCACAGTATAAAGATATGCACAGTCTATGAATTAAGGGCTCTAAATTGTTAGATGTGTGTTAGCTTTGTGATGGACTATTTTGGTGCTTTTTTTACCCAGTACATGCTGGGATGCTTTCCAGTACTTTAAAATTGTTTTTCCCCATGTACTGCTTTTTCTAGTTTCCAATGTCTCAGTGATAACATAACAACGATTTTAAGATGGTTGAATGCCATATGAGTATGCTTGTGAATGTGGATGAGTGGTTTGTGGGGAGTTTGAGTGTGCTTTTCTCATATGTGTTCACCATTTTCTCTGTAAAGTATTTTGGTTCTTTGGTGTTTTGTTTAAAGTGCTATATAAAGATAGTTGACTTAACTTTATTTAAGTACAATTTTAAGTTTCAATTTTTACAATTTCCAGAATATGGAAATCTTATGGTTTTTCATAGCGTTGTCATTTGCAATTTTCCGATCAGCAGATAAAAGCCTAAACACAACAAATTTAAATTATTTTTAATCAACATTGGAATTTAACACACTCTTTTTATTGTGCTAATTCTAAATTGGCTCACTGGTAATGAAGTTTTACCCAGCAACAAGCAGACTAGTAGGAACCTGAACCTGCTGCTGCTCAGTTTATTGTAGCCCTGGTCGCTCCGCTTCAGTCACTGACACACAACACTGACACTGAACAGCCCAGACTTTTTTGCTGTTTTCACATTCTTCTGTACTTCCCCAAGTTGAGACGGAGGTAAGAAATAAGTCTAACCAGAGTACACTGCATAGAAGACTTGAAATATTTGTCAACGCTGGTTTCCTAAAGCTAACGTTAGCTCGTCAGCTAATTTGCTAGCTAATTCGCTAGCTAACAATGGCAACTTTTTGCCATAGCATATTTGAAGAACAAATAAACATGAAACTTATGTAAATGCTAGAGTCACATACTCCGAGCCATCTGTGTCATGTCAGATTGAGCCCAATGAAACTGAAACTGGATTGGACCACTGAAGATCAGTCTCAGGTTACAGAAAATATTGATATTTGTTGTTTGTACATGAGAAATTTGTGCCTGTTTTACATGCAACCAGGCAAAGTATTTTGTTCCGTCGTCAACCATTTAAATGATTGTTGAAGAAATCAATGGATTTAATGACATTTGTCATCAGTACACAAAAGACAAGATTAAAGAGCCATTTAGAGTCAATATGTCACATGCCGAGATTGATTTTGTTTTTCAGAGTCTTCAGGAAAGTGATTTGCATGCTGCTTGTAGCTCTCATCTCTCCACTGAATATACCAGAAGGAAGTATTTTCAGAAGAACTTTTCCAATGTACACCCAGAAAATGTTTACCTGAGCACCAATGAACATAGATGAGATAGCTTAGCACAATATATAGCCTTGCCTGACACTTTATATATGATATTCTAAAAGATCCTGTGGTATGGCAAGAGTGTATTAAGTCTGAAAATGGTGTGGTTTCTGATGGCATCTTAAGTGATATTTCTGATGGCTCACTCTTGAAATCCAGTGAGCTGATTCTGCAAGCAGGTGACATGTTTTTAAAAGTGATCTTGTATCAGGATGCATTTGAAGTTGTCAACCCACTTGGATCAGTCAGGAAAAAACATAAGCTTGTTGGAGTGTACTTGACACTTGCTGACTTTGAGCCATTGAACCGTTCCAGTATTGAGGATATGCAGTTAGTACTGTTGTGCAAAGAGACAGACTTTAAATGATTTGGTCAGGACACTAGAATGTTGTCAGAAGTGAGACAGCTTGAAGAGCGCAGACTTGTGAGTACTTGTGGTCATGTGGTTGGCGCACCAATAATATCTATTTTAGGTGACAATATGGGGTCACACTGCCTTGGTGGCTACAAAGAGAATTTCAGCACTTGAAAGTACTTCTGCAGGTATTGTGAGGAAGAAAGGGACCAAGTTGACAATGTGAGTCAGAGCTTTCCCGTCCAAAGAGTTGATATCTAAAAAGAAGCAGTTATTGCAGGAGAGTGATGTGGATGGTGTGAAAGGCATACATTGTGACTCAGTGTTTAACTCTCTGAAGTATTTCCATGTATGTCAGCCAGGCCTTCCTCCATGTACAGGGCATTAGTTGTTTGAGGGAGTTGCAGCTTGTGACTTAGCCATTTACTTGCGCTACTTTATAAAGGTCAAGTATTGGTTCACATACACTCAGCTCAACAGACGAATGACAGAATTTGCCTACAAGGACTCGAGTGTAGCTCATCTCCCTGTCAGGTGAGCGAAAAGGCCAACACAATTGGTGGCCAAGCAACAGAGAAGGGGTTTCTCCTTCGACTTCCGCCTGTAATTATTGGTAACAAAGTTGATCCTCTTGACCTAGCATGGCAACTAGTGATGACTTTGAAAAAAGTTGCGGAACTAGTGTGTACACCCACGATCACCACTGTCCAGGTCGCTTACCTCAACATTGTTGCAGTTGAATATCTAGAGACAAGGAAAGCAGTGTTTTTTTCTGATCATCTAAAACCCAAGCACCACTTTCTTGTGTGTTATGCATGACTGATCTTTAAAGTGGGCCCCCTAATAAGGCAATGGACAATGAGATTTGAGAGTAAACAGTCCTACTTCAAGAGGTGTGTAAGGAGGAGACAAAACTTTAAGAATATATTCCAGTCAGTAGGCTTACAAACCAGAACCAACTCCTCCAAACAACCCTCAGCTCGAACTCCTTTTTTGCACCAGTGCTAGAGCTCTTTTTACCTCTGTCCAATGAGATTTTTGGTAAAAAGTTTCCTCCTAATATAGTATTATTATATAGTATTATTAACGCCTTAATGAGACGTGCTTTGTGAAAAGGAAAAAGCCATCATCAAAAGACTATACCATACAGGCTGGATAGCCTCCTTGGTCATAATTCTAGCATGAATTATGAATTATTAATATTAACAATTTGAATTGAATTGAAAATTGTTCCTTGTCAGGAGACTCAAGATTTCCTGATCAGGTCGATTTTCAGATGGGTACTTGATTAACCATTTTGTTATTGCCGCCATACCCAAAGGAATGTTGATGTTAGTGTAGAGGCTGTCCACGTCCATGGTGAACAGAAAACATGGTTCCTGAAGGTGCATACAACGTATATGTTGAATGAAATCCTGTGTGTTTTTTATATAGCTAGGGTGGCGGTTGGATAACGGTGTTAGGAAGGAGTCCAGATGGGACTCTCTTGTAGAGTTTAGGGTCAGAGTAAAGGTCAAGGTCCATGGTAAATTGTCGGACTAATTGGATTGATCCTCAGTATGCATAATGTCCCCCTACGGGTTAAGATTACAGTTGAAGTTGTATTTTCTTTTAAGGTATTGCATACTGTTATTGCTTTACTTTTGTCTTCTTACTTAGGTGTGTGTTTTGTTTACTTGGATCGCTCATTGCTGTGTTTCTTTGTTTAAGTGTAATCTTTGATTCCATAATCCCATAGTTTAATCAGTCTACATACAGCACTTTGGTCAACGTCTGTGGTTTAAATGTGCGCTTTATAGGTAAATTGAGTTAACCTGACTAGTTTTCAGTCCAGCTTTGTGCTTGTAGTTATCTGGGTTTTGACCTGGTTTTGAGAGTACATTGAGGGTAAGAAACTTGCTGGACATGATGACATTCTGTATGTTATTATGTCTTTGCAGTACCGGAGCAGCCGAAAAATGTCCACCACAGTCTCCGGGAAGAGTCTAAAATGGTCAAGCTCACGTCCCCCAGCAAAAGGAAGACAACTTCATAATCTGCTGGTCTGTCATCTTGCAGGTTTGTGTCCCTGCAGTGTTATCACAGTGGAGATGTCTGTTCACAAAACCCCATAAAGGATAACCACATCCGTCATAGAAACATCTTTTTTTTCAAAAAGATTAACCCCTGTTGTCATGATATGCAAACAAGAGACTTGCTGGAAATGATGTCACTCTGTATGCCCATGTTCCTGCCATGTTGGTATAGTCTAAATCTGTCTATTGCAGTTTATGGGAGGAAGCTCTGTCAGAATTGGTCAAATTCACATCAGAGTTTTCACATTAAAAGGAAGAGACAACACCACCACCTGCTGGCCTGCTGGAAATGATGTCAGTCTGTATGTCTGTGTCTCTGCAGTGTTATCACAGCAGAACTGTCTATCCTCAACGCCCCGTCATAAAGCATCTTCTTTCCGCAAAGGAAGCTAAAGATGAATCTCTGTTATCCTAATAGCAAAACAATAAAGACATTTGGTGGGAATGATGTCATTCTATATGCTTATGTCCCTCCAGTGTTGGAACAGCTGAAAAATGCCTCCTGCAGTTGGTGGAAGGACGTTCTGTCAGAATTGGTCAAATTCAAACTCTCACATCTAAAATAAGACAACATCACCATCTATTGGCCAAAGTAGGAAACTGGATGGAATTATGTTAAACTGTAGGTTTTAGGGTTAGTTCTCATATCAACAGGAAGGCATTAGTAACACCTGCTATCCTGTTGGGAATGATGTTGTTTTGTGTTTCTTTTGTGTGTCTCCACAGTGTTATTACAGCAGAAATGTCTGTCCTCAAGATCCCGTGAAGGAAGTCCACATCAGTCATAAAAACATCTTCTATAATAAAGGAAGCTAAAAGTGAATTTCTTCTGTCTTATAATAAGAAAGACTTGTTGGGAATGATGTTATTCTATATGTCTATGTCCCTGCAGTGTTGGCAGAGCTGAGATATGCTTCCTGCAGTTTTTGGGGGGAGGTTGTATTGGAATTGGTTAAATTCAAGTTCTCACATCAACTGGAAAAACCACACCACCCGCTGTCCCGCTGGAAATGATGTTAATTCCGTATGTTTATATTTCTGCAGCTCAGTAACAGTAGAAATGCCTCTCCTCTGGAGTCCGTGAAGGGAATAAAGCATCTCTTTACAGTAAAAGAGGCTTAGAATGAGTCTCTGCTGTCTTATGATAAAAAGATTTGTTGGGAATGATGTCATTCAATATGCTTATATGCCTGTAGTGCTGGAACAGCTGAAATATGTCCCCTGTAGTTTCTGGGATGAAGTTCTGTCAGAGCTGGTCAAATTCAAGTTCTCCCATCAAAAATAGGACAATATTGCCATCTATTGGGCAAAGTAAGAAACTGAATTGAATTATGTTAGACTGTAGATTAGGTCTTTGCTGTGATAAATTGGTAGGATGTCTGTCTTCAAAAATTAGGATAAAACAATTTTTAAATTGGGGAAGAGGGTGGGGTTAAGGTTGGGGCACATTAGGATAGGGTTTGGTTTAGATATTTTATGTGCAGTCTGGTCTGGTACTTACCCCCTGCTCGGGTTAACAGATGAGTTGTTGGCACTGTTAGGTTAGTCCCATCTCCAGAGGGCTCCACTCTGTTGCTGAAAAACTCCCGTTAACAGGGGATCCTGTTCCCCAATCCTATGCCTGGCCATAGCAGTTTGAGTTATGGTTTTCTGAAAATAGTTTTTTTTGAATTGATGTATTTCTGGTTTACTACTTTATTTTCTGAAAGCATAGGGTTATACCGTCATATTGATATATAACACTTGATGGTTATGATGATCCCCTAATGAGAAATTAGCCGCTAAAGCTTACCCAGCATGCAATTGGGCGTGATGTGGTAAATTACAGTCTCTTTTGTAAAAAGGCAAAACAGGAAGTTGTTTTCTACCGGTAAAGTATACATATTTGTAAAACCTGGAACTTGAGGATAGTTTTGATATGTAATACATAGTGAACGAAAACTGCATTAATTATTGATTAATGAGATGATCCCGTGGATGGAGTCCAAGGATGTCCCAGTGCGTGACTGCCTCCAAGGCGAAGATGGTAGGGGTTAGGCAATCTAAAATCGGTGTGGTTAGGGTTAGGGGGTTAGGTTAGTGTGAAATATCTCGATGACCCCCCCCCCCCGCCTCGTCCGTCGACTGGGCAGTTGAACTGGGGAGCCAAAGGCAATGCACTGGCCGGCGCACGTCATCCGCAGCTCTCCATTCCTTAATACCCACTCAGTTAGTTGTGTGTCTTCTTGTGCAGTCCCCCGGATAAAGGGGTTCTCTCTCCTGACTTGAAGGTTCTCTCTCCTTGAGGGTTAGGGTCAGAGTAAAGGTCAAGGTCAGGTTTGGTCCATGGTAAATAGTCGGACTATTTTAAGGTATTGCATACTTGTATTGCTTGACTTTTATGGTCTTACTAAAGTTTGGTTTGAAGCTGCACTTTATAAATAAATAAATGGAGTTAACTTGATTAGTCTCAATCTATTTTTTTAGTCATCAATCTATGTTTTGTAGTTATCTGGGTTTGAAGCTGGTTTTGGAGAGGACATAGAGTCCTGTGAATGTAAGTGTAAATTTCAGGACACATCATCAGTAGTGGACCCCAGGATCACAGGGTGTTTCGGCCATTATCACTAGACACCCTCACCGGAGGAAGGCCCTCCCGAGGTTGATCATGCCTCGGGGTGTGTCCCATAGCCAATTGGGTTTTATGTATCTATTTTAGGTCCTAGGATTGAGTTTTTGACATATAGAAAGACAAATATGCATATATATACACACACATGCATCTGACAGGGGCTGTCTTTTAAATCACTTTTGTGGAAAGAGTTAAATTATGTTGGATAAGAGGTGTCTGAGTTGTGTGCCGTGCAGTCTGGTCTGGTACTTACCCCCTGCTCGGGTTAACAGATGAGTTGTTGGCACTGTTAGGTTACTCCCATCTCCAGAAGGCTCCACTCTGTTGCTGAAAAACTCCCGTTAACAGGGGATCCTGTTCCCTAATCCTTAGCCATAGCAGTTTGAGTTATGGTTTTGTAAAAATAGTTTTTTTTGAATTGATGTATTTCTGGTTTACTACTTTATTTTCTGAAAGCATAGGGTTATACCGTCATATTGATATATAACACTTGATGGTTA